>CM037881.1:118195521-119655679 GCA_021292165.1 Shinisaurus crocodilurus
TGTCAGGTGGTAATCTCGTTCTGCCTATGCAAAACCCAACACTCCCATCCAAGTAATAACCAGGCTTGACCCTGCTTAGCTTTCCACACTCAGACAAGCTGAGCCAGCGTAAGCCACAGGCCTGTCATTGAGAGAGTCAGCATCATCAGTCGACAGAAATACCTGGCTCTGATGGCCAAACTAAATTTTTTGCCTTACTTGCTTGTGTGTAAGTCCGTGTGGTGACTATTTGGATTGGAACTGCAGTGATTCAGGATGGGGGGATTTAAGTTTCCCCCTCTCCCATCTTTGGGCAGAAATCCCCCCCCCATGGGGGGGTGTTAAAAAAGAAAAAAATGTCTCCAAAGTCAATTTTTATTTTTATTTTTAACCCTCCTAAGGGGGGGAGTGGGGGATTTCTGCACGAAAATGGGAGTGGAGAAACTTAACACACACACACCCTAGTTGCCAGGGTCCTGATCTGAGTGGGGGCTGCACATGCTTACACACAAGTAAGTAAAGAGAATGTTAAGTTTGGCCCTGAAGGGGTCCTTCCTCAGAGCCAGGCATTGCTTGGACAAGTGTCCCAAAGAGATTGCCTGTGCTAAGAGCCAAATATCTCTCTTTTGGAGCAGCTGCCCTTCCTCCATTAGCTCTAGCTAAACAGAGGACTGGGTGGATGCTCTGGACGAGGGGTGTCCTGAGAGATTACCTGCGGCACAAGCCATCTCCTGGGACATCTCTCCAGCCAGGCAATGCCGGACTCTAAATAAGGACCCCTTCAGAGCCAGGCATTTGAGTCTGGGCACCTCTGAGGAGCCCACCTGCCTTCTGGCTTGCTCTGAGAGTAGCTGCAGCCTGTCCTTGTCTTGGTCTGAGAACTCTCTCAGAGAAAAACAGGGTGGCTGGCTGCTCTGGAGAGCCCTGCCAGCTGCTCTCCTGCTGCAGCATTTGCTGCAGCAGGCGAGCAGGGCCGGCAGGACTCTCCAGAGCACCCAACAGTGCCACAGCAGTGGGGAGCCCTCCTGGCAGGTGGGGGAGGCACGCAATTTGCCACTCCTCCTGGTCCGCTGCCTGAGGCGGGGGATTCACTCCGCCTTATGGGTGAGTGAGCCCTGCTCACAGCCACACAGAAACAGCCACCCTTTTGCATACCTGTTCAGAAGTACAAGTGAGCAGCAGCACAGTACAAAAATCCAGCTTATACATGGCTACTCACAAGTAAGAAGGACTGGATTATTCAGCAATAAGTATGGGCAGTAAGCTCTAAGACCGTCCAAAAATCCGCTTCTATGCTGCTGCTGCTGCTGCTGCTCTCTCCAACATAGAAGCACAAAGATTAGAGGGCAGTTAGTATGATGTGCAGGTGTAAATGAGGCAGGCAGTCATGATTCTGTTGGTCATGCTTCATGGCACTATGTATTCACCCATTCCAGTGAGTGCTGGGGGGAGCTGATTTGCCCATATGTGGTATTGAAGCAGGCTGTCCTGTACCCTCCCAACACCCTGCCTCACAGCCTCTTCCCAGGGCCCTAGGACTGTTGGGGATGTTTTGAGCATGCACCCAACGTGCACACATGCTCCAAGTTACAAACAGTCCCCAAGTTACAAACGTCTGACTTACAGACAACTCGTACTTACGAGTGGACTGCCGAGCCTCTGGCGAGTGCCAGCTGAAGTTTGGTTTCCTGGTTCCCCGGCTCTATGTCATTTACATAGAGTATAGCTTAAAATGGTCGCAATTTGCATAAATGCCATTTTTAATGTATACTATGCTATACTCTATGTAAACGGCGTATCTTGCGCTGTTTTCTACTTAAACGACGTAGAGCCGGGGAACTGTATGTACCTGTTCCGACTTACGTACAAATTTGACTTAAAGACAGACTTATGAATGGATCTCATTCGTAACCCGGGGACTGCCTGTACTGAAGAAAAGGGGGAAAGGCTATCGTTCTCATCCAGGAGCAGGAAGAAGCAAGTGCAGTAGTGCATGTGCCCCTCATGAGTCCATTTTGGATTTGGGGGCAATAATAACCGGGGAGAAGGGGGCTTTGGAAGGAGGAGGAATAGGTAAGCCGCCTTGGGTTCCTTGCAAGGAAAAAAGGCAGGGTATAAATATAATTAATAAATATATAAGTAAATAGGTGGGCACAACTAATCTGTCCCAACATTAGGACCGCTACTGGGAGGCGGTATGCGTAGAAGATGGTGAGGACTATGTTTAGAACAAGTGATTTAACTGTTTAGTGGCCAACTTTCATTGTGCTGTATTCTGCATCACAGGGAATTACTGGATGCAGCTGTTTGATAAGCAACTGGAGGAGTACCTTCCCACTACTGGCCTGGGCATGTTTGTGGAAGTGAAGGACCCCTATGAAAAGGTACATTGGCCCGGAAGTTTGTTCTAGTGTGTATTTCATTCTAAGGGCAGGTGTATGGTAAAACCATGGGACATTTCTGCTAAAAAGCATAGGGAGAAGTACACAGTCTCCGGCATGGATGGGTAGATAGATCTGGATCTACTGGTAGGTAGATTTGAATCTCAGTGATTTGAAGTAGAGCAGCAAGGATTTCCTATCCCTAACTGTTTAACAATGGTAACAATGAAAGGACTCCCACCTGGGTGACTAGGAGTGGATTTTTGTGCATGGAAGTATTGTGACTTCCTATCGGTTCTGGTAATTACAACAAATTCAGGGCTCAGAATTCTTTAATTCCAAGTGCATGTCTTGTGCATTTAGTTCTGGTTAGTGGATCTTGGGGTTCTAAGAAAAAACAAAGTAGATCTTGCAAGTGTGAAGTCTGCCCACCCCTGGCATAAGGTAGAGGTGGGCAAACTTCAGGCTTGTGGGATCTTCCTGGACCCCTGAGGTCCACTAACTGGAGCCGGGTGCAAAATAGTGGCTCAGGCAGGTATACATACACTAAAAATTAAGGAACATGGTGTGTCTGAGCACATGCACAGCCCAAGAATTTGTGATTGGTACCAGAACCAAGCTCACAAATCCTTCCGCACAAAATTCTACTGCTGGTTCCCCCCAAGTGTTCTTTTTCAGCAACCGAAGTTTGGAGCGGGGGAGAAGCTGTTGCTGCTTTTAGACAATTGTGAGCCAGAAAACCTTGTTCGCCTTTTGCAAAGCACCCAGAGATGTATGAGTAGATCCTGATGTACCTTCAGCCTACCCCTTTCTGAGCATTATGGCTATGCTATAAAAAGCTTTGTTTTGGTTACATTCTCTTGGGCTGTTGTCTGCTGTTTGGCATTCAGTCACACAGCTACTAGATCTGGGATGAAAAGGCAGAATGGTATTTGTGATCCTTTATTCCCTTTTTTTTTGTGATTGGGCTTACTACAAAGAGGCTTCTGGAACAGTATGCTTTGGATAACTAAAAACTATTAGGAGATTTTTGCTTTGTGGAGGTCATGGGCAAACTGCACTTTGCCCATGACCTCCATGACTTCTGCGCAGGATCTTCAGGCTGTGCCTGCCCCACCATGATGGAATGCCAGTGATGTGTGTGTATAGAGCTCTTAGTTCTGCAAGCTGTCACCCTTATCCCCAAAGAAAAATCCAGGCAGCATGGCTTTTGAGAGATTAATTTAATAATATGTGTAGCAAACTGTCTCCTGGTCCCTTTCTGCAGAAAAGCTGTCACTTTGTCACAACAGCAGAATCTTACTATTGTAATAAAAATTATGTCTGAAGACACCCTTCCTCTGACAGCATCCACCTGTTTGTAAGTCCTTTAGGGTGCAATCCCATGCATGCTTAAACAGAATTCCCCCCCTCCTAAAGATGTATAAGATTGCAGCCCTTAGCAGATTTGTAGTTTATAATATATTGCTTTGGATGTTTAATACATAATACAAGGCAAGAAGGAATGGGAGATTAATTGAAAGATCACTGAACTCCTAGTCTTATTTAAACTGTGTGAACCAGGAACCCCAACATTTTGGAATACTGGGTTTTCTCACATCCCTGTTTTTGCAATTATAGGTGTTGTTGTCCCGGCAGTATGGCTCAGAGGACAGATTCACCTTTATTTCACACACACCTGGGAAACATCGGATCTGCCTGCAATCCAATTCCACAGTTTTTCCCCTTTTTGCAGGAAGCATGCTGGTAAGAAGTTCCAAGTGATCGTGGAAGGGGGAGGGCTTGTTAATTGGTTCAATTGACAAACCAGCACAAGAGGCCTCTTGCCTTGGCAGGTATCTGCATGCCAGAGGTTTTACTATTGCTTCTCATTTCATTACAGAGGGTCCATCTTGATAGCCAGCATACCAACAACTCTGCAGGGATTGCGTTCAAGCTCAAGCTGAATAGGATGCTGCTGTGTGTTCGCCAGCTCTTGAAGCAGATCAAGCAGATCCAGGAAGAGCAGAACAACCGGCAGGTAAGAGAGAGAGGGAGGGAGGGACCATAGCTCAGTGCTTTTCATGCAGGAGGACCCGGACTCACTCTCTGGTACTTCCAGTTAAAAGGACCAGGCAGCAGACCATGGGGAAGGACCAGTCTTCCTGAGCCCCTGGAGAGATGCTGCCAGGAAGAGTAGGCAATGCTGGGTTAGATGGACCAATAGTCTGACTTGGCATAATAAGGCAGCTTCCTGTGAGGCTCCAGCAGTGTTCTCTGAACTGTAATGTTGGGGAGGGAAGTTGTCAGTGTACATGCTCACACTATGCAGTTCTGCTTTTTGTGGGAAGGACCTCATTCTAAGAGGAAATACTATAGGAGGAAGTTCTGTGCCCACGTACCTTATTATTGCGCTGTTTGCTGATGGGAAGCATACTTGGCTTTCCAGATTTAGCTATTGTCCTGAATCAATCCGTGGTGAAAAAGTAGCCCATTGGCTCTAGATTTTGAGTGGGAAGGGGAGGAGATTTGAACTGCTTTGTTTCTCTCTTTTGTCCAGTGGCGAGAGTTCCTCTTTCGAGAAACCAGTAGAAACACAAACGAATGCATTTTCTGGTGGTCCATTGTCCAGATTCTCATTCTTGTAGCCATTGGAGTTTGGCAGATGAAGCATCTCAGAAGTTTCTATGTTTTAGGGGTTGACTCCAGCTTACTGCCCCTCGGGGATTCTCAAGGGAGCACCATGCTGACTAGCTATTATGTTCAAGTGAGCCCTGAAGAGCACAGGAAAGAGAGTTCTGTCTGGAACCAACTGGTGAGTATGGTTTCTTAATAGGAAAAAGTGGTGGAATGAGATCAGCAGTGTCTAGTTAACAAAACTGTGTGTATCATCCATGTTGAACTATTTTGTGAAACATTCTCCAAGATGTTTAGGGCTGCCATATTCTGTTTTCTAGTTTCCCTTCCTAAAGGATTGGGAGTGTCATATTAACTTCAAGAACCACGGAACAGGAAAGAAGAATCCACAGGAGGATGGTTTCATTCTATGGCACACCCTGCAGCACCTTACTGGAGGTACTGTGGTCAGTTTAATAGCTTGGAATGTATTCCGCTGTTGTGAATTCTGGACTTTCACCTACACTTAAGGGTGGATAGGTTTCTGGGTCCATTTGCGGAAACCAGCATAACATGGTGACATGCAGCTCAATCCTTTATGTATGTATTTATTTTTAATATTCAAATCATACACCATAATGTATGTGTATGTGTATTATGTACACATTATGTAAGCCGCCTTGGGTTCCTTGCAGGAAAAAAGGCGGGGTATAAATGTAATAAATAAATAAATAAACATCACATACTCATATCTGTGTTAGCAAACATATCCTCACATCACCCAAACCAATATGGTGTCATAACTACTCTACTTAGTTCAAATACATTTCATAAAAATAATAACCTAAAATATTGTTATCACACGTAATATAGAAGTCATTCATATAAATGGTATATGTGATACAAATATTATTTATTTATTTATTTGTTATATTTATACCCCACCTTTTTTCCTGCAAGGAACCCAAGGTGGCTTACATAATCCTCCTCCTCCTCTCTATTTTATCCTCACAACAACCCTGTGAGGTAGGTTAGGCTGAGAGCCAGTAACTCCCGGACATCTTGTTTGCTTCTGTGTATGGATTTTTTTGTGTGGACAAGCATTCAGTCATGATGTGAGCCCCTGGCTGTGGCCCAGACATACGTTAACTAACTCAGTGAGAAGGGCCATGTTGCCTAGATGTGGTGATCTAGTTAAAGTAGAGTCATTGTTCCACTCACTTTATTGAATTAGACACTAAAGGAACATAAGTCAGCTCCCTGAATTACTAGAAGCTTTAAAGATGTCTTTATTAAGAAATATTTAGGTAGAGGAAGATCTTCTAAGAAGATGAAATTTAACATGGGGTGTACAACCACATCACAGTTTGATTCTTTGTTTCCTAGACAATCATGACATCATCTCAGTGAAATTGTTCCAGCTCATGGTGGATCATCCACCAGAGGAAGAAAACATTGACTGGACAAAAATTGAGCCTAGTGTCAGCCTCCTCAAGTCACCCAAAGGTGAGTTGCTGGTGCTTCTGCCTTGAACGCTCCGTGGAGCAAATGGGAGATCACCCTCCCACATGAGTAAGCAGCCCCATATCTCTTCAGGGAATGCTAAGTAGTCAGCACGCACATTCACAGAAGAGTATTTCACCCTTGGAGTGATGCAATAGACTGGATGAAAATCTGGGTGTCCTCTTCTAGAGAGTGCACTCTGTGGTCCCAGGTCAGCGGTGCAAGATTGTGGCTGCAATCCTGAGCATAGTGCTGCCAAATTCAGGGACACTTGAATAAATATATTTTACAAGTATGTGTGTAAAATCAGTACTATCTTGTTTTGGGGATGTAATCCTATGTTATCTAGTTCATGCTTCTCCAAAAGCTCTCTTTTACCATTCAGAATGTTGCCAGTCTGTATTAACCCATTCCCTATCTAGCATAAGAGCATGATGCATACTGTAAATCTCTTACTTTCTAAACTTCTTTTATTTTCTTCTTTAGATAATGTGGATGACCCAACACACGCAATTCCCATAGACCCAGTGGGAAACGTCCATAGTGGACCCTTGATGGGCTAGGTGTTCATTTTCCTACTGTACTCTTTGCTTGGCTCACTGTGTGTGCTGTGGCCCTCCAGCAACACCTGGAGGAGAACAGCTGATTTTACTAGCGGGGGAGTGGGTCCAGATTCTGTGCACTTTAAGAATATTTTTTACAGGAGGGTAGGGAGAATTGTATAGATACTGCAGGGGGCAATTCCCTGGCCCATAAACCCACTCCAAGGTGGGTATTTTGAACTGATGTATTTTGTAATTTCACTGGTCCTGAAACTTCCTTTTAGTACCAGCTATTTCTTTTTTAAAATAATATATTTTTATTATAATATATAAGAAAATGTAAGACATATTATAAACAAGATAGCATTCATGCAGAAACAAAAAATGAAACAAACTCAAGCATGAATATTATCTAATATTCCCACCAAATATCAGAACAGCTAGCAAGTATGTTATTAGACAAGTGAAAAACAAAACATTTACACAGTGTAGACAAAAGGTGATAAATTTTTACATCTTAATCAGATTATAACTAGGGATAACATTGATATCCATGTCCAAATTGTATCTAGCCCTCATGAAGTCATTAAATTGGCACCAGACAGTAGAAAAACAGGCAGTCAAGCCATCTCTTCAATGGACATACTTTGTTAACTACGGTAAGCAATATCTGAAATATTTCAAACTTTACTATTCTTTCAAAGTGGAGATAGCATTACTCCTCCAGTTTCTGGAGACCAAAATCCTAGCAGCAATCAATGGATTCTGAACCATTTCTTTATGTATAGATTAGAATATCTCTGTTCAACTACATAACCAAGCAGAACTGTTAAAGAGTCAGTTTAGCACAGAGAGCAGGTGTGGTGTAGTGGTAACAGTGTTGGACTGGGACTTGGGAGAGCCTGGTTTTATTCCCCACTCAGCCATGAAACTCACTGGGTGACTTTGGGCCAGTCACCTGATTCTCAACCTAACCTACCTCACAGGGTTGTTGTGAGGATAAAATGGAGTGGCGAAGGAGGATTATGTAAGCCACCCTGGGTTCCTTGCAGGAAACCAGCTGTGTGTCCATTTGAAAGATAGGCTGAAGAGAGGATATGTGAAATAAAATGGAAAACTGATCTTAGCTT
Source organism: Shinisaurus crocodilurus (assembly GCA_021292165.1). Taxonomy (NCBI): domain Eukaryota; kingdom Metazoa; phylum Chordata; class Lepidosauria; order Squamata; family Shinisauridae; genus Shinisaurus; species Shinisaurus crocodilurus. The sequence continues at coordinate 118,203,652 of CM037881.1, forward strand.
GTGGTCTGTCTTAATTTGGAGGCTGAGAGTCAGTTTCTGACTGGTAGATCAACTGCATTAGCTGTTACTGGGGCCTTTAATGCAATGTTGCCTGATAGCCTGGGCTCATGCTGGGCTTTAGCATGCACATTGCACACATCATTTCACGTACTGGCCCAGTTCAGATATAATGTCTACTCTTGGGTTGTTTAAACCATGGGTAGTTGTGATTGCATGGAAGTGAGCAAGTGGGCGGCCTCCTGCCTACTCGTCTGCTTCCACTTTGTGAAACAACCTAGGATGCCCTGCTACTGGTTTATTCGCCATGGCATCCGAACCTGGAACTCTTGAGTTGTTGAGGAAAAAACAACCCATGAGTTTTAACCCATGATTTGTTGTTGGGTTAAAACTCTGGGTTGTTTCTCCCTCAATAACCCAGAGTTCCAGGTTCATACGACATGGAGCACAATTCAGGAACAGGGCATTCCCAGGTTGGTTTCTAAACTGGAAACAGCTGAAGCGGTGAGGGGAGGCAACTCACTCGCTCATGATCACAACTAACCCATAGTTTAAACAACCCATGGGAACATGATATGCGAACTGGTAGACTACATAGAAAGTGGATTCTCTTAAGCAAATAGTTAGAAAGGTATATCTGTAAAGAATTAAATAAGAAAAAAGCCCCAATTTATTTCTACAGCATTTTTAATATGCAGAAATCTTCTAGCTCACCCTCACAATTAAGTTAATTGTTGTACACTTGGAAAACTCAAGAGGTTGTAACCTTGTCCAGGGCAATTGCTGTCCTAAATCTACAGTTAAGTAGCGTGATGCTCAAAACTGAAGTTTGCACCTCTCTGGGTGTAGTACAAGGCATTGGCAACAGCATTGGGTTGCCATCCAAGCTACTGGTGTGCACATGCTAACAGAAGCAGCACCTTCCACACCATAGCAAAAGGTGACAGGTACACTTTTGTTGCTTGTCCTGCTACAGTAAGGCTGTTATCTCATAGTGGCTCACAGTTCTCTCATAGGGCACTCACATTGTAGGTCCAGCCCTTAATTAGCAGGTGACCCTGTTTAAATCTAATAACCTTAAGCAAATCTACAAACTAGATTCTGTTTGTGGAAACTGTTTGTGGAAGCAAGGTTCGTAGCTCAGTGGTAGAACACGTGCTTTACATACATGGGATGATGGGAGTCGCAGGCCAAAAATCTGGAGCGCTAGAAGTTGCCAACCCCTGCTGTAGATCGCCAGGACTGCTGAAAAAGAATCAACATGACTTCTGCAAGGTATATCCTGTCTCACTAATATTTTACATTAGTGTCAATAAGCACGTGAACAGAGGTGATCCAGTACATATTATTTACTTAGACTTCCATAAGACTGACAAAGTCCCTCACAAAAGACTCCTAAGCAAACTTAGCAGTAATGGAATGAGAGGAGAGGTCCTCTTATGGATCAGTAACTGGTTGAAGAACAGAGAGAAATAAATGGTAAATTCTTACAATGGAGGGATGTAAACTGGTGTCCCACAAGGATCTGTATTAGCACCAATGCTTTTCAACTTGTTCATAAATGTTCTGGAATTGGGAGGGAACAGTGAGGCGGTCAAGTTTGCTGATGACCCCAAATTATTTAAGGCAGTTAAAACAAAAAGGTATTGTGAAGAGCACCAAAAGTAACTCTCCAAACTGGGACAATGGGCATTAAAATGGCAAATACTATTCAGTGTAAGCAAGTGTAAAGTGATGCAAATTGGGGCCAAAAATCCCAACTTCACATTCACACCGATGAGATTGGAGCTGGAAGTGACCCAAGGAGATTTTGGAGTTGTGGGATAACTTGATGAAAATGTCAAACTAGTGTGCAGCTACCATAAAAAGACAAATTCCATGTTGTGCATAATTAGAAAAGGAATCTAAAATAAAACTGCCAATATCATACTGTCCTTGTACAAATCTATGGTGTGATCACACTTGGAATACTGTGTATAGTTCTGGACACCACACCTCAAAAAGGATATTGTAGAGTTGGAAAAGGTGCAGAAAAAAGCAACCAAAATAAGGGGTTGGAGCAAACTCCCATGAGGAAAGGTTACAAGGTCTGGGACTGTTTCGCTTAGAAAAAAGGCGAGTAAGGGGAGAAATTGTAAGAGATGTACAAAATTATGCATGGTGTGGAGAAAGTGGGTAGGGAAAAGTGTGTCTTACAGGGCTGTGAAGCTAAATGGTGGGAGATTCAAGACATAAAAGGACGTACTTCACACAATGCATTGCACGGTGAAACTATGGAATTTGCTACAAGATGTAGTGCTGGCGAGCAACTTGGATAGGTTTAGAAGGGGATTAGACAAATTTATGGAGGATAAAGCTATCAATGCCTGCTAGCCAAAATAGCTATATATTACCTCCAGCATCTATGCCTGTGTTTACCAGTTGCTGGGAAACACGAAGGGGAGGGTGCTATTGCCTTCACGCCCTGCTTGTGGGCTTCCCACAGGCAGCTGCGTGATCACCGTGTGAACAGAATGGACAAGATGGACTTTGGTGTGATCCAGCTCTGATGTTTATATGCACCACGGGCCTGACTCCGTAGAAGGCAGTTTCCTATGTCCCTAACTGCATGCGAGAGTGATTTGTTTGTGTATCATCCTGTGGCATATAATAACATGCGCGGGGGGGGGGGGGAGTCACGTATATAATGAAAACTGCACGTGGTGTGGAATATAAATTAGGAAATGGGGAGTAGCGGATACAGGGTAAAACTAGGGAAGTGCCTGCCTGCATGGTTCCAACTCCATTCTTGGCTTCCCGCTCCATCTTAACCTGCTCCCAGGTTTTGTTTTTGGTTCCTATTCTCTATTCTCTTCAGTAAGTTTAGAGTGCGGTTCCCATTCTAAAGCCACACTACATCAGGTTTCAAGACCGGGCTGTTGCTGCGCAGCTTGAACCGGAGCTTTGCTCCTCGCGGGCCCGGCACTGGGGAAGGGGGCTGGGCGCGCCGCGAGGGTGCGCCAGCCCAGGGAAAGGGACCGCGCATTAGCGCCTGGGGCAGCCCTGCGCCTAACGCCTCCGCTCCCGACATACTTTGCTCCCGACCGTAGCCAATGGCCTAAGGACGCCTCCGCCAGTCAGGAGTGGGAGGACCGCCCATGAACTTCCTTTCGGGGGACCACTGGGAGTTGTAGTCCCGCCGCCGAGCCCTGGCTCCAGCGATTACGTGGCTTGAGAGCCAGCCGGGAGGTGGAGGCGGGACGCAGCAGGCGCGGCGCGATGGCAGGCTCCCGGGTGCAGCCCGAGCGTGCTGTGGCAGCTGGTGCTGGTGGCCGGCATGGTGTCCCCGGGCTGGGCGCTTTACTTCCACCTGGGCGAGACGGAGCGCAAGTGCTTCATCGAGGAGATCCCGGACGAGACCATGGTCATCGGTGCGCGGGGAGGGGATCGGCTTGGAAGAGGGGTGGAGCGGGGGGAATGAGCGCGGAGGGAGCTGGAGAGGGGGCAGTGAACTGGGGGGGGGGGTGGCTTGGGGGCTGTGGATGAGAAAGGCACGAGGAGGGGCTGCCGATCAGGAGGAGACCGGCGCACTGAGGCGCTGTGAGGGAGGCGGATGGATGCTGGAGGAAACGGTGTGTATAGAAGATGGTGAGAAATTATGTCTGGGAACGAGCGCTTTAAGTGTTTAACGGACAACTTTCCCCACATCCTGCTCCGTTCTGCATCACAGGGAATTACCGGACGCAGCTGTTCGATAAGCAACGGGAGGAGTACCTTCCCGCTACTCCTGGCCTGGGCATGTTTGTGGAAGTGAAGGACCCCGATGAAAAGGTATACTTATATATATAGGCACATGGGCCCCAGAGTTTGTTCTGCTTCATTTCTCCCTCTAAGGGCGAATGCATGTGGTGAAACCACAGAACACTCTTGCTGAAAAAGCATAGGGAGCAGCACATGTCTAAGCAACCCTTACATCTACTGGTAGATCCACTGGAAAAAACAAAGTAGATCCCTCAAGCCTGAAGTCTTCCTGTCCCTTGTTTAAGTTAGGGGTGGGCAGACTTCAGGTTTGAGGGATCTACAGTATTTTGTTTTTTCAAAGAACCCTGAGGTCTGTTGCCCGGAGCCCGGTGCCAAATAGTTGCTCAGGCAGGTAAACGTGTACTAAAACTTAAGGAACAGGGTGTCTCTGAGCACATGCTTAGCCTAAGGATTTCTGACTAGTACCAGAAGCTAGCTAAAAAGAATTTTCACACCAAAAAAACCATGCCTGGTTCCCCCTCAAGTGTTCTTTCTCAGCAGCCTAAGTTGGGGGGGGGCAAGCTTTTCAGTTGCTGTTAGACAAGTGGGAGTCAGATTGCTCTATTGCAAAGCACCCAGAGATGTACCAGTGGATCCTGATCTGCCTTCTACCCACCCCTTTCTGAGCATTTTGGCTGTGCTATAAAAGCCTGTGTTTTGGTTACATTCTCTTGGGATGCTTCCAGATGGAGGGATTCTAGAGCAAACCATCAAAAGGCATTATGCAGGCATTCCATCTTTTCTTCCTTAAGATACTTTTTCTGGTAATAAAAAGGATGGAAGAAAAATTGGGAAAACACAGGAGGGCTATAAATTGAGGCCAGCATCATCTGGAGTCCCCCGTAAAATTAGGTGAATGAAAGAAGTAAGATTCATAATAAATGCCCTGTCTGGAAGCACCCCTGGTCTGCTCTGTTGTCTGGCATTTGGCATTCAGGCGCAGAGCTACTAGATCTGGGATGAAGAAGCAGAATGGCATTTGTGGTCCTTTGTTCCCCTTTCTGTGGCAGTTTGTTCCCCTTTTCATGGAAACTGCCAATGCATTGGGCTCACTATGTAGATGCTTCTGGAACAGTCTGTTTTGGATAACTAAAAACCATTTGGAGATTTTTGCTTTGCGGAGGTCATGGGCAAACTACACTCCATGATGGAGTGCCAGTGATGTGTGTTTATTGAGCTCTCAGTTCTACAGACCATCCCCCTTATCCCCAAAGAAGAGTCCAGGCAATATTGTTTTTGAGAGATTAAAGGTGCAATCCTTTGCATACTTAGACAGAACAAAAGTTCTACAACTCCCAGGATTCCGTGGCCAGCCATGCTGACTGGGGAATGCTGGAAGTTGTAGAACTTTTTTCCATCTAAACATGCATAGGATTGTGCCCTAATTTCATAATGTTTTAGAAAACTGTATACTGTCACATTTTTCCCCCTGGTCCCTTTCTGTGAGTGAATGAATACAGTATTTATTGTTATAATCACTGGCAACAATGGACACTGGAAACAGAAAAGTATGGCATAAAATAAATAAAATATTAAGGGCACAATTCTATGTGTATTTAGACAGAAAAAAGTCCTACAACTCCACCATTCTCCAGCCAGCCATGCTATCTGGGACATGCTGGGAGTTGTAGGCCTTTTTTCTGTCTAAATACACATAGAATTGCACCCTAAAACAATAATCCAACAATAAAATTTATTTATCATTCCACATAGGGTGTGGGAAATTAGCTGAAGTTTAGAAGCTGAAGGGTGAGGTTTGCCACAGCCAATAGGGTCTCCCTTGCTGGGATTGATTGATTGATTTCATTATATACTGCCCAATAGCCAAAGATCTCTGGGCAGTTTACAACGGTGCCTAAAACAAGGCCAGGATACAATAAAACACATACAAACACATAAAACATTAAAAACAACAATTAATAATCAATAAAAGTTGTTTGTCATTCCACATAGGGGTTGGGAAGTTAGCTTGAAGTTTAAAAGTTGAGAGGACAAAGTTTGCCATGATGAATAGGGTTGCCCTTTTATGGGATATAAAAAGAAAATCAGTTTTCTCCCATTCATGCCAGTGAGATTTCCCCGAGAGGGCAGGTTCTAAAAACTTTATTCTAGCTGTAGAGAAAATAAGACAGTGAAACAAGTAATAGGAGAAGGTCCTTTTGCTGACCCACTGCCCCATGGGCAGAATCTAGAGTCGTAAGGTATTTTATTGAAACACCCTAATAAAATCGCAGTTACCACTTGTTTCATCCTAAGCTGGGTTACAGTTTTTCTAAGGGGAGATAAGCTTCAAGTAGCTCCCACATTTGAATTTGGATTTAAACCTTGTATAGCAAGGGGCTATCTTGTTACTTGCAGTAGCACACAGGTCGAATTAAATAGAGACACTATGAACCCATTCTCAGAATAGCTGCTTGCTCTTTTTATCACAACAGCAAACATCTATTACAGCAGTAAATATTACGTAAGAAGACACCCTTCCTCAGACAACTTCCACCTGTATGTAAGTCCTTTAGGGAGCAATCCTATGGCCCCTGGACATTGTCTGAGGGGCCATAGGATAGTGAATCGAGGATTCCCTCCTCTGAGGTTGGAGACACTGCTCTGACCTCAGCAGGGAGCGCCGGAGATTTGACCCCCACCTTCTTGCAGCCAGCACAGAAAGAACCATGCTGGCTGGCCTCAAAGGTTGGAAACCCCACCTCGGAGAGGGGGGAAAGGGGGGCGTTCTGGGGGGCAGGGAGGAGACTGGGGAGGCCAAGATATGAGTTATCCTGAGCCTCTTCCAGCCTCCTTCCCTCCCACTTTGAAGCTTAGATGGGCAAAAAAAGGCTGTCTAGTGAAAAACGCAATGATCGGAGGATGAGGAGGCGAAGATCTCTGCCGCCGCTTCTCCGGCCCTGCTGACTTCAGCCTGGCAGGGCACTGGATACATGGAAGCCTCTGAGCTCAGAGGCTTCTGTCTCGCAAGGGCACAACCCATAGGATTGTGCCCTTGGTGGATTTGTAGTTTATAATACATTGGCTTTACGGCTTGACAGAATGCTTTTGGTTGAGACTGACTGCAGTGCTGAACTTGTCCTAAGCACAGGCTCCACTTTGAATGTCTAATACATAATACATGGTGAGAAGGAACGAGGGATGAATTGAAAGGTCACTGAACTCTTAGTCTTATTCGAACTGCTTATGTCTGTGTGAGCCAGGAACACCAACATAATTTTGGAATATTGGGTTTTCTCACATCTCTGTTTCTCTGATTATAGGTGGTGTTGTCCCGGCAGTATGGCGCAGAGGGCAGATTCACCTTTACGTCACACACACCTGGGGAACATCAGATCTGCCTGCATTCCAATTCCACAAAATTTTCCCTTTTTGCAGGAGGCATGCTGGTAAGAGGATCCAAGTGATCGTGGAAAGGAGGGCTTGCTAATTGGTTCAATTGCCAAACCAGCTCAAGAGGCCTCTTGTCCTGGGGAGTATCTGCAGGCCAGAGGTTTGACTGTTCTTGTTTCTCACTTCATTGCAGAGGGTCCACCTTGATATCCAGGTCGGGGAGCATGCCAACGACTATGCGGAGATTGCAGCCAAGGACAAGCTGAGTGAGCTGCAGCTGCGTGTGCGCCAGCTCTTGGAGCAGATCGAGCAGATCCAGAAAGAGCAGAACTACCAGCGGGTAAGAGAGAGAGAGAGGGAGGGAGGGACCATAGTTCAGTGGCAAAGTACCTGCTTTCCATGCAGGAGGACCCGGACTCACTCTCTGGTACCTCCAGTTAAAAGGACCAGGCAGCAGACCATGGGGAAGGACCATTCTTCCTGAGCCCCTGGAGAGATGCTGCCAGGAAGAGTAGGCAATGCTGGGTTAGATGGACCAATAGTCTGACTTGGCATAATAAGGCAGCTTCCTGTGAGGCTCCAGGTTCTCTGAGCTGTAATGCTGGGGAGGGAAGTTGTCAGTGTACATGCTCACACTATGCAGTTCTGATTTCTTGGGAACAGACCTCATTCTAAGAGGAAATAATAGAGCAGGAACAAGGTACCTTCATCCCATGCGCTGATCGCAGCCCAAGGTTGTTCCCCATCCAGCCTGCGGAGGGTTCCCTCCCAAGCTCTGCCTCCTCTGCAGATGTGTGAACAAGGCAGTTGACTAGGCTGGTGCCCAGAGGAGCTGCTCCTCCAGGTGCTTTCCAGGTCCCTTTCTCCGCTCCGAGAAGGGCAAATTGGGCTCCAGGGATGGATGACATCAGCAGAAGGGCAGGATTTCAGGGTGGCAGGGACCAGTCCCCGATGTCATCCTGCCCACCGTATTTATTCCCCACCCTTGTTATAGGGGAACATCTGTGCCTGTGTAACTTATTGGCGCACTGTTTGCTGATGGCGGGCATACTTGGCTTTCCAACTGTAGCTGTTTTCCCGAATTGATCCTTGATGAAAAAGTAGCCCATTGGCTCTAGATTATGAGTGGGAAGGGGAAGATGCTTAAACTCCTTTTGTTTTTTTCTCTTTTGCTCAGTGGCGAGAGGAGCGCTTCCGTCAAACCAGTGAAAGTACGAACCAACGGGTTCTCTGGTGGTCCATTGTCCAGACTCTCATTCTTGTAGCCATTGGAGTTTGGCAGATGAGGCATCTCAAAAGTTTCTTTGAGGCCAAGAAGCTGGTCTAAAAAAAGGTTGGGGGTGACATCAGCAAAAGGCCTACATTTCCCACAGGAACAGTTCCCAGTGCTTCATGTGTCTGCACTGGTCCCTCTTCTCTCCTCAGTCATCCTTTCCACCCGACTGGTTATTCACCAGGGTCCGTGTCATCTACCTCTCTCTGCCTCTGCCCTTCCTCCTTCCCGCCAGTCAACATCCCAGCTTGCTGTGATTCCAGTGCAGTGTGTTGGCCCCACGAGGCACTGCGTTCTCTTCAGACAATTGAGACCTTCCCACCCCTGCTGTCTCTCATGGTTTTTAGCAGGGAGGAGGCACCTCTGTGTCCAGCTTTTCTCCTGCCTAAGAGTGTTCCTTATTAAAATTAAGACTCTCTTTTGGAAGGGCACTCAGGACTCTTTCTCTGTCCAGCGTCACTAATGTCAAAGCCAAAAAACTGATGACTACTTAGTGCCACCAATATGTTGCTCAGGAGGAAAGCACTGAATGAAAATATCTGGAGGCTCTGCCTGCAAGTCTCCTGTTCTGTATATTCATACTGTGAATGGGATGCAGAATGATTTTGGGATTAACATCTTATATGGGCTTGGTGGAGCAGTACTTGGGACTATTTCTAAATTACATGCGTGTGTGTTGGGGGGTGGATGTGATAATCTCTGGGATACTAATCAGGGATAGCTAAGTATTAAAATTTACTTGACTTTCCTTCTGTCTTCCTTCTGTAGCATGTTAGATTTAAATTTGCTTTTTCTTATATACATGCTGCTGCTGGTCTTCTGGCAGATCAGATACTTCATTTTCTCACTAATGTGAGTTTACGAGCATTTGCAAGCTTGGTTCTACAACATTGCTGCTCTTATAGCAGGAACATGTGGTGACACATTTGTTTCCTGCTGCTCCACCAACCCAATCCTAACTTGGAAGTAAGCCCGATGATTTCAGTGGAACTCCCTTCCAAGTAACGTTGCTTAGATTTGCAGCCCAAGTCTCCTTGGGGTTTGTTTTGCGAAATACATTTTTGGGCATCCATCAAAATAATACTGTGTGGTTATCACTCCAAAATGATGGAAGCATCCCCTCTTTTCCCCCATCAAAATTTGGGGTTGCAGTTTGCGTGAGGGGAAGAGAGCAAAAAGATTGGCTTGGTTCAGATGTAACAATCTCAAGCCGATAAACCATGTTTTATAGTGCCTGTGTACTTCTCATCCCCTTATGCACCTAGTTTCAAGACTTATATCCTGGCTTACTAGGTTTCAGATCCTAACAAGCAGTGGTTACGCCCTAGTTTCTTGGTTTAAAAGTCATGGGAAAGTGTGGTTTAACAAGCCAGGATATAAGCATCAAACCTGGGTGTGCAAGGAGAGGGTCAAGGAGGGAGCATGGTGGCACATGGCTTGTTTTTGGAACAAGATTGTTGCATCTGAACCTGGCCACTGGTAGGGTTGAAGTGAAGGACTGTTACTGATCTCTGTTTTTGATTTTTGAAAACTTTAGTTCTAAATAAGCTTGGGAGAAGCAACTGTGCTGGGTTGGCCTGTCATGTTGTCTGTCTGATTTGGATTTTGGGGGGACTGGGCTGAAGACTGGGTTTTTACTATTTCTGCTTGCCCTATCACCAACAGCCCATCCATGCCTTCTTTTTTCTATAGAGATCTGAAACTTTTCGCTTGTTTCATTTTTTTCATGAGAATTGAGCAGAAAACTTAAGAGGATAGTGTGTTATTTGCCCAGCAACAGCTTCACAGTTCAGATGTAAATCACTTCTCTATGTAAGTAGGTACAGGCTTCCTAATTATGTGAAAGGGAAAATTTGTTGCCTGAGCAGAATGCAGAATTGTTTACTGAGGTAGGGGACCATAACCTCCTGGGAACAACTGCAAGTTCTGTGACTGAACCAGCCAGTCGATTTCTAAAAATGAGTTTTATGGATCTTTTGCTTCCTGCTGACATGAATGTCTTATGTAACTGGATTAACAAAATGGGTGGTGGCGGTGATGGTACTATTGCTGAGATACTTGGGAGTGACCTCAGGTTGCTAAGGGTTTTGTGTTTCTTAATGAGTCCAGCATGTTAAAACCCATAAGTTTGACTTTCAGATAGCAGAACTTACTAAACGTTGAGAGGCTGAATTCAGAGCATTCTTTGAGGGCCTTTTCATAGGGGTACATGATTTAGGTCAAGACCCATCTTGGAAAACAGTTTGGTGCACTGGAAAAAGGTATTTCTAGACTGGTGAAGGAGGGGATCTTTCTAGTCTTGAAGAGGAGGATTCCTGTACCGGATAGGTGAATGTTGGGTGTCTTGCTATTGCAAGGGGGGGTTGGAAGGGGGCTTTTGGTGTGTGTTCAGTTTCCCATATACCAGGCATTTGGGATGACTTGGATTTGTGTCACCAACCACACCACCCTTCCCCAACCTGGTGCCCTCTAGATGTTTTGGACTTCAGCTTCCATCAGCCCCAGCCAGCAGAGCCAATGGTCATGAATGCTGGCAGTTGTAGTCCAAAACATCTGGAAGGCACCCAGTTGGGGAAGGATAATTACAGTATCCAGTTGAAGAGTTCCAGTATCCCAGCCACCTTTCCTTCACTGATCTGCTTGACGATGAAACAAGTCAAGTTGTTTCTTACTGCTGTGGCCAGCTATTGACAAACTTAATTGGGTGACCATTTAAATACTCAGCAGTATTTAAACTGCAAGCTTTTAAGTGGGAGATTAAACAGCTTCAAGGGTGAGGGGGTAATTTTAATTAATGACACATGCTTGTTTTATGTTTCGAGGCTATTTTAGCCCTGGTTGCTACTGTATTACAGAACAGAAATGATTAAAGATGGTCTTTCCTTCTAATAACGAGTGTTCGCTTTATTACATTCTAAGATCTTCCACTTTCTTCAAAAATGTAAAAAGGCACATTGTTTTGGTAATATGCCTGTTTATCAATAGTTAGCTGACACGTAGAAATAAAAATGCAGTGCACAAAATTAGCCAAGAGTGTTCATATTCCATCCTACCCAAATTCGAATGACTTGTAAACCGTTCTCCAGGCGCTATCGAGAAATTCCCTCCACTTGGCCTAGGCTTCTAGCGCCGAAGAAGCTCCACTAAGATCGGGTGGGCAGCTTCGGGAGCCATTTCCGCGGCAGTGGTGGATCGGTCCATTCCACTGCTGCCGGGAAACTTGCGACGTCTTTCCCTTAGCGGCGCATTTTGTTCCTAGGCGTCCTTCGGCTAGGAACAAAATTTGGACGGAACAACTAACAAGGAGCGCGTTTCCGGAGGAGCGCGGTAGGCAGCGGACCTAGTGTCCTAGCCAACGTGTCTCGGGCGGGGAGTCCTGCCGTTAAGGCGGCAGGATGTTCCCGTCTCGGCGTAAGTCGGGTATGTATCGTCGCGCGGGTGGCGGGTAAGTATCCTAACGGGGAGGGGATTATGCGAAAGAGGAGCTATCAAGGGGCAGTAGGAGGAGGCGGGGAAAGGAGTCCTGGACGAGAAGCCCTCGGGTGACCCTATTGTAGCAGCAGCGACTCAGCTACTCTCGGGGCTCAGTTTGGTTTAACGGCTACGCTTCAATCCTGAAATACCGATCTATCCAACATTCCGACACACTCTAGACTAGAGTGATCAAGAAATGGAATCAGCTGCTGCTGCTGCTGCTGCTATGGAAATAAACACAGACATGGATCTGATTTAGCTCCCTCCGTAATGATACGCCGAGTGCATCCCTTTCCTTTTGCTGCCATAAATAGTTACTTTCTCGATAGCAGCCTGCCCCAACCTGGTGCCCTCCAGATGTGTTGGACTGCAACTCCCATCATTCCCAGCCAGCATAGCCAACATCTGGAGTGCACTAAGGCAGGGGAAGGCTGCTGACTGTATAAGAATGAATGGAAAGCAGAGCAGCGTAGGGAATGAGACCCAATGCCAGAGGCGTCTTATGAGGCGAGACCAGGGAATAAGAGGGCTGGAGCCCTTTCTGTTCTGATATTTTGCTAGAAAAGTAGTAACAAACTGTTGTCTCTGAGTCAGCGCATTTCCTCCTAAGTAACCATAGCCATCTGCCACACATCAAGGGTTAGGAGGAAGGGTTTCCAAGCTGGAGGATGTAATTTGAAGCAGACTTGAGGACCCTGCACTGCTTGTTGCTTCTGTAAAGGGCCCATTTCAGATCAATGTGAGGGAATAGGAGCTGGTGAAGCAGAGGGGCTAACGGCCCGACCCTATGCATGTTTACTCAGCAGTAAGTTCCACTGTGTTCTGTAGAGCTTAAACTTAGGTAAGTGTGCATAGGATTGCAGCCTAAGAGTGTGATATAAGAGCCCCTGGTTCAAAACAAGCTTTCTAGGAAACTTCAGCAAGACAAGAGCTCTCTGCTTCATCCCCATTATTGGAACAATACTGAACTACTATCCAAAGCCTTTTATTGCATTAATTGCTGTCAGATGTAAGTAAGAGAGCCTAATATTGACTATGATGTGTGTGTGGCCTTCCTTCCTTGCCCCTACTCCACCCACCAACACAGCCCTCCACCTGAAAAATGTGGCTCACATCAGGCCTTTAATACTTAGTGTGACTTAATGGTTAAACCCGGGTTCTAGTCCCTACTCGGCCATGAAGCTCACTGGGTGACTTTGGGCCAGTCACAGACTCTCAGCCTAACCTACCTCACAGGGTTGTTGTGAGGATAAAGTGGAGAGGAGGAGGAAGAGGATTCTGTAAGCCGCCTTGGGTTCCTTGCAGGAAGGAAGGTGGGATATAAATATAATTAATTAAATAAATAAAATAAATTAATGCTGCCTTCCCCCAACCTGATGCCCTCCAGATGTGTTGGACTGCAGCAGGGGTGGGCAACCCTTTTAAGATTGAGGGCCACATTGGCTCCCATAGCAGAAACTATTGGGCGGAGCGCATGAGTGGGCAGAGTGCATGAGTGGGTAGAGCGGGTGGGTGGGGCCAGGACACACACATTCACAGACATCCATTTTCTCTGTGATCTAGTTCGCAGGACAACAACCAACCAATGATAGCTATCATTGGTTGGTTGTTGTGTTGTGTGAACCCAGCCTGGGTTACCCATGAGGAGTTGTTTTCCCCCCAGCAACCCACAAGGAGAACCCATGGGCTGTTCTAGGATTGTTTTTTTTATCCATGATGGGTTGCTGTGTTGTCCGAACTTGGATGACCAATCCCACCCCGGGTAAAGACCCACTTGGAGGCAACTGGCACTGGCTTCCCCCCTCCCTGCTATGATGTCAAGCTGTTTTCGGCTCACTGGGCCTTTTTTAACACTTAAAAAAAAATCCGGAGATCAGGAAAACTGGCTTGACAGCTGGCTTTCCCCATCCCTGCTTGGGCAGCCATCAGCTGCCCCTTCAAAGTGCCCCAGCGGCAAATCAGCTCAGCATCATGGTGGGGAGGGAGAGGGGACTCTTAGCTCCTGTGGTGTCCCCTGGGATACCACCTGGAGGAATGGGAGGGGAAGGAGGGTGAGCCCCATCACAAATCATTGTTGTGATGTGTGAACCTGCCCTGTGTGACTCTCTCTCACTTACACAAATTCTCTCTCTCTCTCTCTCTCTCTCTCTCTCACACACACACACACACACACACACACACATGAGCAGGATCATTAGGATGGGGGGGCTAAAGCGTCTTTTTCCCCTGCCCCCAATCCTGATCATTGGGGGAGGGGAAGAGTCTTTGCTCTCCCACTTCCTGGCAGCGATCCAATCCTATTAGCAGCAAGAAAAAAGTAATTTACCTGCAGAGATCAGCAGGAGGGGGTGAGGTTAACTGTTACAGAGATCCTGCCTGCAGGGGATTGCTGGAATGAGGCAAGGTCAAAATCTCTTCCCACCCAGTGATCCTGGTCAAGACTGATGCTTTCCTGCTGCCAGCAGCAGCAAACAGTACTCTGTTCTCCTCAGTCCAACTGATGGCTGAACAGCTGGATTCTGGGGAATAGGGGGCTGGGGCTCCCTGGGGCTCTGTAGGATGCAGAGATAATGGCCAAAGGCAGTGGGTTGCCCACATGTGGATGACAACTCCCATTATCCCCAGCCAGCATAGCCAGCAGATCTGGTGGGCACCAGGTTGGGAAAGACTGGCTTAGTGTTAATCTCTTCCCATGTCTGCCCAGATTCGCCTACTTTCTTTTCACATTGTGGCAGTGGTGTTATGCCGAGGTTTTGCTGTTGGGGTGTGGGCAGAATGGGGGACTTGAATTCCTGGTCCCACTTTGACAGGCTATACTTACTCTGGAGAAGCCTGTGGGAGCTTGTGTATGTCTCTCTTCCTCTCTTTTGCACTTGGGCTAGTCCATCCTGCCTCACTTTTTTTGTATTGCCTTGTTCTGATTTTGCTTCAGGTCCTGCCGACTGCTGGGCATCCTACCCCGGAAATGCTCTCTCTTTCAGCTCTTCTTTGCTGCTCTATTGCTGGGTTTCCTTTCCCTGTTGTGGCTGCAGCTCAGTTGCTCAGGGGATGTGGCTAGAAGTCAACGAACTGAGGCTATGGTGCCTCAGAAACCCTGCACCTTTGAGCCTCTACCTCAGCTTCTGATGACCCGTCATGGGGACCCCACCGCCTGGCAGTGTTGGTGCCTTTCCGGGAGCGCTTTGAGGAGCTGCTGGCTTTTGTGCCCCATATGCATCGCTTCCTCAGCAGGAAGAAAATTCGCCATCATATCTTTATACTCAACCAGGTGGATCATTACAGGTACTGTAACGTATAGGTGAACCCCATGCTCATGTTTTTCTCTTCTATGCTCTAACCTATTCTATATCCTAGATTTGGTATGTTCCCTTCTCAGAGTGGCTTTGGACGTGATATTGATATAGAAGGAACTGAAACATGGGGCCTCCCTATTCTCTGAAATTTAGACCTTAAATTTAATTTGAGTTAGAGCTTATTAGAAATTGGTTCCTATAGTCCATGTGAAAGGGCCTTCACATGTTTTTCTGAAACCATAAGACATAGGATCCGAAGAGCTCTTCAGTTTGCTTAAATACATCTCAGAAAGCAAGAAGTTTCTCCTGTGTTCTTTTCTGTTTCCTCCAAGGTTCACACCATCACTCTTCCAATTTCATATCTCATTTCACTTTCTCAGCCCTGCCTTTCCTCATCCCTCTCTCCGTTCAGACTCCCTGCTTTTCCAACACTGCATGTGCAGTGGCTTTTATAATGCATACTAATACATGTTGGATTTGCACTCATGTGCGTGGGTGCAAATTCACCCTGCCAAATTAAAAAATAAAATAAAATTAAAGGATGCCTCCAATGGGAAAGACTGTGATTAGGAAAAGTGAGGACGCAAGATTAATGCCTGCACCAATCATGCAAAATGCTTGCTCTTTAAAGAGGATCAAGCTTTTGTGCAACGTACCCAGGATGTAGAAGAACACAAAGTACTGATTCTTCTCTGAATGTGACTGTGCCACCCTACTCGCACAATCCTCAGTGGCTGTTGGCAAATTTAATTAGGCCATTTATATCCTGCCTCTGTTCCATGAAACTCAGGATGGTGTACCTAGGCACTGAACAGAATTAGACCTGCTTATCTTCAGCAAGGTTGTTGCATTATGTGCCTTCAGACTATGCCCCGGAGATGGAAATGTTGTGGATTAGGAAATCCGCTGATCTGGATAGTGCTGTCCATCTGGTTCTGGCTGAGGCTGCACTCCCCACAAAGGGCCAGGTACGCAACTTGGGAGTGATCCTGGATACAGCACTTTCTGTGGCCGTGCAGGGGTCAGCAGTAGCCAGGAGTGCTTTTTACCAGCTTTGACCAGTTCAACAGCTGCAGTCTTAGCTAGAAAAGCGAACCTTGCTTCTCTAACATCTGCCTTGGTTAGCTGCAGACTAGATTACTGCAATGTACTATATGTGGGGCTGCCCTTAAAGATGGTCCAGAAACATCAATTGGTGCAGAATGCTTGTAGGAGCTAGGCATTCTAATATTACACTTAAGCTGTGACAGCTACATTGGGTGCCTACTCATTTCTTGTTCCAATTGAAGGTGCTAGTTCTAGCCTTTAAAGTCCTGAATGGTTTGGGTCCAGCTTAATTGAAAAAGCACCTGCACTCAGGTCTGAGCCTTGTGATCAGCTTCTGAGGCTCTGTTCTCTGATCCTTCAGCAAGACCTATTAGGCTGATTACCAGGGACAGAGCTCTTTTGGTGGTGACCCCATGATTTTGGAACTCTCTTCTTGGGAGATAACATATGGCCCCCTATCTAATGGTTTTTAGGAGAACCCAAAAGTCGTTTTTATTCATCGGCCTTTGGGTGTTCTTAAGGTTTGTTTTATAAGTACCATATTTTATTTGCTGTTGCTATTTTATATTGTTATGTATTTTGTTGTTTGAATAACTTTTCACTGGTATTATTGTAAGCTACCTTGTGAGGTTAGGCACACTAAAAGGGTAGGGTATTAAATCTATTTAAATAAAAAAATGAGCTGGGGTGACCAGCTAGAACAAAGAGGAAACCTCACATGTTCAGGAAGGAATTAAATAAGGTTCTAAAACAGGGGTTGGCAGATTTCAAGCGTGTGAGATCTACCTCGCTTTTTTACTAGCACCCCAAGATCCACCAACCAGAGTCTGGTGCAAAAGACATACACTTTGAATTAAAGCATTCTGAGCCCAAGAGGTTGTTTTGAGTAACAGAACTGAATGGAGCTCACAGTCCTGCCACACAAAAATCAACTCCTAATCATCCCAAGCTTTTTTCATTTCAGCAGTATAATTTAGAGTGGGGTGTGCGAGAGGGGAAGATACATTTTGTTGCTGCTGTTGTAGAGTCAGAAATCCTTGTTCATGTACTGCAAATCGGAGATCTACCCATAGATTCAGATCTACTTTCTGTCTACCCATTCTAAAAGTTGCTAAAGTCTACTACACACTTTAGCAACAGTCCAAAGCTTCCACCCACCAGTTTCCTAAACAATTACTCCACAAAGTCTATATGCTGGGGAGGAAAGTGCTAATGACAGGGATTATGTGCATGTGACATTTTGTTACAGTGGTGGGTAAACCATGGGTCTTTAAAAAACTGCATGATCTTTGAATTCAATTATCCCCCAAGCAGTGTTAATTGTTGAATTTAGCTCTATATCATGCATATATTACACATGAGAGTTGGAAGGAGGTGGTAATGAAGAAAAGGCTACCCAACGCAGCAGCATGGACAAACTCCATTTGTTCTTTGCTGCTTTGCATGTGAATAGAAATTATTTCATTGATTAATGACAGCCCCAGTCTGAGCACTTAATAGAATCACCTTTTATCCCGCTACCTATTGAATATAATGAAGCCAATGCTTAAATAAGTTCCTGTAAGCAAAAACATGCTTTTGCTCTCTTGGCCTATGTGCATGTCAGCAGCTTTTTATACCACCTGTTACCGGTGATTATGTGAGAGGGGTACATTGTGACCCAACACTGAGGTACCCTAAGTTTTGGAATCTGGCTGTTTTGATAGCAAATTCAGAATGCTGAATAATTTTGGGAGATGTGTTTTAATCAAATCCTCCTGACTGCGGACAGCACATTGAAAATATGTAGTACGTGATGAAGTGAATGCAAGACTCATTTGGGTTTCCAAGGGGCAGAGCTGCTTCACTCTGCAAAACTCTTTCTCCTCCTCTCTGTGACCCATCCCTTTGCTTTTATAAATCTATTCCACTTCTTTCCCCTCTGCCCCACGCTCTTGTCCCTCATTTCCCTTTTACTACCCTAGTCCCTGAGGGAAAAAAAGAATCATTCTAAGAGTAGAGGAACCTCTAGATCAGTGTTCTCCAACCTTGGGTCCCCAGATGTTTTTGGCCTACAACTCCCAGCTACGCTGGCTGGGGCATGCTGGGAATTGTAGGCCAAAAACATCTGGGGACCCAAGGTTGGAGAACACTGATCTAGATGAATAAAGTGCATTTGTTTTTTAGGGCATTTTTTACATAATGATCAAGTTAGGGCGCAATCTTATGGCCGGTAGACAGAGCCTAGATGGCCATAGGAAAATTCAGAGACCCAGCTTGGAAAAGCACTCCAAAGATCGACCTCAGAGCTGGCATGTGGTGGGGCGTTCTGGGGGTTGGGGAGGGGAGGAGACAGGTGCCACCAGGATACAGTGTCTCCTGGCAATGCTCAGCCTGTCCTCGCGAGCAGATGGCCAAGATTGGCCATCGAAGTCTTTGGCAGAGGCAACCTTTGCCTCCCTGCTCCTCTCACCCTCGATTGGATGCCCAGTAATGCTCTGAGTTTGGAGGGTTACGGGCAGGCACACTGGAATGCGCTGCCCGAGAATCTGAGTGAGACTTACTGTGGAATTCTGAACTCCTCTTTATGTGTAACTGCCCATCTAGTTTCTGTTGGGCTTCTCCTACATTGAAGATGTTGTGTTCCTGCTGGGAGCCTTTTGTCCCACTCCTTATGAGTTGGAGCGTTGCTAGTGACAGTGTATAGACCATAAAACAATGGCTGGATGCATCGGCTGAGCACAGTGGGGTGGCTAAGCTTTCCTGGGCAGAACTTTGGGACTTAGGTCCAATCTGCGCACATTGGTCTCTCGGACAGGTTTAACAGAGCATCTCTGATCAACGTGGGCTTCCTGGAAAGCGGCAATGACACGGACTACGTTGCCATGCACGATGTGGATTTGCTACCTCTCAACGAGGAATTGGACTACGGCTTCCCGGCTGCTGGCCCTTTCCACGTGGCATCGCCCGAGCTGCACCCTCTCTATCACTATAGTACCTACGTGGGTGGCATCCTGCTGCTCACCAAACAGCACTATCGAATGGTAAGTCAGTCCCCTGTTACTCCTCACAGAAAGGGCTCGTGGAATTTTCACCGAAGAAGTCCTTCTGGTTCCTTTGGTGGGTGGTGGGTGTAAGGCTACTTGCTTAGCGTTTAGATCCGGTTCTCTGTGTTTACTGGCGTCAGGTATAAAGAGCCCCGCTCCCTTACTCCTTGAGTTGAAGTAGTCTTGAGGTGCTGGTGCTGGCTGTGCCCCAGTACAGTCAGCAGCTCATTTTACGGTCTCTGCCCCAAGTCTTGTTGGAGGAAACAAATGTTGGGATTAACTGCATGTTTACTGTTGTTTCAGTGTAATGGAATGTCCAACCGCTTCTGGGGCTGGGGCCGAGAGGACGATGAATTTTACCGCCGCATCCGAGGAGCCGGACTTCAAGTGAGGATGCAGCATGGCTCTAGCTGGAGGTTGGGGACCTGACCGTGGGACTCGGGGTCTCAGTGCGATCTGAGCCTGCTACCAACCTCCTTCTCTGCTTTCCAAAGAAGGATATTCTTTAGGCAGGTCTTCTGCCAAGCTGTGTGATTTCTATGTTGAACCAAGGCAGCTGACCTCAGACAAGTGGCTCATGCGGGTTCTGCCATTTTTTATTTCAGCTCTTCCGGCCCTTAGGCATCACGAGTGGATATAAGACATTCCAACATCTGCATGATCCAGCTTGGCGCAAGAGAGACCAGAAGCGCATTGCTTCCCAGAAGCAGGTGGGAGTTTCTCATGTGGGAAGTGGGTGAAGGGTGTCTTTGTCTTGGAACTGGAAGCCGTTGCCTTACCTATGTGGGATCTGGCCATATATAGCACTGTAGTCGGTCCCATATTGTTGCTCAGACATTCTTGCTCTCACTTAACATTTTACTCTAGGAGGCGGTCTTGCTCAATACTGAGTGGCAGTTGGAGGACATAGATATCTGAATGGGCTGAATGCCATAGAACAGAGTCTCTTA
Organism: Shinisaurus crocodilurus; assembly: GCA_021292165.1. NCBI lineage: Eukaryota > Metazoa > Chordata > Lepidosauria > Squamata > Shinisauridae > Shinisaurus > Shinisaurus crocodilurus. The sequence continues at coordinate 118,223,825 of CM037881.1, forward strand.
ATGTCTACACAATTCTATTTTGACCTTTTTAAAATAGTGATTTTGAAAACACACATTTCTGTCCCTGATGGTTTGGGATAAAAAGTGTACGAAGTAAGCAACTAACACTAGCATTAGAAATCAGGAAGTGTATCTTTTGCAATCAGCATCACTTCCCTCTCCTGTCCCTTAGCCTCTCTGATTTATTTCTTCCCAGTGTTCCAAAACAGGTATCCGCTCTCCCTCTCTTTTGACTGTCACTAAATGAAATCCTAAATTTCAAAAATAGCACCCACCCATGTTTTATAGGCAGAACAAAGCATGCAAATAAGGTAAACCATGCAACTATGTACAATTCTAATTGCAAGATTTACAGAAAATCTGGGCTGATACAAGATTTACAAAAAACCTGGGCTGATACAAGATTTACAAAAAACCTGGGCTTTTAGATGAAGGCTGAGACAAATGTTTTCCAGTGAATATTAGTATGATGAAAAATGCTTCGTGGGGAGCCTAAAGGTCTCTTGAAAGGCCACACAAATGTTTACCTTTTCACATCCATTAGCTAGTGTCCTCAACCCACTGCTGCTGCTTCAGCACCATCTTTTTGTTTTAAAGTCACCCTTCTCTCTAATAGTAATATCATTGCATAGTCACATCTGATTAGCTAAGCAATTATCTCAGTGTTAGCAGGATGAGTGATTTGAAGCCACCAAAAGATGGTGCCAAAGCTACAGCTCACAATGGAGCCACTGTCTGAATGCCAGATACCAGGGGAACAGATAGGCAGCTCGAATATGTGTTGGGAAGGCACCTTCTCCAGCACTCCCCTGCCATGAAAAAATGCCCCCAAAAGCTCCCACTTTAAAAAAATAATCACTGGGAAATGTGCATGACTTCTACGAAGAGGAGAAAAAACACCTCCTACCCTCTCCCCTTCCTCCCCCTGTTTTGGCTCAGCCCTAAATAGCATTCTGCATATTATTTATAATTTTTAATCGTAAGCTCTTGAAATGTGCAGGTCTGTGATCACACAATGAAGCGTGGACTATGTCTAGAACTAGGAGCAGAATCCTGAAAATCGTAACCCCCCTCCCCTGAGAAAATTTTGAAGCAATGATGACAAGTTTTACTGAAATAAGGTCTAAGATGGGATTCTGGTAGTTAGAGGTGAGGACTTCTCAGCTTGGTGCAACTGTCTCTCTATTCCCCCCCCCCCCCCAGTTCTTCATGAAAGGAACTGAACACAACATTGCTAAATTCAGATATTCCTGCAAAAACCAACTAATATGAATCATGTAATGTAAATAAACTCATGGAGGCTTGTATAATTTGTTCTGATTGCAGCCTTGGAGTTGTGATGCTGTGTAATTCAATTCTTTTTTTTTTCCTTTTAGTGCGGAACTCCATAGCGCTTGATTATGATTATTCTAGACCACTTTATAATAATTTATGCTCTAAGCCTGTGCCCTTGACAGTGATTTAGCCTCCTCCCTGCTTATTCTACTCTTGGTGGTCTCTGAGCCCTCTTGTTCAAATGCCACTCAAGCCTTATTCCATGATGGCGTCCTTTGCTGTCCTACTCTGGGCCTCCGTGCATGACGCATGGCATTTTTGTTTCCACTCAGGAGCAGTTCAAGGTGGACCGTACTGGAGGCTTGACCAACCTCGAATACAAAGTGGAGTCACGCACTCGGCTGAGTGTGGCAGGAGCTCCCTGCACGGTCCTCAACATCTTGCTAGAATGTGACTCCAGCGAGACTCCCTGGTGCGCGTTTGGCTGAGCTGCCTACCACACAGACTGCCTATTGTGTTGCTGTTACATCTGGTTGCCAGAATGGCTGCTGGACTCCTCCGAAGGTAGGTCCTTCCACAGGAACCAACAACAGAGCATAGTTGCCCGTGGCCCAGATGGTTAAAAAGGAGGCTGAAGATCCACACCAGTTGACAGGCATATGTAGGGCATTGCCTCTTAAATGTGGATGCTGCAAGGTGACAACGAATGCAGAGGTGCTGGAAAGATTAAATGGCCTGGGTCCCTGCTCCGCCTGCTTGTCATTCAGAGGGATGTTGTCTTGGCTACCTACATCTCAACAAACTGAAGGACATCTCAGACTGAGAGGCAGGACTATGTATAAATCATCCTCTCTCTACCAGCCAGGGCTCAGGTACCCAAGTGGTAAGGGGTGGCTAAGCCTGTAGACTTGTTTGGGAGCTTGTTGCCCAAGCTGATACTGAAAAAGACTTACAGAATCAGCATCTGGTTAGTTTGTTGGAAGTTTGCTTCTCTCATGATAAAATATGCATAAATGCCTGCTGTGAAACTCTCATGCCTCCGCCCCCGCAACTCTTCCTCTGGGGGCCTCCTGCAAAGTGGACACCTTGCTCTCTCGCACTTAAGAGCATCATCACCAACCACCTTACCTAAGCCCATTGCGGTAAGGGATCTTTTTCTGGGGGTTTCGGGCTGTAAAAGTATTTGGCTCGTTGCAATAAAGCCATTGAAGCGAGTGGATCGTAAATGGAATGAATGTCAGGGAGTGTATGTAGGCCAGAGGTAGACAACATGGTGCCCATGGGCACCAGTGTGCCCCCAGACACCTTTCTTGGTGCTCACCAATGTACTCTATGCCTCCCACTTTTTTAATTTACAAATTAAACTAATTATGTTGGTGACCAGAAGTGTGGGTTCAAAGGAATTGTTTAGTGTACTGAGGCTGAGATCCCACCTTGGACTTATACTCAGTCTTTTGGGTAGGTTACTTGTCCTTTGTGACTAACCACGCCTCCCATGGCAGCTGTTTTGAGGTGGTGCCCACAACAGTTTCTGAAATTGCCAAATGTGCCCACAAGCCCAAAAAGCTTGCCTACCCCTGACGTAGGCATTGCCACAACTAATACCAGATTCTCTTGGTTTGAGCCTTCTCCTTTTTCCTACCAGTGTAACTTTTTACTCCTGGAATCCTGACCTAAGCCTATCCTTCTGAGCCGGGCTTAGCCTTGTTCTTACCAGGCACGCCTTAATGCCAAAGACACTAGCCACAGTCGCACACACATATATTGTCTGAATATGATGCATTCGTACACTCCTGGTTACTCCAATAAGTCTTTTTCGCCAAGAGTTAGAGCTAAAAACCCCACATCAGGAACCCGAGCCAAAACACCTACGGCAGAACTGATAGCTCCTATGCAGCCGCAGCCGGCACCGGTAGAAGTGGCTGTTCACCGAGCTAGCTGTGGAGATGCTGGTGTTCTGCTGAAGGCTCACTGAAGAGAGGTGGAGGGTCTGTGCCCGTGGCGGCATGTCACTGGGCCCTGCCACATGAAGGGGTGGAAGAGATGCTTGCCAAGCCTCCATGGAAATGCCTGCTGCCTCTGGACTCCTCTCCTCTTTTAGAGGCTTAGATTTTTTCTTGGGCTGCTGGGTAAAGATGCTGTTGAACTGTTCCAGGCTACTTGGATGCTCAGACTGACTTGTGTTCATAGCATTGGAGGAAAGTTCCTTGTAGTTGCATGACATGAGCTTCTGCAGCTGAGTTTTGGATGTGGGGGTTTTCCCAGCAGAGGTAGCTGTAAGGGGTAGGGGAGAGCCAAATTAGAGTTGTGCTTTCCAGGGCCCCCAAAGCACATTCCATCTAACAAGCACTGACACTTCTTAGTGACCTCCACCTTTTCAACACTTCCCTGCAGTAACTGGAGCTAAGTGTTCTGAAAAGGAGCCGTGAAAAGGGGTGACCCAATATCTCCTCTTTCTGGAGTAGCTGGAGACCTAGGGGAGTGTTGAAAAGGTGGAGGGCACTGAGAAGTGTCAATTCAACACTTAAAAGCGACAGGATCACATTGCTGGGGGGAGAGAGATTGTGTCCCCTACTTTTGCCACTCCCCCCCCCCTTTTCAGTGCTTTTCAATTAACAACTCGGCAATTTGTCCATTAGCTGTGCACAAATTAACCTATATGCAGTCTCGCCTTTTCAGTTTCCATGTATGTTACCTACTCCATTTCCTTGCTCCCTTTGACAGCTGAAACATACTAGGAAATTGACGTAGTACGACTACAAGTTGGACAGCCATAAGAGCACACTTGCAAGACTGACAAAAAAAACTAATTAATTAAAAATTATGAATGCATTTGTGCACTTTTCTGGGGCCAATTTTTTTTTAAAAAGTGCCACTTGGGTATCAGTGGAAGGACTGTCACTGGTGGTGCCAACGGTGAAATCATGAAGCCAAGCGGCTCACATGCAGATCCCTGCAACCCACGATGAAATTGCTCTCCCAGGTTCAGAAGACACGACAACCCATCATGGATTGAACAACCCCTAGAACGAGCCATGGGTTCTCAGGGTGACTTGTTGCCAAAAAAATAAGCCACCCTGTAGGAAGCGGTCTAGGTTCGGACAACATGACATCCCACTGAGGCTAGTTATCCAAAATGGGTTGTCGTGTCGTGCGAACCAGGTCACTGACTCAGCTTGGGTGGCTGCTGTCTGTCTGAAGAAGGGCACGTGAAATAAAGAGGGCCTCGCCATTGTTGATACTGAGTGAGTAGTCTTGATCAGCTTAGCAGTAGCGCAGCTCTGTTTCCTCTAAAGAATAATGGCAGTTCTGCTTCAAGTAAGCTTGTGCTGTACATCCTAAAGGTTAATTACTTGAAGCTCTTCATGCTCTGAGTAAGGATGGAGCCAGTGCTTGCCCGTGATGAAGTATCCCATAGGGCAGCCGTTTCCAACCTGGTACCCTCCAGGTGCTTTACACTTCAACTCCTGTCAGCCCCAGCCAGCATGGTCAAGGGTCAGGAATGCTGGGAGTTGTCGTCCAAAACACCTGGAGGGCACCAGGCTGGAGAAAGCTGCCACAGGGTCTGCATGCGGGAGAAGAGATTACAGTAGGCGGGATTTCTCCAACTCCCTTCTGTCGGGGAGGTCTTTGCGGTGCCTTGTATAGCTGAGGCTCCTTGTGCTGTCCTTGAATGAATTCACCTGCTACCATGTGCAAGGAGCTGCCAGCCCTTGGTCCAGACTTCACTGCTGAGAGCTCCAGCTCAGTGTTCACACTGGAGGAAGAAGAGTCCTCGTTGTTTGCCTGCATAAGAGAAGCATACGGGGTCAGTGCTGCAGCTTTGGAGCTATATGTGCCACTGTTCTATCATGAGTTTCCAACACCCTGCCCACTGCCCCGCCCCCCACAAGCTGATGTGGTGCTCACAGTGAGATGCACTATAAAGCTGTTAGAAGAATTAGTAGTGAGTTGCCCAGGCAGCCTCTCTTTCCAGCACTTTAATCCCTGTTAGAGAACTGTTTCATAACAGAAGCAAAGGGCGTAGGGGAGTCGGTCACTCCTAGAACTCATATTTGCATGGGGCACGGGATAGAAGATGGGTTTTGGTGGTTAGCCATGGTTCAAGATGCCTTGCTCTATGTCAGCCTTCCCCAATCTGGTGCCCTCCAGATGTGTTAACTACAACACTGCACATGCCATTGGCCATGTGAGCTGTGGGTGATGGGGGTTGTAGTCAAACACATTTGGAGGGCCCCGTGTTGCGAAAGACTGCTCTATATTATTCTACTTGGGCAATAGGGTAGAATAATATAGAGACCAGACCAACACAGTGTTTAAATCAGATGTTTTAGACCAGGGGTGGGGAACCTCTTTCAGCCTGAAATTCAATTTCAGAGAAGCTCTTGGTGGCGGGCGGGAGGGACGCATTCCAGTGGTGGGCAGGGCTGAAAGCAAAAGGCCGGGGCCAAAAATACAGGCAGTCCCCGAGTTAAGAATGTCCGACTTACAGACAACCCATACTTAAGAACGGACTTCTGGGTTCCCTGGCGCTACGTCGTATACGTAGAGTACATTGCGTAGTATACTACGCAATTTGCGTAAATGCCGATTTTAACCTGTAGAACGCTATGCTGTTCCGAGTTACATACAAATTCGACTTAAAGACATTCTTAAGAACGAAACTTGTTCGTAACCTGGGGACTACCTGTACAAAATATACCTGCATGTTGTAGCTTAAATATCTTACTGTTAGTAACTAAGGAGAGGCATTTTAATCTCTTTAGAATGGGGTGGTGGAACGTGCCAAAGCTGGGAAACCATCAAACAATTGGTGGTTGGGGGAAAGGGGTCAGGCCGGGGGAAGGGGCCGTGGCCATCTGGGGGACCCCAGGAGGGCCAGGTTGGGACTCAGGGTTCCCCACCCCTTTCATTTCGACCAAGGATTTCCCCTGAAATGACACTAAGAACACTCTCGGTCATTTGCGAATGCTGTCAATGTGGAATGGAAACCAGAAGAGAGCCATTTATAAATTGAATGTATATTATAACTATTATAAGTTTCTCCCTGAAGTTCTACATGTGGGAAAGGTGAAGTGGATTTAAATGTCTCTTGTGGAAAATGGGCTGTTTCCAGCTTCTTCAGACCAAACAGGCAGCTGCTTGCAACATTTGCAGAAGAAAACCCAACAACTGGGGACAGGTTCCACTCTGGCACACACATACCAAGCTGGATGACTGAGAGGTGGTTTCTTTGTACACCTTGTACCTCTTGCCCTTCTTGCTTCCACAGAATCTATTAAAGAGGGCCCAGGGCCCACGAGAGTTGAATGCTGGCTCACTGGCTGGAGATGAGATCTGCAAGAACTGGATGTCGAGCTGCAGCTGTCCTCTTGTCTTCTCCTTTTTTCCAGGCCGAGATTGCAGCACAAACCACCTGCAGTGAGAGAATGCAACAGCCTCTGTTGCAGGTGTCTGACACACCATCCCTTCTGTGGGATGCCACTGCAGTATCAGGTTCTGTTTCCTGACACTTACAGGTGACACTACATAGGGCATCAAGCTCCAGCTTCAGAACATAAGAAGAGCCCTGCTGGATCAGACCAAAGTCCATCTAGGCCAGCATTCTGTTCACACAGAACCAGTGTGGCGTAGTGGTGAGAGTGTTGGACTGGGACTCGGGAGATCCGGATTCTATTCCCCATGCGGCCATGAAACTCACTGGGTGACTTTGGGCCAGTCACTGACTCTCTCAGCCTAACCTACCTCACAGGGTTATTGTGAGGATAAAATGGAGAGGAGGAGGAGGATTATATAAGCCGCCTTGGGTTCCTTGCAGGAAAAAAGGCGGGGTATAAATATAATAAATAAATAAGCAAGCAAGCAAGCAACTGCCTGTGGGAAGCCCACAAGTAAGACATGAGTGCCATAGCTTCCTGGATACCATGTACTGTGGGTGGATGCTGATGTTAATTTGCCAAGTTGGAACTTCACACAGTGTGAACGTAACCATGTTGTACGCTGATCATCTGTAGAGGCCTGCCAAGCGCTAAGGAGGACTTTGCCACTCCCCAAGATTTCTGACTGGGGGATGTGTGGTAATGTTCTCGGCACTTAGCAGGATCTTGCAGCTTACCAGCTTCCTGCTTGGTTGTGTGGCTACCACTGTCAGTTACAGTGTAGTGAATGGCTGACTTTATTCACAGGAGAGGTGTCTTGTCCTGCACTGCAGATGATTAAAGTGGTGTGCCTGGATGGTTTGGTGTAAGTGGAGCCTGGCAGATTCTGCAACTGGCCATGCATGTACTTACTGCTCATTTCACATAGCTTGAAAACTAGTTGTGAAGGTCATTAAATCTTTTCAATATGCTAAACTGCACAACCAATGTGGCAGAGACAAAATGTCTCCCTCTCGCTTCCAGTAGCCCACTCCTTTTCCTTCCAGTACCTAGTAAATCCCAGTCCCTGCCAAAACTGGGCATGCGCGCGCGCACACACACACACACACACACACACACAGAGCCGTTTAATGTGTGTGTGATATTAAAGGGAATGAGAGGTTGAATTTTGCCTTTCTTGTTTGCAGTTGGTTTTCTTTATTACAAGCTCTAATAGTGTGTGTGTGTGTGTGTGTGACATTCATGCTGTAGCTCCCGGCTCTACAATTATGCACCCATCCGGCCTATTGTTGCCGCATATGATACTATCCACTTTGGTAGGGCAGGGAGAACTCAGGGCCGTCACCTCCAAGCTACATCCCGCACCCCTTGCCCAAAGCCACCCTGTGGCTCAGGTGAACTCTGCTTAGCTCTACAGGATGGATGTGGGTCTAGCTGTGCTCACTCATTTTTCCTCTTCGTTTTGTCCTGAAAGAGTTGGGCAAGAGGCAAGCAGACTCTGCCGAGGAACTGGTTGAAATGATGCAAGGACTGGTGCATGACCGTTAGGATGAGGCCATGCTCTTCTGAGTCATCCAGCACAGTGGGCAGCTGCAGCATACACTCTTCGTGCCATTCGGGACTTAGGCTGTGCGGCGCTACGGACGTCCTAAATTTTTGCTTTTGTAGCTGAATCACAGCATAGGGGTTGCTGCTGCCCGTGGCTCCCTTGGCGCGCAGGGAGCAGGCACGCAGGACTGTCAGTTGCAGGTGGGTAGGGTGCCATGCCTGCTCCTTTTCTGTGTCCTCGTCCACCCTGCAAAGACACATCCTAGTATTATTGGTGGGTTTGGAGAAGGCAGGGGTGGGGAAGACACTGGGTGGGGGAGACATTGCTGCAATCTCTGATGTAAGCTAACAGCTGGGCTAATGTCCTGCAGAATTGGTGGAGAGGGCACAGCAGCGTAAGGCAATAACTGGCTGAAAGATGGCCAACTCTGTCTCCAGGCGGCGTTTGCATTCTCAGCATCAGACCTGGGAAACAAGGGCTGGTAGGCAGGATTTTGACCTTCAGTGACAGACGAAAGGCATGAAGTGGATATTGTGTAAAGTGGCCATGGCTCTAATTCCAAAGCCACAAGCAACCTGTGCTCTAGTGCAGCAACTGGACATTTCAAGAAAGAGGATCAAGGCTATGCCTAGGTCCTCCTTCTTCCTCCTCCTACCCATATCCTGAAGAACCCAGGTAGCCTAGGACGATGAGCAGATGATGGCAGAAAAGCGAGCAGAAGAATTGCATGGTTGAATAGGGAAAGAGCATCAGGGTAGATGGCTAAAGCTGGGGGGGGGGGGGGGGAGGCTGAAGCAGGGTGGCACAGCCCGGCCCGGCCCAGCCCGGCCCAAGACATTTTGATGCCTGAGGTGGAGGACAAGATGGCGCCTGCTCCCCATTCCATGTGCAGACTGGGCTGACTTCAACACTGGCGATGGGATAGTAGTGTCCTTCACTACTAGTTTAGTGGGTGCAGGACAGGTTGTGTGGCACACATAGCGCTGTCCCCTTAACATTATTATTTCAATAATATAATATTAAAAGAATTGTATTTTATTTTATTCTTTGAACCATTTGCAATCTGCTCAGAGAACCTCTGTTATTGGGCAGATTAAAAACACAATATAATAAATACAATTATTATTAGTAGAATTATTATTCCATTTATTCGTTGCCCTATAGCCCGAAGCTTTTAGGGTAACATACATAATACAATATAAAGAAAGTAGTTTTAAACATATAATTGTGAATAAAACAAGCAGCAGTTAAGATTCTTTTAAAGGTTGTTTTCTTCTTCTTTAAATAGAGTCAGCCCGCTTGAGGGAGCCAGTGTGTAAGGTAGGAACTGGGAGGAGCTGAGTTCAAATTCCTGCCTTTCAGCTTGTCTTTATTTGCCTAACGAACAGGATAAAGTGTGAAAAGCCCATTTGAGCTTCCCTGAACTCCTTGGAGGAAGGGATGGTGGTGTACAAATGTAATTAATAATCGCTGGTTTTCCTAGGGTGGGACGGGACTGAGTCGACGTTTAGCTGTCTAGCTATTTAGATGGGGCAACTATTTACCCGATCACTGGCAAGGACCGTGTCCCGCCCTGGTTTACGTTCACCTCCATGTAGCCAACTCTTCCTCCTCCAAGCTACTCCCTCAACGACACCCAGGGTAAAGCAAGGAATTCCCTTTCGAGAACGTGGAACCTGTCCGGCGGACAATCGAGTGGGCGGGGCTATAGTTAGCCCCGCCTCTATATTTAGCAAAACGCCTCCTCTTGCTGTGTGTGTTGCTCGGTTGGTGGGCGGAGCCTAGCCCAGTGCTGGCGGGAATGGTTCTGGAAACTGGGAAAGCGACAGTAAGGGAATGGAGGGGGCTTTGCCGCTCGCAACTTTAGTGAAGCTGTACCTGTCAAAATGCCCTCTTCTTGGATCTATCCAGCTATGAAAGTGTTCAGGAAGCTCGGCCTCCTTTGCATCTGGGTCACACTGCCCAGCAATCCAGGCAGACAAGCTGAATCCCGGCACCGGCCTTGGGAGATTCTGGCGGTTGCATTAAAAACAAAACACAAATCTACAAATAAATAACGTCCGGGTATTCGCATGACTTTTCAGGGGAAAGGCCTATTCTCCTCCTCCGCCCCGCGGCCCCAATCGTTTGAGGATGTCCCTGATTCAAACGAAGATGCTGTGCTTTGGAAATCCACGCCGATTTGGGGGGAATGAGGATTTCCCACACGATTAACATAGATCAAAACAACAAGGAAACAAAAATGAACCCCGCGGTGCCTGGAGAGTTTGCACACACTTTTATCCAAAAGAACACAAAGCCAAAAAGATGTGTGTTAATTTTGTTTAAAAGGCGGCGTATTAATTGATATCCTCTATAAATACGAGCATGACGGTACAGTAAGGAGAATAAAGTGCTCACAGAACGCGGCTGGGGAAAGAGCCATGCTATCCCTGCTCACCCTGTGATGGGGGGGTGGACAATAGTGTGCCATGAGAAACATGTCTCCCAAAAAGCAAGCCGCTTGCCTGATGAAAAGATCTGGAGATCTCGAAAGTTTGCACATTTTCCTGAAATTTTGGTTGGCCTAATAAAGGCGTTACGGAGTAATATGAATTAAGAGTAGGTGAAAGCACAGGTTGCCAGTAGCATCGCTCTGTCCACAAGCTGGAAGGTGCCGCGTTCGTTCATTTATCTGAATACTAGCTGCGTGTTCGCTTGTTTTGGAATGGGGACAAAGCAAACAACCTTGTTCTAAAATTAGAAATGTGGCGGACAAGCTACAGGAAGCTACCGAAATGGCCTTTGTACGCAGGACCTGCTACATCGCGGCTACCCTATTTTAATGCATGTGTGGGAAAGACACTTGTGTGATCACAGACCTTTACTGAACTGGAGTGCCTTCTGCAAGGGCCTTTGTTCTTCTCCCAGCTGCTAACTTTTTGAGGGCAACCTTGCAAAAAGGAATGAATCCGCCGCCCTCCCCTTGAGTTACTTCATTTAAGCAGAAACATTCTCTGTCAGTGTGAATGCTTCTGAAAACACATAGTGGCGGGGTTACCACTACTTGTTCACAACTTTGTATGGATTGTTTGTATTTTGGGAGTTCAGTCCGTCATAAATAGAAAATGTAATTATGGGTGGAGTCGGTATTTATTTATTTATTATTTATTTATTATATTTATACCCCGCCTTTTTTCCTGCAAGGAACCCAAGGCGGCTTACATAATCCTCCTCCTCCACCTCTCCATTTTATCCTCACAACAACCCTGTGAGGTAGGTTAGGCTGAGAGTCAGTGACTGGCCCAAAGTCACCCAGTGTGCTTCATGGCCGAGCGGGGACTAGAACCCGGATCTCCTGAGTCCCAGTCCAACACTCTAACCACTACGCCACACTGGTATATATTTCTTGCAAAGGCAGAAGGCTTTTTGTAAATCTTCATACTGTTTGTAATTTCAAAAACACAGACCCTAAACAACACAGGGCTACAGCCATGTGTTCCATTATAATTAAAATAATGTGACCAGAGATACTTATGATATACCATGGCTGCAATAATCCCCTTAATGTCCTACTTGTTTTGCCCCACTGATGCAGTAGGTGCCTGAACTGCTCATAATTTCTGAGCTGGAAGTAACCTTGCTAACAGATTACCTGGAGTTTGTTATCAGTCAAATGTTTAGAAGATGATTTGTTGGTTGAGTTCAATTCTTTCAATCATTGTTCAATTGATCGATCGATCAATCAATCATGCTCTCTTCTATGTATCTGTCCAGCAGCGGTATGTTCAGTTTTTCATATGCCCACCTCCCTTAAGGCTTGTGATTAGATAATGTCCCTCCAAGGTTCTCTGATGGTTTATTTTGTTTGTTTTGGCTGTCCCTTCTTTCTACCAAAACTATTCTTCTCCTGTCCCCACTGTAGTCTCAGAGTGTGGCTAACTTTAACAGCTACATGGCAGGCAGGTATAACATGGTCCTTTCCATGCTGGGAATAGCTGTAGTTGTTGAATTTGGCCAGTGCAGTTGGGTAAGCGGAAAGATTACAGCAGCTGGGATTGTTTAGCTCAGGAAAGAGGCGAGTATGGGGAGACATGACAGAGGTGTACAAAATTATGCATGGTGTGGAGGAAGTGGACAGGGAGACATTTTTCTCCCTCTCTCATAATACTAGAACCCGGGGTCATCCCATGAAGCTGATTGGTGGGAGATTCAGGACAGATAAAAGGAAGTCCTCCTTCACACAGCGCATAGTTAAACTATGGAATTCACTTCCACAAGATGTTGTGATAGGCACCAATTTGGACAGCTTTAAAAGCGGATTGGACAAATCCATGGAGCAAAAGGCTATCAATGGCTACTAGTCCTGATTGGCTATAGGCTTCCTGCAGTATCAGAGGCAGCATGCCTATGTACTCCAGTTGCTGGGGAACATGGGCAGGACGGTGCTGCTTGTGGGATCCCGTGTGGAGCTGGTTGGTCACTGTGTGAACAGAATGCTGGACTAGATGGACCCTTGGTCTGATCCAGCAGGGCTCTTCTTATGTTCTTAAGAAATTTGTTTGGGTTTTTAAAAATAAGAACTTCCCAAAATTCACAAATTGCTTCTTAAATGGGGTGGAAAGAACTTGAGATGGGGGGGGGGGGATCAAATGTGGGAGAAAGTGAAACTGACCTGTGGCTCACGCTGGCTCAGCTTGTCTGAGTGTGGAAAGCTAAGCAGGGTCAGGCCTGGTTATTACTTGGATGGGAGACCCTTCCTCTAGTTTCCTGCATGGAGCAGGGGGTTGGACTCGATAGCCTTGTAGGCTCCTTCCAACTCTATGATCCTATGAAATCCTATGACAGATTTGCCCATCTGTACTTAAGAACTATTAAAGAGGTGGGCGGCTCTACATCCTGCACCAGTTACAGTCTCCAAATAGCCTGTAAGGACAACCCTATGTAGATCACATTACACCAATCAAGTGTGGAGATTAGGGAGGAATTTATGTTGCACATTAATAGTAGCAGAAATATGTAGGAATGAGGCAGTGGATGTTTCTGTGCCCAACTATGTGACACTGTGGCAGAAAGAGGCAGGCAATGCCCCTGACCCCTGTTGCCCTAGGAGCCCAAAGAGGGGCGCATTACCATCAAACAAGCCACTGACATTGAGGAAATGGATTATATTTCCTGGAGCCAACCCTGTCTGAACTTGCAATATGGGACCAGTGTGCTGCATGATTTGATTTGTTGATGCTTGCTCTTCTTAGAAGAGAAGGATGGATGAATGCCACCACCTGGTTCCCCCTCCCCTGCAACCATTGTCTTTGCTCTTCCAGGAATTCCACGCAACAGGAAATGTCATTGTAGTGTGCTGCCCAAAATACATGCCAGACAGGTCTCCTCCCCACAAAAGCTTTCAGTTTAAACAGCATACTGCTGCAGACAAGAACAATGAAAACACAATACCCAGGGAGTGCAGGCAGAGGGCACACTGCCCTTCTTCCTGCACGTCTTCCCATGTCGTACGTATGCTCCGAAGTGGGGTGTAGTCAGTCCTGAGAAGGGGGTGTTTGTAACAGTTATCTCTGTCAGGAAAACTGGGTCTCTATACACACGGAAGAGCTGATCCTACAAAATTGTACAATTAAGAGCTGGCAAACCAGGGGTGCAGAACCTCAGGCCTGGGAGCCAAATGCGGCCCTCCTGCGGTGCGGTTGCCAGTTAGCCACGCGCCCTTTACCCTAGCCACCAATTGTTTCCTGCTCTCTGTGCATTCCTTCCACACACCCCTTCTAAAAGGTTAAATGCCTCTCCTAAAGCTTAGTTACTGGCAGTAAGAGCTTTAACCTAAAATATGCTGGCATTTTTGGCACTTTGGCCCCGTCCCTTTTGCCCCACCCCTTTTTGCCTTTGGTCCCTCCCACCACTGGAATGCCCCCCCCCCCCAGCTTCTCCAAAACAGAATTCAGCTCTCGGGCTGCAACAGGTTCTGCACCCCTGTGATAAACAGTGAGAAGAATAGGAGACCCAGTATAACATGCTGATGAGACAGCTCAGCAGACTGCATAGAAGCATGTGTAAAGGCCCACAAATGCTTATGCAGGGAGTGCTTCTGTGCAGAGCACCAGGCCTGTTTGTGCTTTGTGGATATCACAGGACTTGGATGGCCATCTGGCAGAACCGGTGCCACAACTAGCACAGGCAGCGTGAGCTTGTAGCACACCTGATCAGGAAGAGGAAGGCCCATGAGTCAGGCCTGCCCTCTAGATCTCCCTCACCCTGTGCTGCTACTTGGTTCAGGAGAGTGAGAGACAAGAATGCGCCATGTCTCAGGGCCTGCATGTGTAGCACTAGAATGCACTAGAGTGGCACCATCTTGATTTCTTTAGCACACGGGGTAAGTACACATCTACAGAGATATTTATTTGTTGGGGATGTGAGAAGATCAAGGACAGAGTAGACAGATACACGTGACAGGAAGAAAATATTTAAGACTGCAGATTTGAGAGAGATGTGGGGGAAAGTGCATAGGTGTTAATGGCAGCACTGGCGACCAAAATATAGGACAGAAATTATATTGAGCAGAGCTACGTGGACATGTGTATGTGTGAGCGTTAGAAAAACCATCTGCAGCAGAGACCATACGGTCCATACCAGAGGTTAGGAGTGCCCTGATATGATGGGAGGGAAGTTCAAAGGCGGCATGAAGTTCCGGGCTTGTATTTTGGGAAGAGAGGGTTGCAGGTAGAGTGGCCAAAAATGGCCAAAAAAGGGGGAATGCATCACCAAAAGAGAGGACAAAAGAGGACAGTGATTTGCATAAAATGTGCATATGCTAATTAATACATAGAGATGCAAATTTAGACATAATTATTATAGTTTGAATAGAAATAGAGTACATCTCACCATAGTGCAGAAGACTGTGACCAGGTGACCGGTGTGCCTACCTGCTCAGTCTGCTGTGCAGGTGCTAACTGTGGCTGGGCGACTGTTCTTAGCGTTCTTCATCTTTGGTTTACTTGGACTGGACAGCCCTTCAAACAGAGGACGCCTTCAAACAAAGGACGGTCTATTTGCTGCCCTCTTCTACAGAGGACAGCCAAATAGAGGACTGTCCTCCGTAAAAGAGGACACGTGGCCACCCTAGGGCTGATGTCTTTGCCTGGGAATGCGCAGCAGGGGATGGTATTGAGGGGAGGCTGAGGAGAGGTTTGGAACATGTCATGTGTAGCTGGAGGAGAACACACCCAGTGCAGAGCATGTGTTAGGAGCACAGCATGTAATTACCAAGCCAGAAGGTGCTTTGCCTGGGTTCCTGTTTTGATCTGAACTGCGGTGTTGTTGGCATCCCTCCCAGGTGTAACCATCACGCCCAGCCAGGAGGCTCCCTGACAACACGCCCCCGATCCCGGCTTCATGAGCCTGTGACAGCTGGGGAGGGGACGGAAAGGAACAAAAAACCCAGAATGCGGCTAGGAGGGAGCGAGTCTGACTCAGAGGCACTAACTGTGGCATGTCTCATTCTCATAATGGAATGGAAGGAGCAGAGAAAGGGCTTGCCAAGCCAAGTTTAGTGGTATGTCTGTTTGTCCAAGGATTGCTGCTTTGGAGAATCAGGCTTCTTGGGATCGCGCTGCAAACCTGGCGATTCTTGTGTGCCTACGGGTGGTGAACTGCTGACTCTGGTCTTGACATAACCCACATTTCTTATTCTAAATACTGAGCTGTACGAAGTAGACGCACTTCTGTTTTTCAGTTAAAATGGCATTGCTCTTCATTCTCCAAACTCCTGGAGAACTCTAGTCACCCAGAATCTAGCTTGCTGCACAGGACACTGTTCCACTGAACAATAATAACTGATAAAACTCTGAGCAGGATCTGCTCAGCTGGTGGTGTGTACACCAGCCTTCCCCAACCTGTTGCCCTCCAGATGTGTTGGACTGCAACTCCCATAATTCCCAGCCAGCATGGCCATTTGAAGTTGCTGTCCAACACATCTGGGGGGCACCAAGTTGGGGAAGGCTGGTGTTAATAATTGAACCCAACATGAATTGAACAGAACCTGCACTGGCTACAATGGCCAAAGCCATCTGACTTGCCATATAGTCCAGCCCAAGGATAACAACCAATGAAATTAAGGGTACAATCCAATGCACGTTTGCCTGGGAGCAAGTCCCATTGGATTCAGAAGTGGGACTTACTTCTGAGTAAACATGCATAGGATCATGTTGCATGGTAGCAATCCTAGGCATACTTAGAAATGTCCCACTGAAATCAATGGAACTCACTTCTGAGTAAAGAATTGAGCTATAAAATGCACTTGTTTACTTTGACCCTGATGTGCAAAAAGAACACTGTATCTGGCCATCTTTGATTTTCCCATTTGTACTGGGAAGGCTGAAAGTGTCTATCCAATGTAAAACACTGAAATTAGAGCCTGCAACATTCAGAATATATAGCCCTAAATATCTTCATGTTTCCTATCTAAATGAAGGATTCGCGGAAAACACTTCCAGCACTGACCTTTGCTTCCTACTATAAATACTCTATTTTTGTTCTGTACTGTTTTTGGTAGAAGTATCTAGAGCTCTCTGAAAGTGAAGAGCCTCTTGACATCTTTCAGGAAATCCAGATTGTGCCACTGCTGACTGGGATTACAGGCCTGTTATCAGCTCGCCCACTGATTCTCCATAGCCAAGACTTCCATAGAGAAGGGGGCAGGGAGAGAGAATGTAGTTCAGCTTTGTCTTAATAATCTTTAGAAGTGAAGAAGAATCTTGCAGGAAGCCCCCTCCTGTGTGGCTGCATTATTTCAAGCTTCTAATTGCTCAGAACAACGCTACAGCTACAGCGGTGCTGGAGCAGCGATTACATCAGAGAATCAGAGCTGGAATCCCAGGCAGATTTCCAGACTCTGACCTGCAAATGGCTGGGAATTTGGGATGCTTCATCATGCAGTCAAAACGTTTCATCTCGTGCCAGTTCTATTTCCTGTTATTGACTCCAGTGGGTTTCACAATCTGACTCACAAGGAGATATATCAAGGAGCTGCATGTTGTGCTAGCTGCAGGGTGATGCAGTTGGCAAGTCCTGGCAGGTCTGAGCTGCCGCAGAACAGCAGTTCCTCAAAGGGTTAATTGCACAGAAGCGGGCTGCTGCTGCTCCTGTCACAGCACTTTAAGTGTTGTGAAACACTTCGGTGTTTCAGCATTTCAGTTCCGATGTGCTCAGGGGGCACCGTAGGATGAGGATTTGGGAAGCGGCGAAGCAGAAATTACAGTGCAGTATGGATTGCACATGCATTGTTGTATGGGAGCAGAAGGTAATTCTGATCATTCATGTATGATGGGGTTGGCCCTACCATTAGGTAGAGTGAGGCACCTGCCTCAGGCACCAGAAGCTGGGGGGGGGGCAGTGTGGCATCCCACTGGCCATTCCTCCTGAGCACCCCCCACCAGCCATTCTCCTCTGTTGGAGGACAGAGCTGTGTGTGCCACATGGACTGTCCTGCATCCCCTAACTAGCCTGCTACCCTCAGCTGTGGAGGATGCCGATGCTATCCTGTTGCCAGTGCTGAAGTAAGATTTAACTTCAATTCCAGTCTGCATCTGTACATAAAATGGGGGGGGGGGCAGAGGAAGAGCGCTATTTTGTCTTTTTGACTCAGGCAGAAAAATGTCTTGGGGCCGGCCCTGATGTGTGATAAGGGAGACTGGCCTTCAGACTGGACACTTGGGAGACAGACACTGTTTGGGGTGAAGTCAAGGACATCTCTATGCAGTTGGCTCTGTGTCTGGAAGCAGGGATCCTGGGCTGTTTTTGGACATCATAGCAGAACCATGAATTGTTACTCAGCAACCTGTCCTGGAATGAACCCCTTAAGAGACCCCCCCAAGCTGCAACACAGGATGCTCACAATAACCCTCCTAAAGACGGAAGTAAGGAAGAAAGAAAGCATTCTCCAGTTTGCAATGATAATTGCAGCTCTGTTCCTTGGTAGAAATTGTTACTTTCTGTGTGCTAGAAACATTAATTCGCCTCCTCTCCAGGTTCCCTCTGGCCCCAGAATCATCATAACCATTCAGCAAAAACACAGAACTATAGAGCAGGAAGGAAGGGGTGTCAAACCCAGAGGCGGTGTTAGGTGATAGGTTGGAGGGGAGGCCATCTGCCCCACCACCCTGCTGTCCATGGGCACTTGCTGAAATAAAGGTGCAGGGGCCCTGATGACCTCTGTTGCATCTGGTCCCCCTGGATTAGCTGTTTTTTTTGCCCATATTGCTTCAACTCCTGCTGCCCCCCCCTGAATCTTTCTGCCTGAGGCTTTTTTTCTGAAATCAAATGCCCTCCTCTCCCCTGTCCATACACCCCTTTTTACAAATAGGGGTGTCCTTAGGAGACAGGTCCTTTCAAGACACACACCCAGAGAGACTTTAAAGCATATGTAAATTAGCATGTGCAAATGTGTGCATTTTTCTTGTCCCATTTGCCTGAGCACCAGCCAGGGTCAAACCCTGTAGTCTCAACTGCCTCTAGGATCTACCAAACTTCTAATCTCAGACATTCACAAAAACAGAGCCAAACTAGACAGTTAGGGGAGAATCATGCGGCTTCCAACCAGTGAGGGCTGGCGGTGGGCTCTTTACCCTCTCTCTGCCTACAGATTCTCCCCTGCAAATAGTCTCTGACCAATTTTAGTCATCCTTCCACCAACTCCAGCTAGGCTCTGAAAACAGAAATGAACCTGGTTGGGGGGGGGGGAGTAATAGCCTATGGGGAGAATCGGGAGGGGAATTAAGCATTCTTCCCTCCTGCCCACTGAGTGCGCCTTGCACCGGCATTCTCCAGTCTCTCAGCAAATTGGGGTTGGGAACCGTATGCGTACTGAGATAATGTCTAGGTTTTGTCCTTTATATATAGTCACAATGGCAGGGATAGAGGAATTTCCTGATCTTCGTGCCTTAATTTTGGCACACAATCCTTCAGCACTGATTCAGCCTGGTGACAGTCTGTTCCCTGTGAATGCCACACTACTATAAACAGTAGTCAAACCATCCTATTCTCTCAAAACCCAAGATTCCTAAAGGTTTTTTGTTTTTTGTTTTTGTTTTTTACATACAAGTATATATAAGAAGAACATTTCTCCACACTTCTGTTGGGCTACATGATCATGTCTGCAGACATGACATGCTTAATGGAGCATACACACATTGCGACATGTCGTCCACTTTGAAAAATAAAGGATTCAATGCCCTATTTTGTTTTCATTAAAATAAACAGGAAACATAAGAAAAGGGGGGAATACTTCTGTGCTGTTTATGGTGCTGAAATATTTTTTGATTAAGGCCCACATCCTGATCTCCAACCTATAGATCTCTCATGTTCTCATGCACTGTTTGGCCAATCATGGCATACCCTGGGTTGTATGTTATATGTACCCAAACCACTCATGAGTGTACTTCTAAGGCTAGTCGTCTGCTACTACAAACTACTGTCTGGCAGTCTGGATTATTTATTTATTTACAATATTTATATATTGCTCTTCATTATCAAATCACAGGGTGGTGTACAAAGTGCATGAAAACAACAATTAAAATAAAACACAAAGACAACACAACAACAACAAAAATCAACCAAGCTAGATATTAAAATAAATTATACTGTGAATGAGCCTATCACTGAGCAACTAAGTGGTGCGGGACTTACCGGTAAACAAAATAACACTCATGTTCCATTTTGGCTGGGAATCTCTCTCCAGCCTTTGGTATGGAATATCCATCAGAGTTTGGAGTTGGAACAAATACCAGCTAGTTAGTGTGGAAGAGAGAGAAACAGTCTGGAACCAGTTTTGCAGTTTGTGTTTGGAGATAGAAGCAGAGAGAATCAGCCAGAGAGTGAAGGAGGGTTTTGTGTGTGTGTGCAGATTATAGCCTCAGGTGTTGGAAACAAACGCTCTTTGGAATCTGAGGCAAGATCAGAGACAGTGTGCAACCTGCTGGAGGAGCCTATTTACTCAACACAGTTGTTCAACTTGTATATTTATAAATAAAGCCAGGGTTACAAAGGCCCCATAAGGCTCCTTTTCATCCAAAAGAAGCTAACACAGGTAATGCTAGCTAGCCCTCCACTATTCAGTGTTCAGGGAAGCAGGGAGCGTGTAATGCTATCCATTGTGAATTTTGCCTCATGCACTGTGTGTGGCAATCCTGTGCACTGCGGAGGGTCCATGGCGGAGGGTCCTTTCGGGATGCCCATTTTGACTTCCATAGGTATTCCACAAGCGCATGGCCGGGTACCTCTTAACCCTGTTGATGTGGCTGCCTTGGATTTTGGAAGTGCTGATAAGGTTGGTTCTGGTATGAAGAATTTCTCTCATTCAGACAGCTGCGAAAGGCAGTAATTGCCTCAGGGGATCGCAGTACTTCCATACCCTCTAATTTCACCACCCACAAGCTCCAGTACAGCTGAAGTGTTCTGTCTGTCAGGCCTGCACAGTTTCCCCGCATTGTTTTAAATCGTATTTTTGCTTCCAGGGCAGGGGGTTCTTTGATTGCCAGCATCTCATTGATGCCTCTCCTCCAGCTCATGATCCCTGCAGCAATTACTTTCCCATGTCAAGCAATGCTGACACATCAGGGGAGGGTTGGGTGTATTTTTAGTCTCTTTAATGTGATTTAGCAGCTGGAAACGAGGGGAGAACTATAGTCAAAAGGTAACAACTGTGAGATCTCATGGCCGGGGAGGAGGGGGCAGCTGGGCTTCAGCTGTGCAGATTAAAATCGCAACATGCCTTCTTGGCAAAGTGAGCCTGGGTAAGAGTAAGTGCAGGAGTGGAGTGAGCTCAGTCAGACTTAAACTAGGCTGACTCTGACTTTGGACAAGAGGTGGGGCGGGGCGGCTCCTGGGAATGGCTCCTCTCCAAGGCTGCCATTCCATGTCCAGCAAGTGGAATCCCCCAGCCCGGATATGGCTCCACTTGCTGATGCAGAAGAAGGTCATGCGCTGTGCTTAAATAGAGTAGAACTCAGCAAGTTCAATATGCCCAATGCCTCTTTCAGCTTCCCCCTTGGGACAAATCTCATTTGGGATTGTGTGGCATGCATGGGGGAAAGAGTTCAGTGCACTTCCCCATGCACCATGGTCCCCATCCTGATCAGCACCCCACCCCCCACCCCTGTGGCTGCGACTTTAAAAACAATACCGATCCATTAAATGCAATCACACATTTAAGTAACATGTCGTGTCATTTGGCCCAAAGAAATCCACTTCAGCCATCAGCGCAGAGGCTCAAAGTCACAACGCGTGCTCCGCGTCCTCCCTTCCCACAGTTGGTCCCTATGGTTAAAACCTCTTGCTCTGGACCGCTCCATTGATGTCAGAGGGATAACTTTGGCATACGTGGTGGTTTTATCCCTTGCCCCAAGCGAGCAATAATCTCTTGCTTTTGGTTAGAAAGATTTGGCAGCCATTCCTGAAAGGGTAGAGAGCAGGGATTGGCAACTTGTGGTCCTTCAGATGTTTTGGCGAACAACTCCCATCAGCCCTAGGCAACATGGCCAATGGTGAGAGACGATAGGAGTTGTAGGCCAAAACATCTGGAGGGCTACCAGTTGCCCACCCCTGGCATATTTATTTTATTTTATTATATTTATACCCCGCCTTTATTCCTGCAAGGAACCCAAGGCGGCTTACATAATCCTCCTCCTCTCCATTTTATCTTCACAACAACCCTGTGAGGTAGGTGAGGCTGAGAGTCAGTGACTGGCCCAAAGTCACCCAGTGAGTTTCATGGCTCAGTGGGGACTAGAACCCGGATCTCCCAAGTCCCAGTCCAGCACTCTAACCACTACGCCACGCTGGCTCTCACTGGCATAGAGTGACGTGTGTCCAATTCCAGGTGTGTTTCCACACAGCTATGCTAATTTGGATAAAGAGATGGATTGGGGTTCTATGGTGGCATTTGGGAGCATTTTTAAGGAACCATGACAACAGCTTGCTGCTATGGTTTGTCAGTTCCTCTGGCAATGACATTGTCTGCACCAGCGGCATTGTCAGATCTCAAGTAACTAGTGTAAATTTGCCTGAATGTAAAGGAAAATATCCTCTTTAACCAGGAAGTTTTTTTCAGTGTTGACCTCAGAGATGTCCCAAGGCACTTGGGTACCTAAGACAGAAAATCTAAATCTTTCCCCCTATAGTGGTTAAAGATAATAAATAACAGTTTGCTACTTTTTAATGTTACTTGAGGCAATTGCCTCACCCTGTTCCACAGTTACAGAATTCTCTCTCCCTGGCCTGCACATCTTCCAGAGGAATTGTTGTACCTTTGGGGAGGGGGCATACACTGGATTTTAATGGCTGCAGCTAAATTACGTAGTACAGAGATATGGGATTGATTGATTGCATTTTAAGTTAGATTGTGTTTGTGACATTAATAGCTGTTGATTTATGTGGTTTACAGATTGATTTTTTTGCTTTGCCTTTTTTCACTGAAACGGCTTCCTTCCTGCCTTAATCACAAGTCGTCCCTCATTTCCACTTGTGCTTTCGACTGTCTCTATTTCTCCTGGTTCGTTTTGTTCTGCTCTTGTTATACAGTGTCTCCTAAATTGGGGTGGTGGGGAGATCTGTCAGGGTAGGGGAGTGGGACACATTGCCATGTGAGCTGACCATAGGTGGATAATGTGATTGTACAATTATGTTTCCCCCCATAAACAGTTAATTAATAAAATATAATGTGATCCCTCCTAAACACACCAGAAGGAAGGGTTCTATAGGTAGGATAGAAACTTCCATCTAGTATGTGTTATTAAAGTTTAGTGAACTAAAGTCAACACAAATTGCACTGAGCATTTGAGCATCATATTCTTTATCATTAGAAAAAAGTTTTAGTGAGAAGTGTGCTTTATGACCCTCACAACAACCTTGTGCATTAGGCTGCCATTATTCCCCTGATGAACTGAAAGTACAGAAGAACAGCAACATGGCAAGGTGTCTTACCTTGAGTATCTGGCTGGGTTCAGACAACATGATAACCCACACTCAAGGGTTGAGTATGGGTTGAGTGTGGGTTGTCATTGAGCCATGGGTTGTTGTTGAAATGTGGGTTATTGTGTTGTCTGAACCCAGCTGCACTAACAAGCTATGGCTTGTTAACCACAAACAACCCATGAAGGGAACCCATGGTTTGTTGTTGGGTTGTGAACTGTGGGTTGTTCACCATCGTTTGTTATCTCGGCTGGGTTCAGACAACACGATAACCCATCTTTCAACAACAACCCGTGGTTCAACAACAACCCTTGAGTGTGGGTTATCCTGTTGTCTCAACCTAGTCTCTAACTGAGCTATGGTTTGAAGCACACAGGGACCCAGATTAAAGTTAGACCACACTACGTTAAAGGCCTATCTATTAGACCACAGAAGATTAGTATAAATTAAAGTTAAAGGCCACACTAAGCTCTACTGATTACATTTGTTTTTCAAATGCCAAACAGGTTCTGTTCTCACACACCTTTGTTCTTGCATGAATTGTATGATGTTTTTAATATGAACAACCTAGAAGACAGCTTCAGTCACACCACAGCACAACCTCTTCCTGGAGTGAACCACACTTGAACCTTGCAAAAAAAACAACAACAACACACATTTAAATGACTGGAAGAGCAATTTCCAGTTTTTATTTAATCTCCCCCCCACCTTGCACTCTTCTGCTCTCAAGAGAGTGTCCCCGGGCAACCCCTCCTCCCTCCAGTCTACTCAGAGCTATGGATGCTGTCTCTAATATTTTGCCTTTGATGTTGCTCCATACTTGCTTCCTGTATTTTCAATCGTTTTGCACTGGTCTTCTCAGAAACTGTGATTTTTCTTGCTCTCCTGGGATAATTTAATCGACCGCTTATACTGGTGTAATCTTACCTGAGTCAGTGGGGCTACACCAAGTGTAAGTGACCAGTAAAACATGCTAGCAGGTTGCAGCAGTCTTCCCTGCCCGCTTCATCTTAGTTTGGAAGGCCAAGTCTTGCGGAAGGATGTGCGGAATCCAGGCCGTGCTTTACCACTGCACTCGCAGCAGCAGCAGAGCGCGTTCGTGCCATCGCTTCCCTTCACTTCCAATGCGTGGGTAGGCGCAGATGCTGAGCGAATCCAGACCGGATTTTGTCTCCACCCCGGAGGCACAGCCAGAGACTCCCGGGCTCCTTGCCTCTAGTGGGGTGTTCAAATCTCAGCGAGGGAAGGAAGATCTAACTGAGGGGCTGCAGGAAGAGAGAGCGGAATGGAGTCGAACCCTGTCTAGCCGGGGATCGGGGCTACAGGCAGCAAAGATGGTGAGTCGCTGCTGGCCGCCACTCTCGCCTGGCCTGGGAAGCTTGATGGAGTCCCAGTTCGATCGGGATCTGTCCAGTCGGCTGCTGCTAGTTCTTTGTTCTTTTCCCGTTTTGGGACTGCAGCGCTTGGTTTCCCTTCCAGCCCACCCGGTTCGATTTAATTTCTTTCCACGTGGTTTTTCGTCGCCCGTCTCTGAATGCAGCCGCGAGCGCTCCTCGGGCAGAGTGGACCCCGCGGTGGTGGTCGGGGACAGACGACGGTGGTGGTGATGATGGGGGGTGGGGGCGCTGGCATATGCGGCCGGATTATTTTCACTGTTGCTGGGAGAGGAAA
The DNA here is from genome assembly GCA_021292165.1 of Shinisaurus crocodilurus. Taxonomy (NCBI): domain Eukaryota; kingdom Metazoa; phylum Chordata; class Lepidosauria; order Squamata; family Shinisauridae; genus Shinisaurus; species Shinisaurus crocodilurus. Next base: position 118,248,653 of record CM037881.1, read on the forward strand.
TGAAGGGGTCGAGGCACGTATAGCTGGGGAGCCCTGCCTGGTCTTGTTGATGCTGCCTCGGGCGGGAGAATTGCTCGGTCGCCTCCGCCACTCTCTGAGCGGAGGTGTTAAAAGGGCGGCGATGCACTGGATTTTCACCCCCAGCGGAGGCGAAAGGCGATCCGGTGACTTGATCGAGTTTGGAGTTGGGGGGCGGGGAAGGCGCATCCTTTTATTTGCGAGAGCGATTCCTTCATTCGAACCGGGCAGAGTGAAGGAAATATTCGGCTTGTTTGTGTGGTGGAAATGAGGGTCGGGGTATAATCGATCTACCGCAGGAACTTATCTCAGTGCAGGGCTTGCTTCCCGGATAACTTTATATAATTGTGACATTCATTCTGGGATATTTTTCTACCTAGCTGACAGCTGTAGATCTGGCTAAACCGGAACCCATTATACTTTTGGTGTGCGTGTGTGTATGATTTATCTACTACGGCCTGACAAGTAGAATATGGCAAGATGAGCTGATGGCATCAAATATTTCTTGCCATCAAACAGCCTGATCGTTTAGCCTAGGGTGGATCTGGGCCACCATTGGGGCTAAACTGCTTTATTCTTACTGGTACCACATGAACAGCCACAGTAATAGTTCCCTGGAAATAGTCTGGTTGTTTAGTCTGTGAGGTGTCTGACTTTTAATAAAATAGTGGCACAAGCTCCTGGTCATTTAGCATGGATTCATTATCGGTTTACCGGGCTGTAGCCAGGGGTGGGCTGGGGGGGGGGATGCCTTAATTTGTTTAAAACAAAGAAATAATTAAAAAAACAGTCTACCGTTTTCTCTTTAAAAGGCCTGCGTACCAGATGAACCCCCCCTACTTTTTGGCGCTCTCCCCGAACTTTTAGGCTGGCTACGGGCCTGTTCCTTTACATTCATGAATAACCATTTTGTTCTCACAACCAAGATAGTTAAAAAGCAGTAAAGGAGTACACTGACTTTTCCATTACGTATTTTAATTCAAATTTTTGTGTGAGTTGCATATTGAGATCCACATTAGCAGTTGTGAGCATGAATCCAAGGTGTGGTAGTTATTCTGGAATACTGCAATATGACCTTGAGTATGGGTCCTCTGTTGTGTCTATTCTAGTTCCACTGTAAGTTATCCCTTTCTCCACTTTTCCCTATGGCCTGAGTTATTCACAAGGAACCATGAAGACCAACCTTCCCCAACATGGTGCCCTCCAGATGTTTCAGCTACAACTCTCAGCATTCCTGCCCATTAGGCTTCAGCTACTGCATGGTATAGAATGTAATAAATAGCCTTGTAGGTTCCTTCCAACTCTGAAATCTATGTTTGGGAAACCCAAAACATCTGTATGGCACCAAAGGCTGATCAAGACCATCATTCTATTCCATTTGGGTCTCCTGCATAGCACAGGACAGAGAATTCCACTTGGATCACTGTGTGATCACTGAATGCAAGTTATATATCAGGATTGTGAGCTAGAATGAATTGAATTAAGCTAGCACAAGAGGCTGCTCTCTTCTGCTAGGAATGTAACCCTATTGTTGTAAGAGACCACCCTGAAGTGGTGTGAAACATCCTAAAATGTTAGAAAAGGGCACCATACACTTGAATATCGCAGGATACAAAATAAGCCAGCGGTTGGCTTGAATACTTGATCTTTTTTCTTGTGATCCCCTTTAAAAACCATCCTTAGACATTTTACCTTTATATACAGTAATACCTTGAATTGCAAGCATAATTCGTTCCAGAACCGTGCTTGTAATCCAAAACACTCTTATATCAAAGCGAGTCTCTGGTGGGCGTGAGCGGGGCCGATTTCGGCCCACTTGAGGCGAGCGGTTACATCCCTACGTATTGCAAGACCTTGCTCGTTTATCAAGTCAAAATTTATTTTAAAAAATTGCTTGTCTTGCAAAACGCTCTCAGACCAAGTTACTTGCAATCCAAGGTATTACTGTATATATATAAAAAATCCTTAGTGACCAGGAAAGTGTGAGCTTCCATCAGTGACAGACCTCTCTCAACTCCCTCCAGATTATAGTATCTGACAGTCATTCAGTCAACTTGCCCAAGACCACAGGACATGGGAGGAAAAACCGAGCAGGGTCTCATCAGCATATTGAAGATTGCTGCCTCCGGATCCTCACAAAAAGCCATACATACAGGTTAGATAGGAGAAAGGACAAATGGAACCTTGGAGGATTCCACAGAGCATATCCAGAATAAATTATAGGCATCCACCACTGTCCCTGAGACCACTTTGCCAGCGGTAGAACCACTCATGAGCAACCCATCAAATAGATGCCGGGCCCCAAAGTCACAACCCCATCATCATTTATTATCAGCAGTATCAATCAAGTCATTGGGTTAGAGAGGATGGAAAGGCAGGAGTATTCACCCACCAGAAGCAAGGCCACCCACCTGTGGATCAACCTGTGGATCGAGCTACACAAAGCAGAACACGGTTTGCTAGAAATAGAGAGTGGGTAGGGTAGGTATGCTTCCAAAATAGCTTCAGATGAGTCATATTACAAGCCAAGCCAGGCTACACACTGCAGGGGAACACAAAAGCCCCCAGGCTCACTGATCATTGAGGGAAATTCCCAACCTAATCAAACCCTGAAAAAGTCCAAGGAGATCAAGATTGCTCAAGTTCTTTGGTTGAGTCCCAAGCGTACATCATCAAGCACTGCCGCAAGCGAAGTATAACCCATATCAGATATGAGATTGGCTTTGGCCCAGAAGGGTATTTATGTTTTTATTACTACAAATCGTTCACCTTTTCAGTGGCTCAGATCAGAGTATTTTCTTTTTCACTAGGTTTACCAGGTGGTCTTATTTGAAGTGTGCAGAAATAGTCCCAGAATATCAACCAAACATTAGTTGGACTAAGGTTTATTAGATCCTCCGTCTTGGCAAAGCAATCCAAGTTAGGTTTGTGGGGTTGTAAACTCAAATAAGAGCTTTATGAAGCTTGGGCTTGTATTTGTGGCTCTTATGATATCTCTCTTTACTTGTACCAGGAATTACAGGCACAGCAAGGTACAGTAGTTACCACATCCATTTGTTCTGGCCTTCTCACTTTTAATAATCTGATGTGTTACAGCATCAGGTAAATAATGTGCAGACATTAAAGTTGATTACACTTCCCCACTTCAAGAATAGGTTTTTGTCTTTGCAAGAAACAGGCTGTGCTTATTGGGTCTGAACAGGACAATTTTGGTAATTCAAAATATAGTATACAAATCAATTACTATATGAAAATGAGCTTATTTGGAAAAATGGTTCTGTGTATTCTGATCTAACCCAAGATTTGGGTTTTTGCAAAATTTAGAATGTGTTTGGCAAGGAATAGTGTCATGGCAGGAGGAAAGATATGGACAACAGAAGAACATGACTGGAGGCTACAAAGGCTCAGTGGAAAAAAGGTCGTCTCCCCCCCCCCCCCCCGCACTTCCCAGTGATAGCACCTTTTGCATATTGCTTGTACTCCATCAAATATGACTTCATCAAGATATGTTAGAAAAAATTTTTTAAAAGAGAAGCGATGATTCTCAAGAATCTAAATTCTGCCTCCAAAACCAGATTCTGTGTGGTGTTCTGCATGCATAATTTTAGGCAAAAACTTCTGGAGGGCCATTAGTTGCCCACCCCTGCAGTAAAAGGAAGTTTTGTATGTTTAAGCTCCAAACACTAACAGTGCAATTCTATACATGCTTACTCAGAAGCAAGTCCCGTTAAGTTCAGTGGAGCTTACTCCCAGGTAAGTGGGTATAGGATTGCACCCTCATCGCACTTTATGAGACTTTGGTGTGTACATGTTTGGCTTTCATAATTGAACATTCTCTGTAGGCTATCTTAGTAATTTTTCCTCTTCATTATTTTTTGCTTAGCAATATAGATCAGGGGCGGGTAGAAGGTGGATCTGGATCGATCGGTAGATCTCTTGATGATTTGGATCTGTAAGTCAGATCCACAAGGATTTCCGACTTCTGGTTGCTTAACAATAGCAGCAACAAATTTAGTCCCCCCCCCCCTTAAAATATACCAGTGTAATGAAAAAAGCTCAACCCGGAGTGGATTTATGTGTGTGGAAGGGCAGTGAACTCTGTTCAGCACTGGTACTCAAAACAAATTCCTGGGCTCATAATTCTTTAATTCTAAGTGTAGAATTATATTTTTGTGTAATTCTTTTGCACCAAGCTCCAGGTGGTGAATCTCAGATTTGAAGTAAAAAGCAAAGCAGATTTCACAAGCATGACATCTACCTGCCCCTGATGTAAATTATTAAAGGTGCAATTTTATGCATGTTTAGACAGAAAAAAGGCCTACAACTCCCTGCATGCCCCAGCCTAAGTACCTGAACATTTCACACTACCATAGTCTCTGTCATCTTGTTGCTCCAAATAGTATATGTCAGAAAAGCAAGGCTGTGGAATTCTAGAAAGTTCTAGTCATAGAAAATAATGATTTCACTATAGCTGCACGTCAGTTAAGAATAAACCACTTGTGTGTGTGTGGGGGGGCTTTTTTGGTTCTTTGCATGACAGTCAGGGTCATGAGATCTCTTGCATCTCCCTCGTCATGGAGAATTGCTTTTAGATGTCTGTGAATACTGTCTAGTGGCTGAGGCGTTATTCAGATGTATTTATTCTCTTTCTGAGAGAGAGCTGATCTGTACAGAGCCAAGTCTGAGAATACTCATACTCAAAGGAATGTCTGAGTATTGCTGAACGTAGTCAGCCCTACCTGCCTGGGGGTTTCACAAATGGCTTCCTGTGAAATTGCTATTATTAGATTTAGAAGGATACAGGAAACATTAGCGACTTCTTCCTTGTTTCAACTGTGTGTTGCCTCACCTTTCTTTTGGAGAGGCCGCTGTACAGTTTACATGGGCAGTGCACTGAATAAGTCTCTCTTGTTCTCAGGATGATGGTCTTGTTTGAAAGCATCTGGTTGAAGAACCTCGCCAGAGTGAGATGGGTCTGCCATTCTCACTTTGGCACCGTGATCCACATGCACCCATGCTGTGTTTGTACATACAGTGGTTTTTCCTACACCATGCTTTTTCCTACACGGAAGTGTTTTCTGCATAGGAAAAGCATATTGTGTGAAGTGACTCTTGGAGCAGGCTTACAACATTAGATGTGCCGCTGGGGACCTGCTACTCTAGAAACGGTCCAGAATTTTCAGCTGGTCCAAAATAGGGCAGTGCAATTGTTAACAGGGACTGGCCAATTTGATCATATTATGCCAGTGCTTTACGATCTGTGCTGGCTGCCAGTCCATTTTTGGGCCCAGTTCAAAGTGTGGGTATTAACCTACAAAGCCCTAAATGGCTTGGGGCCAGGTTACCTGAAGAATCGTCTCTTTCCATATATACCTGCTTGGACCCTAAGATCTTCTGAGGCCCTTCTCTGGGTGTCCCTGCCAAATGGGGTGAGGTGGACTAAGGAGATGACCTTTTCAATGGTGGCACCCCAATTGTGAATGCCCTCCCCAGAGAGGCTTGCCTGGCCCATACATTGTACTCTTTTTAGCACTAGGTGAAGACCTTTTTATTTTCTCAGGCTTTTTAGTCCTTCAGTTGTAAAAATTGTGTTAGTGCATATTTAGATCTTTACACAGCTGCTGGCTTTTACTCTGGTTTTATTCTCCTTTAAACTTAAGATTTTTATATCATGTTTCACTATGTTATTGTATTTTATAGTTTTAAGTTTTGTTTTGTGAACCACCCAGAGAGATGCGGCTATTGGGCAGTATAAAAATATAATAAATAAATAAATAAATAAATAGAAACTGACGGATACCTTGGCAGGGAATTACTGCTTCAAACAGCTGGATGAGAGGGGACTGATTTGAATGCAAAGTTTGTCCTGGCTGTTATTTTGCCTGAAACGTGCAGTTGTGGTTGCCCCATCTCAAAAAGGACATATTTCTGGAAGATGGGCAGAAAAGGGCAACCAAATTGATCAAGGGGTTGAAGTATCTCCCACTGAGAAAAGGTTACATACAGCATTTGTAGCTGTTCTGTTTATAAAAAAGATAATTGTCAAAAATTATGCACGGTATGGAGAGAATAGACAGAGTGAACATTTTCTTTCTCTTGCATAATACTAGAACTTGGGGGTTACCCAGTGGAATTGTTTTGCAGTAGATAATTTACTTAGTACTTACTTACTTACTTAAAGAAGCTTGTAAGCAGCTGATAGGACAAAAGAGCCCTCTCAAGGTTGCTTACACAATTCATAAAACATCAATAATACACAATTAAAATCCAATCAACAACTTACTATTCAGAACAGACATCAAACAAAGCATTATTATTAATTTATGGAATGCACTACTACAAGATGGGGTGACAGCCATAGGCTTAGATGGCTTTAAAATGGGACTGGACTAATTTATGGAGAATAGATTATCAGTGAATTTTAGCGACAATAGTTAAACGGAACCTCCACATTTAAAGGAAGTGGGCCACTGAATGTCAGCTGCTGTGGGTTGGGGGAGGTAGAAAAACAATGGCTGGGGGACTGTTGCCATCGTGCCCTGCTGTGTGGCTTCTCAGAAGCATCTAGCTAGGCCACTGTGAGAACTGAATGCTGGACTTCACGAAATCTTTGGTCTGATCTAGCAGGGCTCTTATAGATCATAGATCATAGAGGATCATAGATCATAGAGTTGGAAGGAGCCTACAAGGCTATCGAGTCCAACCCCCTGCTCAATGCAGGAAACTAGAGGAGGGGTCTCCCATCCAAGTAACAACCAGGCTTGACCCTGCTTAGCTTTCCACACTCAGACAAGCTGAGCCAGCGTAAGCCACAGGCCTGTATTATATATTATATATTCTTATGAAACTCTGGGACTACTTCAGATGTGTGGAATCATGACAAATCTCTAAAGAACTGATATTGGCTTAAAAGTCATACCATGCCAGCCACATTTTGGAGTCTCCTAATTTGCTTCATGGTTTCTGAGCCTTGACTTAAATGGCTGTCACATTTCCAATTTTTTTTGCACCATGAAGCTTAGAGACTTTATTTTTTTTAAGGAAAATATACAATTAATATTCGCAGGAGAGATCAAGACTTCCTTTGCCCCAAAATATTATAGCCCATATATAACAGTGTTTGGACACAGAGGTGTGATGTATCTAGGGCAGTGTTCTCCAACCTTGGGTCCCCAGATGTTTTTGGCCAAAAACATCTGGGGACCCAAGGTTGGAGAACACTGATCTAGGGACTCCCTACCAGGCCCTGGCTCCTAGAGGTCACTGGGAGAGGGAGTGATCCTATGGCCCCTAGACATTGTCTGGAGGTCTATAGGATTGTTTGGATTCCCAGCTCTGAGGTCGGAGACAGTACTTTGACTTCGGAGCTGGGAATAGGAGCTCTGACCCCCCCCCCTCCTGCCCCCTTGCAGCCAGCATGGAAAGAACCATGCTGGCTGCTCTCTGAGGCTGGGAAAGTGACCATGGAGAGGGGTCAAAGGGGTGAGGAGAGGAGGAGACTGGGGCAGCCAGGATACAAAGTAACCTGATGGCACTCCAGCCTCCTTCCCTCCCCCTCTGAAGTGCCCCAGCTAGAGGATCGAAAACCGCTACCTAGCAAAAATGCAGTGTGGGAGGAGTGGGGAGACGAAGATCGCCTCCCCACTCCTCCAGCTCTGCATAGGATGCCTGAAATCCTCCAAGTTTGTAGGCTTATGGGCATTAGCTGTGTAAATCAAAGCCAGTACGTGGGTGAGAAAGGTCAACCTTGGAATCTACCCAAACCAGAACAGAAGTAGTTAAAACATTAAGCATATATTTATTTATGAAACACAACACCCCCAGAGCAGGTAGCCAGCTGATAATTAATAATGGTTCTATCTGCTAACCTAACCTAACATCACTGACTTGACTCCCCTCTTTAACATCTATCCTTACCACCAGCCTTTGGCTCCTCTCTCTCTCTCTCTCTCTCTCTCTCTCTCTCTCATCCCTTTAACTACAGTAATACCTTGGATTGCAAGTAGCTTGGTTTGAGAGCGTTTTGCAAGATAAGCAAATGTTTAAATATTTATTTAATTTTTTCTTACTTAATATACAAGCGACGTCTTGCAATACAAGTACTGTAGTACGGCTTAAATTAAAAATCTCTGTACAAATTTTTTTGGGGGGATTTCGTTTTGATATAAGAGTGTTTTGGATTACAAGCACGTTTCCGGAACGAATTATGCTCTCAATCCAAGGCATGACTGTAATTCCTTATGCCTGAACAGGGTACCCCAATTTGGTGCCCTCCAGATGTGTTCTACTCCCATAATCCCACAGCCATCTGGTTATGGGATTATGGGAGTTGTAGTCCAATACATCTGGAGGGCACCAGATTGAGGAAGGCTGGGGTACACTGACACACATAAGAGGGGTGGGTTCCTGTGCACCAGCCCCACCCCAGACCTCTTTGTATTAAGTGTTGCGGGATCTGTAGAAGACTTGTTCTCACATTTGCTTGAACCCTGCTTTATCAGTGTTCCCGATTGTGCAAAGGGTTCTACTCACATTCAGGCAAACATGAGTAGAAGCCCCCTGCAGACCTCCCCACTCAACACGGGGAGGTCAGGTACTCAGAGGGTGGGGCTGGTGTATGCGAGGATGTTGGGGGTGGCACACACAGCCCTATGCCTTTGATACACATTACTGTACCAGAGATGGTGTTACAGGGCGGCCCACTAGGGCTGGAGCCCCGAATCTTTCATTTGGAGTCCTGAATCTCTGGGAGGCCATCTTCCCCACCACCCTGCTGTCCATGGGCACTTGCTGAAATGAAGGCACAGGGGCCTTGATGATCTCTGTTGCATCTGATCCCCCTGGATTAGCTGGCTTTTTGCCCACATGTGCTTCTCCTTCTGCTGCCCCCCTGCCCTTGAATCTTTCTACCTGAGGTTTTTTCTGGAAATCAAATGCCCTCCTCTCCACTGGCCATACATCCCTTTTTACAAATAGGGGTGTCCTTAGGAGACAGGTCCTTTACAGACTTTAGAGTATATGAAAATTAGCATATGCAAATTTGTGCGCTTTTTTTTTTTTTTTTTTGGTCTTGTGGGCCCGAGCCCTGGATCTTTTCGGTACTTATCACTGCCCTTGTACTGTACCCTGTTCAAGGATAATGCCCAAATAGGGCTATTCTCTCCCCATCCTAACTCAACTGACTTCACTCCACCCATTACTCCATTCTGGCCCCTACTGTCAATCATCCCTCCACTTATTCTTCTTTACAAGAGGTATCAGCCTTTGGTGGTAATGATCCTTGAACCCATTGCTTGGAGAATTGAGCATGAACTGTGTCCGTCCTCATTCTTACAATAGGTGCCTCCAGGATCTCAAATAGCCTCAACAGCTTCTTGCCATGCTCCACTCTCTTCTATTTGCTTAGTCCCAGTTAACCCTTGCCCCTCTACATCTTCCTTTTCCTGCCTGCAGCCCTTGTTTGCGCCACAGAACATACCCCTGTGCATTGCTTCTACATCTGAGATTGGATGGTTTTGAACGCTGCATAGCAGCACTGAAAAGAGGATGCTCTTTCTGTGCTCCTGGGTAATGTCCAAAGTAGCAAATCATGCACCTTTCTCATGAGGAGATCTATGAGCTAGATGGACATCCGGCATTTACCGGTAGTGCTTGGAAGCATGGAAGGAGGATGTTCAAGTCATTAATTCTGAGTAATGTCCAAAGCCAGACTAAATTTCCCAGACTTTGCCTGCTTCATCTTTGAACCTGCTCCCTTTACCTGCCTCTGCCTTAGCTCTCTTCACTTGCACTGACAATCCAGGATCTATCCCTGTCAGTTGTTTGGATCACATTTGGCCAGTTCCGTGGCCTAACCCTGTAAATACTTATAACATTGGGTGGGGCATAGGCCAAAATACAGTGTTAGTCTGGATGTTGCTGGAGTTTGCGATCTGACTCTTGACAATTCCTGTGATGATAATATCTGTGCTAAGAAAAGAATTGGGTCTAGGGACTGGTTCAGTGTAATTCAAAGCCCATTGGCCCATTCTGCACTGAACCAGCCCCTAGTCCCAATTCTTTTCCTAACTCAGGCATGATCTCCCTGTTGGAGGATATGGGAAGGTGTTGGTCCTACACTAGTTAGGCCACAGCAGAGTCTCCCGCCCTTATGCACAGCCTGGTTATTGAAACTGATTATCACCACGTGGGTTGCTAAACCCTTGCCAAAAAGGCTCTTAAAAGGAAATGGATTGTCCATACAAGGTTTAAGACCAATAAAGACATTTATTAGTTTTACTTTCAATTTGTTTATTCATATATACAAGATGCATACAGTATAGGCAGATTAGAGTCTTGGTGTTAAGAGTCTGCTTCACTGGAGATCACTGGCTGGAAGCCAGCTCAGACCGTGTGTCCATCAGGTTGGAGAGGTAGAGAGAGAGAGAGCTGCCCACAGAGAAGCCAGAAGTAGGGAGGAGGGGTTACAAAACATGCACCCTGAGGACTGTTCAATTAACCCTTTCCTCCCACTCTAACTAGTGGTTATATTACCTTGTTGATTTAAGCAGGCAATATTACAATTTCCATCACTCCCCAGAAATTATTAAATAAGCTCAGTCTCTTGCTTATGACAGTTGCAATGCTTGGTATTTCAGTCATGCAACAACAACAAAAGTCATACAAAGTGCACATTAAGAGATGGTGTACCTCGAAAAGGTAATGCCCTCGTTTTTCATAATATGGTGGAATTTCACCCTAAGGTGTGAAATATTTATGTCGCTCCAGCTATGTAACGCCAATTATTCTTGCTCTACTTATCATTTATTGAGCTGTTCAATTTTACTTATATCATGGCTAAATTCTAATCTTCAAACATAACCCATGGCAGAGATTTAATTACGCTGGGTGGTGGGGAGAGAGATGCACCACTGCATCAGCAGAACGGCCACTGTAGTTTATACTCACCCAGTCAGGGAGGAGACCAGTGACAGCTGCTCCAATGTGCCGCTTGGGCTCTTTGAAGGGGCTGTCAGTGGCTGTAACTTCAGAGATCATGAAATGCAATCTCCCCTGCACCCAAAATGGTAAAAGGGGAAAAAAGCCGCAGTGACCACAAAAGGAGTTGTGGTTGGCAGTAGGGAGACCGAGCCAGTGACAGTCGCTCCAAAGTGCTGCTTGGGCACTTGGTGGAGCGGCTGTCACTGGCAGTGGCCTGGGCAAGCATGGCAAAAGCAGCAAGGGGTTATTGCTCAGTGGCTTGCTCAGTGCTTCCCCGAAGAAAAAAGAGCAAAAGGAAGGCTCAGATATGGCCAATCGGGGCGGGGGGGGAGGGAGGAGCAAAGCTGACTGAGGAAGCTGACTGAGGTTGCAGCTCACTTGTTCTCCTGCCCCTTCTCCCTCCTGTGGGGGTGGGGTTTCAGGAAGAGGGAGGGGCCTTGCCTGAGGCTCTGCAGGCAGGAGGAGTGCTAAGTGTAGCCCATGGGATGGAGATTCACCATCCCTGACATCAAGCAAATTGAAGAAAAGGATGGAGACATATACTGACCTGAAAAGGTTTTCAAAAGTCATAGACCAGCGGGGGGAGTCTTTGGGCATCAGTCTATGGATTGAATGCTAGAGAAAGAGAGAGAGGTCTGGCAGGAGCTGGCTTCCATCGTGGGAGGAGGAACAGGTTGGATGGATGAACTTACATACAGAGTCAGTGCATCATAATCCAAGTGTGACTGACCTGAACAGGTTCGGCAGTGTGAAAGAGCTGAACTTCGCAGAGGGTTTAAAATACTCGTTTTGATTTGACCCATCCCCGCTCCCAAGCCTCCCACACACGGCACCGAGTGCCAGCAGTAAGCAGAGCACAACAAGCTCCAGAGACTTGTTTCCTTTCTCTGAAGGCTTGCGCCTATCTGGCAGCCTGCGCACCTGACTCTTCGGAAAACATGCTGGGATCCTTTGTGGGGTAATGACAGCATAGGGCCAGAGGCTGTCAGACAGGGGCGTGTGTGTGTGTGTGTGTGTGTGTGTGAGAGAGAGAGAGAGAGAGAGAGAGAGAGAGCAATTAAAGGAGAATCATTATCATGATTTTTATTTACACGACACACAGGGTGTTGGAAGTCAAGGGATGTGACCCTCTAGGCCAGGGAAGTTTCAAGAGCCAGTGGCCTTGGCAATCTGTAGGAATCTGGGTCACCAATGCTCTGGGACATGTCGAGAAACACCCCAGCCTATCTGCCAGAGATGCTGGGATAGGATCATTCTAATGAAAGCCTTTGCTTACCACCCTTACCCCTTGCTGCTGTGTGAATCGGGACCCAGTGTTTGTGCATCCAGTGTACTGGAGAGCTCTTACTGCTCTGCAAGAACCGCATCAACATCTGCTAAAGCTGCCCTGGCTCTCTGCCACAGACTACAGGCATACCTCGGAGATATTACAGGAACCTAGATTCCACCTAAACATCAGGAAAAATTTCCTGACTGTCAGAGCAATGACAATGGAATCAACTACCTAGGGAGGTTGTGGGCTCTCCCACTCTGGAGGCATTCAAGGTGCAGCTGGACAGACATCTGTCAGAGATGCTTTGACCTAGATTCCTGCATTGAGCAGGGGGTTGGACTCGATGGCCTTGTAGGCCCCTTCCAACTCTACTTTTCTATGATTCTGTGATATTGCAGGTTCAGTTCCGGACCACCGCAATAAAGTGAATATCGCAATAAAGCGAGTCTCACGAAAAATTTTTTGTTTCCCAGTGCATATAAAAGTTATGTTTACACCATACTGTAGTCTATTAAGTGTGAAATAGCATTATGTCTACAAAAACAATGCACACACCTTAATTAAAAAATACTTTATTGCTAAAAAAAATGTGACACAGAGACACAAAGTGAGCAAATGCTGTTGGGAAAATGGCACCGATAGACTTGCTCGACGCAGGGTTGCCACAAACCTTCCATTTATAAAAACTGCAATATCTGCGAAGCGCAATAAAACTAGGTGTGCCTGTATATTGTTATGTAGCTTTCTGGCCTTCTCCAGCAGCTTAGCCAGGCAGTTTAGCCAGTCCTCTTCAGAGAGGACAGTGATTCAGTTTAGGGACACAGCAGATCTTTTATTTGCTCTTCTGGAACACAAAAACCTAGGCCTCCCTCCTTGAAACTCCACCTACACACATAGCCCTTCTTCCTCCCAGAACCCTCTCTGGCCTTCTGGCCCGCCTTCCCACAGACAGGTCTCCTACCTCGGGCTGCTCTTAAAGAGAAACTGACTTTGTTACAATATTATCAGTACATGCGGGGACTTAAAGAGCAGCGTGGAAGGCGGCTGCCATGAAAACCTTCCCCTTTGGGACTGACTTGACCCTGGCCACTCGACATGATGGGTGCTGGCTGACTGGCCTGTACAGGAAATAATTTGGAGCCCTGGGGTCTTTTGCCAGTTTGACTATTGACTTTTCCTGTGCATGTTGGCAAAGACCTTTCTCATTGTCTGGCTTGCTCCCCTACTTAGGGCACTTTTTTGACCCAGGGTTATAGAGATACTGGCTTAATTAGTGATGTAATAATGAATGAGCCTGTGCAGTGCTTAGGGACATTGTCTCGCAGGGCTAGAGCATAACCATTTGGCAGCAGCAAGTTAATTCAAAATGGAGATGGTGAGGCGCCAGTCTTGCTGCCCTGGGCAATTCAGGAAATGAGTCCTTGGAAATTGCTGCTCCCTTGTTAGGGATTAGCTTTTTAGAAGCCCTTGCCTAAAAGCATCACCAAAAGATCTTTTTGTATTAGCCAGCCACTGGCACAGGTAGAGCCCAGCATGCCACTTGTCTCTGATGTACATGTTGCCAGTGCATATTGGATAAGACTGGCTTCAGAGGGATGAAGGAGTAGAATGGAGCTACTCCCAGGGATGTTGAAGAGTCCTTGGTCTCGAGTCACGAGTCGAGTCACGAGTCTTTGGACTCGAGTCCGAGTCCTTGGTCCAAAATGGTGACTCACGAGTCACGGGTCACTCCCAAAGCTGACTCCACGAGTCCCTATTAAAATCAATGTGTTTTTTCCCCAACAAAATAAGGCTATTTCAGATGTGTGGCTTAAATAAATTCTAGGCACAAGTGTGCCTTTTTATTTAAAAACTCTGCAACTGATTTTGGCAAGAACAGACCAGGCAGACAAACCCAAAATAACCAGGCAGGGAGAGGAGGCAGGGAACCCCAAAGCAGGCAGGCAGGCAGTGCCCTTTGTCTTGGACAATTCAAACTGTGGAACTGGTCAAGAAGAGACCAGGCAGGCAGAGGAGGCAGGGAACCCCAAACAGGCAGGCAGGCAGAGGCAGCCAAACCCAGTTAAGCTATATTATTACTACTATTTTAGTTTAGCTGAGATTGGGCAGTAGCATATCTTGTCCCAAGCAATGGGTAGCAGGAATTACAGGAGTTCATGTCTTTTCTAGCACAAGTCCTATTTCACGCAACAAAATCACTTCTTTTTTTCTGCTTGTAACCATTAAAAAACACACCTACCAATGTAAATAAAGTCTGCCATTATAACGTGTGTGCGTGTGTGTGTGTGTGTGTGTTGGGGGGAGAAGGCATTGTGGCTGACCATGGTTTACTTTAGCACTGCAAAGTGGTCTATGGTTGTTATACCAATATTACTGGAAGGGAGAATAGTGTATGACATCACTGCAATGTAGTCCAGAATTGTTAGCTAGTGGATTGTTGTTGTTTTAGCAAAATGGGGCTGGGGGAGCTGTGAAGTATTTAATGAAAAGGATACTTTCCTTCATTAAATATTTTCTGCATTTCCTTCTGATTTTACTGTTTACAACCCCCCCCCCCCAAATATGGACTGTATATAAACCTGAAAATCCCCATAATATGCCATGCATCTGATGAAGTAGTCTATAGTCCACAAAACCTTATGCCAGTATAAATGTGTTAGTCCTTAAGGTGCACAAGGCTCCTCATTGTTTTTGTTGTTAACAAAGTTTCGTTGAATTTATGTTCATGCAGAAGATAGAGGCATATGGGTGGGTCATATGAGAAGCAAGAGGATTCCCCCGCCCCACATTTTAAGTGTTTAGTATGAATTATAAGAGTTGGTGTCCATCTTCAGGCTCCTTCCCCAGGGTCCCTATAAGAGAAACTTGCAGCAAGTGGGGTATTCGATGCATCTTGTCTCCACAGCACATGCATGGAAATGAGTGCACACAGTAACACAATGCACAAATGGCCATTTTACCGGCTAGGGAGGCTTATTATGAACATATTATAAGACAGTTGTGTTTTTCTAGTACAGAATTATTTCTCTTATTATATTTATGTATTGGCTTTCCTCCAGGAACTAAAGATCTCCCCATTTTTACCCTTGCAAGAATCCTGTGAAGTAGGTTAGGTTAAGATGAAGTCCCATTTCTTGCTGGCCCAGATCATCCAGTGAGAAATGGGTGGCATGCATTTGCTGGTCCTCCTCAGGCAGCAAAATGTCCCAGGCCAGCACTGGCTGCGTACATGTGTTCTTGAGTGTGTGTGTGTATATGAAAGAGAGTGCTTCAAGGTGTGTTTCTGTGTGCTGTATGCTATAAAAGGGGAAGCTTGTGTTTGTATTTTAGTTCTCTACCATATTAGCATTTTGCTTCCAGGAACGCACAGATGATGATTTCACTAAAATATGTAGTGAAAAATGTATGGGCATTATTATTGCATATTGTTGACTGTGTGCGTGTGCACAAACTCCTGTGTGAGCTCAGTATTGGGGGCAGAGTAGGGGGCTCACTACAGACAGCTATCCCCAGGGCCCATCATGGCCTTGATCTGGCCCTGCTCCTATACACACTTACCTGGGAGTAAATCCCAGTGAACTCAATGAGGCTTACATCTGAGTAAACACACAAGATTGCATTATAACCAATAAAAGACACTTGCAGTCGATCTCACAATGTCTTTGTGAAGTGTTTGCACAAGCAGCTGTAAAGTACTGTGTGTGCGTGTGTGTATTTGTCACCTCTTTCCGAGGAGCTGCTCTTCCTCCAGGTCGCTCTCAAACACTGACCGTCAGCATCAGAAATCTCGCCTCCCTCGGCCATGGCTACTGCTGGCACCCCCTCACCCCTGCCTGTAAGGACTTTCGCTTCGCTTTTATGAAGCAATTCCCCCCTCACTCGAGACTCCAGACGACACCCCGTCCTTCAGAAAACACTTCCCGCCCTTGAGATGCCCCAGAATCTCTTGAGGAGCGCAGGCCTGGCCTGGCGCATTTTGGGGGTCGTAGTCCTCCAAGCAACCAGGGCTGAGGCAAGACCTGTATCAAACCACAGGGGAGGGGGAAATCAAAAGGATGTGTGGCGGGACGGGAGGCAAAGTGACTTTAACGCTGCTAATTAGCTGGGAAGAACAAGAAGATGCTGGTGGCCGAGAATAAAAGAGAGAGAGAGAGTTATCAACATCTCTGAATCACTTCTAAGTTCAAATTTGGTTAGTTTTTATTACCTTTTATGTGGAGCAGTTGTTTTGTTCCCTGTACATATGGTGTTGCTACTTTTTCTTTTTTTGTTACAAGGCTCCTATTGGGAAAGCGCGCTGCAGGGGTATATACCCAGCGGCTTTCCCGCTCAAACTCTAGCCCAGGCCCCCAACGAACCCACGGGGGGGGGGGGGAGTGCTGCCTACCTTTGGTGCCTCCTCTCCTCCGGTGGGTCTGGAGCAACATTTAAATCATTCCTCCGCACCAGGTCGCAAAACAGTAGTTTGCGAGGAGGTAGTGCAGGGGGGGAAAGGAACCTACTGGAAACGGGGACTCGGAAATTTTGTTTCGAGTCTAGAGTCCCATTAAAAATAGTGGGACTCGAGTAGGAGGGGGGACTCAGTCGGACTCGTGAGTCGAGTCCCCGAGGCCGAGGCCCCATCCCTGGCTACTCCCTGTACCTTGGACTCTTTCATCAGGCTCTTAGGCCTGCTCTACTATGCAGCAGAGAAAGAGATGGCAGAAACCCAAGGACTGCATCATTTCAGGCGGCTGGTAGGATATATCATTTTTGAATATTCTGCCACATTAAAACCAAACCAAACCCTGCATATAGAAAACTAGCTTAGCAGGGATAGCCCATTGCTTGCAATGCTAGTTTCTACTTGCAGGGACCTTTTGTTCTTGTTTTACTTTGGGGGGCATTCAGAAAAGGGATCCTCCACCTGCAATCACAAGTGACCCAGTCCAGTCTACATCAGGAGTCCCAACTCACTTTGCTGCATGTGTAGACTAGGCCTTAATCGGTAGTGTTTGGAAACCAAATTGCTCCGCCATAAGTGAGGAAGGGGACATGTCTGTCTTTCACTTGGAAAAAATTAACCCCAGGCTCCCTCCTAGCAATGCTGAGTATCTGAAGCTTTCACACCTGCTCAGGAAATGGTGCAGTCCTGTCTTGTCTTACTACCCAAAGATCTTTTCCTGTTTCCTCCCGCTCAGCTGCTTGTGCTGCCTCCTCTCCTCTCTCCTTGGCATCTGTTTCCAGTTTAGCTGCCTGGAACATTACCTACTGAAGGGAAACTCTGCCTCATCAGAAGTAATTGGCACCAAGATACTTATTTTGGGGCTTGCCCAGAGAAATCCGACTACTTCTTCCCAGCAAGCAGTTAAATACTTTATTTTGTTCTATTTAATTTTAAAAATTATAAACTGCCCTTCATCTACCAGGGATCTCAGGACAACAAGAGTCCTGCCTTTAGCTTAATATGGGAGTCATGCCTTTAGCTAGACGGACACCGAGGTTTGTTCTTATGAGTAAGTGGGGAGGCAGTAGCTAAATAGCAATGTATATCTGCTTGTTCCCTAGCTCCACAGGCACCTGGATCTAGGGTCTATCTGGGGCTAGTCCTGGGGACCAGATATAGGAATCTAGTGGTATTCATGAGCTATGGGAATCACAGGCTTATCCTGCCCCTTTCAAATGGGTATTATTATGTTGTGGCAACGAGGGCAGAGAAAGTGCTTTCTGTGAATCATAAGCATAGGGTTTAGTTCCATTACTATACTGAATCCTTACCTTCCTGCATGCATGTACATGCCATTCGAGTGCAGAACTGGGGCCAGGCTAGCATATTCTTGAACTACAACCCGGGGGGGGGGGGGAATCATAGCAATACCAAATCACAATCATGAGACTGAGGACCTGTTTGGGCAGGTGGCGATTCCATGCACAGCAAGAAGTCTGGAGCTCAGGGCAGTAGAGCTGAGATGGGAAAGTGGCTGTCGGGATCTGGTATGCTGCTTTCCTTTCCTTCTCAGCCTGTAACCTAGCTGAACATCAGGCAGTACACTCAACTAGCTTGTAGCAAGAATAAAGGACTTGTTCTTTGGCAGGGGGAGATTGCAGTTGCAGTGTCGCTATCACCCTGACGAAATGGCATGAGACCAAGGCTGGATCCTGGGCAGGTGCTCCATTATTTATCGTGATCTTGCGAACGTCAGGTCAAACTCTTGTGTCCTATTCTGATTGGCCACTTTAATCACAAAATATGTTGCTGGCAGAGACCTATATATGATGACTTTGACCACAGGAGTTTGTGGACTAGGGGAAGCTGTCAGTGTTTGTTGCCTCCATGCAGGGTCGGCCCTACGATAAATAGCGCCCTGGGCAAGGAATGCCTTCAGTGCCCCCTCACCATCAACTTACAGCTTTTTTCTTCAATTATTTACAGTGCTTATAGCGTTTATATTTTATCTAGAACAAATGACATCAAACTGGAAGTCGAAAAAGAAACAGATTTGAAAGCTAATTGATGGAAATTTATTTTTTGTAGTAGTACCCAAACATCCTGTAGAATTTTGAAAAGAAAAGGTTAATGACATGTGCTGCTTTTTTCAACCTTACTCACTGCAGCCAGCACAATCACTGACCCAGTCTGCATGTCATGACAACCCATGGGTTGTTTAACTCATGGGTTGTCAGGAGTGAGCGAGCAAATGTGCTGCCTCTTGCCCGTTTGCTGCTTTTGCTTCATTTCGGCTTTTGTGAAGAACCCAGGAACAATCTGTTCCTGGTTTGTTTGTTGTGACATGTGAACCTAGAACTATGGGTTGTTGAAGGGGAAACAACCCAGAGTTTTAACCCATGGTTTGTTACAACAAAATAGTATAAAAACACAAACATATTAAAATATAACATGATAAAAACAAGCAGCCAAATAAATTCATTCCGGAGGTACAGTGGCGATAATGAAAGGAATAAAATCAACCATTAAAATATTGGGCAAATAAAAAGGTCTTCACCTGGCACCTGAAAGAATCGAGGGTAGGCGCCAGGCACACCTCCTTGGGAAGCTGATTCCAGAGATGGGGCGCCACAACTGAGAAGGCCCTTCCTCTAGTAGCCAGCCTTCTAGCCCCTTTTTGGAGGGGGCACTCTGAGAAGGGCCTCCCAAGAAGATCTTCGGGCAGGCTTGTATGGGATGAGGTGTCCCTTCAGATAAACTCTGGGTTGTTTTCCCCTCAACAACACAGAGTTCCGGCTTCACATGTCAACCCAGGGATGGGGGCATTCCTAGGTTATTTACAAAAGTGGAAATGAAGCAAAAGTGGCAAGCAGGCAGAAGGCAGTGCCCTCACTCACTCCCTGCAGCATAGTTGGTCATTACGTGTGAACCAGGTAAAAAACTACTGAGTCATTGAGCTCAGTTGGGCACCCCTCCAGCTTGGTGCTCTTGCCGAGTGCCCAGCTCATCCATTCTTAAGGCTGGCCCTGTTCCTATGGTGTTCCTAGGGATAGTGGAGGCTGTCACTGTATCCGTACCAGCTCAAGAGCTGGTTTGGGGTTAAGGATGAGGAAATGGCTTGCACTACTTTTGATTAGAGAGGAACTGGTGGCTACACAAGTAATGCCAGTCTTGAAGCTCCTTCTTGGACACCGAGCCTACGTTTATGTTGGCTTCCCGCCCTATTGCCTGAGGCAGGCAGCAGGAGGAGGAGCTAGCTTTGGGAGTCAGCAAGTCATGGGAAGAGAACAGCGGTAGCTTAGGCCTGTGTGGGGAGCTGGGCTGAGTGGATCTCAGCTCCTTGTTGGAGTTGGTTCTTCCTGGTGAGGCATTTGCGTTTGGACTCTGCTCTGGCCGGGTGAGTATTAAAGCAAGTTAGTAACAGGGGTGCAGAATGCAGGGCCCCAAAGGTAGATGTAAGACTTTGTAACATCTGTGGCTTCTGTTGGTGATCTCAGCTACCAAGGCCTGAGAGAGTGCTTCCTAGCGTAGTGATGCCAGGACTAGAATGTGATCGATATTTAGCTCGATCGCCCCAGGGACTGATGGGAACAAACATATCAATAACCTTTGTGTGTATGTGACTTCCTTTGGCAGTGCTGGAATCCTGCTTGCCTCTAAATCTCCATGGCAACAGCACAGGCCTCTCATGTGACCTGTGACCCTGGCCGTTGTCTCTTTGAGCCTTACTCTCTGGATTCTAAGCCTGACAACGACTGCAGCATGGGCAGCGTTGGCAGCCTTGTAGAGAAGCAGGATTTCTCCCCGGCTACACCAGGAGGTCTGCGAGGGATGCGTCAGCCAGACGGGTTGCTCCGGAAAGGAATGTCTCAGCGTGAAGTCTTTGGCTACTTACATGGGGGCAAACGGGATGCTCGGGCCGAGAGGAAGCACCAGTCATCCGGTGGCGGCTTTAAACGGGACTATGAGAGCGACCGGGAGAACCAGTCCCCCGAGCGCTACTTCCGGGACACTCACCGTGGGGCAGATTTCTCCAAGAGCTCTTTGCCTGAGCGTGGACGCTTCGACAAGGTGAGAGATATAGGGGGTGTGGTAGCAGCAAGGAAAAGAAAGTTTTCTTGGCAGAGACAGATGAAAAGGGGAACACAGGTAGGACTTCTTGGCATAAAATTGATGCATTTCCCCGTTGGCCTATCCCATCAGCTATCCAGTAGCCCTGCAGTATTTCTGGGTTTTTGTCGTACAAAAACATCAAGACTTTAGCTTTATAGATGGTCCAGCAGTGTGTGATGTGGAAATGCTGTGTCAGCAGCATGTCCTAGAATTGCTTTGGAGCAATAACGGGCCCAGCGGAACTTGGAACTGAGGTCATGTGGCCTGCAGCGGATAACAGACTGACTGAATCAGCTACTGTTGCTTTTCAGCAAGGATGGCCAGCTGGCAGACCCTGGGCCACACCCAGCCTCACACACAGCCTCCAACATCTGCTAGCTCAGGGGTGGCACCTAGCATGCTGCTGCTGGCCCGGAAAATGCCTCTTGGATCAATAGCTGCGTGTGAGTCATCACTTCCAAGCCAGCTGCCACTCAGCCCTCCTGGCGCTTAAGGGAGAGATGCCCCAGAGGTCTCTGTGTCATTGTGCAGGCCCGTAGGATATCTCTCTATGCCAGCACTGGAAAGGCTGATGGTGGCTGGTTCGCTCAGAATGGGTGCACAACTCTCAGGCATGCTGAAGGTAGCTGGGCTTCTACCACTGCCTGAGCACTTGCTCAAGTAGCAAAGCAACCCATTAATGCAGCTGCTCACTGCTTCTGAGCTGGAGAGCCACCCTTCAGCAGTGGATTAAGGAAAGACCCCAGGGCCTCTGGGATGACACAGAGGGGCTCTGGCATCCTTTCCCTTCAGGACTGAGACGGCTGAGAGGCAGCCATCTGGCTCAGAATCAGCACCACTCATGCTGATGCTGGTCCAGACAGCAAGAACCTGTGCTACTGGGGCCATCCGCAATGCGTGATCTACTTCAGATCCAGCAGGCACCCCTCTCGGCATGAATAAGGCCTATTCTGGGATATATCCTCTATTCTTGTGCCAGGAGGGGTGCCTTCCAAGTTTGTTTAGCCTTAGAGTGGGATAATCTCTGGAAAACAGTCCCATCCTGTTCCCCCGCCCACCCGCCCATACACAGTAGCTTGGCCAGGGAGTGTCCAACCTCCCTGGCCAAAGAAGTTGGCTATCTCCACTTTAGAGATTCTTCTTTTTGAAGGCCTACATTGTCTTCAGCAGCTGAAAGAGACTGCTGGAAGCTGAGCAGGGAGTAGAGGAGTGAGTCATTCCATAAAGGGCCGGTTCTATGAATTATGGCAAGAACATGCTGACCTCCTTCTGTTCCTGCTCTGCTCAGCTGCATTGCTAAATGATATTGGCCAAGTGCATTAGCTGATGTAACTGACTGTTCCTGGCTATTGTGTTCCTTCCAGTGTCGGATCAGGCCCTCGGCTTTCAAGGTGGTGGCTGGCAAGAGCCTATTGTCCATGCAGGGGCTATCGTCAGCCAAAGGGCAGAAGCTGTCGAAGAGCAATGGGAGCCTGCACACGCTCTTGACGCAGAGCAGCACTAGCAGCTCCTCACAACGTGGCCCCCTGCGCAGCCAGCTGCTGCACACCATCAGCCTTGACGAGGGCTCCAACTCCATCCAAAGCTTCCCCACCTACAATCCCCGTTTCAAACCCGCTCCAAGCCAGCTCAGTGCGTCCATAGGCAACATCAACCATATTGGCGGTTCCTTAGACAGGGCCTCTCGGGGGCCACGGGATCCTTTGGCTGTAGAGAAAGGGCCGCTCTCCTGCAAGAGCCTGAGCCGGCTGCAGAGCTCTGGGGAGCCGCCCCCTCCGTATGAGCCAACGTATTCCCTGGAAGATGTGGTGAAGCAGCTTGAGGACCGGCTGAGTGAGAAGGGCATGGAGCTCCGCCAGCTGAAGCGAAACCTTAGTGAGAGTGATGACCCCTTCACACAGGTGGGTGAATTTTCTCCATCAGGGCTCACTCGGTCTTGAGGGTATTACAAACTGCTCTCCCATTTCCTCATTTTGCTTCCTGGAGCCTGCTTCCTCCTCAGTTCCTAAAGCTCTCCATCCTTGACTTTGATCTCGCAGATATCACTGTTTTCCATCATGTCATCCTTTTTCAGGCTTCCTAATAGCCACTTTCCTGGGTGCTTTTAGTGAATAAGAATTGCTTCAAGGCGGCCAAGGTAGGAGACCTTTCTATCGGGGGTGCAGAACCTCAGGCCCAGGGGCCGAATCTGGCCCTCCCGGGGTTCCCATCTGGCTCTCCAGGATGTTCCAGATGGCCACAACCCCTTTTCCCCAAACACCAATTGTAGGATGTTTCCCGACTTTTGTGCAGTTTTGTGCAGTTGAAATGCCTCTCCTAAGGCTTAGTTACTAGCAGTAAGAGTGCTTGTATTTGCTTGTATTTTTGACCCGGCCCCCTTTTGCCTTTGTTCCTGCCACTGGCATTCCACCACTGGAATGTGGCCCCCGAAAGCTTCTCTGAAATGGAATTCACCCCTCGGGCTGAAACAGGCTCTGCACCCCTGCATTATATAAAGGAAGAGAGCTGGTTGGGTTCTTTCTTTTTTCTATGCTTTCTGTGTGCCACAAATTACCAACATGGGTATATTTGGGCTGGTAGGCTAGTAATTGTTCATTACTTCTTTGCAAGGTTGCTTATTTGCAAGGCTCTCATATCTGCTTTCGACACCCATACCAAACCAGCTCCTGCCACTGATCTAGTCCTTAAGCCAGCTTACTAGCTACTTGCTCATTCCTCATTAGGTATTTAATTCATTATACAAGTCATAGAAAAGAAACTTATTTACATAGGAGAAAATGCATGTGATTTCCCCATTTGCGGAAGCTTGTGTGTCAGGAGGAAGAAGGAGCAGTGTGTAGTAGTGCTAATGATTTTCCTTACAGAAAGGCACTGCTTAAAAATTGTGTTGATGATGAAAGATCTCCTCTGTGGAGCAGACTGTATAGTTGAGAACTTGTGCTCCAGTGTTGCTCCCTGGTCTTAGCACCAGTTTCAGGGATGCTGCTGGATTCCCTGCAGTGACAGACAATGGCCAAATCTTTATGCAGGCAGGGGAGGTTTTAAAATAACCTTGCAAACAAACATATTCACAAAAGTTACAAGCCCACAAATGATTTTTATGTATTCTGTTTGCCCACATTATGCTAGTAATTAGTGTGGCCTAAAAAGTAAAAAATTTGGGGGGTAAAACTTTCCTGCCTTATCATCTAGAAGCAATTCTTCCCTACCACAGATGCAACCTCTCTCCCCTCCCCCCAGCTTTTTTAAAAGTCCTCTCTTTTTTGTAGATGAGGGGAGTACAACAGAGTGAAAGAGAGAACTGCCCAGATTACAGGACTGGAATATATAGACAGTTGATGTTGCTGCCCACCTGTGCCTTTCCTTCGTCATGGATCAAAACATGAAATACATGGGAGTGTATGAACTGGGCTCCTGGAGACTGAGCTGGCAGTTCTGATATCACTGGGCTGTGTTTTGCTCTGCCATCCTTAAAATTACTGGGCAGTAACATACCATGAAGATTGGAAATCTGCTCCTTTCCCAGAACTTAATGCATGTTAATCAAGCTTATGTATTCATATTCATTTAATCAGGTTGGTTATAAGGAGCTGGTTTATTCTGAGGCAGGCTAGTAGCCCTTTTATCCCAATCCTGTCTAAGCAAACTGGCAGAAGAATCTCAGGCAAAGACCTTTCCAAGCCCTGCTACCTGGATCCTTTATCTGGATATGGTACAGATTGCACCTGGAGCCTTCAGAGGATGATACTCTACAGCAGGGGAGGGCAGTAGGTAGATCTCCGGCTGTTTGGGACTTCAACTCCCAGAAGCCCCTGCCAGCATGGCCAATGGTCAGGAATGCTGAGAGTTCAAGTCTAAAACATCTGGAGATCTACTTTCTGTCCACCCCTCCTCTACAGCCCTCTCCTGAGGGAAGTGGATTTGCCTTACATAGAAGACCTGGGCTTTATGGGCTGGGAGATCTCTCTCTTTGAGAAATTTCCTTGATTTGCCAATTGAATCTGGCCTATCGCCTCTAGGGCCTGGAATGAGTGCCCTCCATCATTTTTCTCTTATTCTGACAGATGTTTGAGGACAAACAGCGTTTGTGGATGGATGAGCTGGATGAACTGAAGCAGATGTATGTAGCCAAGCTGCAGCAGGTGATGCAACAGGCCCAACGCAGCCAGCGGGCACTTCAGCTGCAGCTCTACAAAGCACAGCAGGAGAAGAAGCGGCTGCAAGAAGAGCTGGACCTGCAGCAGAGCCAAAGTGAAGAGCTGAGGCTGCAGCAACAGCAGGCAGAGCGCCTGAGTCCCAAGTGGGAGGTGAGTGGGAAAAGCATGTGCACCAGAGCACTGCCCTAACGTAAGCCTTTCCCCATTGTGATAGTTGTTCTTAACTGCACACATGGTTCTACTGATGCCCATGCAGCCCCATCCATGGATGCAGGCTGCCAATTATACCAAACTCCTGGATGTCTTTGTGAACCAGAGAAACCCTCACTAGGTAGCTGGCAAGATTACTGCTGCTACTGCTTGTGACCTGCCCAGCCATGGAACTAGGTTTCAGATGCAAAGCCTTCCCCAATCTGTTCACAATCCCCTCTGAGCCAGCTCACCATCTCCCTTCCCCTTTGGGGTTCTCCTTGTTGCTTCATTGACTCCATGGTGGCCATGACAATATTCCAACCTCTCTCCCTGTGTTCGGCTGCACTGCATAGGCTCTGGTGGCTCACTGATTCTCCGTGTCTAGTCTTATCCCCAGTCCTCATCCTAATGTACTGTTTTGACAGGTCTGTCAGAAGACTGCAGAGATTTCATTGCTCAAGCAGCAACTCCGAGATGCCCAGGAGGAGATGGCCCAGAAACTGGGTGAAATCTTCAGTTTGAAAACACAGCTGCGGGAGGCCCGAACACAGTTGCAGGCCAAGGACTCACAACTGGCACAGTTGGAGGACTCTTTCCAACCCTTGCCAGAGCAGGGCTCCCCTGTTCCTCCAAGGGACTCCCCCATGCAAGCTTGCCAGGACTTCTTGGGTTGTGAAACGGATGACTCTAAATGTCGGGGAATGCAGGGGGAGAGTGTAGAGGGTGCCGAGTGGCTCTGGGCAGAACTGCTGCGGGAGAGGCGCCAAGCCCAGCTGCAAGCTGCCACCTTTGAGCAGGAGCGAAAAACCTGGCAAGAGGAGAAGGAGAAAGTCCTGCGCTATCAGCGGGAGATTCAGGCCAGCTATATGGAGATGTACCACCGGAACCAGGCTCTGGAGAGGCAGCTGAGTGAATTCCGGCAGTTCCAAGCTGAGCCCAGAGGTATCAACTCAGAGTCACCTTGGATTGAAAGAGTTGAGTCCTCTAAGATCTGAACAGTATGTGAGAGGCCCTGTGCTGGGATTGCAAAGGGGCAGAGGAACCACACTGCAGCATGGACCATAGGGTTTGGTAGAGGAAGCGGCTAAGCTGAAGGGCCTGTTAAGCTGACCCAGAAGCTTCCTCTGTCATAACGTATAGGATTTTGCAGGCTGCTGCCACACCATGGAATGGAATCCCAGCATGACATTTGGCTTTTTGTCCGTCCAGCTAGACTGTTGCCTCCCTACCACTGCTATCTCGGAAGGCAGGACACTCTCCTCTTGTGTCCTGCTTTGTGCCCCCATTGGCACTGCCTGTCAGGATGGAAGGTTTGTTATTGTGGAATGTGAATGGCCATGATTGGGAGCTGTGACCACTCTTGATAAGGTCTGATGGGGAAAACTAATGAAGAATGTGTAGCAGGCTGTGCCCCCACACAGTAGGTCCTTATCGGGGCTGGAGCTTTGTCCCTGCACAGCTTTAGACTTGGTCTGTTGTGCTAAGAGAAGATTGACAGCAAACCCACCTCAGCATGAGCCTGCCCTACAGGAGTTGTTTTCTGTCCATCTGGCTTGTCCTCATGCTGTGCCTGGTTTTGACGCTCCAGTTGTAACCTGGTTGTGTGTGCCTTGTATTGTAAGTGACTGAGAGAGATCTTCCTGTGTTTAGCTCCAGAATGGGTAAGAAACTGAAGCACAAGCATCAGCTCCATTGGCCAATGAGGCAAAAGCTCAGTGAAGGCCAAACCAGTTGGGCTCAGCCACTCAAAAGGCCATGGGGCAGTGTCATCTGGGCTTTGGGCAGTTTCTCCATGAGTGGGGCCGGGGTTACCTTTGATCCCTCTGTTCTGTTGCTGCTTGATGCCCCAGTTCTGGATTTGAAGGTTCTGGCCAGAGTGATGAGCCCTGAAATGGAAGCTCTGCCTGGCAACTCCTGGAATAAAACTCTGCCTGACATTTCCGGCTCCATGGCTGTTGCTTTCTCTTTCCACTGTGGTATTGTTTCTAACATTCCTGGCATTGCCGACTAGCATTCATACCGTAATGGATGTTTCCAACAGGTAACTTGCAAGCTGAAGCTGCTCTACAATTAGCCCTCAGAGTTTGGCCTAAGCCAGTTAGCCAGTGCAGCAAGAAATGGAGCCATACATATTCCAGAACTGGGACCACTCTCTTCTCTCTCTTTTTTGTGGTGGGACATAGGGTAGGGGATTGGTGGTCGTGATAAGGGAGAATCTTCATGAGGCATTTTTCTGAGTCCAACGATGGAAACAGTATAATCCTACACTAGGGATTCCCTCTTCCTGCTTTAGAACAAGGTAAGGGAAGTGTGAGGTAGGACTTTCAGCCCAATCCCATACAAAGCTGGGCATGCCCAAGCCCATTGATTTCAAGTTGTAAGTTGTACAAATAAAGATATGAACATTAACAGTATAACTGAAAAGAGTGAAGTTAAAGATGGTGGTGTGGACTTCTGCAAGAGTATGGCATTGGCCTGAATTGAAAGCCGCCTTATTCTCTCCTTAAGAGGAGTGTTGCTCCATTAAGTCTAGAGGGCTGTCTTGCTACATTCCCAGTGCAAACATATTGTTAACATCGTCAGACCATATTGCATTTGGGCTGCCATTACCCAGTATAGTGCATTAATTCTGAAAGCCCACATTAAAATGCTTTAGGTAACAATGCAGTGACAGGGGCTGTTTGCACATAATGACAGCCCATGGGTTAAAAAACCCATGGGCTGTCAGAGATGAGTGGGAGAGAGCAGGTGGCCACTTCTAATTTTACTCAGCAACCCACAATCAGCTCCTTTGTAGGTTGCTGAGTGTGACATCCAAACCTGGACAACAGCAAACCATGGGTTAACCACCGGGTTGTTTAACCCTTAAATAATCCAGTGGTCCAGGTTCATACATCACACTGCCCAACCTACAAAGGAGCTGATCGTGGGTTGCTGAGTAAAAGTGGAAGTGGCAGGTGAGCTGCAAGCAGTGCGCCCACTCTTTCCCACCTGTGCTTGGCAACCCATGGGTTGTTTAACTGGTGGTTTGTCATTACGTGTGAACTAAGTCACAGACCTGCAATAATTTTTCAGGTATGTGTGGGGCTCTGGATGAAAGAAGCCTTGACACCCATAGGTCTCAGTTTGCATTGCTTGTTTTACTCCATGGTCCTTGTTGGGAGTTGATGTAGTTTGCTTGTTGCCATCAATATGCTGTTCAGAGGTTAATTGTGTAGCTCTGGGGCACTCGCTGTCTGCAACATTTACTTTCTAGAGCAGAAAACAAATTAGATTACCGGTATATGGTGGCTGGTAGATGATTTGATGTATCCTATAGGAGCATATACCATGCTGGGTGTGGAATAATCCAGTCTTATGTAACACGCACAGTCTTTCCCTGCAAAATCTTCTCTAAATTATACTGGAGTTGAAGCACCTAAGCATGTAATAGATTTATTCATCTGATACAATGACCGAGTGTCACTGCAGCCCTGCCACCTCTAGAAACTTAATGTCATTATTGGATACCTATGCTGTGTACTTGGCCCCTATCCAAGTCACAGGCCTGGGTTACTGAATGATGGAAAGGAACTGTATAAAGAAACTTCGAAGTAGACTGCAGAAGAACACTAGGCCTGGAGAGAATGTGCTTCCTGCTAACCCAGTTGGAATTGACTTCCCTAGTCCCAAGAAACCACAAAGGCTTGTTTTTCTTGTGGGACAGCTGTCTGTTGAAATATCTTGTTTGTTTTACTGTGCCCACGCCAGTCCAGGGCTCTGTTGGCGCCTCACTCCCAAATCCCCAGAGCAGGTTTCCACCCATCAATTAGAGCTGCGGGGAGTTGAGGGAGCAACCTAGGAGAGGGCGGCACCAAAACTTGGCAGCTAAGCTAGAAACCAAGCTGCTGGCTCTGAAGCCACAGGGAAGAGTTGAGGCATCACAGGCCAAAGCAGGAGTGTTTGCTTCCTAGAGCCGCTGGACAAACCAGTTTCCTGAATTCCACAGGACTGATTCATTCCCTCCAAGAGGCTGGGGCCCAGGCAGGTGCCACTGATAGGAGGGAGGCTGCAGCTCTGATCCAAAAACACTTGGGAGAGCTTAGCTGTCCTGGCCCCTCCAGCCATCCTGGATTTGGCATGTGTTTCCTCCAAAGGCCTATGACAGCAGCTTTTCCTTCTTGGCTCACAACCCAGAAATCTGGTCTCTACAGGCCTTCCTACCATAGCATGTCACTCCAGCTCCCACTTTAAATTTCTTTCCTCTAGAGGCCTCACACAACTTCAAGTCATTTCCTTCAGGCATGGCTTTGTATGCAGCTGGACCGAGACAAGCATAGTCTGATGCACCTGCCTTGTGGATGTACTCTTACTCTGGTGTATTTTAATTCTTCCTGATTGTCAGTTCTACTATTTTATTTCCCAGTTCTTTAGCTGGACATCACTCCACAGCCCTCTCTCATCTTTGGGATTTATAGCCAGCAATGATTTGGACACTGCTGTTTGTCACAAGCCAAGGTCAGAGGCTTGCCGCAGGGTCATCTGTGTCAATTTCTGTAGGACTGAGGGACCTACACAGGTACTTATGCTCCAGTAAGTCCACTGGCATCATCCTCTAGCATCTTCCCCTATATGGGATGGCCAAATTTTAAGCATGGGCCTAAGTAATTTTACATAGCATAATTTTACATTCTACTGAATTTTTATCAAGGTATACTAAAGATCTTGCCTACACATTTACTGGTGGTGGTGGGGGGAATTGTCTTCAAACTTGCAAGAAAAGACAAGGAGTTAAAACTAATGTCATGTGAGTGGGCGCTCATGCGTCAGGGCTTCCCTTTGTGCTCCTCCCCTCAGCAGGCCTCTAAGTGCCCTCCAACTCTGCTCCAGAGGCTCCCTCAACCCTCTGGAGCCAATCTGGAGGGCATATGGGGGCTGGGGAAGGCAAATATGTTCTGCTGGTGGGCGGGCAGCATTGGATACAATCCATAATCCACATTTTAATGGTACATCTTGCTCTTAAGTTTTCTACATAATGCCCCAGTTGATAACTGCTCACAGAAACAATGATACCATGTGTGTTTCATACATGTTGAATTATTGCTATCTTATGTTTCCCAGGAAGCAAAGTACCCACTGCCAATCTGCCTCTTGAATGAATGTTCCGCAAACCTCATGCTGCCTGGACTCCAGAATTGTGAAGTCCTTAGCTATTTCCAACTTTATTATTGGAGACTGGGCACTCATGAGATCAGGTTGTGGAGAAAAATACACTTCTAGGCCCTGGACCTCTGTTTGGAGAATAGAGTAGACCCCTGAGGCAACAGAAGCTATAAATGTAGTACCATTAGTGTACATGGTGTACAGAATAGTGTAAGCAAAAAACAGGTCCCTGCTCTAAGGAGCTTCCTATCTAAACTTAGACGATGGGGAGGAGGGAGAAACTGGCTGCCTCTTTATCCTGAACATGGGTAACCAATTGGAAGATAGCCATGGCTAAGGCTAGTGCATTTACTGGGCGCAATGACCGGGAACACCATCTCCAATATGAGAAGCACACTGTAATATGACTACAGCCTTCAAACATTCAAACTGGGACTGGTTGATAATTGGGTTTTTAAAAAAGATTTCTATGTCACCTTTCAAAATAAAGTTTTCCCCAAGTGGCTATAAAAACATTTTAAAAATAACACCAATATCTAAAATAGTAAAACTAAAATGGTAGCATAAAACACTTCAGACCAGCAGTCCAATATATAATTATATTCAATTACTAGCTCGTTTCTAAACTCATACATCACACTGAATTATGGTTCTAGGCTTTCCTCTGCAGTCTGAGAACAAAGCCAGTTTCTAATGGGCTGCCCGTAAGGCTGCTCCGGAAGCTGGAGCTAGTGCAGAATGCAACAGCTCAGCTTTGTCAGGGAGCTGCCCCTTTTCAGCGTGCAACATCCTTTGCTGAAGGAACTGCACTGGCTACCTATTCGCTACCAGGTCAGGTTTAAGGTTCTGGTACTTGTGTACAAAGCCCGAAACAACTTGGGACCAGGTTACCTGAGAGAGCGCCTCCTCCCATACCAACCTGCCCGGTCACTGAGGTCATCAGATGGCATGCTCCTGGTGGTTCCTCATGGACCTTTGGCCTGATTGGAGTCCACCAGGAGAAGAGCCTTCAGTGTGGTGGCTCCATTTCTGTGGAACTCCCTGCCTCTGGAAGTCAGGCAGCCTTTGACATTGTGCTGCTTTCAGCACCTGCTGAAGACCTCCTTGTTCCAGGAAGCCTTCTCTGCTCTTCAACCACCAGTGTAATTTTAGTTTGTTTTCAATGTATTGTTTTTGTTTCTTTTATCTGTTTGTCTTTTTATTGTTCACTGCTCCAGAATCTGCTTGATGTGGAGCGGTATACAAATATTGTAAATAATAATAATTCCATATACAGTATGTGCTACTTTTCAGTAGTACATTTCCCAAAGTAGCATACAACAAATTAAAAATAATACAAATAACAATCAAGAATATTACAAATAAAACAAAAAGCAATCAAATACATATACCAGCAGGAGATATTTAAAAGGCCTAGCAGAATTTTTAAAATGTATTTTATTGCCCTTCTAAAAGGGCTAATAATGCAGATCTGGAGGGTCTCCCTTGGAAGGAAGTTCCACAAGGAGGAAACCATCACTGAAAGAAGGTATTACTATTAATAGATGACAATTTTGTCTCCCCTTGGTGGTGGAACCCACAATAGGGCCTCATTGTTAGATATCAGTTCTTGGGAGGTGGGGGCATACAGGACAATCTCCTGACATATCCTGGGAAAGGCTGTTTAGGGCTTTAAAGGTCAAAATCAACACTTTGAATTTAGCTTGGAAACTATCTGGAAGCCACTGGAGCTCTTGCAGAATTGGCCTCATATGCTCCTTCTATGTGATCTTGCATTTTGGACCAGCTGAAGTTTCCAAACTGCCTTCAAAGGCAGCCCCATGTACCAGTGCTTTGCAGCAATGCAGCTGAACATTTACCAATTAAATATCTATCAATGAACAGTACCATTCTATGACTCCTGGAGCTGAAGAATTAACAGAAACTTTTCAGAAAAAGCTATAGTAAAAACACCAGGGCTGTGTCACCAGTGGGAGCACTGAAGTGGAGATGCTTAATCTATCATATATGAGGTAAATCTATGAAATCTTTACTAGATGATGCGCTGCTTTCCACAGACTGACATGCCCGTCAGTGCAGCTACACCTGATTGGGCTCTCAAACTACAAGTAGCTGATTCGCTACAACATGGTTCGTCCCAATCCTGCACGTCACTTACAATTTACCCGAGCCAAAAAATGGTTCATTCCACCCAGCTGTTGCCGGTTTATGGTTCATTCCAGGCACACCCTATCTAATTAGGATGGTTTGTTCCATCATTAGGCAACTTTAGCAGTTTTGTCTATATAGGACCGCACCAGGGGAGGAGGCCAAATTAATAATTATCATTCTACCGGCCCGGTGTGAAGAAGGCTCGCCTCATTCCACGACTCTCAGGTTAGCTTTTCTTTAGTTTCTCTTCTCCACCCCAGTCGTCCTTCGAAGTGGCTCCGTCCAGCCTTCATACCTACCAATAAAGGAATGTACCATTGTTGGATATGAGGGGCGGTACATTATTTCGCGAGAGGAATGTGTCCTAGCCTGTGACGGGTAGAAGTCTCCAGGGTCTTTACCGTGTCGGTTTGTCCCGCCCGCGTTTACGCAGCGAGCCGTGACATAGACAGGCACATTCTCCAAACTGTCCTCCCTAAGCCTTCGGGGGCCTAAGGACTGTCCGCTCTACCTCCCCCAGTTCCTTCTGGCCAGCCCAGTGAGTCAGGATGGCGAGCCGGGCGCCCCCTTCTGCCTAGCACACCGACCCCTGCCGGACCTCCGCCTGTAAGGTCAGCCCCCGACCGGACGCGGCTCTCCTTCCTCCACCTCCTGCCTCCAGGGCGTGCGTGTGCCCAGGAGGCAGAGCAGCCGGTCGGGCCCATGGAGCCGTGCGCCTGCGTAGAGAGGGAGCTGGACAAAGTACTGCAGAAGTTCCTGTGCTACGGCCAGCATTGCGAGCGAGGCCTGGAGGAGCTGCTGCGCTACGTCAGCCAGCTGAGGGAGGAGCTCGGCACGGCAGGTACGTGAGGGGGCGTGGAAGCGGGAGGGCCTTGGAGCGGGACCTCCTCAAGCGTATCAGTCGCCCGGTGGGCTGAACCGTTAGGTACGAGCCCCATTGAACTCTGAAGAATGAATACTCGACTTCATTTCATGCGTTGTATCTTCTATCTCACACTTCCTCCAAGGGATTTAAGGCGGTGTACATAAGTAGCTCTGCCTCCCATTTTATCCTCACAACACCCCTGTGAGGTAGGTTAGGCTGACAGATAGTGACTGCCCCAAGGTCACCCAGTGAGTGGATTTTGGCCAATATAATGTAAAAAAAAGGGAGTCCTGTGAAACCATTTAGGCTAACAGGGTGTTATGGCATAGCTTTTCATTTTAGACTAGAATCCACTTCATCAAATGTGTGCAGTTTTATCATCAGCTGGCATATATATATATATATATATATATATATACTTAGATAGTGCTTGATATAATAAAATATCTTAAGTATTTTACATATAAATATTAAGAATCACATTTAAAGTATGATGTTAATATAATTCCAACTACAATAACAATGAAAAGCAATACAAGGAACAGTAAGATGGAGCAGCATTCTGAAAGTCTGCCAGCTCTTGGTATATGAGATAAGCAGTGGACCACACACAAAGAGCATCAGTTGGTAATAATGCAAATTTCCTAGCTTTGCTATGATAATTTCCCACCAGTAGAGGGAAAGAAGCTTGTTAACGATTGAGGTCGAAATGAATAAATTTAGTTCAGCGATTTCATTCCGGAATCTCCCTTTAAATTAAGTCTCTTTGTCAAAGAAGGAAGGCTAAAGCTGAGAATGAGCTGAGGCTAGCGAGGGATGCTAAAAACAACAAGAAAGCTTTCTTCAGATACAGGCATAGTAAAATACAGAGGAAAGAACTGGTGGTTCAACTACGCAATGAGGATGGCAAATTGATAACAGAAGACAAAGAAAAGGCAGAAGTGTTCAATTCCTACTTCAGCTAGGTCTTCTCCCAAAAGAGAGTTTATGTCCCCCCTGGCAAACCTGAAGTGCAGACTGAAGGGGCAGGATTGCAGTTTGAGATTGATAGGCAAATCCTGCCAGACTAATTTGATCTCATTTTTTGATTGGGTAACCTCCCTTGTGCTAAAGTCAAGATATTTTATGTCCACAGCATTCCCACAGTCCACAAGGGAGGTTACCCAATCAAAGAGATCAGGTTGGTGTGGCAGGAGTTATTCTTGACAAATCCATGTTGGCTTCTAGTAATCACTGCATTGTTTTCAAGGTGCTTGCAGACTGACTGCTCTATAATCTGCTCCAGAATTTTCCCAGGGATTGATGTCAGACTGACTGGTCTGTAGTTCCCAGGTTTCTCCTTCTTGCCCTTTTTGAAGATTGGAACAATGCCGGCCCTCCTCCAGTCATCTGGCACTTCACCTGCCCTCCATTATTTCTCAAAGATAATAGTCAGTGGTTCTGAGAGTTCTTCTGCCAATTCTTTTACTCTAGTGATCTGAACTCATTCAAAGTAATCAGGTGTTCCTTGACCATTTGCCTATCAATCTCAAGTTGCAATCTTGCCCCTTCAGCTTGTACTTCAGGTTTGCGAGGTCTGCCTTTGTCATTTGTTATCATTTTGCCTTCCTCACTGAGTAGCTGAAGCACCATTTCTTTCCTCTGTCTTACTATGCACGTATCTGAAGAAAACTTTTTTATTGCTTTTAGCATCTCTCACTAACCTCAGCTCATTGTCAGCTGTAGCCTTCCTGACACCATCCCTGCAATTCTGTGCTACCTGCCTATACTCTTCCTTTGTAGCCTGGCCTTCCTTCCACTTCCTATATGTGCCCTTTTTTGTTTTCAGGTCATCTCTAAGCTTTTTGTAAAGCCACATTGGCTTCTTCTGTTGTCCTCTACCTTTTTTCCTTGTTGGAATTGTTTGTAATTGTGCCTTTAGACTTTCCTTTTTAAAAAAACTCCCACCCATCTTGAACTCCTTTTCTCATTAGAGTCGCTTACCATGGGGCCTTACTTATCATTGTTCTGAGTTTATTAAAACCGGCTTTCCTAAAATCCAGGGTACGTGTTTGGCTACACTCAGCTTTTGGTTCCTTTAGAGCCAAGAACGCAAGTATATAACACGGTCACTTTCCCCCAGAGTTCCCATAAATGCCGCTTTATCCACTGTCATCTCTGTTGGTTAGAATCAAGTCAGGAATAGCTGATCCTCTAGTTCCTTCCTCCACTTTCTGTAGAAGGAAGTTATCAGCAACACAAGTCAGGAATTTCTTGGAGGGGCCACATTTGGCAGAATTTGTCTCCCAATAGATATTGGGGAAATTGAAGTCCCCCATTACTACTACATCATGCCTCCTTGAAACGTTGGCAGTTTGCTTTTTAAAAGTTTCATCCTCGTCTTCCCCTTGATTGGCTGGTCGGTAGTAGTAGACTCTGACCACTATGTTCCTTTTATTCTTTGCCCCATTTATTTTAATCCAGATACTCTCGATACCAAGCTCATCCGCCTGTATTTCTGTGCAGAGACATGTATTTTTAACATATAGTGCGACTCCACCTCCCTTTCTGTTCTTTTTGAACAAGTTATATCCTTCAGTTGTTGTATTCCAGTCATGGGAGTCATCCCACCTAGTTTCAGTTACACCTATCAAGTCGTTACCCAGACACTACGTTCAACATCTGGGTCCTTCCTCCAACTGCCATCTCCGAGGGAGGCTCGGAGGGCGGCAACAAGGGAGAGGGCCTTTTCTGTGGTAGCCCCCCAACTCTGGAACAAGCTCCCTCCTGAGGCCCGCCTGGTACCAACTCTGTCATCTTTTCGGTGCCAGGTTAAGACTGCCCTCTATGTCGAGGCTTTTAACAATTCTAAATAGTGCATGGTGGGAGGTGAGTTATTTTTAACTTTTCTACTGGTCACGTTGTATTAACTTGTTTTTAGCTATTTGTGTTATTTTAAATTTGGTTTTTAAATTTTTTATAATGTTTTATTGTGTATTTTATATTGTATTTTTAAATTGTTATAAACCGTCCAGAGAGCTTCAGCTATTGGGCGGTATAGAAATAAAATTAATAATAATAATATTTGCCCTCCTCTATGAAGAGTTCAAGTTTGTTCTGTTTGTTTTCCATACTCTGGGCATAGAATATAGACATCGAAGACCATGTGCTTTATAGTCTGGCTTTCTTCCTACATTTTTTGGAAGACTATTATTGGGTACTATTAGAGCCATTCTCTCTGTTGTGGTGCATAAGCCTTTGTCCATTGTTACCCCCAAGTTTATGTCTCCCTCTCCCATAGGATTCAATTTAAAGCCCTCCTGGTGAAGTTCTTCATGCTGGGGCCAAACACATTCTTCCCAGTCCTTGTGAGGTGCAACCCATCCCTTGCCAGCAGTCCATCTTCCAGGAAGTGTAGCCCGTGGTGGTCCCAGAATCCAAATTCAGAGTCCATGCCCTCAGAGAAAAGGGATAGTTAGGGAGGAGGGGGAAAACCAAAACGTAGGCACTAGTTCTTAGTTCCAATGTTGTTATATTCTTTCTGGCAGGGAAGGGCAAAACAAGCTCCCTGCAGCTGTTCTTTCTCTGGCCGATGTATGGGACTAGGTTGGTCTCCCCCTTGCCATGATGTTTTTCCTGAGAGGAGGTGGGTGCAGCCTCCCAGTAGCCCTAGGTTCTCTGGCTGATGGATGAAGCCAGAGCCTGCAGTCACAGGAGATATGTTGGAGCAGTTTCTTGCTGGGAGCCGAACTTGACATCAAGTCTAATGCTGTCACTTTCTCTTC
The DNA here is from genome assembly GCA_021292165.1 of Shinisaurus crocodilurus. Taxonomy (NCBI): domain Eukaryota; kingdom Metazoa; phylum Chordata; class Lepidosauria; order Squamata; family Shinisauridae; genus Shinisaurus; species Shinisaurus crocodilurus. The sequence goes on from CM037881.1 coordinate 118,285,734, forward strand.
TGGGCAAATCCTGTAGTAGACTGCTCCTGGGTATCAGTCTGACATTGTCCATCTGTTTCTTGACTGCCTGGGGTGTTCTTTTAGTCATTTTAAAAATGAATTATGTGTGAGCCCCTGTCCAAGGAACTGGAGCAAATGTGATTGTAAGCTTGACTTATTGATAGTGAATCATGTGGTGTGCTCTGGGTGATAGCTGGGAAGCATGCAGATATATGGAGCAATCAATGGGCTTCTGGAATAATATAGTGCTTGTAGGTCCATTCTGTAGCTGTACAGTGATGTCCACAGCAACAGGTTCATTTCCTGAAGTTCCTGGTGGAATTTCTGAAGGGCCTCCTTCCTGTAGGTCCAGATCATGATGCCATCAATGTATGTTGGGTAGAGGAGAGACATTTGGGAACAGGAGCAGAGGAAGTGTTGATCTAAAACAGCCACAAATATGTTGGCATAATGTGGAGTTGTGTGGTGGCAGTCCCACTGACTATACAAGCTGTCTCCAAATCTGAAATAACTGTGGGTAAGGCTGTGCTGTAGTACCTTCGGGAATGATAGTCTTTGAGGGGAAAGTTGGTGTATACAGCCTTTATAGCAACCATCCCCAACCAGGTGCTCTCCAGATATGTTGGACTACAACTCCCAGCATGGCCATATCTTTGGAAAACAGTTAATACAGTGTAGCTTCCTGAGGAGGTCTAAGACAAAGTTGACCCCAGGATAAATTTGCTAATCCAGAATTTATCATTACGTTGTTTATTTTTGTTTAAGACTCAGTTGGGACTAAGGCTGGGATGTTAAATTAGCATAGCAAAGACTTGGTTATCACCAGTTACAGCTATTGTTTATGGTCACTATGTTTATCTTATATGCATCTGAGCTCAGCACAGAAATGTCAGACTGTGTCTCTTGCTCCTACATTCCTAAAAGAGGGAATGTGTCTTGCTGCTTCAGGGTGTTCTCCCTCTCTGTTTTCTCATGACATCCAATTGACATTTTGATTTCATTTATTTGTGAGCAGTAGGCTTCCTAGAATTGTTCCCACTCTTTTATTGCTCCATAGAAGCAGTGGGGAAAGTCTTTCCACCCCCACCACACACTATATTGCATCTCCTACTGTTGAATAGGAGTTTTCTCCCAGGACCAACGTCTTAGGGAAGTCTGGTTGCTGGTAAACTGAGCTGTTCCAGATGGAAGTTGTAAGTTAGCAATGAGAAGGACTTGCCTTATAGGGACTGTGCTCTTGACCTGAATGAAGATATTGGTGCCTTTCCTACTTCAGCCTTGCAACGGACACCGCTGTCTGCTACGCTCTCCCTGGTTATGTCCCAGTGCTGTAAGAAGATCAAGGACACTGTGCAGAACCTAGCTTCAGACCACAAAGACATTCACAGCAGCATCTCCCGAGTGGGCAAAGCAATTGATAGAGTGAGTAACTCCACCAGCTTGGTTTGAGTTTCAGAAACAAGATGGGAACCAAAGCTTTTCAAACTGGATCCTTCTTGAGCTATGAGAGCAAATGTCAGCCCAAGGTTTTTCTCGTATGTGCTCAGGCACCCAGCATTTTATAACTAGTGAAATGTGCATCCTTCTCGTCTACTATTTTGTGCGTTGGCAGCACCCACACTGTGGTCAAGATGGCCTGTTTCAGTCCAGGTTGATAAACATCTACCTACTCTTCTAGCCTCCAAAGCCAATGCATTTCCTCTAGAATTCTTGCATGAAATAATCTTAAATTCTCTTCCCCCCCCAAAACAAAACATTCTCCAAAGTGAAATAGATTATGTTAAGCAGGGGTGGGAGAAACTGTGGCCCTCTTGATGTTGTTCTACTACAACACCCATCAGCCCCAGCCAGCATGGCTAGTGCCAGGGATGATGGGAGTTGTAGTAGAACAACATCAGGAGGGCCACAGGTTCCCCAGCCTTGATGTTAAGGAGATACATGTGTGTGCTTTGTATTGGCCAAACAATCGTGATGTTTCTGTTCTCTTCACAGAAATAATTTAAATAGGAAGGGGGTTTGTTCTTGGGCACCTGGGAGTGAAATCATTAGAGAGGGCATTAAGCAGAGGGATATGACTTGGGGACCATGAGAGAGGATCTCCTAGACCAGGGGTGGGCAACCTAATTTCAAAAGTCCTTTGCATGCAATCGGTTCAGACCTCTGGCAAGAGTGATCTGTCCCTTCCCTGGCAGCCCACTGTGTTGGAAGGAAGAGGGGAAGAGAGAAAAGAGAGTGGCAGAAAGAGAAAAGGGGTGACCCACCCACTTTTGGCTTTGGCTCTGTTCACCACCAACATGTGGCCCCCAACAGATAACCCATGAGGGAATGCAGCCTTTGACAGAAAAAAGGTTACCTACCCTTGTCCTAGACTTCTGTCAAGTAAGGAGACATGTTCAACTTTTCCTAGTGAATATGGCTAATATCTTAAGAAAAAAGAGCTCCAATTCCCAGGCAGATGCTACCTGGGAATTTCTATTACAGGCTGTGTTCAGCAGTTCATGCGGTGATTCGCCTCCTGCCATTGCCAGTATGGCAAACTGCCTTGCTTTTCAGCATGCAAGAATTAAGTGACTTTGCCCCCATTTTTAAGTCTAAACTGAAGGATCAGTGGCAAGAGCTAGGCCAATAGTAAGCTTCTTGAATTGAAACCAGTAGTTTGTGGTCAGTGCATCAGTGAAGAAGCAAAGGAAGGAAGGTTTCCTGACTGAGAGAGGGACTTCATGCCCAATCCTTATCTATCAGTGTCTATTAAGTGGGAGATTCCACCCATGTGTATCCCTTGTAGTGTTCCCTTTCCTGTTAAACATGTCATACAGGAATATCCACAGTTCTTAAGTTCACAACAGGCCTTTTCTGCATACTGTTCCTTGCTCTGAACTTAGCCTCAATTCTATATGATGATATTGATCTACAAGTTCATTGATGTTCCTGAGCTATATTGGCTGGCTGTCCTCTTTTTAATCCTTAATTATTGGGAGCAAGTTGCTGACAAAATAATTATTCTATATTTTCAATAAAATGAGCATGTGGCGCAATATGACCTAGCTGCTGCTGTATGCACACTTCTATAGAACTATCTGCTTCTTTGCAGTTAGTGCCGAATTCACAGTAATCTGTAATCACAGCCAGTAGTGCGCTTGGTGCTGGTGGGAAGTAGGTTATTGCTTTGGGATTTGAAATACTTGGTGCTGGTGGTGGGGGTTTCCCCTTAGCTCTTGTGAATGGCTGACTTTCTGTTGTGTTCCAGACTTTTGATGCTGACTTGTGTGGCATTGTCCCTGCTATGGTTTGGGAGTCCCAAGAGAAGCAGATCCTGGCGCTGGCAATTATAGAGCACCTTTACCAACAAGGGATGCTGGGAGTAGCGGAGGAACTGTGTCAGGTACTGAGGTTTTAGGAGACAGAAGCAGAAATAGCATTTGCATGGTATATAGAAGTTATAGCTCCACATTGTGCTGTGGCCACTGGGTACTACTTGGTATTGGCCATTGAGTTATACCAGACAGTGTCTTTGTTTCTTGCCTACAAATGCAGGATAAGCAGTAGCCTGACCCTGCCAGCCAGTCAGTCCTCCAGCATAGAGCAGCTAACTGCCTGCTCATTCCATCTAGCTTGTAGAGGATGCATCCTTACTTGACTCCCAATCTGTGAATATTTCCATTTCCATTTCCCTCTTAATAATAACAATTTTTATTTCTTACCCGCCTCTCTGTTTGGATTGAGGTGGGGAACAACAATAAACATAAAATATATAAACTAATTAAAAATTAAAACATCTTGAAAACATCCTAAAATTCCACCGGATAGGCCTGCCGCAAGAGAACAGTCTTTATGGCTTTCTTGAATTCCAAAAGACTGCTAAGTTGATGGATCTCCTCCAGCAGGCCATTCCACAGTCTGGGGGCAGCAGAAGAGAAGGTCCTCTGGGTAATACCTGTCAGCCAAATTTTGGCTGACTGAAGTAGATTCTTCCCAGAGGACCCGAGTGTGCAGGGCAGATTGTACGGGAGAAGGCGATCCTGTAGGTAGCCTGGACCCAAACCATGTAGGGCTTTAAAGGTAATAACCAACACTTTATACTTGGCCCGGAAACTAATTGGCAGCCAGTGAAGTGCTTTTAAAACTGGTGTAATATGGGCACCCCTAGGTGTACCGGTGACCAGTCTGACTGCCATATTTTGCACTAGTTGAAGTTTCCGGACTAGGTACAAAGGTAGCCCTATGTACAACACATTGCCTTTGTCCCTTTCTCAGAAAAGGGGAAGAGCTTTGTTCTCAACCAACTTCTGGATTTCCCTTCCACAGGAATCCACTGTGAATGTGGATATAGACTTCAAAAAACCATTCTTGGAACTTAACAGCATACTGGAAGCTCTGCACAAACAGGACCTGGAGCCTGCTCTGAGGTAAGAATGAAAAGTTATGCACCCCTTTCCTCCTTGGGTTCCCATTTCCTCTCCTACTGCACTTTCCAACCGAATGGTTCTGGCCCCTTGAGCTAGTCATGGTCTTCATTCATTCTAGGGGGTGGTAGCCTTCTTTGTATTCAGACAAGAACTGAAGCTGTGCTTGCTTTGCTTCTGCTAGTACTTACCTTTTATGAAGTCCAATATATTTCCTGTAATGAACTATACAAGTTTGTGAGCCCAGAGAATAAGGACACGCTGCTGCTGCCACCTGTAATCTGCCATAGGCCAGACAGTCCGCAGATATGTAATTTGGTTGGAGCATTCCTTTTTGCTGTGACAACCACTCCAGGGCCAGCTTTCTCTGTAGGCTGTGGTACTGAGTAGTGTCCCTTGCCCAGTTGGGCAATCTTCCACAGACAGCAGCTGGCAGAATTGAACAGCTCTCTGGAGTTCCGGCTGCATCGGCTCCACTTCATCAGGCTCCTTGCTGGCGGCCCAGGCAAGGAGCTGGAGGCCCTGAGCTACGCCCGCCACTTCCAGCCCTTTGCTCACCTACATCAGCAAGGTGAGGCTGTTCCCAGAAACTTACTCTGGCACTTGTCCCTTATAGCAGATCTCTTGGTGTGGACTGATCTCTCTCTCCTAGGTCTGCTACAGTGATAAAATCTGCCCAGGGTCACCCCATTAGGAGTGCCCTTGGGCAAGGTTTCCCTGGACCTTATCAGGCCCAAGTTTGTTGCTTCAAGGAAGCCCACAAGTGCTAAAGATTGTTGGAGTCTCCCATTAGCCTTGGGATTCCCTTGACTGCAAACAAAGGAGTTGATTCACTGTCATTTTTCATTTGTCACTGTCATTTGTCAATTGGCCAGCCCATTGTGTTAGTGAAAGCATGTTAATGTGAATGATGCTTCCTGCATTTCTTGCTACACAGAGATTCAGGTGATGATGGGCAGCCTGGTGTACCTGCGGTTGGGCCTTAAGAACTCCCCATACAGGCACCTGCTGGATGATAGTCACTGGACAGAGATTTGTGAGACTTTCACTCGTGATGCCTGTTCCCTGTTGGGTCTCTCAGTGGAGTCACCTCTGAGTGTCAGGTAAAGCTGGATATGGGTGGGACAGGGGCAGTGCTGGGCAGTGCTGAGCTCTCTCTTTCTCTCTGCAGCTTTGCTGCAGGGTGTGTAGCACTGCCGGTGCTGATGAACATCAAGGCTGTGATTGAGCAGAGACAATGCACAGGTGTCTGGAGCCACAAGGATGAGCTGCCTGTGAGTGCCTGGCCCCTTCTGGAGATGGGTGTTAGGATGGAGGAGCTGTAGGATGGGGATTGGGGGATCATCTTGCAGAATAAGTAACTAGGTCAGCCAGATGATGGGGGTTTAACTATTCTCTGCTCTTAACAGATTGAAATTGAGCTAGGGATGAAATGCTGGTACCACTCAGTCTTTGCATGCCCCATCCTGCGGCAGCAGACAACGGATTCTAACCCACCTATGAAGCTAATCTGTGGGCATGTTATTTCTCGAGATGCCCTCAACAAGCTCATCAATGGAGGAAGGCGAGTGATTTTGCCCACTTCTGCTACTTAAGCCGGAACCCTGGGAGACAGTGAAAGATAAGCCCTTGCCTGAAAACCAGATACCACCCTCTGATGTAGCCAGGCTCTCCTATATCACCGATTCCTCTGAGAAACATTGTGCTGACCTGATTGGATTAAATCCCCCAACTCCATCTACATTTAGGAAGCCTTTTCCTTTTAAAGCAGTTTCTCCTTTTCATTCAGTTTCTTGGCTTCACCTATTATAGCTGCATTATGCATACGGCCCCTCTGCTGGGTAACAGGGCAGCTGTAAGAGAACTTGAGCGCTGCTCCCCAGTTTCTAAAATACAGATCAGTAACTGGCATTACCAGGGCCAAATCAGATCATTGTTGTTAGCAGATCAGAGGCAAGTATATAAAGGGGCTGGTGAACATGACAATAGGACTTGCTGGCAGCCTGGGAAGTTTGAGGCTGGGGCAACTTGCTGCACACTGGCTTCAAAGTGGGTCCTCTTGTAAAACTAGCTCCAGGTTTCTAAGATTTTGTTTTGTTCCCTCTTTTTGTCACTCTGCAGGCTGAAGTGTCCATATTGCCCCATGGAGCAGAACCCAGCTGATGGAAAGCGCCTCATCTTTTGATAATGGCAGGTCTTGGAGATGACCTTGTGAAAATGGGTGGTTGGGACAATACTCAATGGGAGGTGTCTTGTATTGGCAGGAGTGCAGTGTCCTGCTTGAAAACAGTATTAGCTACTGTAGCCATGAAAGTGAAGTGTAGCTCATTGGGCAACAGGAGAGATGTCTCATGTGAGGCAAGACACAAGATTCTGTATTCCTGCCACCATACAACATTATCAATCCTTCCTGGGGGCTTTCCCCCCCTGGGCAGTGCCCCCTTTTTTCCTCTCTCCCCATGCACACTTCTATTCCCTGTTGGGATAGGGGTTGTGCCACAAGCAGTAAACAAGGAGCTGCCGCTGCCATTTTTAAATACTTAGATTTATTTCAAAGGTGGAGAAAGGAGTTATAGAGCTTCCTAGCTCTTCCACTGCCTTGGTTAGAAATTTTAGAAAGATGGATTACATCTAACTTAAGTGAAGAAATTTATGTTTGGAACTCTGCTTGCTGCTATTTTGAAGAAAGCTTTAAAGTAGGTAGGAAAGGAAATGGGGACAATAGCAGGTCTGTAGGCATTACCAAAGGTGGTGTTTGGGTCAACCTCCACAGCCAGTATGGCTCTTCGGAAATTGAGGTGGGAGTCAAGACTTAATGCTTCCTCCCATTTGAAGAACTAGCACAACAGTAAGAACACTGTATGGAAGAAACTTGTATCTAATAAGAATACATAATAGCATCCTGCTGCTGTACTATTTTGAGGAAGGGTAGGAAGAAACAACCAAGCAGTCATTAAATGAAAAAACTATAATTACTGGTGCAGGATGAGAAAGTGGGTACAATGGTAAATATAACTGGGACATCTTAAAGCAGGTATGTTGTTTATTATATAAAAAAAAATACAAGGCAACTCTTTTCCCTCCATATGTTACTGACAGTTCTTGACACAGTGATAGAAAGGCTCTATAATACAGATGTATAGGGGTATAGATTCTTAACAGGGATCTACTTTAGAGATACCAGTAATGCATCCTTGGAGATTGATGAGAAAGTAAATACTACAACTACTGGCAGAGTTGATAAAAGCCTGGGTTTGCTGTTCTCATGGACTAAGTTTCAAGAGCTGAGCCCGCTTCCTTTAGGGAAAGGAATATGACAGCTATTTACAAACAACTGTGAAGAGGTACAATGGAAAGGTAAATAGCTTGTAACTTGAAAGATAGGGATACAAGAGCAAGTGGCTACAACTTGCATTTTAACAAATTTAATTTGGAAATTAAGGGTGCCATCTTTTGGAGTGAAGATTTGCATTGGCCTGGAGCGAGAGGCCCTTAAATGATTACTAATGCCACTGTAGCCCATTGACATCAGCTACTGGCTTTCTCAATGCATGTGATCTTTGATTTTTCCTCCTCTGGAACACAGCAACTGCTGACCAGAGATGGAGCCGGATGGCATGGAAAAACATTGAAATAAATTTCTCTTCAGATGACTTAGTGGATGGTTTTTGGTGTTGATATATTTAGAACCAGGGGAAAAAAACTTGTCTTAAAGTAGATACCTTCAAACATCAGCCTCAAAACTTCTCAACAGAATATGGCTTATGGAGGGGAACTGCTAGCAAAGACACTTCAAGTAGGCAAGTAATACTATGTAGGGTATAGCATACTGAATTAGACACAAACATTACAAATTAATTACTTTCATGCTCCCCCTAGGGCTCCATAGGCTGCTCCTTCGCAGATGGATATGGAGCAGATTCTTAACGCAGGCTAGTTAATTTCACTGCAAAAAAAGCCACTAACATTTTTCTAAAACAGCTGCTTAGTTCATAATGGTCCCTTGAAGTGGGCATGAGGCACAGGTTGCGGATAGTGCTAGCTACAGTATTCTTCACCCAATCCCCACCAAGCTCATACAGCCAGCTCTCATACCCAAACTTTTAAAATCCATGTCAAGTTGTTGCTCAACTGCACAGAACCTATACATAGAGCCCAGTTCAGTCAGAGTCTTAACAGCATCTCTCATTAATGTTCTTCACAAAGGGAGGGGAAGAGCCTCCACCTCCTCCAAACACTCATCATAGGCTTCCTGATATTCCTCATGGGCCTTGAGCAAGATAACACAGGTTGGGCGTTTTGAGCCTGCAGCTGCTCCCAAGTCCTGAAAGGAGAAACGGCATTCAGTTGCCTGGTTCATATACAAGTTTACCTTTTACTCATAACATAGACATGAATACATCTCCACTGTGATAATTCACACAACCAGGGCTTTTTTTCTGGTGGAACTCACCGGAACTGAGTTCCAGCACCTTTTCTTCTATTAATTGCATTACAATTTAATCGCCATCTACTCCCGAGGAAATGTAATCCAAGAGTTCCGGTACCTTTTTCTCCAGAAAAAAAGCACTGCACACAACCATATTACATGATGCAAGTAGAGGGTATCCACTGCTTTAGAATACGACTAGACAGTTTTCTGTTCCTAGCTTATTAGGATGCAGAGCTACCTTCTATAAAGAATAGGTCACAAAAAGTGCACTGCATAAGTCTTGAAATGGAAACCACATTTCAGCAATGACATGCAAATAAAATAAGGGCATAGGTACTCTTGATGTGAGATGGAAGGCAGTATCCAACACTGTCACAGTGCTAGTATTAATGAGGTGCCAGTGTTGATTTAGGCTAGCACATTATTAGCATTTATCTAAAAAGGGGCAAATTGGCACTGAAATTCAGTGGCAAATCACTGCTTTTCCCCTTTCCTTAGCAAGTGCTAATGATGCTGCACTGCTGTTGGTTTATCCAGCACACAACTGCACAGAAAGAAAATATATTATCGAAAATTATCACGGTAGCCCCTCAGAAGAGATATGTGTCGACTGACCATGACAAGGAATAAACAAATAACAGTGAAAAAACATATTGTGATAATCAACATGAGATATGGTATGTAGTAGTAACAACTAATGAAGACACCAGAATGCTGCAAGCATGTGCCAAAATATATAATATAAACAAACACAGCCAATCAACAATTGATGAAAAATATAACACAAAAAGTAGGCAGGTCAGTAACAATAAGTAAAACTACAGTAAACAAAGTATAAGCAAAGGCAAAATGAGAGAGGGGAAGTAAAAAACAATCTGAATGCAATGATTAACAGGTAACAAAATCAAAGCAAGCCTGACGATAAAGAAAAGGACAAACAATGTTGGCAAGTAATAACAGTAGATAAAACTACTATAAGCAGACTGTCATTTATTTATTATTTACATTTATTAATCGCCCATCTGGCCGGCAACCGGCCACCCTTATACAGGAATCCGGATTGTAAAGCCCGTTTCGTCATATGTGACTTCATCAGAACAAGTCTTAAGGTCCCTGCTTACGAGCAATTACCGAGGAGGTACAAAATAACATGGTTTCCATCTAAAACTTGTTCCGGACTGAAAACTCCTTTGTTCATAAGCAGTAGAGAATCTCCTTTGAAAGGAGTAGAGTCTTGGTGAAGGGAAAACGTGGGCCTGCTCAGATAAGAAAAATATTGTACCAGATGAGAGAAAAAGGGATAACAGATGTAATGTTTCATAGAATCCTCATTTCCCACCCATTTAGTCCCCACTCCAAGCCTGCAAGGAAGAGGGCTTCTTTCCTGTTTTTCTTCAACCCTACATTACCGTTTTGGAGGGAATGTAGACATATGGAAGGCTCCTGTCTTCACACATGATGGGGATATGGCAATAAACATCAATAGGCAGTGTGTCTCCTGCAAGAACTGTGATCCTAAGAGAGAGAGACAACAACATCAGTGAATTAAGGAGCAGAGTTACTATTAATCTCCCCAATTCTGATAATGTAATATGGGTACAACCCTGTGTGTATACTTCAAGTATCTCAGCAGGGCATACTTCTGAATAAATGTGTTTATGATTGGATGGCATTGGTCTCTGTAGACATCATATATACAAGTCCTGCAGCAATTTAAAAAGACACTTTATTGAATTTTCTGGGCTCACTTCATCAGACAGATGCTTGAAGTGTTATTCTCAGTTGAGAGGGAAGATACACACAAGATGGTGAAAATTATTTCAAAGTGAGGCAAGGAGGCCCAGCAATGTAAGAGACAGGTTCAGAGTTGGAAGGGGCCTACAAGGCCCTCGAGTCCAACCCCATGCTCAATGCAGGAAACTAGAGGAGGGGTCTCCCATCCAAGTAACAACCAGGCCTGACCCTGCTTAGCTTTCCACACTCAGACAAGCTGAGTCAGGGCTTTGCATAGTAATATACATACAGGCCTGTGGCTCCCGCTGGCTCAGCTCGTCTTGAGTTTGGAAAGCTAAGCAGGGTCAGGCCTGGTTGTTACTTGGATGGGAGACCCCTCCTCTAGTTTCCTGCATTGAGCATGGGGTTGGACTCGAGGGCCTTGTAGGCCCCTTCCACCTCTATAATCTATGAAAAGGGCAAATCTGTATTGATTTTTTAAATTAGCCAATAAATTGCCCATAGTCACTGCATCCAAGACAACTGTCCCTCATTCTCACACACAACAGGATTGTTTCTGTGATGCTGCTGCCGCCGCCACCACCTCCTTGCCTTGTGCTCCTTCCTAAAAGTACTCAAAACGGGGAGGAGAGAGATTATTTGTCTGATTTCTAGGCTTGTAACAGCCAACAGGAAATTTCCAAGGAATGCAGTCTGTGTTGACCCCCAACCCTTGAGGTGTTTAAAACAACAACACGTGTGCACGCATGGGTCTCTCTCTCTCTCTCACACACACACACACACACGAAGAGAGTTTATTCATTAGGATTAGAGCCCTTCAGCTAGAGCTCTAAGTTGAAGACCATCCTTCGGACTGGAAGCGGCAGTCAGTGCTAGAGACGGAGGCGGCACCGAGGGCGACAGATCGCATCGCGAGCAACATCGTGGGTTCTTACCCCTTCTCGCCTTTGTTGATGAATTTCTGGACCTCTTTCACCCCACGCCGGATCTGTTTAAGCTTTGATGCTGTAAGTCAAACGGGAGAGTTTTTAGCACGAAGCCCAGCACGAGTCACGACAGCCAGCCCAGAAACGGACCTCTGCCCTCTCCAGCCGCCCGAGAAGAAGGCCGCAACAAGGGCTCCCCTCGCTTCGCACCTTTCTTGATGCACTTGTAGAGCTTGCGCGTGAGCTTGCGGGAGGCCAGCGGCCGCGCGATCGCATTCACGTTCTCCACCAGCTCGTGGTACGACCGTTCCGGGGTAGCCTCGGGCTCCGGCGCCTCCCCCGATTCCTGATGCTTGACTCGACCCATGGCTGCTGCAGCTGAAGAAACACAGACCCACGCGTTGTTCTGCCGCCGCGCTTCCGCTTCTGTGCCAGACCAGGGAATGCTGGGAAACGAACCATAGCGATCACAAGTGGGGGATCTTGTTTCCAGCCATCTCATTGATCGGCCAACTCCGCTCTTCTCTCCTCAACCAACCAATGAGAAAGCGACTATGCGTAAGGGAGCACCGCCCACTGCTCCGGAGAGAGAAACTCTGCCTTAGGCCTTGGAGCCTCTTTCCCAGGCAAGCACCGCGCTTGGCCGCGCCTTCAGGAAGATGGCGGCGGGGACGGGTAGTGAGTGATGGTCTTTCGTTCGGGATGGAGGAATGTAGCGGGGCTAGGATTATTCTCCTCAGTCCACCCCCATGCTTTTTTGTATTAGGGCGCCTGTACCTTTAAGAGTTAGCTGGGAGGCAGCAAGCCATCAGGTGCAGCTTTTCTAATCACGGCTTTTCTGTACAGAAATATGCTTTATCGGATGGATATCTGCTTGTCGCGTAACTTTTAAAAGCACAGGCCTCTTGTCCTTTCTCCCCCGCCCCCATCGCACCCAAAGAGCAAACTTTAGAAAGGGGTTGGCTGTTCTGAGGTGGTTTGTCCAAGAATTCTCAGGTGATGGCTCACTTTCCCCTTTAGTTAGGATACCTGGGAATAGAAGCGTAGGAAGCAAGCTGCCTTATGGTCCATCTGGCTCAGTATTGTCTACCATGACTGGCAATGGCTTTCCGGGGTTTCAGGCAAGAGTCTTTCCCAGCCCTACCTGGAGATTGAACTTGGGATCTTTTGCATGCCACACACGTGTTCTCCCACTGAGCGACGGCAAGTAGACCTTTCCCAGGGTTTCCTACCTGTCTATGGGACATTTTCAGGAGAGGTTGGCTAGTTGGTTATGGAGGCTGCAGCCTTCCCCAACTGGGCACCCTCCAGATGTGCTGGACTACAATTCCCATCATCCCCAGCCAGCATGGTCCTGCTGACGGGATGATGGGAGCTATAGTCCAACACATCTGGAGGGTGCCCAGTTGGGGGAAGTCTGCTGCAGGGGCTTGGAAATGAGTATTTTATTAAGTTTGGGGGTTGCATAGATTGCAGTAGATTTGAACTGAGGGGGTGCCTTTGAGAAGGATCTCTTTTTGAAGTATGCGGGCAGCTTGCGACACTGCGATGTTTATATTTTTTTCTATGGCAGAACACAAGTTGCTGAGTGCTGGACCCACAGAACCATGGTCTGTCCGGGAGAAGCTATGCTTGGCGTCTTCTGTCATGCGGAGTGGGGATCAGAACTGGTAAGAGACATATTGCTAATGGTTACAAAAACCTGCTGCTAAATTCTGCTCCTGATAGTGTCTTGGAACATAGTTGAGTTCATGTTGTGTGCCTTGTAGAGAACTCTTGAATTGATTTGTGATGGTGGTTATTTCAAACATCATCATCAGGCGATCACTCGTGACCGAGTAAGATTGTCTTCCGGGATAAAAGGAGGAAATTCTAAAGAAGATTGTGTAGACTCCAGCGATGGGTCCGTAAGTGTGTGGAGGCCAATTCTAGATCCACACAGTCCCACAGTGAGGACACAGGTTACCAGATAGAAGATGGTCCTGTAAAGGATTCATTTGACGTGCTTTTCGCTTAGCACGTTTCTCCCTTTCACCTTGCATTCGGGCTTCTTCAAAGTCCATGGAACCTTTGTGAAAGGCCAACCTCCATTTAGATCGTTCATGGGCCAGAGCTTCCCAGTTTTCGATGTTTATATTGCATTTTTTTAGATTAGCCTTATGAACATCTTTAAACCTCTTATATTGACCACCGATATTCCGCTTTCCATCCTTGAGTTGGGAGTAAAGTAACTGCTTTTATGTTGAAAAACAGAATTGTAGAATCATGGAAATCAATTTAGTCCAAAGAACTACTTAGGGCACAGTGCTACTGATTGGAAGCCCCCAAACTTGGAGGCGTCCGATCATCCAATGCAGGGATGGTAGAGACAGTATTTGCCTCCCTGCCCTCTAGCCCTGCAGATTTCGCTAAATGGGCTTTCTAGCCCATCTAGTGAGGGCACTTCAGAAGGGGAGGGAAGGAGGCTGGAGGAGTCCCAGGATAAATCATATCCTGGCCTCTCCAGTCTCCTCTCCTTCCCACCCACCAGAATGCCCCCTTTCCTCCTCCAAGGTTGCTTGGAGGGTAGCCAGGAAAGGTGCAGTTCTTTCCATGCTGGCTGCAAGGGTGCGGTGGAGGAGGATCAGATCTCCAACTCCCTGTTCCGGGGTTGGAGCACTGTCTACAACCTAGGAAGGGGGAATCTGAACAATCCTATAGGCCATGGGACACTGGCCCAGGGACCATAGGATTGCTCTCTTAGAAGCAGGATTTTCTGCATATTAACACATGCACTTGGGAAGCTTAACCCAGCTACATAGTATATAGTGAATTACATTAAAATAATTTAATGACAACTTTAAAATGTAACTGAACGGGTCTTTATGTTCACATTATCTGATTATTGCTGAGTCTCATTATTCGTGCTGATGTAGTAATAGCTCAGATGGTGGTCAACACCAAATTGTAATAGTGACAACTAGATGCTTCTGTGCTGAAATTAAGCTTTTATATACATTCGGGGTGGGGGGGGAGACTTGTAGGGGGCTGTGTGATTACCTCCAAGAGTCTCGGAACTGAGCTCAGCATAGTTTTCCAGCAAGTATAGTTTTTGGAGCTGTTTGGAAGCTCCTACATTTTTGCTTGCCGTGGCAAATTAAGCTTTTATATACATTCAGGGGCGGGGGAGAGACTGTTGTAGGGGGCTGTGTGATTACCTCCAAGAGTCTCGGGAGCTGAGCTCAGCATAGTTTTCCAGCAAGTATAGTTTTTGGAGCTGTTTTGGAAGCTCCTACATTTTTGCTTGCCGTGGCAAGTGTTCTGCTGGCCTCTGGCAGCTTGAAGAGCCCCAGCTTTCCTCCCAGCATTGAAACTGAAGAGGTGGGTGGGGATCGTCCTGGCAATTGTGCAATGATCCCTCCCCGTCACCATCTCCAAAGCTGGGGATTGTTTCATTGCTGAGGGGCCACGAATGTCTGAGCTGCACAGGGCCAAAGCTGCAAGCCCCTGCTTTCCTGCAGGAAAGGGAGTCTGTGGGGGTGGGTGGGTTCCTTAGCTACCCAGCAGCCTGATCAACAACCCCTGCCACTCTTTCTAGCTCCAGACTTGGAGCTGGTAAGGAGAGCAGGAGATTGTCCCGATCTCAGGTGGAGGCACAGCATGAGGTCAGTGACAGGGGGGCAGGCTCTCGGGGACCACAATTTTTGGCTGACTGCTAAGGCCAGCTAGAAATTGTGGAACCCTGGTGGTATATCTTGTTCAGGCTAACTCTCTGTTTCTTGAATGAGATGATTTGGAATGTAGATTTGGATCTTGTTGATGGGGGAGGGCAGGATGTGAAGCTAGAATGATTAGAAGTTCATGTAATGGTCATTCTGGGAGTGGTTTTAGGCATTTTTATTCAAATTGGCCTTGAGTAGCTAGGGGAGAATGAGATTGTGGGGTTAATAATAGCAATAATGATAATTTACACTTGTATTGCACCTTTCCTCCAAGGAGATCAAGGTTGCATACATGGGCCTCCTTCCTCCATTTTATCCTCACAACATCCCTGAGAGAATGACTGGCCCTAGGTCACCCAGTGAGCTTCCTGGCTGAATGAGGATTTGAACCTGGGTCTCCTTATTCCTAGTCTGCCACTCTAACCAGTGACAGGGGTAGGGTTTAGTGACTAACATATGGTTGTTACCTGCTGTGAGGTCTGGTGATGGGATACCGCATAACATAATAAAATTACTCACTTTAAGAAAGCACTGTATCGGGTATATGACAAGGTTTCCCTAACTCAATGAACGCAAGACCAAACTTTCCCCTCTATAACTCGCCTATAAAGGGAGCAGTGATCATAAACTCCTCTTTCTCCTCCAGGGTGTCAGTCAGCAGAGCCATCAAACCCTTTGCAGAGCCAGGCCGCCCACCTGATTGGTTTTCTCAGAAGGTAAGAATGGACCTTCATTACTGCGGAATGGCTGTCTGTGGCTCCTTGTGAGCCCCATACTATTCCCATGCTAAGCTCAGCATATTGCACCATTCATTTCAGTACACAAGACAAGTAGTGTCAAAGGATGAGGACCTCTCCCAGTGCCCACTTCTCCCTGTGGAGGGAAGTAAGTGCTGGAGGTGACATCCAGCCGTTGCTGTTTGTCTCAGATGATGGCAGAAGGGAGTGTACTCCCTCCTGACAGTAGCTAAAATAGTGAGCTTGATTCCACCCACTGAGAGGGCTACATGTGAATCGGCTTGTGGATGGAATTTACGGTTATCTAGAACAAGCATCTTTACTCTGCTTCAAATGTATTAGCGTCCTGCACTCACCAAAACCCTAAGGCAGGGGTGCAGAACCTCAGGCTTGGGGGCCAAATCTGGCCCTCCTGGGGTCCCAATCCAGCCCTCTGGGGGTTCCCATGTGGCTTCACCCTCTTCCCCCTGGCTCCACCCTCTTCCTCCTGACCACTGATCTTTGGATGGTTTCCTGGTGCTTGTGCAGTTTTCCCCCCATTCTGAAAGGTTGCAATGCCTCTCCTAAGGCTTAGTTGCTGGCAGTAAAATCTTTAAGGTAAAGTATGTTGGTGTTTTTGGTATTTAGGCTCCCCCCCCTTGCCTTTGCCCCCACCCACCACTGGAATGCGGCCCTCAAGACCTTCTCTGAAGTGGAATTTAGCCTGTGTGCTGAAAGAAGTGCAACACCCCTCCTGTAAGGGAAAGAGAATGTGAGATGAGCTGGCTTGGGCGTAGTGGTTCTGTTCATTCCCACAAGCAGCACGCCATGTCGGAATTAGCTGTTCTCATTCTAGTGGTAGAATTGTTGCCTATGATGGCTGGTGCTCTTCTCCCTGCCCCCGAATTTGTGTGGTGCAGGGGCTGCTCACTGGCCTCACTTGCAGCTTTTAAAACAAACCCCTATATTGCGGTCTTCTACCGGCAGTCCAGACATGCACTCAAATGCTCACCTCTTTCTTTAACAGCCAGCCATATACACGCCGCCTCCACCCTCTATGCCAGAAAGCTACATCCCAATTAGGGATCCAAATCATTTGGCAGCAAAGCATCAGCCCCCACACCCCTACGCCCATGTATCTGCGAACAGCTTTAATATATGGAAGGTGTGTTTTGCAAACTACCCCGAGTTTCTATCTGAACGCAAAAATTCTTATCTGTTGTCTGTAGTGATTGTTTTATGAGAGCTGCATGTTCTTTTTTTCTAGCATTGTGCATCCCAATATTCTGAGCTCCTGGAAACAACAGAGACCCCAAAGTGAGTTCAAAGGCTGAACCATGTGATATTTCCTTTTTTTCCTTCCCTTGAGCAGGAGTTGAGCAGGGCAGGAGTTGTTATTGCAAGGAGGACACTGTAAGGGAGAACTACCAAGTGTTGGGGCATATTTCTGAACTGAAGAGGAATGGCAATTTGGACAGAGCTGACCAAAGCAGCTGAAAATCAGCTTCCACACTACGTTTCGTTTTGAGTCTGGTTGATAGCAACTATGGTAACTTGCATATTCTGCCCTTGGCTAAATACTTCGGTTACATACAAAGCTAAGGCACTTAGCCAGAACCTGTTGCCTCCAGTTATGCTACCATGTTTTGCACTCCCCTTGTTTGCCATCCTGTGAGTTCCAGTAGTTTTCCTACAGTGGCAGTTGCACTTCTCTGCCAGGCATGAAATCTCCCCCCGCCCCGCCCCCCGATGATCAGGTGAACGTGTGGAATTTAAAGTGTCTTTTTTGCACTATCAATTTCAAGAGTACTAGAGGAGCTTTTTGTGTGTGTCGCTGTTGCAGTGCCACTGTGACACACTTTCCTCAGCTGTTAAAGTTTGCTGTGTATCCCTCTTGTCCACATGCTGGTGAACTTTTTTTTTTTTTTAAGGCACAGGTAGGTTTTTCCTTTTGCTGCAATTATGTCTCCTCCTGCTTGCAGTCAGGTAGTAATCAGACTCCTTTTGCTTACTATTCCTTTTGCTTTCCCATCTGCTTTTATTTGTTTATTTTTAAGTTTTTAATCTTGGTAGTTTCTGCACATAACCCTACTGGTGTAGCATACTTCCAAATGCTGATTTAATGTTTCTTCAGGGGGCATATGATCCCCAGCCACAAAAAGAAATGACATAATGGTGCTAGGAGGGAGAAAGGGTTGAGGAAGAGTAGTTGGAACCCAGTGATAAAACTAGAACCACAGTGGCTCATGCTAGCAGAATCCATACCACACTGCAAAGAGCTAGAACACCTTCAGCATTATTACCAGCATTTCTCAGGTATACTTTCTCATGCCATGACAACATGGAAATGTTGATATTTTAGTCAGAATAGCATTTCCAAGTCACCAAAAAGTGAATGCCTGGAAGCACTCCCAAGTATTGGGACCAATTGAAGTCCAGTCGTTGTACGTAATTGCTTTCAGATCATAATTGGCATCTAGTAGGTAGCTCTCTGGTTTCTGTAAGGGTGGGTGGCAACTTGCCCTGATAATCTTCATTGTGAAGGTGCAGTCGCAAAGCAGATGCAGGCCTTACTCAGATTTTTCTAACCTCTGATATGCTTGTAGGGCAATTTGAGATCATTGTCTAGGAAAGAGCAGGAGGAAGCCTAAAGCTGCAGAAGTTCTCCAGCTTAAAAGCCCAACATTTTCTCATATACGTTGCTCTGCCTTGTGACTGAATCATTTGCTCCGGTATGTTTTGCGCATTGCACTCTGGTATGTTTTACTCATTGCGGTCTGTAAAACGTACACAACAGCTGTACAAGCAGGCTTTCCAATACAGATATCCAAAGTGATGGGCCGAGATGCAGACTTGAATGCTGTAGTAATAGCCCCGATTCTTTATAATAGCTTTTGCAATGGGTTGGAGAATAGAGAAAGTGGGAACAGGTAATTGGGATAAGGAGGAGGAATGGAGTGGTGGGATCTGTGCGGAAAGAAGGTGCTGCATCTGGGGGGATTGGGCATCTCTGTTCTCGGTCCCTAGATTGTTTTCTCTTTCTTTTTTTTCCCCCTTCTTGGAGCAGAAGAAAGCGTGGTGAGAAGGGAGAAGTGGTAGAAACGGTGGAAGATGTTATTGTGAGAAAACTGACAGCAGAACGGGTGGAGGAGCTGAAGAAGATGATTAAGGAGACCCAGGAGAAGTACAGGTATGGCTCAGATATGTCAGGGTGCGGGGCTCTTCAAGGTTGCTTCAGGGCAGGTTGATAATGACCATCTGGATGAAATCTGTCTTTGTGTTATCTCCACAGGCAGTTGAAGAGGGATGCAGAACTGATCCAAGCGGGGCATATGGACCACAGGCTGGAGGAACTGTACAATGACATTGTGGTGTGGGTTATCTTATTATTTCCCTGTTATGATTTTTTGCCTGGGATTGGATATCTGAGTCCTTAGCATGTCATCAAAATGGCTGAACATGCAAATAGGAACCCGGAAAAAGTACTCTTCTTTGGTGTGTGGTGTCATTACCTCATATGGCACAAGTACACAAGCGTTTCAATGTTTGCACATTTTTTAGCAATCCCTTATCTGATATCTTGCAAACCTTCATGCCCTTTGGAGTAGAGCTTTGAGGGAGGCTCCTGGAAAATGGCTCTGATAATATGACCAGCCTTTTGAGGTCTTGGCTAAAAAAAGTCCTCTTCAGGCCTCGACTATAAGGTGTTTCTCATGGCTTCAAGTACCATGGGCTGTGTGCCTAATACATGAGTGGGAGGCATCCATTCTGCTTTGTGCCCAATAATCTTGCATAACCCTGGACTCTGTTAAATTTCTTCAGGAAGAAAAGAATGGAAGAAGAGGAGGCAGAGGTGAAGAGGAAAGCTACCGATGCTGCTTATCAAGGTTAGCTGGAACTCGGAAGTGTTTGCTCATTTTCTATAGAAACAGACTCCCAAGGATGAAAGCATGTGGGATGAATTTCAAAGTGTTAAAAAGCAGCATACAGCAGCATTTGGTCAGCCCGATTTCCTCAGCCTCTCCCGTGTAATTGAGCAGTATCTTCAGCGGCCCTCCCCACCCTTCTTAAAAAAACATTTTGCAAGATTGGAAGGTAGGCTTTGATGCCAGAATACCAGAGGTGTTCCTCGAACAGGAAAAGCACCCGAGAGGAAGTTAGAAAGCTGCCTCTTAGAGCTGCTGGAGTGGAGCTATCAATCAGTGAGCCACTGAGGGAAAAATGTGCTACTGGTTACCTCAGGGGCGGGCAACGGGTGGGGCATGCTTTCTAGATCCTTTGAACTACAACTCCCATCAGCCCCTTGCGAGCATGGTCAGGGCTTATGTGAGTTCTAGTCCAAAACATCTGGAGAGCTCCAGGTTGCCCACCCCTGGGTTACATATTCAGCATCTTTGTGCTGGGATAAACTGTAGGGATTCAAGATAGATCCATAGCAGCTGAACAGTTGGTATGGTATTTGAGGATCGTCACATCTTGTACTGGGATTTTTTACTTACCGAGCTCCGACCCAAGAACCTTTTGAATGTACTTTTCCGCCTTTTCCCTTCCAGCTCGTCAAGCAGTTAAGAACCCATCACGAAGACTGCCGGGAATGATGGTCCGTTCTCCAGCAGGCTCAACCTCGCCAGGGGCAGACTACACTCTGGGGGACTTGTCTCAACCCAGTGTGGACGAGGTTAGTCCAGGGGTAAGGATCTGACAGGAATGAGAAACCATTAGACTACGCAGGGCTCTCTGCCCGCAGAGAGCTCTCCGAGACGTCCTGCTTTCTTTCTTTTTTTTCTTTTTGGTTGCCTTTTGTAACGTAGATGGCTTGTGCGCAACCTTGTCCAGAGAACAAAGTCTGCTTTGTGCTGTGGGACCAGGATATGGAACGCATTTTGGTGGTAATGCTTAGTGTAGGAATAAAAAAAAGGTGGAGACACACAGAGGATCGAGGGGAGCAAGAGTGATGGAGGAGGTGCTTGGGGTATGCTGGGTTATCGGCCCTGGCGGGAGGAGTCGTCAGTGGGACATGTCAAGATGGTGCGGATGTGGCTTTGAACAGTGTGGTTTTTCTCTTTCTCAGGTAACTCCAGGGACATTGCCCAGCACCCCAGTTGCCTCCTTCATTGGGATCCCTGACACCCCTTTGGGCTCCACCTCCCTGGATGCCCCCATGACCCCAGTCACAGATGATTCAGCCCAGAAAAAGATGCTAGGACAGAAAGCAACTCCGCCTCCTTCTCCTCTGCTTTCAGAGCTGCTGAAGAAGGGCAGCCTCCTGCCCACAAGCCCCAGGCTGGTATGGAGTTCCCTGTTTACATATCCTGGTGAATCTCTGTGACTGACTTTCACCACAAAGGGCAAAAGGCACAAGCATTTTTTTTTCCCCAAAGGGGAAAGCTTAAATAGGCTTTAGGAACCAATAATGACATGTGGCATTCGTATAGTACGTTTCCCAAAGTGCACCAAGGCGCTTTGTGTACATCGTCCCCATACAGCGACCCAAAATAGCAGGCCAGTATTATTGTCCGCTGTGTTACAGCTGGGAACTGAGAATGAGAGAAAGTGGCTGTCTCAAGGCTGCCCAGTGAGTTTTATGGCTTGAGATGAAATGTGAATTGGGGGGGGATGGGGGATTTAGTTCATGTTTCACACTTTTAACCACTGTGCTATTCAAGAATTACACAGGATTGAAGACCATACACCAAGGGTGCAGAACCTCAGGCCCAGGCACCAAATCTGGCCTTCTTGGGGTCCCAATCCGGCCCTCTGGGGTTCCCCAGATGGTCACACCCCTTTCCCCCAGCCCCCAGTTATTTGGTAGTTTCCTAGGTTTTCCCCTATTCTAAAAGGTCGAAATGCCTCTCCCAAGGCTTAGTTACTGGCAGGAAGAGCTTTAAGCTAAAATACACTGTTACTTTTTGGGAATTTTTGCCCTATCCCCTGTTGCCTTCAGCCCCACCTATCACAGCAATGTGGCCCCTGAAAGCGTCTCCAAAAAGGAATTCGGCCCTCGTGCTGAAAGAGGTTCTGCCCCCTTGCCATGCATTAAGAAATCACAGGTGCAGATTGGTTGGGATTTTTTAATTCATTGTCATTAATCAGCCTTCCCCAACCTGTTGCCCTCCAGAGATGTTGGACTATAACTCCCGTCATCCCCATCCAGCTTGGGCATGCTGGCCGGGGATGCTGAGAGTTGCAGTCCAACACCTCTGGAGGGCAGGGGGTTGGGGAAGGCTGTTCTTGCTAGTTGTTTTGGTGGTGGTGTGATTTATATATATATATATACGCATGCACGCACGCATATCCAAGGGGACTGGTCTGATCCTGCATGTGGCTAGCAACACTTCAGCATCAGATCTCCCTGGCCCCATTTTTAGTAAGGTTTGTGTATTTAATTTAGTTTTAAATATGTTGTAAACCACTTCAAGCTATGGAGAGGTAGGATAGAAATGTTTTAAAGAAATGCTTCCAGCACTGATACTACCAAAGAGACGGGGAGGGAGAGACATACCGTGAAATAAAATCTGCGTACACTGAGAATATCAAATGCATTAAACTCATGAGGTAACTGAACTAGTGCAGTTGTGCAAACTGTGCAATAACTATAGGAAATTTCACAGAAGTTGCAGAATTAATTTGTACTGTTTTGTGTATTTACATTGGCCTGGATGTCTTCATATAGTTAGAGCGCGTTCCTCCCTGCGGGTGGAGGTTTGGTGGGTGCGCATGGGCAGGCACAGTGGTCCACGATGTGGCATGGGGCAACGTGTGCACCAGGTGGGGGAGAGAGGAGGGGGAGGAGAGCTCTTGAGCAATGTGGGGATCCCCCTGCATGGGGGTGCTCTGCCTCCATGTGGGGGAAAGCTTGTACCCCTAAGAGAATACAATGCGTCATTGTACGTACCTTGGTTATTCCCCCACTCCCAGCTTTGTTGCTTTTGTGACAGTTTAAGGCATACCTGTTTCTTTTTGTGTCTTTTACCATTGATTTCACTAAGGAGATGGGCTTGGGAAAGTCCCTCTGGTTTCCAAGGAAAGCCCCGACGTTTACTCCTTTTTGTTGCTTTTTGAGCTGCGCTTTCTTGTCTGGCGTTTTAGCCCAAGTTAGCCAAGCCAACGTGAGTTTCTAAGTCAGGGCTGGGAGGCAGAGTATTCTTTTGAGATGGACAGGAACGGGGGAGTTTTGATTTTTTCCTGCAGCTGTCCTTGACGGACTTGGTCCACGCTGCTGCTACCTTGCGTAAATGTGACGAGGTGGCAGCTAGTGGGCAGGAGTGTCTCAGCAGAGCGGTAGGAAGAACCTGAAACAGTTTGACTGGGGTGCAGCGTATTGCAGCTGGGTGTAGAGGCGAGACCTTGTGGTGCATACAGCAGTGGGACGGTCCGCACACTGGTTCTTAGTATACAAATGTCCTTTGACAGGTGGGTGAGAGCGAGATGTCCATTGTTTCTGGTCACGCAAGCAGCTCTGGTATCCTCCTGGAGGTGGGAGGGGTTCTTCCAGTGCTGCATGGCGGGGAAATGCAGTCTGCTTCCACCACTGTTCCCGCATCCCCTGCTGCTTCAGGTAGGCCTTCTTATGTTACTGGAGTTGTTTTTCTCTCTCTTCCTTTGTTCTGCTGGTTGTATTGAGGACAGAGGTCCTATTTGAAAGTGTATGAATATATTTTGGGTTCCCCCCCCCCCCCCAAAAGGGGTCTGAACGACCAAATCAGCCTTCTCCAACCTGGTGCCTTCCAGATATTTTGGACTTCAACTCCCATCAGTCCCAGGCAACATGGCCAATGATCAGGAGTTCTGGGAGTTGTAGTCCAAAACATCAGGAGAGCACCAGGTTGGTGAATTAAAGTCTTTGAATCACTTCGTTCCCTTGTTTCTTCCTTTCCTTTATCTCCTCTTCAGCTGTATGCTCCCTCTCATGTTAAGCTATACCCCTCTCCAGTTCATTCTTCTCTTTGTTGCTAGTCCCTATCTTTGGAATTATCTTCCTATCGATACTTGTTCCGCTGCTATTTTGTGCATATTCATACAACGTCTTAAGATGTATCTGAGCCTCTGGGCAGAGTCCTTGTTCTTTTTCTTCTTCTAGTTGTAAAGTGCTCAGTTGTAGTAGGTGCCATATAAGCGCTACTCATTTTCCGATTGGCTCATGCAAACATGAACAAATTGGTACTGGTTGTAGATTAAGTATGCTGAGAATCTTGATTTAAATGGTTTGTTGTTTAAAAGCAAGTTTCTAGCTCCTTGAAGCAGGAATGAGCAGAAGATAGATTTCCAGATGTTTTGGATGTCAACTCCCAGAAGCCCCCAGCCAGCACAGCCAATGGTCAGGAATGCTGTGAGTTGAAGTCCAGAACATCTGAAGATCTACTGTCTACCCACCCCTGCTTTAAAGCAATGAAAATAAAGTGTGTAATGCCCAATGAAAGCTGAAGTGTTGGGGTCGGGATGGGGAGAAAAGTCTTTGTATTTTATATGGGTTCTGAATCCACCTTTTTCTGGTGCCAAATCTGAGGCATTTTTAGCACCATGTATACACAGCCCTGCCTTTAGAGTTCTGTATCAGACTTTGTCTGCTCACATACTATATGGCAGAAGATCTTGTCTGTGATGCAGAACTTGGCTTTTCCACATATCGTTTTAAAAATCATCACCTAAATGCTATGAGAGAGGAAAATGTTGTGTATCCATACCTGCTGAAGGCTCAGGAACCTGCCGAAGCCTTGGGTGGGCTTCCAGGGCCAGAGGGCGTCTCCCCTGTATCCCCACTGCTCCTAGTATTCCCTGTGCCAGTGCTTGACCCGCACCCGTCCCTTCCTTCCCGTATGCCGTTCCATCTATACCAAAATACTGTGAATCCTTCAAACCTCCAAAAGTTGAACGTGGAATTAGTTTTGCCAATTCAGGGAAAGCTGTGCAGAAATTCTGGTGTGCCCCAAATGTGTCGCTTTTACCCCAGCTTTGGATTTCACCGGTTCAGAATTTGGATTTTATTTTTAGTGGCATGATGTTCTGCTAGCCCTCATTTTAAGAGCACACCGTGTCCTTGCTTGTCTCCGTGCCCCTGGGCTGGGCCCTGCTCGGGGGAAACCCGGGACAGCTGTCCGTGGCCATTTTTTGTGGCCATGTCGCCAGATGCAACCCTGGTGGGACGAGCTGTCCTTCTGGTACAAGAACCCAGGGATGGCTTGCTTTGTCGTCTTCTGTAGCTGTTGCCTCTCGGTTAATGTGCCTTTCCCCTCTTCGTACTTTGTTAGGTGCTCCTACTCTCTCCCGCCTCTTAGAAGCTGGTCCAGCACAATTCACCACATCGCTTGCTTCCTTTTCTGCTGTTGCCAGTGAACCTCCAGCCAAACTCCTGCCTCCCCCTGTAGAGTCCGTGTCTCAGGCAACCATAGTCATGGTGCCCACACTACAAGCGCCAGCTGCTGTGCCACCCGCTGCAACACCAGAAAGTGTAGCGACAGGTGCGTCCTTGCACTCGTATGTCACTCAGTACCTTGCAGAAGACTTTCCCCCTTAAGGGCGGCAGAAGGGCTGTATGAATGCGGGCTGTGGGCATCTCAGATCGGTAGCTGGGGGGGGGTTGATCTCGGGACTCCCCAAGAGCACCGCGTGCCAGTGCGGGGCAAATGACTGGCCCGAGGTTGTCAAGAAGAGCGCCCCCCCCCCCCCGGGTTTCAGTCCGAGTGCAGGAGCAGATGATTTGGGGGTGAAGGTAGTGAGGGGCTCGAGCTAGACTGTGATGCAAGAGATGGCTCCTGTTTTGACTCCAGCAATTGTGGGGGGGAGAGCAGGGGGCACCCGCCTGCATGTGCCTTTGTTTGGGGCTGTGGAATGCTTTTTGATCTGACCCACGCTGCTGGTTGGCGCAGCTGCCAGGCTTTCACTTGACTTGTCACTCTTGTCCAGTGAGTCAGCCCAACACCTGTGTTTCCATGGAGGCAGTGCCTGATCCTCACACTGTGACAGTGTCAATGGACAGCAGTGAAATTTCCATGATCATTGATTCCATCAAGAAAGATTGCCTGGGCTCTGGGGCATCTGGCGCTGTAGGGACTTCCAAAGACCATCGCATGGATGGGAAGGAAGACCTAGATCTGGCTGAGAAGATGGACATTGCAGTTTCCTACACAGGGGAAGAGCCTTCCTACACTGGGGAAGAACTGGACTTCGAGACTGTTGGGGACATCATAGCCATCATTGAGGACAAGGTAAATTATCTAGAGGCCTCTGTTGTTGATTCCCGCTTCCTGTAACCAATTGTGGATTTCCTGAGCACTAAGGCATTAGTTCCTCTCTCCGTATCAAGATTGCTGAACCTCCTCCCCTTCTGCAGCCAGCTGCTTCTCTGCGGGAGCTGCTTCTCCGAGGTCGAAAGAGCAACCATGGAGAAGGGGTAAAGAGGGCGGGCCGGGGGGCGGGGAGGGGAAGAGCCTGGGTCTGCCTGCACATGACTTACCCTGGCAGTGCTCCAGCCTCCTTCCCTCCCCATCTGTTTTTTCGGCCATCTAGCTGATTTGCAGGGCAGGAGGAATGCAGAGGCAAAGATTGCCTCCGCACTCCTCCCTCCCTGCATAGGATGTCTCTAATCCTCTGACCTCAGAGGCTTACATTCATCCCCATTGGGTTGCACCCTATATTGATTTAAGTCTTAATTGAAAGCTGTCTTTGGGGTTTTATTTGGACTGAAAGGCAACACATATATTTATAAAATAAATAAAACACATGAACACTCGTCCAATGATAACACAAATAAAACAGAGCCATAAGAGTGATAACAACACCCAACAGGTTAAAACCTACTTCAGCAGCATATCCGCTTAGACACCAGCTAGTTTTGGATTTGCAGTGTATGCGGGAGTGCTGGAGCTGGACCTGTGAGGGTGCAGTCTATGCTGGGGAAACTTCTTAGAAGGGGATCTAAAAACAAACCAACCACCCGCTTGTCTTTGTTTTTGACAGAAGAGGCCAGTAGCATATTACTGTGTGGATAGTAGAGCTGCCTATTTTTAAAAGTCCCAGATGTGTATGTCCAAACCTGAAAATACCTTGTTTCCAAAAAGAGGTTTCGCACTCACTACAGTCCTCCACAGCCCCCAAATCCTTATGTGGCCCTCAGTGCTTCAGGTACCACAATGTTGTAATAGCATGTCCGCTTTGGGAAATCTTGAGAATAACCAATGTCTCAGTCTGTGCTCTAGCCTAGTGTTCTGCATCCTGGCCCATGAGACAGAAGGGATGGTGTCCCTGCTGACTTTATCGCAGTGGCCTTCCACCTCAATCATGGACTATTTTTCTTGTCTGTGCCCTTGTTGGTCAAGGTGGACGACCATCCGGAAGTCTTGGATGTGGCGGCAGTCGAGGCTGCTTTGTCTTTCTGTGAAGAGATTGAGGACCCTCAGTCCCTGACTGGCCCCTGGGAGCATCCCCTTCAGCGGGAGCACCCAATCCAGCAGGAGCACGAGAAGCAGAGCCAGCTCCCCCAAATTGCTGTGACCATAAAGCAGGAGAGGCCAGACTGTGAGGAACCGGAGGTGAAGGGGATCCGAGAGCTGATGAGCATTGGAGATCTGGGGGCAGTCATTAAACCGGAGCCCATGGAGCAGGGGCAGGTTCATTTGGGCTCTGAGGAGGTTTCTGCACGAGCAGCCAGAACAAGCGATGCCCCCGAGTTGAGGGGTCAAATCTCGGAAGATGAAGAGATGGCGGCGGCTGGTCTGGAGAGCTGTGAAATGGAGATGGAATCAACCAAGGATGAAATGGATCACAGTACAGTGAAGACAGAGGTAAATGAATAGGTGGGGAAGCAGCTGATAAAATGAATGGGAAGAAAGAAAGCCCCCCCCCCCCCCCCCGGTTTGAAGCGGTTTCTAGTATCTGTGCTTAGTGCAATTTTATTTGCTGGCCACATTCAGGGCTGTGTCTTACTCTGTGCTAAAACATTACAATTCTGCACCCAGGCAGTCCTAAATTCTCCACAAAGAAAAATCTGCATGAATGTGGCCAACAGATAACATTGCACTAAGCGTAAATGTGTGTGTAAGTTGAATAAATATACGCAAGCTGAGAAAATTTGCAGAACGTCTCTTGTTTTGCTAGTCAGAAGGCATGGCAAGGAGTACTGAAGCCTCATCCCCAGCCCCTTGGAAGCTTCATTTGGTTATTCCTCTCACTTCAAAGGCTGCTGCAGGCACGCCCCACTTAGGCCCAAGTGTACCTGAGCAGTCACAGACCTGTTGTCGTCCTCGCCCCCCTGCTGCTCCTCTTTTAATGAAAACGGGGGTTCTCAGTATCAGATTCTTCATTTTCTCTTCTTTGCTTCTGTGGGACTGCAGCATGCACACAGCTCTGGCCATATGTTAAATCCTTGGGGAGCCATTTGCCTGGATATGCAGGGCTTTGCGGTATCTGTGGTGTCGCTGCATTGCCCCACTGTCTGCTTTTATAGTCCTGGTGGCTTTCGGGTGAGTTCTGTGGGCAGCTGGTCCTATGACTCATGTCAGGGCATCCTTTTTCTTTCTAGCTCCCCCCTGACGATGAGACTTCCTCTCCGCCTGCTCCAAGTGCAAGTGAAGACTCCTCACAGGCAGACCTCCATCACAAATACGAGCTTTCGGGTAACCAGATTGGGTTGCTGGGGCGAGGGAATCGGTTGTAACTGGCTTCCAGGGAGGGAGGCTGGTGGATGTCTGATAGCCTGGATCTGTTGGAGAATGGCCTTTTTTCCTCCTGTCTTTTTCTTTTTGTTTTCCCGTCCCAGAATCAATGAAGGAGGAAGCCCAAGCTCTGTTTGAACACCAGATAAAGGTATTTTCTTTATCCTCCAATTTCTGAGATACATGCAGGCCGAAAGCAGTTGTTAGCTGTTTGCATTGCCTCTTAGCCCATAGGCAAAGGAAGACAGAAGTGGTGCAGAGTGCCACTCCAACATAGTTCGAGTGCCCAGAAATTGCAGGCCGGAAGGAAAAGCTCAGCTAACCTTTCTGGAAGTAAGGGGCTAGGCCTCCATTGCAGCTGTATGTGATGTGTGTGTGTATTTCTAGGCTGCTTTTTTTAGCCACAGCAACCCCCCTCCACCCCGCCCCGATTGAACAAAGTATAATAAAAATATAATGTAATTAAAATCAAACACATTTTAAAAAGCCAACAACATCATCTATACATTTAAGCAGCCAGCATAATATGGCAGAAATCAGGAGGAGAGCTACAGATAATGAAAACTCACTGGGTGACTTTGGGCCAGTCACTGACTCTTAGCCTAACCTACCTCACAGGGTTGTTGTGAGGATAAAATGGAGAGGAGGAGGATTATGTAAGCCGCCTTGGGTTCCTTGCAGGAAAAAAGGCGGGGTATAAATATAATAAATAAATAAATACAGGGATGTGGGGGGCTCAATCACTGTAAAGGTGCCCAGTGGAAACGAGTGGTCTTCAGCATCAGTCAAAAGTAGGAAAATTGAGGGAGGCAGATGCACCTTTCACTGGAGGTGTCCCTGCTGAGAAGGCCCTGTCTTGCAAAACCATCCATGCGATTTCAGACAATGTTGAAAACTGAGCCCCTTTGAAAACCTCAGGAGGCAGACAGCATCAGGTGGGGACGTTACCTGCATAGTAACCTGAGCCTGGGCTGGGTGGGGGCATCATGCACGTGCAGCTTTTGCTTTCCCTGCTGCCATCCTCTTTGGAGGCTGGTGCAAGTGCTGTTATTGGCGGCGATACATCTTGGCTGTGCTGATGCTTTGCTGGCCTTTTTGTCCTGTCCTGTATCGGGATGCTCAGGGTGAAGAGGATGAGGAGGACGGTGCCAGTGAAGCTGCCAGTTTGGAGGAGCCCAAAGAGGAAGATCCGGGTGAGGGATATCTCTCAGAAATGGACAATGAGCCCCCTGTGAGTGAGAGCGATGATGGCTTCAGTATCCATAACGCACCTTTGCAGTCTCACACCCTGGCTGATTCCATCCCCAGCAGCCCTGCCTCCTCACAGTTGTGAGTATTGGTGCACCTCCAGCGACTCGATAGATCTCCCCAGAGCCTGCTGAGGGTTGAGACAAACGTCGTCCCTTTGCATAGTGGTGTGTAGTGTGAATTAGCTGGGGGCCCGTGTAATGTTTAAGGTCCTGTGTTGCTGGGTGGAGGGGCCTCGTGGTTAGACTCCGGCGGCGAGGAGGCCAGCCGTCCTGTTTGCTCACTTGGAGAAATGTGGCGCAGGCGGGGATACATGTTGGAAGTCCTGGTTAGTTGCTTGGCCGTATCCCATATGCTCTGCTTTGCTCTAGAGAGCCTCAGTGTCTCCTTTTCTGATAGATGCCTCTCCCTCCCTCCCTCCCTCCCTCCAGCTCTGTTTGCAGTGAGGATCAGGAGGCTATTCAGGCCCAGAAGATCTGGAAAAAAGCTATTATGCTGGTTTGGAGAGCAGCAGCCAATCACAGGTAAATCAACAGCCCTGGGTCTTGTCTGTAATGTCCCAGTATATAGGAAGAGGAGGGAGACTGCTGTTGTTTGTTTGTTATTTATTTATTTATTTTATGAATCGCCCATCTGGCCAGACATCTGGCCACTCTGAGCGATGTACAATGCAATGCAATAAAATAAAATTAAATAAAATATATGTGTGTTTTAGCAAGCATCACCTTGGAAGAAGCATTCCCTCTTGAGAGGGAGAAGGGGGAATGCCTCTTTTAAGATGGTGCTTGCCATCCGCTGTTCTTATAAGTACCTGCATTTACATATACGGTACATACACATACATATATACATACTGTACATACATATTCTACCTGAATTTTTTTTTAGTTGATCGAAAGGTTTCTTTTGCATTCAGTTGCATTCATGCATCTGATGAAGTGGCCAGAGTCCACAAAAGTTTATACCAGAATAAATTGGTTAGCCTTTAAGGTGCCACAAGACTCTTCCTTGTTTTTTGCTGCAACAGACTAACACCTGTCAGTACAGGGGTCAGGGAGCAGCAGCACATCTTCACTCAGTGCAGCTCCCAGTTCATCCATCTGACTCTGCATATCTGCTACTGCGCAGTATTTTATCTGTCCTAACTCTGCTTTGCCAGTTTGATAGAATGGGCACATGCTGTAAATATGCACAGTGGAGCAGATGCGCAATTTCTGCTTCGAGTAACTCAAGTTGCAGAATGTGGGTCAGGTTGCGGAATATCCCCCCCCCCCGGGGGGGGCGTATAAACCTATTGAGTAAATGAGTGGCTGGAATGTTTAGAAAATGTCCCATGCTTCTCCAGGTGGAAATAGTGCTAACTGCTTTTGGCCGGGTGTGTACTCATGCTTTCAGCAGCCAATTCTCTGATCCTTTTTTCCTTGTACAGGTATGCCAATGTCTTCTTGCAGCCCGTGACTGATGATATTGCTCCAGGTTACCACAGTATTGTACAGAGGTTGGTAACCACTCTTGTATTGATATTTCCATCTCTCACAGTCTGGCGCCAGTCCTCAGTCAGCCTACTGATTTCAGGGCAGAAGCAAAGCACCACTAACATGTGCTTGGGAGGGTCTGTTCAGCCGGGCACTAATGCAGTTGAAAAGGTGCGGAAATCAGTTTCCTGGCATAGACAGATGGGTGGAGAGCAGACAGTCTGAAGAGCTGTCTTTACTATTTTTCTTTTAGGTTGTATTACTAAATAGATTTTACCTTAGATGCTGACAAGACTTGTCTTGATGCTTCATTGGCAGACCAATGGATTTATCAACCATTAAAAAGAATATTGAGAATGGGCTGATCCGGACCACAGCGGAGTTCCAGCGTGACATCATGCTGATGTTCCAGAATGCTGTCATGTACAACAGCTCAGACCACGATGTATACCACATGGCTGTGGAAATGCAGCGAGATGTGCTGGAGCAGATCCAGGTAAAGGCCCACAGTCTAAAGTCTTCCATGGGGCAGCAGTTCCTGTCCTGAATCGGTATGGGAGGTGCTGAATACATTCGGGAAGCGGCCTGCTCCTTGTGGCATCGTGAATATCTCATTAGCTTGTGAGATTCCCCATAGAGAGAAATTGTTTAGCCTGCCGAGTCTTCCATCTGTCCATCCTAGCACACGTGGTTTACCGTCCCCACCCACCATCAAACAAAAGGAATGCAGGCTTAGAAATCATCCAGTGAACGGAAGTTGTCCCCAGAGTTGTGGTAGCAAGCCGCTAAACTTGCATGCATGTTGAGAACCCTAATAGCTATTCTGTGGTTTCTTGCAGCAATTTCTAGCCACACAGCTGATCATGCAGACGTCTGAGTCTGGGATCAGTGCAAAAAGTCTGCGTGGACGATGATTCCACTCGGAAACAAGATGCTTCAGAGAAGGTGGGGGCTAACGAGAGCTGGTGAACCTTGGCTTTGTTTGTGGGAGATGGTTTTGAGGCCTTTGGGGAATGCATCCACATGGAGGAGAGCTTAGAGCAGCTTTGGAATCGTTCATCTAGAAGCCTCATTTGAAGTAGAACCATGTTTACCTTTGGGGTGAATTAGTAACAAAGATGACTGTGGCAGCCTCCCACCAGTCTTCAGTATCTAGTAAACGGACACATTAATTTGATCCTTGAAGTCAAGGTTTGCTACCAGATGAGGAGATGGGGCTGGTGATTAAGTATGTGAAGAGCAGCTCCAGCCTGTAACCTGAGTGGGCCAGACAGAGAACTTCACCTTCCCCAAACCTGAAACCAGAGGACTTCACTTACCACCACTGACCCCAACTGAGGCACGTGCTTTGGTGTTTAGATGATTAAAGTTGTGTTAGTATGTGATGCCTGCTGGTATCATATGAACTGTGGGAGCTACCTGACACTTGAGTGCCCAGTGTAAAACAAGGAAATTCCCACTGCTGTCCTAAGCACATTTACTCAGAATCAAGTCCATTGTCTTCCATGAGGCTTACTCTAAGGCAGTGTTTCTCAACCTTGGGTCCCCAGATGTTTTTGGCCTACAACTCCCAGCATGCCCCAGCCAGCTATGCTGGCTGGGGCATGCTGGGAGTTGTAGGCCAAAAACATCTGGGGACCCAAGGTTGAGAAACACTGCTCTAAGGTAAGTGTGCCTAGGATTGCAGCCTCATTGACCTGGAGCTCTGTCTGCAGCCAGGCTAGTGTCCCCTGGGATTTGATACCTTTTCAGTAGTTTGGCATAACCTGCCATGTGAGAAGAGCCCCTTAGAGAAGGGATGGGGATGAGTTCTGGATGGTGACCAGGCACTTCGCTTCTTTGGGAGTGTTCCTGCCAAACCCATTCACTACTTCCGTTTGTCTTTTAACAGGACAGTGTGCCGATGGGCTCCCCAGCCTTCCTTCTTTCTCTTTTTGTAAGTACTTAACGATCGTGTTTTGCACAGCATATCATTACGGTGGGGACATTGCCTGCATTATGACGGGCTTCCTAAAGTGACAGTAGGACTGCTGTCCTGTCAAGGTCCATGAATTGTGAGAAATCTCTCTCTGCCCCCTTATATTTCATGA
The DNA here is from genome assembly GCA_021292165.1 of Shinisaurus crocodilurus. Lineage (NCBI taxonomy): Eukaryota > Metazoa > Chordata > Lepidosauria > Squamata > Shinisauridae > Shinisaurus > Shinisaurus crocodilurus. Next base: position 118,319,109 of record CM037881.1, read on the forward strand.
TTGTCCTGCTGGAAAAGAGGCTTTTATTTCTTTTCAATTTATGGCTGCAGATCTCTTCTTTTCATTTCCATGATCTGTGTCCTCCTACCTTCCTGGCTTTGACTCTGATTTCCACATGAGAAAGTTGCATCTTGCTGAGAGGGTAAAGTGACACACTGAAGGCCACATTACTTAATAACATCCCTGGCTTGCAGCTCTTTTCTATTTTCCCCTGGAGTCCTGTATTGGGTTTGTTTGTTTCTAAAACTTGTACCTCACCTTATTTGTCTATAGGACTCTCAAAGAGAGTTTCAGAAAAACATAAAAATACATAAAAACGCAATTTTAAAGATCCAACATCACATCAAAATGGTCAGCAAGGATCAATTCAAATATCTAACTATGGAAGCCACGCCAGTCTCAGTCACCCTTCTCAAGCATGAAATCCTCCTTAAATTAGAAGATCTTGGCCAATCTTGTAAAATTTGGGATGGAGGTGGTTTTTCTGGGTAGGGAATTCTGGAGATGGGACTGGGCAGGGGTCTGCAACCTTTAAGACAAAAAGAGCCACTTGGACCCGTTTCCGAAGAAAAAAAAAAACTGGGAGCCGCAAAACCATTGTACATTGTGCCCCACAATAATGTAATAATTTCCCTACCTATGCACCCAACATAATCCACCAGCGAGAGCTGTGGATTATGTTGGGTGCATAGGTAGGGGAAATTATCACTGACGGATGATGGGGGTGTTGCTGGTGGATGATGGATGCCACCAGCAACATCCCCCCCCCCAAGCAGTGCATCCCATCCCGTCATCAGCACCATCCAGCAGTAGCAACCCTCATCATCCACCAGAAACCCCTCCATGTTAATAGCACCCCTCATCATCCTCATCAGGATTTGCTGGTGGATGATGGGTGCTACTGCTGGGGGAGGGTGTTGCTGGTGGATGATGAGGGTGCTACTCAGGCCTGTCTTTAATGTGGGGCAAAAGGGGCAGCTGCAACAGCTGGAGGCACCCTGATTGGGAAACAGAGCACTTCCCCCTACCCTGGGGCTCTTTAGCTGTTGCACAACTACAACTCCCAGCATGCCCGGATAGCCAAAGGCCTACCTGCCTCCTCGCCTGCTTGTGCTCTCCGCGGCGAGCCGGCCGCGCTGGTCCCTCGACACGCTGGACCCCGCGCTATGTTTTTGGCGGGGGGGAACTTTGGCGCGTGCAGGAGCCCTCCTCTCTTCTGCCACTCACCCGCTCGCGTCCCTGCTGCCTGGGGGGGGGGGGTGCTGCCGCCGCGCCAAAGTTTTTGGGAGCATGCAGGAGCCCTCCTCTCTTCCACCGCCCGCCCGCTCGAGTCCCTGCTTCCGGGGGGGTGGGGTGCCGCTGCCGCTGCCAAGTTTTTTTCCCTGCAGGAGCCCTCCTCCTGTCTTCCACTGGACCGGTTGGAGGCATGCAGAGGAAGGTAGGGGGAAAAATATTTGGTTTTTTCCCCCAGCATTCACTCAATAAGACGCACAGACATTTCCCCCTCCTTTTTGGGGGGAGAAAGTGCATCTTATGGTGCGAAAACTACGGTAAGTGACAGGCGCCCAGGCCAGGTGGCCAGCGGAGTCTCAGACCGGAGCGGAGCCGCGGCAAAGGTTTGAAAGAGCCGCATGCGGCTCCGGAGCCGCGGGTTGCAGACCCCTGGGGGAACTCCTACAGAAAAGGCCCTAGAACTGAGAGTCCGTGTGATGTAGTGGTTAGAGCAGTGTTCTCCAACCTTGGGTCCCCAGATGTTTTTGCCTACAACTTTGGCTGGGGCATGCTGGGAGTTGTAGGCCAAAAACATAGCTGGCTGGGGCATCCTGGAAGTTGTAGGCCAAAAACATCTGGGGACCCAAGGTTGGAGAACACTGGGTTAGAGTGACTAGGATCTAGGAGACCCAGGGTCAAATCCCCACTTAACTACAAAGCTCGCTGGATTACCTTGACCCAGTCACTATCTTTCAGCCTAATTTACCTTATAGGATTATTGTAAGGAGGGACTGCAAGAAAATGGGGGACTGCGAGAACCTCGTATGTCTCCCTGAGCTTGGTGGAGGAAAGTTTGAATAATAATTAGGAAAGGAATTGAAAATAAAACTGCCAATATCATATTGCCCTTATACAAATCCATGGTGCAACCGCACTTAGAATGCCGTGTACGGTTCTGGTAACTGCACCTAAAAAAGGATATTATAGAGTTCGGAAAAGTGCAGAAAAGGGCAACTAAAATGATCAAGTGGCTGGAGCAACTGCTGTACAAGTAGCTGGGATTATTTAGCTTAGAAAAAAGGCGAGTAAGGGGAGACATGATAGAGGTGTACAAAATTATGCATGGTGTTCAGAAAGTGGACAGGGAGACATTTTTCTCTCTCATAATACTAGAACCCGGGGTCATCCCATGAAGCTGATTGGCGGGAGATTCAGGACAGATAAAAGGAAGTGCTTCTTCACACAGCACATAATTAAACTATGAATTCACTTCCACAAAATGTAGTGATGGCCACCAATTTGGCTGGACTAGATGGACCCTTGGTCTGATCCAGCATGGCTCTTCTTATGTTCTTAATAAATAAATAAATGGCACAGCTAATTCAACTCCTAACAAGGAAATACACTTTAATAATTTGCCCCAAATGGTTCTTTGTGAAAAGCATTGGAGAGTTTCTTTGGAATCAAATTGTGTTGGTTCATGTAGGAAGGCGGGCACTGAATTTTATAGATTTTATTAAATAGAATTTAGAGGTTAGCACTTTTTTTTTTGGTCCTCCACAAGGTCAAACTTCTATCAAAAGGTCTGAGCTTTTTTATTGTGTCTCACACACCTGCCCTTTAACTATGCTTGACAAAAGGGGGAAAGACATTTCAACCTGTTTGATAAATTTCCCTCTTAGCTGCTATTTGTCCATCTGGTGCTACTGTATACTCCACTGGGATATATTGAGCTAAAGAGCTTGATTTTAAGTGCCCCATGCCTGGGCCTTACTTTCTGTCTTTGTTTCCTTCATAATGTTTACATTTTGTTATTTCCACATGCTTTTTTGTGGGGTGGGGGTGCAGAGTCTGTCTGAATCTTATTAATAGTATATTGCTGTTTGGCTTTGTTAGGGTTGCTTCAAATGTTATTCTTTCCTACCCCTCTGTAGGAAAAAATATAGTATATACATGATGTATGTAATACAATGCATGTATCCATTTTGCCCTGAGTTGAGAACGTACTGCCAGTGGTGGCTTCTGAACCCATGTCCACACAGTAAAATAGACAAGGGCATGCTTTTCATGCCTTGGCTTACATTTTTCAACCGTGCCTGTGTAGGAAAAACAATGTACGTTATTTATTTATTTTACTTTATTTATAAAGTACCTCCACGATTTGTAGAGTTCCTGCACTTTCGGCACTACAGTGTTCCTAGGAGAGCTCATAATTAAAATAAAACATGAAAAATACAATACAAAATACAAAGAATACAATATAATAACACAACAGAGACTAAAAACAACAAAATCCAGCAGATAAAATCTCAAGAGCCTACAGTAACCTAACAACATATCCTCCAACTGCTGTCATTTGACTCAGCCCTGAGATGTATACTTTTGCAGTCTTTTATATTTCATGTTATATAAGACAGGGATGGGGAACCTATGGCCCTCTAGATGTTCATCTCCCATCAGCCCCAGCCAGCATGGCTAATGGTCAGGAATGATAGGAACTGTAGTCCCAACAACATCCTGTCCCCACCCCATTCCAGCTCTTGTCCTGCCTGCTCACTGGTGACAGATGTTATTTTCCCCAGAGTTTGTGCTCCGTTGCTGCAGGCCTTTAGCAACACAGTCTGGGCAGCTCTGCCCTCCGTTCCCCTGGATTAAGTAGCTAAGGTGAAAAGGGAACTGAAAAGTGACATGTGAGCTGCTGTTTCTTACACATTTCTTACAACAGTCTGTGTTGAAGCCTTGACCCCTCCTCTCTACCCTCTCCAAACTATGAGAGGGAGTTCTAAATTGTGCACACAGCAAGACAACTAAAATGCAGTGGTCTGTTTGTTCCTTCCATGGACATACAAGCAACTGTGGTCCTGCTTTAAGAAATCTGTTGATTTGCCGAAAAGAAAGTGATGTTTTGGCAGGTTCATTCTCTCCATCCAAGAGAATGGGAACGAGGATCGTTTTCTAAGACTTATCTATTAAAGACAGTGAGGCGTATGAGGAAAGGCAGCCAAATGGAAGTAAACTCTCTAATTGCCCTTCATTCATGGAGAGCCGCTGTGAGGAGGTGCTAGGGAGATAGTGCCAGGGCCATGCAGCTGGAAGAGAGCTTCTGTAAAGAGCAGCAGCCAATCAGGTATGTTAGCCAGCATCCCTTCTGCCCACTAGAAAAATTGACCTGGAACTTGTTTTCACAGGGGGCAAAAGCAACACTTTGCATCATTGCCAGGAGTCCCCAAGCAAGTTATGACCCACATTGCCCTCCCCCCCCTGCCCCCCTCTGAGTTGACACACAGAGCCCACGGTCAGTTCCATACGGCAGCCCTCTGTGTTTTAGGAAGGAGCGTGGTAGTGCTGCCAGTCTGTGTGCTGAGTCTTTCCTGGTAACACAGATGGCAGCCGGCCATCTTTGTCCTTTTTGCCCAAGGCTTGCTAATAACAATGCTTCTTCACACACCTTTTCCCCCCCCTTTGCATTTTGGCTAGGATGGGGGAACCAGAGGACGCCGCTGTGCCATCGAAGCAGATATGAAGATGAAGAAATGATGCTGGTGGCCTGATCTTTGGCATCCGGACCCAGGAAGCCAAACGAGAGGCTTCCTGACGCTGAGCGGGGAAACGGCTGTCGACAGGGAAGGGCTGGCCTGTTTGCATCGGAGAGTGTCATCCTCGAGCATGTAACTGGGGAAATCCCAGGGGCAAGAGAGCAGCCCCACTGCCTGTTGTAGGGCAGCTGTATCGGGGCCCTGTTAGTGTCCTCATATTAGCTAGCAACTGGTGGCTAGTACGTACTGTAATGTGAAGTGTACAGATTTTTTTGTATTCGTGGAGTGTAAATGTGTATAATAAACTGTAGTAGAGAATCCTGTATATAGCAGTGTGCGCGTGCTGTGTTGATTAATGCACATCACTGCCCTCTGCTAGGAAAATCAACCGTGGTCGTAAATATTTACACAACCTGATTTGCTTGTGGATCTAGTCCTATGTTTTGACTATGTCGACGCTCAGTGGCAGCCAGTAATGCTGTCCCTTCCTGGGCTCGGGCCAGACGTGTTGCATTTTGGGACGGGGCAGCGGGAAAGGATGTGTGATTGAAGGCAACATGAGAAGATCAGTTTTTATGAAAATTAGGAAATGCTGAATCAACTCAGATACGCACCCGCTGCTCTCCAGCCAGTGTTTGGTTGACAATGTAGCACCATCTGAGACACAGAATAGCAGCGTGGACCTCTGTTATCCTTCAAACATGGACCAGTTCAAACATGTTTTTATTTACTACGTTTTTAGACCGCCAATAGCCAGCGCTCTGTGGGCAGCTCACAAAGTAGAGGTAAAACCATAAAACGTAAGAATGAAACGACGTAAAATCTAAAAAGTAACATGCACAGTACCACTTGGACACCTGTATAGAGACAGTACTGGATTAGATGCACCGATGGTATGACTCAATAGAGAACAGATCCTCATCTTTTAGTTTAACCCTGATTTTCTTTAGAGAAAGGATGTCGGCGACAAAACACATGACAGATTGGAAACATCAGTAACACATTCAATTCTCAAGCATATAAAAAGAGTACTCCTTTGGTCTTTGTGCTGCTACCAATCCCGGGAATCTCAGAGTCAATTTGAATGTACATAAATAGCACTTGACCTAGTCCTCATACTGGGCCACTTCAGACTGCAGATGGCGGTTGCATATCTGAATGTTTTTCCATGTAGGGGGGAAAAAAACCTTCCCAGCATATAGATAACTAAGTTGGAGAGAAAGCTAGACTAAAACCCTTTCCCCTGACATGCTACATTTCTATGCTCCCCCTCCCCACATCTGGGAATATTTCAATCTGTGATTCCCTGTCTGTAGTCCTGTGGCAAGGAGCAGCAGCTGGCCATAGTTCCCTAGTGGTACATGAGCACAGAGTGAAATGGACTCATAGTTGCTTCAATAGGGCAGTTTTTCTGTTGACACCATAGTTCAGAACTTTGTGGAGTTTCTGAACCTGGGTGGGGTTAGCTCCATCTTTTTGTGGTTCCCTGAGCAAGGGGACCTATGGCATTTAGACCAGGGGTGGGCAACCTGTGGCCCCCTCTATGCAATCAGTTCAAACCTGGTAAGAGTGATCTATCTGTTTCCTGGCAGCCCACTGGGCAGGCAGACAGGAAGAGGGAGAGAGAGAAAATGAGTGACCCACCCACTTTTGGCTTTGTCCCTGCCCATCACTGACATGCAGCCCCTGAGAGATTACCCCAAAGGGAATGTGGCCCTTGACAGAAAAAAGGTTGCCCACCCCTGACTATCTCAGAAATGTAAGCATCTCATGTTACTCCTAAACATCATCCTGCTAAAATTAATATGAACACAAATGGGAATAAAATGGGGAGCTTTTGTAATACTGTTAGTCATGCTTCGGTTTTGCCAGCAAAAATAGTTTCTAGGCTTTTTTCTTGAAAGAATCTTTAAGGGCACAGTCCTATGCATGTTCAGACAGAAAAAAGGCCTACAACTCCCAGCATCCCCCACCCATACTGACTGGTGCCTGCTGGGAGTTGTAGGCCTTTTTTCTGTCTAAATATGCATAGGATTACACCTTAAAATGATAACAGATTAAGACTTGACCCAGTTAGGTGAATGCAGCATGATGGATACAATTTCCCCAGGGTTTCAACTGCATTCTCATACCTGTATCTTTAGCCACCCCTGCTATCAACCTAGGAAAAAGGTAAGACCTTCCATTCTAGACACATCTGAGTGTGGTAAGGCAGTGGCTTCCAATTGTTTTATGAGTGGGCCCATCAATTGATTACCCTCCTTGTTAGAAAGGGTCCACCTTTTGAGTCCATTCCTCTTACACTCACTTTATCCTTCTAAATTCCATTGTCCCCAGTCTCCACTGCTAGGGAATCTAATTAGGGCTCCAACCCCCTCCCACTCCGGTGACATTACCCTGGCTCACCATTTGGAATTGCTGAAGTTCAGTAGAATGAGTGTTGTTGCTGGGTTTAGATGGTGTAGTAGTTTACCCCAACCTGTCCACAGTCAGATGTGTCTGACTATAATTCCCATCATCCCCAACCTGCATGATTATACTGGCTGGGGATGCTGGAAGGTTGTAGTCCAGCACATCTGGAGGGTGCTAGGTTTGGGGAAGTTTGGTGTAGTACCTCACAGGCAATTAGAAGCTCAGAATAATTGTTGAAAAAGCGCTCTCCTGAGACGTAACTGAGTATGCCGCAAGGAATCAATCTGGTTCCTATGATGCATTTTCTGACACCTCTGATATGAGCCAAAGTGGGAAAAGCTGGCAAGTAAGCGAGTGACAAGCACTCTTTTGCCATCTTGTGTACCTCCTGTAGATGGGTCACGTGTGGACCTGGCTGGAATCTAAAGGAGAATTCTTCCCGGAGTCTGAGAAGAGCAGCTGCTGCCCATCTCTCTCTGGCTCTCTGGACTCTAGCTTGGATCTGGATCTGGATCTGGACAGCTGGAGAAAAACGGAAGAAACTGCCGAGGAGGAGTTAGAGGAAAGCAGCAGCCAAGAGGAAAACAGCCAGCTGGAAACGGGGGACCCAACTGCATGGGGAAATGCCAGCCAAGGGGACCAAGAAGAGGCTGGAAGCCACAAGCAGGATGCTCTCTTGAGGTTCCTGTCGGAGGTACGGCTGCTAATGGGTGAAACTGATGGAGAGGGAGGTGATGGTGGGATGGTGCAGCTGCTTGACCTAGTCAACTGGAAGGATCTGCCCAAAAGGGCCATTTCTATCTGCAGTTGGATAGACACACCTGGAAGCAGAGGATCAGGTTAAATGTCATGGATGCATTGACCAAGGCCAGTGCATTCCTAGTTCAAAGATAAGGCTGATTTAGAGCGACACCTTCTCTACCCATATGCAGTCATAATTCTGATAGAGATCTGATACTATGGGACTGTTGTTGTTCTATGTTTCAGCTGCATGCATTATCTCAGCATCTCTGCAAATCACGCCCATTAGGAAGAAAGAATGTTTGAATGGAAAGATCCATGCAAACATGCTCTGATCTCTGATCAGTCACTAGTTCTGTAAGTGTCCTAAGTTGTTGACCTGCCATCCTCTGTTCCAGGTGACACATTTGATGGAGCCACTTCACATTGGCAGCACCTACCCAGCACAGGGTCCTCAGTCTCTCTCTAGTGCTGGGGAGCAGAATGGAAGGGAAGTCCTCCTGGCTCACGGAGGAGGCACCGAAGGATCCCCAGTCCTCAAAGAGGAGGAAGTGTGGGAAGAAAGCCACTTACACATCTTTAAAAGGCAAGCCAGGGAGGAACCTACTCCCCAGAGAAAGGGAAAGTGGGTACTGCAGGCCTTGGAAGAGCTGCCGGTCATGAGCTGGGAAACCATGGGAATGGAAGGGCTGCAGGATCTGTGCGAGGAGCCCAGATGCTCTCAGATTCAGGATAGCAAGCTTGATTGGGATTCAGGAAAGAAGGTGCTGCACTGCCTGGTGGAGAGTGCAGGAGAAATGGATGAAGATGAGGACTACTCTTCAGAGTGCACGAGTCAGACTTCCTGCAACTGGGGGACACAGAAGGAAGAGGTTCCACAAGGTGTCGAGGTAAGCAATGGAATTGCTCAGAAGACTGATTTTATGACTAGGTAGATTACTAGGGCTTGAATGATCAGGGGTGAGTCCTGGCTGTCTATGTGCCTCCTTTCCACATTGGAGGATAGAGATTCTATTCTTTGGAAAGGATAAGTGCTACTCAGTGAATGAAGCAAGGGAAGGAACATAGGAAGGAATGAACATCTGAATTGCCTGAGTCAGACCCTTGGTCCATCTAGCCCAGTATTGTTGACACTGACGGGCAGCAATGGCTCTTCAGGGTTTCAGGCAGGAGTTTTTCCAGCCCTACCTGGAGATGCCGGGGATTAAACCTGGGAACTTCTGCATGCAAAACAGCTGCTCTGCTACTGAGCTATGGCCCCTCCCACTGTGGGCTAGAAATAAGAAATGATTGGTGATGGCCAGAGGGAAGGTGAGAGCAAGCTGCTTGGAGACTTGGCTGGACTTGAGCTTGGACCTTAATGAGGTGGAGGAACAATGTACCCATCAGTCAGCATCCTTATCATGTCTTTTGTCCTGAGTGCACGTGACTCTGGTTTTGGGATTCCCATTCGCTGTGTTCCCAAGTGGGCCCACCCAACCCTGTTCTCTCATCAGCAGGAAGGGTCTGTGGAGAACCCTGAAGACCAAACTGAGGACTGGAAGGGTAGTGACTTCCATCTGAGTTACACCAGTGATGACTCCAGTCCCTGTGGAGCACCGCTGATGAGCTCTCCTTCCATGAGTACAGCCTCCTTGCCTTTGTAAGTAATGCTGGAAGGGAATTCCAAGATGGGGGTCACATCGACACTTCACACCGCCTGTTTTATGTGCAGTTAACAGTGCAATCCTATACATGGCTATTCAGAAGTGCCACTGAGTTTAATGGGGCTTACTCCTAGGTAAGCCCCTAGGGTGCAGGATTACAGCCTAAAACTCCCACTAGAGGCCACTTTATATAAGGTGCTGGCCCAGAAAGGATGGAAAAATGGATGTCAACGAAGTGAAGGGTGGTGTCCGAAAATGGCTCTGGATTTCTGGAGACTGAGTGGCTTTGAGAAGACTTCTGTAATAAATATAACAGGAAGCACCAGGGATTCATGCATCATGTTCTCCATGCTCCTTTTTAATGTCCTAAGTGGAACATTTGTGCACATGGATATGTTCATACTCAGGCTCCCACTCCAGGGACATATTGCACATCCCAATATGGGTTGCTTTAAAGTGGCCTGAAAAGAATTTTAAATAAGTAAAGCAATTGGGAGATATGGAAGTTCCATTTTGGATATTACAAAACTGTGCAGAGAGCAGGAGACACAAGCCGCTAGCACTTCCTGTTCCTCCCACATTACATCATACCCAAAGCCACTCTTAGAAGCTCCTATTATTTCCACGTGAGTTCTGACACAAGTTTTTTTATTTATTATTATATTTATACCCCACCTTTTTTCCTGCAAGGAACCCAAGGCGGCTTACATAATCCTCCTCTCCATTTTATCCTCACAACAACCCTGTGAGGTAGGTTAGGCTGAGAGGCAGTGACTGGCCCAAAGTCACCCAGTGAGTTTCATGGCCGAGCGGGGACTAGAACCCGGATCTCCCGAGTCCCAGCCAACAGGCTTGCTAGAAAACAGCAGTGAAAGAAGGAACAACAGGTCAGAAGCTGACAAAGCCTGGAGTGAGATTATAGGAGCAATAGTGAACGGTGTTACACAGCAAAGTGTGTGTGTGTGTGTGTGTGTGTGTGTGAGAGAGAGAGAGAGAGAGAGAGAACCTAGGAAATGTGTCGCAGTAGCAACAAGTGGAACATCCTATAGATTTTGGCTAAAGCAGAGGAAGAGCTTACCCTATAGATTTTCAGTTAGGAATGAGAGACTCACCCTATACATTCCCAGCAAGGATGAATGCTCTGTAGAGCTCTTTTGGGGGAGTGGCGAGGAGCAGGACAGAGACAAGCCTTCAGTGGGGAGATTCTTGCCCCATAGATTCTTACGGGGCATATTCATTTATGATTGAATAATAGCTTTGAATCAGACCAATCGTGTTGGTAAGGTAGCAGGTTTTTGAGTTGCATAGATCTCTTCTTCAGGCAGGGACTAGCTAACTCTAGCCTTACCATTGGTCCAATAACGCATTTCATCCAAACCATTCTAGATTTGGAATCCTAACTGCCTTTTTGGGGGCGAGGGGACCTCTCCTATAACAATTTAGAATTTTTAAAATTAGCAATATTTGTCATCACCCTCTTTCCCCTTACTGACATAATGAATCTGTTGTACTGTATCTCTTATCCGTACAGGATGCAGCTGAGCCAAGATGACCCACTCCAGCAGCGTTTGCTCTTCAAAAAAACTCTGTTGTCCATCTGGAAGATGGTGGCTGGCCACAGGTGTGTTACTGAGGTTTAAGGAGAGGAAAAGGACCAAGGGTGTGTCCAGAGTAGCACATCTTTGTGGCAGTTTGCTATTGATACTCATGCCAAGAGCTGGTGCAGTCCACACCACATCTTGTGATTCCAATGATGCTGAGGTTATTTATTTTATTTATACCCTGCCTTTTTTCCTGCAAGGAACCCAAGGCAGCTTACATAATCCCTGTCGTCCTCTCTGTTTTATCCTCACAACAACCCTGTGAGGTAGGTTAGGCTGAGAGTCCATGACTGGCCCAAAGTCCAGCACTCTAACCACTACGCCACACTGGCTCTAGTTGGTAACTAGTTGGTTACTAGTTCCCAGTTCGAAATAGAGCTCAGTCAGTCAACTGAATAAGGACCTAAAATTGATCTGGCTCTGCACACCAAACTAAGCTTTGGACTGCCTCATATTATATATCTCCATGATTGGGGGGACACAAATCAAAACCGTCCTTTCTGCACAACGCAGGTTAATATGTGATGACAATCGCAAATAAGGAACTGACGGTATAAAACCCCACAGTAATTGTTGGGCCACCCCACATGATACACCCACATCTCCGGCAAAGTGTCCCCTATGAGATGGCATTGAATCGCATCCACCCCGCTGCTTCGTTTGGGCACAGGATGCTGTCAAGCATGGTGCCCCCATGTCAACAGTGCCCAAAATACATAGAAAAGAATAAGGAACTGGGGCTGTGCACCCCACATTAAGCTTTAGGCTGCCACAAATCATACACCCGTACATCAGGAGAGTATCTTCTACAAGGTGGCAGTGCCTCCCCTCTAGCCCGCCACTTTATTTGTGCGCAGGACGTGGTCAAGTCCCTGTGCCCGTGCCAGATATTGCCAGAATATATAGAAAAGAATAAGGAACTGGGTGTGTGCACCCCGGAATAAGCAAATTATACACCTAGATGTAGAGGAGAGTGTCCTGTATGAGGAAGCATTAGGTCAGTCACAATTCAGGGCCATCTCATAGGAGACATTCTCCTGGAGATGTGGGTGTATCATTTAGGGTGGTCCAGAGCGGCTTATGGGGTTCATACCCCCAGTTCCTTATTTGTGATCGTCATCTTGCACACATGTGCAATGCATTGTGCAAAAACGATGGTTTTGATTGGAGAGGATTCTTGCTTATCCTGGAAGGGGACAATCCCCCAATCATGGGGATTTATTATATGAGGTAGTCCAAAGCTTGTTTTGGGGTGCAGGGCCATATGAAATTTCGGTCCTTATTCAGGTTACTGACTGAACTCTGTTTTGAACTTTCCACACATATAAGGAACAGGGAATTAGTAATCAACTTCAGCATCCTGTGATTCCACTTCCTGTGAGCCCCCCCCCCCTTCTCCGCACAACTTCATTAAAGAGATGCGAGCTTTTGCAGAGCTGGCCTGGTCTGAACCGAAGCTGTCCCACTTCTCCTTCATTGTCAGAATCTCTTTCTTTTCATTTTTTTTATTTATTGGTGTACTTGTGTATACCATTGCATCTGTGTGTACGGGGGGCTGGGACGGGGACCATGCTTCCTCATTTAAGAGGAAGAAGCACATCAGTCCAAGAAGCATGCGAAAAGTAGTACTGGGACAATGAGGAACGGTAAAGCAAAATGAAGCAGGACAAAACTGTTAGCCTGAATGGACCCTGCGTGGAAAGACCAGAGTTGGATGTTGGGGAAGTTAGAACACCAGCATGCTGTCTGTGGCTCAAGGTTAAGGGGAACTGGCAGCAGTATGTGTGAAGATGTGGGGAGTGCAGGGCTGGAGCAGCAAGAATAGGGAGTCACATTAGGATTAGGGCTGCAGGTTAGGATTATTTATTTATTTATTTATTATATTTATACCCCGCCTTTTTTCCTGCAAGGAACCCAAGGCGGCTTACATAATCCTCCTCCTCCTCTCCATTTTATCCTCACAATAACCCTGTGAGGTAGGTTAGGCTGAGAGGCAGTGACTGGCCCAAAGTCACCCAGTGAGTTTTCATGGCTGAGTGGGGACTAGAACCCGGATCTCCCGAGTCCCAGTCCAACACTCTCACCACTACGCCACACTGGCTCCAGATTGAAAGACTGGACAACCACAGAGCAGGGCTGGAAGCCAACAACATCTGGGCCTGATTCCCTTGGTTCAGCATCTACGAGGCCCAGAAGTATGCATGGATGGTTGTGTCCCGAGCATTTGACCCATTTCTTTACTGTTATATGATGATTCTCGGCTGATTAGGATGACAGGTAGCTGGTGAGGATGGAAGTCCATCACTGCCATCACAACCAGTCATTCTGAGAGATAGGAGGGCATGTGATGCATCATGTTTTTAGGCGAAGTAGGTATCTTTCTTCTTCATCCTGTCCGGCTTTCTCTCACTAGATACAGTGGCCCCTTCCTGAAGCCCGTTTCTGAGAAGCAAGCTCCTGGTTACAAAGATGTGGTGAAAAGGTCAGTTGGGAAAGGTGTGGCAGAGCTTTTGACTTGACTCTCCTCGGCTCCTGAGATGAAATGGGATGCTGATTTTGGGGAGAGATCTGGCATGGACCCGTTTTGGTTGCATTTGGGAGCTCTGTAAAAGTAGGAGTCCCTGTAAGTTTCCATATAAACCATTAAATCTCACATCTTCCTGCTTTCTGAAGACCAGTAGATCTGTCCTCCATAAAGAGGAGCCTCTCCAAAGGCCAGATCCAGAATATGGTCCAGTTCCAGCGGGATCTCATGCTGATGTTCCAGAATGCTGTCATGTACAATAGTTCCAACCACCACATACACCGCATTGCTGTGGAGATGCAGCGCGAGGTCTTGGAGCAGCTCCAGATGCTGGGTGAGGCACTCCTGTGCTCAGAAGAGCTGGGAGGCTTTGTTCAAAGGTACGAGGCTCACGTTTGGAGGGGGACCACCACATTAGCCATTCCTTTGTAAGCCATGTTCTCATGGCTATAAGAGCAAAGGGTGGCTATATCGCAGCACTTCCACAGGGTCTCCTTAGGCACAGTACCTCCGTTCGTATTTCCCAAATGTGGGAGGTACATATCTCAAGCTGGAAGCCTCTTCCATAGATTTCATAGATCCTAGAGTTGGAAGGAGCCTAGAAGGCCATCGAGTCCAACCCCCTGCTGAATGCAGGAAACTAGAGGAGAGGTCTCCCATCCAAGTAATAACCAGGCCTGACCCTGCTTAGCTTTCCACACTCAGACAAGCTGAGCCAGCGGGAGCCACAGGCCTGTATCCTTCTTAGCTTTCCCAAGAATGAGTGACCCTTTCTTCCATTCTGCAAGGTATAGATCCACCTTCCCCAACCTGGTGCCCTCCAGATGTTTTGGACTACAACTCCCAGAATTCCTATCCTGGGGCAGATGGGAATTGAAGTCCAAAATGTCTGGAGGGCACCAGGTTGGGGAAGTCCGGTATAGATGTTCTTCCCAGTGGAAGCTATGCATTGGCCTTCATCCTCACCTGTACCCCTGAGGTTTCTACAGGCACAGATAGAAGCTATTCTAGGACATACTGTGACTACTTGGGGATTTGGGAGATTTACAGCCTCTCTCCTTCTTATAGGTGTTGAGAAGCCAGACTAGTCCAGAGCTGAGAAGCTGGAGTTCAAGCCTGCCACCTCAAGTCTTTCTCTGGAGAAAAAGTTGTTTGTTAACTAGAGTTTAGCAGTTTGGTTTCTTAGACTATAGCCTACAGATGCAATGCTACTTCCAGTGCTCACTCCTGGAACAACATTATCTTGTCTCCTGGTCCAGGGCTCTTAGCTGAAACTTAGTGGATGAGAAATGAAGCTAAAGGACAGTCCATAGCAAAAACTGAAGCTTGTTTGCTGGAGTTATATCCAAAAGCCTGCCCCCTTTTTGGTAGTAGGTACCCACAAGGAGCTGCCAAATGTATATTTCCACAAAATAAATGTTGTCTTATGACAGTTTCGGAACTTTTCTGTTCTAGATTCCCCAAGGATGTTGTGTTTTTATCTATGTTTGCTTCCTTTTTAGAAAATAACACTAAGTAGCAGACAAAGAAACTATTCTAACACTAAATATTATTTATTTATTTATTTATTTATTTTATTTCATTTTTATACCGCCCAATAGCCGAAGCTCTCTGGGCGGTTTACAGCAATTAACAAGACAGTCCCTGGCCGCAGGCTTACAATCTAAAAAGACACGACACACAAGGAAAAAGGAATGGGGAGGGAAGAAGGGGGAATATTAATGAATACTCCTGGCAGGGCTGGTGGAATGGCCCTGCGGGCTCCCTGTCTTCTCCCTCTGCACAGCCTGCTGGAATGGCTGGCGGTGGTGGCAGTTGAGGGAGGAGGAGCCGTCATGAGGGAGGCCTTTCAGCAGGGCTGGTGGAATGGCCCTGCGGGCTCCCTGTCTTCTCCCTCTGCACGGCCTCCAGAGGAATTCTTTCTCTTTCCCTTACGAGAAAGGGAAAACTCTGTATTTCCCTTTCCCCTGGGTAAAGAGGAAGTCCTTGATTTCTTCTAGGATAGAATTATACTTTCCACATTATAGATCTTCACATAAATAAATTATTCTTTCCACAGCAATATAATTTGAGGGAGGGTGTGTGTGGGTCCTACCAATCTTCTGGTCTATCCCCTTTTTTTTCTACCTTAGGATCAAGAACAGCCTCATGTAGCCAGAAAGATTGGCAGGTAGCTCAGATAACAGAACATAAATACTGCTGAACAATATCAGCCTGAAATAAGGTTTGTGTGGTACATGAAGAACTCCCACCATGTTTAAAATCGGGAGCAAATGGTTCCCGAGTCCTGATACTGTACAGAATTGATGTGAGGTCTCTATGTGCAACAGTGCAATTATATGAGAGTGAAACAGTTTGATGAGGGCTTGAAATTTCACAGCCTGATGACTGCTCCTTTAACACAAGACCGGCGATCAAGATGACTGTGCTCCCAAGTTTGAGGAACTAGATAGAATATTGTTATCCTGGCTAGCATTGGAGAAGTAGGATCTCTCTGCTGTAAATTCCATGAATGAAACCGTGGAATAAAAGATTTGTCTGGAAGCACCCTGGGTTGGCATGGGCATGCTGGGGCTCACCGGGGCTATCTCTGCTCACCACCCCATCATTATTTTTTAAACTTTTTATAGTCTGGCTGCTGGTGGTGGCTGCGTATGTACATGGTTCCAGATGCTCATTTTACTATTTTTCCTTTTAAAAGATATTATCCTTTCCCACAACAAAATGGTATTTATACCCAAGTAAATGAGTCTGGCATCAGGGCAGAAGCAAACTCCCATCTTATTCTCCGAGTCTTGATGGTGTTATGATTGAAGTGTGTTTGAAATGCAAAACTGCACATGCTCAAGAGTATTTCTTTTTATCATGGTTGACAAAGGGTTTGTGTGTGTGTGTGGGTGCAAACATGTCAAGAATGTAGAACAGTGCTAAAGCATGGAATGGTGGGGGTGGGGAGAGAAATGTTGTGCACTTCACAGCTGAAGTAATACAACACGCCCTCCCACTGTAAAACCATGAAGTCCAGGGTCTAAAATAGCCCAGCTGCACCGCCGATTGTGAATGCCCTTAAGATCAGACGAAGCAGGGCGTGTGAGCGAGCGATGCCTGAAACCCCAGAAATAGGGTTGTCTCCAGTGTTAGTCCTACTTAGAGTAGACCCGTTGAAATGAATGGGACTTAAGCTAGACTAACACTGGGTACAACCGGGGCCATTTCATTTCTGGCCGGGGCGTGCGTAGCCCTTAGCTCAATACTATTTAGCAGAGCACGGCTACTTTGTGGGCTGCCAGAGCTTAAGAAAGCCAGCGCGTGCAGGGGATCTGGGCTGCCCTTTGTCTCGGCCAGCATCATTCGCGTCTCAGCGAACTGTTGAGAGAACTGCATGCCATTGCGGCCGTGGAGAGGGCCACAGAACACACTTCATCCAGGCCAACGCTCCACCGGAGCAACACGTGAAGCCAGACCACATCACGCTGGAGCTCCGCCCACCAGAACGCCCCAGCGGACCGCGGAAGTTACCGGAGACAGGCGAGAGGCTCCTCGCAATCGGCCTCCCTCTGGCCACGCCCCGGGCGGAGAGTGGGCTCTGCGTTTAACGCGCTGTGATTGGCTGATCGGGTCGACCGCGCGGTTTGAAACAAGAAAGCAGCAAAAGGAGGAGGTCGATCGCGGCTCGCATAGGAGAGTGAGCGGGCGTAGCTCAGCGGACCGAGCAGAACAGAGCACAGAGGGGGAAAGAGCCGGGTGAGAGTTCCGTTTTATTTCATCTCCCAGCCCTTGATGGCTAGTGCTTGAATTCTAGGGGTCCGGCCCTTTACTTTTGTAACGGCTACAGGGGGCGGAACATGTGGATTTCATTAGCCCTCCTACCCCGCATTAGAGCACTGAGCATGGCTACATTGCTAACCGCTTTATAAAGATCCCTCTTTACCCGATGAGGGAAGTACGGTATGTTTTGTAGGGCTTGTATCTGTTGGTGGCAGTTCCTCTCCCTGGATGAACTTATTCTAACGGGGGGGGGGGGAGGGAGGGAGATGGGGATCCCAAAGATCGTTAGATTATGGGGTGGCTTTAAAAAAAATATATCCTCCCCTAGTTATCTAAGGCAGTGGTTCTCAACCTTTTTTGACCTATGTACCCTTGTCACCATATTTATTTTTATTTATTATATTTATACCCTGCCTTTTTTCCTGCAAGGAACCCAAGACGGCTTACATAATCCTCCTCCTCTCCATTTTATCCTCACAACCCTGTGAGGTAGGTTAGGCTGAGAGTCAGTGACTGGCCCAAAGTCACCCAGTGAGTTTCATGGCCAAGTGGGGACTAGAACCCGGGTCTCCTGAGTCCCAAGTCCAACACTCTTAACCACTTCGCCACACATATGTCACAATGTCATTCCCCCCTTTCCAAGATTGTCTGATTCAAAAGTTGCATTCCAAATAATATGCATATAATATCGAAAATCTTTTATTTTTTCTATATTGGTACATATACATTTACTTGGATTATTTTTATAGTGGAGTTTTACAAATTTAACAGAAATGTTGATGGATTTTAAAACTTGAATAAAACTACTTTTTTACATTCATAACTAATTACTTAGCAGATTAAACTGAAGCATACTTCAATAAACAAAAAATTCAATAGGATGCTAGGGTGTTGTAATTCAGTTTATTCAGATGAAGATGACAGTCAATGAGAAACCTGTGATTGTTTTTTCTTTGCCAGTTCTTGGGTAGAGGAGTGCTTGAAAGGGCACAACGCAGGTCATTTTCAACCTCCAATCTACTTTTTCAACCTCCAATCTACTTTGTTGCTTCGTTTTCACTTGCAACAGAGTTGAAAAGCCTGACTCACAAAGATAAGTCCACACAAATGGAAGCAATGCGTGGATAGCTCTTTCTGCCACTTTTGAGTAAGAATTGCACATTGAGGGCCAAAATTCTGTGATTGATTTCTCATCGAACATATCTCTTGCTCCCAAATCAATCTTCAGCTACAGAAATTCATCTTGACAATCATCAGGAACTTTTTCAACTGACAATTTGAATGGATTTCACACTAAATCCAACTCATATCGGCTGAATTCATTTTCCAGTGCTGTCAAATGCTGCAAAATTTCATTTTTTGCAAATTCTGGAAGCACTTGGTCGTTACCACCAGCAACAAGAACTGATGACAGTTTCTCAAACATTGCAACATTTTTTATCTTGATCTTTTTCTTCCAATTTTCCAGCTTGCTCGTGAAAGTTTTCAAGGAATCAATAAATTGTATGATGTTTGTATTCTTTCCTTGCATCTGAAGATTCAGTTTATTCAGCTGCTCAAAAATGTCAACCAGCTAGGCAAGGCGCATGATCCATTCCTCCTCATTCAACCAGACAAAAAATTCCATCTTGCCCTGAACTTCAAAAAATAATTTGAGCTCATCTCTAAGCTCAAATACTCGATCAGTTACATTTCCTCTTGAAAGCCATCAAACATTTGTGTGGAAAAGAAGCAAATGATGGCCTGCATCCATGTCAATACATAACTGCTTGAAAAGTCGTAAGTTGAGAGCTCCTCCTTTGACAAAATTCACAATTTTAATTGTTTGATCCAAAACCTTCCCTAGTGGAGCTGGAAGTGTTTTTGAGGCCAGTGCCTGATGATAGATCATGCAATGAATGCATTTCATTTTTGGAGCTCGCTTTTTCACACTAACTTGAAATCCAGATTTTGTCCCCCAACATAGCTGGTGCTTGATCTGTACAGCACCCACAGACATTCTCCCACAAGGGATTTTCTGATTCAAAGAAAGATGAAACCTTTTCTAAAATATCTGAGGCCTTGGTAGTTGTTTCAAGAGGAGAACAAAAGAGAAACTCCTCTTTAAATGAACCTGAGTGAACATATCTTTCAAACACCAGCAACTGGGAACGCGATGCCACATCAGTCGATTCATCAAGTTGAATTGACAATAAGCCAAATGCTGCAGACTTGATCTCCTGCACAACTTGATCCTTGATGACAATGGCCATGTCGCTGATTCTCCTTTGAACAGTACTGTTTGATAGTGAAACCGCTGCAAGTTTTTTCTCCAATCCATTTCCCAACACAATCTCCAGCTTTTTGACAGCGCAAGGTTTGATCAAAGTTTCCCCAATCATATGTGATTTTTATTTTTTATTTTTTTGCTTTGCTATCTCCAGTGCTATGACATAAGAAGCTTCAGTAACCTTGTGGTTCATTTCTTGGAATGTCCCTGTTGAATCCAGCTTCATCTTTTTGAGAGCATTCCTTCCCATGATGTTCAAAAAAGGACGTTCAAAAATCTTTTGTCCTTGTGTTGAGGATGGACATTCTGCAGATGTTGCTTCAACTTCGTTGGTTTCATAGAATCATTTGACAAAGCTTTGCTACAAATATCTCATTGAGGCCTTTCTTCTCCATTGATGATGATGGATGTGAATCCATGTTGAATATATGAATCATCGGATCCTCTTTTTTTGACACTCATGATGGACTCCAAAATCTGTGACTAAAAACCAAGAAAGAGTCAAATATAATTATAATTGGAATATTTCTACAGATAACAAATGAAATATTTATCTTTATTTTTAATTTAATCTGTGCCATACAGTAAGGTGTGATGTCCTGTAGATCATGTACAATCTGTAGAATTGTAATTTGTAGAAAGATCCGTATTCCAACAGTTTGGGTCTGGTTGAGAACCCCTGATCTAAGGGCACATATTTAGACAGAAAAAAAGTCCATGCTGGCTGGGGGATGCTGGGAGTTGTAGGATTTTTTTCGGTCTAAGCATACATAGGATTGTGCCCTAAGTAAGATAGTATGGGTGGCAGGCTTGTTATTGTAATCATCTTGTCTGAGCAGCTAAATAATACTTGTTGTTAACAGTTCCACATGGAAAAATCTTGTGGCACCTTAATTAATTAATTACATTTATACCCTGCCTTTCTTCTTGCAAGGAACCCAAGGCGGCTTACATAATCCTCCTCCTCTCCATGTTACCCTCACAACAACCCTGTGAGGTAGGTTAGGCTGAGAGTCAGTGACAGGCCCAAAGTTACCCAGTGAGTTTCATGGCCGAGCGGGGATTTGAACCTGGATCTCCCGAGTCCCAGTCCAACACTCTCACCACTATGCCACACTGGCTCTAAATAAATATCATAAATACTTATTGTGGAGGAAGCGGGGCTGGCTGACCCGCCACAACCCACCCTTACCTACCCAAAAGACCCCCAGAGATTTCAAGGTGCCAGACTGCTAGCCTCAGCTCTGCAATCTTACTTGAATCTCTGTTCAGGGACTTGCCTTTGACTGTACCCTGGATTTAGAGCTGAAGCCACAGAGCAACCACAAACACCATGTGGGGTAAAAACCAAGAAGGTTTATTCAGGTAGCATATCACAACAAAAGTTGGGAAATGAGGGAAGGAGCCAAAATAGAGAGACGCTTTCATAGATTTCATAGATCATAGAGTTCGAAGGAGCCTACAAGGCTATCGAGTCCAACCCCCTTTGGTACACAGACAGTAGAGCTGCAAAATAACAAAACCTGATTCCTTATATCTCTCAGGCACACACTAGTTACCTGGGGGCCGGTTCTCTTCAGGGTTGGTTTCAGCACAGCCCTGCCACCGAGGAGACTACCACACCTACCCTAAGGTCCGAGATGGGTAGCCCTCCTCCGGGCTTGCCTTTGCCATAGCCCTCCTTCAGCTAATTTCACCAGGAGCTACCTGGGGCCGAATCTTGAGGCCAGCCCTCCCCTCCTCCTTTCTGTAGCTCCGCTGCTTCTAGCCAATCAGGATGAACTTCACCTGGCCAGGCAGGGGAGGGATGACTCATGACTTACCAGGCCTGAACCACATTTGCATATGAAAGCCGGGTCACTGTAGACTAGACCTGCTTTTCAGGACTTTCAGGTGCCATGCTTTATCAGATACTTTATGCACATTTCGCCTCCTCCCAGCCTCTAGCCTGGAGCACCTGGTTTACACATGAGGAGGTGTGTGTGTGAGTGTGTGTGTAGGAACCCCTAGAGGCTCTTTTCTCCACACTTATTATGATATTTCTGGTGTAGTCCACAATAGCTTTATGTCATAATAAATCTATTCATCTTTAAGGACTGTACTGTTAGTGGTAGAGCACATGCTATGCATGTGCAAGGTCCCCTGTTCAGTCCCTGGTATCTCCAGGTAGGGCTGAGAAAAAGCCCTGTGAAACCCTAAGAATGCCTCTGCTAGTCAGTGGCCAATGCTGAGCTAGATCGACCAACTATTATGGCAGCTTCCTAGGTACCTCTGGAAATTCTTACTAGGTAGTTTTGTCTACAATGCAGTCCAGCTCTTGCTAAGGTAGACTGCCTACAGTCTGACTTGTGGAAGTTGTGAGGATGTTGCTCCCTGGGTGGCTTGTGCTAGTGTTATTGCCCTCTAATTTACCGGTAGTTCAGCGGAGGTTGGCAGCAGCCATAATAAAAACAATGTGCAATAAAACCACAAACCTCTCATAATTCAAGAGAAACCCCTTCAGAATATAAATCTTTATTCACAAGTTCCCCTGTGTTGTGGTAAGACTTGAGAATGACTAATAGGAGTAATGGCATGTTTATTTTCTCTAGTTGTTTGTTTCAGGGTTCTTGGGACAAGAAGCTGATATTGAGGAGTACCATTTTAATCTTGTAGTTGTTTTTAACTCCGTTATTGTAACTGTGCTGCTGCTAGCTCTGCTGTTTTTTTTTAATCTGTGGTTTTAAATTTTATATTTATTTTATGGTTTTAACTGTTGTAAACCGCCCAGAGAGCTTTGGCTATTGGGCGGTATAAAAATGTATTAAACAAATAAATAAATAAATGGTCTTGAATTTGTAGACACTTTTTATTTCCATGGCTAGGTTTTGGTATTTAGACTTTTTTGTTTTTTTTTAACATTTATTTAATCCTTGGGGGTTTTTCAGTGTGAAGTGTGAGAGGTATTAATGGGGTGTTGTTAACAAAAAATAACAAGGGAATTTTTGTGCAGAATTCCCCCCCCCCAGTTTCTTAAGTTCATTAGTATTCATTAAAAGTGGAATTTTAAGAGTTTTAAAGAGTTTTTAAGATACTTTTAAAGGTTTTAAAGAATGTTTTAATAATACAGTAATACCTTGGATTGCAAGTAACTTGGTCTGAGAGTGTTTTGCAAGACAAGCAAAATGTTTTAAAAAATTTTGACTTGATAAACAAGCAAGGTCTTGCAAGACAAGTGTAGGGATGTAACCGCTCGCCTCGAGCGGGTGTAGCGGGCTGAAATCGGCCCTGCTCACGCCCGCCAGAGACTCGCTTTGATATAAGAGTGTTTTGGATTACAAGCACGGTTCCGGAACGAATTATGCTTGCAATCCAAGGTATTACTGTATTTGCTGTGTTTTTAACTACGGTACTTGTGTATTTTATGTTATGGTTGTTCCCCGCCTCGATCTGAGTGGAGAGGCGGGTAAGAAATAAATTATTGTTATTATTATTATTTAATAGTAATAATAATAATAATTAATAATAATATAATATGAATGGACACCAGTTGCAGATGCAATATTAGCCAAGCTTGGCAGTTTCAAAGTTGCAGATGAGTGGTTGTCAGCATATCATGCACAGTTCTTGGGGTTGCTAAACTTTATTAGTGTGCCAACAGTTTTCAGTACCTTTTTTTTTTTTTTTTTGGTCTTAAATGTAAAGGAAGATTGGCTTTTCCCTTTGACTCTTCCTCCTTTGGGCTTCTCTTGCAGGAACCGTAGGTGTTATTATGGCCCTCAGATTTGCCTCCCCAATAGGGCTGTTATCTGATGACGAACCTGCAGTCTCTCCTGTACTGGAATCCACAGTGGCGGAGTGCGCGGCCGGCTTGCGCAGAGCTCTCCTGCCAGATTTCTCTGCTATCTCTGCAAGCCATGAGCAGGTAAGAGTAGTGAGGTGAGGAACACCAACACCCCCACTCCACCCCAGAATGTTAGTCTGGCTTCAACAGAGAGGGGAAACAGCTTAGCTTTTATTGGGACAGGAAACAGTAATTGCCAAACCTGGGCTGTGCACACAAGAAATTAATGTCAGAGAGCATGGGCAGCACCCCTATTGAATGGCCTTCATGTAATTAAGCATGCTGCCCCAGTCCTATTCATGTGCTTCCTCTGAATTAACTCCCGCTGAATTAAATGGGTCTTGCTCCCAAGTATGTGTGGATGGGAGAGACTGGGCCAGTACCGCATGCCTATCCTTAAGTTTGAGCCTAACGAGTACCTGTGCCTTCTCTGTAGGCTGCTTCTGATGACAATGGGAAGGTGAAGGTGTATGCAAGAGTGCGGCCCCTGAAGCCAACAGAGGTGGAGAAGCAAGAGGATCAGGTGAGTGCCCAGGACAAAGCAGGGGTCAACAGGCACATGGTGCAGGAATGCTTTTGCCGGAGGGAGCGCAGGGAATCTCCTATATTCTCTTGCCATTGGTGCGTAGAGACTTCTGTGTGCAACATGGTGTAGGGCAGACTTCCCCAACCTGCTGCCCTCTGGATGTTTTGGACTACAACTCCCAACATTCCCATCCAGCACAGCCAAATGGTCTGGAATCCTGGGATTTGTGGTCCAAAACATCTGGAGGGCACCAGGCTGAGGAAGACTGGCATAAGGATTCTATGTGTAAATACTGGATGAAGATTCCTGTCCTTCATGGCTGTTAACGCTGGCTAATATGTTTACATGTGTCTTTCCCACTAGAGCTCTGATTGTTGAGTCACTGTCCTGAACTGACCAATCAGAGATACTTGCAAGTTTTGTAGTCCTCAATCTTTGCATACCAGTGGGTAGCACCTGATGATTTAATTAGATTATTTTTTATTTATATATTTATTTTATTTAGTATATTTCTAATCCGCCCAATAACTAATGTTGTCCAGGAGGATTACAACCAGTTAAAAAACTAAAATGCCATTTAAAAAACCAGTTAAAAATATAGAATACAACATAAATATTTAAAAGAATAAAATACAATTACCATAAACAATAGAGGAATTGATAAAACAGCCATAATAACCTAGAACTAGGTCTCTAAAATGCTTAGGAGAAAAGAAAGGTCTTTGCCTGGTGCTGAAACGATAACGTAGGTGCCAGGTGGACTGCTTTGGGGAGTTTATTCCATAAGTGGGGAGCCACCACAGAGAAGGCCCGCCCTCTTAGTAACCTAGCAGCTCTGTTTTGAATGGACTCAAGTTTCTGAACCGTCTTCAAAGGTACAATGCACAACGCATTGCAGCAACCCAACCGATTAGAGATCACCAAAGGTAAATGATAGGTTTTTGGTCCTGGCTGATTCTAAGCCCTTGCTTAGCCAGCCTTCTGGGACAAAATGTAGATTCTGGAGTCAAGGTGTGTGAGGGATACCTCAAAAATAAGAGGGCAACTGTGCTCCTTGGTGTAAGGGCACTGGGTTGGGAATTTTTTTTTGCCTTGTGTTAATGTGCCATAAGCCAACCTTGCAGGTCATTCAGTCGAACGGTGAGGTGTAAATCTTTAATCGTGCTTGCAGCAAGGGGGTGTTAATATCAGATACAGAATGTTACCTGTACTTCTCAGGGCTGTGTCTGTATTGAAAATCCTGAGACCCTCCTTCTCAAAGCCCCCAAAGATTCCTTCACCATGAGAAATACTGAGCGAGGGGTTGGCCAGGCAGTACACAAATTCACCTTCACCCAGGTACGTATCTCCCATTTAGTGGCATGGAGTGCAAAGCTTAGACATATATTGGATCCAATATGGGTGTGTGTGTGTGTGAGTGTCTGGGATTGTTTACTTTAGAAAAAAGGTGAGTAAGGGGAGACATCTGATAGAGGTGTACAAAATTATGCATGGTGTGGATAGGGAGGCATTTTTCTCCCTCGCTCATAATACTAGGTCCCGGGGTCATCCCATGAAGCTGATTGGTGGGAGATTCAGGACAGATAAAAAGAAGTGCTTCTTCACACAGCACATAGTTAAACTATGGAATTCACTTCCACAAAATGTAGTGATGGCCACCAATTTGGACGGCTTTAAAAGGGGATTGGACAAATTCATGAAGGAGAAGGCTATCAATGGCTACTAGTCCTGATGGCTATATGCTACCTCTAGTATCAGAGGTGTTATGCCTATGTGCACCTGTTGCTGGGATACACAAATGGGAGGGTGCTATTGCATTCATGTCCTACTTGTGGGTTTCCTGTGGGCAGCTGGCTGGCCACTGTGTGAACAGAATGCTGGACAGGATGGAGCCTTGGTGTGATCCAGCATGACTCTTCTTATGAGTTGTAGTCCAAGACATCTGGGGGTGCGGCAGGGCCACCAAGTTGAGGAAGGCTGTTCTAGACTGATGGAGAAATTATAGGAGTTATGGGTGTTCTGGCCTTGACCCACGTTGGGCTGTGTGTCTGTCCAGGCAGCTAAACTTGCATCCAGTCCACACTTTTCATGTAAATCAAATCTTTAACTTTACTGAAAACACAACCTGAACAGCAAGCTACTGATAAATGCAGAGGATCAAATATTTAACTGCAGAAGGAGGAGGAGGAATGGAAGCTGAAGTAACTGAAATTTTAAAAAATGGTTTCGTTCAGGTGGATGTAGGAGGCAAAAAGACAATGCAAAGCTAGGCCTTCCGGGCTGCAAGTCAGAACAGCAGCAGAAACCAGGCCAAAGGGAGGCTTCTTCCTAAACTGCAATTAGAACTTCTTCCTAGGGACAACCAACCAACCAATACCTGCTAGTAGATAGTAAGGTCCTGATCGGTTGCTGACAGATCTATACAGGAAAAACTAAAAACTGGTTCTAAATGCAAAGACTAGGGGGGGGGGATTTATGACGAATAACACAGTGCCCAGTTGGGCCAAAACTGTGATGCAACATCAGCCCTATACAGGCCACTCCTTCCTCTGCATTTTCGTTGAATGCACAATCTGACTACATTCTGGTTTGGAGGGCTGGGGAAGTAGTGGAGCCACAGGGACCCCCCGCCCTCACCTGTTTGTTCTAACTATAACCTAGTCTGTTGGCAACGTAAGGGCATTAACTTGTGGCCTTTGGGGGTGCAGATCTTTGGGCCAGAGGTGGACCAGAAGCCCTTCTTTGATGCAACCATGAAGGACGTGGTGAAGGATGTGCTCAATGGGCAGAACCGGCTTGTCTACACCTATGGAGTCACCAACTCAGGGAAGACTCATACCATCCAGGGTAAGACTCCAGCAGCCTGTGCTGCTCCGGGCAACAGCCTCTGCCCAGCAGAGGCCGCTTGTCTCGAGAGGGCAATTCACATCTTCCTCCTTGGCTTGCAGGAAGTGGTACTGATGGGGGGATCCTGCCTCGTTCCCTGGGCATCATATTCAACAGTATCGGGACACGGCTGTACCGGGCCACAGACCTGAAGCCCTTCCTCTCGAGTGAGGTTACCTGGCTGGACAGCAAGCAGGTTCGTCAGGAGGAGACCAAGAAGCAGGCTCTGTTATGTGGCAGGATGAAGGAGGTGAGTGGTCCCTAAGCCCTTATTAAGTCTATGTGTTGGACTACAACTCCCACAAGCCCCAGCCATCATAAGAAATGGTTGGGGATTATGGGACTTCCCCAAAATATCTGGAGGGCACCAGGTTATAAACATAGGAAACTGCCCTATACTGAGTGAGACCAGAGGTCCACCTGGACCAGTCTTGTCAACACCGACAGGCAGCAATGGCTCTCCAGGGTTTCAGGCAGGATTCTTCCTAGCCCTACTTGGAGAAGCCGGGGATTGAACCTGGGATTGCCTACCTCTGGTCTATGGCGACAAGGAACTTGGTGCTCACGCACTCCACCTTTCTTTTGATTTTGCAGGAGGAGCTGTTTACCTCTCTGAATAAGAGTCACAGCACAGCATCCCAGCTCCAAGCAGGCACAAGCAATAGCATTGACAGTGGTATTAGTGGCCTCTCTTCCACCTGCCCGTCTGCCAACCAGATGGACAGCAGCCAGCTGGAAGGTACTGACTGCTCTGACCCTCCAGTTCTGGGGTTGTGTTTTTTCGATTTTTGCATAATTGGAGTTGAGAAGTAGTACACCAAGAGGTGTCGAATTGTGCAGCTCAAAACAAATAGGACCACCACCAGTAAGGAGTGAAACAAAAATATAAATCTTCAGTCAGTATATGGAATTCAGCAGAAGCACCCAGAAGTCCATCCAAGACCAATTTTGGGCAGCTTGTGCGGGTGGGGTGGGGAGGAGACATGTCAGTAGACTTTATGGGAGAGGGCTAGTTGTATGTGGCCTTTGGGCTTCCTCTTGAGTGGCTTGGAAGATATTCCTCCAAATCCCTCTTGGTGTAGCAGTTGCTTGACCACAGAACTAGTCCTCTGTAAGTGTGTAGACCCCACAAAGTAGAAAGCTGTACTGTTGCTAAAACCTTCATTTATTGTTCAGAGGCATGTGAGAAATTTTGCAAGGGGAGAAATCCATCGCCGCCTTTTAATAGGGCAACCACTGGGTTAAGACTGGAGGAAAAAATAAAGTGATGGGTAGGCAGGCTGGGACATGGGGAAGAGGCAGTGTGCCTTTTGGGCAGATGTTCAGAAACTCTTAATTGTGGCCCGCTGTGGGTTGTGCATAGCTGACAATATACATGTTTGGCTTCCATCGACAGAGACGGGTCCTCGTTGGGCCGACCCAGATAACGTCTCCCTGCTGGCTCAAGAGGATGTGCGATTTTCCATCTGGGTCTCCTTCTTTGAGATCTACAATGAACTGATTTATGACTTGCTGGAAGCTACTGTTCTTGGCCGAAACCGCAAGGGACCCACACTGCGGCTGTGTGAAGATCAGACTGGCAACCCCTACGTCAAAGGTAGAGAGCAGCCTACTCGCCTAGGATATAACCCACGGCTCAACCAGCTATTTCCCCACTGGAGCTATTGATCCAGCTGATCACGCTTATAAGAAGCCTTAATTCTGGATGGGTGGCAGCAATGGTAAAATAGTACAGCCCCTCTGCTGAGCCTTGCCGTTTCCACAGGGCAGTTCCCAAGTAGATGCGGAACTTGAGAAACCTAGGATTTCCACTCCCTGACCTGTATTTCCTGTCCCCAGATCTGAACTGGATCAATGTTCAAGATGCTGATGAGGCCTGGAAGCTGCTGAAACTGGGTCGGAGAAATCAAAGTTTTGCCAGCACCCACATGAACCAGAATTCTAGCCGCAGGTCTGCAAGATTTTTATTTATTTATTTATTTTCTTTAGTAGTCATGGTGGGGTGGGGTGGGGGTCTGTCAGGATTGGCAAAGCACGTTCTTTGCGTAAGAAAATTTCTACCGAGGCTGGGGGGGTGGGAGAGAGTGGATGGGATGAAGAACTTGAGCCAAGCTGCCTCTTTCATTGCTCCTCCCTTGTTCTCTACAGTCACAGCATCTTCTCCATTCGAATTCTACACCTACGGGGAAGCAGTGGTGAAATGGTCCCAAAGATCAGCGAGTAAGTCTATTTATAAGTTTTGGATATGGAGAATTGTGAGCCCACCTGTTAATTGGCTGAAGGATGATTTCACCTAGAGATGTGGGAGCTGTCCCCGGGGGGCGGGGGGGCGGGGGGGAGCCACTATAAGGAGCATCAGCAGACTCTTCCCAGAATGACAACTTGGTTTTGGTGTAGAACATTTCAGAGGATTTCCCCCATCCCTGCAGTGCATCAGACCTGGAATGAGGATCGGTCGTAATGAGTAAATCTTAGAACAGTTTAGACCAGGGCTCTCCAACCTTGGGTCCCCAGATGTTGCTGGCCTACAGCTCCCAGCATACCCAGCCAGCATGGCTAATGGCAAAGGAATCTGGGAGCTGTAGTCCAGCAACATCTGGGGACCCAAGGTTGGAGAGCCCTGGTTTTAGACAGTACAATTGTTGTTGGGGCTAAGTTGGATGTGTCTGGCAGTGGTCTGCATGGTGGCCAGGATTTCTAACCTGAAACACAAGGATGGAAGGAAAACCTCAGTGAGAGAGGAAAAGCTAGGCTGAAGTAGACATTGTGGCATCCTACTTCTTTTTTTTAAAATTTTAAATAAATTTTATTTCGTTATTATAAACTACATACAAAACTATAAAACACAAACATACAACTAAAATAAATCATAAGGTGCACCCCCCACCCGCCTAGGGACCAACTAATATACATCCATCCCCTTAATCAATTAAATTCCAGATTCCAAAAATATAGCACATCCTGACAAGGCATACTCCCCTTCCCCTTTATTAATACATGGCATCCTACTTCTAACTCCATCCTCTCTCCTCTCCAGACTGTCACTATGTGACCTTGCTGGCTCAGAGCGCTGCAAAGAGCAGAGGGCTGGAGACCGTATGAAAGAGGCAAATAATATCAACACATCTTTGCATACGCTGGGGCGTTGCCTCACTCTGCTGCGCCAGAACCAGCAATTTAGGTAAGTCCAAGCTGTTCCTATTTTAGCTCCCAATGGCTGTGTGTAGACCTGTCCTGCAGCAGGAAAGAGCACTTCCTGTGTTAAGTTAGGGAAGGCCGGCACAGTAAGTGGTAGAGAAGCCACTTTGCATGCGGAAGGTCCCAGGTTCAATTCCCGACATCGCCACGTAGGGCTGGAAAAATTCCTGCCTGAAACCCTGGAGAGCCAGTTGTCAGACTCGGGTGTGGATAATACAGTAATACTTTGGATCGCAAGTAACTTGGTTTGAGAGCGTTTTGCAAGACAAGCAAATTTTTAAATATTTATTTAATTTTTTTTTTACTTGATATACAAGCGACGTCTTGCAATACAAGTAGTGTAATACCTGCTTAAATTAAAAATCTCTACAAATTTTTTTTCGGGGATTTCGTTTTGATATAAGAGTGTTTTGGATTACAAGCACGTTTCCGGAACGAATGATGCTCTCAATCCAAGGCATGACTGTACTGGGCTGGATGGACCGGTGGTCTGACTCGCTGTAAGGCAGCCTCCTCTATGTTCCTAGGTCCTACTTTTGAGATGGTGCTGCTGATTGGCGCTTGCAGAATTTGATGGAGGGGTGTGAGGGTGGTGCTTTCCTGCCTGCATTTCCAGAGCTCAAATCCTCTCTTCTCCCTTTCGCCAACAGGTTGAAGCAGAGTGTGGTGCCCTTCCGAGACAGCAAGCTAACTCGCGTGTTCCAGGCTTTCTTCACAGGGCGTGGGCAGTCGTGTATGATTGTTAATATCAACCCTTGTGCTTCATCGTACGATGAGACCCTCCACGTGGCCAAGTTTTCTGCCATTGCCAGCCAGGTGAGACGGGAAGCACTGAGGTGAAGTTGGCTAGCTGCGGGGGGCCCACCAATTTCGAGTGGCCGTGAACGTCTCCCTGCTACTCGCGCCTTTTCCCTCCTCAGTCCATAGCCTGATTTCTCTTCTTTCTCTGTACCCCACACTGTGCTGGCTCACGCTTGTATGTGCTCCGTTTCCTCCTTCCTTCCTTCCTTCCTTCCTTCCTTCAGTCTCTCCATTCCTGTATCTTTCCCCCACTTATCTCAGCTTCTCTTGGCTCGCCTCAGCAGCACAAGCCCACAAGTCTTTCCCTCTCTCTGCAGTTTGCACACCGAGGGGCTCGGATGCAGGACAACATGGCTGTCTGGCTGCAATAGGCTGGGGAAACGTATTTATTTATTTATTTTATTTGTACCTTGACAAAACATGGCGCTCAAGGCGGCTAATAATAAAATACAAATTAAAAACATAATTTCAATTAAAACAGAACATACAAATGAACAAGTTTAAAAGCAAAATTAAAACATACTCAAAACTGATACTGATGGGGGGGGGGTAATTTACAGACCCGTCCTCTTTACTAGCTCTTTGTCTAGCATTTATTATAACTTCACTCTGCAGCCAGACCAGTCTCTCAGTCTTGGGACTGTGTGGTCACTGGAGTGCTGGGGAGAGAACTGGAATGCTCCCTCCCTGTGCTGCTGCTCACCGGAGAAGCACCTCTTCCAGTGATGAGAGCACGCTTCCCGGTCCTCTTCCTGCTTCTCACCTCACCAGGTGAGAAGCAAGCTTCCGCATTGACTGGGTTCAGACAATACGATAACCCACACTCAAGGACTGAGTGTGGCTGTTGAACCATGGGTTATCGTGTTTTCTGAACCCAGCTGTGCTAACAAGCCATGACTTGTTAACTACGAACAACCCATGAAGGAGAGCCCATGGTTTGTTGGGTTGTTCACCATGGTTTGATAGCACAGCTGCATTCAGACAACATGATAACCCACAGTTCAACAACAGCCCACGGTTCAACAGCAACCCATACTCAACCCTTGAGTGTGGGTTGTCGTGTTGTCTGAACCCAGTCAGTGTGAGGAAGAACGGAGGGCTGGACGTGGCTTGTGAGCCTCCATTTGATCACCCTGGCTTAAAAGACAAATGGAGTGGGATGGGAGGGAGAATTTTTAACTATCTGTTAAGCCACCTGGGGTGCATGAACATCAGCTGGAGCAGAGTGCCAGCTTTTAGGCTGAGTGCAAATTGAAGGCCCCCTTATGGCTTGGTCTTTGGGCACTGCTGGACAGAGAGCTTTCCAGAGAATGTGTGCACTGAACTAACTGGTCCTTAAGGCTGCCACTTGGGACAGTCGAACCAGGACATCTCCTCTTGGTCAGTTGCCAGAACAGGAGGATGTAAAGCTAGAAAAATCTTTGTGGGGTGGGTGGTGTTTCTCTACTTACTTTTTATAAATGAGCTTCCCCCACCCTAAAAGATGGTACCCCTAAGAATCCGTCATTTGATGATCATGATGATTCTGAAGAGCTGCTTCCTATCCAAGGGAATGCTGCTCTGTACATGTTCAGCACCCCTTTGACCTTTTTTCATTTTAAAAAGCAACAAACCTTGTCCCACTTGAGGTTTGGCCTACTGCTCTGTAAAAGGGTGGAGGGAAATGAGTCTGTGCCAGTGTTCTTTGAACATGCCAAGAGCAACACTGTGTCTTCCAGCTCGTACAAGCTCCTACGAAGGTGGGACCCCTGTCCATCCATTCTCTCATCAAGGAGCACGGCATTCAAACTGCAAGGGCCCCTGTGGCCACCATGGATGAAGAAACAGAACCCAATGAAGAGAGTGAGGATGAAGCAGACATGACTGTGTATGATAAAGAGGCAAGTGGCTGTTTGTCCCTTGCTCACTGAGCAAGCCTCCTGTTGCCAAAGGCCGAGGGTAGAGGCCCAGGATTGGAGCAGCTCGAAAGCCTCTTCTTGTCCCAGCTCAGAACTTGTGTGCCTATGTCTGAGTCGAAAATAGACCACAAGATGTAACTTGAGCCTTGTCTGTAACCCAGGAAAGCAGTCAAAGCTGATTAATGGGAATAACCGGGAAACTTTGGGACTCGAGAAAAACTTTGGAGCCCGAGTATCTGATTTAAGCCTTCCCTAGTGCTAGTAAATCAGACAGTTGGGTCTCTGTGGCACTTCCTAATCTTGGCTCTGCTGGTAGGCCACAAGCCCTGTTCATGAGTTCTTTGGGATGTGTGAGGGCTGGAAAGTGGGGACGGGGCTGCACAGGCTGGCCCCTTCCCCAATGTCCTCATGCCCACCGGGATCCACTCCTTCATCCCCCGACCTTGCCGCATGGAGAGGCAAGGTTCAAGGCGGTGCTCTACTCATGTTCACACGATCTGGGACCCTGTCTTATCAGAACCTCTGTTCAGATCTCCCTGCTCAACGCTGTCGGGGAATGTATGTGTGTGGGGATATTGGGGGCGGAGCCAGCCTGCCCGTCTCCACTTTGAGCCCTCACACATTCTTCAGGGCAGGGCGATAGTCATCATGTTCTCTACTTTCTCTCCCCGCCGTCTCAGGACCTGTTGCGTGTGGTCGAGGCTGTGCAAAACCTGCTGCTGAAGGAGCGCCAGGAAAAGCTTCAGCTGGAAATGCGTCTCCGTGACGAGATCTGCAATGAGATGATGGAGCACCTGCAGCAGAGGGAACAGTGGAGCAGGTACGGTGGCAGCCGCAGGGCTGGAGGCATGTCTCGTCCTTTCCAAAAAGCCTCCATGATGAATTCTTGGCCTTCTACCAGATGGTTCGCTGTCTCATGTAGCTGTCTTTTCCCCCTTCTTTTCCCTCCCTTCACCTTGTTCCCCTGCAGTGATCATGTAGATGACCAAAAGGTGATGCTGGAGGAGATGTACGAGGACAGGCTGAACAATCTGAAAGAGTCACTGACGGATTATTACATGGGGGAGATAGAGGTGTGTGTGTGTGTGTGTGTGTAGAGGGTGGGGAAGAGCATGGCTGTGGGAAGGAGGCGTTAGGGTACAGCTGTTAAATCTATTTCAGCCCCAGTGCCGAATTCAATTTCAGAGAAGCCCTTGCGGGCCTCATTGCAGGTGTGGGTGGGGCCAAAAGCAACAGTGGCTGGACCAAAAATACCAGCATATTTTAGCTTAAAGCTCTTACTGCCAATAACTAAGCCTTAGGAGGGGCATTTCAACCTTTTAGACGGGGGGGGGGGATGCACAAAAGTCAGGAAACCACCCAAGGATGGGTGGTTCTGGGAAAGGGTATGTGGCCATCTTGGGAACCCCAGGGGGCTGGATTTGGCCCATGGGGGCAGGGGTTTGCATCACTCACCATTCTGAGGGCCGCACCATCTTATGCTGGCTTGAAGCAAGGAAGCAGCACTATCCAGAAGCAATTTTATGTATGCATTAGTGCCTCTGGCAAAGTTCAATAATGTTTTCATTATCCGGAGATGGCTACAAAAATGCCTTCCAGTGCATTAACTCAATACGTGTCTGGAACCATTCTAACTTATATAGAGACTTCATTTATTTCAGATATTTCTAGGCTACCTTTCCGGGCAAAAGCCCTCCCTCCCAAAGCAGCTTAGACAAAGTTCCATACAGTAAAAACTCATGCAGTGATAAAACAGCAAAAATTAATAAGATCAGCAAACACCAGCAATTAAACTATCTAGCCTAGACAGTACTAAAATCTCAAACACAATTGCAGCTAAAAACCCAGAGCTATCCAATAAAACATTATCAGGAAAGGTCCAGAGAAAACAAATCTTCAGGGCCTTCCTAAAAGCCTGCAATGTTGGGCAACCCATTCCAGACATATGGGGCCACTGCAGAAAAGGCCTTTCTCATGTACTTGCCCACTTAACTGCCCTCAGAGGTGGGCAACTGAGAAGGGCCTCTTTGGTGTTCTTAAAGTGCAGGCAGGGAGGTATAACTGAAAGTGATATGGGGCACTCTCTCTCAGCCTGATCTACCTCCAAGGCTTGTCATGAGGATAAAATGGGATAGACCCAAGTTGTGTGATCACGCGCCACCTGAAGCTCCTTCAGGAG
The DNA here is from genome assembly GCA_021292165.1 of Shinisaurus crocodilurus. Taxonomy (NCBI): domain Eukaryota; kingdom Metazoa; phylum Chordata; class Lepidosauria; order Squamata; family Shinisauridae; genus Shinisaurus; species Shinisaurus crocodilurus. The sequence continues at coordinate 118,354,129 of CM037881.1, forward strand.
TCTACAGATGTGACTAGTAGTTTCTCCAGCACTTGGCTGCAACTTTGATGTCAAGAGTGTCCCGCTACCCTTTCCAAAATCCAGCCTGTTTTAAGGGGTGCTGTAGTTTATCTGCCCCGGTTATTCCCCGCCAGCAAGGCTGTGAAGACAAGGAAGGAAGGTATGCAGGTGCCTGGGGATGATCGAGGTTGTAGTCCAACACATCCGGAGAGACCAGGTTGAGGAAGGCTGCTCTAGGAGATCCTGCAGGCTGCATTTCCTCCCAACGCCAGTCTTTTGTCTCCTCCCTTCAGAATCGGGATGAAAAGATCGAAGAGCTAGAAGCTGCCTTGCAAGAAGCCAGACGGCAGCAGGAGCCCCAAGAGAGCAAGCAGCAGGAGGCGGAGGAGGAGACTGTGCGCCGCTCCAGACGAGTGGCCTTGGTCCAGCAGCGGGAACTGCTGGAGGCAAGAGCCAAGCTGAGCACAGCCACTGAAGGTGAGGCATCCCTCCCCGTAGCCATGAGGACTCCAAGCAGGCCGTTGATCAGGGATTGGGCCCTGCAAAAGAAAGGCGTGCTCTCCTAGCCACTGGGAAGCCCGGGTTCTGTGAGTGAGCTGCCATTAATGTTAGGGCGCACCTAGGTTACATGCCCATACTCCCTCTTCTGCCCAACCACTCGCCGTACAGGCGGCCACCCTGTCCTACTTAACAGCTGTTCCCCTGAAGCACAGGAAGCTCTCTGATACCAGGTCAGGCTATTTGTCCATTTATTCTGCCTGGCAGCGGGTCTCCGCGATCTCAGGCAGAAATCTCTCTCCCGTCACTGGCTGCCTGGTCCCTTTAACTGGAGATGCCCGGGGTTGAACCTGGGACCTTCTGCAGGCAAAGCAGGTGCTCTTCCTTTGAGCTACGATCCCACCCACCCCATCTTGAGGTAGGATAGCTCTTGAAAATAAAACAAATGAATGGCAGGTTCGCATGATCACTTCCTTTCCCTGGATCTCTCTCCCTCCTGCCCGCTTTATTTCCATGAACGTGATTTATTTAAAACACGGTTGCAATAATTGAAGTTTGCAGCCCTTGAAATACCTCGGCAACAGCTGACGGGGTGGAAGGCAAAGGTGGGATATTAGAGAGGTTTTTAAAATATGGACAGCGGTATATAAATCTGTTAAATAAAAATAATTAGTAAGGGGAGAGCAAAATAAGCCATTTGACTACTCAAATCTCCACCCAGTCAGCTTCATAGTAACTGCCCACATGTGTTCACTTTCTCACACAACTTTGAGGACTAGAAACATACATAAAACAGAGGCTGGGGTTTTTAGATCTCAATATATTCTGTGCTGCACAGCAGATCATGCAAAAATAATGAATGAATGCAAAAATATATATTCCTATGTTTGTATAGTGCTTAGTAGGATCTTTCCTAAATGTAGGATCTTTCCTAAATAGAGACAAGCTATATTGCTTGTCTCTGACCTGGTCATACTTTCAAACAGTATTATGGCTGTAGGGCAAATGGCTCTGTAATGGAAGGGAAGAAGGCTAAACCTCTAAAAATAGATTTGCTGCGGTTCAAATCTGCCTTGCAACACTCCTCCTTAATCCTAAAGGTGTGGGGACAGGCTGGGGCTTTCTTGGCACTGTTGGGAAACATCTTTATCTTCATACATTTCAGAAGTTGGCTTTACTATTGAAAACTGGCCTAAATTTTTAACTGCTGAGCTGAATTTATTGTGGTGTGTTCTGCCTTGCTTGTCTCCAGAGTTGCGTAAGTACCGGAAGATGCTGGAGCCGCCACCTTCTGCAAAGCCCATCACTGTGGATGTGGACCGGAAGCTAGAAGAAGGCCAAAAGGTAACCACATCTATGAGTACATGGAGGCTGGTCATCCTTTTCTGGCAATTGCCAGTGTCCTTCTTTACCATGTGCTGCTTCCCTAGCATGTAGGCTGCTGCCTCAGCTCATCTGCCACCGCCGGGTGTGTGCTACTCATGCGGGATGGGGTGTGCTTCGTGACCAGGGCTTTCTGCTGTAGTTTGCTCTACCTTTGTGGGCTGGATGCTGCCCTGTCCTGACTGTTCTTCTCTCTCTCCACCTACTCCTCAGAATGTGAGGATGCTGCGTTCTGAACTGCTGGAACTTGGGGAGTTGCTCCAGTCTGCCGAGAGAGCATGTTGTCACAGCACAAGTGCTGGGAGACTCCGCGAGGCCCTCAACAAATGTGACAGCATCCTGGTCAAGCAGGTACGGGTGGGAATCTGCCAAATTCCAGCAGCTACATGAGGCTCCTTCTAGTGCAGCAGACAATCTCTTAGTCGAACCATGGTGGGTCTGTTTGGTGACAGGTTTTATCCCACCCACTAGAACAAGTGCTTTCAGGGTGGCCCACAGATCTAAAAATTAATACTATAGCCCAGTACAACAAAAGTGCAGCAGATTTGCCAACACAGTAGTCCTATACAATCATGTTCAATCCAGAGGTCACAAAAAATACTACATACGGGTGCCAGGCAACCCTCTCTAGGGAGTGAATTCCAAAGGTTCTGAACTGCATGAGCAAACAAAATGCCCTCTTCAGTTGCCACCCACCTATCATCTGTAGGCAGAGGCACTTGGAGAAAGGCCTCCAAAGGCTACCTTTGTGTATGGGTGGTTCTCCAGATATTTGGGTCCCAAGCCTTATAGGGTTCTAAAGGTAAACACTGGACTAGCAGCCAGTGAAGATGTTAGAGGTGCTCCGAGTGGCCATTGCTACTTAGTCACTAACTGAAGTTTCTGAATAGTCTTTTTTTTTTAAGGCAATCCCACATATAATGCATTGTAGTAGTCCCAATTTGGAGGTTTCCAGAACAAGGATAACTGGCCATGCTGAATATCCAGCCTATTTTAGTAAAAGCTGCATTGTGCCTCGGATGCCACTTATGGATCCAGCAATCAAGCTGAATTTTATGAGCACTCTCAGACTATGAACCTGATCCTTAAGGGCGAGTATAATCCCATCCAGAAAAAGCGTGACCACCACATCTCCCACCAAAAGTACCTCCATCTTGTCAGGATATAGTTTTAATTTTTTCCGCCCTCCATCCATTCAGCACTTCTGCTGCCTCCCTCGAATTAGATGGTGGGGGGAAAGTGGGTGTGATCAGTGCTACGCACAGGCACCGCCTTCTGGAATCCGCCTCTGTGTAGGAGTGCCCTTCAACCCCTATCCTGGGCAGCCTATCCCGAAGGGGATCATGATTGATAGTATCAAAACGCATCAGGGGTCCAGGCAAACAAGCAGGGCTGCATTCTCCCAGCCTAGGACAACCAAGACAGTTTTAGTGCCAAAACCAGACCTGAAGCTGGATTTAAAAGGATCTTGATAATCAGTCTCATTCCAAAGTGCCTGGAGTTGAACTGTCAATAAGTTTTATTTATTTAGGTGAGGCTGCTGATCATGTAGGTTGGCTCTGTCTGTATCTGATTTTTTTAAAAAGGCTTCAGTCTATGGAAGCTCATGCCACAATCCCTGGCAATAAGCCATGGTGGGTGGGTTGTTCTGTGAACAACCCACAGTGCTCCAGACAGATGATCAGGCTCACTGTGGATTGTTTGTTCGCTTTCTCCCTCCCTCCTCCCTTGGTCCTCCAGGCGGTATCCCAGGGGACTCTGCAGCAGGACCAAGTCGTCTATCTCTCTTTGAGTGGCTATTTTTGGCTCTCCATGGCTTTTTTTCCGGGGGGGGATTTTTAAAGCTATTCTCCCCCCCCCCCCCCCGGAGGTTGTGAAAGCCAGCTTGACAGCTAGCTTTCATGATCCCTATTTTGATAGCCCCTTCAGAGTGCCCAAGCAGCACCTTGGAAGGGCTGTCAGAACCTTTTTTGGGGGTAAAAGAATTTGTGCAAATAGGTTTGTGGTTTTAAAAAAATAAAATTTAGCCAACTGCAGGAATGTGAAGCCTTGACGAGTCTGCTTTGGCACTTGTGGGGCAGCTGGCACTGGTGGTGGCCAGGGCAAGCTTGGGAAGAGCAATAACTTCATCCACAATGGGCGGGGGACACAACTCCAACAGCAGCCCATGGGTCTCAGGGTGGCTTGTTTGAAGAAAAAAAAACAAGCTACTGTGGGTAAACCAGGCTGGGTTTGGACAACCGGACAACCACCCATGGCTTGCTGCCCATGGCGGGTTGTCATGTCATGCAAACCAGGTTAATGTGTCACTTTTAAGCACATGCAGCTATAGGACAGTTGGTTAAGGTGACATGGCACTTGTCAGGTGAGATTGAGATTCTGACATAGATCACGCATCACGGCCAAGTCCTGGGTTTTTTAACCCAGGGAATTGGTAGAGGTGAGCAAGCATGCTGCCTCATGCCTACTCGCCATTTCCTCCTTCAGTTAACAACCCAGAAACACCCTGATCATCTGTTGCTTCGTGACAGGAAACAGTTTCTGGTTAGGGTTAAACAACCCCTAAACAACTCAAGAGTTTCCGGGTTCACACGTCACAAAACACAAGAATGGGGTGTTCCTGGGTTATTAATTGAAAGCAGAAGCGTGTGAGCAGGTGGGAACCAGCACATGTGGTCGCTTAAGCATGCTCACAAACAACCTGTGGTTGACAAACCATGGATTGTTTGATCGCGTGAACCAAGTGACCAGCTCCATAAAACTTAACCTAATCTCTCACGGCTGTTTCTTCCAGGACCAGACTCTAGCTGAACTTCAGAACAACATGATGCTAGTGAAGCTGGATATGCGGAAGAAAGCAACCTGTATTGCTGAGCAATATCAAACTGTGCAAAAGCTTCAAGCAGCAGCAGCAGTGACACTACCCCCACCCACTTCTTCTATCAAAAAACGGTTTGGTGCCAACAATGAAAATATGCAGCCCAGAAGTCAACCTCCTGTCAAGAAGCCTTTCTTGTACAACTTCCTGACTCGCTCGACAGCCCGGCCTGCTATGACAACAGAGAGCCCCTACTCTCGTATCTTACGAGCCCGAGGATCTCCAACATTCAAACCCATGATCTTTGGTAAAAAACACTGAATGCTTCTGCCCTGCAGGGTTGTATCTGGGCGCAACTGGTTGCTGCCTTTCAATTTAATTGGTTGGATCCAGCCTGTCATACTCAGAGTAGACCCATTAAGACATCAATGGAACATAAGTCTAATTGATTTCAGTGGGTCTGCTTTGAGTATGATAAGTCTGGATCCAACCCAATGTATATAAATTATTATGTATTTAAAGGCCTGAGCTTACTGTAAATCTTTGGCTTCCCAAAGATGGTTACTATGCATGCCCTCTGTTTCTTTCAGGCCAGCTGCTACTCCAGTGTATATGTAACCTGGATTTATAATCCTTGTCTTTATTTTTCAAACTGCTTATGTGTTTCTGCATGCTGAATGTGTTAAATGCATAATAAATGTATCTTACATTTCTTTCTAAAATTTGTGTACAAACTAGTTCTAAGCAGAAATGAGCTGAAACTGTCTTGTTAACCATACTGAAAGAACTGGGCATATTTAGCCTTAAGAGAAGACTGAGGGGAGATATGATAGCCTTCTTCCAAGTATTTGAAAGGTTGCCACACAGAGGAGGGCCAGGATCTCTTCTGGGCCATCCCAGATTGCAGGATGTGGAATAATGGGCTCAGGTTACAGGAAGCCAGATTCCACCTGGACATCAGGAAAAACTTCCTGACTGTTAGAGCAATATGCCAATGGAACCAACTACCTAGGGAGGTAGTGGGCTCTCCAACACTGGAGGTGTTCAAGATGCAGCTGGGCAGCCATCTGTCAGGGATGCTCTGACTTGGATTCCTGCATTGAGCAGCCTGGACTCAATGGCCTTGTAGGCCCCTTCCAATCCTACAAATGGCCAGATTTAAATGTAATGATAACCCATACATGTTTTTTTTTTACCTACAGCATGTTGGAAGCGAGCATACTGCCTTCTCTGTCCTCTCCGCTTTTGTAAACAACCCAGGGAAATCCCTGTGTGAACCTGGAGTTTTAACCCATGGTTTGTTGTTAGGTTAAATCTCTGGGTTGTTTCTCACTAAGCATCCAGAGTTCTGTGTTTGTGTGACATGACCAACAACCTAGGAACAGGGTCTTCCTGCACTGTTTAGAAAAGTGGAAATGAAGCAAAAGCAGTGGGGCGGGTGGGAGCATGCTTGCTTGCATGTTGCCCCGACTGCGTTGTTTAACCCATAGTTGGTTGTGATGTGTGAGCCAGTTCTATAGGACTTATTTTAACTGCAAAAGCACACACTCTGTTCCGAACCTTGCTTCTACTACCAGTTCACTCCAGCAAAGCCAGTGCTACATCGATAGAGGGAAATAAGTTTCCTTAAGCATGGATTGCTGCGACCCAAATACGAACACTATAGCCCACCATCTCTGCTGCACAAGTTCCAAGTTTTACTGAAATAAGTGACAAGGAGATGTGCAGATAAAAATTTAATGATGGAATTAGAATTTAAGGTTGCTTGATAGTATTACCTGCTTAAACATTGAAAATGAGTCCTCATTCTGCTTCCCCTGATCACAACCATAATTTTAAGCTATAAGATCATATTCAGTGTTTCAGCTGCGCATCCCACCAGGGCACTGGTTTACAACACACAAGCTCCTAGTTCAAAGGATTGAACAGAGTTTCTCCTAAGGAATAGTTCTATCTTATTCCTGAGCAACAAAAAACTAATACAGGTGTTTTGCCTCTCCTTTCAAGAAGTAAGTGTTGTTCCTAGGGCCAGTATATATGGAAAAGCAATGATAACACTGCACTGTTGGCTTAAACACAGATGGCAGTCCAATCACCACTCTCTTACCAGGCTGCATGACAGCATCAACTATTGCTTAGACTGGGCATTAGACTGAATTAGATTTTTAAAAAACTAGTAATCTATGCCTCTGTAATTGTGCTAAAACAAGTCCTGTGCTATTTTGCACTGGCTCCTTTTATCAGCCAGTTAATCCAAGGCAGCTGTCCTGCTCAAAGTTAAGAAGTAACAAAGAGCAAAAGAATGGGCCCAGTAGCTGAAGGACATTACCCTACATCTCCAAAAGACTTCAGGCACAATTTTGCCTTCTAATATGCTGTCTAGTTGACACATTCATAACCCTCATGTTATGATGCACTGGAAAAAGGAATGTAGTGAAAAGGGCCAGAAAAGAATTCCAAAAATTTTGCTGTGTGGAAAGAGGCCTTCTCTTCTTAGACTGAGATCATACTAGTGAGAAGATGAAGATAAGAGTGGATTCAGCTCACTCAATATACAATCTGAGTCACTAACCTTTGACAGGTGCAGTACAATAGCTATCCCCAAGAATGAGGCATCAGCATTCAGCCCTCCAAATAACTGAATTCAGAACCCTCCCTGGAGTGGCACTATTAAAAGGAAAAATCCAGGCTCCAGCTGGGTCACTTTCAGCTCAGGCCAGCTTAGAGAGGCAGGCACAGTTTAAGGTGTAATATTAGACAGGTTCAGTGGTGACACACGGCGTGTTGGAGTGTTGCTGGCAGATAGGGAAGAAGGAAGTAAGAAGGGAGTGGCAATCTCTGTGGACGACGTTTCCCCTTGATTTCGTAACTGTAAGATTTGCCGCAAGAGGGCCTTCCCTTCTTCTCTTGTCTGGAGGAGAAAGCAAGCTACATTTGAAAGAGCAAAAACAGCAACCTGGTTTGCACTGCTTAACTCATGGGTTGTTGGGGCTGCGTGGGAGCAAGCATGCTGACTTGTGACCATCCGCCACTTCTGCTTTGTTTCCGAAGTACAAGACATTGTTGCGAGACACTGCTTGTTGCAATGTCTGAACACAAAATGTGGGTAAAAACTCTGCGCTGTTTCTCTTGCAACAACCCAGAGTGCTAGGTTCAGACGCCGCAGCATGTCTTGTAAATCAGAAACAAAGTAGAAGTGGTGAGCGATCACGAGGCAGCTAGCTAGCTTCCTCACTCCCATGCAGCCTCAACAGCCCATGGGTTTTTGTTACATGTGAATTGGGTCACTGTGATGATACCTGGAAACAGCTTACATGCATGTTCCTGAGCAGAGGCCAGCCATGCTGAATTGCAGCCAACCCTGCTGTGCACTGTAACATCCCCCCCCCCCGCCCAAAAGGTCTATTTGGAGCAGTGACAAGAAATGACTACCTTGATGATACTTCGTGAGGTTGTGTTTTTTTAAGTGTTCAATTGAAAATTGCTTGAGGAGGGTACAAATTATGGACTGAACTTCTGAAAAACTCCTGTCTGACCCAGGAGCTCTCAAAATGGCATTAGTTGTTTTTTTTTAAACCATCTCAAGCTAAGGTGGCATATTTGTCAGACCATTTTTTACCGCACTGCGGGATATCACCCTGAGGATGCTCCCAGTGACAAATGCAACTTCCGCACTAACTACACTTGAATGGGGCTTGCATACATAATTGAGAGTGGCCTCAAGATGGCAACCCCCACTGCAGGTAGGAGTATTTAGTAGGGATTAGGCCCCCCAGTGAGTCTGTTGACAATGGGCCGGTTACTCACATCATTGAACGCACAGCATTTCTGGGCACAGGCTGAGGCTTCATCCCAGAGTTTACACTTGAAGTAGTACTGAGCCAGGTAGCGGAAGGCGGTGCTCACTTCCAGGTGCTCCACTATCTCCTAGAATAGGATAAAGGCATTTAGGGTTTGGCTGTATATCTTTTTCTTTCACTCCTAAAGTCATATGGAACTGACTCACCCCACAGGAATAGATATCTTGGATGTATTTGATATAGCACTGAGCAGCTTGCTCTGATTCATTCAACTGTTCATGAAGCCTGGGAAAGAACAAATAATGTAAAAGGATGTCCTTGGCTGAAGGATACTAAGAAGACCACAAGAGTAAGTAGTACCTATTATCTACTACAAGCCTTGAGTATGGAGCTGATAGTACCTTCCAAGCGTTACAATTTATTATCAGGCAGAAGTTAGCCCATAGAGTATATCAAACAGGAATTGTATTCGCAAGGCAAAAGAGCCATTAAGCAATGCCTTAATGCCTGTGTCTGCTACTCAGGCATTTCCAGGGGTCACTTTCATAACATTAGGGAAATGTCCCATGTTGATATTACTGCTGACCTGTTGAGAAAGCCCAAGACAATTAGAAACAGTAAAAATATTAGTTACTCACTTGGCTAGTTTCACCAGTGCCATTTTTTCTACATCTCCTACTGCATATGCTCGCCAATAACACTGTCAAGAAAGAATATTCAAATGAATGTGAAGTGTATAGTCTAGAGTCAGGGGCAAAATGCACACAACATTTATTGTTGTACACCACCCAGAGAGCTTCGGCTATTGGGTGGTATAGAAAATGAATGAATAAATACCCATTAACCGCTGCCCCCTCTGGCAGAGGTGGACGAATTAGATAAAGCATACCAGATATGCAATAATTTTTTAGGAGTTGTAATTCCAATAAAACTAGGTCCAAGCATTAGGTGACAGTCTCCTTTTTGGAACAGATTTAGGACTGCAAACAACAAGAAAGCTATTTGAAGGACACTGATCCCCATTATTATACTGAGCCCATGGAAGTTAATGGACAAAAAACCCAAACATTTCCTTTCCATTACAGAAAATGCTCGGGTTTTGGCATCCTTCCCCAATACTATTGTCCAACCATATAAACTACATTCACCAGTCCATTCTCAAAAGATGATGCATAGAAAGAGACAACTTTAAAAAGTTTCTGATATAACAATTTAGCTGAAACACTTGTGATCCCTTTATCTGGTTCATGATGTTAGCCCAGAAGCCCCTCCTCTGCAAATCTGAGACCCCTCGTACCTTTTTGGCTTCTACTAGCTGATTTAATTTCTCATAACATTCTCCAAGGGCAACCAACATGCGGGAATCATTGGGTCTGTGAAAAAAACAACAGTCAGCTAGCTGAGAAAAAGACCCAACTCACTTAGAATGCAAAAGCCATCTTAAACCCATTGAGCACTAAGCCTCACCCCTGAATCCAACAGTACACCAAAGAAAGAGTCTAGAATTTGGCACTTTGGTTCTATCTTCTGCTATTAGATTAATTTGTTCTAGTTTCAAAACTTTATTTTAAATTTTTATTTTCCACGCACCACCTCCTAGAGGGAGGGCAGGCTCTAGCAGCAATGAGGAGAGAGCTGTATGAAGTGCCAAAGTCTCATTGCTTTTTGCAACAATCATGATCAGATTCTTTTTAAATGGCACTTGTAATCCTCTGTGTGGGAAATCCACCAGAGACTGCACTGAAATGCAAGATTTCATCATTTGCAGACAGCCATGGCAATGCACTATTTTTTAAAATGGATGCCTCTAAATAAACAGCTTAAAGGTGCAATCCTATGCATGTTTACACAGGAAAAAGTCCTACAACTCCCGACATTCCCCAGCCAGCATGGACTTCAGACAGAAAAAAGGGCTTTTTTTCTGTCAAAACATGCAGAGGATTGTGCCCTAATTCATTTATAGCAAATTGATTCCACTCACTGATGACAGCTGGTAAAAGAATTAGATGCAGCAACAGGGATATCTATGCTGATCGTTTTACCTGAGCTGATGGGCTCGCCGATAATAATAGAGGCAGTAAAATGGCATTTTGAGGATTTCATACGTTTGCCCTAGTCCGTACCATGCTCTGTAGTCTCTTTTATTCACTTCTATGGCATGTCTATTAGAGAGGCAAAGAGATAAAGGAATAATTTGTGAGAATAAAGATATATGGTACAAATGGAGATGACACACACATTTAAAATATCATAACAATTTGCTTGGGTAAAAAACACTGGAAACACACACGCAGGTGTGTGTGTGCGTGTGCGCGTGCGCGAGTGAGAGAGAGACAGAATGAATAAGTATGGAAGAAGGATCTTGTTTAAGCACTGCACACACTAAGCAGAGGCCAGAGCGGTAAACACTCAGTTTAGAAGGCATCCGTGCACACACCTGTATGCCTGAATAGCTGCTGATGTGTTTTTCATTTCCATGTATTCATGCCCCATGAGGGTCCATGCTCCAAGATACCGGGGATTCAGCTTCAATGCTCTTTGAAAGTAGAGTGCTGCTTTCTCATGCTGTGAGCGCAAACTATAGTAATTCCCTAAGGAAAAAGCAAAATGGTCAGTGAGCAAAAGGTAACCCAAGACTGGGAAAAAACAGTTCTACTAACAGTATCTCCTGAGAAAAATGAGGAAACAACTCCCTCCAAACCCTTTTCAGGCAAGCAAGAAGGAAGGTCTCTCACCAATTACACAGCAGGTCTCAACACGGTACTTGTCAATCTCACATAGGTTGTGGGCCAAATAGCTCAATTCAGGTTTCATACCCTAGTGGATCAAGGAAGGTGATAAGCACAAGGACAACGATGGAGAAAAAGAGCTGCAGAATTAGAAACATACTCTTGAAAAACTGTTGCATGAGGAAAGCAGGTGGAATACCATTTCAAGCCTCAAGTTCGGTCACTCGATTGTCTAACTAGGACATTCCAATACAAAACATAAAACTCTGTTTTGTTAGCTGAGACTCTGGATCTGACCCACAAACCCTTTAAAAGTGCCACCAAAATGAGGTCTACTGATACACCTTTGCTGCCTGCTCCCGCTGGATGTTCAAGCCAACAGGGGTACAAGCATCAAACAAAAATTACAGTGAAAACCACTATTCAATGTTTCTTAAAATCAATTACTAGAAAAAAGCAATTCAGTCATGCTACACTTAGTCCTTAAGAAAAATGGTGACGACAGTACAGTGAATTGGGATGTTGGAAAGTCATTAGCAATAAGAGTTATCAAACACTTCTGGCAATTTCTTTCAACATCTGAAGTGACATAAGCTAGTTCCAGGCAGCTCAGTATACCTTTCCATAAGGTAAATGTTGAATGGTTCTGTTTGCCCCTATACTCTCTCTTTGTTAATCCGTTATTTCATGATGGATATTTTCCTACTGGACTGGTTCAGATATAGCTGCTTCCCAATGGCTCATCATTATGTCCATGTGTTTTTAGGTGCAATCCTAAGTGCACATATACTAGGGAGGAAGTCCCACTGAATTTTAACAAAATATTTAATGTTCTAGAGATTTAGACAGATTCTGTACACACATTGTAGGACTGTGGGTAACAGGGTTGATATGATGCATCTTAGTAGGATGTGGTTGACAAAGTACTCACCCTGACATAAAGCAGATTAGAAAAGGTGTCCATATTTTCTATCCTGTAAGGGTCTTGTTTTCTTAGTTCATTGAAGATGGACAAAGCTTTATCAATATCTGAAGAAAAACCCAGATGCTACAATAAGCACAGCAGGGAACAAAACAGGAGATTGCCCAAGCCTGAAAGGCTTCACTGACCTCTGATATTGTGATAGGCCACTGCAATCTGGGAGATAATGTAGGTGCTCTTGGAAAATCCAGCATCAATAAGACTCTGATACTTCTGCAAGGCCTCCTCTATCAGCTGCAGCTCCGTGTAGATGTGTGCCAGGAAGAACTCCTTCATCCAGGTATCTGGCAAGGACAGGAACTTCAGCTGGCCGCAACCACCAAACAGAAGAGGGACACACTTAGAGAAGGAGTCTATAGCAGCCCCCAACAACTACAGGAAAGGCTAGAACATGGCACCAACTCTCTCCACCCTCTCACTGGAATGGATCTTCGGAAAGGATTAACATGAACATCTCTGAGTTCTATTCAGCTACTTAGGATTTGCTAGCTAAACTTGCTTATGAATCAGGAAAATCAGGGATTTGCTTATGAATCGGGAAAACCAAGTACAATATCAGCTCCAGAGGAGTCAATCGTTCATGGAACAAACAATATGAGAAAGCAAGGACTGGGACTGAAATTATTTTTTAAAAAACATCCTTGAGAAGCCCACGAATTACCATTTCTTTGTCTGTGATCAAGTTACAAAGCTCCAGCCAGGCTCCCCAGTGCAATGGCAAAACATGAGTAGCTTCAACAAACACATCAATGGCCTCTTTCACTAGATCCAGCTTTCGCAACACAACTCCGTACCTGATGGGATGCAGAGAAAAAGAGAAACACTACAAGGGTAAGAGTCTATGCTATTACCATGTCTCAATCTGACACTCCGGCCATATTCACACATTACAGTAAGCCAGAATTGCTAAGAATTCTGACTCATCTTTTATGAGCAGCATACTGGTGCACACTGCCCAACAGTTCCCACTTTGCTATTCCTGCCAGAGGAAGTGACTAAACGAACCAGGAAGCCTCCAGCGCTGATCTATTTAGCATTATGTTCAAACTGGAATGCCTGGTATGTCGCTCCCAAACAACTCAGGGATCAGAAACCAGGAATGCCAGTTGAAACATAACGCTAAACAAACCAGCACTGGAAGTTTCCTGATTTATTTAGCTGATCCTGCTGGCAAGGGAAGCCAAGCAGGTGTGATAGGGCAGCCTGCACCAGGACACTGCTTGTTACCAAAAGCAAGAATTCACAGCAATTCTGGCTTAACATTACATGTGAACCAGTCCTCAGTGTGGTGAACAGCATGCATACAAATAATAATAATAATAATAATAATAATAATAATAATAATAATAAAAGACCTACTTGTCACATACTTCATACTTAGATGCAAGCATATGAATAATAAAAAAAGACCTACTTGTCACAATCACAGCTTCATACTTAGATGCAAACATATGATTGTTCCCTACATCATGTATCAATTAAGCTCTTAGACACTTACAGATAAAGGCCAAATCCATCCAGCTCTCGGGCTTTGTGTTTCTTGCTAAGCTCTACCCGTAACTCTCTTAGGACTTCATTCTTCACCTGTCCTTTCTCTAAAGGACCTGTAAAGAGAGAAATTTGGCTTTTAGTATGTTTGTCTGCTCTCCCCAACTAGCATAAAATCAAAAAGTGTGTAGCACTGGCTTGTAGTCTATTGTAGTCAATAGACTGAGATCAGTACAAACTGTTAAAGTAACCTAAGACTATCTTCTGCATGCCAAACCACAGATGTCCATTCAGGAATTTCTGCATCCAGCTTGTATGGATGAAGAATATCAGGGGTTGAGGCGAGATGTTCACATCATACCCATTGGTAGCTGGATCAAATGTACTTTACAATTCAAATCTTCATTTGAAGATTTCAGGCATTCACAAGAAAGATTTCAGGCATTCTTGTGTGATTCTCCCACACAAGAATCAAGAATTAAACACACAGATTTGCCCAAATCCACTTGGATCAATCATGGCTGAAAACCAGTAAGATAATACATAGCTACATCATATTTAGCTGTATACTGTCTCCGTCTGTTGTGACACTGTACAAAACTGTTGTGAGGCACATCTAGCATTGACTTACTGCCTATGTGTGCTAAGAACTGCAGCCTTAGATCTGAAGAATGATCAAACCAATATGATAAAATCTAGTATATACAGACCCTGTATATACTAGGTTTTATAATATTGGTTTGGTATTATAGAGGGATGTACAGTAATACCTTGGATTGCAAGCATAATTCATTCCAGAACAGTGCTTGTAATCCAAAACACTCTTATATCAAAGCGAGTCTCTGGTGGGCGTGAGCGGGGCCGATTTCGGCCCGCTACGCTCGCTCAAGGCGAGCGGTTACATCCCTACGACTACTTGTATTGCAAGATGTCGCTTGTTTATCAAGTGAAAACATATTAAAAAATTTGCTTGTCTTGCAAAACACTCTCAGACCAAGTTACTTGCAATCCAAGGTATTACTGTATATGTATTTAACACAATTCAATTGTAGAGTGACTGCTAGAGGCTAGTTTAAATACAGAAAAATGCATAATGGGGAAGGGAGGGCAATGTAACTGGTTTGATATTATCTGTCTGCGGTTTCTTGTAGCCTAAGAAACTGCAAATCAAGTGTCAAAAACCAAAGTGAAGAAAGATTTGTTTTGGGTTCCCTTACCCAGACTATCCACTGTCTCGTCGTCCTTCTTTTTTTCACCTGACTGCAAACAAACAAAAACTAATTTTAAGAATAAGCAACTTCATATCATGCCATGTTCACATATAGATCATAGAGTTGGAAGGAGCCTACAAGGCTATCGAGTCCAACCCCCTGCTCAATGCAGGAAACTAGAAGAGGGGTCTCCCATCCAAGTAATAACCAGGCCTGACCCTATTTGGTTTCCACACTCAGACAAGCTGAGCCAGCATAAGCCACAGGCCTATTTGCCATATTAATGGCAACAATCTTTCAAGAAGCAGTAAAGGAAGAAATTGATTTATCTTTCTAGATTCTGCAGGATTTTTCATGAAGCCCCCCCCCCCAGGTATAATCAAGGAAAAGAGGTTGCTTCATCGTATTAGCTCACCAGATATCTGGAGTACATATACAGGAAATAGGCCTTCTGGCTCTTGCAGCCCCGGAGAAAGTAAGCAGCCCTGTCATATTCTTTCAGATCAAAGTAAGATTTAGCAAGGGTGTAAGCATCCAAATCGCGAGCATCTTCCTAAGAAAAAGAGAAAAGAATGTTGAATTCCAATGTACCCTAATTAATTCTTGAGACAATTCTTCTTTTGGCAAGAAAAGCTTCACGAAAAGAAAAGAAATGCTCTTCTTGAGTGTCAGACTTTCAACTTACCACACTGGAAATTAAAGTATTGGATTGAGAACAGAGGTTCTCAAATTGTGTCAGACCAAATCCCTAAGGTAGTGGGCAACTTGTGGTTCTCCAGATGTTTTGGTCTACTACTCCCATCATCCCTAGCCAGCATAGCCAGTGACAGGGGATTATGGGAGTTGTAGGGCAAAACATCTGGATGGTCACAAGCTGCCAACACCTTAAGATTTGACCTTCTCTGAGAATAATTAATAGAAAATCAGTTCAGTTTTATGGCATTTTAAGCCACAGGGATAAGAGATCAAAAGAAAAGGATGGGATTAAGACCACACAGGCAAAAAAGAAGGGACTAAGAAAGAAAACTGCTTGCACAAAAACAGGTTGCTGACCCTCACCCCCAGCACTTACAGGGCTCCTGTGAGTTAAGGGTTCTTTATTGTCAGGATTGCACCCAGAGCCCTTCACCACAACTCAAAAATATGCACATAATGCACTATAAGTTAAATGCTCACCTTCCTCATCCCTTTCCTAAACAGGTCTAGAGTGGATTAGAGATGTGCAGTGCAATCCTATACATGTCTACTCAGACATAAACCACACTGAATTCAATGAGACTTATTCCCAGATAACCAAGAATAAGGGAGCTTCCAGACGGAGGGTTCCTAGCACTACCAATCAGAAGGCATTGTGCAGCCATTCCATCTTTTTCTTCTTAACACATTTTCTGTGGTAAGAAAATGAACAGAAGCAGCAGTGGGAAAACACAGGAGGGTTACAAGTCAAAGATGTCATCTGGACCCCACCTAAAATTCCATGAATGAGCCACAGCATTGGCACGATAAAAGCCTCATCTAGAAGCACCCTAGGATTGCAGTCTTACAAACTAATTTGCAAATCCTGCACTGCTGAAGTTGTGATTTTTGGCAGCCACAACAGATTTCTGAGTGTTATGAAGACAATTCCTCCTCCTGTCCATACCTCTGTGAGTGCAGGTGCAGGAGGCAGCTCATTCAAGGGCAGAGGGTCCAGGGCAAAAGCCAGCTCTGAGGCCCTGCAACAAGAAAGTCCACTGGATCAGAGAAAACATTGCCTGGCACACAATAACTCATCACACACACACACACACACAGACTCCCCATGCTGTACATCCTCACATTGCAGGCAGGCTGCATCCTGAAATATCTGGCACTTTAAAATGCACACTGTGTACAAATCTATCATGCTAACATGACCTGTCCCTTACAAACATCCCTTTAAAATGGCATAGGCAGTCAACCCACTGAAGGCCTGCACAATACCCATAAGGCAGTACCATTACCCCAAAGCAGGCTTCCACAACCTGGTGACCTCCAGATGTTTTGGACTACAACTCTCACCATTCCTGACCATTGGCCATGCTGATTGGGGCTGATGGGAATTGAAGTCCAAAACATCTGGAGGTCAGCTGGTTAAGGAAGCCTGCTCCAAAAAGTTCACAAGATGCATACACGCAAGGCCCCAAGCTTACCATAGCCCATTCCCCACGACCACCCACAGCCCCTCAGCTAGCGCCCTCCTTCCACTCTGCAGAGCCGCCCAGAGCAGGGCCAAGAACTAGCAGGGCCTCACTCCACTCCGCGCCACCCCAGCCTCACCATTTCCCACTATGCTGCAGGCCACGTTCCCGGCTCCGCTCCGCCACGTCCAGGAGCTGCTTCTTAATCTCCCGCAGGTCGGAGAAATCCGCACTCGCAAAGCCGGCCCCGACTGCTGCAACTGCAGTCGCCGCCGCCATCTTCCCAGAGTCATCAGCTCCGGCCAACCAGAGCCTCGACTCGCTCGTCGGAGCGCGCGCGACGCAGAACCAAGTTCCTATTGGAGAACGCCTCTCGCGCTCCCCGGCTAATGAAAACAAGAGGAACAGAACTCGTGATCGGTGATTGGCTGAGAGATGACAGCACTCAGGAAGGGAGGAGGAACACCGAGTGGGAGAAATGTGGGGGACTTGCGCTTAGTCTTATTCCGTTGCCTTAGGCTGGGGCCGCTAGGCTTCGTTCTTTTGGAGCTAGTCGGATGGCCGAAAAATAGTTCGTAAGTGCAAAGCACGAATATACTATCAGTTAGAGCTTGGGGGTGTTGTCTCCTTGCATCCTAACAAGTTAGCACCTTGTGTGTGTGTGTTGTTTACTGACGATGATGGACTCACGACATAGCGTTTTCTTTCTGCGCAACGAATGCACGACTATAAACAAGCAGCGCTGCTTAGTCGGGCAGCTCAGATGCTAACTCGTTCCCCATGTCTACGATAGCAACATGATCACAGGACCGAATAACGTCACCCATAATTTACCTGCTCATCTTCCAATATGATTTATGCCATCATTTGCCTGTAGTAATGCCCTTCTATATTCTACATAGACCAAACGAGCCAGTCTCTAAGCAAAATAATAAATGGATACAAATCTGACATCAGAAATGGTGATGTTCAAAAACTGGGGAGAGACCCAGGACACTGATCTTAAAGTGGCCGTTTGGGAGCAAAGGAACGTGAAAGGGAGTCTGTAATGTGAAATTGCTGAATTGCAATTCATCAACAGGTTCAATTTTATCCTCTGCTACTTAAATCAGGATACCATTTTTAAAAACACACTATATGTATTGATTTGCTCACCAATGCTAGGATGTCTTGTTGTGCGATCACCAACAACGGTTTTTGTGAATGGCCACTGTTAACATAATTATCACTGTCTGTACTTTCTGCATTTCATTTCTCTCTGGCCTGTTTACAATCCCCTCCCCCAACCCTGTTTGTATCTATCTATCTATCTATCTATCTATCAGAATAATACACTTCATCCATGAAAGCTCATGCCATAGTAAATTGCTTCATCTTTAAGGTGCCACAAGATTCTCTTGTTTTTGCTCTGACTCTGGGATCCTTGTAGAGAGTGGATTATAAACATGTAACAAATATTATAGTTTCAGATAATACATCATCATTATACTTGTGATATAAATATTTTTAGCAGAAAGGCCTGGGTTTAGTTAGTATATAAATATGCAAATATGAAGGGGGGGCTGGTGACTCCTATGTCAGTGGGGCTTCTTATCCATTGCAGCTTTTATTCTGAGCTTTATAGGAGCTATCCGTGGTCAGGGCTGGTGCAAGGCAGTTTGGTGCCCTAGGCAAGATCAGATATTTAGCGCCCCCCCCTTCCCACTTGAGCCCTCCCTCCCTCCAGCCCTATGCTCCTGGCGCCCCCTTTAGCCCGGCGCCCTAGGCAGCCGCCTAGTTGGCCTAATGGTAGCACCGGCCCTGTCCATGGTGTTCCATGTTGGTGAACCTATTTTGGGGATGGAGTTCAGCACCATGGATAGCTCCTATAAAGTTCAGAATAAAAGCTGCAATGGATAAAAAGCCCCACTGACATAGGAGTCACCAGCCTCCCCTGCAATGATGTACACCCCATTCTCTGTCCAGCAGTTTATTAGCTAGGAATTGCATTAGTGATTGTGCTGCTTGTAATTGTGATGTGGATCTGGTACTATTTGGAACATCTGAGCCTGTAAATCTGAATGATCCAGTGGAAGACCGCCAACCTGGTCTTCTGCGCGGGTTCAATATTAAGGGGGTAGCGAGTCCTGGGGGCGGGCCTTCTCTGAGGCCCCCCAGCGACTATCACTTTTAGCCTAGAACAAAGGGATAACTTATAGCCACAAAAGTATCTTTTATAAAACAAGTTTATTTACAAAATGACCTTCACAAACTTAGACACACGCTAGCAATACAGCTTATCAGTACAGCACAAAGTAGCAAGCAAGAAGTCTCAAGGACACTGTGATTTCAGGGCTCTCAGCTAGTTAGTTCAGCTCGGGCTCCAGCAGAGGCCCGGTCAACCGCATGCTGCTAGCTGGGTTCCCGGCGGAGGTCCGGTCTACCCAAGCGGCTAGTGAGTGATTTCAGCTTGGTTGCCCGGGGGTCCGGTCAACCCAAGCGGCCAGTGATTTCAGCTTGGTTTCCCGGGGGTCCGGTCAACCCAAGCAGCCAGTGATTTTAGCTAGCTGGAGCACGCCGGGTGCTGCTACCCGGGGTTGCCGATTCCTTCGTTCTCTTACTCTAAGCATGGGGCAAGACTGCTGATCAGGTCCAACAACTCAGTTCTCTTGCGCAGGGTGTTTTATACCTTGGGTTTCAGGTAGCCCCTCCCTCTGCAATCAGGTGGGTGGCCAATCAGGTGGGTTGCCACCCTCCTCAGGTGGGCGGCCAATCAGGTGGGTTGCCACCCTCCTCAGGTGGGTGGCCAATCAGGTGGGTTGCCACCCTCCTCTGGTGGGCGGCCAATCAGGTGGGTGGGGTCCCCCTGAAGCCACCTGCTTAATGGTCCCATCCTGTGGTGTTGAATGGCCTTTTCTTATGGGTGCCGAAATGTCTGCTCTGGCAAGGTATTCAAGTCTTATGTAGATGGGGCTGATATACGAGAGCATTGACGAACCTGGGGATGCTTCCTGCCTTCCCCCCTGGGGTGATTCTATGCAGATGTTGTTTGTCTTGGTTGGTCTCTGTGGAGACTGGCTGTCTTTGCCCCCTGGGTCTCCTTCCCCCCTCCTTGGTGAGTGTGTGTGTGTCAGAAAGGGGTTTTAGGTTGGCTTTCTCCACATCTCCCCCCCGGGGAAAAGATGGCATTGGGGTCCCACACCCCAATTTCTTATCGACTTGCCCATCACTTGAGAAAGCTTGGGAGAGTGCATCAGCCAAGACATTGTCTTTACTCTTGATGTGCTCAATTTTGAAGTCAAAGTCTTGCAACGCCAGACTCCACCGTAGGAGTTTTTGGTTGTTGCACTTGACTCTATCTAACCAGCACAGGGGGGAATGGTCAGTCTGCAGGCGGAACCATCTCCCCCAGAGGTAGGGGCGCAATTTGGTGATGGCCCACACCATGGCCAGGCACTCCTTCTCAATGGTGGCAAGACTACGTTCTCTGGGCAGGAGCTTCTTGCTCAGGTATGCAACGGGGCGCAGCCCTTCTCTCACCTTCTCTTGTAACAACACCGCCCCCATCCCGGCCTCAGAGGCATCCGTCTGTAGAACGAAGGGGGATTCGAAGTCTGGGGCTTGCAGAATGGGAGCTGCTGTGAGGCAGGCTTTTAACTTGTCGAAAGCGGTCTGGCAAGCCGCGGTCCACTGGACCCTGTTCGGGTGGCGCTTCTTACAAAGATCAGTCAGAGGGGCGGCTAGCTGACTGAAGTGTGGCACAAACTTCCGATAGTACCCTGCAAGTCCCAGAAAAGCCTGCACTTGTTTTTTGGTTGCGGGTTGGGGCCATTTCTGAACTGACTCGATCTTAGCTTCTATGGGTTTGATGCTCCCCCCTCCGACGCGATGTCTAAGGTACTCAACCTCCCCTAGCCCCACCTGGCACTTCTTTGCTTTTACCGTCAACCCAGCGTCCTGGATCTGCTGGAAGACCCGCCGGACATGCTGCAGATGCTGCTCCCAAGTGGAGCTAAAGATAGCTATGTCGTCTAGATAGGCACAGGCAAATTCTCTCAACTCGTTCAGCATTCCATTCACCAGCCTCTGAAAGGTTGCCGGACCATTCTGGACTCTGAAGGGAAGAGTGGTGAACTGGAATAAACTCAGGTGTGTGACAAAGGCAGACTTGAGCGCAGCATCCGCGTCCAGCGGAACTTGCCAATAGCCTTTGGTGAGGTCTAGGGTGGTAATGTACTTGGCCCTCCCTAGCTTCTCTAGCAAGACATCTATGTTGGGGATGGGGTAGGGGTCAGGGACGGTCACTTTGTTGATTTTTTGATAGTCCACACAGAACTGCACCCCCCCATCTTTTTTGGCCACCAGGACAATCGGGGAGGACCATGGGCTAGAACTAGGGACGATCACCCCTAGGTCTAGCATGGCTTTGACTTCTTCAGCAATGACTTGAGCATGGGGTCCCACCGCCCGGTATGGCAGAGATTGCAGAGGGGGGCTGTCACCCGTTTGAATGGTGTGCTGGATGAGTGGGGTCCGCCCGGGGCGGTCTGAGAACATGGTCTCAAATTCATCCAGCACCCGCTTCATTTGCTCCCGCTGAGCCTCGGACAGGGCGGGTGACTGAGATTTTTTTTATTCTCTCACCATCCCCCCATTCTCTTAACAGATCCCCATCAGCGAAATCCTTATCATTATGTTCTTTCACACAGCCCAGTCCCGCACTCTGGTCTACATACAATTTCAACATGTTCACATGAAACATTTTACATTTTCTAGGAGTCTCAGCAAAGAGTATTTTGTAGTTGACTGGTCTAAGTTTCTCAACTACAGTCCCCGGACCCTCTCACTTAAGACACAGCTTGTCTGTTTTGAGGGTACGCAGAAGCAACACTTTATCACCCACCTCAAAAGTCCGGGCTATTGCGGTTCTATCATACAGCTTCTTTTGCCGCTGCTGGGCTGCCTTCAGATGCTGTTGGGCGGCTTTTCGAACGCTGTGGAGGGTGTCCCGTAGCCGCCGCAGAAAAGTGTGAACTGGCACGGGCGAACTGCCGGCAGCCCCCTCCCATTCCTCCCGCAACAAAGCCAAGGGCCCCCGTAGTTCTCTACTAAACATTAGTTCATTCGGGGAAAACTTGAGGCTTTCTTGCGGAGCATTTCAGTAGGCAAAGAGGAGGTAGGGTGGGGCTTGGTCTCAAGTTCTCGGGTGACGGCTAGCGTACGCCCGGATCATTTTCTCCAAAGTCTGGTTGAAGCGTTCAACCAGTCCGTTGGTCTCGTGGTGGTAAGGCACCGAAGTTACATGGTCAACCCCCCCCCAGGTCTTACATCTTCTGGAACAGTTTAGACATGAACCCGGTGCCGCAGTCTGACACGACCGTGCGGGGCATTCTTAAGCGGGCAAAGAGAGAGAGCAGAGTCTTAGCCAGGCTGGCTGCAGAGATGGAGGCGAGCGCAAAAGCCTCTGCGTAGTGGGTGGCAAAGTCCACTACTGTCAGTACAAACTTTTTCTCTGTCTTGGTGGGCGGGTTCAGGGGACCCACTATGTCTATAGCAATCTGTTCAAAAGGGATCCCCACCACCGGAAAAGGCTGAAGGGGAGCTCTTGGGTGATCGCGATTGTGTCCCACTCGCTGGCACACATCGCAGGACCGACAGTAAGCCTTAATGTCGGAGGCGATCATGGGCCAGTAGAACTCTTCTGTAATTCGAGCTTGGGTCTGCTTTTGCTTTAGGTGTCCTCCCCATGCCACGTCGTGGGCGAGGTGCAACACGGCGCGGCGGTACCGTTGGGGAACTACCAGTTGCCTCTGCTTGCGCCCCGGTGCCACTTCTCCCTTTGGCTTGAACTCTCGGTACAAAGTTTTATTGTCCCAGATAAATCTTTTTGTGGCAAGGGATACCCCGGGGTCTTGGTTGGCTAGGGCGCGACACTCTCGCAGGGACGGGTCCAGCCGCTGGGCTTCTTTGAATTGGGCTTGTGTCCCAAAGTCTTTAGCTATCTGAGCAAACCCTTCGTCCTTCGGGGGCTCTGCTATGGCCTGGTTTTCCCCGGGGTGCCCCGCAGGGGATGGGGTCACCCCGGGTGGTGGAGGGGGCACGGGCTTAGGCTTTGGGACCGGTGCGGTTACGGGCGGCCCCCCTCGCCTTGCCTGTCTCCGGGTGACGACCCCCATCTTAGCTTTGGCCACCCGGAACGCGAGGTCGTTCTCGATGATGATGCCCCACTCTTTTTGGCGATGGATGATTACGTCCATCTCTCTTTCCCACCCCTGGTACTTGATCCGGACTCGGGCGATGGGGACGGTGATGTCGGGGGAGTTATAGGGTTTGATCGTACACGTACGTCTTGACAAAAGTTGGGACCTCTCTACGCGGTCCCGGGGCAGAGCCGTTACATCTGCCCCAGTGTCCCTATACCCCACCCGGGGAACATTATTGATATAGATGGACTCACAGAATTGCTTGCGGCTCCATCTCAGCTGGTCCGGGGAGGCGATGCGATACAGCGATGCACGGGGTTCAGGACGGTAGGAATCTCACTCTTGGAGTTCCTCTTCGGCACTGCGATCCTCGGGGATGCTTGCATGGAGGGAGAGGACCGACTGTCGCTCGTCGTCGCTGTCGTTGTCTTGAGCGGCTGCAGCACCCGCGATGCGTCTTACTTTCCTCGGTGAGGGACGGGCATCCCGGTTCTTGGGTTGGAGCTTGGGGCAATCTCGCCGCAGGTGTCTCATCTCGTTACAGTGGAAGCAGGCCCCAGACCGAGGGTTTTGGTTCCCCTTGGTCCGAGGGGCCTCCCCGCGCCGTCGGGGCAGGCCCTTTTCCGGCTCCGGGTTCTTCTCGGCCACGGCAGCGGAACTTCTCTTGGTGGATGGGGCCGTCTGGTATAGCCCTATCTCGTCGGCCATGATTCCCGCCGCCTCACAGGTACGGGGCTTCTGATCTTTTACGACAGCGGCCAGCTCCTTCGGGATGGTGGTGAAGAACTGCTCCATGGCGAACAGCTCGACAACTTCTTTCAGGGTGGAGGCCCGGGAAGCCTCCACCCAGGACTCGCAGACGTGCATTACCTGGGCTGCCCATGCCACGTGGGTAGTCCCAGGGGAAGGTTTACCCTCTCGAAATCTTCGCCGGCAATGTTCGGCGGAGAGGGCGAAGTGTTGTCTGACCGCTGCCTTGAACGCCTCGTAGCTTGCCGGGGTCTTCCGCAGATGCGCCCCGAGGAGGTCAGCCAGGTCCCCACTGACCTGGGTTCGCAGGGCGGACAACCACAAGTTGTCGGGGACCCGCTGCTCCTGGCACGCCATTTCAAAAATGTGCAAAAACATCAGGACATCTTGCCCTGGCTTGTAGTAGGGGAACGCCTTGCGGTCCCACGACGGAGGGGGAGGAGCGGAGGGGACAATCGGGGGAGTTTTCCCCGCCTCAAGCTGCATCTTGGCCAGCTCCATCTGCATCCGGATCATTTCGCGCTCGTGGGCCATCCTCTCCCGCTCGTGTGCCATCTAGTCCGAGGGAAGCTCGAAGGGCTCTAGGGGCTCCAGGGGAGCGGGGTCCTCGGTCCACACATCCTCTCTCTCATCTGTCGGAACTGGGATAGGGCGGCCCCTGGGTCGGGCACCCGGCCCCAGACTTGCCAGCAGCTCCCTCTGCCGCTCTGTCAGCCGGATCAGCGCCGCCAACCCCGGGGTGATGGGGGTTGCGGGCAGGGGCCACCATGGCTCGGCTCCCCCAGTTGCTCCGTCAGGCTCTGGGTCGCCCATGGTGATCCTTAGGCTCTTGCTACTTTGGGTCTGGGAGATATTCTGGGCTAATAAGTTATCCCACCGCTGCCACCAAGTGGAAGACCGCCAACCTGGTCTTCTGCGCGGGTTCAATACTAAGGGGGTAGCGAGTCCTGGGGGCGGGCCTTCTCTGAGGCCCCCCAGCGACTATCACCCTTAGCCTAGAACAAAGGGATAACTTATAGCCACAAAAGTATCTTTTATAAAACAAGTTTATTTACAAAATGACCTTCACAAACTTAGACACACGCCAGCAATACAGCTTATCAGTACAGCACAAAGTAGCAAGCAAGAAGTCTCAAGGACACTGTGATTTCAGGGCTCTCAGCTAGTTAGTTCAGCTCGGGCTCCAGCAGAGGCCTGGTCAACCGCATGCTGCTAGCTGGGTTCCCGGCGGAGGTCCGGTCTACCCAAGCGGCTAGTGAGTGATTTCAGCTTGGTTGCCCGGGGGTCCGGTCAACCCAAGCGGCCAGTGATTTCAGCTTGGTTTCCCGGGGGTCCGGTCAACCCAAGCGGCCAGTGATTTCAGCTAGCTGGAGCACGCCGGGTGCTGCTACCCGGGGTTGCCGATCCCTTCGTTCCCTTACTCTAAGCATGGGGCAAGACTGGTGATCAGGTCCAACAACTCAGTTCCCTTGCGCAGGGTGTTTTATACCTTGGGTTTCAGGTAGCCCCTCCCTCTGCAATCAGGTGGGTGGCCAATCAGGTGGGTTGCCACCCTCCTCAGGTGGGCGGCCAATCAGGTGGGTTGCCACCCTCCTCAGGTGGGTGGCCAATCAGGTGGGTTGCCACCCTCCTCAGGTGGGCGGCCAATCAGGTGGGTTGCCACCCTCCTCAGGTGGGTGGGGTCCCCCTGAAGCCACCTGCTTAATGGTCCCATCCTGTGGTGTTGAATGGCCCTTTCTTATGGGTGCCGAAATGTCTGCTCTGGCAAGGTATTCAAGTCTTATGTAGATGGGGCTGATATACGAGAGCATTGACGAACCTGGGGATGCTTCCTGCCTTCCCCCCTGGGGTGATTCTATGCAGATGTTGTTTGTCCTGGTTGGTCTCTGTGGAGACTGGCTGTCTCTGCCCCCTGGGTCTCCTTCCCCCCTCCTTGGTGAGTGTGTGTGTGTCAGAAAGGGGTTTTAGGTTGGCTTTCTCCACAGATCCTAATCTCAATATGACATGTGCACCCTGTTTCAAAGTTGGTGGACTACATCCCACAGATTAAAACAGACTCTGCTTCCAAATAAGCTTCTAAATTTGATTTAAAGAAAGGCTCCTGTACAGTGCTCTCTCGGGCTGTAGCCTCTCTTTCCTCAGGCCAGAAGCAGTGGGTGTTGTCCTTAACTACTTCCTGGTTCCTCCTGGGAAGCACAACCCATTCAGGCTGAATCCAGCAGTTCTTATTATTGTTACACAGCCCAGATGTAGCCAGGCTATTCAGATGGCTCATTAATTTTAGTGGCACTTACTACTAAATAAGTGTCTAGAAGAGCAATCTAAAGGTGCTTAGGTGACTTCCAATGGAAA
The DNA here is from genome assembly GCA_021292165.1 of Shinisaurus crocodilurus. NCBI lineage: Eukaryota > Metazoa > Chordata > Lepidosauria > Squamata > Shinisauridae > Shinisaurus > Shinisaurus crocodilurus. The sequence goes on from CM037881.1 coordinate 118,380,481, forward strand.
TGACCTGATAGTCAAAATGTCTGTTTTTATAACTGGGGTTAAAGAGGTGTGTATCAATACTAATTTGGTGCAATCCTATGCATGTTTAGAGAGAAAATGTCCTACAGCTCCCAGTATGCCCCAGCCAGTAATTGTTCTTTTGGATTGTTTGGGGATGGTGTAAAAGCTGAAACGGCCCCATCATCATCATCATCATCATCATCATCATCATCATCATCATCATCTAAAAAAAACCATGCCAAAAACAATGACATGTGTTAGAAACACTTGAGAACAATATTTTAGAACTGAAATCCTTGTAATATTATATTATTAACCCCATAATGCCCAGAACCCATCTGGAACAGAACAGAATGGCTTGGAACGGCAACTTCCAGGTAGGCCAAACCATCCTAATTCACCAGTCACACATAACTACATGGAAGGGATGCAGTGAGCCACAAAACATCCACAGGAACCACATTCTGATACCCATTCCGTCCGGGCAATAGTCTGTATTCTGGAAAATGGCCAGGAATGCCAACTTCCAAATGAGCCAAATCAACCAAACTCATCAGTCACACATGACTAGAAGGGATTGATATTATAATAAGATACAAAACTTCCATCGAAACCACATTTCAGTAGCCATTCCAGACACATTTCACAAAATGGCCTGGAATGGCAACTTCCAGGTTGGGCTCCTGCTAGAGGTTGGCGGAACTCCCGCACAATGCGGGAGCGGCCGGCTGGGCAGGAGCAAGTGGCCTGCCAGGTCGGCTGGCCAAACAAGTGAGGGAGCAGCAGGCCGGCCAGCCAGCCAGCCAGCCAGCCAGCCAAGCAAGTAGGGTGGGTAGCTGCACAGGCAGTGGCTATGGTAGCGGTGGCAGCAACAGATGCCTGTGGTAAGAAGAAGCAACAGCCGACAGTGCACCCAGCAGGCTGCTCTGGAGAGCCCTGCCAGGTGCTCTCTTGGTGCACCTAATGCCACAGCAGGAGAGTGGCTGGCAGGGCTCTCCAGAACACCAGCTGGAGGTGGCAGGGAGGCAGTGGTGGGCCATTCTGGTGGCGGGGGGGGGGGGAGAGCAATGCAATTCCCCACTCTTCCTGCTCCACCGCCTGATCTGGGAGCATCAGCCCGCATAATGGTAGGGCTGGCCCTGTGGGGACTGTCCTGTTAGTCAGATATGCCATGAAGCCTGAAGGGCATTCAGGGCAGATTATTTAGCACTGAAAGTTGTTTCAAGTACTATGCAAATAATATAGACAGGTCCCTGCTAATACAATCTAAATTTTAGATTTCTAAAGAAAGACACAATGAAAAAAGAAGGGAAGGGGCAGAAAAAGGGAAATAAGAAAATGTGAAAAAATCAGATCCATGTATTTATTGACATTGTATAATAATAGAATAGAGATAATACACACTTTTGATACTCCTTAGCACAGAGGTGGGCAACTTGTGACCTTCCAGATGTTTTGGCCTACCACTTCCATCATTCCTAGCCAGCATAACTGTGGAGAAAGCCTGACACAAGTATGCATACACACACACACACACACACACACACTCCATCCAGGGGAGGGGGGCGAGGAGGGGGGATTGAGTTACAGGGAAGCAGCCAGACAGACCGGCATCCCCAACAATGGAGAGTCTCGGTTGAATTCCACAAAACCCAAGAAAGGACCATCAAGACCATCAAACTATCAGGGCAGTCTCAAAGAGCTGTAAAGTACCCAGTACGTCACCTTCTTCCTGGGCAGGAATAAGCCCACCTGATATGAAGGGGCAGGCATAAGCCCCCACCTGACCTGGAGGGTGGGGAGAGTGGGAAACTCAGGGGTAGAAAACCCCTCTCCCTTCCTGTGAGGGGTTGTTGGGAACACAGGGTGCTTTGGAACAAGGTTCATCCTCCAAGCAGCGGCTGGAGTAAGCTGTTCTCATCCCCGGATCGGCCGACCCAGAGCCAGGCTGAAATTGACTAGCATAAAGTCTTTAGTCTAAGGTAACTGACTAATCCCAAAGCGCTAGCCTGGGAGCCTGTTTCATTGATAAATGTAGAGGTCACCTCAGATTGTGTTGACATTATAGTATTCCTAGAAAGCTGTTAGTTCCGCTCCGTATCTTGTGTAAATAAATAAAGCCTTATTTGGTCATTTAAAGGGCTCTAGTTTCCTCTTGTGTATGCAAACCTCCTAGTCAGTTTCACTTGCTTGTACGGGCTGTAACTCAGTGCCGGTTAACCCGTTAAGCGCCGAACTCACGCATAGGACCCGGGTGCTGGTCCTTCACAATAACCAATGGTGAGTGATCGTGGGATCCGTAGGTCAAAACATCTGAAGGGCCACAAGTTACTCCTCCCATGGCATAGTGGGTTTCAGGAGTCATTCATTATGAACCTGTGGGGGAGAAGAACTTTTTAGGTGGAAGGGTAGGCTTGGTGATGAAAATCTGCTACGAGGATTCTGGCTCCCTTATTTTCCACTGCCAGCTGCCACTGGTTTGAGGGTGGGCAAGTCTCTGCGCTGGGGAGCCTGGATCCCTTTCCCTCTGCAGGTCAACTGCCACTGTGGAACACTTGATAGCCAGTCTGTGCCAGCTGCAGAGACAGCGGCCATGAGGGAAGCTTCCACAGTTCGGGACAGGGAGGCCTGATCTATGCTTGTAGTGAAATCAGGTAACTGAATCCTGAGGTGGCAGAATGCACTATACCATTTCAAATTCACAAGTTTTAATAGTTCTCTATGTGTAAATAATTTTTTAAAAAGTTCCTGTGAAATGTGTGTGTGTGTGTTTATTTATTTATTTTTAAACAACTCTCTGCAACTAGAAAACTGGCACAGCAGGAATCCGTGTGAGCCAGAACCTTTCTCCCCATCATGCTTGTTTTGTTTTTTTAACCTGCAAGGAATTTTTACAATGTAAATTTACATAGAGAAGCCAGATGGGCGATCCATAAATGTAACAAATAAATAAATAATAAATAAATAAGGCATGCCCCCGCCACTGCAGTTTGAAATGGTACATTCCATTCTACTACTTCATTCCGTTCCATGCATAAGCTAGTCCTTGCTGAAAACAGAGGGGTTATGTATAGGTATTATGTACATGTATACACAGATCAAAGATCAGTACCCTATAGTACCCTCAGTGCTACCCTGTATTGCTGTTGTCAACAGATAAAGAGCTAGAACTAGTACCAGGGTTTGTTACAGGGTGCAGATCTTTGAACTATGATGAGTAGCTGTTTCAGGTTGGAAGGCTGTTTGTAAGCCAAGATGCCCACCTCCCCCTGGACCAGCTCAAAGGAATTGTCCTTTCTTTCTGGGATCGCTTAAGATGAATCAAAGGCATTGTAGCTGGAAGCTGGAAGTGTTTCATTGATCAAGAGGTGTTCTGCTATGGTTCATGCTAGCCTTCTGGAGTGCCACATCTTCCCTGGGTATCAGCCTGCCTGCGTCAATATTCTTTTTATCAGGTTGGTTTAATATGGCAGGGGTGGATGGCACATCTTCTTTAGGCTTGTGTTCCTACCTGAGGGCTTCGAGCAAGTGTACTTTTGCAGTAGTATTTGGGTGTATAGAGAGTGCGTCATGAGGTGTGCCTTGGGACATAGCTGGAGGGTATGTTCAGCATTCAGTGGGTTTCTCGTAAAAAATGGTTTGTATGTGGTCATGGCTGAATTGATTTGCGTGTTCAAAAAGTTCCTATGCGTGGACAAAGCATGGTTTCCTTTTTCATAGCCTCCCTTTCTGTGGAGGAAGGGGGGGCTGGCTGGCCCACCACACCCCCACCCTTTCCTACCCCAAAGGAACCAAGACCCCCAGAGATCTCAAGGTACCAGATTGCCAAGCCTCAGCTCTTTGCAACCCTACTTGAATCTCTGCTCAGGGACTCGCCTTTAATTCTGTAACCTGGATTTAGATACTGAAGCCACAGAGCAATCCACAACACCATGTGGGGTAAAACCAAGACAAGGTTTATTCTGGTAGCATTTAACAACAAAAGGTGGGAAATGAGGGAAGCACACAAAATAAAGAGAGAGACACTTTAGTACACAGTAAAGCTGCAAAATAACAAAACCTGATTCCTTAATATCTCTCAGGCACTCAACTACCGGTAATTACCTGAGGTTCAGTCCTCTTCCAGGGTTAGATCCAGCACAGCCTCGCTGCCCGATGGAGATTACCACATCTACCCGCAGGTCCGAGATGGGTAGACTCCAACAAGGCTTGCCTTTACTAGAGCCCTCAATCAGCTAATTTCACCAGGAGCTACCTGGGGTCGGTTCCTGATGCCCCCCCCGCGAAGGCTTGGGGGCCTCTGCTTGGCCCGCCATTGCTCTACAGCAACCATGCGGGCCCAAAGACAAGACAAAGACATACAGGCTACACGTTGGGAATTAGCTCTTCCCCCCTCCCCCTTTCTGTAGCTTTCCTGTCTTCAGCCAATTAGATTGAACTTCACCTGGCCAGGCAGGGGGAGGGAGACTCATGACTCATGGCTTACTGGGCCTGAACTACATTTGCATATGAAAGCCCTAGACCGGACTCTCAGGCGCCATGCCCCATCCTATGCTTTATGTACCTTTCGCCTCCTCCCAGCCCCCCCCCAACTGGCCTTACTTGGTTTACACATGAGGAGGCGCTGTGTGTGTGTGCGTGTGTGCATGCAGGAACCCCCAAAGGCTCGTTTCTTCACACTTTCCTTGCCCCATTAGGTGTTAAAATGTCCATAAAGTTCTCAGAGGATCTATCTGGGGTTCAAATGTGCATGTTTGCGCAGAAGCATTCCATAGAGTCCATTCAAGTCAGCATATGGACTAGAGAACCTCTTGTAGTTGTTTCTTTGCAAAGCTGCCAACGACTAAAGCACACAGTGGACATGTGGAGGAGCTTTCCTCCTGCCACTCCTTAAAAACCTTCCTGCCCATCTTTGTGTATTGCTAGCAGCCTCTCCAAAAGGCAGTCTTTACTTCAGAGAGCACTGGTTGTGGTTTTGCAGCCTCTGACCACTTTGAATGTCTCCACAGAGATGGAGGCATGGATATTATGGGATCCCACCCCACCCCCATCCCTTGGCTTCAGAAATGTATGTTAATGGTGATTACTATCATCATCCCTTTGTCACCATCATAAAGGTTCTAAGTTAACACCATCATGATGTCACAGGTGTATGCATTTGGGTCAGAGATCCCCACTGCCATGGAATAAGCACATTGATTAGCATGATGTCACCGAGCTCTCTCTGTAATTATCTTAATGGGGAAATATTATGAGATCTCTTAAAAGCAGCTATTACTGAATTTCACACATTTCTCTGAACCCATATGGAGTGTTTCATGCTCCCCTCTTGCCTGTGGCTACTGAGAGCTATATACAGAGACTTATTTGTAAAGTGTACAGTGATTCAGACCCACATTTGGGGTGTTTTCTGAAAAGGCTATTGCTTTGTGTGACTTACAGCCTACTCCTATGCAAAATTAGGCTCACACTCACTGAAGCCCAGGTGTTGATTTACACACACCTAACTCTGCATAAGAATCAGGTTGTTATTCTGATTATTCTGCCCTTAGTTTGAAAGGAATTGATAGTCTAAGCCGGTGTGGACAACTTGTGGCCCTCCAGATGTTTTGGCTTACAGTCACCATCATCCCTCTCCATTGGATATGCTGGCTAGGGCTGATGGGAATTGTAGGCCAAAACATCTGGAGAGCCATAAGTTTTTTTTTCTTTTTTTAATATACATACATGTTTTTAATATATATATCCATAGCAATGAATACATGTGAAATGCATATATATGAAAATACAACTTACTAGCAATTATGCCCGACAAGACCGAGGTACTGCTGGTGGGGGACAAGGGGAGGTTAGGGGATGTTGACCTGGTGCTGAATGGGGTACATCTACCCCTGAAGGACCAGGTCCGCAGCTTGGGGGTCATTCTAGACTCCCAGCTGTCCATGGAGGCTCAGGTGGCAGCTGTGAGCCGGGCAGCGCTGTATCAACTCCATCTGATACGGCAGCTGCGCCCCTACCTTCCTAATCACCTGCTCCCATCAGTGGTTCATGCCTTGGTCTCCTCTCGCCTAGACTACTGTAATGCGCTCTACGTGGGGTTACCCTTGAAGACGGTTCGGAAGCTGCAGCTGGTACAGAACGCGGCGGCTCGCCTGGTTAAAGGCAGCCGCCGGCGGGATCACATCACGCCAGTGATGAAGGATTTGCACTGGCTACCAGTTGCTTGCCGAGCTGAATTCAAGGTGTTGGTTTTGACCTTTAAAACCCTATACGGCTCTGGTCCAGTTTATCTCAAGGAGCGTCTCCAGCAACACCAAGTGGGCCGCTCAACAAGATCTGCCACGGATGGCCTTCTCCTTGTCTCTTCAGCCAGAGCAGCTAGACTGGTGGGGACGAGGAAGAGGGCCTTTTCTGTGGCGGCCCCCGTACTGTGGAACTCTCTCCCGAGCGACCTCCGCCATGCCCCCTCTCTGATGAGCTTCCGTCGCTCATTAAAAAACCTGGTTGTTCAGGCGGGAATATGGGGTGGGTTAAGATTTTAAAATTTTTATATTGTTTTAATGTATTTTATTGTATTTATGTATTTTATTGTTGTACATCGCCCAGGGTGGCCGGTTGCCGGCCAGATGGGTGATAAATAAATATTAATAATAAATAATAATAAATAAAATAATAAATATGCCAGGCTTCATAAAAAGTGGGCCAGATATCCAAATAAGTATCCATTGGAAGGTGGAGTCTATATGCCACCCATTCAAATGTTGAAAGCATTAAAAAGTCTTCAATCCATCACATTATAGGAGGTTTAACCTTCCAATGTTGTAATATCAGTCTTTTAGCTATCAAGAGGGAGTGGAGAATCCATTTATGCTGACCGTTCATTAATTTCCATAAGGCAGGTAAATAATTTAAAATACCATGTACATCAGCAAATATTAAAGACTGTTTCAGTACAAAATTTATCCATATAATAACTGCCTCCAAAAAGAAGCATCTACTGGACATTACCAAAACATACGTTTAAAAGAAGCATTAGCTGCATTGCACTGCCAGCAATTAGCCAAATTAGACAACCCCTTATTAAAGAGACATTGCGATGTCCAATAGACATGCAAGAAAAGTTTTTGCTGAATAGGACACAACCTAAGATCCATAAACACGACAGGTATAGATGTCAAAGCAGCGGTCCACTAATTGGGCAGAATGGGACAATCCAATTCCCTATTCCATTCCTACTTAAAACCCTGTGCATCATATTTATTCACCCATGAAAAGTATTTATGGACATGGATCATGGGTTGCTTTGCCTGACCAGCCTGAATAAGTGCTTCCAAAAATAGCAGAGACTCTGATGCTGTAGAAGCGAATGGGCCAAACCTAGATACTAACAAATGCTACAATTGCAAGTATTGCCATTCAGCCAAACCTGGCAAGTCATATTTGGCATGCAAGAGCAGGATAGAAAATGAGAGAACTCATCATCGGCACCCACCAGTTGATCTAAAGTAAAAATGGCCTTATCTGTCCATGTCCACCACAAAAGAAAAAAATTCTTACCAATTTTTAGATCTGGATTGCCCCATAAAGTCAATTTAGCCTGAGAAAATAGATCAAAGTGTTATTGATGTGACATTATACAGCACACGTCTCTAACTGTAGAAACTGTGGAAGGAACCGTATGCGTTCTTGTATGCCTAGAACCTACCTAATGCCATCCATTTAGAGAGAGGCACCAGACAAGAAGATTCCTAAACTGACCAAGGCGGGAGATCCGATGCAGACGGGAAAGACCAAAATTCGGTACAAGTCAGCAGATAAGCCTGATGATATAAAGCAAGATTTGGAAAACCAAATTCACCTTCTTTAATTGAAAGTTGCATCCTTTTCAGGGATAATCTTGGAAAGACACACATTTTCCCACCCTTGGTCAATGCCTCTTGAGTTTTTCCTTGAGGTACGCAATGACTGCACTCAGGAGATCCTGATCATTGTCTAGTTGTGTCCTAGGGCTTCTCTACACATTTATTGTGTGCTTGGGATTCCTCACTCATGGTAGTTTGCGGGTGCTTTACACAACGGTCGTCATCCTCCAGGGCCTCTCCTGTGCTTTGCAACCGTTTCCGCACCTTTTTTTAGATCAAGGGAAGTCTGGTATTATCTGGAAATCACGCTATGAGAAGCTCCTGTATTTTCGCAATTCTGCTATCCTGCACCACCACCTTGTGTTTGTGTAATGTAATGTATAGAAAGGCAGAGAAAGAAAAAAACCCAGGGGAAAAAAACATGTGTAAAGGAGCCGATTTTAATCCAGCAAAGAATCCGGAAGCAGAAGTCTCAGTAAAGTGGTGAGTTAAAAGTGTTATGCAGAGAAGCCGTTAATCTGTCTTCAAAGCTTATAAAATAAAATAAATATTTTAAAGTGCTCTTATAACAGGAGTAGGCAAGATGTGGCCAGTGGGCCTCATGCTGCCCCTGCTAACCCCCAGTGCTGCCCCCCCCCGCACAGACCCTAATTCAGCAGTGGTGAAAAAAAAGTCTTTTAAAAGAAAAAATGGAGTTTTCAGTACTACGGAGCACTAAATGGCCCAAATTCCGTTCGTTTACAAGCTAAATTTGACACTTTTCACACTCCATAGCCACTCCGTAACACTGCCAGGGACAAATTTAGCTTGCAATTAAGCCAAATTTAGCCCTTTTAACACTACAGAGCAGAAACTGCTCGATTTTTTTTAATTTCGGAGTGGGAAGGTAGGTCGGGGGGGGGCAAAAATGGCCCTTGGACCGCCTGCATTTGCCTACCAATCTTATAGCCTGATCCTATGCAGAGTAAGGCATACTTCAGTCCATTGGTTTCAGTGAGTACAGGTGCATCTAACTTTGCAAAGAGCCAAGCTGTTTAGTCTTTCAAGCCAGCCTTTGTGGAGGTAGTTTGGGCTGAGACAGAGCAACTTCCTAAGGCTACCCAACCATACTTGCATCCAAACCCAACCCAACTCTCTAGTAACTGTTTATTTTCTCTGTGCATGAGAGAGAAGCTAAACATTTGTGAGAATCGGTATGCCTATGTGAAAGTATCTGTGTGCAAGAGAGGATACACATGCCTCTAAGGATGCCAAGAGGTTTGTGAGAGCATATACCGTACACATGCCTGTGCATACGTATGAGAGTGCAAGTGAACATTTGTGATGTTGTCCTGCTTTCTAGTTGATTTAAAATTGGCAGCATGCCCAGAATATAAGAGGTTCTTCAGCCCTGCTATGTGCAATTGGATCACGGTACCCTCCTTCTCTCTCCACTGTCTTGCCCAAGGAGGTTTGAAATGGCAAATTCATTTGGGAGAGGCACAAAGAAGAGGACGTTTTTACTCTTTGTGTGGGAAGGATTCCATTTGCAGTCATTCTAAATCTCAATTGTTGGTACCACATTCACCAGTGTCGGCGTGCCACTTTTCTCATTCCATTCTTCTGATGGGCCATTAGGCAGCTCGTCCGAAGGTTTGGGCACTTCTGGCTGGCATGTGGCACGCACGCACACACAAGCAGGAGAGGTCAGCGCAGCGATCGAGCCAAAGGACGGGCAGCTAGATTTAAATGTATAAGGCCTCCCTCTTAGCAATTCCCCTCGGACAAAGCTGAGTGCTCGCATGATTTTTCTTTCCAGTTAGCGAGCAGAAGATGGCGCTTTGGGCTTTTCCTTGAAAGCTGGAGTGAAAAGGGCGAAAGGGTACTGATTGCTAAGAGTTCAGTAATCCAATTTCTCCAGACTGGCTTCATAATGAGAGCTCATAATTCATGCTGTCACTCTACTATGTAATAGATGCATCTTTTAAGTGACACCCAGGGCTGGCTTTTAAGCAGGAGGCTAATTAAATACACCGCACATGAAGCTGATAATATCAGAGAGAGCTGCAGATTAACTTAGCTGACATTAAGCAAGGAGCCACTGGAAAAGCAGAAGTTAGTTCATCACATCATTGCACAAGGGCCCGATTGCAGACTAATAATCTCTGTTCTTCCCTGGAAGAAACTGCTAGCAAGAGAACGGGCGAGAATCAATAAAACGATGACAGCTAATGTGCCCATTACATGAATAAATTGTTCAGATACAACAATTATCAGGCTACAAGGGTTTATTTGTAAGGTTAAAGACCTCAAGCCGCAGCTTATGCTAAAAAAAAAATAATATCAGCCATAATGATGGCAAAGAGCATTTTGCTGAAGTGGACAATCCTGCATACTTAGAATTATGAGCAAATTTTGCACTGCCAATAGGAAGTGGGGGGGAATCATTGCCCTTTTAGAACAGCTAGTAATGCACATTTGTGTCTGCATTTTGTGTGTTGGTTGTCTTCAGTTTAATGGGTTTTTAGAGAAACCTCTTGTGTTTGTAAATTCCTCTTCTGTCCAAAGATAACTAGATTATGCTGAGCCTCTGATTACTTTGGAGGCTTATCAGCATGAACCCAAGGCTGTCTCTTTATTTTAGGGCTTCTCCGGGCAGTATCTTCTCCACCTCATTAATGGGGAGTGCTACTGAACCAAGCCAGGAGGGTGCAGGGAAAGTATTGCAAGGAAGAGGTGCCAAGTAGCTCACTTTAAAGCATTATAGGCCTTAATTGGTTTAGCTGATTGGTGAGGTGTAAGTTACCACTTTCTACTTTTCAGTCTTTTCTTGCTTTGGCTTCTTCTCTCACTATTTGCCTTCTACTCTCCTTCTACTCCTCTGGTTAATCCTATTTCACACTTCCCTCCTTTCTCTCTTACTGCCTCCCTTGCCCCCACCCACAATACACATATCTGCATCTCTCCATCCTTGGAAGTGTTTCACAAAATCTGAAAACATGTATTTTCTCCCAAGATCTTTTAACCTCGGTTCTTTGCCTCTTTGCCTACCCTTTCCTTTCGTGTTCCTTTCCCTTTCCTAACAGTCCTATCTGTTTCAGATAGTAAGTCTGGGGACAGGTTTATTCTTTTTAATTTAATTACTGTACAGCACTTGGTGATTGAGGCATCATGGGGATGGTGACGATGCAAAATGGACACCACACAAGCAGTAGACCCACAATAATGTGTGTAGGCTGGTACTAGACATAGCACGAAGAAGTGTAGGATAGACTATTGGGAGATGAGTCCTACTTAAGCTACATACATCCTAAGTGATTCCTTGCCTCCATAGGTGCATTAGCCTTTATATATTTTTATTTATTGCATTTCTCTACCGCCCAATAGTTGATGATAAACTAACTACTAGCAAATGAAATAGCAGAACTCCCGGTGGGTTTATTTATTTATTCAAAACATTTCTTGGCTGCTTTTCAGGGCAGGAGCCCTCCCTAAAATAACCTATAATAATAACAAATTATTATAAATAACTAGATAAGTATTTATTCCAAAGCACCAGAGCTCATGTTTCTGCATGCTATCTCCATGCACACGTCAAGTGTAGCTGGATCCCCATGACATGCTCGATTTGACATGCGCACTAACCATAACATTTTGAGATGCAGAACAAGTGGGGTCCCTTGAAACTGGTATTATTTCTTACTAGTTTAAAATGCAATTCCTGCCATGTGTCTCCTGCAATGCACATACTGACCGGATTCGGATGACACACTGCAGCTCACTGTGGGATAAATAACCCACTCAGGGGTTGTTGTGTCATGCAAACCCAGCAAGTGTGGGTTATGCAAGGGTTAAACAACCATTGCATAACCCTAAAACAGACCATGGGTTATGCGAGGGTTGTTTAACCCTCGCATAACCCATGGTCTGTTTTAGGGTTATGCAATGGTTGTTTAACCCTCGCATAACACATGTTCACCAGGTTCGCACAACACAATAACCCCTGAGCAGAGGTTTCATATTCAAAATGGCAGCTGAACACACCGTAGCCTTGCAGTGGGCTGTCGTGTCATCTGAACTGCCACACCATCATCTCCATGATCATGATCATCAGTTTATTTGTATGTCGCTTTTCCATGTTCAAAGTGGCTTACAACAATACAGTCATGCCTTGGATTGAGAGCATAATTCGTTCTGGAAACGTGCTTGTAATCCAAAACACTCTTATATCAAAATGAAATTCCCCAAAAAAATTTGTACAGAGATTTTTAATTTAAGCCATACTACAGTACTTGTATTGCAAGATGTCGCTTGTATATCAAGTCAAAAAATTATATTATATAAAAAATCTTTAAAAATTTGCTTGTCTTGCAAAACGCTCTCAAACCAAGTTACTTGCAATCCAAGGTATTACTGTATCAAGAAAATGTACACAATAGAATATAAGAGCCAGTGTGGCATAGTGGTGAGAGTTGGACTAGCACTCGGGAGATCCGGGTTCTATTCCCCGCTCAGCCATGAAACTCACCGGGTGGCTTTGGGCCAGTCACTGACTCTCAGCCTAACCTACCTCACAGGGTTGTTGTGAGGATAAAATGGAGAGAAGGAGGAGGATTATGTAAGCCACCTTGGGTTCCTTGAAGGAAAAAAGGCGGGGTATAAATATAATAAATAAATAAATAAATAAATAACATTTCCAAATCATTAACAGTTACAAATCATAACAAGGTTTAAATAATCATACACATAAAAACATCTCACATTAATAAATATGCAATCATATTAAATAATCCAATAATAATAATAATAATAATAATAATAATAATAATAATAATAATGTCAAACAAAGGAGAAGAAACGAATCCAAACAGCAAAAATAACCACAGGGGCAGCAACCTTTGTAGCTGGAGTCAGCCAGTCAGGGCCTCCCCCTGCCAGGCCAGGTGTAATGAGCTGAAGAAGAAGCAGGGACCAGGCCTTCCAGGACTTCTAGGTGGCCTCTTGGTTCCCACTAAACGGTGCACACTGTGTAAGTGTAGATGAGCAGGGTTTTAAACCCAGGTCTCCCAAGTCTAAAACTAACCACCAGATTCCCCCTGCCGCCCATCATTGGTAATGTTTTTTTTACTTCATAGTACTGTAGCACATTTGTATGTGCCAACCTTCCCCAACCTAGCACCCTCCAGATGTGTTGGACTACAACTACCAGCATCCCCCCATTTCAAAACACCCCTTTGGCACTGACCATTTTGACAGAGGGTCCAAGGGTCCATCTAGTCCAGCATTCTGTTCACACAGTGGCCAACCAGCTGCCCACGGGATCCCACAAGCAGGACAGGAGTGCAACAGCACCCTCCTGCCCATGTTCCCCAGCAACTGGTGTACATAGGCACCCTGCGTCCGATACTGGAGATTGAATATAGCCATCAGGACTAGTAGCCATTCTCCTCCATGAATTTGTCCAATCCCCTCTTCAAGCTGTCCAAATTGGTGGTCATCACTACATCTTGTGGAAGTGAATTCCCTAGTTTAACTATGCACTGTATGAAGAAGTCCTTCCTTTTATCTGTCCTGAAGCTCCCACCAATCAGCTTCATGGGATGACCCCGGGTTCTAGTATTATGAGAGAGGGAGAAAAATGTCTCCCTATCCACTTCCTCCACACCATGCATAATTTTGTACACCTCTATGTCCCTGTACTTGCCTTTTTTCTGAGCTAAACAATCTCAGCTGCTGTAACCTTTCCTCATACAGCAGTTGCTCCAACCCCTTGATCATTTTAGGATGCGTAGTGGTGAGAGTGTTGGACTGGGACTTGGGAGATCCAAGTTCTAGTCCCTGCTCAGCCATGAAACTCACTGGGTGACTTTGGGCCAGTCACGGACTCTCAGCCTAACCTACCTCACAGGGTTGTTGTGAGGATAAACTGGAGAGGAGGAGGAGGAGGAGGAGGATTATGTAAGCCGCCTTGGGTTCCTTGAAGGAAAAAAGGCGTGGTATAAATATAATTAATAAATAAATAAATAAGTCCTACAACTCCCAGCACACCACAGTCAGGGGTATGCTGGGAGTTGTCGGACATTTTTCTGTCTAAACATACATAGGATTGTGCCTTTAGTTGCTCTTTTCTGCACTTTTTCCAACTCTACAATATCCTTTTTTAGGTGCAGTGACCAGAACTGTACACAGTATTCCAAGTGTGGTCGCACTATAGATTTGTATAAGGGCAGAATGATCTTGGCAGTTTTATTTTCAATTCCTTTCTTAATTATGCCTAACATGGAATCTGTCTTTTTCACAGCAGCTGCACACTGGGCTGATATTTTCATCGAGCTGTCCAGCACAACCCCAAAATCTCTTCCTTGGTCAGTCAGTCACTGCTAGCTCAGATCCCATCAGGAATACATGAAGTTGGGATTTTTAGCCCCAACATGCATCACTTTACAGTTGCTTACAATGCACTGCATTTGCCATTTTGATGACCATTCTCCCAGTTTGGAGAGCTCCTCACATGGGTTATTCTAGGGCTATGGGTTGTTTAACCCTCAAATAACCCATGACATCCAGGTTCGCATGATCCGACAAGCCATGGCATGCCCCTGCTGCAGCTTGCATGTTCTAAATGGCGGCCGGTGCATGTCTCAGAGCCCTGCAGGTTAATTAAACCATGGTGGCTTATCATGATGTGTGAACCGAGTCATTGACTGGCAGCGGCTCTCCAGGGTTTCCCAGACCTACCTGGAGATGCTGGGGATTGACCCTGGGAGCTTCAGCATGCAACGCACGTGCTCTACCACTGAATTATGGCCCTTCTCCTATGTCCTATCCTATGTCCTATCCCGCTACATTCAATAAAGCTCGGTGTTATGTTCCCAGGCTCGGAGGCTCAGCAGCACACCAATGAGGACTCAGAGTCTGATGAGCTATTCATAGATTCATAGATCATAGAGTTGGAAGGGGCCTACAAGGCCCTCGAGTCCAACCCCCTGCTCAATGCAGGAAACTAGAGGAGGGGTCTCCCATCCAAGTAATAACCAGGCCTGACCCTGCTTAGCTTTCCACACTCAGACAAGCTGAGCCAGCGTGAGCCACAGGCCTGTATCGGTCATCCCACCTTCAGCACCCACTCATATACCTTCCAGACCTGGGGACATAGCTCTCCCCTCAACCTCAGACTCTGAGAATGACTCCCACACAGCTTCTCCTGTTCCTCAGCCACATAGGAGCAGGAGGCTACAAAAATAACTGTGGGCCCTTTAAGGGCTACAGCTAGCATTCAACAAGGGCAGAACCTCTCAAAGTTCTGGGCTTCTTCAGGCCCCAGTTGCCTGCAGTCCCTTGCTGCAGCAACAGCTCTCCCCCTGCAGGGAAATGCTCCAGTCAGCATCCTGCAGTATGCTGTCCAGGGTCCTGACAGTTCTTTACATTGCTTTGACTCTGCTCTACTGGTATGGTTGTGACTCTGCTTTACTGGACTTGCCCCCTCTCTGCCTGACACTGAACTGTTTGTGGGGTGCATGTGCCACAGATGCCTTCCTGCATCTACCCTAGGCCAGGACAGTCACTGTTATACTTATGTTAGAGGTCAGGAACTGAGGCTGTGGGATAATGACATGCCCAAGGCCACACAATGAATCCATGGCGGAAAAAGTGACACCTGATACCTGGCTGGATCCATTCTGCCAACCTCATTATTCTTGCACCAGAGTTTTAGTGTTCTGTTATAAGATCGTTGTATTATTAGATACGTGCCACGTGGGTCTACCCCTTGTGTAGCATTATATTCTATTAGAGGCCACACTTAGAGTTGCCAATTCCAGACTCAAAGATAGCTCTTCACATTTGAAAAGCTGAGTGGCAGGGAGAATGTTGGCAATTGTGTCTCTTCCTCCCACCACAATGTTGCATTAATGGGAGAACCTGCCAAATTTCTACCTGCCACGCAGCTGCTAAGGGAACAGAAGCAATTTTCACAAACAGGTAGTGGAAACCTAGTGTACATAAAAGATCTGCTGAATCCCTTTCTCCCTGACATACACAGATAATCATAGATGGTGGATGCTTCATGTTGCCAGCTCTTGCAGATAAATGTTTTGTTCCTCCATATAATGGGGTTTCTACGGTGCATGATAGATGCATTCCACCATGGCTCAATAGCAGATTACTGTAACAAAAATATACATTCCACTCAGATCAGGAAACATCACCCAATATATATAATCACAATTCTTTATGTTTATTTTATGTTTATTATTTTAATGCCTACACCCAAATATGTAACCTAAAAAATGCACATTTAACATTTTAAATGCAGGGTGGGGGTCCAGTAAAATCAGTCCTGTTTGAGCAATCACTTTTTAAAAAAATGATAAAGACTATGAAGTAACGACACACTTCATTATGCCCAGAAAACCTGGAAGAAACTTAAGCCAAATAAAATGAAAAAGTTTAAATTTCAGTGGAATTTTATTTATTTATTTATTATATTTATACCCCACCTTTTTTCCTGCAAAGAACTCAAGGCGGCTTATATAATTCTCCTCCTCCTCCTCCTCCTCCTCCTCCTCCTCCTCCTCCTCTCTATTTTATCCTCACAACAACCCTGTGAGGTAGGTTAGGCTGAGAGTCAGTGACTGACCCAAAGTCACCCAGTGAGTTTCATGGCTGAGCGGGGACTAGAACCCGGATTTCCCGAGTCCCAGTCCAATTAATTAAAAACCTTAATGACAAAAATAAATTACAACAGAGAAGGCCTGAGTGGAGAACATCTGATCATAAGCAAAGGGGATAAACCAAAACATGAATTTGAACAAAATCAAACTGAAGTGAAGCAATTGGGGGGGCAGCAGGGGGAGGGGCAAAGTGTCCCTGTCATGATGTGCCTCAGCTTCCTTAGGTGAGTCCAGCCCTGCAGGGGGCACTAAAGCTGCAGGAACCGAGGCTCCTGCACAGTGCACTGACCAGAGAGACCACTGGTTGCTAAAGTTAGACCACTCTTAGTTACACCACTGTTCTAACTCCAGTTTCTGATTCTCTTACACTCCTAACTCTGCCCAGTAAGTTTCCCCTCTTTGCTACTCACTAGTCATCTCACAAATCAGGAGCTTTGCATTGCAAAGCCAGAGAGGCCATTTCATTGGCTGTTGCCATGATGATGTCTCATGTGACAGGCAGGCACACAAGACGCACAGCCCTTGGTGGCGGTGATGATTAGCTCTCAATCTGAAACATCTACTATCTAGAGAGCCTGTTAACATGAGTAATAGAACACAGAGTTTGACTTTCCAATTATTTGATGCAGTGCTATCTAGTCTCCAGCCCTTAGGGGACAATCAATGATAGAATACACTTAAGGGAAAGCAGGGAGCGGCACTGATTGAAAACAGACCCTTCCTCATTACAGAAATGGCAGGAGCAAACCATTCATTGCAAGAGTTTATTTATTCCTGACATCGTTTGCTGGCAAAAGGTGCTAGGCTGCTATCCCTAGAAACCATTTGTCCATCTGCACAAGCCTATATAAACCTTGCGCAGCAGAAGCCATATGTCACGGCTATTTCACAAAACAAGCAGTACTTCTGTGGCTGATAATGAAATGTTCTCCGTGGTTTATTCCGTCTGTGGCCTCTCTCTGCTGAGATTGAGAGGAGGCAAAGGCTAGTTTGTATTGTGAGCCTGGGAAGGCCTGCAAACTAGGGAGATATTAAATTATCTTTTTGTAGGAAAGAAAATATTGCATGGAAGGCACGGGGTGGGAATGAGCCAAATGTACGCTAGTGATATAGAAATGGAGATTCAAGATTGCTTCCTTGTTAGAATGTTTTAGGACAGCCTTCCCCAATTTGGTCAGGGATGTTGAAGAGTCCTTGGTTTCGAGTCACGAGTCGAGTCACGAGTCTTTGGACCCGAGTCCGAGTCCTTGGTCCAAAATGGTGACTCACGAGTCCTGAGTCCCGAGTCACTCCCAAAACTGACTCCACGAGTCCCTATTAAAATCAATGGGGTTTTCCCCCAACAAAATAAGGCTGCTTCAGATGTGTGGCTTAAATAAATTCTAGGCACAAGTGTGCCTTTTTATTTCAAAACTCTGCAACTGATTTTGGCAAGAACAGACCAGGCAGACAAACCCAAAATAACCAGGCAGGCAGAGGAGGCAGGGAACCCCAAAGCAGGCAGGGCAGGCAGAGGCGTTTGTCTTGGACAATTCAAACTGTGGAACTGGTTAAGAAGAGACCAGGCAGGCAGAGGAGGTAGGGAACTCCAAACAGGCAGACAGGCAGTGCCCTTTGTCTTGGACAATTCAACTGTTGAACTGGTCAAGAAGAGACTAGGCAGGCAGAGGAGGCTGGGAACCCCAAACAGGCAGGCAGAGGCAGCAAAACCAAAATGTCTGACCCTAACCCTAACCCCCCACAACAACACATCAATCAAAATAAATCTCAACACATTGTTGGGGCTGCGCTCCTGGTAGCTGTCCATAGTGGCCGAGCAGCGGTGCGCCTCACTTCCATGCGCTCTTCACTGGTGATCGCGCTCCTCTCCACTCCTTCTGGCACAGCCCAGGGACGTTGACGAGTCCTTGGTCTCAAGTCCCGAGTCCTTGGTCTTGAGTCCCAAGTTGAGTCTCGAGTCCCATTAAAAATATTGGGACTCGAGTCAGAGGGGGGACTCAGTCCGACTCACGAGCCGAGTCCTCGTGTCCGAGCCCCCATCCCTGAATCTGGTGCCCATCAGATGTGTCAGACTACAACTCTCCTCATCCTCTGACAGCATGGTGTTGGGGATTATGGTAGTTCTGGTCCAACACATCTGGGGGAAGGCTGTCCTAGGATGATCTATGGGCTTGGAATGCTGCCATTTTTAAAACTGAGGACTATAAATAAATATCTGCAACCACTCCAATCAGCAACCAGTATTATTGGGTGCCTGCAGGAGGCCACACTGCCAACTCCCAGACACTGCTGCTGCTCTTCCTTGTGGGTGCTGCCTGTTCACCCACCCTCTTCCACTGGGCGGTGGTGCAGCTGGGGCCCAGAGGGACATGGGGGCAAGATGACGGGCAAGCTGCCGCAGCAATTTAATTATTTATTTACAGCATTTTTCACCCCACTCTTCAGCCAAAAAAGGCTCCCAGAGTGGCTTGCAAAGATTAATATTAGACAGTCCCTGCCCTCAGGCTTACAATCTAAATGACATGACACAAAAGGAAAAGGGATTGGGAGGGAGGAGGAAGAAGAAAGCAAAACTCAGGCACCAGTTCTTAGTTACAAAGTTCTTATAGATGTGTTTTTTTGTTTGTTTGTTTTTTAATCTGGCAGGGAAGGGCAAAACAAGCTCCCTGCAGCTGTTACTTCTTTGGCCGATGTTTGGGTCAGGCTGGTCTCCCCCTTGCTGTGATGTTAATCCTGGGAGGCAGGGTGTGCAGCCTCCCAGTGGTCCTTGGTTCTCTGGCCAATGGAGGAGGCCAAAGTCTGGGGAAAATGTCAGTCAGAGCTATGTGTTCCTCCTCAATTAAAAAGTAATGAGGAGGAGCTGCTCATAGCAGGGGAGTCATGAGGGTGCAATCATTGGGCACAGGGCCCACAAAACGTGGAGCCATCCATGACCAATACCTGTGTTCCATGCTGGTATCATTTTACTTAGTATATTTTGCTATACAGCATGTTATTGCTACGCAGGTATCCGTCAGCAAGAGCAAAAATGTGTCTGGACTCTGGGTGTAATTATATTGGAAATATAATTCACTATTTATTATTCTGCCCACCATATGCTGACCCAAGGGCATTTTTTAATCAAATATTCTTTTGCAGTACCTAGATAAGACACCTCAAGTCCTCAAGACATGGTGGCAGCATTACTATTCGATTACCAGTGTTACAGTGGTGATGTGATGGCATTGTTTGCCATAGCAGCTAGGATAGGAAATTATATGCATGCTTTTTAATGAACGTTGTTAATTATTTTAACTGAGTAAAGTTTTGTGTGGAGATTGATTTTAATTATGATAGGTTTTTATGTATGCCATCGATGCACATTGTATTTTGTAAACTACTCATTTGTTACAGGTGAGGTTTGCAAAGGCCTTTGGCTATCCACAATAACGTTTATTCATTCATATGCACCTTGTTCATAACTATTTATGGATTGATTTGATTTGTACTCCAACTTTCTACTAAGAAAATGGCACACAAGGCAGTGTGCAATCATAGGAATGATTTTAAAAAATTAAAATAAAAACTTGATTAAAACAATAATAAAACAAATACATTAAACACATAACAATAACAGAATAAAAACAGCACCCAACCTAACAGACCCACTTAAGGTGCAATCCTATGCATGTTTAGACAGAAAAAAGGCCTACAACTCCCTACAGCTGGCTGGGGCATGCTGGGAGTTGTAGACCTTTTTTCCCCTGTCTAAACATGCATAGGATTGCATCCTTACACACCAAAAGTCCGCTTGAATAAAAATGTATTTGCCTGCTGACAGAAGGACAACAGAGAAGGAGCCAATCCTGGCCTCCCCTGGCAGGGAGTTCCACAACTATCTTCCCGAATGTGCACACTAAGGGTGTAGTGAGCTATACCCTAAAGAAATAATCTGATGTCCAGTTGGCACAGGGATTTACACTCCTGCCTTCATGGGCATTGGGATGGCCAGCACTCATGGATGCCTCCAACTGGAAGTGCCCTTTAGAAAGAGGGACTTACCGTATTTGAGATCACCCAGTGAATCCCAGCTAAACTGAGATTTGAATTCAGGTCCTCCAGTTCTCTGTACCCCACTGTTCAGACTATACTCTAGTCTGTCCGCTCTGTACCCCTTTATTTAGTTATTACTTTAATTTATTTCTATAACTTATACTCCACTTTCCTATATTGAGTATGCTCAATTAAAAAGCATCACCAAGACAAAACATTTTCTCACACACACACACACACACACACACACACACCAGTATCTTTAGAGTGCCTTTAGAGTGGAATAGGACTGTTTTCAATGCCCACCTAAAAGCAAGCAAATTTATTTTCATTACAGTTTGTCCCTTCTTCCAATACTAATTTTCATGAGTTTCCTGTACTAATGCATTTCTTCCTCTTAGGAATTGTGTGTATGTGTGTGTGTGCGTGTGTGCGTGCGTACGCACGCACGCACACACACACACGCGCGCACACACACACACACACGCACACACTTTGCCTTTCTTCCTTAGAGACCTAAGGCAGCATACATACAGTTCCCAGGCAGACTCACATCTAGGCACTGGAAAGACCCAGACCTGCTTAGATTCGGCAAGGCTGCTGTATGATGTGCCTTCAGACCATGCCTTGGGACATGTAAGTACACCTGTGCACTCACTCATCCACACACCAGTCCATCAGTAACTCTGATGTGATGTGTGTGTCCCCCCAACCCCCCCCAAATATTGATTGATGTGCACACTAAGGGTGTAGTGAGCCTTATATTTTTAATCCACCCAATAACCAATGTTCTCTGGGTGGATTATGAACAGTTACAAAAACTAAAAAGCCATACAAACAGTTAAAAATATAGAATATCATACAAATATTTAAAAGAATATAACAATACAGAACAACAAACAGCACAGGAATGGATAAAGCAGCCATGAAAATCTAGAACTAGGTCTCTAAAATGCCTGGGAGAAAAGAAAGGTTTTTGCCCGACACTGAAAAGATTGTGTGTGTGTGTAGGCGATCACTCGTGACCGAGTAAGATTGTCTTCCAGGATAAAAAAAAATTAAAAAAAGAAAATTTTAAAAGGAGGAAATTCTAAAGAAAAATATTGTGTAGACTCTAGCGATGGGTCCGTAAGTGACTGTGGAGGCCAATTCTAGATCCACACAGCTTTCCACAGTGAGGACACAGGTTACCAGATGGAAGATGGTCCTGTAAAGGATTCGTTTGACGTGCTTTTCGCTTAGCACGTTTCTCTCTTTCACCTTGCACTTGGGCTTCTTCACAGTCCATAGAACCTTTGTGAAAGGCCAACCTCCAGTTAGATCGTTCATGGGCCAGAGCTTCCCAGTTTTCGATGTTTATATTGCATTTTTTTAGATTAGCCTTAAGAACATCTTTAAACCTCTTATGCTGACCACCAATATTCCGCTTTCCATCCTTCAGTTGGGAATAAAGTAACTGAAAAGATAATAAAAGATAACAATGTAGGCATCAAGGAGACATCTTTGAGAAAGGTATTCCATAAATGGGGCACCACAACTGAGAAGGCCCTCTCTCTTGTAGCCACCCTTTGGCGGGGGCACCCAGAGGAAGGGCCCTGAAGAATCACCTAAGGGTCTGAGCAGGTATATATGGGAGGAGTCGTTCCATTAGATATTCTGGTCCCAAGTTGTTTAGGGCTTTAAAGGTCAACACCAACACTTTGAATTGGGTTTGGAAACAGACTGGAAACCAGTGCAGCTGACAAAGCACTGGCATCACATGATAACATTGGCCAGTCCCAGATAGTAACCTAGTAGCTCTGTTTTGAACTGAAGTTTCTGAACTGTCTTCACAAAATAGTGCCACTTACAACACATTGTGGTAATCCAGCCAGGTGGTCGCCAGGCTATCTCTGTCCAGATAGGGTCGCAGCTGGTATATCAACCTAAGCTGATAAAAGGCACTCCCGGCCACCAATGCCACCTAGCCCTCAAGTGACAATGATGGATCCAGGAGCACCCACTTGATCTTTCAGGGGGAGTGCAAGCTGCTCCAGGACAGGTTAAACACCACTCAACTGGGCAGACAAACCACCTGCTAACAATGCCTGTCTTTTCTGGATTGAGTTTCAGTTTCATGGCCCTCATCCAGTCCATGACCCTGCTCAGACACTGATTCAGGACATCCACTGCCACACCTGGGTTAGATGAAAAGGAGAGGGAGAGCTGGGTGTTATCGACATATTGATGGCACCTCAGTCTACATCCCCAGATAACCTCCCCCAGTGGTCTCATCTAGATGTTAAATAGCATGAGGGATAAAACTGAGCCCTGGGGAACCCTGTGACATAATTGCCATGGAACAGAGCAGTAACCCCGCAGCAGCACCTTCTAGAAGCAGCCATCCAAGTAGAAATGGAACCCCTGTAAAACAGTGCCCCCAACTCCTAACCCAGACAGCCGTTCCAGAAGGATACCATGGTCAATGGTATTGAAAGCTGCTGAGAGGTCCAAGAGGACTAACTGGATCACACTTTCCACCTCCTCTCTCTCTCACCAAAGGTCATCCCACAGGGTGACCAAGGCAGTTTCTGTCCCAAAATCAGGCCTAAAGCCAGACTGAGATGGATCTAGAAAATCAGCTTCATCCAAGAATGTGTGGAGTTGATCAGCAGCCTTGCACTTGACTCCCCTTGCCCAAGGAGGGGATGTGAGCAACCAGCCTATAGTTGTCCTCCACTTTTGGGTCCAGGTTAGGTTTCTTCAGGAGTGGCCTGATCACTGCCTCTTTTAAGGAGGCTGATACCAGCCCCTCTCTCTAAGAGGAATTTACAACCTCCCAGACCCAACCGGCTATCCACTCCTTATTAGATGTAGCAACCAAGATGGGAAAGGGTCAAGCATACAAATGGTTGGTCAAACTTATCCAAGCACCTTGTCCTGCATCCTCATGCCTCAACAACTGAAACTCATCTGGTACAGCTGGACCAGATGGTGCTCTGGATACCTCCATTATACAGAACCACACTAATAGAGGAGTCCAAGTCATGCTGGATATGAACAATTTTATCTTCAATGTGTCTTGCAAAATTTTTCACAGTGAGCTGTTGAGAGTGTGACCAATTCCCTCTCAGGGTCACATTTTAATAATCCCTTCACCACCCGAAACAGCTCTGCTGGACGACAGTGTGATGATGCAATGGATTTGGAAAAGAACGTCTTCTTGGCCACCCTCACCACCACACGCCGGTAGGCTCGATAATGAGCTCTAGCCAGTGTTTGGTCGGATCCAGCATGAGTCTTTCTCCACTTGCATTCCAGCGGACACCCCACTTGCTTCATTGCCCTCAGCACCAAGGTGTGCCAAGGACCCATTTTGGCTCTGCCGAGAGAGTGTGTGTGTTTGGATGTGACCGTGTCAACCACCCTGGTCAAATCCATGTCTGACAGAGTGACCAGGGGTTCAACAGGAGCACCAGTCATGTCAACTGGAAAATCCACCAGAGCCCTTAAGCCACTAGGCTCCATTAGTCTCCAAGGGCGGGCCATTCTAATTGGTCCCCCACCTTTGCAGAGGGGAAAAGCTGCCTAAAGTCTTCTAAACCTCAGTAGGTACTGATCCGAACATGACAAAGGGGAAGATGTTAAATTACCCACTTTCGGATCACCGTCTTCCTGCCCAACCAAGAAAACCAAATCCAGAGTGTGACCTATTGGACGTGTTGGGCCAATGACATGTTGTTGGGACTGACCCATGGTTGTCATGGTGTCCATGAAGTCTTAAGCCGCACCAGATTGGACAGCCTTGGCATGGATATTGAAATACCTCAGGACACTCATCCTAGGAGCCCTAGGAGCCCTCTGCATCAAGTCTCGAGACGATCTATGTCAGCTCAGGCAGGGAGACTGTTGGGCAGTGGGGTGGGTCATACACCAGCAGAATCCCTATCCTGTCCTGGGTTTCCAACACCAGATACAAACACTCAAAACTGGCACCTAGGAAGCCTGGAAACAGAGATGGAATCCCTATAGACCACAGCAAAAAAAACACCCTGATCCTCAGGTCTGTGCTGATGCAATAACAAATGCCCAGGTGGGCACAGCTGGGTGAGACTAACTCTCCCCCTCTTCGCCCACCCAGGTCTTAGCTACACATGCCAGGTCTGCCCCCTCGTCCACAATTAAATCATGGATGACTGAAATCTTATTACGGACCAACGTAGCATTTAGCAGCAGTACCACAAGACCCGAGGGCGAGTCGGTAGAACAACCAGAGACCATCCAGTTGTTCAGGGGGTGGGGAGGAAGAACCTAGAAGAGGGAACAGGCCTTGGGAAAGGCTCTGACAGTGAAGGAGCAGTGGAGTTACAATGCAAGATATTTGTCCAAATCTATTGCAGGAAGAGAAGTACCTGTTTCAAGGTGCACTAACATTTTACATCACAGGTGGGGAACCTCAGGCCCAGGGGCCAAATATGGCCTGCCTGGGTCCCATTCCCCAGAAGGCCACACAACTTCCCCTTTCCACCAGCCACCAATCCTGTGGAGGCTTCGTGCCATGTCTCCAAAACTGAATTTGGCTCTTGAGCTGAGAGAAGTTCCCTCCCCGTTTTACAGGATGAATCCGGAAATAAAGCAGGTACAGTAAATTATAGGTGCAAACCTCCCTAACCTGCCATACTCTTTCCAGCAACAGTTTCTGCAAAAGGCGCTGGTCCAGACATATACCCTCTCTTCCTCTGACAGAAACCACCTTCTGATCAAATTGGTTAAGGACCATTTTAAAAGTCAGCCTGTTTAAACCACAAGAGTGCTCCAAAGATTATTTGGTCACAGAAGACCCCATTGCTCGACCACTTACTTGCAATCGTGTTATTGATTATAATGGGAATATATGTAGCTAAGTGGCCCTGGCAGATACTTAACCTGGCTAAAATCTCATAGGATGCAATGCCAGTTGGAAGCGCTTGTGTAATATGCAATAGAAATACAATTTCATCGAGGTCTGATGATGTTTCTGCTGCTCTGTCCTGATCTGCTTGCTGCTCAGATGACTCGTCCTCTGCCATCTCTTTCCTTTAATTTCAGTTTTCTGCATTTCTGCCATTCTTGCCCAGCACTTAATTCCAGGCAGCTGATGATCTGTCTCTGACTTCACCATTACAACATGATGACTTCATAATGGAGGTTCAGCATGTCAAGAATGCTGTAAATCTTTCCCTGCTTGGGTTCATAGAACTCTCAGGTGAGATGAGTGATACTGTTAATAAATTGAGACTGAATTGCTCAAGTTGTCTCCAGGGCACCCTGATTCATGCAACGTAAAGAGACAGCCACCTTGCCTTCAGCTGCTTGTTTTAAATGGCCCAGGAATCCATTAGCAAATGCACAGTATCTAAAGCCAGCCAGAAAGCCGTCTTTGTTGCTATCACCAGCAAGGCATACGGCGAACTCCAAATCTAAAAGCAAATTGAATCAGAGGATTCCGAGAGAGTCCAGATGCAGCCTCCTTCCCAAGGGAATCTTTATGATAAAGTTTGGTAAACATTACTTTGGAACAGAGTTAAGCTGCATCGATTGGAGATGCAAGCACCCGACCCTTTCACCGTGCACCTGACAAAGGCACATGGAACACTGTTTAAGGCCAGAGGTTGGTGGCCATAGCTCCATCTGCTTAGGGCCTCGCTCAGCATAAAGCCTATGTCGAGTTAACAGAGGATGTGGTGGAACACCAACTGAATAACTTTGCTGCCCTGTTCAAGCACTCCAGCCTCACTGCTTGGTGCGGACTAGTAGCTCCTGTGCACACACATATTGTTCACACAAAACCAAATGCCAAGGGCCATCGATGTGATGTGATAGCGCACTGCAGGAACATAAGCACAGTGTGGCAAGTCCGAGGGTGGCTTTTGGGAAGCAGCACTGAAAGTCTGGCATTTCTTTCAGAAGTCATGCAGAATTTTCTTTTGACAAATTGTAAATCTGCCTTTATGATATCAGTGTACTTGTAAAGGATGTGATTTCCAAACTACTAAAGGCTTTCGCCCAGTTTAGTGTATCACTTTCCCTTTAAGTGTTAAGTGAAAGCTAAACTACATGTGAAGCGAAATGAGTTTTTCCGTCTTTAAAAAAAATGTAAATTGCATCTGCTGGGGGGGGGGGATAATTAATTGGATCAGAGCAGGCATGGAGGGGGAATTCAACCCTTTCCTCCCATGCTATGGTCCTGAGGGAAAACCCTTTTCGATGCCAGTGTTTGCAGTGGCATCAGGGAGGTATCCCCCCCCCCCGCCCCAAGTAAATATTAGCTTCAGAATATGAATTTTCTTCAGAATTGCAGCAGAGGAAGAAAGGGTTAAATTCCTACACACCTGCTTTGATCCTATTAATTATCAGCAACTGCCACCCCAGCAGATGCAATTTGCATTTTTAAAAACCAGCACATATTTAGCTGCGCCTGAGGTGCACATATTTAACCCCAGGTATCGTTTAACTGTGACTCATCATCACTAAGGAGCTTTGGAATATCTGGTAACTTTACACAATTCTGGCCTGTCGCTGAGCTCCTTTCTAGGGTGGGGGCTGTTGTTTTTAACCACAGTGAGTCGGGCAACTAAGAAAGGAATGAGCAGAAAAGTAAATAATGCAGCACAACTAAAGAAATTTAAACACCAGCACAAAAAGAGACAACTCCCTTTTCAGTTTGTACTTGCAAGTGTTGTGAAAGGCATTTGACTTTCAGTACATCTATAGAAATACTCGGGGCCATGAGTGTGGGTGGGACGGGTGGAGCCCATGTTGCAAAAGATGCTGAAGTCCAGCTCTCAGGTCTCATGCTGTTTCACTGGCACCCTTACAAATATTGCTGCTCGAAGCGGCTGCTAGGATTGCTTAAACAGCTCCATGGCCTTCTTTGATGGCTACTGCTTCTCTGGGTCTACTCTAATGTATCCTATGATCCATGTTCTTTTGTTCCTCTATTGTCCTCTCACCATGCTCACAGCCCCTGTGTTTGTCAATAGCAGTTGCCGCTGTATGCCTATGTACCCCAGTTGCTGGGGAACATGGGCAGGAGGGTGCTGTTGCACTCATGTCCTGCTTGTGGGATCCCGTGGGCAGCTGGTTGGCCACTGTGTGAACAGAATGCTGGACTGGATGGACCCTTGGTCTGATCCAGCGTGACTCTTCGTATGTTCTTATGTAATAAAAGCTGATCTGGCCTCAGCACAGCATAGGGCAGAAGACAGTGGGTGGCAGTCAGATGACCAGCTCAGACCTTGGCAGGTCAGTATGGGCTCAAAAATCCACAATGCCATGGGCAAAACCAGTCATGTGTAAATGCTCTAAGCCAGCCTTCCCCAACCTGGTGCCCTCCAGATGTTTTGGACTACAACTCCCATAATCCCTGACCACTGGCCAGGCTGGCTGGGGCTGGTGGGAACTGACACCCAAAACATCTGGAGGGCACCAGTTTGATGAAGGCTGCAGCTAAGCACCCTTACGTAGAAGAGAGATCTATGAGAATCAGCAGAACTTACTGGTGCTTGTGAAGTTATGTTATTTGGGTTTACATTTAAAATGTATAGGTGGTAAGTATGTAATGTAATGTGTTTTTGTATAGAGCATATGATTAGAAGCATGTATTCCTGCGGTATCTCTGTTATGTTAGGTGAAAACGCGGCACTTGCGGAGCTCAGACGATGCTGGATTTCACTGTCGATGTTAGCTGTAACAGAAAGATAGCTGCCAAGATAGAGAAAATGATCGACATTTTCCAGTACTGTCCCGCCAAACTGGATAGAATGAAACATAGAGTATTCGAGGATCGGGATATTTGTAAGAAGACCAAAACACTGGTTTACCAACTTTATTGTATGCCTGCGAAACATGGACTATCTATAAACGTCACCTCCAACTCCTTGAAAGATTTCATCAACGTTGCCTCCGGAAAATCCTGCGAATTACTTGGGAAGATAGGCGAACAAATGTCAGTGTACTGGAAGAAGCAAAGACTACTAGCATTGAAAAAATGATCCTTCAACGCCAACTTCAGTGGACCGGTCATGTTGTTCGAATGCCTGACTGCCGTCTCCCAAAGCAGTTACTTTATTCCCAACTCAAGGATGGAAAGCGGAATATCAGTGGTCAATATAAGAGGTTTAAAGATGTTCTTAAGGCTAATCTAAAAAAATGCAATATAAACATCAAAAACTGGGAAGCTCTGGCCCATGAACGATCTAACTGGAGGTTGGCCTCTCACAAAGGTTCTATGGACTTTGAAGAAGCTCGAGTGCAAGGTGAAAGGGAGAAACGTGCTAAGCGAAAAGCACGTCAAATGAATCCTTTACAAGACCATCTTCCATCTGGTAACCTGTGTCCTCACTGTGGAAAGCTGTGTGGATCTAGAATTGGCCTCCACAGTCACTTACGGACCCATCGCTAGAGTCTACACAATTTTCTTTAGAATTCTCCTCCTTTTAAAATCTCCTTTTTGTAAATTTTCTTTTTCTTTTTTTTTTTTATCCTGGAAGACAATCTTACTCGGTCACGAGTGATCGCCTGACTGACTGACTGATGTTAGGTGAGTGAGAAAGGATGGGCAGAAAGAATGGTGTATTTGCATATGTGACATGATTGGCTGAGAGAGTGAGAAGGGGGTGGAGCCTGTGTTATATAAACAGTGGGCAGTGCTGTTCAGGCAGGAGGTTTTTGTGGGGATTTGTGAAGAGAGGGCAGGAGAGAGAGAGAGGAGTGTGTGGGGAATGTGAAGCTGACTAGAGAGAGCGGAGCAATTATGTTAGGATTATTAAGAGTTTAGCTAGTGAGTGCAGGGATTGATATTGGGAACAATTGTTGAGGGAGGATTGGTACTAGGATAAGACAGTACATTACAGAAGAAGAAGAAGAAGAAGAAGAAGAAGAAGCAGCAGAAGATTTATTTCTTACCTGCCTATCCACTTGGATCGAGATGGGGAATAACAATAAATATGAAATACATAAACTGGTTAAAACATAGTAAATATTATTAAAACATTATTAAGAACTTTTTAAAATATCCTAAAATTCCACTGGGTAGGCCTGCCGGAAGAGATCAGTCTTTATGGCCTTTTTAAATACCAAAAGATTATTCAGTTGACAAATCTCCTCCAGCGGGCTATTCCACAGTCTGGGAGCGGCAGAAGAGAAGGTCCTCGGGGAAGTACTCGCCAGCCTGGTCTTGGCTGATTGGAGTAAATTCCTTCCAGAGGACCTAAGTGCGCGGGGCGGATTGTATGGGAGAAGGCAATCCTGCAAGTAACCCGGACAGATTATCTGAAACTTACACATGAAACTTATTTCCAGAACTTGTTGTGTTTTAGAATAAACTTTTCTTTGTTATTTGAAACAGTCGGTGTGGGAAGCTGTGCTTATTGTACTGGTCAAAGAAAGAGGTATAAGGTAGGGATTGGACATCCCAAAGTCAGTGTGAGAGGTGTAAGGGTAAGGGTTAGAGGAAAAGAAACCCCCAATGTTACATAAACGCACCCAGAGATCCCAATAAGGAGAGCAAGCTCGAGGCCCTACTGAGGGGTGGGGTACAACAGTGCTCTCCAGATGTTGTGGATGTCAGCTCCTGCCAGCCCCAGCCAGCATGACCCCTACATGGGGCTAGGATGGGAGCCTACATGGGGCTAAGGGGGGGGGAGTATGATATTCAGATTCTCTCAGATGCATTCCCACCACAGGCTCCTTTAATTTAAATGGGCCTGTCACTGTAGCGTTCCTAGAAAGGAGGCGAGGGAAGGTGGTAGGGAGGGAGCACTTCACTAAACCGAAAGGAAATGTGCCCTACAGGAAAGCAGTGCCCCAGGTCTGCCCCGACACCTGTCAGCTGCATTATCTAAGCATGGCCTATACTCAGTGGAGTCTGCCACAGCAAATTCCCCCAGAATGGCATTCCACATTAGCTGCACACCTTGCCTCCAAACATCCGCAGCACTCATTAGGCGATGCAAAATGACACTCCAGCCCTGACGTCTCCTCTGTCTCTTTGGATTACTTGGAGATGCAGCCTCCCTTTGCGGAGCTTTGTGCAGGCTTCCGTGAGAAGAGAGCAGCACGTTCCTTCATGGGGGTGAGTGCTTCAGCCATAACGCCTGCTGAAAGAAGTGCTCACCTTTCCTGCACACATCCCTTCGGACTGTCAACATCGAAGAATCGGGATGTAAAACCTCGTTAACAGTAGTCGGCTGCCTTTTAATGAGTAATGATGGCGATTGCATCTACAGAGTTTTGTCAGTTACGGTAATCAATTTGATTAATTGATTCAAATCTTTTGAACAATCAAAAAGACGCACCTGATTATTTAAAAAAAATATTTTTAAGGCAAGCACTTAGTTTAAAAATCTATGAGTGGCAGGCACCTTCTAATAAGAGGCGTTGCTTCTCTCATACACAGGAGGACAGAATGCCTATCTTCCGATATGCAGGTACATCCAGACAGCAGATTCCAAGAGCTAGCAATCAGAAGGCATTGTGCGGCTGTTCCATCTTTTCAGATTTAACAGATTTTCCATGGCAAGAAAAAAAGAGGGAAGAAGCGGTGGGAGAACATGGAAGGGCTACAAGTGGAAGATGTCATTGTTTGGAACCCCAATAAAATTCCATGACTGAAGCAGGGCAACGCCACAATAAAAGCCTCATCTGGAAGCACTCATTTGGCGTCAGGAGCTGCTGGAATTTGTGTGCAGCTTCCTTGTGTGGTGAACCACTGAATTGCGAGTGGCAGTCTTCTCAGTAAAGTACTGTCAGACTCCATCCACTCGGCTGGCCATTAGATCTTTCTGAACACAGGGCCGGATTAAGATAGGGGCTATTGGAGCTGCAGCTCCAGGCCCCTACCACAAAATAGGCCCACAATGCCTGGACCCGCGGCGCGGAGAGCCGCAGAGAGAGCCACACGCGCGCAGTCCTCGGCATCTGCGCCTTCCGCGGCTGCTCTATTCCATAAATGGCTGTTCAGGCAGGAGCGAAGACAGCCCGGCTCGGGGGGGGGAATGTCACGAGTGGGCCTTTGGGCAAGCTGGAAGCCGGAAGAGGCGGGGCCCGGAGCGGGTGACGTGTGAGAGCGCGCGCTGACGGGACGAGCGGCCGCCATGGAAGGCTGCCTAGGGCGCGTGGCGGAAGAGGGCGCAGAAACGCTGCGCTCCTTCCTTGCCACTGGCGCGCTCCTGCCCCGCCTGCCGCCTCCGCCGCGCCTTCCCGCCCGCTGCCGCTGCCGCGCCGCACCTCCCCCCCGCTGCCGCCGCTGCCGCAGCAGGCACACG
Source organism: Shinisaurus crocodilurus (assembly GCA_021292165.1). Classification (NCBI taxonomy): domain Eukaryota; kingdom Metazoa; phylum Chordata; class Lepidosauria; order Squamata; family Shinisauridae; genus Shinisaurus; species Shinisaurus crocodilurus. The sequence continues at coordinate 118,412,311 of CM037881.1, forward strand.
CCGCAGCGCCGCTCAAGAAGCGGCAGCTGCCCCAGCCCAGCACAACCCCGGGAGAAAAAAGGCAGGCCCGGGGATTCAGGCACGAAGCGGCAGCCTCCCCCCGCCCCCGCAGAGCTGGGATGGGAGGTGAAAACGGGAGAAGCGAGCGGCTGCCGAACATGGCGGAGCCGCTCTCAGCGGGAAGCGGGCGGCCGCCACACAGCTGACCGGCGGAGCCGCGTCCTTCACTGGTGAGTGGGGGACCCGATCTGAAAAGAGATCCTGGGAAGTTCAGGTTCCCCCCCCCCAACACAGCTCCTTGAACACACTCAGCCCACAAACACCCTGCAGTTTACCCCACACAAAGCACTCACACAGAGCAGCCAGACAAAAGCAAAACACTCTTATAATTTGTATTTATTTATTTATTATATTTATACCCCACCTTTTTTCCTTCAAGGAACCCAAGGCAGCTTACATAATCCTCCTTCTCTCCACTTTATCCTCTCAACAACCCTGTGAGGTAGGTTGGGCTGAGAGTCAGTGACTCTTTTATAATGTATTTCAGTTTACCCCACACAAAGCACTCACACACACAAAAGCAAAACACGCTTATAATTTGTATGTAGCCTTTTATAATGTATTTCAATTTTAGACAGCAAAAAAGGTAGTACATTCTTATTTTTTAAACCCACTTTGCCATCGAAATAAAATTCCATCCTCCATTTAATCACTTATTATTTATTTATTTATTTATTTATTGCATTTATACCCCGCTCTTCAGCCAGAAAAGGCTCTCAGAGCGGCTTACACAGATTAATAATAAGACATTCCCTGCCCTCAGGCTCACAATCTAAAAGACATGACACAAAAGGAAAAGGGATTGGGAGGGAGGAGGAAGAATGCCAAACTCAGGCACCAATATAATGTTTGGCATTCTTCCTCCTCCCCCCCAATCCCTTTTCCTTTTGTGTCATGTCTTTTAGATTGTGAGCCTGGGGGTAGGGAATGTCTTATTATTAATCTGTGTAAACCGCTCTGAGAGCCTTTTCTGGCTGAAGAGCGGGGTATAAATGCAATAAATAAATAAATAAATATATCATTAATTTCTACCCACTTTTGCCATCAAAATAACATTCCATCCTCCATTTAATCACTTGTTAACATTATAATTAATTTATAATAACTTTCCATTTAAGAAAAAAAAATTCACCCCTATCAAGTGAAAAAAAATGACCCAGGTCCTTTTTTTTACTTGATCCATTCGTTCTTTTTTTTTTTTTTAAAACTATAGTCCGGCCCCCCCAACAGTCTGAGAGACAATGAACTGGCCCCCTGTTTAAAAAGTTTGAGGACCCCTGTTCCTGTTGTAATCCTTACATCAACCCTGTAAGGCAGGTCAATAGCATTCTCTCCATACAGCACGTGGGGGGGGGCAGTTGAGTAAGAGCTCCGTTCGTGTACATTGTTGCCTAACAGTCTGCATAATTCCCGAAGGGGTGGGCTGTGTTAGTCTATTGCAGCAAGAGCAACAAGAGAGTCTTGTGGTACCCTAAAGACCAACACATTCATTCTGACATAAGCTTTCACGGACACTGCCCACTTCCATCAGATACATACTCTCATACTTGTCTGTTATGGAGAAGGTGGCTTTGGTGCTGGTATCATGCGCTGGTTTCTGATCCTCTGTCCAACAACAAACGCTTCCCTGTGGTACGAGATATTGAGGAGTAGCAATCCCTTGGCCATCAAAAAGTTCCGCCACTGGCAAAAGCAGAGGAGTGATAGCTTTAGTTGCAGCAGTCAGTCAACCTAATGAAACTTGAGTATGCTCAAAGGCAGCGAGCGGCACCTGTTGATGTCCTGTTGCTCTTTTCTGATTCTTAGATCAGTCTCTTCGCCGCTATGCTGCACCAGCAAAGAAGGATGTTGTTTTAACTCGGCAGTTTCTTTCTTGCCATGATGCTCCCACAGAGCCCTTTGGGTGGTAGCTTACATTTTAACATAATACAGCAATGAAACACTCATCAATCTAGATCAGGGCTATCCAGCCTTGGGTCCCCAGATGTTGCTGACCTACAGCTCCCAGCATACCCAGCTAGCATGGCTAATGGCAAGGGATTCTGGGAGCTGTAGTCTGGCAACATCTGGGGACCCGAGGTTGGAGAGCCCTGTTCTAGATTAACCATTAAGATCCACAGAGAGCTGATGAAACCAGACTTCTCATTATGACCAACTGAAAATCACAAAGTAGTGTGCAAACTTCAGCAGAATTCTTTTTCAGTATGAATGTTAAGCAAAAACAAAAACAAAATGAAGGGCATATAGGGGGGGACGAGAAAAAATATATATTATTGAGTGTGATGGAAAATCCTGTCTGCAATTTGTAATGGCCTTAAAATGAAAGAGGCATTTTGTGGATATATAGTGCACCCATTTGCATGCTTTACTTTGAAATAAAAGGTGAGGCAGTGGCTGTTCTGAATCACTGCCTGGGCACGGTAATGGACTGGATGAGGGCTAATAAACTGAGACTCAATGGAGGTACTGTTAGTGGGTGGTTTGTCTGCCCGGCTAAGTGATATTCAACCAGTTCTGGATGGGGTTGGACTCCCCCTGAAGGATCAGGTTTGTAGTTTGGGGGTGCTCTTGGATCCACAACTGTCACTCGAGGCACAGGTGAACTCGGTGACACGGAGCACCTTTTATCAGCTTAGGCTGATATACCAACTTCGTCCTTATCTGGACAGAGATAGCCTAGCTACAGTTATCCATGCTCTGGTAACCTCTCGTTTGGATTACTGCAATGTGTTATACGTGGGGCTGCCTTTGAAAATGGTCCGGAAACTTCAGCTGGTCCAGAATAGGGCAGCGAGATTGTTAACGGGGACTGGCCAATGAGAACATATTATGCCAGTGCTTTCTCATCTGCACTGGCTGCCAGTTTGTTTCCAGGCCCGATTCAAAGTGCTGGTACTAACATTCAAAGCCCTAAACGGCTTGGGGCCAGGGTATCTGAAGGATTGTCTCCTCCCATATGTACTTGCCCGGACACTAAGATCTGCATCAGCAGTCCTTCTCTGAGAGCCCCTGCCAAAGGAAATGAGGCAGGTCGCTACCAGGAGGAGGGCCTTTTCTGCTGTGGCACCCCGGTTATGGAATGAGCTCCCCAAAGAGGTTCGCCTGGCGCCTACTTTGTATTCTTTCCGGCGCCAGGTGAAGACCTTTCTATTCTCCCAGGCATTTAAATCATTTTAATCATCTTAATCATTTTAATTTTGTAGTTGTTTTTAACTCTGTTATTGTAACTGTTGCTGCTAGCTTTGTTGTTTGTTTTAATCTGTGGTTTTAAATTTTATATTTATTTTATATTGTATTTTATGGTTTTAACTGTTGTAAACTGCCCAGAGAGCTTCGGCTATTGGGTGGTATAAAAATGTATTAAATAAATAAATATAAATAAATAAATAAATAAATAAATATTTAAATAAGCCCAACTGTATCCATTGGGACTTATTCCGAAATAAGTGTTCATAGGATTGCAACCTTTATTAGGTTAGACTACAACCCTATTCAGAAGTCCCTCACCCATGCATTGCACTGGCCCTGCCCCCAACATCCCATTCCCTACGTGGTTTTGCCTCTCCTGACCTGTGTGTATTTGGTGAAGGTCTGGAGCATTCTGCTGAATGTGTGTAGGGTCCTGTTTAAACCTTCACAGAATGTGTTAAAGTTAAAGGGGCAGAGCTTGCTGGGGGCAGAGACATTAAAGGCAGGTCTGGCTCATAGATTCATAGATTCATAGAGTTGGAAGGAGCCTACAAGGCTATCGAGTCCAACCCCCTGCTCAATGCAGGAAACTAGAGGAGGGGTCTCCCATCCAAGTAATAACCAGGCCTGACCTGGTTATTACCTATTTATATGGTTTATGTTTATTTAAAAATGGTTGTTGTGAATGTTCTATTTATAACGGTTTTATTGAGTTAACAAGCTTATTGTTTACAAAAAAAGAAATATTTTCAATATGTTTCTGTTTTGGCACTTTAATGGTAATTAAAATATTTAATTTGTTTTAATATAAAATTGCGTCTTCATTTTATTTATTTCCATAAAAAGGCCCACCAAAATCCTCAGCACCAGGCCCATAATGCTCTTAATCCGGCCTTGAATAACAGCCAGCTGCGCTCAGCGTATTTTTCAGTAGCAATTTCAGGAGAATGTGGGCAAACGTTTGAGTGTGGGGTTTGTTTCTCCTGCAGTTTTGAGCTTATTTTCTCTGTTTAGTTTAGTGCCCCTTCCCATACAGAGGGGCACTAATGCAAGGGGGATAGAGATAGAATCATAGAATCATAGAAAAGTAGAGTTGGAAGGGGCCCACAAGGCCATCGAGTCCAACCCCCTGCTCAACGCAGGAATCCAGGTCAAAGCATCTCTGACAGACGGCTGTCCAGCTGCACCTTGAATGCCTCCAGAGTGGGAGAGCCCACGACCTCCCTAGGTAGTTGATTCCATTGTCTTATTGCTCTGACAGTCAGGAGATTTTTCCTGATGTTTAGGTGGAATCTACGTACTATGCCTGTTTTGTTAGCAGCCAGCAAGCACTTACCATGCCAGTGAAAAGTACCGTAGTACTATAAATGGGGTTTTACTTAAAACAAAAACCAGACATGGTCTCACTCTCTTCCATCATGTAAGGAGAAAACAAAAACAAAAATGCACATATAAAGCTGCCCTTAAACATGTCCATATGCAGGGTGAGTTGGATTGCTTCCAACCCCCATAAGGCACATGGGACCCATGTTCAGCCCACTTAGATCCTTCTGCTGTCCACGTATCAGATCTGGGGAAAAAAGCATTGCTTAATGAGGCAGGGGGGACTGCTTCTTGCTGTGCTCTAAGCACTAATTCACATACATATACCTACCTCATTTGACAACTCCTCAGTCTGCAGCTGAATGTGTGAAGTCCCCCTATTGAAAAGCATTGCTTCATCGGATGTGAGGTGATTTTATATATAAGGATCCATCTGTGATGCCATTTTGCAAATAGAAGTCCACACCTGACACTGCTGCCATTGGGTGGTTTTATTAATTATTATTACATGTATACCCCACCTTTTTATCCCCTTGCAAGGAACCTAAGGCAGCTTATATAATCCTCCTCCTCTCCATTTCATCCTCACAACAACCCTGTGAGGTAGGATAGACTGAGAGTCAGTGATGGGCCCAAAGTTACCCAGTGAGTTTCATGGCTGAGCGGGGATTAGAACCCGGATCTCCCGAGTCCCAGTCCAACACTCTCACCACTACGCCACACTGGCTCTCAGTGATCTGGGTGAACTGACTCCAAGAGCAGAATTAGATGTAGTCATGAGGGAAGCATGGGCCCCCCATTTTTTTTTATAAGGCCAATGCAGGGGCAGGTGGGGGAGACACTTGCATAGGGAGAATGGATGGGTGTGGGTGCTGTTTTAGCCCTTGCCCTGCCCACCAATTATCCCCTGCAAATGCTCCCTAGGTCATTTTAAAGTTTTAAAACATTTTGCCCCCCAGCCAGGCTTAGAAATCAGAAGTAAGCCAACTTGGAGGCATTCCGGTAAAGGAATTTGCAGGGAAGAATGGGCAGCATTGGAAGAGATGAGCACCTCTTCTTCCCACCCAGTTATCCCCTCTAAGTTTCCACCTCATTCTCACTGGGCCAGTTTGCATGATAACCACAGCCCACTGTGGCTTATTTATTTAAGCCATGGTGGGTTGTGGTGCATGCCAGTGGCCATTTTGAATATTCAACCCCAGGTGGGGGGTTGCCATGGTTTGTTGTGTCGTCCATACCTGGGCAGCAGGGGTTCTTTGAGGGTTAAACGACCCTCAAATAACCTTACAACAGACCATGGGTTATTTGAGGGTCGTTTAACCCTCAAACAACCTCTGCCGCCCGGGTTCAGACAACACGACAAACCGTGGCAACCCCCCACTGGGGGTTGAATATTCAAAATGGCCACTGGCATCCTCCAGTGGGCTGCAGCGATCGTGTGAACCCAGTCACACTCTCAGCAAACATAGGTTTGGGAGCACGCATTTGCTGACATATAATGGTGTGGTGTATTTCTTCCCTAAGGCATCAAACCTGGAGTACAGAACGCTTCTTTATAAACATGTACTTAGATTCAGAGTACTGGAAATTTATTTACGGTATCTTATCAAACTGGGAGGAAATGCATTGGACATCATTAAACCAGCCCAGAGTTATTTTGGGTGAGACTTGCCATTTATTTCCCCCTCAGCTCAGCTGCAGTTGACTGTGGCCACAAAAGTTTCTTTTCTCTTGAATGGGTGGAAGAGCTCTCAGTCCAGATTCTGTGGTAAAAAAAAAAATACAGCTGAGGGGGCCTGATCCTATCTGGCAATCCCAATGGCTGTCATAAAATGTATACGACGATGCTGTAGCCTGCCACACTTATGACTTAATTTTTTTCAGATTGCCTAATAGAGCATCTTACACAGCAACCTCCAGGAAATAAGTTTTACATTTGCGGCTAATGTACTGACAGCATATAAACCTTACTGGCTGATTTACTGCTTTGTGATGAGAATGTACATGGTACCATCTTATCTTTTATCTGAGTCGATGTGGCCAATAAAAATAGGAATTCCAATACAGCCAATTAGTTTAGCCTGAAAGCATCTCATCTCATTCTGAAGGTTGTCATCCATCCTGAGTTTTCTGGGAACCTCATGATGTATGATCAGGTTCCGGGCCCAAACATTATTTTCTTGAGCCCAGTGCAAAGTCGCAACACTGGCCTCCTCCCCACATACCACAGTCCCATCCCATAAATACAATCTCATGAACCATAAAATAAAGGTTTATATTTTAACTCTGAGATGACAATTTCTACATATCTGAAATTACACCATGGCCCACAATGGGGCTTCTTTTCTGACAACGCCCCCGATACACAAGTGTGCATGTGTGCGTGCTATTTTTGTGTGCTATTTTGTGTGCTATGTGACTGTTACCCAGCCTGAAGAAGAGTCCTACAAAGTTTGCTGACTATTTTGCTACTTTTTGGTTGGTCCTAATAAAGGAATCCTGTTGGGTGTTTTGATTTTTTATTCTAATGGACCAAACGTTTTATAAAAAGATCAATTCACTGTAAAGCTTTATTTTTCTCTTTCGTTTTTTCATTGCAAAAATCAGAAACCATCTGTTATGATTTTAGGTCACAAGCCTGGACTTTAAAACAACAACCGTGAATCAGATAGTGCAGCACTACTGCTTTTCATTAACCTTCTTCTGAATATAAGGCTAACGTTGAGGTCATCTGACCATCTTTTGAAAGGATTAGATTGCAGGTCCAAGATGCATCTGGCAGCTTTTCTTCATCATTGGTTGCCACAGACCCAGTCTCTGTACTGAAATCATGTTCATCTTTTTCTTTTTCATTCATCTGCAAATAAATCCTACCAGCAACACTAGCTGGGATCAATTATGGTGCTTCATTCCTCCCATCAGCTGCCTCTTCCTCCTGGCTCTGCACATGGAATATGTTCTAACACTGCTTCTTATAGGCTCCAGCAAATCTCACAAGGTTTGGACAATGGGTACATGTACATCGATCAAGGGAAATAAGTTTCCATAAGTATCCTCAAACATGATAAAGGGGTTGCCCCACTGGATCAGGCTCTCCGTAAAGTGTAGCTTTCCCCCCTCCATGCTTGGGTCCCGATCAGACTTGCCACCGGGCTAGTGCTGAACTAGTCATGCCACCACTCCTTTTTGGGAAGTCACAAGTGAGTTTTGGTCAGGATTGATGCTAGACAACACACAGTTTTAACTGTGCATATATTGAAATTACTCCTGGAAGATTTTCTTGCCCCTCCCTACAAGCCCCTGAGAGAGAGAGCAACTTTACATAGTACTGCAACCTTTAAAAGGTATATAAAATGATGTGTGTATTGAGGAAGGATTTGCATCGCTTATCAATAGAGGCTTAATGGATACTATCCAATAGGTGCTTGTGACACATGTATGCCAGAGTCTACTAAAGCACTTACAAACACAATGGAAGTACTAGCTTAGTGAGAAAGAGTGCATTTCCCCCAACAACAACATATTGCAATTTGGATCCTGAACAAATGTGATTTCCTGGCAATAAAAATGCTACTTTAAGGGGAACAAGTCATCTAGATCATACACACAAACTATGTTACTTTGAAGAAAGACATTTTGTTCCACTGAAACAACTGAGTGATAGCTGCCCTTGTTATCAATATAAAATCCTTATGGCAAGCTACCACAAAAGCGTTTTGGATGAGAATGAGTAAAAAATGTGGACACAATTATGTCCACTTTTTGTGGATACCGTGTACTCATGGAACTTGCCTGGACCTCATATCTGAGTTATGCCTTAATATAGAATCAAATTCTACTTCCCCTGGCGTTTTGGTCACATCTCATGATATCCTTCATGTTCCCGTTTAAGTCCCAGCTCTTCAAGTCAAGTGAGAATCTTAACAATAATTTTCTTTTAAAGCAGACTCTAGCCGGCAGAGAAAAGCTTTGTGGATGAGAAGGGAGAAACTTCCTAAAGGCTCAGGAAGACCATGTTGCTCAAGCAGGGCTCGGCTGGAACAGGAAGCTCTTTATACTCCTTCCTGTCCAGTGTTATTTGCTTATCGAGTTGCAGCCCACAACAACAGCATATTTTGTTTAACCATTGCTGAGTTTAGGAATGGCACTGGGTGTTTCTCGGCCAGTGACGGGAGTGGGGCTGGGGAAATGCCAGTGCTCCAGGTAAGGATTAACCATGGAGAAACAGCAGTCGTGTGTGTGTCTTCTAATATCTCTAGTTCCACCCTAACAGACTGATTTTGAAAGATGTGCAAGTAAGGTGTACAAGAATTTGTATCGGCATGCTTGGGGAGCCCCCCATAGTTTGCAGAAGTACAAAAGTATTTAGGGGAAAACAAACCAACCAGGGGACATCCCCTCCCAAAAATAGCCCAGTGAGGACTGAACATGCTCGGTGAACACAGATCTGCTGTGTGTTGTGGGGAGGGAGGGAGAGAGGGCGGGCAGGGAATGGAATGGAGTATCCAGGAACAAGGCATAGCTGGCACTGAACAGGAACATTCCATACTGCAACATTTTGTTGCAGGTGCCACTTGTGTGATGTTTCTGTGCTGAAAGTTGTCGTTCTAGTTAAGCGGATTATTTATTTATTTATATTTATATCCCACCTTTTTCCTGCAAGGAACCCAAGGTGGCTTACATAATTCCTCCTCTCCATCTTATCCTCACAACAACCCTGTTAACTCTTTTTTAGATAGAATAATTAAGAATCTCCTTTCCATTGGGATATGGAAACCCAAGAGCCCTGGACCTGCTGTTAATGTTCATTAAAAGGCACATAGAAATGGCTTTATTTTCAACACTGCTTTTAGTATGGCTTGATGATGGGAAGCTAGAAAGCTTTGTTGATGCACCATTATAGTTAGAACTGCAATTTCCTAAAGAATGAAAAAGTACTCTTTTTAATGGCCATAGGTAAAATTTGATTATTGCCATCTCTTAGAGCCAACAATAATACCTAAATGCGTGCAGAAGAGGCAGGAAGTCACAGTAAACAAGAATTCCTTCTGAGGGTTAGAATGTAGAAATCCTGCAATATTCAGAAAAAAGCTATGGCATTAGAAATAGAGATGGGAGGGTGGGACCCTGCCCCGCCCAGCAATCCCTCCACCACAATCCAGTTTTAAAACAGTATACTGGGGGAATATCCTCTTCCTTCAGTTGATCCACCATCCCTACAGGGGCCTGATCTGGACAATCTGTATCACTTAGGGTGCAATCCTATGCTTGTTTAGACAGAAATAAGTCCTACAACTCCCAGCATTCCCCAGCCAGTCCCATACCCTCCAACATTTCACAGGTGAAAATAGGGACACATGTGAATTTGTAAGAGGTATGGTTAAGCAACATGAAGGTGTGATCAAGAGGGCGTGGCCAAGGGTATGGCCAGGCAACCAAAGAGCATGGTCAAGTACAAAAGTTATTAGAGGAAACACACAAAATCTTATATATTATAATTATTACATTATTATATTAAATATTATTTTATAATATTTTATAAGTGGCTTTTGTAATATTTTTTTAACCTTAAACCCTTAATTGTTGATATCTGGTATTTTTCATTGGGGGGGGGGTCAGTGCTTGCAGGGCAATCTCTGTTTTAAAATGGTCAGGATTGGCACAAATTCAACAGGTGAGGCTTACCCACCCACCCCACACCCCCAAACATGGAGCTTCAGAGAGAAGGAGACGTTTCTTGCATTTCCTTCTGACACTGTAAACTCACCTGTTAGAGGCACAGAGTCAGCTCTGTTAGGAAATAAAATCTTTGGCAATATAAAGATAGGAATCGTGATAAATTCCCTCATTCACCTCTCCTTCCCTCTGTCCAGGCCACCGGGTGCAGCCTCCTTTTCAGCAGGTGTGTGTGCACGCACACGCGCACGCGCACGCACACATCCTCCCAGCTACCCAAGCGGCTTGTGAGTGATTTCAGCGTCTCTCCGTGGAGCTGTTCGAGCCTAAAAAGAGGTATACTTAAAGGGGCCATGCCATGGGCAAAATTGCAGCTAAGCTTGCAGTTTTAGCTTAGCTGCAATTTTGCCCATGGCATGGCCTCTTTAAGGAAAGTTTAAAAGGTTTAAATTCAGGACTCTGCATGACAAAGTGAGAAGCCAGGACGGCTTAAGGGTTTTTGTTTCGGGGTCAGTTGGAGACTATGCAGTCCACTTTTTTCTGTCTAAACATGCATAGGATTGCACCCTTAATCTAGTTTTTGGGAAGATAATTTTAATCAGATCCAGGCCCTGTGCCAACCGGTTGTGGCCCCATTTCTTGGAACAGATACAAATACCTGGGCTTTCTCCAGTCAAGAGTCCAGGCATTTCTAAATTATTTCTCCCAAGTGAAAATCCACAGAACTCTGCAGAAATGGCTGCTGTTGTGTTCTAATTGGTGGGTGCTGTTGTTGTGTTGCTGTCTGCTAAGCCACCCAGCGCTTGTTCCTGATATGCTTCCTTAACATTATTACTGCCTTGTGCCTAGCATAGTTTTGGGAACATGGAGTGGAACTGTGGTCAGGGGCAGGCCTTAGTAGTGAGTAGGCTGACACTGAGTGACTGTGTGGATATCAGTTTGTCCCATTACACATGCATAACGGGGGATCTGCATTCTTGGATAGCTGCTGTGACATCAGTGCCTCCAGAAGTGCTCACCACTGACCCGACTCACTGCTTCTGAGGAGGAGGAAGAGCAGCAGCATGTGTAACATGATTCCTCAAAGCCTTGAGCTGCCAAATGGATCTGAGATGGCGGCGGGGTGTGTGTGTCCTCCCACATGATGTGCGATCAATCCCCAAAAGTTAGCTACTACAAGGAACCTGGCAGCCATGGTTTATTTTTCAATCGTTGCTTGTTTTGAAGGAGCATTGGACTGTGCATGCAAGCCCCACCCCCTATCTCCCTATGCATACTGGCCCCACTCCCCCAGTCCCTGATGCGGCAAGGTTGGAGGAAGGCTTCTACTCGTGATTGCTTGAATGTGAGTAGAACCCTTTGTGAGATCAGGGGCCCTAATAAAGCAGAGTTCCTGGTTGAACGGAGAGCTCTGCTTGTGCTCAGTGATGCAGAAAGGGCTGGGCCTTGGGGCCAAAGTCCAAGGCCCCAGAGCTCAGGGCCCCCGAAATGACCCCCCCAGAGGGTGGCAGGTGATGAGGGCAGCAGAAGCAAGTTCCGTTTTATTCCTGCAGTCATGCAGGTGCTGTGATTTAAGCGAGCTTAAAGTGCAAATGCTCAGAGCAATTATATTTTATCAGGGTGGGCAAACAGTATTGTTGTTATTGTTCTAACGTATCAGGAATGTAGGAGTAGTTGTAAAGCATGGAATGGTGGGAGGGCACGAGAAGAGAAATGTTGGTTGTGTGCTTCACAAGAGAAGTAATACATGTGGCTGCCAAAAGGGGGTGCAACGTCACCATCCTTACACTCTGACCAGCTGCATAAACCCTTCTCAGGCTAAGCACCAACACCTAAAAACCTGAGGGGAGGGTCTAATGAAACCTTTCCCCTACCTATGAGGAAAAAGATCAATAAAGTGTCTTAAGGATCTATTTTGAATATATTCTACTGTGGGTATAAAGACGTGTGTGTGTGTGTAGGTTTAACAGTAATGCAGGTTAATAATGCCAAGCTGACACGGAGGATTTGGGTAGCAAACAAAATAAAAATAAGTTTATTTTAGTTCACAAAATCTTAGTTCAAGAAGATAACTTTAAACCTGCCTACACCAAACACTCTGTAATTATCCTAAGTCCCTATAACTCTAAATTATTTCACTCTTCAAACAAGCACCAATCTCTCTCAAAACTCCCGACAGACTACACAAGAATATCTGTAAGAATCACTGTAAGAAGATTGTAAAAAACAAACAAACCTGACATCACTCACACTCCTTATATACTCCTCCCCCCACCCTTTCTAAGACATCACAAACCACACCCACTCAGTTCAACCTTCTATTCTCACTAAACATACTAATGCAGACATACACCAGGGAACTGAATTGTGGGGTCAGGGCCGGTGCTACCATTAGGCCAACTAGGCAGCTGCCTAGGGCGCAGGGCTAAAGGGGGCACCAGAAACACCTTGGGGGGGAAAAAAATACAGCGCTCTTAAGTGGGAAGGGGGGCGCTAAATATCTGATCTTGCCTAGGGCACCAAACTGCCTTGCACTGGTCCTGTGTGGGGTTACGCCACAGGGGGCATAAGACCACTACATCCAGGGGGCCCCTTTGGGCGGCCATGTCTATTAATCAGGTTTCATACTAATCACCTCACATTCTGGCTGCACCACTGCACTGCTTGTGTTCAAGCAAACCCGAGCAGAGCCCCTCTGCTGACCTTACCGCTCAGCATGGCCCAGTCAGGGACTGAGGGAAGCGGGCAGCCACACATGTGGAAGTAGGGGGCGGGCCCAGCATGCATAGCCTCATAACAGGAATACATATATCTTTCTGTGTAACTAGAACTTCTCTCAGTATTTTTGAAGAAGACCTTTGTAATGTCGGACTTTTGCCTTCTTCCATTATGGTAAAAGCTAACGGCCCAAAAGATGTATGCAGATGTTTAATGAATATTAATAATTCCATTTCAGAGACATAACAGTTAATAACGGTAGCAAATAAAAGGACTCGTAGAGCAGACCTCCCAGGAGTCTTAGCTCTCAATGAGTGGCAGGTGCATTAACTGGAGATGATTGGACTGTATCCAGTCAGTTTATAAATGGAGCAGTCAGTACTAGAAGCACATTGCAAGAATGTAAACACAAGATTTATCCCAGGAACATTTAATTAAACTGGAAAGGTAATGGAAGGTACACGGTGTAGCTCTTCCATTTCAGGGAGCGCTACATAGAGCTGGATGAATGACTGTGTAGGGGGAAACAGCTCACATTTGTCAAGCGCACCGTTAACATACAGTGGGCGAGCTTGCACACTAAGCCACCCTGTGAATAAGCCACAGTGGGTTGGTTGTTTGCGGAACAACCCACAGTACGTCCAGCAGACAATTGGGCTTACCGTGGCTTGTCCCTCCCTCCTTCCTGCTCAGTCCTCCAGCTGGCTCCGGCATGTACCCCAGTGTCCTTCATGACAGAACCTGTCTTGCCTCCCCCTCCCTGCTCTGATCACTATCCATTTTTGTTCACCACCGGCAGGGTTTTCTGGAGCCCCCCCCAAAAAGAGCTATTGTGGTCATTTGTTTTGGCTTTACAGTATTTGTTTTTTGGCCCCTGAAAATTGCACAACTGTGTTTGTTATTTGTTTTGTTTTGTTTTGTTTTGTTTGTTGTTTGTTGGTCTTTTGCAAGTGCGCTCTTACAGTGGCCTAATATGTGTAGTCTTGCCTGGTCAATTTCCTTGTCTGTTTCAGCTGTCAAACTGGAGTGGGGAAGTGGAGTAGGTAACAGATTGACAAAGCAAGACTGCATGTAGGCCAGTTGGCAGACAGTTGCCAGGCACCAATTGCCTAGCTGTCAGTTGAAATGCACCAGTAAAGGGGGGGAAAGAAGTGAAAGTAGATGCACCAAAAGGGGAGGTGGCAATATCATCCCCTTAGCAATGTAATCCTCTCAATTTTAACTGTTGAACTGACACTTCTCAGCACCCTCTACCTTTTCAACACGAGTCTCCAGCTACTCCAGAAAGGGGAGATATTAAAAATAAAAAGCCAACCCATTTTCGTGGGTCCTTTTTGAAGCACTTACTGCTGCCGTTACTGCGGATCGCTGACAGTTCTAAAACAAACACAGAAATATACGCACATTTAATGGCGCAAAAGTAAATGGAGGGGAAATTTGCACACCTGCATTAACTGCTTTGCTACTGCAGGTGTGCCCATTTCCCCTCCATTTACTTCCAAGTCATTAAATCTCTGCAAATTTCGCCTTCATTTACTTCCCAGCCATTAAATTTGCATACATTTTTGCGTCCTTGTTTTTTAAACAGTAAGACTGAGATGTGTCAGCCCAACACTTAAAGCCAAGGGGATCACATCACCAAGGGGGAGAAATTGTCCCCACCCCTTTTGGTGCACCCCCCCTTTTTTAAATGCTTCTGACTTGCGCTACCCGGTCCCTCTTTTCTCTTCCTGTTATTTCTCCCCCCCCCCCCTTGCAATTGTGCGCTAATTAGTAGGCAACCTCATCTTCTCAAGACTCATACCAGAGAGTGTCCTGCTTTGACTGAAGCAGACTCTGAGTTAGGGGGTAATCCAAAAGGCAAGGTCACAACACAGGCAAACGGCCAAGCACTGTGGTTTCAGCCCAGTAAGGGAGCAGGTAGGAGGGGTCAAAGTATAAGCAGAGGTCAAAGCAGGGTTAAGCAGTCATATACTTTGCACAGTCCAGAAGCAGAGTCAAGCAGGAGTCCAAAGGTCAGGAGCACAGAGCGTCAATCATCAAGGCAAGGTCCTGGAAAGAAGTCAGAAGGCACCAGAGCTGAAGAACAGTGTTGTTTCCAGCACTAGCTGGGCAGCCTGCTGAATCTCACCCAAGGCTCAGCTGCAGTGTATTAGAGCTCTCTGGCCAGAGCCCTACTCCTGAGGAGTAGCTTTCTCCTGAGGAGTCCTTCTCTGGAAGCGAGCACTCCTCCTCACAGGAGCCTTACTGGCCTGCCACTTGAGGCGACAACGCTCCTGGGGGTCAGGGGTCACTCTGCCTCCGCCTCCAAGGCAGAGCCCCCTCCAGCTGACAGGGATGGACCAGCAGCCCCCTCCTCAGAGGGCCCAGGCTCCTCCTGGTCTTCTCACCTGGATGGCTCAATGGCGTCCATCTCTGGGAGCTCTAAGTCCTCCAGCAGGGGCATGACAGATAGCCGTAAGTGCGCATTTGTGAAGGACCTGCTGCTACTACTACTACTACTAATAATAATAATAATAATAATACAACCCCAATTGCACATTTTTGAGGCACCAATTAATTTTTTTTTAAAGTGGGGAAACGAGTGGTGGTCATTCCAAAGTGCCATTTCGGCATTGGTGGAAGGGCAGTCACTGACAAGATCACAAAAAGCCAGTGGTTCTGTAACCCTTTGGCTCTGTAGCCCTTTCTGACAACCCGCAATAAATGCAGAAAAGCTTCAGTCTTCCTAATGTGATTTTCATTGTTAAAATGCTTGCATGTGCCAACAGTAGAGAAACAGCGATCTACTTCCCTCGGAGATCCCGGCATGCCAAGATGACTCCTACACCCCAAACAGTGGAGTAAAAGAGGTGTTTTCAGCGGGGTCCGGTTTTCTCATGAGCTGCACTTGCCAAAATCACCATTTCAGTACAGCTATAAAAGATACAGGAACCCAGCACTCCTTAGCATCATGTCACCACTGCAGTATTTGTCAGTTTAGGCAGCAGAGTAGAACAGGGCATAATTGGTCCTTGAAGTATGACAAAGAATGTATTCACAAAATGAGCTCAGTGGCAGAACATGCAGGAGGTCCAAGTTCAGCCTCTGGCAATTCCAGTTAAAGGATCACAGACATGGCAGACAGTTTGGCCATGGGTGTGTGTGTGGACTTTACAACAGATATCTTTGGCTTTTTCAGAAAGTAAGATGGCAGTCAGATATCAGATAATTCATGCGTAGACATTAACCTTAAATCACTTTAAGGCACAATCCTATGCATGTTTAGCCAGGAAAAAAAATCCTACAACTCCCAGTATAGCTGGCTGGGGAATGCTGGGAGTTGTAGGACTTTTTTCTGTCTAAACATGCATAGGATTGCACCCTTACTTATTAAAAGCACTACTCTTACTCAGAGAGAAAATGCAGCATGACCCCCCCCCCCCCACCTTGCACACCTACTTTGACAGCAGTTTTAAGAGCAGTAGTTGGAAGTGATGGTGACATGTGTGATCTACACCCATGAGAAGTCCAGACGTGATTCAAGATACAGGACAAATTTCGGATGTGATTAGGAATTCATGTCATTAAGTTAACATCAAGTCTATTTCACCTTTCAGATGTAAGTTATTTCAGGATCCTAGAGACTTGCTGTGAGGTATTTCAGGAAGTTTTGGTGATTTAACTTTGAATATTCTAAACTTCTAAGTTTGGCCGATAGATTTCATAATAGAGTTGGAAGGAGCCTACAAGGCTATCGAGTCCAACCCCCTGCTTAATGCAGGAAACTAGAGGAGGGGTCTCCCATCCAAGTAATAACCAGGCCTGACCCTGCTTAGCTTTCCACGCTCAGACAAGCTGAGCCAGCATAAGCCACAGGCCTGTTTCTAGGATGAGTTAATTCCTTTGGTTAAATAACACAGCTGTCTGCTAATAACTGATAATTATGCTCTGTCTTAGGGACAAACTACGTGTTCTATCTACATATTGTTGCATGTAATATTCCTGAGATTATTATTTTTTTTAAATTATTAAATAAAAAGCAGCTTCTGGGATGCTACAGTTATGAATGGAGAGTCAATGGGAGGGGAGGATATGCACAAGCCTTTCCCTACCTGCTATTTTCCCACTCAAAAATAATCCCCCCTGCTTTTCTACCCAACAGGGAGAATATATGATTATCCATATTAGTGGTCCAAAGCACTTATGCAATTACTTTGAAGAGCCACTGCTAGTTGGACTAATAGACAGCATAGTGTTTAATGGACCAATGGTTTTACTCAGTATAAGCAAGCTTTATAAGTTCATATACCTGTAGCCTACAACGAGATGAATTGAATTCTCTGTAGTTACTGTGACAGAATAGATGTGTCAGCTTTGGGGAAAGGGGCAATGCTCCTGTGCCTTTAATGGCTACATGACTGGCAGAAATTCAGCTGCATCTACATGCTGGGTGAAGTTTCAATTTGTGGGCGTGTGGTTTGGAGCAGCCCAAGGCTTATTGTTTCTTATTTGTAATTGTCATCTGGGCCCATCATGCATTAATGGGCATTGCAGAAAACAGTTTTAATTGGAAAGAATTATTAGGAACATACTTTATACCGAGCCAGGTCATTGGTCCATCTGGCCCAGTATCATTGACACTGACTGGCAGAGGTTCTCCAGGGCTTTAGGCGGGTGTTTTCCACCCAGCCCCACCCGGAGATGCCTGGGGATCGAACCTGGGACCTTCTGCATGCAAAGCAGGTGCTCTACTCCTGAGCCATGACCTTTATCTCACAGGGGACAGTTTCCCAAAGATGGAGATATGTGATACAGGGGTAGTCCAAAGCTTATTTTGGGGGGTGAAGGGCCATATAAACTTTAGTTCTTGGTTAAGTTTATTTATTGGGCTCAGTTTCAATTCCACATAAAGATCTGGGAACTAGTAACCAACTTCAGCATCACCTTATCACACAACTGCTAAGAGAACTATCAGGAAAAAAAGGTTGGTAACCTCCTCCTTAAGTAAGCACATAAAACAGACAGGGTGACATAACGAATTGCAAAGGAGGACCAGGATCCTATACGTGTGGTTTTCCTCACTGCTGTATGACAAGGTGCACCTGCCAAAATTCCCTCTTCTACATTTTTTTTTCAAGGTACAGGCGGCTTGGCCTTTGCATCTGGCCACTGTAAATTAAGGAACCTGGATAGGTAGGTATTTACTATAGTGAGGCTGTGATTCAAGCACAGGCTCACTCTGTATTTGATTTTCCAGGCCCATAGCAAATGCATTTCGAGTAGCTGATCTTTGTCTTGCAATTTCCAAGGGTATAGGTTGAGAAGCAGGAGCAACGCAGCCAGGGGTTAATCGAGCAATATCTTCTCACACGCACTGTAATAAATCCCTTCTGTGTGCTAAGTAAATGCCAGCCTATTTCTGGACTATGCTGTAATGTGTTAGCTATGCAATTATGTTTTTCTGCAGAAATAATACTGCGCAGACAGATTCAGGCAGATAGATAGTTGCAGTGCTGGGCACCACCCACTCAAGGTAAAAACTTTCCCCTCCGTTCACAAACTTGAGGGTTTTTTTTGCCAAATAGGTATTCAAAGGCTAGGGCTGATGGGAGTTGTAGGCTAAAACGGTTGAAGGGCCACAAGTGGCCCACCCCTGAAATAAAATGATGAGGGAAATTGTTATAAGTTATGTATATCAGGCACCTGTTAAAGGTACCTCCTCCTTAAGGTTGCCAGGCTTCAAATCCCGAGAAGCCTCCTCAAGCGGTACAGGCTTTTCTATACCAGGCTGTTAATCTGCTGTATCTACTTTTGGTTTCATCACAGAACTGAGATCGGAGCACTACATGAAGAGTGTTTCCTTTCCTGCTTTTCCACTACATAAGCACTAGGGGGCACTGTGGTATAGCAGAATAGCAAAAATACACAAACAAAAAAGCGGTTTCTTTCACTTTTATAATTAAATACTGCATTGTCCCTGCTCTAAAAAAATAATAACCTCACCAAAAGTGCTCTTTAGACACAGAAGCAAAACTGGAGGGTCACGATGTCATCTAAAGAACCCATAAACAAGCGTGAGTTGTTTGACAAGTGCATGATAAATGCCTCATGTAGAAAAACCCTAAGATGGGCACATGGGCAACTTGTGGCCTTCCAGATGTATTGGACTATAGTTCCCATTAGCCCTAACTGGCATAGTCAGCTTAGTGAGGAATCATGGGAGTTGTAGGCCAAAACATCTGGAGGGCCTCAAGTTGCCCACCCCTTCCAAGAGCTACAAAGAGATCATTCTGCCAGGGTGGCTTTCTGCCATCATAGTATGGAATGATGGGAATAACCACACCAGATACTGTAATTTTTTTCTTTCCCAGCAAATCTTAAAAGTACAGCTGTCCTCTAAAGCGTTGAACCTGAAGAACCCTTTTGACCTGTTCTGTTAAGCTATATTCCTCCCCAACCCATTTCATTTTCTCCAAGCTAGGCTGCACAATATGACCTGCCAGGCTCGTACGGCACCAGAGGATGGGATGCACCTCCTGGTTTTGATGGCTGCCTTATAATTTGATTTTTGTTGTTGTTGTTACTGTAATGCATTTGTTTTGCTAGTTGGAAAAGTTGTGATATTTTCTATATGCTCATTGATTATATTGAAAAGGTGATTTAAAACACAATAAAAATAATATTTTTAAAAAGAAACATAGAATGCAACAATGAGGAGGTTGTCAAGCCCCTGGCAGGCCACAATACATGGCTGGTGGGCTTATGTTTGTCTTTGGAGGCTGGTCACAAATTGCACAGGCCTTTTTAGCATGTCTTACTGCACAAGACCAGGTGAGAGTTTCTAAACAAACTCCAGAAAGAGCAACACCTCCTGCTGCATTCCATACTGGGAGATAAAGAATATATCGGTTAAACCCAAAATGATTTTCTTTTCATCTTTTGATGTTTCTTTGGAAAAGGTGTCTCTTACTTACATTTTTTGGCTCTCTTGTATCAGGACCTTGATAAGGAGTTATCTCTTTCAACTTGCAAAAAGAAAGAGAGGAAAAGGAAACAAAAGAGTCTAGCTAAACCGGCATCAGCTTATTGGTGCTACTGTCTTTGATTCTTCTGGATGAGGCATCTTGCAGGTAGAGCTGGTGCAGGTCCTAAGGCATCCATAGAGATTCTTCTATATCTATCAGCAGCACTTTGCTGATCAAATCACTTTGCTTATAAATTCCAGGTCCCGGAGAAGCGGGGAAGGGGGGCATAGTTCAAATTGGTTGCCACTTTATTTTGCAGTATTCTGCATGCAAAGACGTTGAAGGTTTATGGGGCTCCCAGACCTACACTGATTGCTCGTTCAAGAAAATGAATGGCACACACTCATCACTGTCTAAGTAGAACTGTGGAGTGAAGCAGACTCATCTCAATGATACCCCTTCTGACCATGGCAGTGATATATATTTTTTTCTCCCCACCATTGTTTTCCACGTTGCTAAGGTAATTTCCTTTCCTGAACTTCTGTGGCCCCATGTCACCTCTTCAGTTCTATTCCGAAAGCAAATGCTGAGGTCAGAATGAGTGAAGCAGTTCAAGAAGTCTCCCAGTGTTTCCCTCAGGGCTTGTTCCCTGGCACTGCCATTGTGGATAGGTTAGAGATAAAAAATAAAAATAGACATGTTGGTCCATGGGGGGGACCCCAAATCCACAGTTGGGCAATGCTGTTATTAGGGCCAACCAAAATGCCACCAAAGATTGTGCAAGCTTTGGAGTTCTCTAGAAATCTTCATCACAGGTTAGGTGGTACAAAAACAGGATGGGGGAACAACAGAGAAGTTCAAAAATTAGGCCGAATGTTGTAGCCATGAGGTCTGCAGTTTAGACCCAGTCTCAAAAAGGAGATTGCAGATGGAGGGTGCAATCCTATGCACATTTGGACAGAAAAAAGGCCTACAACTCCCAGCATGCCCCAGCCAGGGAGTTCTGGCCTTTTTTTCTGTCTAAACATGATAGGGTTTGGGCCTTGAATGAATTAGTCACTGGTAGCTGTTGTAGGTATAAGTTTACAGCTAACATTCTGGGACAAAGAAGGAAGGACTGACTGGCCCCCATTTCTGAAAACATAAAGGCTGGCTATAACTCAGATCTGTCTCCTGCTCCGGAGAACTCGAATGTTTGCACAATCTTTTTCGGCATTTTAGTTGGTCCTAATAAAAGGGCTGCCCAACTGTGGAGGTTAGGGATAGAAAACTTTGGACTTTGTGCCACCCCTAACATTTTCTGCCTGAGACGGTGGTCTCATGTTACTCCGTGGTGGGGCCTGGATGCAGTTGGCTTGTTTTCTTCTCACATTTCCTTCTAAGCTCTTTTTTAGGTGAGCAAAGGACACCCTTACAGAGGAAGTCTGCGAGCAATGACTGCCTTCTTCAAAATTGCTCCAAAGACACACACCTTTACCACAGCGTGTACTGGAACTGCTAAATGATTGTGGCCAGGAAGAAGGATGGTATATTCTGTCAAAGTATCTCATTTACTTAATCGTTTCGACAAAGCTGAAATGTCTCAAAACCACAAAGCCGTGCCCCTTGCAAATCTGTATTGTTCTGTACTCTCACAGTGGTATGATAGAGTGATTTCATCACCATTGTTTTCATCTTTGCACTCCTTTGGTTATTGTATCTTTAACTTAAAATAGCAGACTACTGGTGTGGGCCCATAGAATGAGTACTATATAGCATATATTAAAAATAATAATCCTTTATTGGGCCAGTTAATTGTTTAAAGTATGAATGTTTTCCAATCCTTAAGTTCAGGAAGAGGGAGGAAGGTTTCACCTGCTACATTCCCCTGGGTCAGGCTATAGTTAAAGGCACAGGTGAAGAAAGTGGTGCGGTCAGACAGGGCAGGACTTTGGGGCAGATGTCCACGTCCCCACTCAGGAGAATGAGTAGGAGGGCTCCCAAATGCAGCAGGGCTGGCTTACTACAGTTTGAAGTAAGTGAAGTAATACACGTTACCAGCTAAAGAGAAGGGCTTCTTAATACCATTAAGTAAAAAAAGAGTGGAAATCCTAGTTTGACCAGTGATCATAGTAGCAAAACAAAGAGAAAAATGAATACTGTGTAGACAACAATAACTCTGTTGTACCCCCTTAAACTCGCTAAATGTTTTTTGTCCATAAACCATAGGAACCAACTTTCTTATCAGCAAAATATAGGATTGCCAACATTCTAGTAAGAACCTGGCAGTTTCCTCCTGTGTAATATTTGCTGCCACAAACTTTATGGATGACACAAGCAGAAAACAGGAGTGTAAAACAAAGGAATTTTACATAAATGGTGCAACTCACATTATAATATCATAAAGTAGCTGCTGTCCTAGATGTCTATCTATTTGGTGTCTCCCAGAACTGCTTCCCTGCATGTAACCCCCATGTGTGAAACACTTTAGTTCCAAATACTTAGTATCTCACTGCTGTCCCTCAGATCTGATAGTGCCTATCAGGCCTAGTGCAATACTAGTGCAGGATTAGTTACTTCTGGGTGCAGTGCAAAAGGCACACTTAGATAAGCCTTTGTGATGCACATGTGTGTTGAAGAAATATGATGGAAAACATTTTAGAGAAAGCATTGTGTTATTAGCGCAACTTGTACAGCCTCATCATGTAATATTGCAATGTCAGATATCAGCCAATCATGGATGTTATTGATTTGGCATTTTCTGCTTATTGACCTGGTGATTTCAAGCAGGTTCTACAGTTTGATTTGTGTTCTTTTCAGGACATAAATCCAGGATGAAAGGTTGGCAGTCTGACCTGATTGCTGGTGGCTTGTCTGTACAGAAGAAATCTAGGTCTGGGAAGGCGGCGGCGGCGGCAGCGGGGGGGACGACGACCATGACTTTGGCAGGAAAGGTGGCAGAATTGGCCATCATGAACAGTTCTGGGTGCCTCCCCTTTCTTGCCAAGCACACTTGTCAAACAAATCACAATGTGATGCAATTGGGGTGGGGCGGGGGGGGAATCACTATTAATATGCATCAGAAAGGAAGAACAGTTGTAATTAAAAAGAATATGGCTTCCCAGGCTCTGGGTTGTCCATCATATATGGGAGCGATTCTGCTTAAAGCTGACGTCTTGTGCAGCATTGATAATTCTAGAAAGAGTCCAATTAAAGTATTTCAAGAAGACATCCCAGTGCATCTCTACATTGATTGTCTTGCTAATGTATATTGAGTTTTAGCTAAATACAGCCCCGGGTGCTGTACTGGAAAGCGCAGGAGCTTGCCGTCCAAAGCTCTTAATCTTTTTTGTATTGATTTGGCCACTAACGATATAACCTTCTCCTCTAATTAACTGACATCTGCATTAGGCAGAACAAGAGCTCCCCTCTTTACCAGAGTTTCCCCACCTGTTTCCCACCTCAAGTTTTAATGTTGAGGAACATTTCCTTCCTTCTGATGGTGATTCCACCCAATCTTTATTCCCCACAACAGTCGTATTAGGGAAGTGGGTCCTCCTCATTCCTATCATCTTACCCTTCTTCACACGGGGTCTTATTGCTGATGCCCTCTCCTTCTGCTCAGGAGAAATTCAAGTTTCAAGGCTAGCCAGATTAATAACTGGGGGACACACACACCCAGATTAATAACTGGGGGGCAGCATGGAAAGAGGCTCTGGAGGCTGCTCAGGGAGTGGAGAATCAGCCAAGATTGCCATTTTGCTGGGCCAGCAAGTCCAGAACTCCACTCAGGGAGTGCTCCTGCTGGTGGGGAGAGACTCTGGATCCAACCTTTATTTAGGTATTCATTCATTCATTCATTCATTTGTAAACTGAAGTGACTGCTTCATGGCCACCCCACCTGCAATCGTTTTTGCTTTTGTGTTTATATCCGTGGTGGTGGGGGGGGGAGATAGCTGCCCCCATTGGTGCCAATGGGAGGAATGTTCCCATTGCACTTAGCAGGCAAGGGGGAGGGGCAATTCCAGTTGGGACCACAGTGAGGGCAAAGGGTTAATGCCCACACCAGCTTTTCTTTAAAATCAGCCACTCACAAGGTCCAAACTGTGTGACAGACATCACATCTCATTTGGCCCTTCCTTTTGGATGGTTCTTGAAAAATGTTTGCAACATGCTGAATCCTCAAGACAATTTTGGGTTTGCTAAAAACTGGGAGTATTTAATCCTCAAGTTTCAACCATGTGGACTTTTTGACCTGATGATAACTGTTAACTGAGATAAAATGTCATTGTCTGATGAGGTGTCATTAGGTATGCTCTCACCCAAACTCTGGTGACACTGCAGATGTATTCCCATTACCAGGCTACCAATGGCTACCAGTCCTGCTGGCTATATGCTTCCTCCAGTATCGGAGGCAGTATGCCTATGTACACCAGTTGCTGGGGAACATGGCCGAGAGGGATACTGTTGCACTCATGTGCTGCTGGTGGGATCCCATGGGCAGCTGGTTGGCCACTGTGTGAACAGAATGCTGGACTAGATGGACCCTTGGTCTGATCCAGCTGGGCTCTTCTTATGTTCTTACCCGGGCCCTTTTATCTGCATACATTGCAAGCTTCCCATTTGCTGTGTTGCATCCTCAGTGGGAGAGTCTCAAGCTGCTTCCAGATCAGGTTTTTACTCAGCTATCACATTCATGGAGATATACAGGAGGACCAGATGTTGTCATCTTCCATGTGTAGCCTTCCTGTGTTTTCCCACCACTTCTTCCATCTTTTTTCTTCCCAAATAAACCGGTTAAGGGGGGAAAAGATGGAACAGTTATGTGCGATGAGTGGTAACGCCAGGAGCCCTCCATCTGGAAGTACCCTCAGACTTCACCATGTGCCTGCCTTATTTCTCCAGTGACAACGAACAAACTGTGACCCCTGTGGGAATGTAGGAGAATTTCATTTTGTTTCATTTTGGACTTGAATCTGCCCTGTTCGCAACCCTTGAATGTAAAACGTGATTGGGAGTGCAGCTTTCCTGCACAGTCTCAAGCTTGTAATCACGTTCACAAAATGTGTACTTGAGAAAAATGCACTCTTTAAAAATGCGCACACACATCCCATCACACTTTAGTCTATGGGGAAAGTGAACATTTGGGTGTGCATTTTCCAAAAATGCATACCAAAATGGACACTTTTCCCATTCAAACAAAAAGGAGAACAGATTGCAATAGAAAACAGGAGCGAGGCTGTCCGAGCTTCAAAGTGGAGACCAGAGAATCTTGTGGAGTTCAAGAATTGCTGATTGTCCCACCCCTAAAACAAATAAGTGCACAATCCTATGCAGGGCAGGTGCAAGGCAGTTTGGTGCCCTAGGCAAGATCAGATATTTAGCGCCCCCCTTCCCACTTGAGAGCGCTGTATTTTTTTTTCAAGGCGTTTCTGGCGCTCCCTTTAGCCCTGCGCCCTAGGCAGCTGCCTAGTTGGCCTAATGGTAGCACCCGCCCTGATCCTATGCATGTTTAGATGGGGGGGGGAGTCCTACAACTCCCAGCATTCCCCAGCAAGCAATGCTGGGAGTTGTAGGACTTCTTTCCATCTAAACATGCATAGGATTGCTCCCTAAGTGATTCTTATGAGTGCCCAAACTCCTAATTCACAAACTTCATTACTAAAGAAGAAAAAACCCTGTATCAGAAATGCCTTTTATTAACCACTCTTTTGGAAAATAAATAAGTATCTAAGATGGCCATCTCCCACAGTTTCTATAGACACTGGATGACAGATTGAAATGGATAGCTTATTTTGTACAGTTTTCTATTCTACACATCGTTTCAAAGGATGACACAAATGTTTAAGCAAACTTTCTCACTGAGGGAAGGAAGCAATATTATTTGTATGTATACAGTTTGATGTGCTCTCCTCTGTTAGTTTGTTGGTTAGGATGAGTGTCACAGGCTCATGGCAGTGACTGAGCTGCAGGCTAGGACTATAATGTGGCTAATGGAACTGATCTGGGCCTATGCGTGTCAGGTTCAGTATCATACATCTATCACATTTATAGAGAGCTTTTCTATACGAGGATGGTAATCCACTGTATCTACTTTAAGTTTTGTTGTCGCAGAATTGAGATCCAAGCTCTACACAAAGAGCTTTTCCTTTTCTGCTTTTCCACTACATAACCTCTAAGTAGCACTGTGCCATAGCGGAATAATGCAATTACACAAGTAGGAAAACATGTTTTCTTTTGCTTTCAGGAAAGCAATGTTTTGCTTTCCCACGCCAAAAAAAATTCTTAAAAAACAGAAGTGAACCTGGAGGGTCACATCATCATCTAAAGAACCCTGTAAATGGCTGTGAGTAAGGAATGATGATCACACAATAAATGCCTTGTGTAGAAAAGCTCATAGAAGGGAAAATTTAGCATGCAGCTTCCATAATCACTGCAATAGTATGATGGGGTAAGCTCTGCATAACTGATTTTTTGTTCTATTCTAAAAAAGCAATAAAAGCATAGGAGCTTTATTATGCCATGAATATGTGTATACCTTGTGAGTAAAACTGGTACAGGATTCACCATGGCACCCACCATGGGTGCACATGGAGATATAATGCATTTTCCGGGGTGCAATCTGTGTGAACTCACTCATACATCTGCTATGCTAATGGAGCACTAATAGCTACAAGTATCCGTTTAAGATGGCATGCTTACCTAGGCACAGGTTTTGGAACCTGCTAGAGATGACTGATTGCTGTTTAGGTCATGCGTCTGATTAGCAATGTGCTTAATAGCTTTTTGCGTTTATGACAACATCATGGATAAAAGCAACATGACTAACGGCATCTTGATGAAATCATTCTTCTAATTCATCAAAGGGTGCTTTGATGAGAGGGAGAGGGAGCAACTCAGAGTGTCTTGTTGAATGTGCCCTTTTCATCAAGCGCAGAGGGCAATAGCCAGAGACCAACATTATACTTCTGCATACCAGAACGTGCTGTGCTGTGTGTCTCTGTCTGTTCTAGGCAACTTGTCCCTATTTGCATGTTGTCAAATGAGGAGTCAAAAATCAAAATGCCCACAATTTTGTACATACTTGGCTGGTCCTAATAAAGGTATTGCCTGATGGTGGATTTGGCAGAAATAAGAGTGTCTGTCTGTAGAAATCCATTAATGAGAAAGTCAGACATACACACGCACAGAGCAAGTTAGAAAATGATGGCGCAGAGCCAGTGCAAAAACTGAGGGTGCATTCTCCTCTGCTATTCCTGTGTAATCTTGAAGGGGGTGCATAGGTCTATGTGAACGCCGAAGGCGAGAAATGTTCCCCAAATAATATGCAGATATTAAAAAGGATAGCTTGTTTAGTGTTGGTCTCGAGCTTGCATTCTTCTACAGCTGACCAAGATGTAAAGCAAATATACCTTGTGAATCAGACCTTCATGTCAGTAATTCCAGATAGAGGTGACCTTCCTATTAGTGGTGACCATCAAAAAGCATCATAAGAAGCCCCTGTTTTACAACACCTAGTAAGCTAGATTCCAGGCAAGTAGCTTCCAAGTTTCTGCTCTCTGGGGAACAAAACCACAACCTATTTGTAGGAGAAGACCTTTGAACACCATTTAGCAGAAAAACCAAGATCTACATGGCTGAATAATAATAATAATAATAATAATAATAATAATAATAATAATAATAATAATAATAGTGTAGTAACCTCTTTAATCAGGTTGAGTTTATTTCCTCTAACTCAACAGGTGAGGTTTTGGCCTTTCCCCACTCCCAACATTTTTCCTTTGCACAATTGCTAGGTGGTTGTGATGTTATGATTGTGTGTAAATTAATATGTGTAAGTAAGTATGTGTAAATTAATATGGTAAATAGTAATGTGTTCCTGTTATGAGTCTATGGCTATAGGCAGGTATTCCTGTTGCATCTCTGTATTTTAATGGTAGCGAAGTCTATGGTGAGTGAGAAATGATGGGCAGGAAGAATGTTAGTGGATTTGCATATGTGAGCTGACTGGCTGAGAGAGTGGAGTGAAGGGTGTGTGCTGTGCGAGGCAGATTCAGTTAGTTAGGAGTTTAGTTAAAGAAAGAGTCAGAGTGATCAGAGACAGTAGTTAGAGTTAGTGAGGGCAGGAATTATTAATGTGAACAAATAGTGAGGGCGAATTTAGAAATAGAATAGGATAGGAGATTAAATAGTATTAACCGAAACTTACATATTGAATTTATTTCAATAAACTTTTGTAGTTTAAATAAAGCTTACTTTGTTTGTTAAAGCAACCTGTGTGAGAAGCAGTGCTTTACATATTGTCAGAGAAAACATAAAGGTGTTTATTAACATAAGGTGGGGATAATATAAATCCCAGGGACAGCGTGAGAGTTGTAAGGGTGAGGGTTATAGAGAGGAAACCCCTAACTTTACAAAAATACACCCACAGCTCCAAAAGGAGGGCAAAAAAGAAGGCCCTCTGAGGGCAAGGGTGCGACAGTGACATTAGTATCTGTGATGAAAGATAACATAGGAAATAAATGCCAAAAATGTTCATTTAAAAGAAGGGTTATTTGTCAACCATCCAGTAATACATAAATAGTTGCACAATTGTGCAATTCTCACAACATCTAGTTTTCAAAAGGAAAGGATGCAGGAGTGTGAGGATAAGCCGAACAACATAAATACATTCTCCTTGGGCAGCTCAGTGGCTGGCCCCAGAATAACCAAAGCCTGGCCACAGTGGATGTGCTCCAACTGGAAGAAGAAGAAGAAAAAAGTAACCGGATACAAATATTCTGAAAGCAATGAACGATCATTGAGTCAGAAGCAAGGTACGGTACTTGTGGGGCAGGCATGTGCTGGAATCGGGCAGTGTTGCATCGCATGTCTCCTGCAGTTAATTTCAGCAGAGATTAACATGGTTCCAGTCAAATGGTTTAATTAAGACAAAGCAACTAGGTATGCTCAACTCAGAAGACAGTTCATATTTAGTACTTTGTATTCCCCTAAGGCTGACAAGCTCCTCTTCTCACTGTTGTGTCAGATGGGCACTGGGCTTCTGGCCAGCTTCTCAGCAGCAGCAGCAGCAGCAGCAGCAGCAGGGTTGCTGCCGGAATAAATTTTTTTTGGGGGGGGGCACATTCCCTCTTTTAAGGTGACCTACCAAGATGTTTCGATGTGGTGTGTGTGTGTGTGTGTGTGTGTGTGTGTGTGTGTTTGTTTGTTTGTTTGTGTGAGGCTTTGGGTGAATATCCTGACAGACTATTTTGATAATTATTTTGGTGGATAGAAATGTCACTTAGTTGATTGTCTGAAAATGAGGACTCCCCTTTCCTTATATAGTGGCTCAGAAAATAAACCCACCAAAAATCAGCTCAAAAACATTCCCTCATCATATATGCGCGCTGCACTGGTTGCACTCTGGGGCTATGCTGATGGACAGGGGTGGAGGAACCTCTTCTAATGCCTGTTGCTAGCGCTCTTCTAAAGCCTCAAATCTTCTGACATGGGTCAGATCTCTCTGGGGGCTGTTTTGCTGAGGTTTGGCTTGAGCCACCCTTCTTTGTCTCCCTTCCCTCAGCAACAGCGTTGTCCAAGAGTAGCTACTGCCATTGAGGCAGTGAGGTGAGGAGAAGCAGCAGCAGCACTTCTGGTTCTGGGTAGTAAACCTATGACAATGAGTTTCATCCTGGTCCCACGCATCCACCTTTTATTATTTATGTGGAGGAAGGGGGGGCTGGCTGACCCGCCACAACCCCACCCTTTCCTACCCCAAAGGACCCAAGACCCCCAGAGATCTCAAGGTACCAGATTGCCAGCCTCAGCTATCTGCAATCCTACTTGAATCTCTGTTCAGGGACTTGCCCTTTGTCTGTAACCTGGATTTAGATGCTGAACCAAGCAGAGCAACTAAAAAACCCATGTGGGGTAAAAAAAAACCAAAAGAAGGTTTATTCAGGTAGCATTTTACAACAAGGATAGGGAAATGAGAGAAGCACAAAATAGAGACAATTTGGTACAAAGTAATAGAGCTACAAAAATAACAAAACCTGATTCCTTATATCTCCCAGGCACACAACTCTGTTACCTGGGGGTCAGTTCTCTTCCAGGGTTGGATCCAGCACAGCCTTGCTGCCCGGGAGGACTACTTCACCTACCCGAAGGTCCGAGATGGGTAGCCCTCCACAAGGCTTACCTTGCCAAAGCCCTCATTCAGCTAATTTCACCAGGAGCTACCTGGGGTCGGATCCTGAGGCCACCCGAAGGCTTGGGCCTCTGCTTGGCTTGCCGCCATTGCTCCAACAGCCGGCAGCAACCACGCGACTACAAAGACAAAGAAACAAAACTCACACTTTTTGAATACAGCTGTTCCCCCCTCCCCTCCTCCTTCCTGTAGCTCTGCTGCCTCTTAGCCAATCAGGATGAACTTCACCTGGCCAGGCAGGGGGAGGGGAACTCATGACTCATGACTTACTGGGCCTGAACTACATTTGCATTTGAAAGCCGGGTCACTGTAGACTTTTCAGGACTTTCAGGCGCCATGCCCCACCCGATACTTTATGCACATTTCGCCTCCTCCCAGCCTTACTTGGTTTACACATGAGGAGGCGTGCGTGTGTGTGTGTGTGTGTGTGTGTGTGTAGGCATGTGAGTGTGTGTGTGGGAACCCTCAGGAGGCTCTTTTTTCTCCACAATTTATTTATTTATTTATTATATTTGTATTCCCACCTTTTTTCATGCGAGGAACCCAAGGCAGCTGACATAATCCTCCTCTTCCTCCTCTCCATTTTATCCTCACAGCAATCCTGTGAGGTAGGTTAGGCTGAGAGTCTGGGCCGGTTGGCATGACACGGGAACCGCGGGGGAGCAGAGGTCCCCCGTGGTTCCTGTGTCGTGAGAACGCCGGCCGGGGGCGGGGCGCCCCTGCAGGACGGCGGGACGCGCAAAGCACGCAAAGTGACTATTGGCGATAGAGGGGTAAGCCCCTACCGCTACCGCGCGTGGCCACCCTGCCGTGTGAACAGCGGGCGGCCGTCCCGCAGGGGCCTCCCATGGCCGCACAGAGGCTGCAGCCCAGAGTGGCTGGAGCTGCAGCCACTTCGGCCTGTAGGGCCAAATGGCCCCTTTGGGCATTCCGAGCCGCCACCTAGTGCGGTGCGCAGGTCGTCTGTGGCGCCCCACCGGACCCTGCAGACGGCCCCCTGGTGCCTCCCCCGCTCACCGCCTGGGTCGTACGAACCAGCCCCCTGTGGCTGGCCCAAAGTCACCCAGTGAGCTTCATGGCTGAGTGGGGACTAGAACCCAGATCTCCTGAGTCCCAGTCCAACACTCTAACCACTATGCCACATTGGCTGTTATTAGACCTTTTCCTTTTCTTACAGTGTAAACATATCTGATTGTGCATAAGCCCAATTATTCACCAACTCCCAGTAATAGTCATTGACCAGATTCACACAATCATCTCAGCCCACCATGGCTTATTTAAGCCATGGTGGGTTGCGGTGAATTACGGTGGCCATTTTGAATATTCAGCCCCCAGTGGGGGGTTCCCATGGTTGGCTGCGTTGTCCAAACCCAGGTGGCAGGGGTTGTTGGAGGGGAAAAGAACCCTCAAATAACCCATGGTCTGTTATTTAAGGGTTGTTTCCCCCTGCAACAACCCCTGCTGCCTGAATTCGGGTGACATGGCAAACCATGGCAACCCTGTAGTGTGGGTTGAATATTCAAAATGGCACGTGCATAACCCACTGTGGCTTAAATAAGTCACAGTGGCCTGCAGTGATCATGCAAACTGGCCCATTATTTCCTTTTTTGATGCCTCTATTGGTTTTTAATGGTTTCTTTCTTTCTTTCTTAACCCGGCAATGTTACTGGAATTTGTAGGTGCACATGGCAATTTGTGTACACATAAAAACGAAAAAACAAACCTACAACCAAAAGGAAGAT
The DNA here is from genome assembly GCA_021292165.1 of Shinisaurus crocodilurus. Taxonomy (NCBI): domain Eukaryota; kingdom Metazoa; phylum Chordata; class Lepidosauria; order Squamata; family Shinisauridae; genus Shinisaurus; species Shinisaurus crocodilurus. The sequence continues at coordinate 118,444,137 of CM037881.1, forward strand.
GATAAATGTGAAGAACTGGAGTCGGAATCCTGATGCAGCAAAGATATGCTACAAAGTGCATGCATGCGTGAGCAAGGGCTGGTGAACCTCAGAAACCAGGGGAGTTGCTGAAGAGTTTGGCAGGGCTTCAGTGTTCTGTATAGCTTCTTGTTCTTTCTCCTGACTGGCAGGAGCAGAATAAACTATGCCAACTAGTAAAAATGGCAAAAATTGCTTGATATGAAAGGCAACGCGAACACTGATTTATAAATAAATAAAATAAGAAATCATGCACAATAAGAGGAAATACATTGGGCAGGACCCAAATTCACCCATACTTCCTATTCAGCTCAGGTCCTAGACACCTGATGGAACACCTTCTCCCTTATGTACCTCCCCAGAGATTAAGATCAAATAAGGATGCCCTTTTGACAGTGCTGCATTTGCCTAGAGTTCGATGCATGGCAACCTGAGAGGGCATTCTCTGTACAGGCACCCTGACTGTGGAACTCCCTCCCCACTCAAACATGGTTGGTACCGAGTCTTACACACTTTGGGTGCCAACTAAAGACCAATTTGTTCACCCAGGCTTTTGATTTGTTTTGTTCCATCATGTAAACTGTTATTTATCTGTGTTACTGTTCTCCCATTTGGTTGTGGGTTTGTTTTTTGGGGTCATTGTATGATGTCATTAGTCGTGCCCTGCTTGGGGATAACTTTATAATGAAAAGTAGGTAATAAACGTCATACATAAATGTTGAAATCAATGGCACTTTAACATGAATTTCAATGGCTCTGCTCTATGAGTAAATCTGGATCCAACCCATTGTGCTAACTTGCATAATTCGTCAAGCCCCAGAACTCTGTTTTTCTTCTTGCAGAACTTGGGCTACCTCGGTGCAGAATTTTCCTTCTTTTTATTCTATTTCTTTTTTTCTTTTTCTTTTTAGCATGGAGTAAATACACTGCCCTGGCTATACCTTTCAAAACTGGATAGAAAGAATGTGCTGGGAGTTGTATTTTGCATCCACAAGAGAAGAATTTCAGCTATATGACCCCAAGATCATGTAAATACTCCCTAGCATGGTTTGTGCCTGCACTACAGGCTAATTGGGCTTTGAAAAGCCCCCCCCCCTCAAGCATTCATCCTCCATCTCTCTGCTTAATTTCATCTCATTATTTCCTAGTTACACTCCTTGGAACGCACCAACTTACAGCACTTGAAGCGAAGCGACTAGGCTTGATTTAATTTCTGATCCATCACTCCCTCCTCTTTGAAGAGCGGCATGTGCATAATGAACCCTGTCGCTCTGAGTTAAGAGTGACCCAGAGTCTAGCTGCATGCCTCAGCTGCAAGAATGACATACTCCATTAGGCCATGGCATGATGCTCCCAGAAGCTGGTTTCTTTCCAAACCTCGGGCCCAACAGACAGAAAGTGGCAAGCGGGAGGGAGAGGAGCACAACCCAGACATACTAAGGGTGAGCTTGAAGGTTAACAACAATGCTCTCCCTTATGGAGATCTTGTTTCTAAAGGCTGCAGTTTAGCTGATTCATCAGTGACCCGCCTAGCAAAGTGACCCCACCAAAAATTACAGAAAATTGTTCGGGTTAATCCTGGCTATGGAAGTCTAAGGAACATCAGAAGAACTGAATTATCAGTGAGTCAGAGCCGTGGTAGCAGGTTAGAGAGCCAATGCAGAGGAAAGTAAGAAATATAAAATTGGGTGCAAGTGATTACACAGTTTCATGGGGGTGGGTGGGACATCTTAGGTATGAGAGCAAAAGCATATCTGTATAAGGTCTCACTAAGGAGAATGGCGAAATAAGGCCAAAGTCAAAGGAAATCTTTCATCAGACTATGAACTACTTGGAGTATAATATACTTAAGAACAACAGATAATTATTTTAATGGGGTTAAATAAAACCATAAGCCAAGTAAGAACATGACTGAACAGGAATTAATTTATTCACAGTTCTAGATACTTCCTAGCCTGCTCTGGTAAATGCCAACATTTACCAGTGATTGATGGAAATGAGAGTGAATGGGGGTCTTTTTATTGAAGGCTTTTGGTGGTTCTTGGAATGTGACAATGAATGTCTAAAATGATTGTGTTACGACTTGAGGTTTGTTTGTTTTTTATATATTTGCACTTTGGCCATGGTAAATGCAATCCATTAATGGTAAAGCAAATGAAGATGACATTTAGTCATTTCCCAAAGGCATTCACTTGGTCTTGAGATTAATTGTAAATGTCAGAACAATTTCTGATATTTATCAGAACAAACATGCATATAGGTGGCTGTTGGTTGCCCAGTACTTTTCTGTGAGCTCCCTTCTTCTGCCATTAGCTGCTGTCATAGACCTGGTTCGCACGACACGACAACCTGTCGTGTGTAACTAGCCACGGTGGGTTGTTGTGTCATCCGAACTTCCACTTATTTTTCAGCAACAAGCCACCATGACAACCCATGGCTTGTTCTAGGGGTTGCTTGGCCCACAATGGGTTGTCATGTCATCTGAACCAGGGAGACCAATTTCACTGTGGGTTGCGGGAATTGGCTAGCAAGCTGTTCAGCAGAAGCAGCAAAAACACCTTGCTGCTCTTCATGACCTTGCCCGTGCCGCTGCCAGTGACAGTCCACCAATGCCCAAGTAGCACTTTGGAGTGACTATCACTGGTTTGCTCACCTTTTTTTTTTTCAGCCCCTGAAAATTGTGTAATTATGCTTGTAATGTTTTAAATTATTATCATTATTACTGTCGGTCTTCTGCAAGTGCGCAAGTGTGCTCTTACAGCTGCCCGATATGTGTAGTCTTGCCTGGTCAATTTCCTTATCTGTTTTAGCTGTCAACGGCAACAGCAAAGTGGAGTAGGTAACAGAGTGACAATGTGAGACTGGAAATAGGCAAATTTGCACACAGTTGCCTTGCGGTCAATTGCCCAGTTGTCAATTGAAAACCACCAGTAAAGGGGAAAAGGGGACAATGACAATATCATCCCCTTAGCAATGTAATCCTCTCAATTTTAGGTGTTGAACTGATACTTCTCAGTGCCCCCCATATTTTCAACACTTCCCTGACTCTCTGGCTGCTCCAGAAACGGGAGATATTAACTCCACCCCCCACTTTTTCGAAGCACTTACTGCTGCGGGTACTGCAGTTCACTGACAGTTGTAAAAAATAATTTCAAAAAATATATTTCAGAAATATATGCAAATTTAATGGCTGGGAAGTAAATGGAGGGGAAATTTAAATTTGCGCACCTGCAGTAACAGAGCAGTTAATGCAGGCACACAAGTTTCCCCTCCATTTACTCCCCAGACATTAAATTTCCGTATATTTCTGTGGGTGTTTTTTTTTTAGAACTGTCAGTTAACTGCAGTAACCGCAGCAATAAGTGCTCCAAAAAGAAGCTGTGAAAAGGTGTGTATGTGGGGGGTTAATATCTCCTCTTTCTGGAGCACCTGGAGAATCAGGGAAGTGTTGAAATGGAGGACATTGAGATGTGTCAGTTCAACAGTTAAACTCGAGAGGATTACATTGCTAAGGAGGTGGTATTGTCCCCTCCCCTTCTGGTGCGCGTACTTTCTCTGCTTTCCCCACTGTACCGGAGCTTTCAATTGACAGCTAGGCAAGTGGACGCTGGCAACTGTGTGCAAATTAGCCTGTATATGTGGTCTTGCCTTGTCAGTTTCCATGTATGTTACCTACTGCACTTGGGGCTCCCTTTGACAGCTGAAACAGAAAAGGAAATTGACGAGGAAAGACTGCATATATCAGACAGCTGCAAGTGTGTTCCTGTGCCCTTGTGAAAGACTGACAAATCACCACCACCATCATCATATGATGTGTTGCGCTGTGATCATGAGCCATTTCGGGCTTGCCACAGCTTTTTTTCACTTTACCTTCCCCCCCCCCCCTGGAGATCACAAAAGCCAGCTGTCAAGCTGACTTTTGCGACCCCCGTTTTGACAGCTATGGAAGGTCCGTTCAAAGTGCCCCAGCAGCACCTTGGAGGGGCTGTCTGTGGTTGCCAAACATTTTTTTAACCCCCCCCCCAAATTTTCGCAAATATTTGCAAAAATTATTGTATTTTTTTATTTTTACCACACTTGTACAACTGCGGAAATCCAGAATTGCATGGGTGCAGCAATAGGGAGCCTCAGGTGGGCAATGTGCAATCTCTACCCTGGGCATTGCCCCACAGAGGCCACAGGTAAGTTTATTTTCCCTTTTGGTTCCATTTGACAGCTGTCAAAAGGCGAGCTGTCAAATGCAACCAAAGGCACGAGTGATCCTAGCTCGCAAAAGTAGGGTGGCAGCTCGTTCACCCCCTTTGTGGCAAGATCTTTGTCTATTTTTTCTTTTTCTTTTTCTGGACTCATGTGTCCTAAGGGTGCCCTCACTTTTGCACTTGTTCCTGAGATTCTACCACCTTGGGAACATGAAAAACTGCGAGCCATCCCATTTACAGGAGTAATTACCTTTGACAGCTGTCAAAAGTAAAGCTCCATTTTTAAAGTGGGATTTAGAAAAGGATTTTTAAAAATGCCAGGAAGCTATGCAGGTATAGAGTTTATATACCTGTATAGTTTCCTGGCAATTTTTTGTTTATTAACTACGCTTGTTAACTACGCTGCGCATGCCAGTCACCTACCAGGCGGGTTTACATAATTACCTTCAGCAGGGCAGCTTGTTGTGCTGTGCAAACCTGGCCATGGTGGCTTATTGCTGTGGGTAACAATAAGCCCATGGCAACAAACCACCCTGGCTGGGTTTACACAATACGAAGAGCCGCACTGTCCAGGGTGATTATGCAAATCCTGCTGGCATGTGACCAGCCCATACAGGGAGGGTTTGCACGAAACGGGAAGCCACATTGTGGGGCAAGCCACGCAGGTTCCAGGGCCTACGATGTGCCCGACAGAAGATTGGGCACATCATGGCTCCAGAGCCACCTCCTTCTTCCTCCCGCCTAGGTCCTCCCACAGGTATCCCTGGGGATGCTGCAGGAGCACCAAGCTCCCCCCCTTCCAGAGCCAGCTCCCCCCCCCTCGGTCCTCCTGCAGGTATCCCAGGGGACACAGTGGGAACACTGAGGTTCCCCCCCCCCTCACCACCACTTGACAGCAGTGCCAGGGAGGAGGGAATGGGGAGCGTCCATCACTTCAGCCTACTCATGAGTAGGCTGAAGTGATGGGTGCTGGCCGCAGCAACAGGTGACAGGCAGGGATGGCGGGGACATGGCTGGCTGTTGTCGATCTGCATTCTGCTTGACCTCCTCTAGAGCCACTGGAGACAGGTGGAAAGAGAGCCCAGGAGGCATGGCAGCTGAAGGACAGGTGGCCCAGAAGGCCGAGCAGCAGAAACTAAGACCCTTGGCAAAGTCATAACAAACTGAGAAGCACTTGAGGGGTGGATGGGCAGAGGTTGCGGCAAAGGGAGACAGGAGAGGGGAACTGGGGGGGCGGGGCGGGGGAGGCAAGGGCCCTAGGAGAAGGGAGACTGAGGGAAGCATACCAACATGTGTTTGTGGGTGGGAAGAGCCAGGTGTTCAACAGGCCAAGAACTGGGGGGTGGGGGGGAGGAAAGAACGTTTCAGCTGGTGAGCCAAGGGGCTAAGAAGATGGGATTTTGCATACTGGTTTGAAATAGCCAACCACGTTCTTTTAAGTCAAAGGTGTCTTGTATGGCAAGAATTAGCTACATGTCTACTAGATCTGGTTCATCCTACCATTGGGTGTACCTACTTTGGAATACTGTCTAGGGTGGTGTTTCGTAAGGGACCAGCAACAAGGCGCCAGATTTGACAGTGCTTCCTGGGTTGCCTGATATCGGTTTCACTATTGCTGAGGCTGAAGCAAGCGAGCTTTGTGGAAGCAGGCCAGGAGGCAAATGTAAAGAGGAAGGCTGGGATAGTATGATGGTAACATAGGGTTGAGTAGGGATGATTGGGGGTGTGTGTGTGAAGATCAAAGCAAGCAGCATGAAGGTCAGGGCAAACAGGAGAAGACCCATATAGCATCTGCTTGGAGAGGGGTGTCTGGAAGGGGTGTCATTATGTTGCCCAGGGAACCAAAATGTCAAAGGTAATCACAGATTAGAATCACTGGTTCAAAACTAAGATGCAAGAAGAGCTTGAGGAGGAGAAGTAGCGCCAACCTCCCCAGCTCCTAAACCCTGAGTGAGGAGATGAAAGTACTTGCTGCTCTCATTTGGAACAAAACCTTTCTCTAAAGATGTAAAGATCTAAACCCAAAGAGCTGTAGTTTGGGAGTGGGGGCATGGGAATAGCGTCTATAATTCCCCATTTCTGAAAAAGGAAGGGAAAAAACCCCTCAAGCAATTCTTTTTTTATTGCCTTGAATACATAATGGATCCCCAGGGATCTCTGACAGAACCAGTTTCTCAGAGTCACTAGCACTTAGCAAAATTGACTTCAGTTAATCAAAAGATTATTTCAAAATCCCCTGGTCTCAGGCTTTTGCTGGCTGCTAGTCTGGGAGGCTGCAAAATAAACTGTTATCTCAGCCATTTAGAATTCAAGGAAAGTCTACACACACACACACCCAATCCACATCTGTTTGGCCTGTACTGGAATGCTGCGGGGGTGTCAAATGAGAAGCAGTGGAAAGAGGAGCTATATCACATCTGGAGTTCGGTACCATACTTTAGAAAAAAAAGGCTAGCATTCTTCCACAATGAGACAAAGTAAGAAAACACTCCCTTGCTTCCCTTTCATTTACTTTCAGTGGGGAGGCACATATAACTGAACACGTGCAGCACCCTGGAAGAGAACTCTGCTGATAGGTAGGCACTTTGTATTAGGGTAGCCGCTGATGAATCACCAAAAAAGAGGAAATGAAAAATGCATCACCAAAAAACCCTCACACACCCTGGACAAAGGAGGACACAAATTTGAATACAATTTGCATATGCTAGTGTATATGTATAGATGCAAATTTAGAAATAGTTCTTATAATTTAAAGAGGAAAACTGTCAATCTTACTGTAGTGTGGAAGTCTGTGCCAGTTAACCAGTGTGCCTGCCTGTTCAGTTTGCTGACCAGGCACTAACTGTTAAGGGGCAACATTTCTTTATGGTTCTTTATCTTTAAAGTGGAACTGGATGGGACAGATCTTTAAAAAGAGGACAGTCCTCTGGCAGTCCTTCAGACAGAGGACTGTTCTCTGTGAAAGAGGACACCCAGCCACCTTACCTTGTATGGCAACAGTCCAGCAGAATTGTGCATGTTGAGGCTCAGTTGATTTCAGTGTCCATGGGCAGTATCCTACCACATCAATCCACTAATGCAAATTACGTTAGGGACCTCGAGGGCAATGCCAATTGCATTCGTAGGCACAACGGGACTCCTGAGGAATCCTGTTGCACTGGGTAATGCAATTGGCATTGCCCTAGAAGTCCCTAATGCTAGCACAATGCAATTTGAGCTGGCGGATTGACACAGTAGGCTACTGCCCTTTAACTGTGGCCTGTTTTTTCAGCAAGTGGCTCTGTTTAGTCATACTAGTGCAGGGGTAGGCAACCTGGTTCCCTCCAGATGGCTTGGACTGCAGTTCCCATCAGTCCCAGCCAGCATGGGTAAAGGTCAGGGGTTATGGGGGCTGTAGTCCAAACATTTATTTATTTATTTATTTATTTATTTATACCCTGCCTTTTTTTTCCCCCTTCAAGGAACCCAAGGCAGCTTACTCCTATCCATTTTATCCTCACAATAACCCTGTGAGGTAGGTTAGGCTGAGAGTCAGTGACTGGCCCAGTTTCATGACCGAGTGGGGACTAGAACCCGGATCTCCCGAGTCCCAGTCCAACCCTCTCACCACTATGGCACACTGGCTCTGGAGGGTACCAGGTTGCCTACTAGTGTTATGAGTTAAAAACTGAGGAAGAGAAACAAGAAGTCTTGTTTAGTGCTGAGGCGTACCACGGTGCTGTCTTGAAGAAGACCAATGTAATTTTATGAAAAAGCCTCTTCCACTTTTTTCTAGCTGTCACTCGGAGCAAATACAACAAAGGTCTGGTGCTGACATAATACTTTATTGCATTTACCATACTAGACATGGTTTGTTGCCTTAACTCTGGTTAGGATCCCCAAATACAATGAAACCATGACTTTGCTTGCTAAGTCTTGTCACCAGGTGGTGTCCATAGGGAGACATCAGTGAGACTGTATCACATTACAAGCAGACAAGCAGAGAAACTGCCATCACCATGGTTTGATTTGTACAGATATAAAGCCTAACCCTGGTTAGAACAAACCACATATTTAGCAAAGCCACTTTACATCAAAGGATTCACATTTTAGTTTGTGGCTATATGGCCATGATAAGTATTCAGATGGTAAACTAATAATGCAATCCTGCTGTTGGGGATATAGGTGGGGCTGGGAGTTTTAAAGAGGCCCTGCTTTTTGAAGGGCTGGGGTTTTTTAGGGGTTGATTTTAGGGGTGGGTCTCCCGCCTGACTGGCGGAAGCGAGGGGGCATGTGTCTCTCCAGGGAGATAGTGGGGGGAGTTCTGGGGGGCAAACGGTACCAACGTTGAGCGGCAGGCGCTGGCAGAGCGCTAGGGGCAGGCCACGCCGAGTAAGGGGAACAAGGGATCGATGCTTAATATCTATCCCTTGTTCCAGGCCTGCCCAGAGCCAAGGGATAACTGGGGGATGTGTTGCTCCTCCCCCCACCCTGCGTTTGCTGTTGTGCAATGCCAGGTCCGTTACCCAAAAAACATCTCTCATCCATGACTTGATCATGGATGAGGGTGCGGACCTGGCATGTGTTACGGAAACCTGGCTGGACGAGGCCGCTGCTCCAACTCTGGCGGCCTTGTGTCCGGCCGGTTTCTCGTATGCCCAGCAGCCAAGGGTTGGGGGACGGGGAGGGGGAGTGGCTGTTATCTACCGGGAGTCCTTGGTCCTCACCAGACTCCCTCTCCGGGAGACCAAGTTTATTGAGTGCATGTACTGGAGGTTGGGTCCAAAGGGCAGCCTGGGGATTCTGCTCGTGTACCGTCCACCCCGCTGCACGACAGACTCCCTGGCCGAGGTGCTGGAGGTGGTCTCCGATGTGCGTGTGTTGTCCCCCAGGCTAGTGGTGCTGGGGGACTTCAACGTGCATTCGGGGGCTTCCCTCACTGGAGCACCTCGGGACTTTATGGAGACCATGGCTTCCTGGGAGCTGCACCCTGTATTAACTGGACCTACCCATGTAGCCGGTCGTGCACTGGACTTGGTTTTTGTTTCCGGAGAGGGGGGAAATGATCTGGAGATCGGGGGTATATCCACCACCCCCTTGTCATGGTCAGATCACTATCTGGTGGGGTTGGATTTCTCGGTGCCACAACCCCTCTGCAGGGGTGAGGGACCTATTAGAATGGTCCGCCCCAGGCGTCTTATGGATCCGGATGGATTCCTGAACGCGCTTGGGGAATTGGAGCACACAAACGGTAGCTCGGTCGAGACCCTGGTGGATGACTGGAATGCTGCAATCACCAGGGCATTAGACCGAGTTGCCCCGAAGCGCCCTCTTCGCCTAAACAGAGCTCGCGCGGCGCCATGGTTCACTCCGTCGCTGCGAGCTCTGAAACAAGAGGTGAGAAGGCTAGAGCGCCGATGGCGAAATTCCCGCTCCGAAGACGATCGAACACGGGTTAGAGCTGCATCTTCAGCCTACCGGGTGGCGGTGAAGGCAGCAAAAAAGAATTTCTATGCTGCCTCCATTGCGTCTGCAGAGTGCTGCCCCAGGAGGCTGTTCCAAGTGGTCCGGAGTCTGGTCGGTCCAGTCGCTCCGGACCCACTGGAACAGTCAAAAGCCTCCTGTGAGGCTTTAGCGAAGCACTTCGCAGATAAAATCAATCGGATTAGGAGTGGGATATCGTACGTCGTGGACACAGGGAGTGAGCGGGAGGAGGCCAATGGCAGACCGGTTTTGTGGGATCGGTTTCGGCTTCTTCCTTCTGATGAAGTGGACAAGGTGCTTTCATCTGTGAGGCCGACCACCTGCTTGTTTGACCCTTGCCCATCCTGGCTCATCATGAGCTGCAGGGAGAGACTGGGTGAGGGGATCAATGCGGTGGTGAATGCCTCCCTCGAGGAGGGAGTGATGCCATCAGCCCTCAAGGAGGCAGTAATAAGACCGCTTCTAAAGAAGCCCTCCTTGGATCCCCAGGATTTAAACAACTTTCGCCCAGTCTCCAATTTACCATTTCTGGGCAAGGTGATCGAGCGGGTGGTGGGTGCTCAGTTGAAGGCACACTTGGATGAAGCCGATTATTTGGATCCGTGCCAGTCGGGCTTCAGGTCTGGACATGGGACGGAGACGGCCTTGGTCGCCTTGGTGGATGATATGAGGAGGGCTTTGGATAGGGGCGAATGCTCCTTTCTAGTCCTCCTCGATCTCTCAGCGGCTTTTGATACCGTTGACCACGGTATCCTCCTGGACAGTCTGGAGGGGTTGGGCTTAGGAGGCACTGTATTGCAGTGGTTCCGGTCCTTCCTCTCTGGAAGGTATCAGAGGGTAGTTCTCGGGGAGGAGGCTTCGGACCCTCGGCTGCTCACTTGTGGAGTGCCGCAGGGTTCCATCCTCTCCCCGATGTTATTCAACATCTACCTCAAGCCGCTGGGAGCTATCATCAGGAGGTTTGGGGTGCAGTGTCATCAGTATGCGGATGACACGCAGCTCTACCTCTGTTTTAAGTCCTCACCGAGGTTGGCCGTTGAAACCCTGTCCAAGTGCCTGGAGTCAGTGGCTGGCTGGATGGGAAGGAATATGCTGAAGCTGAACCCCGACAAGACCGAGGTACTTCTGGTGGGGGACAAGGGAAGGTTAGGGGATGTTGACCTGGTGCTGAATGGGGTACATCTACCCCTGAAGGACCAGGTCCGCAGCTTGGGGGTCATTCTAGACTCCCAGCTGTCCATGGAGGCTCAGGTGGCAGCTGTGAGCCGGGCGGCGCTGTATCAACTCCATCTGATACGGCAGCTGCGCCCCTACCTTCCTAATCACCTGCTCCCATCAGTGGTTCATGCCTTGGTCTCCTCTCGCCTAGACTACTGTAATGCGCTCTACGTGGGGTTACCCTTGAAGACGGTCCGGAAGCTTCAGCTGGTACAGAACGCGGCGGCTCGCCTGATTAAGGGCAGCCGCCGGCGTGATCACATCACGCCAGTGCTTAAAGAGTTGCACTGGCTACCAGTTGCTTGCCGAGCCGAATTCAAGGTGTTGGTTTTGACCTTTAAAACCCTACACGGCTCCGGCCCAGCTTATCTCAAGGAGCGCCTCCAGCAACATCAAGTAGGCCGCTCAACAAGGTCTGCCACGGACGGCCTTCTCCTTATCCCATCAGCCAGAGCAGCCAGGCTGGTGGGGACTAGGAAGAGGGCCTTCTCTGTGGCGGCCCCCACATTATGGAACTCCCTCCCTAGTGACCTTCGCCATGCCCCCTCCGTGATGAGCTTCCGCCGTGCATTAAAAACATGGCTGTTCAGGCGGGAATATGGGGTGGGTTAGGTTTTTAATGAGAATTTTTTAATATTGTTTTAATTATTATATTTTATTGTGTTTTATTGTATTTTAATTGTACATCGCCCAGGGTGGCCGGGTGACCGGCCAGATGGGCGATTGATAAATGTAATAAATAAATAAATAAATAAATCCTGTACATGTCTACTCAAAAGTAAGCCCCATTGTTTCCAAGGGACTTACTCCCAGGTAACACTGTATAGAATTGCAGCCTTCATATTTGTTAAAGTGAAAAAACTATGGCTAATTTAGAGCCTTTAAGATCTATTATAAGCTCTCCTAGAAATTTATTGATTGAAAGGTGGCATATCAATTTAGTTGGAAGGTGCATAATATGAATACAGTGAAGGAAAAACTGAGCTAAAAGGCAACAAAAATACATAATCTACAATACATTATCCAATTGGAGTGGGGTGGGCCACTTTACAGCTACAGCTTTGATGGGCATATGCTACAGACCCATCTTTTACGCTCAACAAATCTAACATGTAAAGTATGCATTACAGGTCTCTGTCAAACTTTGTGCATAGGACAGGCCAATTCTGGCTCCGATCTCTGTGTGTCCACAGTGTACAAAAGGATTTTAAAAACCACACAGATGCATTTCAAATGCGACTGTTTGAGGTGCTTACTTAGTGAGGTTCTCTACGTTGTACCGATTCAACTCATGATATGTGGAAAGGTGCTGAGAGGACAGAATGATGCCGAGAAAAAGGATGACTACACAACCAGAGATGTTTCTACGGGGAGGCAAAGTGGGCGGTTTCCTAGGGCAAGAAATTCAGGGTACCAAATGACTTCTGGGCAGGCAACAGCAATAGCAGCTGGGCAAGGCTTGGCATACTGTAAAGGAAATCACTGCATTGGCCAGTCCAGGCTACAGCTGTCTGAAATATTTTCCTTAATGGGAGACTCAGCGAGCAGAACCAGTCAGATCACTAACTTTTGGGGTATGTGCAGGCAGTGCAGGCAGTCCAGCCAATGAGGGCACCGGAGTGGTTAAAGGCTTGCCCTCTCGCTGCTTCAGGGCCCTTATTGGCTGTGTATCCCCAAAGCATCGTCTGATCTGTCATTTGCCCCCCTGCTCCCGCTGTTGGTAAGGGGGCAGAAGACTGGGGGTGGGGGGTGGGGACAAACAGTTTCCTTTTCCTAACTCCCCCCCAACTTCCCTCCTCCCAAAAAAGCACTGTACAGAGGTTGTTGGGTGGGCTAAACCTTTGCTCTGATGACTTCCATAAAATGTTTTTTAAAGGAAAGGGAATCATTGGTTCCCTTCCTGCTGCTGCGTGATGGGGAGCAAGTGACTGACTGACTGACCAGGATGGGAGTGGCGGGGAAATAGAAGGGCAGCAAAGCAACCAGGGCAGGGGGGGAGAGCATCTTGTCCAGTGTTCTCCCCCAAGTTGGCAGTAAAGCTAAAGCAGCAGCCAGATGGTAGGAATGTTGCACTCCTGTGTGTGTGTGTGTGTGTGTACTAATTCATCTCTTTTTTTCTATTTAATCTCTGTTTGTTGCTTGGGCAATTACTCCTGAGTAATTCAGGCCTTCTTACTTGTGAATAGAGAGATGCATAAGCTGGATTGTTTTACTGCACTGCTTCTTGCTGTTACTTCTGGAGAGTTTTGGAGAGGGGAGGCTGTAGGGATGCTCAAGCAAAGAGATGGTTGAATTTTGGATGCTCAGAACTTGCTGGCCATGCTTACTCCTGAGTAATTCAGTCCCCCTTATTTGTGAGTAGAGGTGCATAAGCTGGGCTTTTGTATGGTGCTGCTTTTCACTGTTACTTCTGAGAAGTTATGGAGAGGGGTGGCTGTCAGTATGCTCACTGAAAGAGATGAATTCTGGATGCTTTTCTGTGTGGCTATGGGGATATTAATTGCCATTTCTCAGTGCTTCCTTTTGCAATGTGTTGCTGCTGGGTACCAAAAACTGTTTTCTACTTGTTGCTCTGAGCAGGGCCGGTGCTACCATTAGGCCAACTAGGCAGCTGCCTAGGGCGCAGGTCTAAAGGGGGCACCAGAAACGCCTTGGGAAAAAAATACAGCGCTCTCAAGTGGGAAGGGGGGCGCTAAATATCTGATCTTGCCTAGGGCACCAAACTGCCTTGCACCGGTCCTGGCTCTGAGGATACCATCATCAATCATCATCATCATCAATCATCATCATCATCATCATCATCATCATCATCATTTTGTGAGACTGTGGATTCCCCTTCTCACACACACCCCAGTTTTGCACTCATGATCTTAAAAGTTTATTCTCTGTGCAATGGGAGTTGTTTGTGGAACAGGAAAGTGTGTGTCCAAAGAAAGTGTGTGTGTGTGTGTGTGTGTGTGTGTGTGTGTCCAAACTGTACTTCTCGTAGGATGCCAAAATACCTTGAGATGGCCCTGTACACAACCCAGTCAGAGTTAGATGTGGCTCAGTCCCCCAAAGCCAGAAGTACGGGTGAAGGCTGAGGCTGAAGGCTGGTCTACACACAGCAGAATGCGGTGGTATGAGTTCTGAGCTGGTAGAATGGACTGCATCACTTCAGACTATAAATGGGGGGTACTGCTTTTGAATGTTCCCCTCCATACAAAACTGAAGAAAACTAGCAAAGCAGGTAGCAGAGTGGACTAGAATCTTTCCCCCACCGTTTTGTTTGCTTGTTTACATGGCGGGAACACTAAAAATTGGCATCCACTCCTTGTAGTCCAAAGTAGTCAAGTCCGCTCCATCACATCATTCAGTGTGGTGTAGTAGTTAGTGTTGGACTGGGACTTTAGCGACCCGGGTTCTAGTCCCCACTCAGCCATGAAGCTCACTGGCTGACTTTGGGCCAGTCACTGACTCAGCCTAACCTACCTCACAGGGTTGTTGTGAGGATAAAATGGAGAGGAGGTGGACCATGTAAGCCACCTTGGGTTCCCTGCAAGAGGAAAAAAGGTGGGATAGAAAATGAAACAATCAAACAAACAAATAAATTCTGCTGCATGTAGACCAAGCCTTTAAGTGGTTGCAGTGAGTTTTCCACCAGTGTTGTGATCCCAGCTTTGCAACTTACCACGGGCACATACACACCACCAAGATAGATGCAAGATCAACTGTTAGTCTTGCCCTTCAAATGCAATTGTTTTAAGTGTTACATATATGTTTGTTAATCTATACTGTAATTGTTCACCTTATTTTTAAAACTCTGCAAATAGTTGATAACAGCATGAATCCTTCTGGCAGTGTCCTGGTGGTGGGAAAGACTTGATGATTACAAGTTCAGCAGAGGAACGGTTACACAAGATCTGCAAACCATGCTAATGAATAGTCCCATTATAAATGTGTCTGGGAAATTACAACTCAAGCTGGAGTTACATTGTGCGATTTTACTGAATACTGGATCATCAGTAGACAGGAAAACGTTGGAGAAGAAGTTTTGTCTATACTAGTAAATGAAGTATATATGTGAAAGTTTTGTTAGGTAATATTTAAATAATACATTTAAAATAAAATATTAATAAAATAATGCTGAAAGGTATAAATATCATTAACACAATTTGTCAGTGAAATAAACAAGTTGTAAGCTTTTCAGTGTACAAAATATTTACAAGTCTTCTCTCATATTTACCCTTGCAACTACTGAGGAGCTGAGGTCAAGATAGCAACTTGTTCAAGGGTGACCCAGTGAGTTATTTATTTATTTATTATATTTATACCCCACCTTTTTTCCTGAAAGGAACCCAAGGCGGCTTACATAATCTTCCTCCTCTCCATTTTATCCTCACAACAACCCTGTGAAGTAGGTTAGGCTGAGAGTCAGTGACTGGCCCAAAGTCACCCAGTGAGTTTCATGGCTGAGCGGGGACTAGAACCCGGATCTCCTGAGTCCCAGTCTAACACTCTCACCACTACGCCACACTGCCTCTAAGACAAGAGGGAATGAGGTTGGCTTCAAAAGAGTGTAAGTAAGAATGTGGTTAGTATGGCAATGAAAGAAAATTACTGCAAGTGTGCAAGCTACAGTTCTGGTGATATCTCACCCCATTAAGACTAAAACAGATGTGCAGTTTGGATTTTGATCACTGTTGGAGATATCAGGAGCTTGGAACAGATACCTTTCATATTATTTTGGCGATGTCCATTTATTATGATTTATTGGAAAGAATTTTAAAGAGAAAATCAAGGAATGGCCAGATACGAGATCCTGTATAATTCAAAATATGTGCTCTTGGGCTATCTGAAGGGGATCATGTTAGCAAAGTTTTGGAATTCATCACATGCTTGCTGGCTTCAGCCAGGATATGTCTTGCAAGCTGCAGCTGCTTTCAGATCCACTGTCTTTTTTACACTGCTGTAAAAAACAAAACAAAAACAACAACCATGAATAGATGCTTAACTTATGAAACTGACTTATTATAAAAGAGATAAAGCAGGTAGATCATCAGGTAAGGTTGCAGAATGCTGGGTTTTATTTTTACATAATTAGAACACAAATTTTCACAAATTGTGCATATTTCTTATAAATAAGTCAACAGGAAAGCTGAACCCGGGTCTCTGCATCCATACCTAACTTGGCAGTCCGACAGATCTGGAGGGCACCAGGTTGGGGAAGGCTGCTGCGGTTGGTTTGCTGTCTCCTCCCCCCTTCTCTGCCTACTGCTCTATGGTAAGGCCTCTGTGCTTCTACAGTTACTGGATGAAGGCAAGGGGGATTTGCTATCACCAAACCAAACTGCCCCAGAGAAACCAGAGCTCTATCCAGGGAACTGATCACCTGCTATATTTCTGCCTATCAGGCTGCTGCAAAAGGCACAGGAGCCAGGCTGCTCCAGAAAAGGGTAAAAACAATGTGATAAAGGATTTGACGGGGACTAAGTAGGTGGATAGTATGGGAAGCCCAGTTCCCTCTGCACTCATGATCTAAGCTTAGGCTGCATTTTTCTGGAATCTGTCTATATTGATGAGATGCAGCTGGCATATAACTCCACTGAAGGTTAACTTACTGCTAATTAACTCTGATGTTGTTGCACAATCAATATAGCATCCCTCACAGTTCTTCATCTATGCATGTGCCTGTATCTATTGGCTTTCCTAGATCCTGGTTGTGGATGGTCTCTTAACTTGATGTTGTATTTTCTATGGCACAACATTTCTGCTCCCTTCAAGTCCAAAGAGACTGGTGCATCTTCCCACCTAAAGCCCCTTTTCCAAGCCATAAATTCCTGCCAACAAATATTTACTTTTAAATTTAGATCCACATCGGACTCTGTTATACCACCTTTACCAATGGTATGCTTTTAAAGACCAGTTGGGAGAAGGCTGAAGTCAGGAATTCTCCTGCACAGAAGTGATGGATAGCTTCATCTTGCGCCAATTCTTCTGCCCTCAGGTAAAGGCCTAGTTATCTTTATCATTTATCAGGTACACCATTTTAGGACAACTGTTTAAAAGTAGGACAGAGGCCCTTTTCTACCTTAATTAGACAATAACTCATTGGCTCCAAGTGAGCCTTCATCTTCTAATTATTTGGTACACAATTTAATGTCATTAAACATCTTTTGAGTGGATGGAATTGCTCTAAAAGCCTTCACTCCAGAGCTCTAATATTAGGTTCTTGGCAACCATCCCTGTGTGCGAAAAGCAGCCAGTTTGTTTACCAGGAATTCAGACTCACATTACAGGGCAAATTAGCAGCCAGCTATTAGTCTGATTCAAGCACTTAACAATTACTGATCATCTCCTCTTGGTCTGTGGATAATGGAAGAGATCAGCTGCAAATGGAATGGACGGCAGGTCTGTTTGCTTGTAGGCATTGGGGAGAAAGCGCAGCACAGAGTAACCTCTCTTGATCCCAGGCTTTTCGCACAAAAAAAGAAAGGCCCCAAAAGGGAAAGGCATTCTGGAGGAGGTGCATACCCTTAGAGACCAAACCAAGCTCAACAGACTCTCCTTTACCCCAGCAAAAGTTCAACTACAGCATCCTAGAGGCAGACGTTGCTTACTGTGACAATATTTAACTGGAAATAACTATAGGACAACAGTAACCGCGTGTTACGTTGACCGATCCCCAGGAGCCCAGCTACATGCTAACTATCACGTTGGACAGCTCCATAAGGTCCCAATTCACACACACAGTCCGATTGTCCTGTCGTGAATGTGGGTTTCATAAAACGGTGCAGAAGAAATTATGGATATGAAGGCAACCACCTGCCTCTTCAGTATCAACTCCACATTTCTGAAAAGCTGTCCTCAGTACCATAGCATCATCTTCAGGACCCAGGTGGGACACACACCTGCGGGATGATGGGGGAGAACTCAGATAGTGCTTGGCAACTCTGTCATGCCTCCGTTTGGGGTGGTGGAAGAAGACATAGTGCAACTGAGCCCGAGTGTGTTTGGGGAGGGGCCAGGCACATCATACAGGCCTGTGGCTCACACTGGCTCAGCTTGTCTGAGTGTGGAAAGCTAAGCAGGGTCAGGCCTGGTTGTTACTTGGATGGGAGACCCCTCCTCTAGTTTCCTGCATTGAGCAGGGGTTGGACTTGATAGCCTTGTAGGCTCCTTCCAACTCTATGATCTATGAAAAAATCTATGTCATCTGCAGCCTGGCCCAGCTGTGCCGACTTGCCAATCAGCCCTTGCTTAAAAGACAGGCCCCAAACACACTTCAGATGCTGAAAGCAATTGTTGTTGCAGATCAGCCATAGCTCTCCTGCCAGCTCCTGGACTTAGGTTCATGTATTTTGACCCCAGATCGACTTTGACTACTCTTCGGCATGCTCCTCTACTGGTTTGTGTTTCCTTTGATTTCGGATGGATATTTTGGCTTCTAAACCTTGGACTGTGTCAACAACTACTGCTTATCTCTCCACCAGAGTAATTTACAACACTCTCCATCACCAGCCTTCCCCAAGCTGGCATTCTCCAGATGTGCTGGACTATAACTCCTATAATCCCCCAGCCAGCTGGGGGATTATAGGAGTTGTAGTCCAACACATCTGGAAGGTGTCAACTTAGGAAAGGCTGATTTAGACAAATTATTTGGAAATAGCTAGCATATAACTGTGGGTTGGTGCACATCAAATACCAGCATTACTTCCTTAAGGCTGCAATCCTATACTCACTTCTGGGATCGAGTCCTATTGATCTTAATGGGGCTTACTTCCGAGTAGACATATATAGGATTGCACTGTAAGAAAACTATTGTAAAGTGGGTGAGCATAGTCTAGGCTTAAATAATTGTGGACTTTCACATTCCATAATAAAACTGCTTTAGGAAGTCAGCAGATCACTCTGTAATTGCTTATGGATCAAGAGTTCACCTACTGAGTCTGAAGTATCAACTCTGATTGTTATTGATAAAGAATACTTTTAAAAGGGGCATTGAAAAAACAAAGCAATTATTGAATAATATACTTGTTCAAAGCTTACCAAAGAGATGTAGAAAAAGTAAACTATCCTTTGACCTGCTAGTCATTGAGATTTATTCTTCATAAATTGAGGTACTTGAAGATAAAGTTTTGCTTTTGATCTTCAAAGTATTCCCAGACATGGATGGCCATGTTACACATCACTCACCAAAAGACCATCATGTGCTACTCCACATAAACTAGACGTGGAGTGCAGCCAATGTTGGCTCTTTGATTAGTGTATTTGCATCATGAAACATGTATTTGCAAATATGTTTATATTGGATTAGAACAAAACCTGTCTAATTGTATGTATATATGCAAGCATGCATTTATATCCCTCTTTTTAAGGTAAAACCCACACAAGACATTTTAAATAAATTGTTTAATAGTAATAAATTAATAATAAGCAAGCAGTGAAGTACTGGTTTTGGAGTGCTTTAGAAATAACAAAGAGTTTTAAAAATATATACTTAAAGTATCTTGTTTGCACACCCAAAAGTAATGTGTGGAGTGCAACAGACAATGGTTTTTCAGACTTGGAGGCAATACAGTTCACACATTCATTTTGGGTGTACCATCATCCCTTCTGGCCAAATTGGTTTTGCAGGGTTTTGTTGTGCTTCAGGCTATACCCTGGGAAAGCTAAAATATGCCCTCAGCAATTTGACCAGTGGTGTTGCAAAAACTGTGTTTTTTGTTTTTGGTATGAATTAAATGGGTGCCTATGATGAGAAGCTTCCACGCTTATGCACTCACTCTCTGCCTGGAACATTTTGAAATATGAATGAATAGGCACATGTGAAGGGAACTGGACAACGCCAGCCCTACAGGGTAGGCCACAGCCCCCAATGTTCCCAGACTGCCACCCACCTCCCAAGGGTCCCTTGCACCAAACAGGTGCAGCAGCACAACCTTGAGACAAAGAACACACATCAAGTTTAAGATGGAGACTTTATTAAAAAGTAAAATAAAAAAGTTAATCAGTGTAGGGTCTCCAATTGTCCAATACAAGTAAAAAAATAATCCCTTATAAGAAAGGGCTAAAAGAGGGTAAGGAAAAAGGGAGTGAGGTAGAAGGTTGTGAGGAAAGGGGATAAAAAGGGACTCTAAAAGGATATAAAATCAAACCCCAAAGTCTGCAAGAACAAAGTAAGTCAAACCAGGCCTAGCTTTTCCTAGCTATCCTGCAAAAGTGGCGTACCTGCCCAAATGGAACTTCCGCAGCATCCAAGCCCCAGAGGAAGAATACCCAAGCTTTCTCACCTAGCTCCTTTATTGTCACCAGAAACCATTCTCCCACCCAGCTTTCACCAATCCTGTCTATCGAAGGAGGCCCCCCACCCTTTCTCAGCTGCAGACACTTTTTCATGACTTCATCCCAATTAACGCCTGACCTTGCTTCTCAGCTCTGCAGACCAACGTTATCTCCCAGGTGTTCCCAACTGCCCTACCAACACATTCCAAAGAAAGATTAAAGTAAAAATCAGTTAACTAAACAGCAATGGGGGGAAGGGGAAATCTAACATGGTTTCCACTGCAAGTCCCATCTTCACAGCACATATGCACTTTTGTCACCCCTTATGATAGGGGTAGGTAACATAGTGCCCATGGGCACCAATGCACCCCCAGACACATTTTTTTTGTGCCCACCAATGTGCCCTACCCACCCACCCCCAAAATCAACACATTTTCTTACCAGCAGCTTGAATTGCTGTGAAATAGGTTTCTGCTGGTGCTGCAAACCGTGGGTTTAACTTTGTTTAATGCAGGGCTCTCCAACCTTGGGTCCCCAGATGTTGCTGGACTACAGCTCCCAGAATCCCTTGCCATTAGCCATGTCGGCTGGGTATGCTGGGAGCTGTAGGCCAGCAACGTCTGGGGACCCAAGGTTGGAGAGCCCTGGTTTAATGTGTTGGGGCTCAGACCCTACCTCTGCCTTGTACTCAGTCTTTTGGCAGGTTACTTGTCCTTTGCCACGCATCTCATGACAGCCATTTTGTGTTGGTACCCAAGACAGTTTATCAAATTGCTCAATGTGCCCATGGCCCAAAATGGTTGCCTACGTCTGCCATTAGTGTGTGTGTGTGTGTGTGTGTGTGAGAGAGAGAGAGAGAGAGATAGAGAGAGAGAGAGAGAAGGACAAGGACAAGGACACCAAAAGCTACATGTAATTTGTTCTAGTTAACTTAACAGCTCCATTAACTTATACAGGATGGGGGGGGGGGGAATTAGGCATTAGGAAAACAGAGCAAGGTGTTTTGTTCCCTTCACCACCACCACCCATCCTCAGTCGGGAAGACCCCCTCTCCCATCTCCCCCCCCCCCCGCTGCATTATATTTGCACTACTACTACCAAGCTAATGATGCCTAGAGTAGGGGTAGTGCTTCTCTAGCAGGAAGCAGGCGGTGGGGGTGGGCTGTCAGTATGACTGCTCCAGGGTTACCATGATCTCTTGGACAGGATAACTCTTGGTACTTCCAGATGAGGCTTTGTGAAATTGCAATGCCTCCTTCTCAGACTTTTATGAGAATTTTGAGGTGGGTTGGGGGAGTCCAGGCAAACATCATTTTCTATTTGTAGCTCTCCTTTGTTTTCCTCCTGCTCCTCCTCCTCCGGAAAAGACAGAATAGCTGCACAATGCCTTTCGATTGGTAGCGCAACCGCAACAGGCCCTCTTGGCTGGATGAACCACTGTTGGGGTGAGGCCTGGGAAACTGGCTTTTTTCTGCCTTTTATGACAATTGCATTGTTAGCAATATTTGCAGAGGTGTCATTTATATAAAGCCTTTCTGCTCTGCCTTTCAACTTTTCAAGTAGCCAAGGCAGCTTACAAAGAAATAAAATCTAACAATAAAACCAAACACTTAAAAAAAATTAAAAAAAAAGCAAATGAAAAAAAAAACCTCACTCCCTTTTTCCTTACCCTCTTTTAGCCCTTTCTTATAAGGGATTATTTTATAAAGAAGCAATAAATGAGCAATAAGCAATCATCCATTAAATGCTCAGGCAAATAAGGCAGTTTTAATCTGGCGCCTGAAGGATAATGGAGTTGGTGCCAGGCGAACACCTAACCTCACACAGGTGGTAAGAGCAGGGACTCCAACATTGACCTTAAGGAACATGCAAATTCATATGGGAGATGACCCTTCAGATATCCTGGTCCCCAGCAGTTTAGGGCTCTCTATATATCTGGCTTCCAGTTTCTTCACAGGTGCATTTATTTATTTATATATAAAATAAATAAATAAATAAATAAATATAAATGCACCTGCGAAGAAGCTGGAAGCCAGTGAAGATATTTTAGCACCAGCAAAATACCGTAGGCTCAGTCCAGTGGGTTTATGTTAGCGATGTGGCTGCTGGATTCTGAACCAGTTGTAGTTCTCAAACCATTTCAGAGGCAGCTCCATGTACAATATACAGCAGCAATCCAAACTGGATGTTACCAAAATATGGAGAATTGTGACAAGGTTCTAAGAGGAGGTGCAATTGGCACACAAATGTTGGTGAAAGGCATTTAGTGCCACAGATTCCACTTGGCATCCAAAGTCAAGACTGGACAGACACTCCTTAAGGGAGATGGCAACCCCATCCAGAACAAGTTGATCGCCATCTCTCTGACCATCTCTCTGAACTACTCACCAGCAATATTTCCATCTTGTCTGGACTGAATTTGTTTGCTAATTTGTTTCCATCCTATTACTGACTCCAGGTTTCTGCTCAGGATATCCACTAACACCACATCCGGGTTAACTGAGAAGCAGAGCTGGGTCAACAAGGCACCTCGCTCCACATCTTCAGACAGCCTCTCCTAGAGGTTTAATCTAGATGGTGCACAGCATGGAGGACAAAAATAGAACCTTGTTGGTGCTATTTCTGGTGCTTGCAGTTTCCATGTGCTACGAAGACATTTGTTGCAACTTAGTGGCATTATAACTTTTACAGTAGGAGTGGCGGTAAAGCCTTCCCCACCCCACCCTTTCTCTTCCTCCCCCTCCCCCGCTCTGTTCTCACACAGATTTAAATGGGATTTGTGGGCAGGAACACCTACCCCCAAGCCCTCTTCCTTTCTCACTCACTCTTGCATAGTGCTGCCCAGCAAAATGGCCCCTTGCCACTGCCATCACGGAAAAAAGAGCAGGGAATGAAACGGGGGGACGGGGGGGGGACAGCAGCAACAGCAAGGGGCTGTTTTGCTGGGCACCGCTGTTCGAGAGTGAGTGAGAAAGGGGGCATTGGGAGGTGAATGGGGGCCCCTTGCCAGTTGGTGTGAGAGGAGCGGAAGTAGTTTGAAGGCAGCCCCCCCCACACACACACACACCCTTCTCCTCTGTAATTTTTATGATTACTTGCAGTTACTTTTGACTGTGCACGTATGGAGGAGCGGAGCTCTGAATTACCATGCAAGTTATTTTTAAACCTCCAGTGCTGTGCACCATTGCTGTGCATGCTGTCAGCCAAGTAAAAAAAAAAGGGGGGGGGAAGGAAAGTTCTCCTTCTCTCGCAATTGCATTTGTGTGATGCTTGATTGCATTGTAAACACAGTGGACACAGCACTGTATTCACTAGCATGTGCTACCACAGCAATTCTTGCATTGCAAGAAACAGCATTCTTTTTACTACATGGCCTTGGGCAAGTGACTGTCTGATCCCTCACCTGTACAATCAGAGTAACAGTTCACCTACAACATAGCTGAGCCTGAGGGACAATGCTTCCTGTGTCTAGTTATACAAACACAACTGAATTCTAACAATGTAGGCTGCCAGGAGAGGACAAGGCAGATCTCTCTGGCTTAGTTCCATTTTCGTATCTGTTGCAAGACCTGCCTGTACTCTGCCATCATCACTTTACAGAATTTGACACTCAGTGCATCTCTTGCTTAATGCAAAGGAAAGAGATTCCCAGAGTTATAACATAAACTTTATTTTGGATATTATTGGCTGAATCACATTTGTAAGATATTGAAATTTACATTACAGCAGCTCTGAACGCTCCCACTTCCTCTGTTTGCCAAGAGACCTAGATTGTATATTGAAGACACTTGATAACATTTCAGGGGTTTCTATTGCCCTGCAGTTTCCCTTTTCAGCAGAGGCGTGGGAGTTCCTGATGTACTCAATATAGATGAAATACAACTGTAATAACCATGTAAGTAGTATGAAATAGTGCCACAACATTAAAACGTCAACAGAGACTCAACACTTCAGCTACAGAAGTTTCCAGCTACTGGAAACACAACTCCAGTGGAATGTACTAGAAACACAGACATTTGGGACATGCTCCAGTCTGCTGCAGGTGGAGTTAACGCTGTTTTGCTCCACCTACACATGTACATAGGCAGTGCAAGAGGCCACTGGGGTGAGTATCTGTGCATGCCTCCCTATCCCCATCCAACCTCCCCGCCATCCCAGTGCAAGTAACTTGTGCTATGGAACACAAGTAATTTGTATTGAGGTGAGAGAAAGAGACCTGAATGAGAATGGGGAGGCAGGCGTGGACTTAAGGAGGCCCCCATCCATCCTAACAGGGGAAGGGGAGGAAAATAAGCCGGTAATAAGGACTCTCCCTCTGTACATGGATGCTGCACCTGCCATGAAATGGATTGTGTCCTTGAAATCTTACAGTGAGCATGCTTGTGAACTCGTTAGTCGTTACAACTGCTGAACTTTAATTCTGTAATTTAACTTAGTTGCTATGTTGTTTTATTCTTATCTGCTGTGAATCCACTTTGAGTGCAGTGATTGCCTGAAAGGGGTATTAAAAAAACCTGATTTGAGAACTGAAATAGCATTGGGGGGGGGGGGGGGAGAAGAGTTGAGAAATAATAATAAAAAATCTCCTTTGATAATGTCACAGTATTTATCTTTAGGACTTTCCATGTTTTTCCATTCTGGACTTGCCTACCCTAGCAAAATGTTGCAAATCATTTCCTCTGTTGAGAAAAGTATTTATGCTACATGGATTCTAGGCCTCTTCGAAAGTCTGGATTCCCACAACACTTCAAATTCCTGGGGCCAAGCCATAACCAGTGCTAATATTATACTACCAAACCCAACTGTTAAAAAAATATCCATAAGCTTTTACTGTAACACTTTTAATATTCCTTGCCTTTAAGATGCCATGCTTCCAAGTTCCAAACTTATTTGTACAGTCATGACAAGTACAGACAAACATTTAAAGGTTGGAAGCAAACCCTTTCATAATTGCCTTCATTAAGGAGGTGGAATAATAATAAACAGAATAAATAAATCATACCTTGCTGGTCGATAACAAGTCTACAGTAAATCCATGTAGAAATAAAGTCAGAGTCTATACTGGTGGGCAGTACAAAGGCCCCCTTCACTGGGCAAGAGTAAGAAGAAACCCATGCCCAGATGAGAAAAATGCAAAGCATGCTACAATCCAGAGGGATTATTGTCACTACCGAATGTGATAGAACCCTGGATCTTGAACACATGACAGTCGACTTTGGTGACCACAACATCATATCCTTTGGGGGAATGGGAGAAAAATGGGATGCAATATAGACTGCATCTTCCACAGCCACCAAACACCTACACCGAGGAGTTGCTAGGGTTAGCTTGCTACCGCTTCAAAAGTCAGCCAACATGATAGTGGTCACATGTAAGGGGTATGAATTACAAATCTGTACCTAGAGATGTGAAGACCAGGGAAAAAACCAGGGGTGAAAATGAGGGGGGAACCCGAACAAAATCAGAAAAACCCATTTTCCCCCAGGGACTTCTGGAAAATTTGGAAAAAATGTTCCCCCGCCCCATTTTTTTCTGTTTTCCCCACCCTTAGTTTCTCCCCTAAGCCTTCACATCTCTATCTGTACCCAAAATTACCAACATACCACTGTAGCACAAAAGAACAGTAGTTAACGCCACACAAATCTTTATATCCAGAGTTATTAGATCATGGATAACTAAGAGTCTCTTAGCACAGCAAGCACAGAAAGACATGTGAAGGGACACTCACTAGATTATCCCACACGGAGAAGGTCTTTGCTCTGTGACTTAGGGCATACAAGATTTGGTGTGCCCAGGGAACTGTAGTGGGTAAAGTCTCAGCAAGCCTTCAGGCTGATTCTTATGAAGGCCTGGAAGGTTCATACAATATTGGACAAGGAAGATTTATATGACTGAGATGAACACAGAAGCCCAGTAGTCTAGCTCAGATGCCTTAAATTTCTCATGAGCAGTAACAGATGCAGATAGGTTGGGCAGAAAGGGACCAAATGCAGAAGCTACAATTCAGCATCATGGTCCTTAACTTCAAGACAGCTTTGTTTTGTATGTTTAAAGACAAGTGTACAACAAAGTCCTGAAAACCATTGGAAAGTAGATGATCCAGATTTTGTGGCAATCTGAAGCCAGAAATAGCATTTCACTTGCTAGACTAGAGATGCATCAGACTCCTCTCCTTTCAAAACCAAGACATCTTGGGTTGCCCTAAAAACATTTACTCTGATTTCAGTTTTTAAAAATAGTTCCCTAAAATCTCCCACCTGCCTGCTTTCTTTTTCCCCTTTGGGGACACTGGAAAGAGAACCAGCCCCAGGGCTATGTTGCATAGAAAAGCGAGTGAAACGGTCAAGAGTCTTGGCAGAAGGATGCACATTGGTAAGAGGCTTGCAGTGATCAGTGCTTCCACTTTTAGCATGAAACAATCCAGTTTCCCTTCTCATGGAAATGCATGAAAGGACTGAGCAATGCCAGTCATATTAAGTTATAGTGGACTGAGTAATAGAAGGAGCAGTGTCAAGGTCAAAGTGAGCAAGGAAAGCTGAGCTCCAGAATATACAAAATTTGAAAATGATTTTCGGTTGTGGATATGAACCTCTGGCTGTATCTTCTTCTCTTCAGGTTCCTAGGAAAGCACCAAGATAGAGAAAGAGGGAGAGAGAAGTGCAATTATGATCAGATAAATCTCATCTGAGTTCCCCACTAGCGCAAGTCCCTCCTTCTCAGCTTTTTCTGGGCACCTCCCTTGGGTCAAAGGTGACAAACTCAACCTTCTCTCACAATACAATTAACTGACAACCTTATTATGCAAACCATTTGTTTTTTAAGACAAATAACATCTCTCTGGTTGTGTGTCTAACTGGCACAGTTGTTCATACCCAATACACTTTTGCAGTGAGAACTGTGCTGGTGCCATCTCCCTGGATGTTTAGAGAAGGTGTATATTGCAGTCGCTCTTGACTCACTGTAGTCATCTGGTTTAGACTCATCTGAGACTGGATTGCACTTTCTGTAAAGTAGAGAACGCACAGGAGGCAATTGTGTGATGATCTGAATCTATACATACAGTAATGGTACAAATTCTGGGCCATAGGGGAGTGCTCTGGTCTTTGGGCCGCAAATGTGCTTAACTAGATAAATTATTTTAAGATATTCCAGCACTGGTCCCTGATAATGCCCTGAGCAGTGACCAGCAGACCTTTTCTGTTCTGCAATGGCCGTGCAAACATCTACAGTTTATTTGATCTTTGTGAAGTGCTCTATTGCTGGAGCATATTGGCAATTAATCCATCGGAGATCAACAAGGTAGTAGTATACCATTCCAACTCAATCTGACAATGCATTTTGGACTTCAGGATTTACCTAAGCTGGACTTTTTCCATGCAGTGGCAGAATGTAAAGCATAGACCAGCAAATGTTTGCAGGGGTAAGGAAAGCCATAGGGGAGAAGAGTGTTTCGTTACCTAACCTCAGACCAAACACTCCCCTCTCCAAAGGGGAGAAGTGTCTTTAGTCAGAGGAGTGACCAAATCTTAAATGCGGGGGCACGAAAAACTTCTCCATAAATAAAATCAAACAGATGAAAAGGTGAGATAGTAAACATTTAAATCAACAAGTTTGGCTCTTTATTTGATGTCCCTAGAAGCTTTTACCATCATCAAACATCTAGCAGTGCAATCCTATGGCCCCTAGACAGTGTCTAGAGGGCCATAGGATTTTTCGGACTCCCAGCTCCAACTCAGAGTGCCCTCCCCACCTTGCAGCTGGAACAGAAAAGGGTTTCGTGGGCAGGGAGGGGGAGGAAACCAGCGCCGCCAAGATACGACGTATCCTGCTGGAGCCTCAGCCTCCTTCCTGTCCACTCTGAAGAGCCACAGTTAGGCAGCTGAAATTGGCTGTCTAGCTGATTTGCAGGGTGGGAGGAACCCACCCTGCATACGATGCCCTTGATCCTCCGAGTTCAGAGTGTTACGGGCAGCCCCATTGGATCATGCCCTAAATCTTAATACGACCTAACATTTTAAGAGATGTGTTAGAAATGATTAAGTGGAGAAGTCTTGGACACAGTTGTAGCCCACAGCTGATTTTATTCTCTCTTAATCAGAAGGATCAAGGCGCTAATGCTGTACTCTATTGGACTAGTTAGAACCATTAACACTATGAATGCTGAATAAATTAATTAGTAACATAAAAACCCAATAAACAACCTGCTGGATCAGAAAAAAAAGGTCCATCTAGTTCAGCATTTTGTTTCCAAAGAGGCCATCTACATGCCTTTGGAAAGTTTATAAGGAGGGCATGAAGGCAGGCAACAGCTAAATGCTCCTTTTGTTCACTCCCCTAACGTCTGGTATACAGACTTGTAAAGATGGAGGTTCCATTTAGCTATCATGACAAACAGCAGTTGATAAGATTTCTCTTCCATGAGTTTCTCCATTCCTTTGAAAAATCCGTAATCAGTGGGTGTCACCACATCTTGCCACCTAGACCTCCTTGAAGGAAAGGCAGGATATAAATGCAATGCATACATAAAGTCTAGTAGCTGCAACTAGTAAAAAAAGAAAAAGAGAAAAAAGAAAGTCCAGCAATGAATTTCATAAGATAATTACACATTGTACAGAGAAGTACTTTCTTTTGTCTGTGTTGAACTTACTGCCAATCAATTTCATGAAGCGACTGAGTTCTAGTATTATGCCCAAGGGAGAAAAATTGGGCTAGGTCAGCTTTCCCCAACTTGGTGCCCTCCAGATATTTTTGGACTATAATTTCCATCAGCCCCAGCCACCATAGCCAGTGGTCAGGGGTTATGGGAGTTGTTGTCCAAAACTTCTGAAGGCTGGGCTAGATGGACCAATGGTCATATGCACTTACTGAGGCATCTGTTGTTGGCAAATGAGTTGAGGATTCGGTCACAGTCCTCCTCCCGATTGCCACTGTTCTTGCAGGAGCACCACAGCGTGACCTCAACACTGGAATTGCTGATGTAATTGGGAGTCATGGGTGTACCTATTTCATATTCCAAAAAGAAAAAGTCAAGAATGTGCTCATACAGAATTCCAACAAGTCCAAGGAGACTAGATACAGAACAAAACCAGAATTTGCTATGTGGCACAGAATTCAGCAACCTGACAATCTCAATCTTCTTTTACGTTTAACAATATCACAGGACTGTGGCTTACGCTGGCTCAGCTTGTCTGAGCGTGGAAAACTAAGCAGGGTCAGGCCTGGTGGGAGACCCCTCCTCTAGTTTCCTGCATTGAGCAGGGGGTTGGACTCGATAGCCTTGCAGGCTCCTTCCAACTCTACGATCTATGAAATCTATGAAGACACAAGTTTCTGTGTCTCTCTCTGTTTAGTGGAGAAAAACCTGAAAACACTTCCCTTCATTCCCTGTCACCCCATTCCATGCTAAAATATTCATAATGATTTGAAAAACTGAATACCGGAAGCAAAATAAGTTGCATGCATGTGCTTAATTTTGAACAAATATACTTAATTTGTATTATTTATTCTGATTGCAAAAGGTTTTATTTGCACATAATGAACATGGGCAATATAACCTTGCCTTCATCACACCATGCCACCAGTCTCATGCTCCGTCCCTCCTGCAGATCCTTTTGTCAGGCCTTAAGAAACAGGTTACCGGTAATTCTATGCATGCTGCAGAGTCTGTGTAACTAAATGATTTGCTCTGAAAGTGTCCTGCACTTTCCTGGGAAGAACAGAGGCTGGGCTTTATCAGTATGCTCAGACAATCCCACTTATGAACTCTCCCCAAACACAATGTAGGTGCAGGCACAACTTAGGTTTGTAATACTGAGTGGTAAAAAACGGAAATTCTAGACATGCAAACCTAAGGCTACAATCCTATGCACAGTGATCTGGGGTAAGCCCATTAAAATAGGTGAACTTACTTTGAAACACACACACACACACACACACACACACATACGACAGCGATTTTATGCTTTTCCTTTAGCTTTCTTTAGTTACCTCTTCCTCAGATAGATTTCAATCCATATGGTGTGATGGTGGTAGTATAGGCAACAGCAACCCATGGGTGGGGACATCCTATAACTAGGCACTAGGGATGATAGAACCTAAGTACTGTCTTGCTGGGCTAGATTAAAAGATCTATTTAGTCCAGCACTCTGTTGCTAGAGCTAACCAGGTGCTTCACAAACATGATCCAATGGTGATATTGATCCTATTTTTGTCCCTGGCACCTAATAATCAAAGGTATACTGTCTCTAGACATGCAGGTTATCATGGTTATTATTATCATGGTTAATAACCATCTAACACAAGGAACTAATGCTAGTGCTGCTCCTCCAACTTCAGAGCAGAAGTGAAAATGGAATAGTATTCAGCCGCATACTTGGCCACATAAAGCAGATCAGGGGTGAACAACATGTGGCCTATAGGACGTATGCAGCCCCACACCTCTGCCAAATTTCTCACTGAAATTCAGTGGTGCAGCAGTCCAAAGGGGCTGATTTTTCCTGGAGCCAGCCCTTTTTTGCTGCTGTGCTGTCAAATTCTGGTGGCAAATTTGGCAGCAGGAGACAGGGGTATGGCCCCTGATGAGTTCCAGCGGGGGGAGGGATTGGCCCCAAGACATTGCCCACCCCTGGGGTAGATGGACCAAGTCTTCAGCAGGGGATGGGCTTTGGGTGTCCCTTACAATATGACTGAAGGCCACAGTCAGAGCAGTTCACATCCCCTTCCCTTTCTCTATTCCATACATCTTTTAAAAAGGAATGACATTTGATAGCTTCTCCCCTAGACAGGGCTAATGGCATGCCCCACATCAACCCTCCCAGGGAATTCCTCTGGGCCCCACACATACCAACCATCCCCATGTAAGCCTCCAGGCATGCAGCATGGTTGTGCTGAGAGCAGCCATCTGAGGATGCTCCTGAAGGCTTGCATTGTTCTTGGAAGTCAGCCAGCTGGGATCTGGTGGAAGACAACAACTATCAGAATGTGGGCCTTCTTTAGTCTGAGCAGGTTTTACTCATTTGTCTTGTATTTAATAGGGTAAACCAAAGCCACCTTTTACACACACACACACCCCCAAATATCATAGAGTAATATCTATGGTAGGAATGGGCAACTGATAGCCCGTGGCCCCTGATGATCCTACCAAAAAATGCATTCAAGTTCAAAATAGATATCCCACAATTTATTGTTTCACCTCTCATTTATGTAATATGTAAATATACATATTGAGTATATGCATTCCATAACTGCAAAGCCCTTATTGCTAGACAGTGCACAACTTTATTATGGAGCTGACCACTCCTGGCTCGCAAACAACTGTCTGGAGGATAAAATGGCTCCCAAGTATGCAGGAGTTGTCAATCTCTGATTTAGGTGATGCTTCTACTGATTTGCTCTTTTAAAAATCTACAGATTGCATCTTAAGATTAGTTTTTATGTAGCCCAGCACTACGTAAATTGTTAGTCATTCCTCTTCACAGTATTATGTTTTATTTGCTTCTTTCCTTACTTCATCAAGTATATGGTAAGCATTAGGCTCCAGCTAACCACGTGCTATAAAAATCACTGTAATAAGTCATCCCAATGCCCTTGGTGCCAGACCTACTTGCAGATATTGTCCTTTAGGCACGAGTCCAGAAGGAGGAGGCAGTTTGGTTTGCTGCTGCTCTGGAAAGAGCACTCCGGGACAATGGTGTTCCAGCGTCGCTCTCCACAAACCTCATCTTGACAAGGGCAGAAGAGGAGCCTCTTGGTGAAATCCAAACCGACCCTCTCAAAGAAGTGTCTCAGTCCTTGGTGACATTTGCGCTGATCACAGGGGTACTCTGCACTGCAGATCTTGGCATAGCGTGAGCGCAGACGCATGCACTGGCGGTCCAAGTGGCAAATGTTCGTGGCTTGCAGGCAGGGATTTGTGCTATCTCCAGCTATATGCGAATCTACAAAACCACAAAAACACAAGGAGAGTGTAGCCAACAGCAGAGACAATTTCCCAGAGGAGGATTAAATGCTCAGAGAAGACAATCAAGCTATCTCCAACATCATTCCACAACTCAGAGATTAATTCTTCCCATTTACTTCCCCTTCCTCTGTTGTTTATCTTGTGTAAAATTTTAGATGGTAAGCACTTTGGGGCAGGGACCTGTCCTCTCGTACTCTGTAAAGCACTATGCACACTGATACCGCTAGCTGAATAAATAACGAAATCAAGAAAAACAGAATAGTAGGGAATATCTGAAATAATTTCCCCCCAAAATCTGTAGTATTTCTTGGGAGTATCTGGAAGAAAGCAGGTTCAGTAAAGTTTCTTTAGCCCTTGGCAGTGTTACAATAAGCTAAACAAAACTTGTCTAGGTTAAAATTTACAGACCCAGAAGAATGATGGGTACAATCTAGTGGACAGTTTCATAATTGCTATCTTGCTTTAATTCCAGTGACCCAGTGTCAATGATAAAGTAAGAAAATACATTCTATCCTAATAACTTAAAACTGCCAGACTGGTTAGCTTATGCTAGGGGGTGGCCTGTTACTCCATTTGATCTATCATCTTCATCTTAGCCTGCAGTCCTGCTGAGGTCCTGGTCATTGCTCGGAATGAGGGGCTATTGAGATGATCACTTCCAAATGTCCTTTACCTAGTCATAGAACTGTGTCAGCTCCTTGGTATTCCAAAGAGCTGAAGGCAATGAAATGATTGTGTCAATGATTAGAGCACAAATGGTGGAAGGTTTGAAATTAATACGATCAAACACAAATCCATTTGCGATCTTGTTCTGTGGTGGCGATGGCAACAAAGAAAACCTACTTCTCTACCACCACTGCCCTTTCAAATCTGTAACCTAGTCCCTTCACCTCCTGTAGAGCAATGGGGATCACTGGATCATTCTGCTGCCTCTCATGAAGACACACACACATCCTTCTCTGTTCCATACATCTGCTTCTGGCCTTCTAGTATTAGTGTGCTCTAAGATACCCTAAACATTGAATTGCCTGTAAAACATTTCCCTCCCCACCACAATTCACCCTAGTGTGTAGCTCCTAAAGAAAAAGAAAGAAGCCAAATAGACAATGTCTTGGTATAACCAGGGATGGGGAACGTGTGACCCTCCAGATGTTGTTAGACGGCATCTCCCATAATCTGGCTAATGCTGACAGGGGTTACAGTCCACCAACATCTGGAGGGTCACACGTTCTTCACCCCTGGCATAAGTTCTACCTGAAACTCGGGTTGCCAGCTTGTCGTACTTGGTCTTCGAAGGCTCTTCATTTGCTATATCTTCATAGGGAGACATCTCCAAAGGAAAGCCTACTGTGCCAGAAAAAATAATGCATTATTGTCTATTGTGTGTATTCTAGTGTTTCCAGGTGCTCAAGATAGAGGGCAACTTTAAGGACTACATTGTTTTTTTCTCATTCCAGTAAAACATCTCATCCAGTGTTATAGAGCAGATGGGGGGGGGGGTATTTGTCTGACATTAGCCCCCTTCTCCTCAGATCTCTTCCTAGACTTGCTAAGTCTCCTACTTTGGGCAAGACGAACTGGGTTTTAGGGACAGCTTCTTTTCTTCTTGTAGCTGATCCTCAACTTTACGTGTGCTCTCCTCAGGTTAACCTTAACTGAGTACTAATCCTAAACAATGTTATGGTCAAAGGTAGGCTTTCCAGAAGCTGAGTTTGTTAGATTATAGTGAAGTATTTGCAAGAGAGCTCACTTCTTTGGCAAACTTTGCAACAGCTCAGATGGTTTGCAAATTAATCAAGAAACTTTGCTAAACTTGAGTAATGTAGCAGACAGTACAGTTTTAACAAAGTTTCTTAATTAACTCTTAGCTCCAAAAATGGGGTGGGGGTGCCAGCCGCTAAGCAGGAGATGCTTAGACAATCATTTACAGAGAGTGCAGAATTTACTGTTCAGCCTAACACCAAACAGTATGAAGCATCTTAATATTCTCTGTCTTAAGCATACATTTTAGAATAATATCGATACAAATATATAAATATAGATGCTGGTTTTCTTGGCTTTTCTTCCATTATGGGTCAAAGCAGTAAGTACAGCATGTGACGTTACTATGTCTAGGCCTACACCTCTGTTTTCTGAACTTTCAAAACCTGGTTATTTATTTATTAAATTTTTAAATCGCCCATCTGGCCGGTCACCTGGCCACCCTGGGCGATGTACAATCAGGATAAAACACCATTAAAACACCCTCTTTCCTTTGTGACTCCATATGGGTAGGTCTGCTTGGCATTCTGTGTGTCTACATGCTTGTGGTATTGCATAGAACTTGGCATAGGCTCTGGAATCTTAAGGACTTCAGTTTTGTTTGTTTTTAAAACAACACATTTCTTATTCTCATGGTTGTAGAGATATTTTTGTACACAAGTTGGGACAAGTAAAACATCATGATTAGTGGTGCCAGGTGGAAACCCTGTAAAGGTGCCTGTGTCTTTAAAAGCTCCTCATCTCAATGGAAGCTTGCACTGCACCCCTTATGCAGCCATATCCAGTGGCCTGCACAAGTGCAAATGTCATTTCTTTGTGCCTGTTTAAACTATTGGAAAAAGTCTGTGCATGGGTGCAAGACTTAAACAGAAAGAATTGTGCCCTGCTTCTTCTTCTGTCGGTCTCTCTCCCCATTGATTATTACTTGAGCAGAGGGAGAGGTACAATAAATATTCCACAGAGACAAAGAGCTTCTCTACATGAGGCATTTATCCTGTGGCTTCAGGGCCGGATTAAGCTAGGGGCTGTTGGAGCGCCAGCTCCAGGCCCCTAACAGAAAATAGGCCTACACAATTATAGGGACACTCGACGATTTCCCCTCCCCCCCCCTTCGGGACGGCAGCAACGGCGCTTGCGTTCGACTCGAGGATAACCAACAAGCCCATTTCCTGCGGCAAGCCTGCAGCCTTCCGCATCCGTTGAACTATGTCCTCTCTAAGGCGCACCGTCTCTTCCTCCAGAAGCGGAAGCCGGCCGACCGATGAGGCCGCGCCGCGCGGGTGTGTGGTGTGTGAGAGCGGAGGAGCGCGTGAGGAAGAATGGCGGCCCGCTGCGCCTCTGCGAAGCGTGGAGCGGTCCGGGGGCTTCTCGGAGGGGTCCGAGCCCCAAGAGGAGCCGCCTCCACCGCTCCAGGCCGTGCTGGTCGCCGACAGCTTCAACCGCTGCTTCTTCCCCATTTCCAAGGAGTCAGGACCGGCCCCGGGTGAGCGACGGGCAGGCGGCAGAGGGGGATGCGGGCAGCTGCCGCCGAAGGCCTCAGCCTCCTCCCTTCGTTCTCCGCCGGGGAGGCGCTTTCGGTCTTCGGCGAGCTGTAGCGCTTCTGCAGAAATCGCACCCCGCAGATCAAGCAGGGGCCAGTTCTGGGCAGCATTTGAATTGAAATCCACTCCTTCCTTGCCAGCCACCTCTTCGTGCCTTGCCTCCAGTTAGGCTTGCCAGGATATTCTACATGTTTAGACATGAAAAAAATCCTACAACTCCCAGCATGATAGCTGGGGCATCCCGGGAGATGTAGGACTTTTTCCCTGTCTTAACATGCATTGCACCCTAAAAGGAGCAACTGGCAAAATTGATTCATCATTGCATTTCTATCCCACCATCCCCTCCCTCCTCCTTGCAAGGAGCCCAGGGCGGCTTATATGGCCCTCCTCTTCTTTGTTTTATCCTTGCAACAACCCTGTGTTTGTCAATATAACCCCAAGAGTCTCTGGTGCAGGACTAATTTTGTGATGTGTGTTAAGGCTGAAGCGCTTGGGACTCTTCATTTAGAAAAAAAGAGGCAACTGGGCAGTGGGGCAGGGTGGGGATATGGCAGAGGTTTCTAAAGTTAATGTAAGATGTGGAGAAAGTAGATAATTTTTTTTCTCCCTCATAATACTAAAATGTGGGATCATCCAAAGAAATGGATTGGTGGTAGAAAGTGCCTCTTCATACAATTCAGAATTCATAGAATTAACTGCCAGAAGATGTGATAGCCGCTAGGTTGGATAGCTTTAAATAGGCATTAGATAGCTTCATAGAGGTGTCTATTGATGACTATCACTCATGATGGCTACATGGAGCATCCAGGTTTATTTATTATTACCATCATATCATGCCTTTTTTACTTCTTGCAAGGAACCCAAGGCGACTTACATAGTCCTCCTCCTCCTCCTCCTCCTCCTCCATCTCCATTTTATCCTCACAACAACCCTGTGAGGTAGGTTAGGCTGAGAGTCAGGGACTCTTTTATAATGTATTTCAGTTTACCCCACACAAAGCACTCACACACACAGAGCAGCCAGACAAAAGCAAAACGCGCTTATAATTTGTAGGTAGCCTTTTATAATGTATTTCAATTTTAGACAGCAAAAAAGGTAGTACATTCTTATTTTTTAAACCCACTTTTGCCATCGAAATAAAATTCCATCCTCCATTTAATCATTATTTATTTATTTATTTATTGCATTTATACCCCGCTCTTCAGCCAGAAAAGGCTCTCAGAGCGGCTTACACAGATTAATAATAAGACATTCCCTGCCCTCAGGCTCACAATCTAAAAGACATGACACAAAAGGAAAAGGGATTGGGAGGGAGGAGGAAGAATGCCAAACTCAGGCACCAATATAATGTTTGGCATTCTTCCTCCTCCCCCCCAATCCCTTTTCCTTTTGTGTCACGTCTTTTAGATTGTGAGCCTGAGGGTAGGGAATGTCTTATTATTAATCTGTGTAAACCGCTCTGAGAGCCTTTTCTGGCTGAAGAGCGGGGTATAAATGCAATAAATAAATAAATAAATCATTAATTTCTACCCACTTTTGCCATCAAAATAACATTCCATCCTCCATTTAATCACTTGTTAACATTATAATTAATTTATAATAACTTTCCATTTAAGAAAAAAAATATCACCCCTATCAAGTGAAAAAAAATGACCCAGGTCCTTTTTTTTACTTGATCCATTCGTTCTTTTTTTTTTTTTAAACTATAGTCCGGTCCCCCAACAGTCTGAGAGACAATGAACTGGCCCCCTGTTTAAAAAGTTTGAGGACCCCTGTTGTAATCCTTACATCAACCCTGTAAGGCAGGTCAATAGCATTCTCTCCATATAGCACATGGGGGGGGGGCAGCTGAGTAAGAGCTCAGTTCGTGTACATTGTTGCCTAACAGTCTGCATAATTCCCGAAGGGGTGGGCTGTGTTAGTCTATTGCAGCAAACAACAAGAGAGTCTTGTGGTACCCTAAAGACCAACACATTCATTCTGACATAAGCTTTCACGGACACTGCCCACTTCCATCAGGTTTTACTTGAGTTAACAAGCTTATTGTTTACAAAAAAAGAAATATTTTCAATATGTTTCTGTTTTGGCACTTTAATGGTAATTAAAATATTTAATTTGTTTTAATATAAAATTGCGCCTTCATTTTATTTATTTCCATAAAAAGGCCCACCAAAATCCTCAGCACCAGGCCCATAATGCTCTTAATCCGGCCCTGTGTGGCTTTACTGAGGCTTCTTCTTCCGTTTTCATTGTGGGAGGAAAGGTGCATCCTTTACACGAGTTTTGCCCCCCAGGGTTTGTACTTCTCTGCCTTTCTATATAGTCTATTAACCAAGCACAATATGGCACTGTGGTATAGCTACAGTATAGCGGAATTGTGAAAATACATGAGGCTTTTTTTCCGGTTTGAAATTTAATACCGCACTTTCCTTACTCTAAAAAAAACCCTGCGAAAATGGCTGGGAAACACGGGAGAGTCCCTGGAGGATGACGATGTTGTGAAAAGGTCCTGCAAACTTCCATGAGTGAGGGATCATGAGTGCACAATAAATGCCTCATGTAGAAAAGCCCAAATAATTGGGTTCTAAAGGTAAAGAGCCTTCTCCAGCTAGCAGCCTGCCAAGCCTAATCATGACGGGGAACAACCAGGGTGGGAGGACAGTCATCTTTGCTCTCTTCCACCCATGCCCCTTGAGAAGTATGGTAGGAGAGGCAAAGGGGGAAGGACAGCCTCTTTCCTCCCCACCCCCACCCCGCCCCAATATGCCTCCCCTACCAAGTCCTGGGGAAGAGAGGCACAGAGAAGGGTACAGTCTTTTCCTCCATTTGCCCTTGTGGCGTAACCCCACAATTCAGTTCCCTGGTGTATGTCTGCTTTAGTATATTTCGTGAGTATAGAATGTTGAACTGAGTGGGTGTGGTTTGTGATGTCTTCGAAAGGGTGGGGGGAGGAGTATATAAGGAGTGTTTGAGTGATGTCAAAGTTAGTTGAGTGTGTTATGGGAGGTTGGTTAGTGAGTTGAGGGTTGAGGTTGGTTGTAGTGTGTTGGGAGTGTTAGAGAGTTTGGGAGTTAGGTTAGTTGGGTTATTCGTATCTTGTCAGGAGTTTTGAGAGAAATCAGTGCTTGTATGAGGAGTGAAAGTATTTAGGGACTTAGGTTACCGTTAATTATAAAGTGTTTGGTGTAGGCAGGTTTAAAGTTATTTTCTGGAACTAAGATTTTGAGAATTAAAATAAATTATTTTTATTTTGTTTGCTACCCAAATCCTACGTGTCAGTTTGGCGTTATTAACCTGCATTACTTTTAAATCTACACACACACACACACACACCTTTGTACCCACAGTATCATAAATTTAAGTTAGATCCTTAATAACCAGTATTAATCTTTTCCCTCATTGGTAGGGGAAAGGTTTCATTTGACCCTCCCCTCAGGTTTTTAAGTGTTGGTGCTTAGCCTGAGAAGGGTTTATGCGCCTGGTCCTAAAGTGTAAAGGGCCCTGTCGTCGCAGCCCTCTCCTCCCTCTGCCATTTGCCTTCCATAGCTTGGTGGATCCATCTTAGCAGGGCAGATGAAAAAGAGGATGAGGCTCCTAAACCTTTCATAGTTGTGTAGAAGAGGGAATTTCAGCAGGTATTTCACCACCCTAACCTATCCGCCAACCAGCAACAACCTATGGACGGGGCAATTGCAGGTTGTTAACTGGAAGCGACAAGATGCCAGAGCAGTGGCTCGCTCCCACTAGATTACGTCGAACCTAGGATCTTTAATTAACCTACAAGTGCCATTACATGCAGACCAGGTCAATGGGTTCCCAATGCTTTTGTATTCCTTCTGTCAAATATATGGATCTCATCCATGGGAGGAGCCATGGCTCAGTGCTTTATGTGCAGAAGATCCTAGGTTCAATATCTCTACTTAAAAGAGTCTAAGGAAGCAAGGCTAGAAGAGATGTCTGACTGAGACCTTGGGAAGCTGCTGCCAATCAGTGTAGAACAGACAATTGTTGTTTTGCCAGTGTGGCGTAGTGGTTAGAGTGTTGGACTGGGACTCGGGAGATCCGGGTTCTAGTCCCTGCTCGGCCATGAAACTCACTGGGTGACTTTGGGCCAGTCACTGCCTCTCAGCCTAACCTACCTCACAGGGTTGTTAGTGAGGATAAAATGGAGAGGAGGAGGAGGATTATGTAAGCCGCCTTGGGTTCCTTGCAGGAAAAAAGGCGGGGTATAAATGTAATAATTAAATAAATAAATAAATTTTGCTATCAGGCCCAAGGATTCTCTTTTCCCAGGATTTTAGGTATTGTTCGGGAGGTGGAGGGCTCAAAATTACTATTCCCATCTTCCCCCCACCAGAGATATTACAATATGAAGAGTGACCAATCTCACCTTGTGCTAAGGTAGAACGAACAGTCCAGTAGATACGCAGACACCGCTTCTGCTTTTGTGCGCGTCGGTGACACTTGCATTCCCGAAAATAACTGTTTCTAATCATTGTTTCTGCCTCTCGGCATCTGTTCCTGGCTTCATGGTGCAGAAGGAAGGAATTGCTCTTAGCAAGGGACGGAGAACAGTTTTTCAGGGTCTGATAAGTGGCATTGCAGGCAGGCTCAGCAACACAAAGATTCTCAGCTGTTATGCAGTTGTTTGGCTGTTCAAGGGACAGAACAAGGAGGCCTCCTGTTCAAGCAGAGAAAGTGTGTTAGCATTTCACAAATTCATACTGCAGTCACTTTCTAATCTCATAATGCAGATTTCCGAAGGAGCATTTACAGTACAAGCTCATGCACTTTTAGAGTACTTCCAGACAGAGGGCTCCTACTGCTACAGAGTAGAAGGCATTGTGCAGCTATTCCATCTTTTTCTCCTTAATGGATTTTCTGCAATAAAAGAAAAGAAAAGACAGAAGCAGCAGGAAAACACAGGAGGGTTATACGTGGTTCATAGATTTCATAGATCATAGAGTTGGAAGGAGCCTACAAGGCCATCGAGTCCAACCCCCTGCTCAATGCAGGAAACTAGAGGAGGGGGTCTCCCATCCAAGTAATAACCAGGCCTGACCCTGCTTAGCTTTCCACGCTCAGACAAGCTGAGCCAGCGTAAGCCACGACAACACCTAGACACACACCCCCATAGAAAATTTTGTAAACAAGGCAGGGCTATCGTATGATAAAAGACTCATCTGGAAAGATCCATATTCTCAGTGAATTAATCTGGAATATTGACAGTGCCTTGATATTGGGCCAATTCACACAACACAACAGCCTACTGTGGCACGCGCAGCAGCTAGTTCGCATGTCCAATCCCTGCTTGGGGATTGTCATGTCATGCGAACCAGGCAAGTGTAGGTTAGAACAGACCATGGGTTTTGTGAGGGTTGTTTAACCCTCACGTAACCCACACTCACTGGGTTTACACGACACAACAACCCCCGAGCCGAGGTTGGATATGCAAAGTGGGGCTTGTGGGTAGCACAGCTCCTTGTTGCTTAAATGACCCACGACAAGCCATGCTATGTAAACCAGGTCATTCTCATAGTCAACCAACATGAATTGGAAGCACCACCCATCAATTTCAGAAGCGTTCTGAAAACCATTTAATATGGATCAGTCCACATGTACACTATACATATATTTTTGTTCATGTGATCAGGGAGATAAAATTGACGTTAGTTTGAATTTTATTTTATTATTCCAATGTATGTTTATGGGAAAGTTTTTATAACTCTACATTTGTCTACATCTTACAGTCATAATTGCTAGCAAGTAAGATCACCACTCCTTGCATTAAATGCTTTTTGGAACAGAGGAAAATGCTCACACTTTTAACCACTTTGCTGTCATGGACAAGAGCATCTAAAGTCTTTTTAAAAGCGTCGGCATCTAATTGAGATAGATGATCTGGTGTTGAATTCAGTTGAATGGAATCAACTTCTTGGTTAAAAAAAAATGGGTATAGCCCCTGGCAGAAGTGTGGTGTGGAATATGAACCTTCAATCCATTTGTGTTTTGACAGTCTGCTCCAAAGTCATGTCCTTGTGCTGTGCCTGAGATGCCAATTGCAGACAAAATTCCTGGTATATTTGGCATCTAACAATAGCCACGAAAACATGATTTTATGTGAGGTAAAGCCTGAAGTAACTACAGTAGTCTCTGTAGTTATATGTGAGTCAAAACATCACTTGGGGTGGTGGTTATATCATCTTTTTTTTTTAATCCAGTCTATTTTTTTTACATCTGTCTTAGTTATTTAAGTAATTTTAAAAGTGTTTTTAAAATGTTTCTGTAATTTTTTTGATGTTTTTATTGTTTGTATTTATTTTATTTTTTATACTGTCTTTTATTGTAAAATTGTATTTTTATTGTCTAATTGTATTTTATTATGTAATTTTTATAATTGTTGTAAACCGCCCAGAGAGCTTCGGCTATGGGGCGGTATAGAAATGGAATAAATAATAATAATAATAATAATAATAATAATAATAATAATAATAATAAAAACAAGGAGGGGGACAAACTGAACCATCCTT
Source organism: Shinisaurus crocodilurus (assembly GCA_021292165.1). NCBI lineage: Eukaryota > Metazoa > Chordata > Lepidosauria > Squamata > Shinisauridae > Shinisaurus > Shinisaurus crocodilurus. The sequence goes on from CM037881.1 coordinate 118,486,090, forward strand.
GAAGGGCAGTTGTTCTTAACTTGTTCTTGGGAAATGGCAGTTGCAGAGATAAAACTCATGAATTTCTATCACATACAACCTTGGCCCCATTCTTGGGTGTTCATGTTCCTGCCTACCATCTCTCATTTTTTCACTGTGCTCTTGATTTACATTTAGAGCTTGCCTTTGCATATTGATTCCCAGCCTTTATTATGGCTTAGTTAAAATCCATTAAATCCTCTCCTCACAATCTGTGTCTCCTTTTATACTGTCCCCTCAGATCCACCTCCTCCACAAAAGATACATGGACAGAACTGGTTTGGTATGCCGGTGCAACACTCTCTTGGCGTATCCTTTCTACCAGCAGAGCTACGCCAACAGCACATCTGAACCAGGGCAGAGATGTGGGAGGGGCAAACTTGCACCAAATTCTATACTCCTTCTGACCTTAACTTTGCAAATGATGAAGCTGGTTCAAGGAAATCTCCTCCAATTGAATTCAACACAGAGAGAAAAACATACAAAAAATCACTGACCCTGCACTGCCAGCTACCCAGTCCACAGCACCACGACAGAGTATAGGCTACAGTGGAACTCAGTGCCCAGTCAGAGAACACCAACACTCATATGTAAACCCTAGATATGGAGCCCATAACACAGATCATAGGGTGCTCTGCCTAGGGCTACATCACTCTAGCCTTATGCTGTGCACACATAGAGTGCAGAAGGAAGAACTGTGGTTATGGGAAACATGGAGAAAGAGCACTTTGCACACACAGCCTAGTTCCAGAACACTACTAGGACCTTAAAACACATTGCTAACACCCCTCTTCCTGGAATTCTTACTGGTACCTCACCTCAGGAGGTACCTGAGGCAACGTACAGGTAATTGGTAATTATGCCAATTATTTTCCCTCCGTGATCATCTGAACCTGGTCAAAGAGTTGCAGTGGCCAGCAACTGATCAACCATGGAAGTCATAGAGCAGCCAGACCAATAGAAGTGCTCCATCATGGCTGGCCCTGGCCCTCCAGGGAGAAGCACAGCACACCACCACCACCACCACCAATCTTCCTCCCAGCCCCCCAGCCCCATACAGAGGCAATAATCCTGGGCTATCTGAGTACAGCCACAGGCAAAGTATCAGCCCAATGAAGAAACTATAGACACAGAATCTGATTGAAAACATGTTAACCATGTATTAAGGAGGAGATGCAAAAATTGGGGACGGGAAGGGGAGTGAGTGATGGATGACAGGGTGGCCAGGGGAAACAGGGAAATATCAAATATAACCCCACTTTCCCTACTAGCAACCCTGTGGTGGTGGAAACCATGGGACCTGGGTTCATACAGTAGTGGGAGAGGGTCTGAGGGAGAAAGATGCTGACCCCAAACTAGCGTGCAGTGCCTCCAGCCCACCAGCATCTCTGTTCCCTGAAAGGGGATGGGAGAAAACCAGTGAGCAAGTTAGATATGAAAAGCAAGAACTAGCATTTCTTTAATGGGGAAGGGGGAAAAGAGGGAGGAAGCAAAACAAACATTCAGATGAATAAATGATGTAAAGTAAGCCTCTAAACTGTAAACTGGAGGGAAGGGAGTCCAGTAGTGACAGGGTCCACAAATTATATTATTATAAGGCCTGTCTCAAGCCGTGCAGTCCAAGACTCAGAGTCAGAGGTAGCTGCACTAGGCTTCAGCTACTGCCAGTACCTCTCTTTTATGCCTCTTTGCAGTTTCTTCAGATTCTTTCTTTACAATCTCTCTCTCTCTCCAAAGAGTCTCCACGGACTCTCTCCTTACAATCTCTGTCTCCTTTTATACTGTCCCCCTCAGAATCTCCATAAAGTGGCCCATCCGGGTCAGAAAGGATTGAGAGATGCTGGCATTCCACCAGCACCAGGGGGCTGCACTGTACAGGCCTACACAAACTGGAGGGAGGGGGCGGCGCACCAGGGTGGGAAGGGGTCTGGGTGAGACCAACGGTGACCAGCACACCCAAGCACTCTCCACAACAGGAGGGAAAGTTGTTCTGCTACAGGGTTGCCTGCTTGGTGGCCACTTGGTGCCTGAGTGACTGCTGCTAGATGGCATGTGACGTCCTGCAGCTGCTGATAAAACCCTGCCCTCCAGCCACGGATCTTGTGCTGCATGGCCTAGATCTGGGGCTGCCCCCAGATCCTCTGCTGAGTGGCCATGAGCCACTACAGCCCAGCCATGATCCAGTGTCTCAGGGTGTCACCTGTAGAAACAAGTAAGAAGGGGGGCAGTCGGGGCCAGCATGGATAGATCAACCCTTTCTTGTGGGCCAGCTATAGCCATGTTCTAAGGTTGAGAGGACTAGACAGAAGAGGGTCTGTGAGGCCAGAGAGACTGCTCAGGGTTTGGTGAGCCTGCTGGCCAGGTCCATTCATACTGACCTTTCATTGGTAAGACCACTAGCCCAATGGCCAGTGGATGCTATCTGAATGGTTAGATGTGTGCAAGGTCCTGGAACGGGGCCAAGACTGGGGAAACCCACTCACCTCCCTGCCAGTGGCCAGACCCTTCCCACAATTTGGCAAGCACCACATGATTTCTTTCCAAGACCCACTTGCAGAAAGCTTGCAAATTTTCCTTCCAGCCCTTGTTCCCCAGAGAGGAACAAAGGGAAGTTGCTGTCTCCCTGGGCTGCTTCAGGCAGCAGCAGCAAGGTGCTTGCACCTTCCACCGTAGCCTGGAATGAGGACAAATACCCCTCTCTTCCCCACACATACCTCTGGATCCAGAGAAGAGAGGGATCAGTGATAACACAAGCAATGGGCTGGGCAAGTATGCCAAGCCAGAACATGCTGAGCACTGGAGGGGGCAAAATTCTTCCCTGCCCAGCCAAGGATGGGGGAAATGAGGTGTGTTTGGGTGTGTGTCTGTGGGAAGGAGCAACAGAAACATATTGGGGGGAACAGCAGTGTGCCAGGAGCCAGTGTGGCGTAGTGGTGAGAGTGTTGGACTGGGACTCGGGAGATCCGGGTTCTAGTCCCCACTCAGCCATGAAACTCACTGGATGACTTTGGGCCAGTCACTGACTCTCAGCCTAACCTACCTCACAGGGTTGTTGTGAGGATAAAATGGAGAGGAGGAGGAGGATTATGTAAGCCACCTTGGGTTCCTTGCAGGAAAAAAGGCGGGGTATAAATATAATAATAAATAAATTAGAGGACTGCAGAGGGAGAGTGGGATTCAGGATGCTGTAAGTTGGGGAGCAATCTGGGAGAGTGAATATCTTGTTCTGGAGACCTGATATGGGGCAGTGGAATTGGCTGCCTCTTGGGAGTTCGAGCTGTGCCTCCACCCAAGCTCAACGTGCAGACTTGCAGGACAACCCAATGGTCTTATGAAAACATCAGCATCAGGCACCTCCATTGAACCTCCTCCAACAGAAACCTAACCTGGGTGAGCACTGTGCCTTTGCAACTCTCACCCTGCCCTGAGTAGTGTGGGCCTAACATCACTGTCAGCACCCTCATGTTATCCAAGGGCATGTTATTGCCACTGTCCATGTGGCTGCATGCTGGCAGCGATGCAGGCTGCCGCTGCTTCTCCTCCTGCCCACTTCCCCCTTGCTTGGGTGTTCCTGGCAAAAAAACAAAAACAAATAACAGCCCAGGGGTGGACAGTGGTTCTGTGTGTTACCTAGCCAGGCCTCCTGCTGCTTGAGCCATGTGTAGCCTTGTTTCTTTTTTCGGGCTGCTGTGATAACCTTTTCAGCAATCTGTGTGGAAGGGGCGTGGGAGCACAAGGAAAAAGCTGTTTGAGAGTTTTTTCTGTGCTTGTGTATGTACTTTTGCTGACTGTGCCACAGGACTCTGTTGGCTAGGGTTCCTGTGTTGTCCACCACCTTCCAACTGTGTTGAGGGCATGGCCACACCGCAGATGTGTCTCTCCATCAGCCTGTGTGGATTTGATCTTTCTATGTCTGAGTAGCATGGAGGTGTTGTCACCACTCCAGCCTATGATAAGCAGGCACTGCTGTTGTTGCCATGGATATTGGGGGGGGGGTCTGTCAATTTTGCTCTGCTTCGCATATTTTAGAGTTGTGCTCCCCCTTTCTGGACTGGGCAGGTATAGGACTTGGTGGATGTTGTACCAGCATAGCAGTAGAGTGGAGTAACTCTCTCCCTGGCATAACTGGTATATAGGATCGCTCCGTTAACTCAGAGTTCAGAAAATGAATTGTAATTGCTTTCTACCAGGTATTTTTTTTACTTTGAATTAACTATTTAAGAGACTCTCACCCAGGGCTTGCCCAAACATGCATGAGAGGCAGTTTATTCACATCTTGCACCTGACATTTTATGGTTAAAAACCACTATCTATCATCTCGATATGTCTCATGTCAGATACTTTTTTTACATTGACCAGCTATGGCCACAATCTATTCCACTGAGCTCTGTATTTATTTATAACCCATCACATGGCATAACAGTAGCCTCAGGGTGGCTAAAAAGGATGTATTAAAAACAGGCCATATGAACCATGGCTTGTAACCATGATGAAATATAACATGTGAACACTTCAGAGAAACTGCAAGGTTTCTCTGGAGATAATAATAATTATCTGCCACAGTAAATACAACACATGGAGATAAAAATGTTATATGTCACTAACTATGATACGTACTATTTACTGGTGCCCTGTAAGAAGCAGAATGGAGGAAGAAGGGGTAACGGGTTAAAACTGTGACTTCCTGCATAGTACCAATGTGGGCATGAAGTTTGGTAGATCCAATGCTATTTAATACTATTGGGGGAGGGTGTCCCCAAAAATCGTGGAACATGCCTCTGCCCAATTTTCAGGGATCCCTCCTTCTTCCCAGCACCACAGCCTACCCCACTCAGCAGGGTTCTCTGACCTTCTGTGTAGTATTTTCAGGGTGTGTGTGGAGAGGCTGCTGTGGAGAGGAGGGGGTGGGAAAGTCTGCTTCTACCAGCCCAGTTGCAAGTGCCTAGATCTAGATCCAATCCACTGTGTTCTGTGGGGCTTAGTGCCAAGTCAATGTGCATAGCATTGCAGCCTTAAATTTGGATCTCGCCTTTCCTCAAATGTAAGCGCTCAATGTACCCTCTAAACAAAAACATATTATACTTCCCCCTCCCCCACCCATTGCTTTAGTCTGGAATGAGTCACTTGTGAATGTTAATGCAGGCTAGAGAACAGAATGGTGTTTTCACACTTGACAAAGCACTTTGATCTTCTCTTGTGCAATCTGTGCATGTGTCAATGTTGTCAATGCAAGAAAATCAGCCAAAAATAATTATTCTCACCAATGTATGTTTTATATTTGCATTAGATACAGGAAACACAAAAAACACCTTTACAATATTTTCATTCATAATTCATAATAGCATTTTTCATAATATAATGTTTATAATAATATTATGTAATTATATTATAATATTATATTAATATTAATTATAATCAACAACATTAATATTATTAACAATAATATTAATATATTATGTTATAATTATTATATTACTATATTATAATATTTCATAATGATATTATATTTATAATATTATTCATAATAGCATTTTTGGTATTTCCCTGGTTTATAATGTGATATTAAAAGTCATATTAGATACAATGTGCATGTAATTTTAAAATGGTCCTCTTGTGCTTTCTATCTTGCATTAGCAACTTAAGTACCACCTATGTTAGATCAGACCAAGGGTCCATTTAATACAGAGCTCTGTATCCAGCAGATTTCCTCAGAGAACTCACAGAGCCAGATAGAGATAGCTATCCCCGGATGCTTTCACTCTGCACTCAAAGTGTGAAATCAGTAATCACAGGAAGAGAAGCAATTTGAAATCATTGCATTATATCATATACATTATATCTGAGGTAGAGAGATTACAAGCAGATGTACTACATATAAGCCTCATCTGTGAAAATTCCCTTCCATTTGGATTCCATACTAAATACTAAAAATCTAATTCAGCACCTCTTATGTCATGAGAATACCTTGCAAATCATCAAGTGGCCGGATGTCTGGCCAGATGGGCGATTCATAAATATAAATAAATAAATAAATAAGCGAGTTGCCCATTGCAAGCTGCTTCTACAACGTGTTATTGAATGGCTCTAATTCTTTGGCTGAAGAAAGGATCGCTGGCCTTCTCTCGCCTGGAAATTGCTTAGCAGGCACCTGCTGAAAGTTTCTCCGATGGAGCATCACTGCCTGCTACCTGGAACGGAAATCTGCTACTACCAGTTCTTCAGTCCTAAAACGTGGAAGTTGCTGCCACTTTCCACCTCAGTTAACAAGCAGCAAAAAGGGGGCTACGCTGTCCGCCCGCACCCAACTGTGTGCGACCAGTACATCCCTCTTTCCCTTCCCCTACAGCACCCATCAATAACGCCACCAGAGATCCACATCCAAAGAAACTAGCAAATGAGAAAAGGGTCAGACAGTCTTTCCCGTCGCCTGCTGCAAATCCGAGACACAGAGCTCGTTCTGGAAAAGAGATGGGGACGACAGTCACCGCCCCGCTGGTAGAGGGAGAATTGGCATCCCGATCCTAAGCATGCTTACGCGGAAGCAAGTCTCCTGGTGAGGCTCACCTCCGAGCAAGTTGTTATTATAGGGTTGCAGCCAAAAAGCCCTCTTTGCCTTGGGAAAGACAAGGAAGGACGACTGTGGATTGGATTGTGGACTCCTTCCACAGTCAAATTAGGAAAAGCAAAGGCCCACAAGAAAAATCCCAAAGTCCACATAGGGCATTTTGGTTAGCCCAATGAGAGAAACAGGCAGCTCACGAGGCCAAAAGCCGCGGCCGGACACACAACTTGTTCCTGGAGCCGCACCAAGCACAGTTAGAGGGCGTGCACGCAGAGCGCCAAATTCTCTCCGTCCCACCAAGGAGCCTGCCGCGAGAGCGCAAAGCGCAACCCTTAGCACCGGGCTGTAAGCAAACCCCATTGAGTACAGAGGGGTCTTTCGAGTAACCACGCACACCGGACCCGTTCTCAACGGCGCCGACTGACCCGCCCGCCCCCCTCCGCCCCCATTACCGGCTCGGGAGAGCAGCAGCCCCAGCAGCAGAGGGAGTCCCATGGCGGAGGGAGGACAGAGTAGGCGCCGCGCGGATCGCTCGGTTCCAAAGTGGTCTCCGAGGGAAGCAAGGTTCACTGAGTGGGCAGCCTCGCTTGCCCACCTGCGTGCCGGTCACCTTCCTTCGTCCCGCCTTCGCGGGGACTCGCCTCCTCAGCCCGGGCTTGGCAGATGCGCGCACGGAGACCGAGCGGGAGGCGGGAACTCGCAACCAGCGCGCGAGGGAGGGGAGGGAGGGGCGCGGCGGCGGCAGCAGCACCCTGGTGGAGCGCGGTCGTAATTGCCCGCCTGCGGGAGGTTTGTGTGCGACGGAGCGCGCCGCTCTCTGTGTAGGCAACTGCGGAGCTGCCCGTAGCGATTTCGGCTCGGGTCGGCCTCGTGGTGGGCGTGGGGATTTTGCTGCGCCAGGACGTACCCCCAATAGGATATTGCTTTTAAATTGTGAGCTGTCGAGCTTAAGCTCGTAGAAGGAACAGGCTGGTCTCTGTCAGGAGGAGGCCCGGTTAGAACGCCGGGGCTGGGGAAACGGGCGTGACGGATTCGTCTGTGTCGGTGCTCAAGCAGCGTTTCTTACGTCTCGTCTCTACACACTCGCCATGTTGCGCTAACGTTTTCCTTGCTAGGACAGTGAAGGATGCAAACAAGCGGGTTTAAAATCAAAACCGAACTTTGCAAATATGGAGAGCTGTGTGTTTATTTTTAAAGCAAACATTAATTTTAGCTTATTATTTATTTATTTCTATATTGCCCAATTGTCGAAGCTCTCTGGGTAGTTCACAACAATTCATAAAAACAGACCACAAATGTAATAAAAAATAGCATTAAAATTTCCAATATACATTTTTTTAAAAAAAATTAAGAGCTAAAAACAATGTTGGTACCAACTAGACCTGCTAAAAACAGCTGACATAAATGCCAAATCATGCCATTAAATATCTTTAAATGCATGGGAGAAGAGGGCAGTCGTAACCTGGCACCAAAAAGATGACAGAGTTGACAGGCACTAGGCGGGCCTCAGTGGGGAGATCGTTCCATAATCTGGGCCACCAATGAGAAGGCCCTCTCGTTGCCACCCTCCAAGCCTCCCTTGAAGGTGGCACTTGGAGAAAGGCCTGAAATGTTGATTGTAATGTCCAGATAGATTCAGGTTGGGAGAGGCTCCATCAGGTATTGTGGTCCTAAGACATGTAAGGTTTTATAGGTCAAAACCAACTCCTTGAATCAGGCTCGAAAGCATACAGGCAGGCAGCCAATGCAAGCAGGCCAGAATTGGTGTTATATGCTCAGAGCTTCTGGTCCCAGTTATTAGTCTGACTGCCACATCTTGCACAAGCTGTAGCTTCTGAACAGTCTTCAAGGGTACCCCATGTAGTGTGCATTGCAGTAATCTAACTTGGAGGTTACCATCACATAGACTACTGAAACCAGGCTATCCCAGTCCAGATAGGGGCATAGCTGGGCCACCAGCCAAAGCTGGTAGAAGACTCTCTGTGCCACTGAGGCCCCCTGAATTTCCAGTAACAGCTGGCTCCAGGAAAACCCTCAAACTACAAGCCTACTCTTTTAAGGGGAATGCAACCCCATCCAAAATAGGTTGAGCATCCTCCATCCTGTCAGAACCACCCACTAACAGCATCTCAGTCTTGTCTGGATTGAGCTTCAATTTGTTAGCCCTCATCCAGTCCATTGTCAGAGCCAGACACTGATTTAGTACATCCACAGCCTCACCTCATGGAGATGAAAAGGAGTAGAACTGTGTAATCAGCATACTGATGGCAACACACTCCAAAACTCCAGATGACCCCACTCAGCAGTTTCATGTAGATGTTGAATAGCATGGGGGATAAAACTGACCCCTGGGGAACCCCATGGTGGAAAATTCATGGGGCCAAGAAATATTCCCCAAGCATCACCTTCTGGAGCTGGCCATCGAAGTAGGAGCGGAAACACTGCAATGCAGTAACCCACCCACCCCCCAGCTCAGACAGCTGCCCCAGGAGGATACTATGATTGATGGTATTGAAAGCTGCCAAGAGATCCAAGAGTATCAACAGGGTCACACTCCTCCTGTCTTTCTCCTGATATAGATCATCATACAGGGCGACCAAGGCGGTTTCTGTGCCAAAACCCAGCCTGAACCCCAACTGAAGTGCACCCAGATAATCAGTCTCATCCAAGAGTGCCAGGAGCTGGTTGGCCACCACGCACTCAAGGACCTTGCCCAGGAAAGGAACATTTGCCACTGGCCTAAAGTTGTTAAGATCTTCCGAGTCCAGAGACAATTTCTTCAGGAGTGGGTTTCACCACCACCTCTTTCAGATGGCATGGGACCACTCTCTCTAACAAGGAGGCATTGAATCACTTCCCTGTCCCAGCCAGCTGTTCCCTCCCTGCTAGTTTTTATAAGCCAACAGGGGCAAGTAGGATCCAGTATGGAAGTGGTTGCGTTGCATGAATCTGTCCAAGCACCTTGTCAATGTCCTTGAGCTGTACCAACTGAAACTCATTCAAAAGAACTGGACCAGGCTACGCTCTGGATACCTCAACTGATTCAACTGCTGTAACACTGGAGTCTTAAGTCTTCCTGGAATCTAATCTTCCTCCTTCACTTCACTGTTCAAAACTTAAATTTGACAGGATTGATGGATGGAGCAGAGATTAGTACTGTCTTTGCCAACGGTGGGTCCCCAGATGTTGGGCTACACTCCCATCATCCCTGCCCATTGGCCATGCTGGCTTTGGATGTTGGGAGGGAGCTGTAACTGGTCTCTGCTAACAGGCAGTGGCTCTCCAGAATTCAGACAGGCTTCTTAGCCATCTCTCAGGCATTGGTCTGGCTTTGTGCTAATGAAGGAGAAGGTCAAAGAGGTTTGGCAGCAAAGTGTCAAGGAATTATCAGCGAATTATTGGGTTTGGGTCACATTCTGTTCTGGGCATATCTTTGTCATTACCATGTGGACAAATCTGGTGGATATCCTATCCTTTACTTGGATTTTTAGAATGTTTGGGCAGACTTTCACCAAAAGGTTCCTTAGGTTGTAATTGTTTAGGAAATGGCTGTACAGAAAGCAAACACTGTTCACTACGGAGAATAATAAACAGTAGGATTCCCCAACCATTTGTACTGGACAGATGTTACTTATATTGGCATGTAATGAAGCCCAATTCAGGATCTGAAATCCCAAGTAAACGGAAGAGGATCGCTAAAAAGATATCTCAAAATTGGGTGTCTGGGCAACAGAATGGCAGATGAAAACAGGAAGTTCTGAGAACAGTTCTGCTACATATTCATACTATAATAAGCTTTTTTTTTTTTTTTAGAAATTATCTATCATTCTTATTCACAAATCTAATGCGTTCGGCTTTTTGTAATTCCAAGCCTTGTGTTACCAACTTTATCAAGTCCTTGATGACGAAAGCTCCTCAGAAGTGACCTTCTCTATTAAAAGCATTTTTATACTCTTTTGTTGGGATCCAGCCTTGGATTTTCATTTTCAGCATCATGCAGGTGGTATTTCGGAAAGTGTCTTGTTGGAAATTTCATAGGCTAAATTTGTCTTAAATTGTCTTGCTCCATTATGATGTGCAATAACTTGAGGATTAGTTTTTCCCAACTCCTTGGCAAAGTCAATTAATTTTCTCTAATCCAGGCAATATAAGAAATCTTGGGTGCTCTCATATGTCTGAACTGTCACTGGTGAAAGCTAAAAAAAAACCTATCCCAGATCAGATTCACAGAATCCCCTTAAGACTAATCCTTCATAACTTATCTAGGAGTAATCACACTGAATTTAGTAGAACCCGCTTCTGAGTAAACTCATTTCAATTGCATTCTATGCCCAAAAACATTGAGTATCCCATGTCAGTGGTTGCCATGCCAATGGCTGAGGTTACCTAAAACGCCAATTCACAAACAAGGACATAACACATAGTTGGATCCCTATTTTATGCTCTGATTGCATGGTTCACAAGCATGATTGCATGGTTCACAAGCATGATTGCATGGTTCACAAGCATGGTTCAAACAAGTAATAGCAGGGATCCCCAATACAGGGATCCCCAATACCCACATGCTCTTGCAGTGGTGCCTGCAAAGGGGTCCCCAACTTGGTGCCTGTGGGCAACTGCAAAAAAAAAATTCCCTCATTTTTTAATATACGCAAATGGATTTATATGAAATGTATACAATTTTCTAGCAATTATACTTAGGCTTCAACAAAAGTGGACCAAATATCCAAATAAGTATCCATTTGATGGTGGTGTCTATATGCCACCAGTTCAAATATTGAAAGCATTGTTAAATCTTCAATCCATTGCAACATAGGAGGTGAGTGTTTATCCTTCTAATGTTGTAATATCAGTCTTCTAGCTGTAAAAAGGGTGTAGAGAATCCATTTCCCCTTCCATTTGTTAATTTCCATGAAGCAGGTAAATAATTTAAAAGTGGATGTACATCAGTGAACATTAAAGACTGTTCCAGTACAAAATGTATCTGTGTAATAACCTCCTCCCAAAGAGAAGCAACTACTGGACATTGCCAAAACACATGTTTAGAAGAAACATTAGCTGTCTTCAAGCTGCTCAGTGTCACTTTCCTCCTGTCTCTTAAAATTAAGTGTATGAGGACAGGCTGCAATTACCGGTACTCTGGAAGAAAAACTACAAAGTCTTGTGGCCTCTTAAAGACTAAAAAATACATTATTACAGCACAGGCTTTCATGGAGTGGAGTTTACATATATTTGTTAGTCTTTAAGGGGCCACAAGAGCCTTTCATGTTAGTCTGCTGCACAGACTAACATGGCTACCCTTCTGGGAATTGTTATAATAGTGAGGCAAAGACATATTATGTATGCTAGCAGGAACCTTTCTTTGTATATGCTTTGCATATTCTAGGACCCAACCCTGCTATTGAAAACATATCCTGGGACTGGGTCCTGGCACAAATTAAGCTCTGGAGGAAAGTGTGTTAACTTGGCTCATGTTGCAGCCAAAGAAAACTAAGTGCTCTTTAGTGACTATACAAGCAACATCCAGGCTCTACTAGTCTTATGAGGAGACATAACAGCTGCTGAAGGAAACTGGGAGCTCTGTTCAGCTACTCCCTCCCATTCCCAATCTTTTTTCTTTTTCTTTTTTAATTATTAATGATTCTGGGTTTATATTTTGGCAACTCAAATAATAAGACAACACTTTAAGAAAGAAATAACTTTAGACAGGGCATGTGCAATTTACTAATCCTGTTTTGCATGCATGCTCCTTTGTCTAGAGGGGCTGTAAGGAACAGAATATTCCCATCCCTTCTACCCAGTATTTGGCTAGCAGCTTGTGGAAAAGTTGTTGATCCATCATTTGGCATGGGTCCTTTCTTAGATCACTGAGAGCACTACTGAAGAAACTTCCGGAACTGAATCTGGGTAACTCCCCAGGCTGCATATACTCCACATGACCTTTAAACACTACAGAAGCAAGGAGAGAACAAAATATCTTGGCGAGAACAGAGTAGCCGCCCACCCATTTGATAAGGCTTGTGAGCAGTGAAAGCTGGTGGCTCCAATGTCAGCAGGGCTGTGTATCCGCTCTGGACTGGAATTTACTCTGAACTTTTAAGGAGCTATCCATGGTGCCAAACCTATGGGGGTTAGGGTTCAGCACTATGGATAGCTCCTTAAAAGTTCAGAGTAAAATCTGGAGCGGATACACAACCCCACTGACATTGGAGCCACCAGCCTCCACTGCTTGTAAGGACCCACTGTGAGAGAGAGTCCATCAAATATTTTGCAGGAAGGCTTGCATAATACTGCAAGGCTGGTTGTTTCTTCACAACCAGCCTTGCAGTATTATGCAAGTTCAGTTCACTTACTCAACTGAAGTGCAATTAGGGTCAGATGTTTGCCTGCAGTAAACAATAATACTGGAAGAAAGACATTGGGGGGGGGATATAGAATTCCTGGGAATCTTCTGCCAGTGACCGTGAATTCAACTCTATGTGGACACAGGGGTTCAGGAATCAGGATAAGCTAGAATGGGGGTAGGCAACATGGTGCCCATGGGCGCAAGTGTGTCCACAGACGCCTTCTTGGTTTCCGCGGAGGTGCTCTACCCCTCCCACTTTCGGGGGAAAATTACTAGCAGCTGGGATTATTTCAAGTCAAAGTGAGGGCCTCCAGCTGCTGCCATCTTAATCTCCCATTAATGCCTCTGCACCACACAGAGGGCTCACTGTGAGAAACAGAGAGGGGGAGAGAAAGAATTTAGGGGGGATTTTGGAGGAAACCGAAGAAGAGTGAGTGTGGGACTTTGTATGCTTGCAGTGAGGCAGAAAAGGGAAGGACATGTATGTATGTGTGTATGTGTGTGTGTGTGTGTGCGTGCACGCATGATGAATACATGGTGTGGGGGGGAGCGGGAGGGAGGGAGGGAGAGTGTATGTATGGGTGGAGATCCAGAGTGAGAAGGAAAAAAGAGACTGGCTGGCAGCAGGAGAGAAAAAGAATTTGCCTTCTAGGAAATAGTTTTCTGTTGTTGCTGAAAAGTGTGGGTTCAAAGGAGTTGTTTAGTGTGCGGTGGCTCAGACCCCGCCTCTGCCTAATATTTAGTCTTTTGGCAGATTACTTGTCCTTTGCTACACCTCCCATGGCAGCCATTTTGTACTGGTGCCCAGACAGTTTCTTAAACTGAAAGAGTTTAAAAGAAACTCAAAGAGTTGCACTGGCTACCAGTTGTTTGCCGAACCGAATACAAGGTGTTGGCATTGACCTTTAAATCCTGTATGGCTCCGGTCCAGTATATCTCAAGGAGCACCTCCAGCAACATCAAGTAGGCCGCTCAACAAGATCTGCCATGGATGGCCTTCTCCCTGTCCCATCAGCCAGAGAAAACAGGCTGGTGGGGACTAGGAGGAGGGACTAGGAGGAGGGACTAGGAGGAGGGCCTTTTCTGTGGCGGCCCCCAATTTATGGAACTCTCTCCCCAGTGACCTCCACCATGACCCTTCCTTGATTAGCTTTCGCTGTGCATTATAAACGTGGCTTTTCAGGCGGGAATATGGGGTGGGTTAGGATTTTTAAGTTTTGTACTGTTTTTAATTGTGTTTTATACTGTGTGTGTGTGTGTTCCCCCCCCCCTTGTGTTTTATTGGACTGTACATTGCTCAGAGTGGCCAGATGTCTGGCCAGATGGGCGATTCATAAATATAATAAATAAATAAATTGCCAAATCTGCCCATGGGCCCAAAAAGGTTGCCTACTCCTTAGCTGGAATATATGGGATTTTACCAGACTTTCAATAATGCTGTCCACTGACTAAATGAGCTTTTAGCTGGTAAGTCAGTAACTTCAGGAACCTTCCTTTAGAGAGCTCTTACATCTTAATTTTTTAAAACACACAGACACTCAACGCCACCATCACTGTTAAAAGTTACCTAATTCTAAAGGCTCCACAAGTAATATTGTGAGAGATGTACATTTGGGGCTAATGCTGAAGAGAAAGCTAGATTCTGAATCATGTTAGAAGCTGATTATAACTAGCTACACTGTGTTTCCCCAAACTTCATGTGCTGCTTTAGGGAGACCCTGACCACAATCCATCCCATCTTGAGGTGGACGTTGGTGCTTGGAGACCACACACACAATGCAAAAGACAGTCTCTGCTTTTCAGTGAGAAGGAGGGAACTCTGGCTGTGACTGTGGAGCTTGGACCATTTAGTCAGGACAAGAACACCAAAGACCAGAATGCAAGAGGCTGTGCAAACATGATGTCTCTGCTTAGGTTAATATTTAGAACAACGCGATCCTCTCATTACAGGGGCAGTGACAGACTCACACAATGCAGCCAGAGCATGTATTAGCACCTGTGCCACACAGAATTATTAACCACCAGCAAACAACCCAGCAAAAGCAAATGTCAACATTCAAAGGACACAAACACAAGCGCTGTTGTTTCTTAACATCTGTTCATTATATGCCTCATAAAGCACACTCTAGAATTTGGTGCAAGATGTTGAGAGTGACTGTCTGCATATGTGTCTTGAAATCCTTTTGTTTTTGTCCTCAGATGAAAAACTGGAAGTATATTATCCCAGGATATTCCAACCCAGAGGCACTGTATCTCTGGAACTAAGACAGAGAGCTTTTGTCCATGACGTTTAAAAGGCAATTTGCTCCTTTTTCCTAAAATTGGTCGCTCTCTTAGGGAAACTCATGCTAATATGACTGAGTGAAAGGCATCTGCACTTACAATATATTGCAATGCTTCCACTATTTATCACGACAACCGTTCTTTTAAGCTGCACAGAGACAAAAACAGTAGAGTGACAATCTTTTGGCCAGGCTAAGGATTATGCTGCCATCACTGATTTTTCTTTACACTAAGGGAACTCTGGAGAAAATGTAGGGCTTATGTGATGCTCTGGACCAGCCTCCCCCAACCTGGTGCCCTCCAGATGTTTTGGATTGCAACTCCAGCCCAGCCCCAGCAGCATGGCCAATGGTCAGGAATCCTGGGAGGTGTAGTCCAAGACATCTGGGGAATACCAAGCTGGGGAAGGTAGCTCTGAATAATCTTTTAAGTCACTGGAACTGCATACACGAGCCTCGAGCCTGAACATCCTTTAAATCATGAACCAAGGAACAAGGCCTCTTAAGAGGGTGGATGCAGCAGCAGTCTCTTAAAATCCAAAGGCAAAATACACTTAAAAAGCAGTTTCTTTTAAAATAAAGAATCATCATCATCATAGCATGCATACACACACACACACTCTGTGCAGCTTTTCACTAACTGTATCAGATGGTGGTACAGTTGGTGGTACTATTGGCTAAAAAGAACAAATACTTCAGCTTTGAGAGTTCCAAAGGTTATAGCAGAAAGCCACACTTCTCTCTCACACACAGACACAGCTTCTCCTGAGTCCCATGCACCAGCCTCTCTTGTCATGGGCACAGTCCAGGAAACAGTAGACAAGTCTTCTGAAATGGCAATGACCCAGCTCAGTCACTGTGAACTCTCCCAGCTGGTCTGGGGGTTGTGCAATAGGATACAGCCCATCAAAGAAAATGTTTGAGCAATTATTCATTTTAATTTCCTTGAAGCAAAACTGCAGTTAACAGGGGTCAAGAGGTATCAGTAATTAACTCCTGGATAACCTGGAGATAGCCAGAATGAGATAGCTAGAACAAACAGGCAGGACAAACAATTTGCACTGGAAAGAAACAATACTCAATTTGAGTCAAAGGGCGAACCTTTGGGTTTGCTCCCAAAGATTTGTGTGTTTGTCCCCATGAAGTGCCAGGAAAAACTGTAAAATTCAACACAGTTTCTTAAATTTGTCAAAAGAAGACATTTTATTTAAACCCATGCTATTGAGTGGCAGATTTGCCCTCCCCCCTCATTTAGCTAGCCCATGCATGAAATCTAAAGACCAGGACACAGACTGTATTAATTAAAAATAATCATGGCAAATTGAATAATCGATGACATTTTTGTGCACATATTTTGATTGGAGAACTGCATTGCAAAATTCGGATAAGTGTGAATACTGAAGGATAACTGCATTTTGGTTCCTGTATTGGTTTGAGAAGTGCAAATTAGATAGGTTTGCATTTAAATGCAAACTGACCTCATTTCTCCTCTATCCCTGACATAGGCATGCTCTGGAGGTGCAGCATTAGAGCAGAGTTGCTTGAAGAACAACCAGAATGCCCTTCAGTATAAAACAGAGAAGCAGCACTTTGTGTTGTTTCAAGACGTTATTCTCTCCCTCTCTCTTTACCTTTCCTCTCCTTATCTCCCAGATTGCAGATGTGCTGCAGTTTTAGTGGCAGTGTGCCTTTCTTTGCCCAAGGCAATACTGAACCAGTGCAAGCCTGCAGAGCTAGATAGATGGGCCAGTGCCTCAAGGCTGCAGCTGCTCAGAGGACTCGCCTATGATAATGAGCAGAAAGCATGCCTTCAGGGCCAATGACATGTTAGGGGCATTATAAGACAGAGTGCCATAAATGTCTTCCCTACCACCATTTAGAAGTAAGCTGGCATCTGTTAGCAAACATCACTGTTCAGTGCAAACTCAGGGAGAAATGACAAAAGCAGGTGACACTTAGCGAATCTCTCTCACACACTCATGCACGTGCACACACACACACACACCAGCTGACAATAGTCCTGCTTTTGGTTGGCCATAAGAGGATCCCATCCGTGTCTGCTCATTTCAGTTATAATCAGCACGGGCACCTCGGTAGGCAACAGCCTGTGGGCAGGTGTTTGCCATTTTCTTTATCAGAATAATTAGATGCTGTGGTGGTGACTTTACCTGTAGAGAGGAAGGCTACAGGCTTTCCCTTGCAGCAGGACTTTGAACCTCAAAAGAGAAACTATTGTGTGGACAAGGTTGCCGTTACTTCTGAAGCTGAGCACTCCCTCTGCCAGCCCTCCAATAGCAACAGAGGGGCACTTTTGTTTTATTTCTTTAATAAAACCACCGGATATATGCCCAAGAGGATGCTAGATTCCAAAGACTGTTTAGTACAATGCGTACTGAGCCAAAACAGATGGGACATCACAGCCACCACCCAAAGATAATGTGGAAACAGATACAGGGTGGAACCTT
Organism: Shinisaurus crocodilurus; assembly: GCA_021292165.1. Taxonomy (NCBI): domain Eukaryota; kingdom Metazoa; phylum Chordata; class Lepidosauria; order Squamata; family Shinisauridae; genus Shinisaurus; species Shinisaurus crocodilurus. Next base: position 118,503,763 of record CM037881.1, read on the forward strand.
GGGAGGCTCCTATAAGAAGCACCCCTCCACTTTGTGACTCGGGTTATTGCTGTCGGGCTCCTGGAAACAGAGATTTAGAGAGAGGAGATGGTTATTTCTTAGTGCCAGAGGAGAGTATGTGCCAGTATTAAAAATTGCCTTGGGAGATGAGCAGAGAGGAAAAAGAGGAAAGAAACAGAAACACAGCTGGCTAGGTCGCTAGACACAACACTGAGATATCCTAAGGTAACAGGGGTAGGCAGCATGTTGCCCTGCAGGTGTTTTGGACAACAGCTCCACCATCCCAGCCCATTTGGACATGCTGGCTGGGGCTGATGGGAGTTATAGTCCAAAACAACTGGAGGGCACCAGGTTGTCTACCCCAGTAAGACAGTGTTCTCCAACCTTGGGTCCCCAGATGTTTTTGGCCTACAACTCCCAGCATGCCCCAGCCAGCTGGCTGGGGCATGCTGGGAGTTGTAGGCCAAAAACATCTGGGGGACCCAAGATTGGAGAACACTGCCGTAAGAAAAGATGTCATGGCGGGGGGCTTGTTAGAGCAGTCCTTCTCAAACTGTTTTTAAAGTGGTGGCTGCAGAATATACACAGCAGCTGTGACCCTCATTCTGAGGGTGTGGCTACAGCACAGACATATCGCCAGTGCCAGCCCAAGACATTTTGCTGCTTGAAGGGGAGCCCAAATGCCCCCCACCCCACCCAGGGCCTAACACTTTAGAAGCCTTGGTGCATCATGCAAACACCGATTCTTGCCTTCATCTCCCCATCCTTGGTGCTGCCTGAAGCAAATAGCTTCACAGTACACTACTCCATTAGTTAATGGTGCAAACTGATGCCTTGTGGCCTGCATCACAAGATACCCACTTTAGACCTCCATTTGAAAACAGGAATTTCTTGAGTATTTTCATTTGTGTGCCAGATAAAAGGCACAAGAGGATGACCTTTGATCAAAACACATTAGGCCATTGCCACAAAACAAATGGCTACCAGCTTGAGGCCTGCCTGCCTCTTCCTTTGCTCCTTTGGTGCTGCCTTCCCTTCTCCCCGCACACCAACTTGCACCAACTTGCAGGGCCTTCCAGGGGGTTGTGCAAGCAGGTTCAGCAGCTGCAAGCAATACACAGAAGGATTCCAGTTGCTAATGTTGTATGAAACATGCTTTTTCATAGCATTATTATTATTATATTAGGAGAATGGACAGCTCCTGGGCTCACAACTCATTCATATTCTTTCTCATTCTCTCTCTCTCTCTCTCTTTCTCTTTCAGAAACAGCCTGCCATTGTATATTGTGGCAGGAAAGGGACATTAGTGGGTTTTCTACAAAAGAGGAGCCCCTCTCGACCAACCTGAAGGTCCATCTAGTTCAGCAACTCGCTTCCCACAGTGACCATAAGCAGGGCTTAAAGGCAATAGCCCTCCCTCCACTGCTGTCTCCATACCCAGCAACTAGTATTCAGTGGCATGCTGCTTCTGAACATGGAGACTCCATATAGTCATCATGATTTAGGCATGGATAGACATCCCTACTACTACTACTACTACTACTACTACTACCTGTCTATTCTCCTTTTTAAGCCTGTGGCCATCACATCTTGTGGCAGCAAATTCCATACATTAATTCTGTGTTGTGTGAAGAGGTCCTCTCTTTTGTCTTCTCTCTCCTTAATCAACCGCTAAACTGTTTAATTAGATGACCCCAAGTTATAATATTATGAGAGGGAGAAAAAGCTCTCTCCATCTTCTCCACATCATGCATGATTTTATAAACCTCTGCCTCATTCTCTTTCCCCCCACCCTTTCCCCGGGTCCCCTTTCCCCGGGTCCCCTTTCCCCTCCTAATCTAAAAAGACCCACATGCTTTAATCTTCCCTCATAGGAAATGTGCTCCAGCTCTTTGATCAATTTTGGTTGCCCTTTTCTGCACCTTTTCCAGCGCTATGGTATCCTTTTGGTGATGGGGTGTCCCAACTATGCACAGTATTCCAAGTGAGGCTATGCTATCAATTTTATATAAAGGAATTAGGGCAATGCGGGTTTTACTTCAGTCCTTTTCCTAACAACTCTTCGTATGGAATTTGCCTTTTCCCACAGCTGCAGCACACTGGCTTAATGTTTCCTCTGACTCTGAGATCTCCTATGAATCCCAGTACTGTGGCAGCAGAATTCCCTATATAACTATACCATCCTTGAGAAATACTGATGTAGCTTCTTAGGGTTTTTATGCACTATCAGTTCAAAGAGCCCTTGGGGCACTTGTTTGTTTGCCATTTGTATTCCTGCAAGGTGCTCCCAGCTGTTGGAGCTTTTTTTGGCCCCTATAATAATGCATCAGTGATTATGTGAACATATGAGCTCCTTTTGAATAGGTTATCCATCTGTTCTTTAACCTCATATGAGAAAAAAGTTGGACAGCAAAAAGATAATTAAAATCTGTGGCACCATCTGATTGTGACTTAAATTTTGTGTTTGGTATTCATTTAGCTTCACGCTCGCAAAAACAGACACATTATAGATCCAAGTGATGAGCAAATGCATTGCCAAAGGGACCAAGGAGAGGCAGGATGTGCCTTTCTGCTCCAAGAAGTCTTGTGGCACTTAAAGGACTAATAAAGTTATTGTAGCACACAAGCTTCCATAGACTAAAGTCCACCTCATAAGATGCTGATGAGCTGGACTGTAGCCCGCAAAACCTTATGCCACAATAGTCTTTCAAGGTGCTACAAGACTCTTGTGTTGGTTTTGCTGCTACAGGCCAACACAGGTGCTCCTCTGGAGTTATTTCTGCCCCAGAAGTAAGTGAGAGATCATTGTCTTGCCTAAGAAGGTACCTAGTAACCAGTCTGCTTGACTGAGGGAGGAGAGAAAGATGTCCTCATCTGGGGGAATTAACTTAGATGGCTGTTTGTCCACATAGCCCTTTCGTACTTAAATTTTTGCTGTGAGTTGGCCTATCAAAGAAATAAGAAAACTGGACTGAAATTGAATTGCTTGCTATAACACACACACACACACACACACACACACACACTGGCACTAGAGAAGCCACCGTGTCCTGTGTAGTGTAGCCCTGGACTATGTGCTTCCGGCTATCATCACATCGCCTCATTCTTCTCCGAGCGGACAGAAAGCAAACGGATTCCTTCCCTCCGTGTACCTTGGCTTGAGTGTTGCAGTTGCGCCATCTCGTGGCAAATATCTGGTCTAGCAGAGAATGTTTATTTTGCACCGGTACCTCCCCCAACACCCCCAAGCTTCCAATGAAGGAGATCTCACTGCTTAAATTGTCTCAGACTTTTAGGGAGTTTCCCTACCACTCCAGACTCCTGCTTCAGATCTTCCTGCCTTAAAACCACTCGCTTGTTACTCCTTCCAACAAACATGCCTAAATCCAATCTTCCATCTACCAGGTTTGTGTGGAAATGCATCAGTTGTGGGAGAGGTGTGCCTCAGAACTTACTATCTGCTGGATTCAAGCAAGAAAAAATTCTCTCCCCTGCCCTATCCCTCCCAAACAGTGATGCCCCTCCTGTAATTACATGATACCAAGAGCACTCCAATGTGATGTGATGGATATAGTGTTGGACTTTTGAACTGTGGGCCAGTCTCAGCCTAACCTGCCACATTGGGCTGTTGTGAGACTAAATATATCAGATATATTTTTTTCTGATATATTAAATATATCAGAAGCAGGGAACCCAGCCAGGGAGGCAGTTGGATGACAATGGAGTGAAAGGAGTACCATAGTATGATAAGGAGATTGCAGAGAAGCTGAATGAATTCTTTTCATCAGTCTTCAGTGCAGAAGATACAGGACAGATACATACCTGTGCCTGAGCTGATGTTTTCAGGACGGAAGTCTGAGGGATGCCCATTATCCCAGTTTGGAGAAGTCATTTCGGAGCTCCTCACAATCCCTTTTTGTTTTAACCACCCTAAATAATTTGGTGTTGTCAGAAAACTTGGCCACCTCATGGCTAACTCCTAATTCCAGATCATTAATGAATAAGTTGAAAAGCATTGGTCCCAGTAAAGATCTCTGTTTACATCTTTGATCTTTCCATTTGGGATAATTTACCATTTATTCCTACTCTCTTGCTTTCTGTCCTTTAACCAGTTACTGATCCATAAGAGGAGCTCCCTTCTTATTCCGTGACTGCTAAGTTTGCTCAGGAGCCTTTGGTGAGGAACTTTGTCGAAAGCCTTTTGGAAGTCCAAGTAAACAATGTCTACCAGCTCACCCGTCCACATGTTTATTGACACTCAAAGAACTCTAAAAGGTTCGTGAGACAGGACTTAAATTTGTGGAAGCTACGTTGATTCTTTCTTTATAGATGCTTACTAATTTCATCTTTAATAACACTGTCAACCAATTTACCCGGAACAGACGTTAAGCTGTTAACTGCACTGGCTGCTTCTCCGAGGTCATAAAATCAACCTTGGAGAGGGGGGGGTCAAAGGGGGCGGGGAGGGGAGGAGACTGGGGCTTCCAAGATACAAGGTATCCTGATAGCGCTCCAACCTCCTTCCCTCCCCCGCCGCAGCTAGACTGCTGAAAACGGCTGTCTAGCTGAATTGCAGAGTGGGAGGAGCGGGGAAGTGGAGATCACCTCCGCCGCTCCTCCTGCTCTGCACTCGATGCTCGTAAGCCTCCAAGTTCGCAGGCTTGCGAGCATCGAGGGCGCAACCCTGTGGATTGCACCCTTAATCTGTTAAGTGAAGGGCTCATAGGAAAAATTGTATACATTTATTGTAAAAGGTTATAATATTTATAGGCTGTTATTTATTATCCTATGGGAATTTATATTCATACTTATATACATATGGCATGGTTTATATACAGTAAGTTAAATGATTGTATTATATTTATTACTTAACTAAATTTAAAAAAAGAAAGAGCGCTCCCAGCAGTGTGCCTCCACTTTCTAAAATCTATAACCAGCAAAAACAAAAACAAAAAACAAAAAAACAATCAGCAAAGGAGATAAATTATTATTTATATTCCTAATAGCCAAATTCACTACTCTTTTTAGGTCACAGGATTTTCCCAATAGGCCATTCTTCAAACCATGGAAGAGGTCAACAGCAGAGGTCTTGGAAACATTGGCAAGTTATAACATGGACTCTCTGCCAAAGAGCCCAAACACGTACACATTTTGCGCAGATGGATTTCCTAGAAACCCATCATTCAAACTCAAAAAAGGAAACCACCTGAGTGAGAAAGAACATCCCCTCCCCCCACTCAATCACCTGTTATTCTCAACTTTGAAAGCTGATCAACATGGTAAAGCCCAATGAAAATCAAGTTAATTACTGTTAAGCTATAAAAATAAATATAGGATGAACTTACAGCCAATCCTGGAGTTCTGCTGAGTCCTTCCGATCTGCAACAGGACAGGGAAAGAAAGTGGACAGGGAGACATTTTCTCCCTCTCTCATACTAGAAACCAGGGTCATCCCGTGAGGCTGATTGGTGGGAGATTCAGGAGAAGATAAAAGGAAGGTCTTCTACACACAGCACAGAGTTAAACTATGGAATTCACTTCCAAAGATGTAGTGATGGCCACCAATTTGGAGGGCTTTAAAGAGGGATTGGACAAATTCCTGGAGGAGAAGGGTATCAATGGCTATATGCTACCTCCTGTATCAGGGGCAGGATGCCTATGTACACTAGTTGTTGGGCAATATGGGTCAGAGGGTGCTGTTGCACTCGTGTCCCGCTTGTCGGTTTCCCGTGGACAGCTGGTTGGCCACTGTGTGAACAGAATGCTGGACTGGATGGACCCTTGGCCTGATCCAGCACGGCTCTTCTTATGTTCTCATGGGTGGGGTGGAGGACAGGACCATGTATGCCACCCTGAGTTCACTGGAGGAAGATTGGGATAAAAAGTTCACTAAAGAAAATTAAATAAAATATTGGGATAGAAATTGCTAGAGGAAGTTTGGGTTAACTCATTTAACTTTTCTAAGGGTACATGGAGAGAAGCAATCTGGCCAATTTAATTTCAGTTTTGCTGAGGGGTATGTTTCTTGCGCATATTCTTTAATAGTTGCAGCATGTGCCCAACTGCACATGTGCCCCATCATTAAAAAGGGCACAAGCTTTTTCTCAATTGCTCTGGACAGCAGTGGTTCACTGGCAGTGAGGTTACAGGATGTGGGCTACAGTAGCTTGTTACAGGACTCTCCGTAGCAGATCACATTCATTCACCTCCTGGTACTTCCACAAGATTCGGGGGGGCGGGGGGATGTATTATCCTTAATGGACAATTACGAAATAACTCTCCCAATGCTCATATTCCTTCCCTGCCCCCACTGGAAGATTTTGCCCTCCACACATTTTAATCCAGGATATTTAATGGTATTTTCCTAAAACTAATGTATTGGGTTCTACATTGCACAAAAACAAATGTGTATACAAATGAGCAAGTCATTATGTTCTAGAACAGTTTATTCTTCCAAGAAAATCAGACACTTAAATGCAAAAAACCTAAAGTAACATTAAAAAGTAATAAGGTCTCCCGCTGACAGCTAGTTTAGAGCAAAACAGCTTAGCCTGCTACCTTTGGACAACACCTAGGAGACAGCATGGGTGCTGGCCGACTCCTCTGAACAAGGCGCTGTTTTTCACAGGCAGCACGGCCAGTTCCACCGGCTCCCTTCCACTAAGAACACTTGGGCATAACCCCACCCACGTGAAGCTTACAGAAGCAAGGGACTTAACATCTCTGAGCTCCCCTCATTGTAACAATGGGCAGGGCAGGTCCACTTGGTCCTGGGCATGCTCAGTCAGGCTTTCCCCTCTGCCAGGGAAGAGTCCTCTTAGAGCAGAACCCCTCTTGGCTCCTGCCTCTTGACCTCATAGCTTCATGAGACGAGCAGTTTGATCCCTCTGCCTCCATCCCCGTGCCCACGTCTTGCTTTTGACACGGAACTTGAGCATCTCTGCCTTGAAGTCCTGGTGATGCATGGGGCAGTAGCTCTGGGGCTCACACAGCTCCTAAGGGAAAGGGAGATGCATCAGAATAGTCGGGTTGATTTTTATTTATTTTTTAACCATAGGATCTAGTGAATTCATCACAAAAGTATTAAACGGCAACTTAAAAAAAAACAGTACATTTTTGGCTCTTAGGGACGTAGAGGGGGGAGAAAACCCTGTAGCCTTATGGACCATTTCTGCTAAAGGCTCAGAAAACAGGCCGAGTCTGAATGGGACTTTAACAGGTAGAGTAAGAATTCTGCATTCTGAACATCAGGGATGGGGAACGTATGACCCTTCAGATGTTGTCGGACTGTAACTCCCATCATCTCCCACCCTTGGCTATACTGGTTAGGGCTGATGGGAATTGAAGTCCAACCACATTGGAGGGGACCACAGTCCCCAACGCAAAACTGCTGTGTAGCAATCTTCCCTTCTGATTCTGTCTTCCATAGTAACTCTCTCCTCCTCCTATGTTCCAATGACCAGCCCAACGACATTCCCTAGGGGCAATTCTTCCCGAATTTGTGACAAAGCATTCCAAGTTCTACAAAAGAGATGTATGCCATTTATATTGCACTCTCCCTCCAAGGAGTTGAAGGTGGAATACATGGTTTCTCCCGCCCCCCACTCACTTTTTAAAAAAATGCTCAACAACCCTGTGAGGTAGATTAGGGTGAGAGCGAGTGACTAGCCCAAGGTCCCCCAGTGAATTTCATGGCAGAAGGGAATTTGAAACCAGTACGACGCCCATGGCTCTCAGCAGGTAGAGGAAAGAGCACACAAGTTTTCTGCACACTTAGTATATTTCCACCCAACCCCACTTTATGATTTTAGGGTGTGCAATATAGATTTTTCTGGTCAAAGCTTCTTAAGCACAGGATGCCCTTACATAGCACTCGGCAACAGTTTACCCAGCTATGTCCCCAGTGATGAGGACTGGCAGAACCATAATGAGAAAGACTTTTTTTTTTAAAAAAAATAAAATGTCTACCTGGTGTTCAGCCTCTAGTAAAATAAAAACAATTGCCCAACAGTAGTCTGTCTGCAGCACAGACATGGCAGCTAGAACACCATAGTTCTAGATTAAAGTATGGGACATGTTGTACACAGGGCTGCCTGTTTTTGATGATGACTTGAGAACTTCATTTGGTTCAAAATACTGCAGCTAGATAGACTGGGACTATTCATTCGGAACATTTCTCACCAGTTTTAAAACATCTTCACAGGCTTCCCATGTGGTTCCAAGTTTCAATTCAAGTGTTTGTTTCAACCTATACATCCCTCTATGGCTTGGATCAAGGTATCTCAAGGCTGGACTGCCCCCATATAAACCTGAATGCTTGTTTAATGCCCTTCTATGGTATTCCTCATTCAGAGGCTAGATGACTAGGAAGGAAACAGGACCTTCTCTGTGGTGGTACCCTGGCTGTGGAATATCCCCCCCCCCCCCCCGGAGGTTTGCCTGGTGCTTCTGTTAATGAATTTTAGATGCCAGACTAATTCGCCCAAGCTTTTAAATTAACAATAATTGATACTTGATAGCTTTGTGGGGCTTTAGTACATTTTATAATGATGTTTTAGTATTTGCTTTTAGTTATTATTATAAACATCTTTGTAAATGTTTTGAGACCGGGTGAAAGACAGGGTAAAACTACTCTCATACAAAACATCAGCAGTACCGTCTTTCTATGTGCTAGAAGCACCCAAATCTTAGGATGATATGACACCTTCTTATGTAGTAACATTCCATGCCCTTACGTCAGGGCTGGCAACTTGTAGGCCAGAAACATCTGGAGGGCCACAACTCTCATCAGCCCTAGCCAACAGAGCCAATGCGGAGGAAAGATGGGAGTTGTAGTCCAAAACATCAAAAGGGCGACAAGTTGCCCATCCCTGCCTTAAGTCAACCGGTGTGCTGTTACCTTGTATTCTAGGAAGAAGTCCTTGTAGCCGCCCCGAAGGACATAAAGTTCAGGGTAGTGCAGTGCAGGGTACTCGTTCATGGCTCGGTCTTCTTCCCTCAGACAGCGACACCTTCAAGCACCAGCAAGGTGAGCACAGTAAGCAGAAAGGCAAGGAGAGGTCATCCCATCTGGAAAAGGGACCTCCAAAGCCAGCTCTGCTCATGAAAGTCATTTCACCCCTGCCCCCTGCTTTGCAGGGCCCCACACTCACATCTTGGGGCCTCTTTCAGAGGAGTATTCACAGTGGAACACAAGGATGAGGCGCTTCTGTGGTATTGATGGGAGAAGGGGCTTCTTCAGGAAGAATTCAAATAGATCATCCTGCCTGTGGATGTTCAGAGCCCCCTTGTGGTAGGAAAAAAAAGAGAAACGCTCAGCCATGTGTAGGGACAACAGCCTCAGTCATGCAACTCCCAAGAATCAGTTCCTTCCCTGAACAGGGTTCATACAGCATTACAAATCACTCACCTTGATGTGCCCTCCACAATATTCATAGGGGTAGCGGCAGTCAATGATGCAGAACTTCTCTATAAGGCTCTGGAATTGATCGTGGAGCAGGGCAGCCATCTAGAAGAACAGCAGAATAGTATTTGAGTTCAACAAGGCACCATCTCTCAACTTTACCTACCTCGCAGGGGTTTTGTGAGGATAAGAATATAGGAAGCTGCCTTATATTGAATCAGACCCTTAGTCCATCTAGCCCAGTACTGTCAACACTGACTGGCAGCCATGGCACTTCAGGATTTCAGGCAGGAGTTTTTCCCAAGCCCTACCTGGAGATGCCAGGGACCAAACCTGGGACCTTCTGCATGCAAAGCAGGTGCTCTACCATTAAGCTATGGCCCCTCTGGGATATGGATAAAATGTGTGTATAATTGGGAGGGGAGACAACCATGGAAGCGAGCCTGAGCTCCTTGGATAGAGGGTGGGATAAAAATGAAGCAAATAAAAATACAGGCTCCTCCCTCTCTCCACCAATATACCGCTGCCTAGCGGCTCCTAAGGCAGAGGACAAATCTAGCTGGCACCACTAAAAGGCAGACTGGGATACAGCTGGGATAATTTAGATAGTGCATAAAAGAATGTGAAGGACAGACAGCTAGACCCCCAGAGTAGGCCCTGAGACTTTTACAGAACCAATAGAGAGTAAAGGAAAGGGGTGTGTGTGCAGAGCCAGAGTTCAGTTGATGTGGATGGGACAGAGCAAATATATAGGGTCAAGGATGGACATGGACACACAACCAGCAGGGGTGATTGCTTACAGTCTCTGAAGTGATGTATCTCAGCTCCTGCTGCCTTCCTGCTACTGTTGGCAGTGAATACACCTACAGAGACACAACATTCCATTTCTGCCTTTGTAATAGCGCCAGAGCCCCCTGGCTCTTTCGAACCCCAGCCAGAGAAATTCTAAAACCAAGGCTGTTTACTCGGGAATAGGCCCCACTGAACTTAGTGGGGTGCACTTCTGAGTAAACATGCAAATGTTTGGGTTGCAAGTCATTTATGTAGCAATACTGAATGTACATTTTGACTCCCTGTTCAAAAACACTCTCCTGTGCTTTGAAAAACAGCACAACCACCTATTTGGTTTTTATGCTAGGCTGAGTTTTCTGCAAGATTGCAAGGCAGGGTGTCAAAAATGATAGAATCTTCTAGCCTGATACAGTGCTCCCATCACCATGGGACCAAGAAATATTGTATTAGTTGTATGTATTTTATTTGTTGTATTGTATAATAAAAATTTAAATAAAATTTATATATAAAAAAAGAATCTTCTAGCCTGAAAACGCATAGCAGAATTCTGTAAATCGGGGAAAGTACATATTTTATTAAAATAGGACCAGATTAACATAGGGGCAAGTCACACAATTGTAATCGTGTGTGTGTGTAGGCAGGCAGCATGGAGCACAATGATTGTACCACCCACAGAGAGAGAGAGAGACATGGTGGGAATGCTCACTGTGGCCAAAAGAATATTATTTGTGTTTTCTTCTTGCTTCCCAATTAATCTGTGATTAGTAAAATCACCTGGCATTTTTTTGCAGCTTCTACCTCTGAGAGTTTAGGTCCACCATACTGCTATTTAACTCAGTAGCAGAGTGATTGCTCTGCTTAACTCCAAAGTGAGAAATACTCTGGTTAAAGGAACAGCAAATGGCAACCCCACTGGTGACCCTGAGCGGTTGCCCAAGTATGCTGCTAGATCCATTTGCTGAGAACAGCCACTTTTCGTGAGGAGCGGCTGTTGTATTTTTGAATGCTGTTTTTTGTAAACAGAATTCATGTTAAGATATCAGGATGATGTAGCGGGAGGGGAATGGGATAACATATTCTGAGTTTAACAGACACTTCCCCCATACTTTTAAAGCTTTTCTGCCAGAACGAGGGCTAGAAATGCTTATGAGAACTACCTTAAAACTCTCTGGATTCTGAAAAAAATTACATGGTACAACAAATGGTGAAATAAGATTTTGGGATGGTGGTTAAACGCCACAGTGGCAGCTAGGCTATCCTGTGCCAGATCAAACATTCATCTTCCATTAATTAGTACAGCAAAGTTATAACCAGAAGAGCTGTGTTAAATATATTCTCCAAGAAAGAGAACCACATCCACAGACTACTGAGCAGGTGACAGTCTGCAGAAAAAAACTTGGTGGGCTGTGAAAATTCAAGCAAAACATACTTCATTGTTACACAGAGTCTAGTGTGGTCTCTCACTTCAGAAAACCCTGATGTTTGGTGTCAAAGGCCTGGGTCACACATGGGCAGCCTCTTGTAATACAACCACCTGGGCGGAACTCCATATACCCCAATCATTAGGGGAGTAGTTCCCCATTCAATTTCAAGTGTATTTGAATCATGCCAGTATGAACACCTAAAACAGGGGTGGGGTGGATTGTACGGGTGTGGTTAAGATCTGCCCGAACAATGCGGGGGGCTGCTCACACAAACCAATTATTAGTTGGAGCTCCACCCACACAGTTGCATTACAAGTGGTCTCCCAAACAGGTCACGGAATCAGGCCGCAGTAAGTGTGGTCTATCAACATACATCCAAAGTTTCCATAATGGTTGGTGCCTGCCCACCCACCCCCCAACCCAAAACAGGAGGCATTTTAAACAGAGGGTGTTTAAACATGGAGAAAGTCCGCATCTCCCAGTACTGTTTAACAATTCAGAGGACGGTTCTGTCCATCGGATTGCGTACGATTGGAGAGATTCTGCACCGATAAGACAAAAAAACAGCATTCTCTCTCCCCGTCCCCACAACAAAGGTGACAGAAGCCAGAAGAAACCTACACTGGAGAAATCGCCAATCAGCTGCCTGAAGCCGTGGTCTTGATCAAGTGCTCTGACAATCTCGATGTCAGAAAAGGAGGCCGCTTTCTTCAAAAGCATAATCTAAAAACAAGCAGGCAAAGTCATCAGCGACATATAAGCCAAATAAGTTGCTGGTCAGTGACCCCGTTTGCGTCTCTCCGTTTACACAAATGTGACACTGGGATTGACTGACAGCTCTTATGTCCTGCTAGCTGCCTCCCTAACAGCTCTCGGAACAGCACTGGCATTCTCTCCTTGCCACTGAGACCCAACGGTTCAGGCAATAGGCCCTGGAGATCAGGCCCTGGAACCAAGCAGGATCTTACCCCATCTGGCTCCTCTCGGATCAGGCTGCGCCTCCGTTTCACATTGATGGGAGTTCCATCATCTTGGCCCTTTACTGCCTTTTTCAGCATAGGCCTGTTCAGTTTCTCTGGCAGCGATGGAGAGCGGAAGAGACGGCTTTTGTTCATGGAGACCTGCTCAGATCAGCATGCAAACAGGAAAGTAAGGAAAGTCGGGATGGGGGGGAAGTTGGGAGGGGAAACAGGACAGTAAAGAAAGTGGGTGGGAAAACCCTCACAAGCCCCTTACCTCATTAAGGAGGCTTCAGAACTCCTATAGTTGGATGGTGAGCAGCACCAGCCACATTGCCAGGATTTTAACTCTTGGTCATTATTAGATAGATGTTTCCTTGCGCTAAGTTAACTCAGTTCTTTCATCTCAGATGGACTTGACAGCACCACCACCACCTCCTCAACAGTTATTCCACAAAAGGTTTTACTAGGCCACATACATTTATGCTGGCCGTTTGTACGCTAAAATTATGATTGGGGGGTGGGGGGGGAGTTAAAGAGTCAATTCCCTACTGGGTCACTGAGAGGAGAAAATCTTACTTGCCACAGGCAAACAGGCAAAAGGCTGAATTTGCTATATAGTAAATTAAAGTTCATACTCGCCTCACTGACATTGATGTCCTGGGTAAGGAGAGGTCCAGACAGCATGGTAGCCATGCTGGAGAGGTGCCCAGCAAATGGCTTCTAAGGGAGAAACACAGAAAAATAAATAAATAAATGCATAATAACCCAAGGATGGCAGCCAGGTGCAAAAGGGAGCAGGGCTCCTACACCTCTAATAATTGTGTAGCGGAGCATTTCAGCAGGTGAATGATGCATGACAAGTGACACCTGCTGAAATCGCCTTTCCTCCGCAACGATTAAAGGTGCAGGAGCCCTGCCCTCTTGGGCACTTGCCCACCCTAAATCCAAGGAATATTTCACCCTAAATCCAAGTATGAAGACTGGGAAACGTAGAACCACTTCTGCTCATAAGAACACAGCCCAACCTTCCCTTTAATTCCACTGGCATTACATAAGATTTAGGCTACAGCCCTACGTGACCTTTCAGCTGGCCCCCAACAGGATGTTGTGGAAGTGCTGCTCTGCGGCACGCACTATGTTGGCAGAAAGCTCCGCGAATGTAGGAGTACCGCTGGTGGCATTATGGTGACCTGTGAGGGACTCGGTTAACACCCTATTTTATTATTATGCTGTTGGAATGTTTTTTAAATGTTCTTAATGTTTTCAATTATTTTTATCTTGTTTTTAATAGCGCTAAGTTGTACTTGCATATGAACCACCTAGGGATTTTAATATATTAAGCGGTATAAAAGTATTATAAACGAAACAAAACAAACACTGCTGTGTCATGGCACCATCGCCTTTTAGTAAAAAGGTCTGAACAGGAAAACTGAGACGCACTTATTGAACCAGGGACATATAACGGTAGTTCCCTCCATGTGGAACTGGGAAAAGTATGAATTGCAAGTGTTTATAGCACGTATTAAGGTGTTGCGAAAAGAAATGGTTTCCCTCAGTTTCGTATATGGGGCTGCCTTTGCCAAATAGTTCTCAGCACATGCTGCCCATACATCAGTATTCCTGGGCTAATGGTACATACATATTCCATTGAAATAAGTGTAAAAAATTGGTAAAGGTGATTAAGAGGAAAAACCTCAATAACTTTTAGGAACCCACACCATCCATGGCTGGAAAGACCTCCTTTTCCACTTTCTCAGATGCCCTGATCAGTGCAGGTGCCCATGGGGGGGTGACCCTCACACACCCTTCTCACCTTGGTCTCTTCATGCTCATGGGGGCAAAGCTCTGGAAAGCCATCCAAGGTCTCTGGAATTCTTGGTGGTTCCACTGCAGCAATTGGGCTGCCAAGATCTTTCATCTCATACTCCTCTAGATCCCCTGCGTCCTGTCAGGAGAAGAGGCTTAGAAATGTCATCCACTGCTTCTCAAGCATGAAAATACTCATTATAGCTCATAAACATATACATTGATACCCATTCGATTTCTCCTAGGACTGTTATAGAGATTTGATTGGATTGCTCTGAGCAGCTGATACACATTAACTTGGGGTTGTTTTTTTTGGTCTTGATCCCCCGATATTCTTGTAAGTGTACCTGCCCTTTTTCTTACTTAAGGTCATCCCAAATGCATCCGTGTGTAACTGCACATTAATGTATTCCCTCTGTGATCCATATCTCTCTAGCAACAAAGGACAGATGATGCTCCTCACAATGATGGCGGGCACCTAAAACCTAACAAGGCATGGAGGCCCCATTCATGGAGGAATTGGTTTGTAGTGTTCACCACCATTAGTCGCATCTCTGCTGGAACATTAAGCTTGGGATACAAGTAATTCTGAGCTCTTTGTCCAGATGCTTCATCTCCATTCATCATTCCTACAGAGAAGTACCTGCATCAATGACTCACCTGAATTGACTATCTAACTGGAGTGCCACGCTAGACAAGTGCTTCCTAGGAACAATTTCTTTTTTGTATAAGTGGGGAGATTTGTAACCCCACGATACACAGATTCCCTTATATCAGAGTAGACTCTTATTCAGAGATTCATAGATGATAGAGTTGGAAGGGGCCTACAAGGCCATCGAGTCCAACCCCCTGCTCAATGCAGGAAACTAGAGGAGGGGTCCCCCATCCAAGTAATAACAAGGCCTGACCCTGCTTAGCTTTCCACACTCAGACAAGCTGAGCCAGCTTTTCCCAACCTGATGACCTCCAGATGTTCCGAGCCACAACTCCCAGCATTCCTGACCAAAGGCTATGCCGGGTGGGGCTGATGGGAGTTGAAGTCCAAAAGATTTGGAGAGCACTAGGTTGGGGAAGGCTGGTGTTTATGATACTGGATGTGCAATAAATCAGATACTCCAAACTAACATTTACACGTGGTAAAAACACCTAGTGCAGACAAATACCTAGTATCCATACTCAGGCCTGGCCAATATTTCCAAACCTATCCATATTAGATTAGCTAGTAATCAGTATTAACTCACCAGCATTGCAGTATAGCAGGTCTGGTGTAAGTCTGGTAGTCTCCTCTGGAACAGCTGAGACCTAGGCATGTGCCATCCTGGGTGCTTAAACAGGCTGCCATTCTACGAGGAGATAAGGAAAGGAGGTAGAACCAGCTCTACCTCTACAGGGAAGTTTCAGAAAAGCCAGGGCAACATCACTGCCATGAAATGCGAAGGAAATGCCTAGATTCTGTACCCTTTGGCTTTACAGAGCAGAGACCCCACCCTGCCTGCCTGCTATCCTGGCCCTCAGCTTACAAACACTTAAGAGGAAAACCCACCTACTGCGACAGGTACTTACATTCTCCTTGTTCATGGAAGGACTGCTGATCTCCCTGCTAACTTGGCGGATGCAGCTTGGGGTTCCCGGTGTGCTGCACAGTACTTGGGGCTGAAATGCCAAGGGGGGGGGGGAACCCACAATGTTTTCTGAAAATAATACTGATCATGAGTTTTAGAGTAGCAGCAACTCATGCCCCCAAGTCCTCCAGTTCATCTCACAGCCTCTCTAGTACCTGTACATCCCAGATGGGGACAGAATTCCATTTCCAGCAGACAGGAAATACTCACCTGGAGCAATTGCACACACTGCCTCCTTGAGCCTCTGTCAGGAGAAAGAGATAGCTAGTCAGGGAGCCTCAGTATGGCCTATTTTGCCTAGTTGCACTGAGATGGCAACACTTGGCAGGGCGAGGACATCCCCTTTCCCACATTTTACAGAAAGAAGGATTGAGACAAAGTCTCTTAGCCTTTCCCAAGGCTCACTAGATAAGTTGGAAATTGCTTTACTGTCCACCCACTATTTCATTAAAAGGACAACTCATCTTTCACGATCCGGCTGCAAACTCAAGCTACCGACCAACATATCATGAGTGTGATTCAATGGGCTGTTAAGGCTAAGCAGCCTGGCCTGGATTTCCCTACATGTGGGAATGTGAATGTCATGGATGTGAACCTTTGGGACTGGAAACACCAAGGGCTTTGGTTACCCAAGTTGCCTGGAAGACACAGAAGGCAAAAAAAGGCATGTCTACATGTGACCAGGTCCCCTACCAGGCATGCAAGCTTTAATACATGCAACTATACCAAGCAAGTAGGTAGCAAGCAGTTCTCCAGCTTATTTCCAATGTGTCCCTCAGTGCTGAACAAATTACTTATCACTGAGTTAAGAATGAGCACAAAGGAAGGTAGAAAGTACAAGACGTATAACTGGAAAAAGATCACTCCTTTGTCAATTGATGAACGGATGAATAGGATGTGGGACATGGTCTATATGATCAAGTTGACAAATTTAGTATGCATTACGGAAGGGAGACAACAGGAAAATGACTTTATAACAAAGTGGAGGCTTTTCATAGGATTCTGGAATAACAAAGTTTAATAAAATAAATCCATATATGTTGTTGGATATAATTTAGAGAGTGATCCTATGGCCCTTAGACAGCGTCTAGGGGGCCATAGGATACTTGTTTCCCAGATCTGTGGTTGGAAACAGAGCTGGGGATCCATGCTCTGATCCCCATCGCAGCCAGTATGGAAAAAACCATAAGAACAGCCCTGCCTCAGACCAAGGGTCCATCTAGTCCAGCATTCTGTTCACAGTGGCCAACCAGCTGCCCACAGGAAACCCACAAGCAGCAAGTGAGTGCAAAAGCACCCTCCCTCCCATGTTCCCCAGCAACTGATGTACATAGGCATACTGCCTGATGCTGGAGGTACAATATAGCCATCAGCACTAGTAGCCATTCTCCTCCATGAATTTGTCCAATCCCCTTTTCAAGCCGTCCAAATTGGTGGCCATCACTACATCTTGTGTAAGTGGATTCCATAGTTTAACTATGCACTGTGTGAAGAAGTACTTCCTTTTATTTGTCCTGGTTCTCTCACCAAACAGCTTCATGGGATGACCCCGGGTTCTAATATTATGAGAGAGGGAGAAAAATGTCTCCCTATCCACTTCCTCCACACCATGCATAATTTTGTACACCTCTGTCATGTCTCCCCTTACTCGCCCTTTTTTCTAAGCTAAATAATCCCAGCTGCTGTAACCTTTCCTCATACAGCAGTTGCTCCAGCCCCTTGATCATTTTAGTTGCCCTTTTCTGCACTTTCCCCAACTCTACAATATTCCTTTTTAGGTGCAATGACCAGAACTGTACACAGTATTCTAAGTGCAGTTGCACCATAGATTTATATAAAGGCAATACGATATTGGCCGTTTCATTTTCAATTCCTGTCCTAATTATGTCTAACATGGAGCTTGCCTTTTTCACAGCAGCCGCACACTGGGTCAACATTTTCATCGAGCTGTCCAGCACAACCCCAAGACCTCTTTCTTGGTCAGTCACTACTAGCTCAGATCCCATCAGTTTATACTTGAAAGTTGGGATTCCCCCACCCCCCACGTGCATCACTTTTCACTTGCCTACATTGAACCGCATTTGCCATTTTGATGCCCACTCTCCCAGTTTGGAGAAGTCCTTTCGGAGCTCCTCACAATCCCTTTTTGTTTTAACCAATTAAAAAATTGTATACATTTATTGTAAAAGGTTATAATATTTATAGGCTGTTATTTATTATCCTATGGAAATTTATATTCATACTTATATACATATGGCATGGTTTATATACGATACAGTTAAATGATTATATTATTATATTGATTACTTAACTAAATTTAAAAAAAGAAAGAGCGCTCCCAGCAGTGTGCCTCCACTTTTTAAAATCTCTAACCAGCACACACACACCCCAAATCATCAAAGGAAAGAAATCATTATCATTATCATTATTATTATTATTATTTATATTCCTATACTGCCGAATAGCCAAATTCACCATTCTTTTTAGGTCACAGGATTTTCCCAATAGGCCATTCTTCAAACTATGGAAGAGGTCAACAGCAGAGGTCTTGGGAAACATTGGCAAGATTATAACACGGACTCTCTGCCAAAGAGCCCAAACACGTACACATTTTGTGCAGTTTCACAGGATTTCCTAGAAACCCATCATTCAAACTCAAAAAAGGAAACCACCTGAGTGAGAAAGAACATCCCCTCCCCCCACTCAATCACATGTTATTCTCAGCTTTGCAAAGCTGATCAACATGGCTCAATGAAAATCAAGCTAATTACTGTTAAGCTATAAAAATATATATAGGCTGAACTTACAGCTGTTCCTGGAGTTCCGCTGAGCCCTTCTGATCTGCAACAGGATAGGGAAAGAAGTCAGCAAGAGACCAAACAGGGCTCAGGTTTAATATACAGTAATACCTTGGATTGCAAGTAACTTGGTTTGAGAGCGTTTTGCAAGACAAGCAAATTTTTAATATTTATTTAAATTTTTTTGACTTGATATACAAGTGACGTCTTGCAATACAAGTACTGTAGTACGGCTTATTTTGGGGGGATTTCGTTTTGATATAAGAGTGTTTTGGATTACAAGCACGTTTCCGGAACGAATTATGCTCTCAATCCAAGGCATGACTGTATAACTGATGGGAGAAAAGCCAGGAGATCTTCCTACCTGTAAAAATCCCTAAGGCAATAAGACAAACCAGGAAAAAGACAAGGCTGAACATCAAGAAAACCTACTTATAGTACACAAGTCCAAGCTAAAATGGTCTAAATGTTTCAAATGGCTCAGCAGACTGTTTACTGATGGATGTGCTAGGCTTGCAAAATGTATTCAGGTGCTGTTTAAGATTAGGATAGACACAAAACACAGGAAGCTAAGCTTGCCATGGCTCTAGTTTGTGTGGGAAAAACCACATCAGTCAGTCAGTCAGTCAGGCGATCACTCGTGACCGAGTAAGATTGTCTTCCAGGATAAACCACATCACCAGGATTGAGTAGGGCATAGACATGAACCCATATACTGAAGGTCTGCCTGCACAGGAGCTTCTATTGCTTTAGTGCAGGGCTCTCCAACCTTGGGTCCCCAGATGTTGCTGGACTACAGCTCCCAGAATCCCTTGCCATTAGCCATGCTGGCTGGGTATGCTGGGAGCTGTAGGCCAGCAACATCTGGGGACCCAAGGTTGGAGAGCCCTGCTTTAGTGAATTAAACCTTAAACACAAGAAATGGAAGGAATGGGTAACTTTTTTTCTCCTGCAGTGAATCCCACGTAGTAGATTGCACAACTCATGTTGGTCCTGCAATCCCTGCCCGCTACACCAGGAATGCAGAATCTCTTTTCAGCCTGAGGGCTGAATTCTATTTTAGAGAAGTTCTCAGGGGCCACGTTCTGGTGGTGGGTGGGGCCAAAGGCAAAAGTGGTGGGGCGGGGCCAAAAGAACAGCATATTTTAGCTTAACGCTCTTACTGCCAGTAAGTAAGCCTTGGGAGAGGCATTTCAACCTTTTTGAATGGGGGAAAACTGCACAAAAGTCAGGAAAACACCAAATGATCAGTGGTTGGGGGGAAAGGGGGGTGGGAGCAGGGGAAGAGGGCTTGGCCTTCTGGAGGGCCAGGTTGGGACTCCCGGAGGGCCAGATTTGCCCCCAGGCCTGAGGTTCCCCACCCCTGCACTACATCTAGCACATCGACAGGTAGGTGACCAATATTGATTGGAGACCAGGGCAAACTGTGGGGATCAGATGTATTTAAGTAGCACAACAGATCCACTTAGAAAGTGGGGGGGGGGGCATGGAAACACAACCTGGAACTTTCTGTGACAGATTTTGAATTAAAAGTGTGGAGGAAGGGGGGGGGGCTGGCTGACCCGCCAGACCTCCACCCTTTCCTAACTCAAAGGAATCCCAGCGCTTGCCACCATGTGGCCCGGAAGGGGGGGCTGGCTGGCCCGCCACACCCCCACCCTTTCAAACTCCAAAGGAACCAAGACCCCCTGAGATCTCAAGATACCAGACTGCCAGCCTCAGCTGTCTGCAATCCTACTTGGATCTCTGTTCAGGGACCCGCCTTCAATTTCTGTATACCTGGATATAGATACTGAACCCACAGAGCACTACAAAACCCATGTGGGGTGAAACCAAGACAAGGTTTATTCTGGTAGCATCCCACAACAAGATTAGGGAAATGAGAGAAGCACACAAAATAGAGAGACAGACTTTAGTACACAGTAAAGCTACAAAACAATAAAACCTGATTCCCTAAGATCTCTCAGACACACACCCACTACCTGAGGGTGTTCTCTTCAAGGGTTAGATCCAGCACAGCCTTGCCGCCCGGGGGGGGGAACTATTTTATCTACCCACAGGTCCAAGATAAATAGCCCTCCACAAGTCTTGCCTTTCTAGAGCCCTCAAACCAGCCAATTTTTACCAGGGCTGCCTGGGGTCGATTCCTGAGGGGGGGGGGGCCTAAAGGCTTGGGCCCCTCGCTGGCGTGCTGCCATGCCGGGCACGCTATCAAAAAGACTAAGACCAAGAACAAAGGCTACACGTGGGGAAATAGCTCTTCCCCCTCCCCTTTTCTGTAGCCTTCTTGCTTCAGCCAATCAACTTGAACTTCACCTGGCCAGGCAGGGGGGAGGGAACTGGCCAGGCAGGGGGGAGGGAACTCGTGAGTCATGGCTTGAACTACATTTACACATGAACGCTTTCAGCCTGGCTCCTCCAGACCTCCGGGCGCCAGGCCCCATCCTATGTTTTATGTACCTTTCGCTTCCTCCCAGCCCCCTTGACTGGCCTCACTTGGTTACACATGAGGAGGCGTGTGCGTGTGTGTGTATGTAGGAACCCCAAAAGCTCCACAAAAAGCTTTGAGGTAAGTTCAAGGTGGGCAAGAGCCTTTCCTTGTCTGGATGCACTGCAGCTCCTGGGTCTTCTCTTCCGGAGGCTTTCTTACCAGGGCAACCCTATACTCAGAGACTAGAATTGGGAGATTTGGTAGACGAGTTCTTTGAATACAAAAGTGAGGCAGTTTTGGAGCCAAGCCTATGCCAGGGCTAGGGAACCATGATCAGCCTGAAGGCCAAATTGGCCCTGGGCAAGGATCCGCATGCCAGTGGTGGGTGGGGCCACCAGCCAAAGTGAGTGGAGCCACTGCTAGCATTCACCCTCCCCACATTTTATCACACAAATACACACATGCTTCCCAGCCCCACCTCCTCAGCTGATCCATGCAGATCAGCTGAGAGGAGGGCATTTCCCCTGTCCTATTGCTGAGAGATCAGAGATAAGCCTTTTTCCCAGCCCCAGTGCTGAGAGGGGGCAAAGAGCTTATTCCTTGATCTGCTACAGATTGGAGATAAGTCCTTCCCCCTCCTCTCAGCACTGGGGCAGGGGAAAGGGCTGTGGCCTTGGTGGGCAGATGGAGAACCCCTGCAAGCTGTATTTGGCCTTGGGCTGGAGGTTCCCCATGCCTGGTCTATGCCATTTACTGTTCCTTATCTGTTTAATCTCATAATCCAAAACCAGGAGGTCATTAGGGCAGGACAAGGACCATACAGCACCTATTTTATAATAGCATGTAGCACCAGAGCTTCCACACTCAAGCTCCTAGATACCGGCACAATGCAGACAGCTTGTTCTATAAAACAGATAAGACAAATCACTGAGATTTAAGATAAATTAATACCCATTAGAGACAAATAAAATCCAAATCAGTTTCAGCCCAAGTATCCCAGCTCAACTGGTTAGAACACTGGGGTTAATATAAAGGAAGGGAAATGATGATCTGGTTGATAGACCAGATAACAAAGGGTAGTCTTGTAGATTTGTTGTTCAAATGACTAAAGAATAGCAGCAGGAAACAATCCGAGTTGTACTGCAGCAGTTATTACCAGTTTCCAGTGTTCCTGGAGTTGGGCTGAAGTTGAAGGCAGTTTCCTCTTCCCCATTGCTGAGATTGGACAGATCTAGGCAGCGTCTTGGTGTATCCCTGCAAGAACAAAGTGACAGGAATGCATGGGGGAAGAAAACATGCACATATACGCCTTATACAAATCAATATAGGATATCAAAATAAGACTTAAGCTGTTTTGGTTGCATCAGCTAGACGACTATATCTAGAGGTTTTCTTGCTCTGTCTGCACACTTTCTAGGAGAGATGGACATCCTAACCAGTTGCCCGATTGTATTTGGCAGCCATTTTGCCAGCTTCTAGTGGAGGATGCCTAGAATGCTGCACACAGGCAAGATCATTACAACAGATTGGATCAAGACTAAGTTAGGTGCACTTGGGTCCCACTGAAACCAACATGGAAAGTCAGCCATGACTACCTTAAGTCCCACTGACTGGGTTCGCATGACACGACAACCCATTGCGGGTTGCTACCCATGATGGATTGTCGTGCTGTACAAACCCAGACTGATTTCCCCAGGGTGGCTTGTGCATGGGCAACAAGCCATCTCAACAACCCATGGCCTTGTTGTAGGGCTTGTTCTACCCATAAGGAGTTGTCATGTCATCTGAACATGGACGACAGACCCCATCGTGGGTAGGGCGAATCGGCTAGTGAGCCCCATGGCAAGAGCAGCAAAAAAAAAAAACCTTGCCACTCTTGCCATGGGCTACCGGGTGAGCGCCAGTGCCAGCTGCCACCACAGTGCCCAAGCGGCACTTGGGGGCAGCTGGAATTGGCTTCCCCCCCTTCCCTGCTGCGAGCTGTTTTGGGTTTGCCGCAGCTTCCTCCCCCTTTGGGGGGGAGGAGATCGCAAAAGCTGGCTGTCAAGCTGGCTTTCACGATCCCCATTTTGACAGCTACAAGCAGTCCCTTCATAGTGCCCCAGCGGCATGTTGGACAGGCTGCCCGTGGTTGCCAAACTTTTTTTTGGCATAATTTTTTTTTAAAAAAATGTACCGGTAACCACGGTTGCAGGGATTTGAAACCTCGGCTGGGGCAATGTCTGGAGGGGGGGGGGTGGCTGCTGCCAAGGGGCAGCAGGTACCAACCCTGGACATTGCCCAGAAGAGGCTCCAAATACATTTCCTCCCTGTCGGAAGGTAAACTGTAAAGAAAGACCAGAGGCACGAGTGATCTTTATCTGCGAAAAGGGTTTTGGGGGGGAATCTTAACCCCCTTTGCAGCAAGATCCTAAAAATCCACACCCCTGCCCCTTTAGTTCCCACCAGGCTGCACATTTTGCACTTTGTCCTGAGCCTCTAGGTGCTCAAGAAAGTGCAAATGTGCACTCCCCCCCCCACCATTTTTCAAAGGAGAAGGCGTTTTGGCAGCTGGCTGTCAAAACTCTGGGTCTCTTTAAAAAGGGATTTTGAGTGGGAACTGAGGTTTTTGGACTGGGACATACACAGACATATGTCTCAGTCCAAAACCACCCAGTTCCCACTTAAAAAAACACAAAAAACTTTTTACATAGTATACATAGGCCTCTGATCCTGGAGCACACAACCATCAGGACTAGTAGTCATTGACAGCCTTATCCTCCATGAATTTATCTCCTTTGACCATCAACTAGTCTTCTTAGTCCATTTTAGCTCCTATGGCAACAGTCACCTGTAGTTTAATTAACAAAGAAATGTGCCAGCCCACACCTGGCTCATTAACCTCTCTTATCCCACCCACAATCCCACTTTATATATGCATGTGTCCCAGGGATAATCAACTGAAAAACATCCACTAGAACTTTAAAACTGCCTACTCTGACTGGTATTGTATCCATGTATTCTGTTACTAAATTAGTTTTATGAGTGAACCCATTTTGAAAAGGAGAAACTTTTCAATCCCATAATACTATCACAAACAGACAGATTTACACTGCTAACGTGCTGAGGTTCCTGAAATCCTGAGTTAGGCTCAAGACTGGGGTAAGAGGTAGCTCTGGAGTAACAGGTAGGGAGATCTCAGCATCCCGGAACATATTAAGCACCATCCTGCAGTTAGATCGGAACCCAAGATGTGAATGAGGGACATCAGCCTCTGTGGGGCAGAAATTCTCAGACATGATGGTACACAAGTCTCCGCTGAGCCAACTGTGGACAAAACAGCAACTTATTATTTATAGCCTGCTTTTCTGCTATTTTAACCAGACCAGCTTACAGCATCAACACAAAACAATACGATCATAAAAATACAGTCAACCATGAAATTACTAAAAATAGCAATATTCCAAATAGCAAGACTACATTCTGATGGCAATGAGGCTAAAATTAAAGGCTTAGCCTCATAGCTAAAACTTTACATTCTGACAGCAATGAGGCTAAAATATATATTACATGTTAAAACTCGGCAGCAATAGTACTAAAATACGTTGCATGTTAAAAACCCACAGAAACAGAAGCGTCCTCAGTTCTTAACTTTAAGCAAAATCCATGGATCTAGTTTACAAACACAGGTCGCTGACTCCAGATCCTCTTACACCGTATTTCAAGGTTAGCCAGAATCTGCAGCGCTAGGCATCTGTAACCAACCTCGTGTGCAGGCCAAGAAGAAAATCCCTTCGCTCGCTCAAGTACTGTCCCAAGGAGACCTCATTAGGGCACTGTCTACCGGACTACCCATATGATTCTCTCGACTCTCCACTCAGCACCCGACTGAGGCAGACTTGAAATCAAACAGAAATCTGAGAACTTAAACCTACCGCCCTAGCGTCAACCAATCCCTAATGCCGCTCTCTTCATCCCCAAACCACCGAAGCACAAAGGGGAAAAAAGCTCCAGCTACGGCTTTAACAGCTTTTTAATTGGCGAACATACGCACTTACGTCATGGGGCCGCGGAGAACGTGGTAGGTGGGGCTTTCTTAACCATACTTGTTACTGTTCGACGACTGTTGGGGAGATTTCCGCCCCCCTTTGTGCTCCCCAAGCAGCCAATAGCTTGACAGAGGCCCGCCTTCTTTCTCCACCCCCCACGCGATAGGCCGGAGAAGTGCCACAAGCCCCGCCCTTCTTGCCTATTGGAGGGGGATTTAAACCATGGGAAGGAGAAGATATGGTTCTTAATATTCGCGTTGTTGTTGTAGTAGTAGTTCAAGCGATGCCATTTGGGAGTGCTATGTCGGCTGGCTGGGCTCTCGTGGCCACGAGGTATCAGCCCGTGGATTTCGGGGGCTGGGTGGAGTTTTAGACTGGTCGAAGGACAACTTGCTGCTGCTGGTTATTCCGTTCCGCTCTGTTCTCTTTCCACCTGAGAGTCGGTCTCTAAAGCTGGCTGGATGAATGCCACAGCAGCACGGATTAAAATGAGTTGCAGAACATTACTGTAACGCTCTTTTTCTGGACTGGGCAGTCCAAGCACTCCAAACTTTCTAGACACCAACTAACCCTGTTAATGAGTTTCTTTTCCTATAAGCTGGGGGATGCTGGGAGTTGTAGTCCAACACATCTAGAAGGTGCCGGGTTGGGGAAGGCTGGCCTGTAGGGTCAGGATCTGTTTGGCGCAGGGTCTAATCATATCTGCCCTGATCCTTCTATTTTCTGAAGGCTGGATGTGAAGAGCACCTTCTACGGGGGTTGAGTACTGTCTTGCTTTGCTGAGAAACGTGGTTTTTGTGCTACAAGGATGATTATGTCTGTGGGGTTTTCTAGTTCCCTGTTATGAATGGGAGTAATGGAAACCATTTTTAGTCTGTTCTCATTATCTGGAATCACTGTATTGCTAAGATCTGTTGCTTAAGTCTGAAAGGCCATTTGGATAATTGGCAATGGTCTTGTGCGTTGTCTGTTTCTAGTATATGCTTCTGTCTTGTAATTTGTTCTCTGCTCTGGCTCATCAGGTTTCAGTCATGGAGCACTTGCTGCTGGGATGTCACCTGTGTTTGAAAGAGATGAGTAGGTACCAAAAAGTAGGGTAGCATGGGATGAGAATGGAACATGAATGTGGCAGGAACCTAAAATGAGGAATCCTCTTCCAAGTGTCCAGAAAAGCCAGCTTCTTAATTGGGCCTTCTGGTGTAAAGAAGATTGCAGTTTGTGATATGAACTAGAAACAAATGTCTTCACTGAATATTATTTGTTTGGTTTCAGGCTTTAGAACTATGAGTTTGGGAGAGATGATGAATGTAACCTTGAATGGGATGAACCAGAAGCCATTTTCAGCATCTAAACACTAATATTTATCTAATTAGTAGAATACTTATATACTGCCAATCATATAAGATTTATTAAAACATATACTGCCCAACCAATACAATGAAATACAAAAGCCAAGATAAAATCAGCAGATAAAACCTTAAAACAGACTTAAGGCTTGCTCAGGTTAAACCAGTTAAAATCTGTTAAAATACCTGGGCAAATAAAAATTGTTTTTGTAGGTGCCTAAAAGATGATGTTGGTGCCATGTGAGGAGTAATTGGGGACCTCATGCTGGCTGGGAATTATGGGAGTTGCCATCCAACACATCTGGAGGGTGCCAGTTTAGGGAAGTTTGCCCTAGAATGGGGAGCACTATGAGAGGCAGCAGGCATTTAATACAGAATAAAATAATGACCATTCCCCAAGCCACTGAAAACTGTTCAAGCCTTTCCCAGTTTGATGGTGCCTTTTGCCATCCATGGCCGTGGATTACTCCATTACAATTCTGAGTGCATTCCTTCTGGGAGTAATTTGTGACCACTGAGCAGGGGAGAAATAGTAAGAACACCACCTTGAACATGAACTGGGATATGAAGATGGGAGCAGCTTCTACCTCCTCTAGCAACTACTGCCCCTTTGACCAGCCACCTTCTGTTGACCGAATCTATTTTTTAAAGGTTATCAGATTAAAAAAAACATGTGTGTGAAAACCATGAAAGCCACTCTAAGCTCCCTCAAGGAAGGGCAGGACAGAAATGAAAGAAAGATTCACTATGCCCCATAAAAGTGAATGACCATTGATTTTTATAGGACAAAGGGGCTACAATCAGACATGGATGAGATGGGGGCAAAACTTACACTCTTATACAGATGCTGGTGACCCTGTCCGTGGTGTGAGTTAAGTTCTTGCCTCCACCTCAACAGTCTTCCAAACTTCAGCTTTATCCAATTTCTCCAATAGATATTAATGGAGCCCATTATTTTCTTTGGAGAAAGAACTTGCACCAAAGTATGCATCCTCTACAGAAGAGGAAGGCACACCACACTGGATACCTAAGGGGATCAGGAAACTTAGGTGGAAACTAGCTGCTGTTTTAAATATGGGAGGGTGATATGATCCATCTGAGGGGAAAATAGGATAGGTATAGTACTATGCTGCTGCTGCTGCTGCTGCAACAGACTATTTTTTGCTACAGGCAGGTCTCCTCCAAGCATCTCCGGTGATAAATCTTAGCTGGGAGAATGACAAGTATCTTGCCGCCACATTGAACCTGTTACTGTAGCATGCATTAAGTATAGTTTCTGGAAAATTCAGGTGACTCCTAAGTACATGATGAGTCTATGAGAGTCTTTGTATCAATACTGTGGCAGAACAGATCAGTGATTTATTTATTTATTTCATTTTTATACCGCCCAATAGCTGAAGCTCTCTGGGCGGTTCACAGCAATTAACAAGACAGTCCCTGCCCGCAGGCTTACAATCTAAAAAGACACGACACACAAGGAAAAAGGAATGGGGATGGAAGAAGGGGGAATATTAATTAATACTCCTGGCAGGGCTGGTGGAATGGCCCTGCGCTCCCTCTCATCTCCCTCCTCTCAGCCTGCTGGAATGGCTGCTGGTGGTGACAGTTGAGGGAGGAGGAGCCTTCAGGAGGGTTTTCTGGAAAATTTTGAATTGGAGAACTTTCCGGAAAAATTTCCAGTGCAAATTAGGTTCATTTACATAGGAACCTTTTCAGTCTGTATTGGAAAATGTTCTGATGCCCCAGAGCAGGGATGGGTAAACTTGTGCCCTCACCCCCAGAAGTTTTGTCTACAGTTCCTCTCGCCCCTCACCATGGGCTATGCTGGCTAGAACTGATGGCAGCTGTAGGCCAAAAATCTGAAAGGCCGGAAGTTTTCTACCCATGACCATACATCTCCCATCAGCCCAGCCACCAGCGCCAATGGTGAGGGATTGTGGGAGTTTTAGTCTAAAATATCTGGAGGGCACAAGGTTGGGGAAGGCTACCCTAGAGTGTGCTTATATAGCACACTTATTTTACTTTTATTTCTTTTTTTAAAAATAAATTTTATTTAGTTATAAACTGCATACAAAACTATAAAACACAGACAACTAAAATAAATCATAAGGTGCACACACCCCCACCCGCCTAGGGACCAACTAATATGCATCCATCCCCTTAATCAATTAAATTCCACATTCCAAAAATATAACATATCCTGCCAAGGCATACTCCCCTTCCCCTTATTAATACATAGTCTAATAATTGATTCCACATATCCATAAAATTATTCTTCTTTAACTGTCCCTTTTTGCATTTGATACTACACGTTAGTTTATCATTTAGGGCTATAGCCCAAACTTCCTTATACCAATCAGTTATTAGAAAAACATGTTGTGCTTTCCATTTCCTCGCTATCATTAACCTAGCCTTGTTTTAGCTTAAACAAAGCTAAAATAAAATACCCCATGTTAATTTTTTGTCCCAGTACACAAGCATTTGATCTGAAAATTATTTGAGGAAAATAATAAAAGCACACAGGGAGAGCAATCCTATGCCCCCTAGACACCACCTGGGGAGCCATAGGATACTATGGATTCCCAGATCTGAGGTTGGAAACAGCATTGACCTCGGAGCTGGGCATCTGCGCTCTGGTCGCCCTGGCATCTGGCACAGAAAGAACTGCGCTGGTTGCTTCTCTGAGGTTGGAAAATCGACCTCAGAGAGGGCGGTAAAAGGGGTGGTTTGGGGGGAGGGGAGGAGATTGGGGCCACCAGGATTTGAGGTATCCGGACAGCACTCCAGCCTCCCTTTCCTCCCCCTCCAAAGCGCCATAGCTAGACGGCCGAAAATGTCTCCACTGCTCCTCCTGCTCTGCATCGAATGCCCATAATAAGCCTCTTGAGTTTGGAGGCTTATGAGCATCGAGGGCACAGTCGATAGGATTGCTCCCTTAACACGATTTAAATGTTTCATTATATAGAATTTTTTTAATTGGCATACTTGTAAAAATGTAAAGACTAGCATGTACTTCTCTTACATTGTTTAAATGTATGGGGGGGAAAGGTACTGAAACTGTTGACATGCTAATTAATTTTAGCAACCCAAAGAAATTTGCATGAGCTGCTAGAGAACCAGTCATCTGTTTCAA
Source organism: Shinisaurus crocodilurus (assembly GCA_021292165.1). Taxonomy (NCBI): domain Eukaryota; kingdom Metazoa; phylum Chordata; class Lepidosauria; order Squamata; family Shinisauridae; genus Shinisaurus; species Shinisaurus crocodilurus. Next base: position 118,533,508 of record CM037881.1, read on the forward strand.
CAGGGTTTCATCATTCTCTTCCGCTACTGTTGTTGGAGCGCCTTCAGTTTCATTCACTGACATTAGTTCTCTTAGTTCCATTTCACACTGAGACATATATTTATTTCAGTGACGTATACATTTTCTCTCACATATTTGCTAGGGATAATCACCTGCAAAACATTAACGTTTGTAACTGCCCAGCTTGCCTAATATTGTATTTACTTTTGGCATCCATTCATTGTTACTATTGAACTCATGAAACGGAACGTTTTCTGGAAAAAATGAAGCACTGGAAAAAATTCCACTTGGGAAAATTTCCCGCCTCACATGACTGGAACTGATTTGAGACAAATTAGAGGATACATTTCAAAATGAAGTGTGGCCTTAAGGTGTAGATGAGCCCATATTATTAAAATCCTTTTCCTTCTCTCCCTGCCTAGGGTCACTATATTTTTTCTAGCCTACAGCATGCTGTAGAAATCTGCAACACCTAGATTTCTCATACTATCAACGTTTGTATAGCCTAGCCTGTGGCGGTAGAGGATATATTAGTCTGATGTTGCATGACTTGGGCAACCATTCGCAAGACCTGAAGTTTATCCATGTCTGTTCTCAGGAGAGTAGCCCAAAGAGATTGCTCAGGGATTTGGTAATTGTTAGAATGAACAGATAGATTGAGTTTACACACAAAGGGTCATATCTTGATTTGAATGAGACACTTGAGTCTGGCATGAAAGGTGTCGGCCATAGCAATGGGTTATCATCAGGTAATTAATGCTAGCTAGCGCTTTGCACTTGCAATGTGATATAAAATGGAATAATACAAATACTGACCTTGCTTCTTCATCTCTAACTTCTTTGTCCTACATGAGGCTGCATAACTAAAGTCCACAGGAGTTTTGTACTGATTTCAAGTAGCACAAGATCAAATTCTATCTCAAAGTTAATGGGCTGTCGTCATGGTGCCAAGAATAGCAAGTTCTGATCTTGAACTGGGTTTTAAATGAGAATAGCTGCCTTGCTGTTGAGTTTCAACTGCTAGTCCCTAAAGAGAGAGCTTTTACTGCTCATTGGTTTATTAAGGGGGTCCCAGTGCTTTAGGGGCTTTCCCCCCAAGGAAGAAATGCTATTTGTACACTGAAATGTCCTGTTCAGCTTTTCTTGGGGAAAGGGTGCTCTGTGGGCTGCCTCTGTAGCTTTAGATTTCCGAAACTACTTAAAGGTATGCTTTACTTTATTGAATATAAGGCACTGCTGATTTCAGAGGCTTGTCCTTACCTGTGAATGCCGTAAAAATAGTGACTATGCTAGATTGGGGATTGTAAGATCTTGTCATAGCTGTAGACTGCTTTAAGCTATTTTGCACATGCAGTAATCAAAACCTTGTTTTCTAGGGACAGGCCTTCATCCCAGGTCTTCTGTCCTGGAGATGAAGATGGTGAGTGTGGGTGTGGGAACAAGGCCAGGCTGGACAAGCGAATCCAGCCCAGGATCCAGGTGAGTTTTATTAGGGGTGCTGTTATTGCTTATCAGGAACTGGGATTGTTTCTGTTGTCTCTAGCATCGCCTCTCTGTCCTCCGCAGGTCCGGCGTGGAGACAGATGAGGCTGTCTTGCAAAGGAGGCAGAAGCAGATAGACTATGGGAAAAACACCATTGGTTACCAGCACTTTGTCCAGCAGGTTCCTAAGTGAGCAATGTCTGTTGCTGATCTCATCTTCACGTAGCAGAGGCTTAGAGTCTGCTGCTTTCTTTTCCATACTGTGATGGTGGCTGGCAACTCCCTTCCTCTAACCCCACCCCCTAGTTTCTGGCATTTGGTGTGTTCATTTTGGCATGCTCTCTTGCACCTCTGGAAAGGTTCTGTCGGTCCCTCCTGTCATTGCCGGCTCCAGGTTTTTGGGGGTCCTTGGGCAAGACATTCTTCATAGAGACCCTTAATGTGTCTGCTTTTTCACCACCATTATCACCCATTTCCTCTTCCTCCTTCATAATTGCTATCATCTGCGTGCTTGCCAGGCAGAGAGCCAGTGAGCAAGCAAGCAGTGGCATCTACTGATCCTCCTTCTCATAGCCACAGTTGTCTGGGCCAGAGTGAGAGGCAGGTGAACAAGCAGGTTGCAATGGTGAAGAGGCGGGGCTCTTGTTAGTGGGCCCAACCATGCTGAACCTTAACGCTGGCCCTGCCTCCTGTGTTCTAGCTTTGGGAGGCCTTCATGTGGCCAATCGTGGGAGAACCTGATAAATGTTCATGCTTCATTCCAGGGCTGCTCGGCAGTCTGGTGTTCACCCATCTACTCCAAATAAATATAAGAAGTACAGTCGCCGCTCGTGGGATATGCAGATCAAGTTGTGGCGGCGGGCACTGCATGGCTGGGACCCACCTGGACTGAATGCACATGGACTTGAGAGGGAAGTACCTGCTAGGGTTTTGTTGTTGTTGTTCTTTCTAACCAATCTGAGGGATAATCTTCTGAGATAAAATAAGAATGCGCGCGCGCACGCACACACACACACGTGTCCAGTTTTCCCACCCAAACATTTTACTATGGAGAACTTCCCAATGAAATTTCACATTTGATGGACTCTCATTTAATCTTGATTTCATATTAAGGAGCAACTACCTTTATTGTGCAACATTCATTGCCAGCAGCCTGGTGACCCATTTATAAAGTAATCCTCACACACACACACTATTCAGGAATCGCAGGCCTAGTCTATATATGCACTCTCCCTGGTATTCCTTATCACCATGGAGACAGAGTTAATTGTCAACAGAGCTGTCTGTGCTCCTCAATGAGAGCAAATGGTTCTTGTGCCCCTCAGAGCCTGGGAGTATTTTGTACTGTGTTCACGTGGAGACCCAAGGTGAGGTGGTCACATGGAAATGGAAAGGAGGAAAAAATGAAGGTGTGCCATGGAAGTGAAGAAAATACATCTAGTCATGTAATTTGAACTGTTGCCTGCATTTTGGCAGCTAGTCAGCTCTTTAAAGAAGGGGGAAAGCATTTAGTTATTGGTGTTCAGTGATAAAAAGAGACGCCTTACACTTCTTTTGTAATATGGGTATAATGGGGTAGGGGAAGGAAATACATTTCCTTGGTTTCATTCTAGGGCAGGGGTGGGGAACTCTTTTTCTGTCAAGGGCCGTATTCCCTCAGGCGTAATTTTATGGAGGCTGCATGCCAGTGGTGGACAGGGCCAGAGCCCAAAGTGGGCAGGCCGTACCCTCCCCCCCTCTCTGGACCCCCCTCTTCTCTCTCTCTCTCTCTCTCTCTCTCTCTCTCTCTCTGGGGCTGCCCCCTTTCTCCTTACCCAGCAAGTTGCCAAGGGAGGGACAGATCACTCTCACCAGAGGTCTGAACAGATTGCTTGTAGAAGGCTTTTGAAATTAGGCCAACTGCCGCAGGTTGCCCACCTCTGGACTATGGTGTAAAGTTGTCTAATGCTATCAGCTGCCTGGTTCAGTGTGAATGAAGCTGCTGTTTGTTTGCAAGGCAGGAGCTGGTGACCAAAATGGGTCCTCTGTCTGATCTCTCAGATGACTGGATTGATGCTCAAGGGACCGTGGAAAGCATCTGTAAAGGAGCCCTGAGAAGACAGGTATTGGGGCTTCATTCAGCTATGCAACCTATGGCTTTATTTTGGAATAGTTAAATGACCAGAGAATTTGGGCCTATATCATCAAAAGCATAGAATTTTCTTGCTTATCTGTGGAGCCCTAGATCTTCATGAAACATGAGATCCCAAGCATGGAATTGCTATTAGGGAGGGGGGGGGGAATACCCGCTCTTTTTCCTATAATTAGTTACTAATAGAAGTCACTTATTTAGACTACTCCTTTCATGCTATTTCTTCTGTTCTCTTAGTTTGCTGGATTGTCATCTTCTGGTGACTTTTTTCCTCAGCTGCCTCAGAATGCTCCATCCAACTGGGAGAATTTCCTGGAAGACGTAGAAGACTGTCCATTCTGCTCCTGGCTGTCGATTTGTTCTCCTGGGACCCCAAAGCAGCTGATGCCTTAGAAGAGGCAGTGTCTTAAGGGGAAAACCTGAGCTATCCTCAGATCTTTTACCCCTGTGATCCACTTGTGCCCCTTAGCTTGCTATGATATCCACAGTTTTGTAATGGATTGTTCCCATACTTCTGCTGTGGTTTGCTTTATGCAGTCTTCATTCATATGGATTCACTATTCACTTCATTCACTATTACCTCAACTTCATCCACTTACTTGAGAAAGCTCTATTTGTTACATTTCTGTGGTTGAAGTGTGGGTCGGTGAAATAAGGTCTGTGTGGTGAATACCACCAAAGTGGACTACTTGCCTACAGTTCCTAGGGTTGCTGGAGGGAAGAGTAGGAATTGGGAACCAAAGCTGTAATGTATGTGCCTTTGGAAGGTGAGCTCCCCAGATCAGTTTATCACTAGGCTTCACGTTGACTTGGCTTCTAGTTCAGATCTGCTTGACACAAGCGCAGTGGTGTCATAAAAGCCTTTTTCATATTTGTTCCTCAGTCGAGATCCTTCAGTTGCTTGGCTGAGAATGTCATCCCTAGAACTCGGGTGTCAGGTATAGAATTCACAAGTGTAAAGCTTAGTAGGGACGAAGTTTGTGTCTGTTCTATCAAAGGCAAGGACTTCAGTCCCTTTCTATTAAAAGTAAAACTGAATAAAGGTCCACTGTGTGGGAGTGCCCCGAAGCATGTAAAGCAGGGGTGGGCAACTTGTGGCCCTACACTTATTTTGGCCTAAAACTCCCATGATCCCTCTGGCTCACTGCTGACTAGGGCTGATGGGAGTTGTGGGCCTCCAGATGTTTCGGTTTATAGGTTGCCCTGATGTAAAGGCTGTGCGGGGTGGGAGGACTGATTGATCTGAGTTATGACTGTGACTATTCACTTTAGCATGGAGTGTTACTGAAACCAAGCCTTAAGGATATGATTATCTACTCTAGTTGGCTGTTCTTATGTTATATGCTAATCTCTATATGGGACCAGTTGGGAGCTGGGCGTGGGGGAGAAACAGGCGGATTATAGGTTTAGTTACACTCCTGCATTTACAATCCATCAAGCTTTAATGTAGCCTTACTAACAGTTGCTAATATTTACTTTGGTCCAGGCAGGTCCACAAATACTACTTGTTCTATGAAAAGGGAAGGGTCAGAGCTGAAGCCTTACAGCTCAGTTTCAGATAGGTAGCAGATAGGTAACGTGAGCTAAGGTGGAGAAGGAAAGGCACTCTTAACATGCTTTGGGTATATTTTTAGCAGAATATTAATACAAATGTATTTGTCACATTGTTGTAGTTGAGTGCTCTCAATGAAAGATAATAGTCTGTACCTGAGCCTGGCTCAAATTAAATGCTCCACAGAGGTGGAAAATGCCTTTCAGCCGTGGAATGAATGGGCCAAAAGGTGGGGGGTACAACCCTATAATTTCTCAGAATCTCGCATCGAACTACAGCTCCCGTCATGCTTTGCTACGTGGTACGGTCCGTAGAGGGGGGGGGGAGAGAAGACGAGACTTATGTTGAGGCAAGGCCCACAGAAAACGGGAGTCTGCGTTGCACGGAGAGTGAGGGATTGTGGTGGATACGCAAGTCTCTTTCCGAAATGGCCTTGTAGATCGCTCCTGCGAGATTTGACAACCCCCTTTTCTGTGGGGGTGGTTTGGCCCGAGCAGGTCGATCCACTCCCGACCGAAGGGGGAGCGGAGGCTCCTAGCGGGGGCTGGGAGCCCGGGCCGCCGGGTGGGGGCGGCACTTGAACGGCGGAGGGTCGGTCGGTGGGTGCTGGCGCTTGGGGAGTCCAGGAGCGAGAGCCTCCCCTCAGCGGATGGTTGGTCCCGGTGCTGTTTAGTATCGGGGGGGGGGCGTAGGACTATTGGGGGCGCACAACTGCTCTGGCTGCGGCCCCGCGAGGAGGTGCTGGAGACGCCGCCGCCGCCGCCTCCTCCTCCTCCTCCAGCTGGCGCGGTGGGTACCAGGGAAGGTGGTGCGCGATGAAGGGGGCTGCGGAGCTGGGGTGTGCGCATGCAACGTTGAAATATATGGAAGTGTATTAGGAATTGTGGTTCCAGGTGTGTGTGTGTGTGTGTGTGTATGTACGGGGGGGGGTGATCCTGGAATCTCCGCCAGGGTTGTCTTTGTGAGATATTATCTGGTTTATAAACATCTGCTGTTGTCATAAAGGAAACTGTGAGGCTGAGGTGGTTTTGTTTTGTTTTTTATGCGGGGGTTGATAGTGTGGGGGCGGCGGGGGGGCGAGCGGTAACATTGGGGTTTCAGGAAAGGATGTGGGTTTTGGTGCTGCTTCCGAGTGCGCGAACATGTATGGGAATTTGGGGTGGAATAGAGGGCCTTGGTGGAGAAATGCGTGGCGGGGGGGGGGGGAAGTGGCTCCTTCAGAGGAGGGTGGGATGGTTCTGCTTTGTTAGGTATTGCGTCCCCTGTGGATGCATTTCTAAAACTAGGTTGACGGGACCCATTCTTAAAAACACAGTTTAATCACGCTGCCTGGCACAATCCTGTCATGGAGTCTCACCCAGGGTCTCCCCATCACAGAGGCTGGAGGTCGCTCAAGGCCTGTCTGTGTTTTGGGTCTTAACAAATGAGTATACAGATGGAAGGAACTGAGCATCGGTAAAATCATGTAGGACAGGATGGGAAGCCAACTGCAACGAGGGGAAAAAGACACTTTGCTAAGCAATTCAAATTCTCTGAACTAATTTTAAAGGTGTCAGGTAAACTGGCTCAATGTATCTGGGCTTTCTAAAGGCCTGTGGCCTGAAGCTATTAAAATAAGGAATGGAGGAAGATCCAAAGTATAATTAATTGCCAAAGAGGGACAGGAAATGAAGGGCAAGAATAATTTTAGCCTTAACAGTGGAAAAATAACCACAGCATGCTTGGCATATTGTATGAAGCTTGGTGTTAATTATTCTTGCATATGTCTTTCCCACCCTATCCTTGGGGCCCAGGGTAGGTTACAGTACATCTTTTATCTCACTTTATTCTCACAATAGTCCTGCTAGTAAGGTTGTTGTGGAGAGATACTGACTTATCCAAGGCCACCCAGTAGGCTCCATGACTGAGCAGGGGTTTCAACTTTTGTCTTTCAGATGCAAATGTAGTACTTGCTATCTGCTGCTAAATTAACCAGGATTAAGGCTCTTGGTAAATCGAGAAATTGCTGATGGCAGAAGCTCTCTAGACCAGAGTCTACTGAGTATTTAGTTCAAGGAAATTTATGAAGAACCTTAGACGAAAGATTAATGCCAGGCGAAAGATTAATTGTTGACAAAATTCCTCTTATGTGCAGCACAGCACAATCTATACATGTTAAACTAGAAGTAAGTCCCATTGCTCTCTAGTAAATGGGCATAGGGTCTTTCTAGATTTGTAATAGGAATTTAGGGAAAGTAGCTGTACATCCTTGTGGATATCTATATAAAGAGCTTTAGAGTAAAACGTTTTTTAAAAGTTGGAATTAATTACAGAAAAATAGGATGGCTAACATCTAACAATATTTATCTTTTTGGTTAGCTTACAAAACACCACCAGTGTATATTGTCCTTTGCTGAGTTTCATAAGCAAAAAATAGACAGGTCTCCCACCCTAAGGAACTTAAGTCTAATATAGACCATGAAGAAGGAAATGAAATGGTGGGGACGGGTAGAGAGTGATGAACATGTGCAAATCTACATCAGTTTCTTAAAAGATTCTTAATAAAAACCTTGTCTCCTTTGTACATTATTACTGTCTTTGGAATCTTACCTTGCCATTCATCACTGCAACATTTCAGCATCTTTTACTTTAAATTAATAACACTAGTTAATCTATGGAACCTAGCCCTTTCTCCACCCCCAGTGATAGTAAATAGCATTTTTATGGTTAATGTATGATTTTAAAAAGGATATTGTTGAAGGCAAAGTAAAGGTGCAACAAGGGGGACTTAAGGAACAACACAAGGAGTACACAGTCTTAAAAAAAAAACACCTTGTATTTTTAGGTAATGAAAAGGGGATATAATATTTAGAAAATTTGGCATGCAGCCATGTTTTTAAGGAAGCAAGCGACCTGACCTTTCCCAGCTTACTACTACTTATTTTTTGATCAAGCTGACAGTTGGATGCACTGCCAGTTCCTTTCACCTGAAATAAATACAACAAGGGTCTTTGTGAGCTGGCTCTTCTTCCCTCACCCCAATCTTACCTTGTTGAATTAACAATTTTTACAGGCATCTTCTGATCCCTCTTTTCCTTGTGGATTTAAGGCCAGTTCTGCTACATTCTCTAGAATCATAGATTATAGAAAGGGGCCTACAAGGCCATCGAGTCCAACCACCTGCTCAATGCAGGAAACTAGAGGAGGGGTCTCCCATCCAAGTAATAACCAGGCCTGACTGCAAAAAGGAAACGTCATTCCTGTGTGTATGCATATATACCTAAATATGCACTGAGAGCCCAATTGAAATAAGTGGAATTTGCTTCTGAGTAGACATGTATAAGACTGCAATGTATGGATTGTAAATGACATATAATGCAATCCTATGCATATCTACTGGGAAGTAAGTGCCACTGAATTCAGTGGGACTTACTTCCAGGTATCGTAAGTGAGTGTAGGGATTGCAGCATTAGCATACTAAAGATGCTATATAAATGAGTACACATATTAATTTGCTTAAGAGTGAACACCATTAGTAGCTTGACTTTTTTAAAAAAATATTCTGGTACAGCTTAAAGAAGGGACGTTGTTGAACCTCTTTCAGCCTGAGGGCCAAATTCAATTTTGAAGAAACTGGGGGGGGAATCCAGTGGTGGGTGGGGGCCAGAAGTAAAGGGTGGGGGCAAAAATACCAGCATATGTTAGCTTAGGAGAGGCATTTCAACATTTAAAATGGGGGGAAACTGCACAAAAGCCAGGAAACCACCAAACAATCGGTGGTTTGGGGAAAGGGGTGGAGCCATGGGAAGGGGGTGTGGCCATCTGAGGAACCCCAGAGGCCTGGATTTTGCCCTGAGGCCTGGATTTTGCCCTGAGGCCTGAGGTTCTGTATTCTTAAAGGTTACTCTTCTTGGTTTTAACACACACACACACACACACAGCGATACTGTTTCACTACCCCATTAGGAGAGGCAGTATTAAAAGCCTGCTCACTAACCTGTACAAAACAAGGTATGTTAACCTACCTCACAGGGTTGTTGTGAGGATAAACTGGAGAGGAGGAGGAGGATTATGTAAGCCGCCTTGGGTTCCTTCCAGGAAAAAAGGTGGGGTATAAATATAATAAATAAATAAATAAATAAATATTCAGTGATACAAAAAAAATGGCAAATTAACAATTTCTAATGAGCTATTTGTCTTTGGAATACATTATCTCAGAATGTTGATGTGGAGAATTTAGCAAAGTCCAACATGAGGGATTGGTTATCCCTTTTGAGTGGGGGACTTCAAATTGGAATAAAGGTGGCAATAGCAAATAAGCATCCTTCATAGTGGGTTGTATGACTACATGTGTATTGAGTGCTGAGCAGTGCCGATAATGAGAGATTTAAGTTGGATGGGCTATGGATCAGATTCAGATTTTGCTCACAACGCTAAGTTTTGTTTTCTTATCATGGAGCATTGTACCTTTTACCATAATATATTTAAAAAGAGCAGTCCATTTGTATTTGTAGAGAAATTTGAAGGCTACAACAAGGAGGAAATGGTCTCAAATTATTCAAGGAATTGGAATGCAAAGCTGAGAATGGAATCCTGAGTCTTACACTTGTACCACAGAAATGAGACTATAGCATGGTTGGGGCTTGGAGGGACTGCTGAAATAAAGATGTGGAAAATGAAAGCTGGGAGCCAGTGTGGTATTGTAGATAGGATTGTGTGACTTCCTGAATTCCAATCCCCATACAGCCAAGAAGCTCACTGGCTGACCATGGGCCAGTCATTAACTAAACTACCTCACAAGGTTGTTATGAGGATAAAATGGAGGAAGAAACATGTATGAGACAGGATAAACATGTAGTAATAAATATATTTTTAAAAGACTCTGGGTTAGATAGTAATTCAGGTCAGTTTGTAAAAGTGATCTTGGGTTGTAAAGCTAAGGAGAAAAGAATGTGATGTTGGATATGGAGGCTGAGAAGTCTTATCTACACTATTGGCTTAAGCTTATTTAACTCATGTCTGCCACGCACACGTGCATGCACCCTGGGAATTTTAGGGGTGGGGGAGAGAACATATTTTATTTCAGTCTGTATTTGCTTCTCAGTCTTTACCTACTCCCTGCATATTGCATATGTTGATAATAATAGAAGGAATAAAGCATTGTAAGTTTATAGTTTTTAAGCAGGAGATCTGAAGAGAACAGGTAGGGTGTAGTCATAGTCAATTTATTTGTATATCACATTTTCCACAGTATATTATGCTCAAAGCAGTTCACAAAACAAATACAATAGCCATACTTCTAATACATTGGAGTACAACATAAATTCAATACAGTTCATTTAAAACATATCAACATTTAAATAAGAGCAAGATATGCCAGATGATCAGTTAAGAATATCCAAGGTTGTATGCTTATACCATATATTAATATGCCTGTCTTTTGCAGGTCCCTGAGGATGACATGGAGTATGGCTAGCTTATGATGAAGACAACAACTTAGCAGGTGTGGTAACCGCTGCTGCTGATGATGACTGAACACGGCTGGACTTGCTGAGGGAGGCAAAAGGGTGGCAGGAGGCAGAAGCAGGAGTCTCTCAAGGGTTCTGGTGCCAGGCCTCCATAAGAAGCCATGATCACCCTGATAACTGAGCAGCTACAGAAACAGAGCTTGGAGGAACTGAAATGCACATCCTTCAGCATCAGCCTGGTAAGATTTGCCCTGCCTTCCCTTGTCTTGAAAGTTAAGACAGGGTTAGAAATATATTTTGCTTTTATCTTGAGGCATAGTCTCATTTTGGTTGATGAAAGGGTGCAAAGACTGGTACTGTATTGCTGACTATGGTCAGGATCCAAAGAACCATGAAGCTAATTCTGTGCGCCTCAAGAGCCTTCAGACTTCTTTTCTTGAACAGCCTGCTGCTCATGCTGCATTGTAAACTGCTTTTGAAACTGAGGGGAGGTTCAAAACCAGCTTATGCTATGGCATGGGGATCTGCTGTTCTCAAAGAGAAGTCCCTTTAAAAAAAAAAATCCACTTACATGGGCCAAAGCAGTTCTTTGGATTCCAGCCTACTATTTTATGCTAATTGAGAATCAATAGCATGCTAGGTTCTGTAGGAAGAAAGGGATGCATTGTGGAGCCAGCACTGCATGTACTACATGTGTTTTGTTGTGTCCCACTACCGATCACTTTTACATATTTTTTTGTGCTTCAGTCTGTGCCCTGGAAAAGCTAAACTAGGCCTCAAACATGGCTAGCATCTCTGCAATTATAGATATGAGTACAACTTCTGGTGTGATGGGCGCATATTGGTCAGTGTCCATGAAATACCTTGCACTTGTCCCCCTTGCCTCCCCATAGCCAGAGGAGATTTTGAAAAGTTTTTATAGGACATGCAAGGATGGGTGAGTACCTGTGCACTCAGGGACCTCGTTGAAATGCAAAGGGATGGGGGTTGAGTGACAGACAACGTAAAATGAGGTTACCCGTCTCAAATCAGCAATGCCCTGCCATTCAAGAACATTTTCCTTTCCTCTAGAGTGAAACTGAGTAGGCCAGAAGTTGCTTCTGATCTCCAAGTCAATTTCGCCACAGCATTTATATGTTTGGGATTATGGAAATGGACTGCAATGTTAGAATTGGGGAAATGGTTCAAACAAGCATAATTGTTTGCTTCCTTCCCTAACGTTTGTACAGTTATCAAGCTACTGATGCTGGGCTGAAGATAGTGCCATAGTAGTGTGAAGTAGGTCCTCTTTCTCCTCAGAAATTATTATTTGTACAGTGCCTAAGAAGAGAAATGCCACTCTACACAATGCATGTAATTAACCTATGGAACTTGTTACCACGTGGTAATGTCTACCATGGTAAATGGGTAGGCTTATAGCTGGCTAATAGTCACAATAGGCAGAAGTGAAATCTCCAGTAATTAGTGATGAAATGGTACCTGACTACCAGATGCTAAAGACCTACAGGGGAATGATATTGCCATCATATCCTGAAGTTCCTTGTGTTTTCTGGCTGACTACTATTGAAAGAAAAGTTCTGAACCAGATGCATCACTACTGTGACTCAACATGGCAATTCTTACATTGCAGTAGTGGAGGAAGCAGTCTGAATTTAGTAAAATAATAGCAAAGGAAAAGGAGTGTTGATAGCTGAAAACAGCTATCAGTACTTGAGACTATGGTGTTTGCAGAAGGAAACCTTCAGACGATAAGTAGAAATGAGTCTTGGTTTACTTGGATCACATAAACAGCCTGTGATATTAGCAGGTGTTTAGCCTGAGGCAACAGTTTGGATTATCCTGTTCTGCTACCAGAAAATCCAGACTTCGTGATTGGAATAAATTAGACAAATTAGAAAAACCTGCATACATTTACTTCAGCCTTGTAAATAATTACTCAAGGGGAGGCTGATCATCTCCTGCTCGCTTCCCACCTCCTGTTGCTACATCTCCCCTCCTCCTGCTGCTGATGGAGCTGCTGCCTTCCCACCTTCCCTCTTCTAGTGTTGTGTTATATGAGAGAATAAGAGTCCCAGATGTGTAGCCTCCATAGCTTGACAATCTATTTAGCAAAGAGCTGTGCTATGGCAGCTGCACATCTGTGTTGCTCTTCTAGAGTTGGTGCCAGTAAACCTACAATGTTAAAAGTGAGAGCACTATGCATGCATCCTTTATATAGAGATAGAGATTGCATACATGACCCTCTTTGTCTTCTAAAGGTCTAATGCTAGAAGAGTAAGAGATATGCCATCCCATTGTGTGGCTCAGTGCTAGATACAGCCCAGTGACTTGTACACCCAGCTATATCATTGCAGCAGAAGCAGTTTATTATTTATTTACTTTATGTAAAGCATTGTTACCCTGCTCTTCAGCCAAAAAGGCTCTCAGAGCAGCTTACAAAGATAATGACAGTTCCTGCCAACAGCCTTACACTCTAAATGACATGACCCAAAAAGAAAAGAGATTGGTGATGGTGGTGGGGAGAGTTTGCAAGTTTGCATCTTGGGTACTCACCTGGGAATTGTTGCTGCTTGCTACAGGTGAGTGACAAATTATTTGGCCAGTGTTCTAAATTTGCAGCATGGTTCTAATTCTCAACGTGTTTGGGAGTTTTTTAAGGCAGAATTTTGAAAACATTGTCGGGTGCAGAAAAATGAGGCAGTAATCTAGAGATGGAGGAACAGATTTAGTGCAGTAGGGAGGAACTGGGGTCTTTGTTGGCTGAAGACGTCTTGCCCTAAATGCTTCTACTTGTGTAGGTAGCCCTACCCAATACTGTTTCTTTTTTCAAGGTGTTTATCAAAGATTGCAAATCTTCATTTTCCCCCCATAGGGCAAGAAATAATGTGTTCTTCCTCTTTTTACCATGCTGGTCCTGTCTGCAGTGTGGACAAGCAAAGACAAGTGAGGGACAAATATGGTCTGAAATTATTCCTATGAGTTGTTTACAGATATAGCCCAAGTTAGCATTATATCTGCTGCTGCTCTGATCAGGCAAAGGTCAAAGGAACTTTTGACCTTGAATTACTGAATTCAAAGGAGTAGCCTCTCTAGACAAGGTGATGGAAAAAGAATGGAAGTGTTTGTGGAGTTGGAGGGGATCAAGATGCTGATGTGTTTCCTTGTTATATAGAATATTATTCAAACTTTCTACTGCAGTAGAAATGGGCATGCTGCAGTGGAAAGCTTCAATTGCCTGTCTGTTGCTTCCAAATCCCAGATACTTTTCCTTGTTGTATTACCATGCTCCTTGTGTGAGGACTTTGGAGCACCCTTCACAAGGGAAATTGGCCTGCATTTTTCCATTTCTCCCACCAACTTCTAGCTTGTGTGCATGTGTTTTATCTGCCTTGTTTCCTAATCAACCCAGTTCTATATTATTTAAATCTAAAGCATTTCTGGGTCTGTACTTTCTCCATATTTTTTCTTAATAGGGGCAGAATCAGCTGTACAAAGAAATCCCCTCTACAAACTAGCCCTGTAACCTAAGGAGAGGTGGCCTGACTTGGAAAACCAAAGACAATGTGCTCCTATGTCAAAATTTAATTAAAAAGGGAGTGATGCAGTAGAATATGAAGCATGTGCTTCCTGATTCTTTTTAGGTCTGGAGTCCATGGTGAACGTGCCTGGAAATTAATAAGTTAAAACAGCACAAAGTCACTGCAGGTGCAGCCAGGAACAGAACTCATCTTTTCCATACAGAAGTTTGAACACTGAGGTGTAGACTTCCAAGAATGGGATGTGGCCTAATGAAGCTTTTGCAGGGAAGGTACAATCAACAGCATAATGTTGTTTGAGCAGTTGAAGCTCTGCAGCAGAGAGCCAGTGATTTGGAGTGGAAAGGGGCTTCCCTTCAACCTCATGAGTTTTAATCCCCTGGATGATGCACAGAGACATGCTGTTCTGTCAGCATTTGGAAACAAAGCATTGTTACCTGGGTGGGGGTGGGTGGGGTGAAGATGGCAAGAATGAGCCCTTCCCAAAATTCTTTCTATGGCCTTGAGATTTTAGTTAGGTGTGGGTTTTTTGTCTGTTATTATCAAGAGATTTGGGGGAGACTGGAATTTAGCTCATTGCTTTAGGTCAGGGCTCTCCAACCTTGGGTCCCCAGATGTTGCTGGACTACAGCTCCCAGAATCCCTTGCCATTTGCCATGCTGGCTGGGTATGCTGGGAGCTGTAGGCCAGCAACATCTGGGGACCCAAGGTTGGAGAGCCCTGCTTTAGGTAGTAGTGCTGGGTCTTGGTATGGCTCACTGTATTTAATGTTTGGCCCTACTTCTGTATATTAAGAAAGCTGGCATATAGACAAAATAATAATACATGGTCCTTGCTCCAAATAGCTTCCCATCACCAAAGAACAGTGAAGGAATACAATAAAAGAAATGGGGGATCAGTATAAATTTAGATTGGTTCCATGGCCATAATTTAGAATTGTAATTTCTTGGTCTGCCTTTTTTCACTTTTCTGATGGGAAATCTACTATGGCCATGTCACCAAGGAGGTGGTTTAACGATGTATAGAGCCCCCACAGAGAATGGCTTGTGCATGAGTATACGGTCAGCACAATGTAAAGGACTGGTAGTTGAGCTTGAGCAACTCAGAGTTTCTATCTGATTATTTTGCCCTTTCCAACTGTGGTCCAACATTCAGATTAAAACAGGTTTTGGAAACGTATTCTTTGGGCAAAGCCTGAAGGCTTGCCACTGAGGGGGGGCGGGGGTGGGGGGTGTCAGAACTCAGATAGGGCATGAAATCTGAATGTTGGTAGAATCCCATAGTTGATATTGGCGTACTATGATAGGCCATAGCTGATATTGGCGTACTATGATAGGCCATGGCTGATATTGGCATACCATAAGGTGGGAATTACAGAACCGGAGGTGCTTATGAGATGCTGGTCCTTGCTGTGATGTGGTGACTCCTTGTGTTTCCCTCCCTAGCCTTTGCCTGATCATGCTGATGTGGCCAGCTGTGGCAGCCCCTTCCAGATAGCGCCTGGTAAGAGCGTCTGGCTGGACTTCCACCTTTTGTGCCTACATCCATTTCTCTCTTGTCTGTTCTTTTTATCTTCTGATGTTCTCTATATGAAGCTCATTGCTAATAAGATTAGCCTGCTTTCCAAGTCTCCTTCTGGAGGCCATGTATTTGGTTATACCATCTCCACACTTAAACGAAAGCTTGGTGCAAATATAGGGCCAGCTTTGGGTTCATTTTAGTAACAAGCATTCCCCAGAGTTACAGGAAGGGAGGGTGTCCCAATAAATAATATGAGTGGCTATTTCTAGTAAATAAATTTCAGTTATACTTTTGAGGAATGGAGGAAAAATTGCCCATAAAAGAGAGAAGCGTTGTTCTGTTTAGTAGTTTTTCAAATGAGTCTTGCTAATGTTCTATTTTGTCTGTATCCACTCTTGTATCGGCAACCATCACTATTTTATCTAAGGCAGTTTAATGTTGCAGTATCCATAGTGGGTGTTGCCCATATTAAAATGTTACATACATGGCTAAATACCTCCACTGGTATTCTGATCATGTAAACACTTCAGGATAGATATTACTAATAATTAGCTCTTGGTAAAAACTATGCTCTAGCAAGAAGTGTTACATTGGTGGAATACCACTGTGATAAATAACTCGATATTAGCACTTGAATTATGGATGTGTGTGATTATGCATGGAGACAGAATGGATGCCAGGTAGATAATAGGAGGCCTATAATCTTAATTTAAAAATTAGTAGTTGCCTTCTTCAACAGTGCTCTTACTGTTATTGGCTCAAATAGAATATTGGAACATAATTAATCTCAACTATGTGTCATAAAACCTTAAGCTATCAAACTGTGTTCCTGGAATCCTTAGCAACTCTTAAAGAAATAAAGCAATTCAGAGTGTTCCTGATACTGAGCCTTTTATTCACTTATTTTAAAGTCACACCTTCATTTGCAGCACATTCTCTTCTTTATTTTATTTATTTATTTATTTATTATATTTATACCCCGCCTTTTTTCCTGCAAGGAACCCAGGGCGGCTAACACAATCCTCCTCCCCTCCGTTTTATCCTCACAACAACCCTGTGAGGTAGGTTAGGCTGAGAGTCAGTGACTGGCCCAAAGTCACCCAGTGAATTTCATGGCTCAGTGGGGACTAGAACCCAGATCTCCCAAGTCCCAATCCAACACTCTCACCACTACACCACACTGGCTCCATTTAGGCACATTTTTGTACAAGAGAAAAAGGAAACACATGTTCTCTCCCAAAATGAGTCATTCCTGTAACTGTTCCGGTCACTTGTGTTAGAGACATATGTTGTACAACAACCTATGACTCCTTTGTGCTCTGTAGGTTTAGAATTCAAATGTTTTCCATTTACTAGCTTGTATGTGCATGGGGGTGGGGAGTGGAAAGTGTGTGTTTTTGGTTAAACTACATACTATAGCAAGATGGGTCATCTTATTTATTGATTTATTAAAGAAATTGTTATTCTACCCTACCCTTAAGGAAGATCCCAGGGTGGCTTGCAAACAACCCTCCTTGGCTTTAAACTCATTAGCTTATCCCTGTTTGGTATGGGACATTATTAGCCTGTTTGGGTTTGAAGCTGGATAGGCTGAGTTCAAGGAGCTTTTTCCTCTGCATAACACTGCTCCAGTACAGTGTCCAAAGAGGATATATACCGTAATCTTTCAGGTGCCACAGGATTCATACAAATGTATTGTGGCATGAACCAACTTGATCAGAAGCATAAAGTAGACAGGGAAGGAAGATAGATAGATAGATAGATAGATAGATGCGCTCATGCAGAGGGATCTATGTTTACAAGGTAAGATTAAAAGCTAAAGGAATACATTGTATACATTAATTCAGTGGGCACTGGTCTAAAAAATATATGCCACAATACATTTGTTAGATTTTAAGGTTCCACATGTCATTTTTGCTACTCCAAACTAATATTGCTGTGCTTCTGGAGCTCAAATTGGCTGTGTAGGTGTCGCCCTGTGAGATTTGCAGAATAATGAAATTACTCCCGTATGTCTTGTTTGAAAGCATGGTTTTGTGTTTCACAAGCTTACTGTCCTGTTCCTGCTCCTTTCCCTTTTGGTGTGGCATGTTTTTTTCTAGCTTTTGCTTTGGTCCTCTTATTTCTGTTCGCAAATCTGACACTGATAATCTTGTTCTTCAGTATGTTTTTGGATGAAATTATCCAGATTAGCTATTTGTCATTTTTAGAAAGCTTTGCTATACAGCTGCTGGGCACAAGTAACTCTTGAATCATGTTCAGGGCTTCTTCTTTGGATTTACTTCAAGGCTGCATGTATTTTTGCTTAGTGGGTCACTGATTTGATTATTGTCACCAGTAGCTTTGGCTGCTTCTGCAGCTATGCAGAGTGATGGACAAAACAGTTTTAGAAGACCCATGCCATTAAATTAAGTCCTTTTGGAAGAACAGCAATGTTGAAACACAGGATTGTTTCTTACATTACTCTTAAGAAGGGAAGTGGCTGGAAAATCTTACTATTTTCTGGTTATAAAGTCATAGGGTGGAATCCAATTAAGTCCATCTGCTGACAGAACTGTTTTTGTCCCTGTTTAGGACAGGGAGGGGGGAATTCCACTCCTCCCTGCAGCCCCCATGCAAAAATCTGCTCCAGTAGGTTGGGGGCCCCTCCAGAGCAGATCTTGGGGGGCTATGGGAGGCTGCCGGGGGAAGAGAAGATGAGAAAGTCCCATCATGCAAGCGGACTTCTGCTTATGTAATTGATTTTGCCCATACATTTTCCAGAAATTTCAGTATCTGTGTGTTAAGAATGCATGTAGGTGAAAACACACACACATGAAAAGCAGCCATAAATCTTTGGTGTGACTAAATGTGGAAACACTTGAAAGATGCAGGAAGTGTTAATACTTCAACTATTCTTCAGTTTCATTTGGATCTCTCTCTAATTTGTGCTCTTAGTTGTCGAGTCAACTGTTCCCATTGTTCAGTTCCTCGAGTTGGTGGAAAGCTTTGGGAGCATGGCTTAATCCTCCTTCTCCTGCCCTGATAACTTGTCCCAACTATAATTGGGATGTAATTATAAAACAAAATTTGATTGTCCCCACCAGGTTTATTCCCTTTTTCTGATCCACAAATGCCTCCTTTCTAGCATGTTAACGTAACTGCTTTTTGAATGTAGAGACCTCTTCTGTACTATGGAAAGAAATGGGATGGTTATCATAATTAGGGGATTAAATGGAGCAAATGGTGAATATTGTCCTGGATAACATCCCCCAGCTCTTGTCATTGTGATTTTTGACGCAGAATAAAGATAATCAGACCATAAATCCTATTGGGCAGTGAGGAAAAAGTGTAATAATTGGGACCATTTCTGAACTAACAAACTAGATAGAGCCATTGTCTGGAAGTCTGGAAGGGTTCTTTCTAATACAACTGCAGTTCTAGAAGGTACTGGAAACGAGGGCGTGGGGTGATGAGGCTTCCAAATTGATGCTATGTAGTGAAAAGAAGGCAGCTAGGAGTGCTGATTTCTCACATGCCAAAGGATATAGTTGGGTGTATCTGGGATGTAGATCAGGGTGGTAACTGGAACCCTCATCTTATATTTTCGGCCTTGTGATATTTCTTGCAGAGGGAGGTTCATGGAGGGACCTGGCTCCCTGTCCAAAGATCCATCTTCAGGACAACACCGCTCTTTACCAACATTCCAGCTTGAGCCTGCCCCTGCCCCCCTGCAGCCCAGACAACAGCCCTCAGAGCAGCCTTGCAGCCCAAACACTGGCCACCAACCCACTAGTTTCAGAAAAGGCTTCTGTGCCCCCCACCAAAAGACACTGCCGTTCACTCTCAGTGCCCGAAGACCTCTCCCGTTGGCAAGCTGTCTGGAGGCCCCTGGGCTCCAAAGTGTGGACGCACATCAAACGTCGGGACAACAGTGGAGGGGACACTTTGGCAGTTCAGCCCCAGAACCTGGCTCAGGGAGCCAACAGACTTTGCTTCAACCCTGCCCCCAGTGCCTCTCATCAGTGTGTTCAAGATGGTGCTGGTGGTGGCAGGAGCCCACCTTTCTTCAGTCTGGCCCTCTCCCGAGAATCGCCAGCAAGTGTACTATGGGAGACTGGAGAGACGTTACAGCCCTACCCTCTGCAACGACGTTTCTCCCTGTCGCCTGTCAGATTACTGCCCTCCCCGCGAAGCTCTACCACCTCCACACCAGAGCTGCTTCGACACCAGCACAGCCTTCCTCGCAGCCGCTCGCAACCCTGTGATTTGGACACCAGGAAATGTGGTCTCAAGCGGCGCCATGATGAGGATGTGAGGTGGCATAGGCCCTCCCTTGATTTCTACAAGATGAATCAGGTAGGGAAGGGAGCAGACATTATCCTCATCTGTTGGCTTCAGAGAACAAGTGAGAAAAGTTGAAAAACACCTACATTTAAGGTCATACGAAAGGGAAGAAACCCCACTTGAACGGAGTGGTAGACAAAAATTGTCCATGACGAAAATATAGCAAGGAGTTACTTATGTAACAAAAACTTGGTTCGCTTGACCTCTGTCCTGAACCACTGCCAATAACATGCGCCTATGAGATGGCTTGAGAGCACTGAAATATATTGAGGGGAAATTGGGATCCACATTAATTTTTCTGTATGATACCAGCAAAACATGTTGCTCCACATTTATTTATTAGAAACATTGGGCCAGGTGCTGCACAAAACATAGAGGTGATATAGTCTCTGCCCCAAGGACTTGTACGCTTGTATTACCAGTTTGCAGCTGAAGCTACTGCTCTATATGCCCTTATTAACTGTAGAGTTCACACTTGACCAGCAATAGCTGGGTGTTAAATTATTGCTGGAAGATCCAGCAGTCATTTCAAGACTCTCGAATCCACACTGGAGCAAATTAGGACAGAAATGGTTGGGTAGAGCACCCATTCCAAAGACAGCATCCCCCATACTCGGTGTAAGATGTTCAGTTATGGTTCCTGTTTTTCTTCTCTGCATGGGGCAAAGCAAATAGGACTAGGAAGGTAGTTTAATTCTTACTAAAGTACAGTGTGAACTGTACAAAAATACTGAAGTTAGTGAGGCTAAACTACTGCTGTTTGAGAAGACTGATGTGAATGAATTTCATGGTTGGAGACTGATGTGAATGAATGAATTGCATGGATTAAATTAGTATAGATGTGATGGGAAAGGAAAGGTGGCATTGGAGGAGCAGGTTACATAAACCTAGAGTGATTCAGGAAGGCTTTGCTACAATGGCCTGTCAGCAGTACCAGCCCCACACTTGGCAGTTTAGACCTGTAATTAAAGCAGTCTTTGAAAATTCAGCTCTGTGTCCTGACTACTACTCTGCACCGGCAACAGTGAGCTTACAGAAGCTCTCCTATCTCCAGAAGCAGCAATCAGTTTCTCTCCAGGAGGAGAGAAGGTGAGCTAGCCATGACACCAAGCTACACCTAAAAGTGCTATAGTGCAACCAATCATGAATATGGTTATAAACTCTCATTAGAACTAAATAAAGCTAAGGATAAAAGATGCTGGCATTTAAATGTTGTCTGTCTTTCCTTTTTACAGAAACCATTTGCAGGAGGTGTCTGTCAGTTAGACAAATCTGAGGAAGGTGGCTATCCATCATGGCTCTTGGCCTGCAGTCCACAGGCACCCTCAGCTCCATGCAGTCCCATCAGCAATTGCATCCAGGCGCTTAGTGAAAGTGAAGAGGAGGAAGACGAAGAAGCAGCAGAACAAGCAGCAAGGCGATTAAATTGGAATTTAGCAAGCAAAAGGACACTCTTCCAACCAGACTTTAGCGATCTGGATTTAACTTTGATTGAGGAGAACTAGGGGTTGGATGTCTCCTTGAAAAACTGACTGGGGTCAGCAGCAGGGGGAGTGGGGTGGGTGCTGAGGGTAAGTGGCGGTGGGACCAACAGGGTTTTGTCTGCTTGTTTCTTTTGTATTAAAAAAAAGGAAAAAAAATTGCTAAATGAAAGTTGTACGTTTCTGGGATGGGGTGACACATCCCTGCCAGGAGGTGGGTAAGTGAGAACTTTCCCCTCACTCCAGCCTTGCCAGTAACCCTCAGTCCAGTCTTGCCTATCTCAGCAAGCCCCTTGGGTCCCCAGGCCCCAAAGCTCAGAAACCTTTTCACCCTAAGAGAGAAAGATAAGAGTTCTATGAAGACCTCACTTCACATTCCAGTTAGAATCCTACATATGGGGGCAAGACTGGTGTGAGGTAACAGACATCTCTGGTTAAAATAAATACATAAATGAAATGGGTTGGAGGCTTTTCGTTGTAGTGCTTTGAAATAATCATGTCCTTCCACCCATCTGCCAAATCCTTTGTTCACTGAATGAGCCTGCTTCCTCATGAGGTGTTAGAAATGAATTGACCTCTATGCTGTAGCTGAGTGGGAGAAGGAAGAGGACAGCAGCAAGCTTAATACCCAAAATGTTTGCATGGATTTAATTATCCTTTATGAGTTACGACGATTAAATATCTTGATCTTGTCTTAGTGTGAGTAATATCCTACTGGCAGAATGTAAAATGTCATTTCACTCCCTGTATAAAAACTGTATGTTTTGCCAAAGAGATAGAAAAGAGACTGTAAGTGGGTAACTGGAAGCCGCATCAAAAAGAGAAACGTACTTGGTGAGAAAATGTAAATGCAACTGCTGAACAGATAAGAGAGTGTTGTGTTTTAGATAGTGAAGGTTTTATTAAAGGGTTGTGGAAGCCAATCAAGAGTTTATCAGAATACATTAGATGTAGTGTTAGGGTTCAATAGGGAAAACTTCCTGTTCTTTTAAAAAGATGCATAAGACACAGAAATCCAACAAGTGCAGTCCTCCCACAGTATCTTTATGATAGGTCTGTATTTGTTCAATATCTCTGTCACACACCTTTATAGGCCTTGAAATCTTCCTATTAATGTCTCTGAACAGTATATAGCTTGTTGGCACAAAAATAGAAACGTGTGATGGGACGTTAAAAAGGTAAACTAAACTATAACCTTCACAGCTGAAACAAGTAGGCTTCTCCCGTTGGATTTCCTTCTCATTGCTCTTTTGGAATTTCTGCTTGTCACGATCAAGAAGAAAAAAAGCCATTCTCGCACTGGCTTGCGGGGTGGGGCACAGTCATGCCTTGGATTGAGAGCATAATTCGTTCAGGAAACGTGCTTGTAATCCAAAACACTTGTATATCAAAACGAAATTCCCCCCAAAAAATTTGTAAGAGATTTTTAATTTAAGCCGTACTACAGTACTTGTATTGCAAGACGTCGCTTGTATATCAAGTCAATTTTTAAAAAATAAATATTTAAAAATTTGTCTTGCAAAACGCTCTCAAACCAAGTTACTTGCAATCCAAGGTATTACTGTATATTATTAGAAAGCACTGCAGCAAACGGGAGCCTCCACTCGTGCCTATTTATTCAATTAAAAATATATATAGATTCCTGTGTATTTCCGCCACCCTTGCTTCGCCCATGGAGGAATTCTATGAAGTGCAACGGAACCACCAGCGCCGCTGAAGAAGCCTTGAGACGATAGCCCAGGAGCGCTGGGAGGTTTCGGGAGGGGGGCGCTCTAGGTGCTGCTCTATGGTTGAGTGGCCTGTTGCACTCCAGCTTTGACGGAAACCTTGTCCACCGTGGACTCGGCCCAGCCCTTCCGCTTCCTTTTTGGAGACCGGTGGCGGCGGGGTGGGCCGCGACAGGGAAGAGACAGCGGGAGGATAGGCTTCGTAGTGCATCTGCCGAGCCGGCCGAGCCTTCCTCCTCCCACCCCACCCGCCGCCCCGTCTTTCCTCCCGAGGGAACAGGCCGGTGACGAGACGCTCCTAGTCCCGCTTAGCCGCCGCGAGTCCTTGGGCGGGGGCGAGCCCGCCTGCTCCGCTCGCCGAGCCGGGGTTGTGCCTTCGTCGCGCCCTCCTCCTCCGCCTTCTCCTCCCCTTCCCCTCCGCCCGCTCAGAGCCTCGTGGGCCCATCTCGGCGTGTCCCATGGACAGGCACAAAGTGAAGCGCCAGAGGCTGGACCGCATTTGCGAAGGTAACGCCCTGGGGTTTGGGAGGGATCGCTGGGCGGCGGCGAGTCTCCCGCTTTCATGGAAGGCTGCGGGAGGATCTGGACCTCGTGCCGCGAGTTTCCCTCCACGCGGCGCTGCCTTGACAGAAGGCGGCTGGTGAAGGGTGCTGCCCGCGCCCCTCTGTGTTACACGAGACGCCGGAGCTGTGTCTTCCCTTGAAAACTTGCATCCTGGAGCTTATTGCCAGCTCCGTCCAAAAACTGTGCAGCCTGGTCGGCTACTGTACTGATCCCGCCCTGCCTTCTAAAAGCGGCGAGCTGCCTCTTTTTCCAGTCTTGCGGAGCGGCTCAACCGGCCAAAGGGCTTCGCGTGCACCATCTCGACCATCCTTATAACACCCCGATAAGGTCGGGCGGTATTATTATCAAGCCATATTGCAGATGGCGGGGAAGGACCTAAGGCCAGAAGTATGGTGGCTTCGTTAAAGCCTGCTAGAGAGTTCGGTCTGTAGACTGATCCGAATAAAAGCCCCTCCCGCCCTTCTCTCATGGTGTGTGGGTCTAGAAATAAAGTAGATTGAAAGGGATGGGAGAAAGGGGGTGTGTGTGTCCAATATTGCAAGGTGGGCAGGAGAGGTTGGCAGTTTGCATCTTGGCAGAGTCAGGATGTGTACAAAAACTGTTTCTTTGGGTTGGGGGGGCATTAAGAGCCTTAGCAGCTGGCTTGTGCCTCCTGTGGGAGTCCCATTTCATACTTTCGGAACCATGGTTTTGGACACTTTCAGAGAATGTTTGTTGATGCTTCTGGCAGGTGCTTCCTGAGTCGTCTTGTATTGTGTAGGCAATAGTAAGTCAGGCTTACTGAAAAGTACAGAACTCATCTGCAGGCCCTGCTTAAGACTCCCAAGAGGCCTGGGGAGCTGAACCTTAGTTTGAAGGGGTCGGCTTCCTTCTCACTGTACCCTGTGTCTATTTCCTTTCTTAATTGGAGTGCACTGTTTGTCAGTGTTGAAGCCCTGGGGCAACCCCCCACCCCAATTCTCCAGATCTCTTCTACAAATTATCACCCTGACTGCCTGAAGTGACACAGTGAGACTTGGGTGGTAGGTTTGGCAAATTACTTACCTGGAAGATGTTCTTTTCTGTGGGCCAAGTGGCTGTCTGCAAGGCTATTCTAGATGTTTTCAGAGTAATGATGGAAAAGAGAGGAGGCAACTCTAAATGTTGAAGAGCAAATGTGTGGATACCTGCAAGTGGAAAGTATTGTGAAGGAAAGGGCTGTGTGGTTAACTCAGCATTATGTTTTCTTAATTCTCACAGAGTGGTTGCCTCATCATGTGACTAATTCCTTTAATTACTTGATAGTGGCTTGTTTCTTACCAAGATGTATGAGGTGGGCCTTTAAGGAGACACCATGAGTATGGTGTCCTGTGGCCTAAGACACAACTGCACAAATAATCTCAGACCTACTTACCATCTGACGGAAACACAGGAAATTGCTGATGCAGGTGCATGCGTCTCCCTTCTGCCTCCTTTCCAGTGTGTTGCGATTGATCTAAGAAGCAGAGTGCCTAGCTACCCACTCCTTTATAGTCAACTGGCTTTTGTGCTGACTAGAGTATAGACTGTACTGTCCTCACTTCCACCCCCAGTATTAACTGGTGAGGCTGACAAGGGACAGTTTTTCAGAATCTCTTTGCTTTTCTGGGTTTCTCCTTCAAAACACATTTTCCTTTCGTCTAGTTGCACCCATGATGGAAGAAGATTGATCACTATCGTACAAGCTCTCCTTGTTTTGTATTGTAGCATGATCCTGCACATGCTTGTTTGGCTGTAAGCCCTGCTGAGTTCAGTGGGATTTACTCCCATGCAGGGGTCGGTGATCTCACCTCCTTTGCCATGGTGAGGGGGAACCAGGCTCTGGTGAATGAGATGAGCCTGAGGCTTCCTCCACCCATTAGAGCTAGCTGGTGTGCCTCCACCTCCTGTCTCCAGCTCCAAGCTGGAGCTGAGAGGAGGAAGCCTGTGGACTTGCCTCTGTGCCGGCTAGGTGCCCTGAGCTGGCAAGGCCAGTCAAAAAGTGTTGTCCCTTGCTCCTCCGTAAGTGAACTTTGGCTTGCAGCATTTATTGAACTTGGGATCAGGTTTTTCTTTTCTTGATTTAGGGAGGCTCATGACGGCAAGGTTTAGGAATCCCTGCTCTGTATATCTTTGCAGTGATATTGGGATATCTTCTCTATCTGTGTGTCTGTCTTCCCTTTTCATTACTAGTAAAACAACAATATTGTGAAGACCTCTCACGATAAGATCTTGAAAGAGTTATGTATTATGATGATTCATCATTACTTATTGAGTGGGGGGGGGATTTGTGCCCATATTGTTTTCCTTTGATGCAGCAGCCTCAGCCATTTCTCAGGGTCTCCTTCTCTGGAATCACAGTTTCCTGTTATCTTTGGTTACTGTTATAGGCACAGCAAGTAATGAGAGGTTGATAAAGAAGACATTTTCATGGGTTGTCACGACTATCGGACCCCCTGGAGATTAGGGAATTATTACTAGGCTGCAGATTAGCTCTTTGCCTCTCTTCCCTCCTCCTCCTCCCAAATTGCTTTTAGATCTGTTTCCTTTATTTATGGAAACTTAAGACAATAGAGCACTCATTCTAATTTTATTTTTCTACATATAACTCTTGAACTGCATGCTTGCGTGAATGAGTTGTCAGTATCTAATATATGGTACTGACTTTATGAAAGCTCTGTGAACTGCCAAACATCAGAACCATTTACGTAGTTTGCACGCATCATTAATTCAGACAAAGTTTCCATACAGGTATGGACATTAGCAGTTCATGGGAGTGTGTGTATCTGAAAAGCATAATTTAAAAAGCTTTGTACCAAGTCAGACCATTGGCGTAATAGGTTGGTACACTGATTAACAGCAGCTCTGGAGGGTTACAGACAGGAGTCTTTTTATTGTATTTGAGGAAATCTATAAAATAACTGGACAGTAAGTACAATTGTAAGAAGGTGACTCTTCTCTCTGTATTTGACAATGGTAATGAACATCAACTACACAAAGAACCGCTTGCCTTTATGATGGTAGCAGCGTGACTGGAAATTGCAAAATGCTGGAAAACCACAGGAGGTTTATCCATAGAACATTGCACTCTGAGAAATTGATGAAGCAAATATGGGAGGACCGTGAAAACGCAAGAGTCAGACAATTTCTTTGAAGTATGGTATTATTTTATTACATTAAGAACAATAAATATCTAAGACCACCAAAAACACGCAGAACATTATGGAAAGGCATTTTGAGTTAAAAGACAAACTTACAAGATGTTGGTGATGAGATTTTCAAGAACAATATTACCCAAAAGTACTTGATTGCATACTAACTGTGTAATGTGTTACTATGTTGTACTACTTTATTAACAAATTAAAAACAAAGCAAAGCACACTACCTGAACTTACCAGGGATTGAACCTGAGACCTTCTGCATGCAACACATGTGCTCTACCACTGAACTATGGCCCTTTCCTGAATTCCTCCCAACTCTTACAATGTCTCATTATCAATTCTTAGTGGTACTGGCTTAGGACTGATGTAAGCATGCCTTCTTGCTCATATTTGCAAGTGATTTAAGATTTTTCCTCTTACGTAGGTATAAGGCCTCCTATTGGTAATGGCCCAATGCCAGCCCGGCCACTGGTTGCCCTCCTTGATGGCAGGGATTGCACTGTAGAGATGCCTATCCTGAAGGATGTTGCCACAGTGGCTTTCTGTGATGCACAGTCAACTCAGGAGATTCATGAAAAGGTAAATGCACTAAAACAAAGGGGGATCTCTCTTTCCAGTGAAGAACTGGGGATCTGATTCTGGAGTTTACCAATTTTGCTTTTGCTTTAATAGCCAGCCATTATTGGTAGTTGCTTCCAACCCTCCTGCAAATCCTACAAGAGCCCAGTTTGAATTGCAGAGAATTTGGAGGAGGAGGTGGTCTTTTCTTGATGACGTTGAACTTTTGCAGAAGGCATGTGCTACACCTCAGTGTTTCTGCCTGCTATAAAAGTCCAGTGGGAAGGGAGAGAAATAACTTCTCTCTCTTGAGTTCACCCTGAACTCAAGCGAACTTGGAGGAAAGGAGGGATGGTTTCTTTGCTTTTGTAGAAGTAGGGAGGTGCTATTTTGCAAAAAGCCCTTTTTGCAAAAGCCCCACAGGAGGGGAGAAGAAACCACCCTTCCCTTCCCTGAGTTCTCCAGTTCACAGAGAACTCAGGGGAGGGATCGTTATGCTGGGCATGTGGGATGGGACAGGACCACTCACCAGAAGAGGGAGGGGTATTTGCTATTGGCAAGCAAGCGGGTTTGCAGAATCCTGATCTGACTAGTTCTAATGCTGTGGAGCAAGCATTATTCTGTTGTTCTGTCTTCCCATAGGTGCTAAATGAAGCTGTTGGGGCTCTGATGTACCACACCATTACCTTGTCGCGCCAGGACCTGGAGAAGTTCAAAGCTCTCCGGGTCATTGTGCGAATTGGCAGTGGCTATGACAATGTGGATATCAAGTCAGCTGCAGAATTAGGTATGGTGATCCCAGTACATTTTTTTAAAAAAATAAGTGAATACATAGAGTGAAAAAACACTCACACTGCCTCTTTGTGTTCAGTTTGCTGGGTCTAAATTGGAGGTCAGTCAAAAACATACATTCTTGGAAAGCAAATGGAATGCTTACTATTATTAAGATAGATAAATTTGCAAAGTACTCCACTGTTTTTCTTTATAATGATACTGTTCTCATAAGTTGTATGGATTTGGGTTACTATTCTTATGGTAGAAATAAAGAATTGAAGCTGAGAAACAGTTATTTGCCCAAGACCACACAAGGGGCTTGTAACTCATGCAACTTAGCACAGGTAACAACAGACAGAACACTTGTGGCCTCTATGAACAGTTTGTACAAGCCACTGATATCTTGTTGCTGTGTTAGCTTAGAAAATGATAGCCTAACTCTCTGGTCCTAAGCCTGTTTATTTGGAACAAACTCTTATTGATTTCATTGGAACATATTTTCACGCAAGTGTATTTTGGCTCAAATAAGTAGGACTAACTAAGTGTACATAGTAACTAAGCAAAGTATACATAATTAAGCAAACATAAGTGTAAAATACACACACACACACACACACACACAAAACTTAAAAGTAGTAAGCATTTCACCTGATGGTCTAAATATCTGTGAGAGATTGCTCTAAACGAGTTTCCTGATTCATTTAGATTCTGCAGTCCCTAGACAGCACACTGTTGCAAAGAATTAGCTAAATCCTCTTTTTGTTGTGCTCCAGCTTTGTACCCTTGCTGAAGTGTTGAAAGCTAGGCAATTTAATTAGAAAATGTATATTGTTCCAAAATGTATATAGCTGGAGAAGACATCTGCCTCATACTGTGGACAGCTTTTGCTAGTAGCTGGGTAGACCAATTATCTGAATCTGTGTAATGTACATTCAAAAGCCCTCTGCAAGTGATCAGTTCAGAAATCTATCCCTCCCCTGGTAGTCTGATGGGTGGGGAAGAAGAGGGGGCTTGGGGAGAAAGATAAGGGTTCATTGATTCATAGATCATAGAGTTGGAAGGAGCCTACAAGGCTATCGAGTCCAACCCCCTGCTCAATGCAGGAAACTAGAGGAGGGGTCTCCCATCCAAGTAATAACCAGGCTTGACCCTGCTTAGCTTTCCACGCTCAGACAAGCCGAGCCAGCGTGAGCCACAGGCCAAAGAAAAGGAGGTGGCAAAAAGAGAGTGAACAGGTGCCCCCATTCACTTTTGGCTTTGGCCCCATCTGCCAGTGGCAAGTGGCCCTCAGCAGATTACCTCCAAGAAAATGTGGCCATCAACAGAAAAAGTGTTTCCCACCCTGGTCTACAAAAAAGTCAAATTTGGGGTTGGGCTGGTATAAAAGTGCTGGATAATGTGCAGAGGCCAGTACAATGTGTTGAATTGTATTCATTGCTTTGAAGTGTTGGGATCTCTCTCCTTTTCTTGGTTTGTATTTCAAATTTTGGGGGAATTTTACTAGCTTCTTCTTTTCCCTTTTCCCTTAGGCATTGCAGTGTGCAACATCCCTTCTTCTTCTGTGGAAGAGACAGCTGATTCTACCCTCTGCCACATCCTGAACCTTTATCGTCGGGTTACTTGGCTCCACCAGGCCATGCGAGAAGGAAACAGAGCCTCAAGTATGGAGCAAATCAGAGAGGTGGCTGGAGGTGCTGTGCGTATCCGTGGTGAGACCTTGGGCATCATTGGTCTTGGTAAGAAATTGCTGCTCCTAGAGATATTGGGGTAGTTCATACTTAACAATGCATAACAATGCAGTATCTGCATCGCTGCTGGGTTTTACTGTGGCCTTTTTTCTATTTTATACTGTAGTTTTAAACTTTCAAACTTTAATAGTATATTTTATGTTGTATTTTATGTATTTAGTTGTTGTGAACTGCCCAGAGAGCTTTGGCTACTGGGTGGTATAGAAATGTAATAAATAAATAGTTTGGCACTATGTGAAGGAGCAGTCGAGGGGCTTTGCAATCTCCCTCCTCCCCCCTATGTGTGGCAATTTTCCTCCCTCCCTTCATGGTCTGAGGCAAACCATTTCATCTGAAGTAGCAAGCTGGGGTGTGTGCTTACCCTGCAACCCATGATTGGAGAGGTAAATCATTGCACGTGAGGGGAAGAGTGAACACACGAGCCCAAGCTTTCTTGAATGCTGCTTGCATAGGACCAAATCATAGCTTTTAGACTTTAAAAAGGTCCCCAAAAGAGCTTACAAGAAAATCAAGATAAACACTGCATTGAAAGCTAAGCAGGGTCAGGCCTGGTTGTTACTTGGATGGGAGACCCCTCCTCTAGTTTCCTGCATTGAGCAGGGGGTTGGACTCGATAGCCTTGTAGGCTCCTTCCAACTCTATGATCTATGAAATCTATGAATCTGTGACACTGTTTCTGTAATGCTGGTTCAACTTTGGTCCTACTGGTTCCCATTGGTTCTCATGGACAATAGCTGGGACTCCTTTAAGTAGCTGCCTTATATGGAGTCAGATCAGTGGTCCTTTTCATAAAACTTTGAGAATTCTGACTGGTAATGGTTCTTTGAGGTCTTAGGCTGAGGTTCTTACCAGCTGAGATCCTTTAGCTGAAGATACAAGGGATTTCTTCATGCAAAGCATGTATACTTCCAGTATTAACTCCTCCCCTAACATATTTAGAAGTACCACATTATCCACCCACTTCCACCAGAATGAGCTCAAGCAAGCTCAAGCAAGCAGCCTGCGAGTTGCCAGACACAGTCACCTATACTGCCTTTGGGCCCTCAGTTGGACAGTCACCGTCTACCTTCCCAACCCATCTCTGTATTCCTAGAAGAGAGTATAGGAGGTTTTTGTGGACTGTGCCTCTTGGATACTTCCAAGTCTCCTTCCAGAAATTAGCTCTCTGTTAAGAATATGATATGTTAAGATGAACACATTTTCTTTCTTTAAGGTCGAGTTGGGCAAGCAGTTGCCCTGCGTGCAAAACCCTTTGGCTTCAATGTGGTTTTCTATGATCCATATCTGCCTGATGGAGTGGAGCGTTCTCTGGGGTTGCAGCGGATGGCCACCCTGCAAGATCTGCTCATGCACAGTGACTGCATTACATTGCACTGCAGTCTAAACGAGCATAATCATCACCTCATCAATGACTTCACCATTAAACAGGTGCAACCTTGCATTGTGCTGGGAACACAAGTTGCTTCTGTGAGGGTTTCATGAAAGCTCAGACTCTGTGGATCTAGTGCTTGCATTTTGCTCCCTGCATGCTGAAGATAGTGAAGAAAAACAAGCTGCAGGAAGGATAAGGTTGTGTCTTTTGCAAGAATAGTGTTGTGGTGCAGCTTGATCCCTCCTCACAGTTTCATAAGGAGCAAGAGCTTATCCTAACTACTTCCTACCTAATCCTAGCCATCTCATGGAGAAAGCATGGCACTGTCTCAGTTTTAGGAGAGCCCTCCCAGCAATCCTCTATATAAGACTTCGGGCAGACCACCATGTAGGCAACTTGCAACTCCCCAGATGTTTTGGCCTACAACTCCCATGATCCCTCACCAATGGCTATGGTGGTTAGGGCTGATGAGTGTTGTAGGCCAAAACGTCTGAAGGGCCACAAGTTGTCCACCCCTATCTTAGAGGATCCTGAGTAAAGAGCAACAAGCTCCTTCCTCTACACTTTCACCAGACACTGCAGCAGGGGTGGGCGACTTGTGGCCCTCCAGATGTTTTGGCTATGCTGGCTTGGGCTGATGAGAGCTGTATGTCCAAACATCTGGAGGGCCGTAAATTGCCCACCCCTGCACTATAGGATCAATGTTGTTGCTTTACCTGCTGCAGTCTTTGAAAGAATATGCTTCAGATTGTACCGGAATGTTGAGTTTAGGTAACATTTTCCTGCCTTATGCTCCAGTGCCTGGACCACATAATGGTCAAAAGTATGGTGAATGGAGAGATTACTTACCTATGAACTCTTCTAATTGTTTGCCATTCAGATGTTCTGACTTCACTCTAAGCCTTGTTTTGGGGTGTGTGAGAGAAAGGTGATTTCTGGGGCGGACCTCTGGTTAGGAGCCTGTATTTCCCAGCTAGTTCATTGGCTGGGGAGACTTATTGCTATGTCTGTCATAATTGGTTTTAGAGAAGAAGTAGGAGGTACTTCCTAGTCCAGCCCCTAGCCCAAATCTGTCTTCTAAAGAACCTGCTTCCTAGTGAACAGAAAGTAGATCACCCAGTGTCTGGACCACTGGATGGCAAACAAGTAGAAGGTGAATCCACAAGGAAGCAAACACTTCATTCTCCACTTCCTGGAGGAGGCAACCATGATTGTGTTATGCCCAGCTGGCACTGTTTACATTGATTGCCTTTAGAATGGCAGATTATACATGAATTTGTGCTGATGGTTCTTCAGACCCTGAACAGTATCAGCCCTGGCCACAATCGTTATATGCTTTTGGAGGCTATCTATAATTGGACACCACCTGAAGTTTAAGAATCTGGCTACTGGGATTTTGTTGTAGCAGGTCTCTTTCCAGATTTTATCTCCTCTCAATATAAGAGTGCCTCATTTATCCTCCCAGCCCCTATATTGTTGCTATCTTTAGAGCTAAGGTGTACTTTTCTATTGGCCCTGCCTCCTGGAGTATAGCATTTATAACCTTCCCTTCCCTCAACTAACTCCATCCATCATGACCATTGCCGCACTCTTTCCCAAATGAGTGTCACAGGGCAAGTGCACCGCTGGTCCTTGAAGCCAAGAGATAAAAAGCTTGTATTGTGTTTCTGGTCCCTACCTAAGAGCCAGGAGAGAGTGCTTGGAGGAGTAATGCACTGCTGTTCCTTGGCTGGCATAATCCCCATTAAACTGTGCACCATTTTATCTTTCCTAGCAGTCATTCCCAGACTGCCATTTGGACTCAAGCAAATGATTAAAGCTCAGTAGGCCCTGCTACATGTTTCTCTACAGATGCGTCAAGGCTGCTTTCTAGTGAATACAGCTCGTGGAGGACTGGTTGAAGAGAAAGCCCTGGCTCAAGCCCTAAAGGAGGGGAGGATTAGAGGGGCAGCGCTGGATGTGCACGAGTCAGAGCCTTTCAGGTAACTACTACACGATCTTTTATGCTACCTCCTGTAGCGCTTTTCAATAGGACTCTTCTTTCTCTGGGTCTTAGAGATGCTGGAGATCATAATAAAAAACATGCATGTTTCTCTGCATTGCAGCTTTGCAAATGGGCCCCTAAAAGATGCTCCCAATGTGATCTGTACTCCTCACACAGCCTGGTATAGTGAACAGGCTTCCATTGAGTCTAGAGAGGATGCGGCTAAGGAGATTCGAAGAGCCATCACAGGTAATTGCAAAGACATCTCTGCCCTTGCTTCCAAGATTACTTCACTGGGACAGCTCTATACAACAGAAATTTCTGTCTTAATTTCTTCAAGCTAAGGGCTGTTGTGATGGAGCTCCCTGTGTAATAAGCGGAGGTGGATTGAAAGTCACTGGATTAATTCT
This sequence comes from Shinisaurus crocodilurus, assembly GCA_021292165.1. Taxonomy (NCBI): domain Eukaryota; kingdom Metazoa; phylum Chordata; class Lepidosauria; order Squamata; family Shinisauridae; genus Shinisaurus; species Shinisaurus crocodilurus. The sequence goes on from CM037881.1 coordinate 118,567,279, forward strand.
TCACCTTTTTAGACCATTTGAGTAGACCATGAGTGGGGAACCTTTTTCAGTCAGGCCTGCATTTCCCAGTGGCTAATCTGTTTGGGATCTCATGCCAGTGGTGTGTGAGTCCAAAGCAAAAAGTGGGCAGCGCACTCCACACATCCATTTTCTCTCTCTCACACACACACACTGGTTGATTGATTATATAATCAGCCTCCAGATGCTCTCTATCTTGCTTGCATGCCCATACACACAGCCTTGTGCAGCAACTAAGCTTGAAAAAAAAGCCTCCCACTAGTCTATGGGAGGCTATTTCAAGCCTAATTGTTGTGCAGGAAGGTGAGGGTCAAGGCTAATTACTGCACCGGGGTGGAATTTTCAGAATGAGTTACAATGTATAGGAAGGGAAGAATGAACCCTTCCGTCCCCTGCTGCAATCCCTCCCATGGCAATTTGGCTTTTTAAAAAAGCTTCCATTGATACCAATGGAAGCTTTTAAAATAAGATGTCTAATTGCTGGGTGGGGGGAAGAGAGAAGGTCACATACCAGATGGAGTTCCCCAAAGGCCACATCTGGCCCATAGGCCAGCGCTTACCCACCACTTATTTAGCCTGTTTGTACTCCCATCCTAGTATTTGTGGTATATTTGGTGCTGTCTCTGTATAGTGTGAAGCTTTGGAGGATTTTCTTGAGTGCATTTGTGTCTAACGTCATTGTGCACCTAGAGACTGCAGTTGAAGGAATCCCTTCATGAACCTCACATTGGTGAGAAAATCTATTGTACTGCACAACTTGGATTGTTCCTAGGTATTTCTGCTGTTTGGATTTTTCTTACATCCTTCAGTCCTGTGTTAAAAGTAGGGAGGCAGGTAGAGGGCCTTTCTCCATGCCTTTTGGGGGTGTAAATAAGTGTTGGCACTGGCATCATCTACCTCTGCATTTCTTGATTTTGCCATAGGTCACATACCTGATACTTTGAGGAACTGTGTTAATAAGGAGTACTTGCTTTTAGCGGCTCAGTGGTCCAGTATTGATCCTGCAGCTGTACATCCAGAGCTTAACGGAGCTGCAGCGTACAGGTGAGACATACATGCATTCTTCCCCCCGCCCTTTTAATTAGTTTTTATTACAAAATTCCAACAAAACAAAACCATAAAAAGGAAAAAAAATAACTACATAGATTTGAATATATCAATTTCAATACATGCATATGAAGTGTGTGTGTGTGTGTGTGTGTGTATATGAAAATACAGCTTTCTAAGAAATTGTACATAAACTTCAACAAAGGCAGACCATATATATCCATATATGTGTCCATTCGCAAGTGGCATCTATATACCACCCATTCAAATGCGGAAAGCATTAGGTTCTCAATTCATTGCATTATAGGAGGTGAGCGTTTGTCCTTCCAATGTTGTAATATCTGTCTTTTAATTGTCAAAAGGGCATGGAAAATCCATTTGCGCTGACTGAGTGTTAACTTCTGTGAAGCAGGTAGATAACTGACACATACATCATTAAATATTAAAGAGTGTTCCAATACAAAGTTGTCCATATAATAACCTCCTCCCAAAGAGAGGCAACTATTGGGCATTGCCAAAAATCTGATTAAAAGAAGCATTAGCTGTGTTACACCTCCAGCAATTAGCTGACTTAGACAAACCCTTATTAAAGAGACGTTGTGGCGTCCAATAGACATAGAACAACAGTTTTTGCTGAATGACATATCCTGAGATCTATAGATGCTTCGGATACAGACACTAAAGTGGCACTGCATTGATTAGGCAAAATGGGACAGTCCAGTTCTCTATTCCATTCCTGCTTAAGACCCTGTGTATCATATTTATTCACCAATAATAATTATTTATAAACATGGATCGTGGGTCGATATAACTGATCAGCCTCAATAAGCAGGGTCAGGCCTGGTTATTACTTGGATGGGAGACCCCTCCTCTAGTTTCCTGCATTGAGCAGGGGGTTGGACTTGATAGCCTTGTAGGCTCCTTCCAACTCTATGATCTATGAAATCTATGACTCACTCCTTACCCCACAAACTCAACTTTAAAGATGCCCATCTATCTATATCCCATGAGATCTCATTAATCAACTTATTCAAGTTTAGCTTGGTAATTTGAGATAAGTCTCTGGGAATACATATTCCCAAATAAGGAATAAGATCTTCCTAAATAAGGAATAAGATCTGGGCACCATCGAAACTGCCAATTAGCTAATACACTATGAGATACAGTATCTCCAATCAGCATCAGTTCAGATTTTGATCAGTTAATTGAATAGCCAGACAGATCACCAAAATTATTGATCAATTGCATCAAAGCTGGAACAGATGACTGGAGTTCTGAGAAACAATAAAAGGTCATCAGCATAAAGAATAATTTTAAATTATAAACAGTCATGCACAAAGCCATGAATACTACTGTTCTGTCTAATAGCACCTGCCAGGAGTTCCAAACATAAATCAAATATCAATGGAGAAAGTGGAATCCCTGTCTGGTACATTTCCCAAGTGAAAAGAAAGCCGAAAAGAGAGAATTCGTCATAACTCTAGCTCTTGGGGTTGAATATAAAATTCTAACCCATTTCAAAAATTCTACAGGAAAGCTGAAATAACTCAGTGTAGCAAAAATAAACTTGCAGTGAATTTTGTCAAAGGCCTTTTCAGCATCCAAAGAAACAATGGCAGCCTGGTCTGTTCTATCAGTATTTAAGGCTATCAAATCAACAACTAATCTAAGATTATCAGCCCCCTGTCTATGTTTAATAAATCCCACCTGATCTGCTCGAACCAGTGTTGTAATAACTTGTTGCAATCTATTGGCCAGAGTTGCAATTAATATTTTAATACCTACATTAATTAACAAAATAGGTCAATAGTTAGTACTATAAGTGTAATCCTTGCCAGGCTTAGGATCATTTAATAATGAAGGAAAGGAGCCCAATTCAAAAATACGGTTATAAAGATGATGAAACTTTGGAACAGATTGGAAAATGTTTTATACCACTCAATTGGAAATGCATCTGGACCAGGTCATTTCCCAGTATCCATATTTGCAGTTGCTTTCATAATTTCCTCAATATGCAAAGGAGCCAAAAGAAACTGCTGTTGTGAGGAATCTAAACATGGAAGATCAACATGAGGAAAAAAGATGTTTCACTATCTGTACTATACAAATCAGAATAAAACGTTTAAAATTGTGAGTTTATATCTATAGGAGAGGTGTGCATCATATCACTCTCATCTTTAATCACTGAAATAACATTTCAATATTCTTCCTGTTTAAGCCAATGTTCCAGAATCTTATTGGGGTGTTCACCATTTTTCCAATATGCCTGTCATAAACTGGTTAAAGCAAATTCTGCCTGCTGAGAAAGAATATTACTCAACTCCTATTTAACATTCTGCAGTGGCAGATAAAGTTGTGCAGTTGGGCAAATGGCAATCTGGGTTATAAGAAATTTCATATGGGCATTCTTACCAACACCTTTTTGCATGGGTCACATATGCATGAGGACCTTAATTTTCTGAATACAGCCCTTTTGTCTGGCTTTGTGAGACTTGATCCAGTCTACCTGTATATCTTCTCTTTTGCAGCAATTCCTTCCTTCACTTCCACTGCCATCATTAAATTGCACCCCTTTTATTTAAAATAGACCTTTCCCCCTAAGGTAACTGCCCATTAGACTTGAGACAAATCAGATCAGAGGTACCAGGAAAGTAAACAAAGATATACGGTATATTATTTTATTAAAAAGAAAACAAGAACACTTATTATTTAAGAAGGTTGTTAATACTTTTAAACAGGGATTCTATACAGTTACTTTTACCACCAATCAGGTGTTAGAAGCCCCAGTTTCTAACCCTAACCAAACTTAAGCCAATTCCCCTCTCGGGCTCCACCCCAGTTAACTTGCAGGCCTAGTGATGAGGGCTTGAAAGGCAGGCTTGTCTCTGCTCAGGTTTGACTTCTACTTGGAACCTTCAAGACTGTTCACCAGGCTTCTCCTAAAGCCTTCAGTTTGGTCCTGAAGCTGCTCAATCTTCAGACCACCGCCACCAGCTGTCACTCAGGCTTCCAACTCTTTCCGCCGAAGGCTGCTCCAGGAGTCTTTCTCTCTTCACTTGCAGACCTTCTCCAGCTTCTGCCTCATGTGCTCTCAGTTCGTCTTCCTGGCTGATGTCTTCTTTAGGCTCCCCAGCATCTCATGAAGACACCTCCCGACAACTCTTCCCCAGGAAATCTCTCCTATCAGACCGCTTCTTATATTCTCTCCAGTCAGAAACCTCCAGCCAATCAGCTTTGGGGTGGCCAACATTCCGTCACCCCATCTCTTTGTAAACTGTGGACCAATGGGGATCTTTAGAATGTTATTCCCCAATCAGATGGTACCAATTTCAATCCTACCCTACCATATAACTAGACAGAAACCTGACTTCATTTTCACCTCCTAGTGGCAACAGTAACTGCCAGTTTGCCAGCACACCATATTTACAATGTAACACTCCTCAGGCACAAGGCTCCAGTAAAAAGCATACATTTTTCTTTTATTGTTAACCCATTCAGACCCTCAGTGGTTGAAACAGAACAAGTTAAACTTTTACCTCAGTTTCTAAACCATGTGTTTTTTTATGTGACAGGTTTCCTCCAGGAGTAGTGGGAGTAGCAACCTCTGGGCTGCCGGAGCCACCAGTAGAGGGGATTGTAGCTCACGGCATTCCTTCTGTGTCTCACTCTGCACCACACACCCCTTCTCCAGGAGAGTCAAGCAAATTGGAGCCAGACAGAGAAATCTCCACTGACCAGTAGCAACTCTGTTGTCCTTTTAACCCCTCATAAGAAAACAGGGGAGGTCTCCTGTTTTTAGGACATATTGTGACCCCCATGGACTGTTTCCTGTTCACACAGGACAGGAGAATGCATTTCATTGTTGGCAAATTCTATCTCTTGCCTTTAAACAGGTATTTTATAACAGATTTAGTTTAAATCTCTTGGTGAATCTCTTTCCTTGTCTGGGGTAATGAAGCAGTGACTTTTTCATCCTCTTGGTAATGTTTAGTTTTAACATGCAAGTCCTCATGCACCTGCCTCCATTGTGTGGTACAGGAGAACAGTACCTGGCTGAACACTGAGAACTCCAGTGATTCCATGGCTGATTTTTAAAGGTGGTTTCTTAGGTTGAAGATACAGGTACAAGTGACAAAGAACACTGTAATGGGGAGCGGGGGAAGCTGTGCATGTGGATTGCTTGGTAGGAAGATGGGGAGCCCTTGCTCAGTTGTGGGCACTTACTGCTTTGATCCTGCCTGCATGCTGTTACCTGATGTGGTTGGTGGGTGATTTTTTCCCAGGGGGCTGAGGGTAAGTAATTACACAAGCCAGAGTGAATTTGAAATTCTTTCTGGAATCTGATTTGTGTTCAAAACATGTGCAGAGAAGCAGTTGAATTGTCTTGACAGTCAAGAGGCTTGTGAAGTTGCAGGAAGGAAGGGTCAACTGAGATTTGGTCCCAGCTCAGGGAATGAGGACTCAGCTCCACATAGGGAGGTAGGAGGAATTTCAGAACTCAAGGCTTCAGGTTATGTAAATGCCTGTTCTTTGCACACTAATAGTGCAACTTTGCTACAAGAAGATGATTATGCTGAAATCCTAGAACTTAACTTAGGACCCAAGTCTCTTTGACCTGTATTTTAACACACATCAAAGGCCAAGCTAGGATTGTTCCCTCAGATTTTGTCTAGTGTGAAATGTTCCAGGTGTGTGCTGAATCTTCATGTTCTTTACTTCAACTCTTTTCTCTGAATTGAGTCCTTGTCTTGCAAGAAACAAAAACCAACAAAATTCATTCTCAGAGCCTGCAGATAGCTACGCAGATTGTTTCTGAAAAATTAAGTTGGTCTATTACATGACAAGTTTCTAACTTGGTTGTGTTTTAAAGGAGGCATTTAAACCCTAGAGGCAGAACTAGGGTTGTAAATTGTCTTTTGTGGGTGGGTGGGTATTGCTTATTCCCTGGCACATTGTGCAAACACCGTATACTTCATCATGAAACAGAATATTTATTATTGTTGGAAGGTAGCCTTGTCATGTTGCTTGGACTTCACAGTACTCTTTGACCATGAAAAAGAATGGTTCTTAACTAACTTGTCTAAGTAAGCAGCAGAGAGGGAAATTTTGGGAACGGAGAATGGGAATTCTTTGTTCTGATTAGAATCCATCTTTCCCTTTTCCAAACAAAAATGCCATTCAAACAAGCTGGAAATTGCATAGAGTAGAAACCCCAACTTAGAGGTTCGCTTACAACTGAAAATTGTTAATAGGTTAGCACGTTCCCAAACTTCCCATTGTTCTCCAGACTGTCTTGCAAATGTTGCAGGATTTTTTTTTTCAATGCCAAGTGCGAAGTGATCAGTATGTGGTGGTTCCTTTAAAGTGAGGGAGGAGTTGAGGAAGATGGAAATCTAATTTTTGTATTGTCCAGATTTGGTTCTTTCCTTGAGATGGTATATGGTTCCCTGATAGTCTGTGCTCTGTTAGAATGTGAGTTGGAAGTGCTTGTAGTGTAGGCTCTGATAGTGGGGGAGGCACAATAGCTTTATAATCTCTTGGATGATTATGACTACGTGTTCAAAATTCACATACCTCTTGGGTTGCTCAGGGTTTTTAGCACTACATGCATGGGGGGTGCATACTAACAAATGTTAGTGCTAAGTGTGTGGCAGTAAATGTGGGGAGCCTTTGAGTGAAGTTCCAGCTCTGAAGAGCTTTAATTTGGGGCAAAATCAACAGCTCCAGATTTTTATTTAATCTGTGTACTAATCTGCTCTAACCAATTTAAAAACTGGAAGTAGGTATCATTTGTGCTATTGCAGGCATAACATAATGCTGACCCTTAACCAGAGTTAAAGGATTGGGAATAGCCTGTGGGACAGCACACTCCCTCAATCCCATCCCCTCCCCTCTCCTTGTGTGTGAATTTCCTGTGCCCTCCTATCTCAATTCCAAAATCTCGGTTCAGGATGTCTCCAGATCTGTGTTAACCAGCATTAACATTGGTCAGAACAAACTGGACCAGAGTAAAGAGGGCAAAATGAATGTGTCTGTGAAAGGAGACACAGCATATGATCCCATGCATATGCTGCTGATCTGTTAGCCCTAGTCAAGGGCCAGCATTGTTTTATGTCTGCACCAGCCCTTGAAAAGGTATGCTCCCTAGTGGGTAAACTTGCCAGCTGTAAGTGGGCTACATGTATTACCCTTCTCAATCCATTTGTTGAGAGGAAAACCCTAATCTACAAATGTTAACACATTTTTGATGCACCTCAGCCATAACATCAGGTGCTACTCCAGAGGATAATTCAGGGCTGTCTGTATTCTGTCAAACCACCATCCCACTGAACCCAAAATCCTGATACATAATGAATAGCTTCCAGAGGGATAGCCATGCTTGTCTGTTGCAGCAAAAACAACAGAGTCTTGTAGCACCTTAAAGATTAACAAATTTATTCTGGCATAATCTTTCATGAACATAAGGTGCATGAAGTGTAATCCTATATTGGCAGGTGTGTGTATATGCCTACCAGTTTAGGATTCGTGCATCTAATGAAGTAGACTGGTCCATGACAATTTATACCATTAAAAAAAAGTTAAGCCTTTTAAGGTGCCACAACTCTTAATTAAATATAAACATTTATGTTGTTTATTATAAACATTTCTTCTTCCAATAGACTTTCATATTTGAAATGTTTTGCTGTGACTGACATGGCAGGGAAGTGCAGGGTGAGAAGGGCATGGAGATTGGGGTTCATGAGATAGAGGGTAGGAAATAGTCTCCATGGACGAAGAGCAGGGAACTGTGGAGGGCCCTGAGGCCCTGCCACATTATCTTTTAGTTTCTTGAACTTGATTAGATATTGGTCATTCATTATCAAGCTGTTGACTACAACCATAAAAGTTGGTATATACTTTTAAAAATGTAAGCTGAGATTCTCAGGATATCAAGTTTGATTACAGAGCCTGTACTTACATGGTGCCGAATACACACTGCCCTGGGTATGAGGAAATAAGCCTCTCTACTAACCATGGTTTTTATCCTACTAGGAGATATCGGTGTATTTCACAGGCCTGTTGCAACCCAAATAATATCACTGTGGCTTTATAACTGCCACTTAAGTTCTGGCATCCCATGGGTTGAGCATTCCTACTGTAGAGAATCAGGAAGCTGATTGCTCCAGTGTCATATTGTGTTACAAGCAGAGTACATCAGCAGCTTTCCCCCCAACTTGCTGCTGGCAATTCCTATCTTCTGTTTATAAGATTTCTGATCAATGTCCCCAGCTGTGGGATTGCACAGAGTCTGTTCATCTTGCCTGTTTCAGGGAGTAGTGCAAGATACATTTAATTAAAGGTGGCAGTCGTATATTAGTAAGCAAGATATTTTTTACACATGAATACCTCTAAAGACTTATCAGGTAAAACCTCCATAAGGAGAGAATTTGGGAAGATCCCAGCTGGCTAGCACTGAGCCTCTTGTTTTGTCTAGAAACCATGCTGGTTGGCATAATAGAAATACATTCGTAACAATGGTAGGGTTGCATCTCTCTATGAATGATGGTGGAACATGGTTTAAGCCTTAAGCCCTCAAAAATAACCAGTATTACTCAGATCTACATTTGGGAATTAAAATGACTTTGAAATTACCAGAGTGGCATTACTTGAGGGTCCAGATCAGGTTTGAGACTCTAGCTAATCAAGCTTCTGTTCCAGAAGGCAGGACTGGCCAGGTGCTGATGAAAGTGCTCCAGTTGCACATCATGGTATATTGTTGGGTAGAACTAGCAGTCGCCACAAGAATCTTGGGTATAAATGCTAAAGCAGAGTTTCTTGCCTGACACCAAACACTGGTTCAGTGACCCCTTTCTCATGTGTAAAGATGTGCAACTCATTGCTCCAAGTTTTACACATGCTGGGGGAAGAAAGAAATGAGAGAAATAAAAACTCATTTTTAAATTGCCTTCCTTCAGAATTAATGTGGAGCTTAATCCCAAAGAACGTCTTTTCCTAATGTTGAGGCAGGAGTGCCCTGGGTCATGCCAAGCTTATCTGCAGGAGGAGCTCACTCTGTCCTAAGGTATATACTGCTTGTCAGGTTTGCTGTTGCTGACCAGCTTTTTTATAGAGGACTCAGAGTTTCAGAAATATATTTTTGTAGACAATAACTAAACTGTGAAACTTAAACAATAAAGCATGTAAAAGCATTTCCAACATTGTTTCCTGTACAGATGTTTCTCCCTTCAACTCTCTCCTGGCTTTTGTTAGAAGTTTGACAGTTTCTTGAATATATTTTAATAAATATTTCCTTTATGGTCAGATGGGTCTTCTCATTTCACTGTGTTGGTGTATTTGACTATTCCTGATGGAGTCAAGTGTTGCCAACTGTTGTCTTAAACTTTTGCCCATCTGTGCAGTTGGTACACTTGATGTGAAATCTGGTAAGCCTAAGGTGGGGCGTCGGGGGGGGGGGAGATGAATCTAGGTAATGATTTTAAGGCATGTCTTAAATACAAACATTATTTAGGATGTCTGAAAATCTAAATCTATTATACAATGTAAATGACCACAAGGGAATTGAGTACTATGTAACTATTATTTTTTTTTATTTATTTATTACATTTATACCCCGCCTTTTTTCCTGCAAGAAACTCAAGGCGACTTACATAATCCTCCTCATCCTCCTCTCAATTTTATCCTCACAACAACCCTGTGAGGTAGGTTAGGCTGAGAGGCAGTGACTGGCCCAAAGTCACCCAGTGAGTTTCATGGCCGAGCGGGCCATGAAACTCACTGCCCTTAAATGTAACATTTTCTACAATTAGTGGGCAAAAGCTGGCATAGGTATGTAGTTACTTTGATCCAGTTGTGCTAGTCAAATGATAAAATTCTGAGAACAGCAACAAAAGCATCTATACAAATTGTGCTGAATGTACTGTAATAAGGCAGGATAAAAATTTATGTTTGTAGTAGACAGCCTTCTTCAAATGCTGTGTCAAAAATAGAGCAATGGCCCTCTTTAACAAGAAAATAGGGTTTTTTTTGTAGTGCAGTATGTATTTGTATATTGTCTGAAATAAGAATTCCTTTAAAACACAAGTGCACTATTTGGAGAACACTTACATGATTTCCAATTGCAGATAGCAAAAGCTCCATTTATTATGGTTATGGTTGTAAGCTATCTGTGGCCTTGTCAACAATACTACCGGTGAAAGCAGAGCTTAGTCTTCCTACACTGAAATAATTTAAGTGGCTGCTCATTAAGACAAGACCAAATGGAAAACAGGGCAGCCCTTTTATGCCTCAGCTCAACCAAGGAATGGTGGATAGTAATTCAACCTTCCTCCAAACTTTGCCCACCATGTTCATTCAGGTATGAAAAGTATTCCTTATTGCATTTTGAGGAGAGATTATGGATACTATTTCATGAAGGTTAAGGCTATCAGTGGCTACTAGTTGTGATAACTTGGCTATATATTACCTCCAGGAGCTGCCTCAACACCAATTGCTGGGAACCATGAGCAGGAGAGTGCTAAAGGCACTCATGGCCTGTCTGTTGGCCTTTCCATAAGCATCTGGTTGGCCACTGTGGGAACAGAATGCTGGCCTAGATAGGCCTTAGGTCTTTTCCAGCACGGCTGCTCTTGTGTTCTTATTCAAGGCGTGAAACGCAGCGTACGACATGAGCCCCTACACTGCCCCCTACAGAGAAAGCCAGGTAGAAGACGCGCAGGGTAAGAGCATAATGGCCGCAAGTGCATGCCGGGAGCGAAGAAGTAAATAAATAAATGCTCGTGCGGTGCATGCTGGGAACACTAAATGGGAGGGGCTGGCTGGCGCGGGGCACGCCGGGATCGGAGAAGAGCCTGGCGCGGGGCACGCTGGGATCAGGGCGGGCAGTGTTCGGGGGGCCCAGCGTAGGCTGTCGCTGGCTCGCTCGGTGTCTGTGGCGGCTGTTGGGCTCGAGGACGCAGCGGAGGCGGCTCCTGCCCGGCGGGGATGGCGGACGCGGCGGCCTCCCCGGTGGGGAAGCGGCTCCTGCTGTTGCTGGTAGCGGGGACGGGCGAGAGTGAGGCGACAGGAACGGAGCCTGGGCCTGCACTGCCCTCCCGGGCCTGGAGAAGCGGAACCGTGCGGGCCATGAGTGGGGCCGTACCCCAGGATTTAGCGGTGAGCCCCCTTGGGCGCTGGGTGGCCGCGGCTGCCTGTCCGGCTTGCTGGCTTGGCGTCCTTATGGCCCGTGTCTGTCTGTGTGTACATATCTAAACGGGGGTGGGGGTTGCTGAGCTGCTTCTGCTTGGACTCCGGAGGAGGAGGAGGGGTTTATCTGCTTTCCTCCTCTGGCCGAGATAACTCAGGCTCTTCTCCCTGCTCCTCCTCCTATCTGGTGGCGACGGCCGCTCTTGCAGGATCTCTTGCTGCGGGTGATCTCGATTTCAGGTGCAGCATTTATGGCGGTCCTTGTTTTTCTTGTTGTGAGACAATGTGTCGGGTGCCCGAGCCCATTTACCTCGGAGGATGTGGGGTGGGTTTACTGAGGGGCGGAGAGGGGAAACAAGCTCTTGTTAAAGCGTGTTTACGACAGTTTGGTTGGTGGGGCTGCAAACCTATTTTACAGTGGTGCAGTCCGTTTGGGAGTGTGGGATCTCTTAAAAGGTTTCTCATTTTCTACTTCAGAATTGTGCCGTTCTTAAATTGTTCTTTGTTAGCTAGGGATATTTTGCCGTAGTAGAGAAGTCTCCACCAGAGTGATGGAAAAATAATTTTGTAAGCTGATTTGCTATTATGTGTTTCATATATTTTTCCTGTTAAATCCTATAGAAGGGAAGATCTAAACTTCCAAAATGTTTCGGCAAAGTACCTGGCCTAGGACCTTCAAGTGTTTAACCATAATGATGGGGTAGTGGTGGTTGTGCATTCGTTTCCTGATTACATGGGGATTCTTTTTATGGGATATGTACTACGTTTGGTTTTGAACTGAAACTAATGTGCATCCTGGGTGCTAATTCAGTGCTTTTGCTATGGTGATAATGCCACTGATGTCTGTACAGCACAACAGTCAATATTTTTATGAAAACCCCACACCACTCAATTCCTGATTTTCAAGGTACTTCATGACCCCTTGTTCAATTTTCTGCATGTATGGACTAGGGGTCCCTAACCTTTTTGAGCCCACACATTTTGAAATTTGAGAAACGTGTTGTGGGTGCCACCACAAAATGGCTGCCGGGGGGGGGGGGGGCTGGCTACTCACGAACATGCCCAAGAAACAAGGCAGAGATTGGATTTCAGCCTCAAATGCCAAATCACATATTTGTCCCCACACAGCACAACAAAATTTATCAGAAGGAAAACAGAGCAGACAAACTGAAGAGGCTGAGACAAGTAACTTGTCCAAGAAACTGAGTATAAGCAGAAGTTGAGTCTGAGCCCAAATGCCAAATTACATATTATTTGATATTATCAAAATAGCCATTTTCCCTTCTATCTGGTGATAGAGAAACACCCCATGCAAGCACATCCAAGCAGTAGCCCCCCATACCACACAAATACACCCCGACAATACATCTTCACCCAAAACCTCCAGGCAAACACACCCACCCACAGAGCTAAAAACTTAAAAACAGCAACAGACATGCACACCCCAGGCACTTCTTGGCACACTTTTAGCCCACATCAGGATGCTCCCCACTGCCCATTCCCCCTCCCCTTTTTAGAAGAAGTTTGGGTGCGCTGGAGAACAACGCACTGGCTTCAGCTGCCTCATCCTCTTGCTTTTTCTAATAATGCCTTGAGGCATTCTGGGAAATGAAAGAAAGATGGCTGGATAGTTAGACTCTGGAGCTTGCCTCCCAAAGGTTTAAAAATATATATAAATAAGTTAAAAATGAAAACTCAGTAGGAGCAGGAGGCCTTGGTGGGAGTGCCAGGGCACCTGTGGGCACCAGACAGACTAAAACACTAGTGTTGCAAATAGGTATGTAGCAACTGCTTATTCATCCCTCTTTGTGTCATACCTGTTGTCATTGCCTTCCCAAACCACTACCATACTATCCTAGTTGCCTGTCCTGGTGCTTAATTGTCACGACAGACCTTAAAAGCAATGCTGAGTTATTCTCCTTGTCATCCTGATTTTAAAGGACTAGCAGAGTCAGTTGGGCTTTTTGTGGTGGATGAGGGAGAGATGGACAGGTGTGATTTGCCACTTGGTTACTCATGTGGGAACAACAGTCTATTCAAGTGAGTGGCAAATTGTATCTCTGTGACAAGAGACTAAGTTCTCTTATGAATTGGGAACTTCCAGGAAACAAATAACATGAATACAGCTGACAATTGTCACAATGCGGTAAGGGGGAGATGGGGAAGGGGCAAGTGGAGTAATATAGTTTGCCTGGGCTGGTGCTTTCTAACATACTATATAAATGATCTGATCTGATTGACAGCAGTTAAAATGACAGTTCTTCCTCGTCTGATGTTCCTTTTCCGAACACTTCCAGTAGATATCCCCCAGTAACATTTATATAAATGGCAGGAAAAAATTAACTCTTTTATTTTTGCTACAAATCGTCTCAGAATTAGGGCAGCCTTACTTTATCTTCAAGCTCAACAGGAGCGGTGGGGAATACCGAACTGGCAATTAGTATATTATGATGCCTGTCAACTTCAGCAAATGATCCCCTTATTAACAGAAGATGAGGGAAAGCATTGGGTATCACTGGAAAACACAGTATTAGAGGGAATATCTCTAGGTGATTATTTACTTCTAAACAGAAAAAAGAATCTTCGGTATCTAACTCAAAATAGATACACTCTGAACACCTGTCAAAGTTGGATAAGATGGGCAGAGAGACTTTCCCCAGGAATGTCTCCATTACTCCCATTGGAAAGTCACTCTAATTTTTGTAACAAGGCCAGAACCTACAATCTGGCCAAATGGAAAAATAGAGGATTGCAATGTCTTCGCCAATTTTTTCATGAGGGTCAACCAATAAAAATGGATTTGTTAAAAGAAAAGCTGGGTGAAGTGGCTCTTCCCTGGCTTTTATTCTGTCAACTCCGATCCTTTTCAAGTTCTTCTCAGGTGAAGAAAGATGCTACTAGAAGTCTCACATGGTTTGAAAATATAATAGCTGAGAATACAAGAATGACTCAGGGATCAATTTTGGCTATTTATAAACAACTTTTGCAGTTTAAATTTGATATACACTCCCCACAAAAAACCTGGTGGGAAATTAATTAGAAGGTTAAGGTGGACAATAGCAATTGGCAAGATTTATAGAATAAGCCTTCCTATAGATCAGTGTTCTCCAACCTTGGGTCCGCAGATGTTTTTGGCCTACAACTCCCAGCATGCCCCAGCCAGACCCAAAGTTGGAGAACACTGCTATAGATCAATCTCAGCCCGCACCAGAAAAATGTCTTTGAAAATTGTTCACGGCTGGTACCTGACTACAAGGTGCCTCTCAGTTATGACTCATTCAACCTCCCCACAGTGTTGGAGGGGGTGCCAAGAGTCAGATACATATTTGCATATGTGGTGGGACTGTGCAAAACTTCAGCCCTTTTGGCGAGCTGTGATAATAGAGATTGGCTTAATTATGAATCAACAAGTTCCACATTCACCGACTCTAGTGTTATTAAATCTTTTTTTGGGAGACACAAATGATCTGAATAGTAAGGAGTTAATTACTCACTTACTCATGGCTGCCAGGCTCACAATTGCAAGATTTTGGAAGGGCTTCAGCTTTCAGGGCTTGGATTATTGGTACAATATGGTATGGCAAATGGCCTTAATGGAAAAAATATTCCATAAGCTGAAGGTGGCAAGGGGTCAAAGTAAACATGATTCATTTTATGCGATTTGGCATGATTTTATTGTTTATATGAATAGGATGGGAAATCAACATAATATTCTTTCACAATATAAAACCTTGTGGATACTATAAAGAATAATGAAATGACAAATGTATTGATTTTACACAATTGCTGTTTAATTAAACTATTTAGGCTGAAAGTATGCCCCTTATAACCTTAAACTCAATAGCAACCTAAGTTATTCTTTACTACTTATAATTGATGTAACACGGATATACAATTATTTTTTGTCTGTTTGTTTTTAGTTAATCCCCCCCTTTATGGTTTTGTTTAATTTCTGTGTTAAGCAGGAACTTAATAAAATATGATTTAAAAAAATAAATGATCTGGAGACACACATTTTTAAGGTGGACAAATTAGGTAGATGGCACAGTGTTCAAAGTAGTCAAAAACACCATTCTGAGAGATAGAGCAAGAGAATGACAAATTTGATTCCAGGTTAATAGGCAGGGTACAATATGCTTTGGAAACAATTATTCTGATAATACAGAAAAATGGAAAAAATACTGAATTGGCCACAAATAACTGCAAAAGAAAGATCTTGGGAGTTCATGGAACCGTTGTCTGAAAAAGTCAGCTTGAAGGTGTTTGAATGCCATGTATGTAGATTTACCAAGTCTGAAATGGACAAACCACCTGGGGATTGTGTTCATATGCATGTTGATTGTTACTAGTCTTAAAGAGTGACCATCTCCTCTGGGAGTTGGTACTTCCCACTTGAAAGTACTCCCCACCCCCTCTTTTCTGAACACTTCCTTGGTGTGCTATGATTGTGCAAAATGCAAACACAAATGTTTAGGAATCATAGAAATATCTGGTATGTCTTTTTAAAATGTGGGATGAATGGAACAAAGTACTTCAGAAAGGTTGTGTAGAGGTGGAAAATATGGATTAAAAGGCTTCTAAAAAGAGCAGGTGTATTGAGGTGGTATTTTTAGTGTTGGCTTACATATTTTGAAGAGAGAGTTCTTGAGCCAGTAGGAAATTCTAATATTTTGCTGAGGTAGTAATGATATGAGGAAAATGAGTGCTTTGTTAATCAGACCAATGGCTGTCTACTCCAGTATCCTGCAGGAGGTCTTCAGGGGATGAGAGTATTGAACAATAATGGAGAAACTAGTTTTCTGTAAATTGGAAGATAACTCTTGACCATAAAGACATAATCCCTTAAGTCCTAACTTTTCAGTTAGAAAAAGGACTGCTGAAAGAGACATGATAGACATTCATAAAATCATGTGTAGTGTGGAGAAACCAAGTAAGGGAAAATCATTTTTGTTATTCGATTTAGAAAACAAGACAAAAGAACTCTGGGGTTGTTCACTGAAATTGATAGGCAGTTTAGGACAAAATACTACTTTCCCCCCTTTTGGTGAATTAACTTTTAGGCTTTGGTCTGCTGTCAGAAGACAGCTGTAGAGCTTGAACAACAATTGCTTTGTCTCAGTAGGCCAGTTCTTGTTAATGCCATTTTTACTTGTGGTAATCAATAAATAGAAGCAGGGACACTTGGCATACCTATGACTTGTTTTCTAACCCACTTTGACTGTGTCCTGTTATGAATCAAAACAGTACATCTTGCTTGGAGAGAAGCATATTCGTAGCTATTTGTAATGGGGACACAATTTGTTCTGTCACTTGATTGTAGGTGGCCAGAATTGATGCATTAATTTTGGTGGGGGAGGGGGATTTAGTGTTGGCATGTATATTTTGAAGAGAGAGTTCATGAGTCAGTGGAAATTCTAATAATTTGCTTAGGTAGTATCATTATATGGAAAAGAAACCCTAGAGATTTGTTAGATCAGACCAATGGCTGTCTACTCCAGTAGCCTGCAGGAGGTCTTCAGGAGACAGGAGTACTGAACAATAATGGAGAAATTAGTTTTCTGTAAATTGAAAGTTAACTCTTGACCATAAAGACATAATCACGTAACTCTGTAGATAATTTGATTTGTCTAGTCCCTTTAGTGCTTTTTACTAGCACCACAGTCCAATCTTATTCTGCTTTCAGAGGCATACATTAGCTTCCTTTAATTTTTGCATTGCACAAGTTGTTTCTAGTGGATTCTCGCTTAGCTATATCTTTCCTATCCCGAAAAGTTCTAAACATTAGAATTAAAGTGTATTTTCCCAATAAATTTCATTTTTGTACTTCAACAATAGACTTCACCTATGTGAACTCCTTCTGTGTGTTATGGCAGTCCAGTACTTTCTAGGTGCCATGACTATCTCCTTTTTGTAAGAGCCTTTGGGT
Source organism: Shinisaurus crocodilurus (assembly GCA_021292165.1). Lineage (NCBI taxonomy): Eukaryota > Metazoa > Chordata > Lepidosauria > Squamata > Shinisauridae > Shinisaurus > Shinisaurus crocodilurus. Next base: position 118,584,452 of record CM037881.1, read on the forward strand.
AAGGTATTTTTGGGGCTCATTCTTATCCACAAGTGTTTGTAAGCTTAAAAATGGCAATTCCGATAAAGATATTTCTTCCACTGCAGAAGGGACTGTATTTCTAACCTTTTGATTTTTGACTAGTAACATAATTAATGGTAGCTTCCCTATCGTTTCTGGAAGGCTGTTATAAAATTGGTACTGTCGCACATTATATAAAGACATTGTTTTAAAAAATGATTATATGCCAGTTACTAATTCAAGCTGTTTAATATTTAAAGTTTGTAATCACCAAAAAGTTTATCTTATCCTATTGATCTTGGTCTAAAACTCTTAAGAAAATTCCTTGTTATAAGACACTGAATGGTACAAATGGAAAGGATCCATGTTAACTGTTAATGCAACAGGAACAGAAAAAGCTATACTACCAGTTTTAACAAAACTTTTGCAAGAATTCTAAAGAACTTAATCCCTTTCCATATTTATCATTTATTTTTCTTTTTTTAAAGCTAGCTTTGACCATATCGTACTGGCTATTAATATATCTTGTAGTCTTTACTTTACCCACCTTGCACAGCAGATGTTGCGGTCAACTGTGCCAAATATCATATACCGTAAGTTTCCAAAGTCTAATATGAATATACAGGTTACTGAGAGATTTCAGCTCATAACTTTTTCTGAAGTATACTTTTTCTGCTGAGAGTTTTAACTTCCTCCAGATCTGAACTTATTTTTTTCTTGAAGGGGAAATCAAGGTTTCTGTTCTCTAGCTTATTTATAACTGTACTTCTAGGAGCAATTCAAAGATGTTTGGTCTGCATCCTGAACCTTTACGCTTTTTATGTTGTAGTAAATAAATACAAAATTGTGTGGAGTAACTGTATTTTGATGAGGTAGTTTAGAATACTGGTATAAGCTGACATAATTCAACTCCTTTTAAAAACTGACCAAACTTCTTGATGGTCATTGTGTTGGGAGATATAGTGGGAGAAAGATGGGGACATCAGATAAATTCCATGCAGGTATTTAGAGAATGGAGGTATAAATAGTAGCAGTTCTGTTAACAAATATGGCATGGTGCCATTTGATTACATTAACTGAAATATTGCTCTTGTATTTCCATCTTCATAACTATTGAAATGTAAATCCTAACTGCTGTCCCTACAATTAAGTTATATAATTAAGATATATATTGAGCAAAGTGAGGCTTTTGGCTTAACAGAACCCTTGAGCATTTTTTTGTAAGTAACATAGTTGAACATTGCGAGATTGGTCCAGTTAGGGACATCACGACAACCCAGGATTTTTTTTTAAACCCTGGGTTGTTGTGAGTGATCATGCTAGTGCATGCTGCCTGGTTGCTCCTGCTTGCAGCTAAACAATCTAGGGACTCTCCATCCTTGGGTTGTCTAGTGTTGTGTGCAAACCAGGAACTCTGGTTTGTTGGGGGAGAGACAATTCAGAGCTGGAACCCACAGTCTCTCCCCCAACAAGCCAGAGTTCTTGGTTTGCAGATAGTGCTTTCGCTTGCAGTGCGAGTGATCAGGCAGCATGCATGCTGGCTCAGCTTGTCTGAGTGTGGAAAGCTAAGCAGGGTCAGGCCTGGTTATTACTTGGATGGGAGACCCCTTCTCTAGTTTCCTGCATTGAGCAGAGGGTTGGACTCAATAGCCTTGTAGGCCCCCTCCAACTCCTTTCATAATGAAATCTAAGCACTCTGCCTCATTCATGGCAACCCAGGGTTTTACAAAACCCTGGATTATCATGTCATCTGAACCAGGCCATTGGAATGAAAAGTCATACACACATTCATGGCGCGGTCCTACATTCCAAGTTCAGCTACTAGCTCAACACCCACAACAGTTTTAATGGGGAACAAAGGAAGATGGATAGCACAACACATTGCAATATGCCTCTCAGAATGAAAGTTGAGGTGCAAATTTAGGATATTATTCTGTGTTTCAAGGAAACCCCAGCTCAACCCCCAAACCCACTTAAGATGACTGAAGCATGTATTCAGGTAATTAAAAGCTTACTGTTTTCATTGCTCATTACCATTAGATATACATTTAAATATCCTATTTATCAGTATCACCTGTATACAGGTGACACCAACCTCTTTCCTTCTATCCCTGAACTGTTGCCCACACATCACTCCCATATTCAAGCCTCTCTGATATTTCTGTTTGGATGCTTCGTCATAGTCTTAAATTCAGTTTGTCCAGACTGAACTTCTATTCTTCCTACTCAAGCCCTCCTTTTTTAATACACTTTCCAATTCACTGACAGTGTTACCATTGGATATAACCTTAGCTTTATCATTGACTCCTTTCTCTCCCATAATCAATTCGTTCTCAAGTTGTGTCACTTTTCCCTTTACAACCTTGCAAAAATATGGGCTTTCCTCTCAGCAAAAACTCTGGTCCATGCTCTTGTCATCTGTCACTTAGGCTACTGTAATCTTCTCCTCTCTGGCCTTCTGTTTTCTCATTGTGGTCCCCTCTCATCTATCCAGCACTCTGCTGCCAAAATAATTCATGTGATGCCTGTCCTTAAATTCCTACACTGACTTCCTGTCTGTTCCTGGATCCAGCACAAGCTTAATGTTCCACCCTCTCATTTCATTGGAGGGGGCAGATCTTAAAACCCAGCCAGCATGGGACAGGTAAAGATCTCTCTCCTACAATACCTCCTCCCCACAAAATTACACAAAAAATAGCAGCACAGATGCCAAGGAGAGTAGAATCTAACACAATGAACTTCAAAGTTAGAGAAACAGTGAGTAAATATTAATGTATAGCTTGCACATGACTAAATTGCAAGGAAATTGGGCAGATGAAGCTTTATTTCTGTGATCGCATCAGAAAGCTTTGAATGGTGGTTCTGGGATGTTGTGTGTAGACTGTATTCTGCAAAAGGTATTGTTTCAGAACCAGGCATCAACAATGTTACTTGCTAGCCAGTGTCCCTTGCCTCTTAGCAAGAAATAGTGACTTAGGACAGGCTCGCACTGGTGCAGCAATTTAAATAAGACTGAAAACACCTTGCATTTCTCCTACTGTTTCTGTCCATATCCAAAGCTTCCTGCAAGAGAAGACCTTACCTCTTCCTTGAACCCTCTAGTAAGTACAGAGGGCTGGATGAAGAGGTGGGGTCTTCTTTTGCAGGACATTTTGGAGAAGGCCCGCAACAGCAGGAGAAACAGCTTTCTTTTTCAATACTTCATCAAAGCATTCTACAGAAGACCTCACCTCTCCCCCTAGCGCTCTATGCTTGCTAGAAGGGTATGGGGAGAGTCAAAGTATTTTCTGACTTGCAGGAAGTTTTGGGGAAAGACAGAAACAGCAGGCATTGATCCCAATTTATTTTTTTCCTGTTCTTCTACAGTTTCCTGCAAGTCAGGAAGGTCTTGCCTCTCCCTCTAGCAATCACAGAGGGCATGGAAGAAAGGGGTGATTTTTCTCACACTGAAATTTGTTTGCACAAGAAAAGAAACAGCAGGCATTTCCCCAGCTGTTTCTTCTCTCATCCACACCTGTGTATAGACAAGACTGTGCCTCTCTCCCAAGCCCTGTGTGTTTAGCAGAGGACTTGGGAGAGAGGTGGAGTCTTGTCACCCCCAGAGCAGTTTTGGAAAAGATTAGTAAATAGAAAAAGAGCAGAGAGACTTCTGTTTTTTCTTACCTTCTCCACACCACAGTGCAAGCTAAAGAAACTGTGGCCTGTTCCAGATGCCCTCTGTACATGCCAGGGGGATGGACATAGACTTGTAGGGAGAACAGGTAAGAGGCTTGGCTAGTAAGCCAAGTTGATATTTGTAGACCCCCGTTCAAAATATCCATTTGACTGCCTAACTGTTGTGACTTTGTTCACATTTATGTTTGAAAGAACCCATTCTGGAATCTCTTGCAGATATTTGTGGAATTTGATCGGTGCAGTTGGAAGCAGCATGCTTGGGTGAAAGTTCATGCAGAAGAAGTGATAGTTTTGATGCTGGAAGGGTCTCTGGTTTGGGTCCCTCGAAATGAAACAATTCTGCTTCAAGGAACTAGAGTGTCAGTTGAGCATTGGCCAGGACTGGTGAGTATCTTCACTGGGTTTGTTATCCTTACTCAGAAGCAGGCTACATCATGCCAGATATTTATTACTGTTTGAGTAGAAGGCTTAAAAGTTATTTGTTCAAGGTTCTTCTTTACTTTAAATCTGGATCTAAGCTATTGTGGAATGTTCACTAATGAATTCAAACCTGTACAATTAAATCACAATGGAGAGTATTTATCTAATTAATACTGCATAAAATGCATATTAATATAATGCATATTAATACTGCATATTAATATAATGCATATTAATACTGCATAAAATGGTATTAAGCACTTGTTAACTTGGAATGCAGTTGTATCTAGATTGACACTCAAGTTATGGAATAAGCACAACGCTTGGGTGAGACAGATGTTTGTACAGTAGATCTAGTCTCCGAACTGTGTTGTCTTGATTTTCCCAGAAAGTTGTTTTGTTCCCTTCAGCAGATGATTGAGGAAGCCTGCTTCTTTATCATTTATTCTCCCAAGAACTTTCTAGGGAGGGTAAAATGAGGAAATGTTTATTATACCAATCACTTTTAAAAGATAGAAGATTAATTTGGGAGTCTGAAACCTATGAGAATATCTCATTTCAAATATGTGTGCTACTACCTGTTTTCAGGTCTTCATTTTTTCCCCTGTTCTCATTCACAGACTTTCACTCCTTTAGTAGATAAACTGGGTTTAGGCTCTGTGGTTCCAGTAGAGTCTCTTGTAGACCGAGACTTGAGGTTCCTCTCTGATGCCAGCGGATTACATCTTTTCCAGGTAAATTATTATTATTCAGTATATTTTTTTCAGTAAAAATTAAGAGGGCAGTATGATACTGGTATTTGAATGTGCTTCTTCTTTAGCTTTCCTTTCCTATCTTTATTTTCAGTAAGAAAAGAAGTTGCTATATTTGGGCAAGTTGCTTTTCACTGTGGAAGTCAAAATTCTTTAGAGGTGAAACTAGCTGGCTTTAAAATCCTGCATCATGGAACACAGTTGTTTTGGCTTCCGGGTGAAGCCGGTTTCACACTTCAATAGAGGGGTAAATGCTGTGGGAAAAGTGCTTAGTACACTCTGTTACTTTGTAAACTTATCCCTGACTGAAAATGTAAATATTGTGCAATAAATACATCAGAGTACTTGTTTTTCTCTTGCCCACAACTGTGCTTGGCAGAAAATACATATGGAGCATTTGGATATAAGTGAGTGAAGTAGTGGCAGAGTGACATTACTTTAGAAGTAGTTCTGAAACTCTTACTCCTTTCATTACGAAGGAGGAACATCAAGAAATAGGAGACAAAGAAATAATAACATATAGGCGATATAATTACGCACTTGTGTTGGCTATTTCCGAAACCGCTTTTTTCATATTAAAAACATTTTTTTGGCAGATGGCAACAGAAAGTCAGAACCAAATGCTCCAACAACAGCCTGTATTGAGGGAAGCTGTCAATGCATTGATTGGTGATCAGAAACTTCAGGAAATATTTAGCAGAGGTAAGACCATTTGGCTTTAATTTTTAAAAAAAATTAGTTCTCATTCTTCTTGTAACTACTGCTTAAGACACCACTCCTGCTCTTTCAGAGGTCTGCTTCATACTCCTCAAACTGAAAACAGGGATTAATTGAGTCTTATTGTGGATCACTTGGGGCAGGTTCCTACTGTTTAGGAAATGGGTTGCAACCATGGTTTTGCTGCAGCACCTGCACCTCTAGTTTTATTTGCCTGATGTTGGCAATAGACTGGATGAGGATGAAAAAAATTAAAGCTTAATCTAGACATGACAGAGGTGCTCCTGGGCAGGAGAATGGCAGATTAGGGAATAGGGGTTCAGCCTGTCATAGATTTGATGCAGCATTTCCCTTGAAGACTCAGGTTTATACCTTGGGTGTGCTCCTAGATCAAGAGGCTGGTGTGCCAGCTGCATCCATTCCTTGAAACATCAGATCTGGTCATGCTGACACATGCCCTAGTTACATCTTGGCTTACTGTGATGTGATGTGCTGTATGTGTAGTTCCCTTTAAAAAGTGTTTGGAAATTTCCGTTGGTCCAGAATGCTGTGGCCAGATGGTTGACCGGGGCCGGTTATTGAGAGCGTATGACTAGCTTCTTACAACAGCTCTACTTATTTCCAGTTTGTTTCTATTCACAGTTCAAAATGCTGGTCATGAATTTTAAAGTCCTAAATGACTTGGGCCCAGGTTATCTAAAGGACCATCTTTTCCACTGTAAACCTGCCTGGGCATTAAGATCTTTTTTGTGTACCAGCAGTGTTAGAAGAGTGTTAGGTGGGGACCCAAGAAACGGCCTTCTCAGTGGTTGTGCCCATGCTCTCAAACTCCCTTCCTGCAGAGGGCTGTCTAGCCCCCACTTTGATTGTATTTTGCTGACTAGTGAAGACCTTGTTCAGTGCTGTTTCAACCTATGGCCTATTTGCTGCTACAGATGATGGTTTTTAGTTTAGCTGACTGTTTTTATTTGTATCTGTCTTTTATCTGCTCATTTCATATATTTTGAATATGCTATTGTAATCGTATCCATTGTTAGCCATCTGTCTTGGGCACTTAGTGCAGGAAGAAGGGGTATACATTAAAGAAATAAGAACATTAGAAGAGCCCTGCTGGATCAGGCCAAGGGTCCATCTAGTCCAGCATTCTGTTCACACAGTGGCCAACCAGCTGCCCACGGGATCCCACAAGCAGGACAGGAGTGCAGCAGCACCCTCCTGCCCATGTACACAGGCATCCTGCCTCTGATACTGGAAGTAGCATAGAGCCAATCAGGACTAGTAGCCATTCATAGCTTTCTCCTCCATGAATTAGTCCAATCCCCTTTTAAAGCCCTCCAAATTGGTGTCCATCACTACATCTTCTGGAAGTGAATTCCATAGTTTAACTATTTTAAATAAATCAAAATAAATAAAATCAGTTAAAATAAATAAATACAGTATAAGTTTTTGGAAGTGGGTCTGCAAGTGGGATATTAGTGTGTGTCAAGCACTTAATGTTTTCCACAATTATTTCCCAACTTGTATATATAAAAACGAGAGCAACAATTCATTAGTAAATTAGAACTTATAACTTATGTTTTTGTATGGCGAGCAAATTCTGAAATAAAAAACCCTCAGTATTTTACCAGGAATCTTACAAACCAGGAATCTTACAAATTGAAAACACAAAACCCCACCGGATTATGGTGCCTACTTAAAGTAAAATATGGTTTAAAGGATGTTATCTTATGTCCCACAAAAATCCTAATTAAAACCTGTATTTGTGTACTGCATTTAAGAGACAGAGGGAACAATCCTATGGCCCCTAGCCATCATTGGAGGGGCCATAAGATAGTTCAGATTCCCAGATCTGAGGTTGGATACAGCACTCAGAGCTAGGAATTGGAGCCCTGACACACACACCCCAACCCCTCGCAGCCAGCATGGAAAGAACTGCGCCAGCTGCTCTCCGAGGTCAGAAAAGTGACCTCAGAGGGGGGTAAAGGGGGGCATTTTGGGAGGAGAAAGGATTGGCTGGAGACTGGAGAGGCCAGGTATTCTGCAGCTGCTCCAGCTTCCTTCCCTCTCTCAGATGCTCCACCTAAACAGGTGAAAAAGCCTGTCTAGCGGAAAATGCAGGGTGGGAGAACAGAGAGGTGAAGATCGCCTCCACCACTCCTCCTGCTCTGCACCGGATGCCCAGAAGCCTCTGAGTTCGGGCGTTTATGGGTATCGCAATAGGATTGGGGTCATTCCATGTAAAATCAACCAATGAATTTACCTGACTGTCACCGATTTTGAAAAAACTTGGTGAACTTGTTGGGTCTGCTGAGAAAATAAGCTGCTCCAAAAATTAGACTTCTGGGACAAAAACGTTTGGAGATATGGCAATCAAAAATATGAAGAAAAATGTTAATTTTTGTGTGTCGGACAACATTAAAATTACAGTAATTCCAGTTCTACAGAACCTAGAAAGTTAATCATGGTGTTGATGGAAAGCCTTTGAAATGCTCTTTCATTTGATATGTAACATAAATGGTTTTTTGGAATAAATATATATTCAAGGTCAAATAGTAAAATTTGACCTTGAATTCTGCAAAAACTAAAAAAAATTTCTCCATGATTTTTGTTTTAGTATTTCATCTGACAGTGCTTAATACATGTACCAATTTTCAAAATGGGATTTTTAACAGAAAACGAGTTACATCTTTTGGGGCGCTCTGTGTGTATGCGTCATAGTTTATATGAATTGTTATCTCACTGTACGTATCTTAAGAAAATATGCATTATCACTTAGGTTTTGAATAAGACATTGTGCACAAGTACAAGCTACCCTGTCATAATTGTGCAGCTCTGAATAAGGTATTCTTCTTCACAATAGCATACTTTTGACATTTTGTGTAGAATAATGATACTTCCTCTGGGTGGTCATTCTGGTATGAAATCAATCAAAGAATATTTCCAACTGAAAGCAAATTGCTTAAGATTTGGTGAACTTGTTCTGCTTATTAAAAAATAAGTTGCAGGGCCTATTGTTTTCAGAAGAATGAGGTTTAAAATATGTACTTTAAAAAAGGTACTCACCAGTATGCTTGGGGAAAACATGTTCATTTTATTTTTTTCAAATAAATATACGGAAGTTTGACCTTGAATAATGACCAAAAAACTCCTTTTGTTTTAAATAACGTTTAACATCCCTGGAAACATGTACTTGATTTCAAAATGGGACTCTTACTAGCATAGTTATTTTGATTTACTTAGATGTGGGCTTGAAAAACCATTATTGTGCATAGATGAGATTTTCCATTTTACTTTTATGGAAGTAAAATATATCATATCAGCATATCAGTATATGCATATCAGTATATGCTGATCAGATTTTATGCAGTTCAAATATTACTTGCTAACATTTTGTTAACAAGTCCTAAATTAAGGACCTTTTCATAACAGTAGTTTCTAGTCTTGAAGTTGCTGCTTGACACTCTTTGTCTCTTAGTGTATAGAAGTGCCCTATTGGGCAACAAGGATCAGCTTTTGTCAAAACATCTGAAGATGGTATCCATAGGACATCTTGTTTATCTGGATACATAAATGATTTTGCTGGTCCAGCTGGATGAAGAAAGCTCACTAACACTTCTGCTCTCTGATCATCTGTTTGTAAAACACAACCTAACCACCATTGTGAGATATAAACGCATGTAACAAATCCTCGTATTTCTTGCAATTCCAGTTCTCCTTCTTTAATAGTCACTGTCTCTTTTCTGGATTCGCATTGAAATGAGTATCTTTTAGTAGCAACAGTGTGTTTTGTTAATGGAATTACAGCGTGAATTTTCTGTGTCCCAGGAATCTTCTTGAATTCTCGAAGCGACATTTCAGAAGCTTTTCTTCCAGTGCATAATCTTTACTTGTGGTGTATTGAAATGCAATCTGTGTGATGTTCTCCTTTGCCCAATCAAAGAGCTGACGAGGGGTCTTTGTTTTTCATACGGATGCTGCAAACTTGCTCGAGCAGCTAACCTTTTCACAGTGCCACCCAAACCATCACAAGGCCCTTTTCTATGCGATGTGGCAAAGAAGTGCCATTCTGCATCGATACCAAAATCTGACTTATGCTTATTTATTTATTTATTTTATTTATACCCCGCCTTTTTTCCTTCAAGGAACCCAAGGCGGCTTACATAAGCCTCCTCCTTCTCTCCATTTTATCCTCACAACAACCCTGTGAGGTAGGTTAGGCTGAGAGTCAGTGACTGGCCCAAAGTCACCCAGTGAGTTTCATGGCCGAGCAGGGACTAGAACCCGGATCTCCCGACTCCCAGTCCAACACTCTCACCACTACGCCACACTGGCGTTGTTGAAGTTTTTGTTGTTGAAGTTTTTACCGTTTTTATACTGTGCTGCTGCACCATCAGGGAAATAATAGATCTTAGTTATGCTACCTGTAGAAATGGTGTGCAGGAATTCAACAATTTGAAAAGTCATGAACACATTGCAGCGGAAGTGGGGTCGGCACTTGTCACGGCTTCAGGCCTGCCTTTTTCTTTCTTATCAGAATCTGTGAATAAAGCTTGATTTAATGTAGATATCCAAAGAGATATATCTCTGTGAAGGTTTGAGGCCTACCCATGCCTGGTTTGGTTTCAGCCTGAAGGCCCCGGAAGGGAGGGGGCGGGCTTAAGTTTAATTTCCTTCCAAAAAATTCTGTTTTAAGTGTGTATAAGGGGGTGAAGTTATTGTAGGGAGGTACTGTGCATGTATAAGAATATTTACATCTTCTGAACTCTTTGGAACCCCGTTCTGGAAATCGGTACATATACTCAAGGTAAACATGGGTTATCTGAGGAAAAAAATCAGCAAAAAAAACACATTTGGTTTTTTTGGAATTCAAGGTCAAATTAAAGAAACTATGACCTTGAATATTTTATTTCACATGCATGCTTCATGTTACATATCAAATAAAAGGGTAGTTCGAGAGCTTTCATATGACACCATGATTTACTTTCCAGGTCAATTCTGAAGGAAGTTATGATACTTTTTGTGTAGTCACAAATGCTGAAAAATCGTGTTTGGGGCATTTTTTGAGCGCACTGTACTTTTGAACCGTGAGGTATAATGACCTATAATTTGGTGTATGTTCATTTCTCATGCTGATCTACCAGTATGCCAGTTTTTTAAAAAATCGCAGATGGTGAGGTAAATTTTTCGTGTTTTTTGGTTGATTTTACATGGAATGACCCATTGCACCCTAATGCTTTCAATCCATATTCTTCTGTCTATTAGAGAATCCTTGCTGTAATGGCAAAGATTTGACTGATGGTATTCTCATGTGGAACTCTATCCCAGGTCCTTACAGCATCCAGGGTCAAAGAGTGAAGGTGTATCAGCCAGAGGAGGAAAACAGTTGGGTCTCTGCTGTTGTGAGCTGTCAAGATCCTATCACTCGTCTGATGGAGGTGGTTTTGACAGAGGTATGAGGCTTTTCATGTGGGGTTCTAATGCCTGATTTCCTCACCACTTCATGGAATCATAGAATTTTAGAGTTGGAAGAGGCACCTAGTCCAGCCCTCAGCTCAATGCAGGATCTACAGTAGAAATGGGGAACTTGCAGTCCAACAACTTTTAGAGGACCACAACTCCCATCCATCTCTCACCAGTGGCTGTGCTAGTTACAGCTGATGGGAGTTGCAGTTCAGCAACTTCTTGAGGGCTACATGTTGCTCACCCCTGATCCACAATGAAGGATGCAACTATAGCATCTCTGACAGACCACTCTCCATCTTCTGCTTAAATATCTCAAGTGAAGGAGAGTTCACTCCTGAGGGAGGCCGTTCTACTGTCAAACAGCTTGTACTATTAGGAAGTTTCTCTTAATGTTTAACGGAAATCTGCTTCCCTGCAATTTCCACCCATTGGTTATATTCTTGCCTTCTGTTGCAAGAGAGAACAAGTCTGCTCCATCTTCTGCATGACAACCGTTGATATTTGAAGACAGCTATAATTTCTCCTCATAATGTTCTCTTCAGGCTAAACATACCCAACTCTTTGATTTTGTTTATTTCAAATTGTTTTTGATTTTATTTTATTTTTTTAAAAAAATTAAACCACCCTTCATCCTTGTGGATACCAGGGGATCAGCATATAAGAGTATGCTCAAAAAAGGTCATGCAATATACCATAAAAAACAAAACATCAACATAATAAAATCAAGGAAGGGCAGCAAATACAATTGTGACCCTTCCAAATGTTTTGGCCTACTAGTTTAATGTATACTAACCAGAGTTACATGAGTCTGGACATAAGGGGGCACTCTGGTTAGTTTAAAACTAGAAGTGGGTGCTTCTGATCCCATTTTCTTCCTCACACACACCAAAGGGGGAGTGGGGAATGCACAAGCCCAAGGTTCACTGCAGCTCATGCACATAATGCTAAACTATGGTTTAACATTATGTCCAAAACTGGCTCAGTGCATCAGCTTCTATAGAATCACAGGTGACTTTAGAAGAAATAAACAGAATACTCTATTCGTTTACTTAGGCAAATAAGATAGCTCTAGTCTGCCAAAACCATGTATGTGTATTATGTGATGTAATTTGGAGAGTGTATTCATTTTCCATTCTGGAAAAGTGTGGTGGCATAGTGGCATTTATTGGGCCATGTATATAACACTGAATATGGTAAAGGATGGGGGAATGGGAACAAAGTGTGAGATATAAAAGCAAACAGTGATACGATTGGGGGCGGGGGATCAAGTGAAGAGGAAGATTGGAGGAGCTAAAAGCTGCTTTATGATCAGTATGTCACCACTCTAATATTGACTTGTCTTTTCTCTCTCTCCCCCTCACCCCTGCCATTCACATAAAAAAATCAGACTGGTGAAATCAAGTCAGTGGATCCCCGACTAATTCATGTAGTGATGGACACTTCTGCTGTGAATGAGGTACCATGTTTTACCAGGTCATGACATAAATAATTATGTTGGTCTAAAAGATCTGATCTCTAAGTGAAATGAACCTATATTTAATAGTTTCACTTGCTAATTAAGGCTACAATCCTGTACACATTTACCACTGAACCCAGTGGGATTTACTTCTGACTAGACATGCATATGATTGTGCTGTAAATGAATTGGTCTGAATTAGTTTTAGACAGCCTATTGTACTGCTGAATTATGACATTTAAATGTGGCATTTAAAGCAGCATAATATTAGTTGGATGTCTAGGTTTCTTTAAATCCTCAGGTAGATGAAGATGTCAGCTATTTTAGCTGATTCTTTGTAGTGATGTGTGATTTTTATTTGTTATAGGGAGGATCTCTAAAGGGAGCTAAATCCTCAAAAGGGAAAAAGAAGAGAGAAAGTGTGGAAGGGAAAGATGGACGAAGGAGAAAAAATGCTTCTGATGCTGGGTGCGATCATGCTACAAAGAAATTGAAGGAGAGGGGTGAAGTGGATAGTAATGGAAATGATGGAGGCGAGGCAAACAGGGCAGCTTGGAAGGGAAACATCAGTGGTGACGTGGCTCTGGATCCAAAGGCCAAGCAGCTTCCCCCATTTGTTCCTCAAATTAATCGTAGTATTCGTTTTGCCACATACACAAAGGAGAATGGCCGAACTCTTGTAGTCCAGGATGAACCAATGGGTGGTGACGCACCTATGCCAATTACGTCCTTTTCTTCAGCTTCTGCCCAAGCACTGCTGAGTGGAGCTGGAAATCAAGAGATGGCAAAATCGTTGGAACAGGCGAGCCAAAGTCCAGTGACTGCCCCTGTAGTAATTACTACAGCTGGGCCAACGCCAGCTACTGTGCGGATCTCTGATACTGGCCTGTCAGCAGTTTCTGGACAAGAAAAACAGAAAGTGGGCCGTTCACCAGCCCAGGGAGAGGTAAGTTGTTTACAACCATCATAGTAGTATTAGCTGGCATTTATATAGCACCTTAGCATATTCAAAACGCCTTGCATGCATTGTCTTGTTGGAGTGGTCTCAGAAGGTGGTGCTAGGTGGCTTTTGTTCCACCCCATGGCTGTTAGCCTGTGGGGTGCCACAAAATTCCATCCTGTCCCCCATGCTTTTTAACATCTACATGAAAATGTTAGGGGAAGGCACCTGAAGGTTTGGACTGAAGTGTCACCCGTATGCAGATGATACACAGCTCTACCTCTTGTTTCCATCTACACATCCCATGGAGGCTGTGGAACTCTTGAAGCAGCATCTGGAGGTTGTTTGGGGCTGGATGAGAGTGAACAAGCTAAGTCTTAATTCAGACAAGACAGGTATTGTGAGTTGGGAAACCACCAACTCCGGATGGAGGTGTACAGGTGGTCTTAGATGTGGTTGCACTCCCCCTAAAAAATCAAGTGCATAGTCTGGGAGTCCTCCTAGACTCTGCGCTAACTGGGGAAGCTCCAGTGGCTGCGGTGTCCAGGATGCATTTTACCAGTTTAAGCTGGTTCCACACCCTTGCCTTAGGAGAAGGATGCTGGCCTTCATAATCAATAAAGCTGCAACTCAAACCTGCAGTTTAGTGTGTCTTGATTTTCTTTTAATGAAAAAACTTTCCCCCCTGAAAAAGTGGTTTATACAATTACAGGAGGGACATAGGGCAATATATACTTTCAAGAGAGAGCTATTTTTTTCATAATTAATCTTTTATAGATGAAGGGAACAATAAATGATTTCAGAATGGCTACGTCAATATATGAGTTGACATTTTAGAGTATCATTTCAGAAACTTGAGTTAAAATTATTGAACTTAAGGGGTTGTATCCTGTGTTAGCCTAACCTAAGTCCCATTAATTTCAGTGGGTCTACTGTTAAGTACGACTAACACTAGTTACCACCCAGTATGTTTTTCTTTCCCATTATATGCATTCTTTTTAGCTTTTTAAAGTCAGATTTGCAAAGATGCAATAAACTCATCTACAGATTTGGAAATGTAAGGCTAGTCAGCCTAGTTGAATTGAAGCAGCCTACCTGTACTTGCCCAACAATGCTGAGAGCTGCTAAAAAGTCAGTGTATTGAGGGGAAATTGAACAGGCATGGTGAAAGTGTTTTTGAATTTTGGATCTTGGGAGAGGATTATAATTAGTTGATGTCTTATTTTATTTCAGAATTCCCAAAATTCATTGTTGGCTTCTCCGGGATTTGGAGCAGCACACTCGAGTGCCTCCCAGCCTTTGGTGTTTGATAGTGTGCGAAGCCAATCCAATGGAGTATTAACTCCAGAGAAGAAGCCTGTTGGATTTTCATTTGGTAGTAACACTGGTCAGGAGGTTCAGAAAGATTCTGATTTATCAAAGAACTTGTTTTTTCAGTGCATGTCCCAGAATCTTCCCACCAGCAGCTACTTCACAGCATTGTCAGAGAATCTAGCTGAAGAGCCCACTAGTCAGGACTCATTAAAAAAAAGTACAGAGAGCCTGAGTTTGGGCATCTGCAAAGGTAAAGGTTTTGCAGAAGAAACTAAACCTGCAACTCAGTTGGGCAGTTCTGTGGACCGGAAGCTGCCAGTGGAATCTATGCCCACCCTTACTCCAGCTTTTCCACGAAACCTCTTGAGTACTCGACCTCCAGATAATCATGAGAATCTCTTTTTGCAACCCCCAAAGCTGTCACGAGAGGAGCCCTCAAACCCTTTCTTGGCATTTGCAGAAAAATCAGAACTCAGTCCTTTCAGTAGCTTTGCATCCTCATCTCAGCCAGGAGTATCTGCTACTCCCTCGTCAGTTCTTGGTTCCAAGACAGCTTCTGGCTGGCCAGATTTGCACACCTCGACTGACTCTTTAGCTAAAAAGAAAAGCTTGTTTATAACGACGGATTCCTCCAAGATGTTGTCCAGTACGCCTAGTTCAACTCTCTTTGCTGGTGTTCAGAGCTCATCTAATTTGGGGAATGGTCGTTCCAGCTCGCCTATCGGCAGCCTGACACAGCCTATTGAAATGCCCACACTCTCCTCCAGTCCAACAGAAGAAAAGCCATCTGTTGGGCCTGGGCAACAGGACAATCCTCTTATGAAAACTTTTTCTAATGTGTTTGGCAGACATCCGGCTGGCTTCTTCTCTTCGCAGGCAGAGCTAGTGTTGGAGAACAAAGCCCCCTTTGAAACTGTGAAAAGGTTCTCTCTAGATGAGCGGAGCATGCCATCTAAGCAGGATTCCGATTCTAGCACCAATAGCGACCTCTCTGATATGAGTGATTCTGAGGAGCAGCTTCACACCAAAGCTTGTCTGAAGGGAATCCCAGAACATCTGATTGGGAAACTGGGTCCCAACGGCGAGCGGAATGCTGAACTACTTATGGGCAAGGGAAAAGGGAAACAAACCCCGAAGGGCAGGCCTCGCACAGCCCCCTTGAAAGGTGAAGCCTTTAAAGGCAGGGTTTAGTGATTTGGGGAAGGCTGCACGTGGCTGTATTTCCATAGTTTCTGTATGGCCCACCATGTGATGTGATCACCCTTCTGTGAAACTGTCCTCTGTAAGTTGCTGTAGGAGTCTTTTGGGTGAAGAGCACAGGTAAAAAGGTTTTTGATAATAGTATAGCCGGAGCAAGGCATCAGGAAAAAGAAATTAGAGTTCTCAAACAATCACGTTCTTAAGATACTGAGTATTATCATTAAGAAGATAGGAAATTGTACAGAGTTATAAACTTAGGTCACAATGCTAATGAAGACTGCTGGCAACTAGATTTTTTTGGAGAAGGGATTGTGCCATCTGTTGCTGGTCTGGTATAGTCAAGAAACACAGAATAAATTATGAATGCTTTTTGTTGTGCCCATACTATTCTAATTTATCCCAGTTTTATAACGGGTTATTTGCCAGGGCTAGCAAAAGGGGAAGGACTTATGGGGAACTGGAGGGCAACATTGTGTGGTGACAGGAAAAGGTGGTCTGGGAATCAGCATAAAACGGACAAGGAGATTGGCAAAGCACAGAAAGAAATAGTGATTTGTTGTAGGAGGCTGTGTAGATCCTTTCTTGTCATGGGGGCTTTAGCATAAGTAACAATTCAGAAACAGCATAGTTAAGGCCAGTGTTACTGAGCTGAGACTAGAGTTTATCCAATAAGAGACCTTTATATGTTTAATGTAGCTCATTTCATTGGCCAAGAACAAGTACAAGTCAGAGGTGGGGTCTGAGTTCCTAAACATAAAACCGCTCTCTTGAACCCACAGTGTTTTGTTCCAACTCCCATGTCACAGAAGGCAAACTGGTGAAGCTCAAGACAAGTAACTTGACCAAGAAACTGAGTATAAGACAGAGGTCAGATCTGATCCCCAAGTGCCAAATCACATATTTGTCCCCACAAAGCACAACAAAATACCCATATCTGAGAAGGAAAATTGATGTTGCTCAAAGAAACACACACATGTGCATACATGCATACAAAAAGCACCCCACACATACATACACACCGCACACAAAAGGCTCCAGGCAAAACAAACACCAAAACAAACAGATAAAGCAGCTAACCTGCACACACCGCATTAAAAAAAACCAGGCAAATACACAGAGGGCACCCCCCCACCCCCAGCGTACCTTTTTCTTCTTTCTTTACTTGAATCAGGCCTACATGCCTTGGCCCCGATGGAAATGTGTGATGTATGTGAGGTAAGGACAACTGCAGTCCTGCTCCCTATGAAACATAAACTCGATGTAGGGCTGCTTTTTATCAGAGTCGAGATTGAGTAAGTACTACTTGGAATCTGGCATCCTTTCCCCCATAGTTTAAATGAAGTACTCGAACTGTTGCTTTGTTTCATAGTTGGCCAGTCTGTACTGAAAGACATGAGTAAAGTGAGGAAGCTGAAGCAGTCAGGGGAACCATTCCTCCAAGATGGCTCCTGCATCAATGTAGCCCCTCATTTGCACAAGTGCCGGGAGTGCCGGTTGGAACGCTACCGGAAGTTCAAGGAACAAGAGCAGGATGACTCTACTGTGGCCTGCCGCTTCTTTCACTTCCGCAGGTAATGAGATTGTCTTCATATATCGGTTTGCTGGTGGCTAAAATCTAGCTTGCCTCTTTAAAATTTTGACAGCAACATAATTTTGTAAGTAATTTCATCTCTTTAGAGTTGTATATACTTTCTGCAATGACTGCTGCAATTCCTGCTATAGCTTCTGAGGTCTGCTTCACACATCATTGGGAAGCTGACCCGTGAACTTGCAGCCGAATAACAAGATGATTTAAAGGCAAAAAACAAAAATGGATTTTTAATTTAAATTGGATTTTTAATTTTTAAAAGCATTCAGGTAAGTGTTGCTTCTTAAAAAATAATTTGACTTTATAATGAAATCTGAATGCAATACATATTTGTTGAATTTTACACTTTTAAAACCCAATTAATGAGTCTCTGCCAAACAGACTGGCCCAGTTTGCACATAACGGCTAACTATGAGTTGTTTAACCCATAGTTGTGGCACTGTGGCAGCGAGTGTGCTGCCTCCCACACGCGCGTTGCTTCCGCTTTCTTAACCCAGAAACATACCATGGTTAACTCCAGGTTCTTTAACCCCTAAACAACCCAGAGTTTCCAGGTTTGAATGTAATGATAACAGCCCAGGAATAGGGTTGTTTAGGAAATTTATTTATTCATTTGTTGTATTTATGAATTGCCCATCTGGCCGGCAAACCGGCCACTCTGGGCGATGTACAACATGATAAAATATAAAATACCCTACATTTAAAACAGTATAAATTTTAAAAGCTTAACCCACCCCATATTCCCACCTGAATAGCCATGTTTTTAGTGAAAACAGAAGCAGGGAGTGGGCAGGAACCAGCACGCTCGCTCCCATGCAGTCACAACAACTTAACTGATTTATATCAAGTTTTCCATTTTGTAATTCACATATTTCCTGAATAAGATGCTTACCAATTGTTTGTTATATCAACTTGTTGGTCTGCAACTAAAATAAGGCCTTTGTTTCCTACCTAGGAGGATAATCCAAAGCTTCTGGTCATGCAGCCCACATGCCTTTTATATGACAACATTTATATCAATTTAAAGTAGGGGTGGACAACATGCAGCCCATAGGCTGCATGTGCCCCCAGTGCCCCCCCTGAAATTTGAGGTTACCCCAAAAAATCTTTTTAAAAATGTTTTCCCAAACACAATGGCATCCGGAGCTGCTGTGGAGTGCCAGATACCATTTTGTCCGTCCGTCCCCCCAGTTCTGGCACCCGTAAGTGTGATCCCCAGACCGGGGAGAAGGAAGATAATGTGAAATGAATGAATTTCTGTTTGGCTTTTTGCTTATTAAGGAAGATAGTTTACTTGAATATAAGGAACACAATCCAGTAGGTGTGCTGGACTGTGGACCAATCTCCCTAGAACTTTCTGGAAACGAGGCTTGTAATTTTTAGGAACGCAGTATTCATAATGTAGAAAGTAAATGTCCACACTAGTTGAAGCTATCAAATATTCATCAGTGTCACAATAATAAGTACATGACCATCGTTTTTGCAGTGCTTGCTTCAGAAATACAATATTTCTGAGAACAAAATCTCTCTTTGTTCTTCGTGCTTTAAGCTACAGATTAAAAATCGTTTTGATTTAAATCAACTCATCCTGCAAAATGGATATGTGCTTCACAAGAGGGTGGTTGTATGCCAGCATTTTGGAAACTTAATGTCCTTTCTTACTGTAGAAAACTTTACTGTCTTCCAAACTATTACATTTTAGTGTGTGTTCATGAAATATGTGAAGAGTCTTAAGATGTTAATACTTACAAAAGGCTAGGTTGCTCAGCAGGAAGCTAATTTCTGTTGGAGAAAATGTAGTCAAACTGGTTTGGAACCAGTTGGAATGGCAAAGATCATGTATTCATAAAAACTATAGTAATACTTACTCTTAAAACCATGTTCCTCCCAACATGCGAGTGCATGTTATGCTCTTGAGTATCTGTTAACTCATTTGTAGAGATGAAGAGAAGCAGTGAGAATAAAGCATGTATTTGTTGACAAATGTGTGTACATCCTAAGTGATCCTGTTTTTTTAAAAATGAACCCCTCGGGGAGGGGCCCTTGCTCAACTGTGCATGCAAAAGGTCCCAGGTTCAAAACCCAGCATCTCCAGTTAAGGGATCTGAGATAGTGTGCTGTGAAAATATTTTTGCCCAAGACCCTATGAAGCTACTGCCAGTCAGAATGGGCAATACTGGGTTAGATAATGTGGACCAGTGGTCTAACTTGGTATAAGGCAACTTCATAGTTTTTCCTACTGTGAGAAATGGTGGTAGTTTTTCCTGGAGTGCAGTAATCTGCTTGTTTGTAAGGAGTACACGCTTCCAAACCCATTGATAAGAATTGCATATGGAGGGGCGTTTTGTTCAAAGATGACTGAAAATCACCCGTAACATAGGTTATCACTAATTCAGGCTTCAGCAAGATAAATATGAGCAACCAAGTGAGAGTTGAGCTTCTGGGCAAAGAGGGCAAAGCTTTTAATGCCAATTCCTTCCTCCGTGCTAACTAGTTATATTGCACTTCTGGCAGCTTACTCCTGATCATGAGAATGGGAAGCAGTTCATAGGATCCTATAAAAATAGCATTGGGTTCACCATCTTGGCCCTTCAGAAACTTTTTTTATTACTGCATTTTATGGTAGTATCTAACAAAGGTCCATTTCCTGTTAGTTTCTGCCACAGCATATCTTCAGGAATAAATCAATCATTGTGCTAGTTTTAGAGGATAGCCATAAAGGAAGCCTTTCTTTCATCTTTGTTTTTAAGATGATTGCTGCTGTTGTCTTTAACAAGTTCATTCTGTTCTATTTCAGACTGATATTTACTCGGAAGGGTATACTACGAGTGGAGGGATTCTTGAACCCCCAACAGAGTGACTCTGATGCTATGAGCTTGTGGATCCCATCGTCTTCTCCTGCAGAGGGGATTGATCTGGAGACCTCTAAATACATCCTGGCCAATGTTGGGGACCAGTTCTGTCAGCTGGTTATGTCTGAAAAAGAGGCAATGATGATGGTGGAACCACACCGTAAGTAGCTGTTTTCTTTTTAACCTATATGTGTAGTCCACTAAAGCTTGAATTATTGAAGGAGAAGTTTACTCAAGTAATTACCCTAATGGTTTATTTTAATTTCTTAAAACGTGTTGTTGAATAGCGTAATGATGGTGTCCTTGTGGGGTTTGGAGGGAGGGATTTCTTCTTTCTCTCAGATTGGTTTTGTCCGGCATATGAACTGGGGATAAGTTTATGCATTGTTTTTCACATGTCACTTCACTGCATTGCGAGTACATTTTCTGAAATTGTCTTAAGGTGAGTTTATTTACCACAGTAAAATGTTTTATGCTTGATAACAAATCTCAGCCCACAAATGTAATAGAGGACAGATTTTCTTAAATGCCATGTTAACATTATTTAGTGGTATATAACTGGATGGTAGTTATTTAATCTAATGATTCTAGCATCATGTGAACTTGACAGCAAAAGCATTGTAGGGGTTACCCTGAATATCCAGCACAGAAAGATTTATGCATGCAGGGCTTTTTCCTGAGTTCCTCAGACTCTTCCAATACCATCATCCCTACTCTCAGAAAGAAAGAAACACAATGCATTTAAATGTGTATTTGAACTGCTTTGGATGTATCCTACAAAACTCCCATGTTTTTTTTTAAAAAAATAGCTGTTATGTATAATCTGTTAACTTGTGCATCATTGTGTTGTTGTTTGTAGAGAAAGTGGCCTGGAAGAGAGCTGTACGGGGTGTGAGGGAAATGTGTGACGTATGCGAAACAACACTGTTCAATATTCATTGGGTTTGTCGCAAATGTGGCTTTGGGGTGTGTCTGGACTGTTACCGTCTCAGGAAAAACCGTCCACGCAGTGGTGAGTACTTTGCATTTGTCTTCAAGAATGCTATAAAGCTTAGATGGGTATGCTGCTTTTAGGGGGGTGCCTTGTGAGAAGGTTGGAATCTACTGATAATAGTCTGGGTGATTTGCAATAGACCACCAAGGATTTCTGACTCCCAATTGTTTAACAGCAGCAACAGCAGAAATCTTCTCCCCCTCCCTGCTTCTAAATTAGACAGTTACGATGGGAAAAAGCTGAGGGTGCGGGAACCAGGAGTGGATTTTATTGTGCCTGGACTGTGAGCTCAGTTCTGGTACTGAAAACAAATTCCTGGGCTGAAGTCTGCCCACCTCTGGGTTAATTGGCTGCTTTGGTATGTTATTAGAGTGAAGAGGTGCTGCAGGTTGGGAATGCTAATCTAATTTACTCTCCTGCCTTATCCTTCTGTTTTTTCAAGGCAACATTGAGAGCAGAGGGTTTAATTTTGTGTTGAGCCTAGCCAATTTTGGGTGTGTATGAACCTCTCAATCTCTTGCACCCACTCTTTCCCTGGAGATAGTCCTGAAGGAAAGCAACCTCTGAACAAATTCCCAGAAGGTCTAATGAATTGATCCAATATAGCAGTCCATATTCATATGTAGCTCTGTAATACCCCAGGTGCTTTGCCCCCAAATTGATATACACATACACACACACACACACACACACACACAGGATAGCTTTTGCCATAGTGGACATAAGCCCTTTCAATACTGGGAAGATAAAATAGGAATTGTGTGCTGACCTAAGAGGGAAGTGGGGCTTCGTTCTGGTTATTGTATTTTGTCCCATGAACATTCTAAACTTAACTCTTTTGTGTAGAAGCATCTTAATATACTGTTTGAAGCAGGACATTCCATCTGTAAGAAGTAATGTGGAAAACTAGCTAAGTTGCAGGCATGTGGATGCACGTTACTGATAATAGTGGATCATCATAAGGCAGCAATTGGATAACTCAAAAGGCATCATGAAGAGTTTCATTTGGAGTTTGCGAATACATTTTCCAGTAGGGAAATTGGGTGGAATGTTCATGCTAGGCTTGTTCCTTCAGGTTTTAAACTTGAACACCTAGCTTCTATTAGGGCACTTTTCAGTAGCATATTAAGCACCACAATATCTGTTATATGTTTAATTTGTGAAAGTAGTCCAAGGTTTTCTCTTACTATGAAAAGACTGCATACCAAAACTGAAGCTTGGCACTTCTGAATTTTTACTGAAGCCATCGCAGTACTGTAACAACATGCAAGCAAGCATTTGGTAAGTTAAAAGATCTGACTATCTTTCTATTTCAGAGACGGAGGAGATTGGTGATGAAGAGGTTTTTTCATGGCTGAAGTGTGCAAAGGGACAGTCGCACGAACCAGAGAATCTCATGCCAACACAGATCATCCCTGGCACAGGTGATATTTCAGTAATCACTCTTGTTTTTCTATGCCCTATCTGTCCTCTCAGACAGAGAGCCCTCTTACATAGTCTATTATTTATTTATTCGTATCAGGAGGACCACAGAAAAATTAAAATTACAAAGAAAATTAGGCAACAGCTTATATATAAAAACACGTATGAAATACAGGCTAATTTCCATAGACAGGCTCATAAAACTTAAATCTATCGAATAATTTTTGCCCAGTAACGAGCAACATCAAGGGCATTTGGAGCAGCCAGTATCAAGTCCTCCATAGTGCTTGTTGAAGGGCATAGAGAGCCAGTTACGTGTAAGCCCTCTGTCAGCTCTCTGAGGACAGGCTTCTTGTTTGTAAAGTCCTAGAACCATTACCGTTTCTGCTCTAAGTAGAAATATACTGATGTTTGCATTTTGAGACTTTCAGATTTCTAAAACTCTGAAATTTCTAACTTTCTAGCACTGTATAATATTGGAGACATGGTTCATGCAGCACGTGGCAAATGGGGAATTAAAGCTAATTGTCCATGTATTAACCGGCAGAACAAATCTGTGTTGCGACCTGCTGTCACCAATGGCATTTCACAGGTATGTGAACTTTTAATCTGCCCCAAATGTGTGGTTATATGATCTTGATAGAACTTGTCCACTTACTGTGGGCATCCTAACCAGGGCTGCTGTCTTTCAAGAGTCATTTTATGGGTATTATGTATGTTGGAATAATTGTTTGTAATTGCTTTGAGCAATTTGAGGTGATCAGCATATTAATGGAAAGGCAGAATATAAATGAATAGCTTTTACTAATTGGATGATAAATATACCATCCAATATGCTTGTTTTGCCTTTTTTAGAAGGCTTCTACCAGTGGGATCTTCATATTTTTCTGAGGTCTGAATATGCACAGCCCTATAAATGTCGGTGTCAAACTGTGTGTTGGTTTTTTTAATGGAGAGGATAATCTTGTCTTGTATTTGATTTATCCTATATATAGTAATTGTACCCCCCCACCCAAAAAGAAATTTCTCATCCTAGCCAAATGCTATGACCAAAAAAAGGGTGCTTAAGACTGCAGTGTTCAAGTAACATGTCTTCCTGCTTTCCAGCAATGCCCAAGTCTGATCCATCTTCCTCATCAAGCACCACTTGCCCCCCACAACATTGTAGTGTCCTATCCAGTGCCTCCTGTGCGCTGTTGGTGCCCATCATTCTAGAGCAAGCATGGGGAGCCAGTGTGGCATAGTGGTTAGTGTTGGACTGGGACTCAGGAGATCCGGGTTCTAGTCCCCGCTCGGCCATGAAACTCACTGGGTGACTTTGGGCCAGTCACTGACTCTCAGCCTAACCTACCTCACAGGGTTGTTGTGAGGATAAAATGGAGAGGAGGAGGAGGATTGTGTAAGCTGCCTTGGGTTCCTTGCAGGAAAAAAGGCGGGGTATAAATATAATAAATTAATAAATAAATGGGGAGCCTCTGGCCTGTGGGTCAGATATAGTATGTGGGGGTTCCCCATCTGGCCTGCTAGCTTCTTCCTTAGCCATGGCCCTTCTCCCCAGGTAGGGAAAAGCTCCTGTCTCCAATCCACAACTGTGAACACTGTGTGTAGGCTCAGAATGCAGGGGAAGGCCAGCCATTATTTCAGTGGCTAGTGGATGGGACTTAAGCATTATATTCCACTCCTGTGTCTGTTCTTCCTGTCCCCTACCCTTACCAGTTTATTTACCCCTGCTCCTCTATCTGTTTCATTCTCTATATCTTCCATCACTGTTCTTACCAAAACTGGTAAGCCTTCAATCACTCTCATTTATTAACCATATTAAAATATGGATCTGGTTGGTTAGTAGTCTAGCTATACATTGTGAGGCTGTTGCAAGGATCTTTGTAAACATGATGCTAATGAAACAATAAAAGCTATTACATTTGCCAAATATTTGGAGTTCTCCTTAAAACCAGTCTTAGTATTGTAATATTGTATGCTTTAAAAAGAAACAACAACAAAAAACCATTTCAGTTGTCTCAGTTGGTTTAAAAAAATGTTTCAAATACCACTTTTTTTTACTGTGTTGTGTGTGATCCTCTGTTTCAGCAGCTGCCCAGTATGAATCCTGGTTTATCAGCTTCTGGAAATGAAAGTGCATTCTCTAGTGGCACGGGAACAACAGAAGGTGGGCAGCTGGACACAAATGCTGTGCCTAAGTCTGAAACTACAGAGGGCAGAGTTGAAGAGCCTATAAAGACAGAGGCTCCAGCAACCAGCAACAGTGGTGAGACAAAACCTAACAAGTCACTATGTCCAGAAACAAGTCCCTCATCGGCACTGCACTGGCTTGCAGATTTAGCAACACAAAAAGCAAAAGAAGAAACTAAAGGTAAGCTGTTAGAGCTGAAGACTTTTTGAATAGAGATCAGATTGTCACTCTGGAGGGAGTGAGAGAGAGACAGACAGAGAGAAGGGCATTTTCGAGGATGGGGATGTGGAAGGCAGACCGAACCAAGGGCACTTCCAGATTACTGTGTTTTGAATGTCGAGGCACATTGATTTAGTATTCTTGATGTTCATAAGCCATATAAGGACTCTACAAATCCATCTAAATGGCAAATGGAGATCTAGCAGGGTTGTTGCAGGTAGTGGTGCATTTTAAAAGAGCATCTATAGTCTAAAGCTTTTGTTCTAATTAGGATTTTCCCATTTAGCATGGCAGGCATTGGCAGCAGCACTAAATCAGATGTGGGGAATTCAGCCCAGTTTGCTCAGGGGGGCATACACATGGTACTGGGTCTGAACCAGTTTGCTCAGAGTTAAATTGTTCTAAAAAAACACCCTTTAATAATAACCTGAGAATAAGGGAATCATTGTTGTGTAACCTAAACCTACTTCAAATCAAGGTAGGTTGCTGCATATTGTATATTTTTTTAATTGTACATACTTTTCAAATGGCAAGAGAAACAATAATTGTTTTCCTAGGAAATTGTGTAGATTTCATAGATCATAGAGTTGGAAGGAGCCTACAAGGCTATTGAGTCCAACCCCCTGCTCAATGCAGGAAACTAGAGGAGGGGTCTCCCATCCAAGTAATAACTAGGCCTGACCCTGCTTAGCTTTCTACACTCAGACAAGCTGAGCCAGCGTGAGCCACCAGAGTTTTAACCCAACAACAAACCATGAGTTCAAACTCTGCGTTGTTTGTCCCTCAACAATCCAGAGTTCCAGATTCAGACATCACATCAATCATCCCAGGAAATAGCCCCAACAACCCATGGGTTGTTGTTACGTGCAAACTAGGCCATGTTGTTTGACTTGTACAATTGAGTGAATTGAAATGTAGTTACATTTTTCTACATTTTTAATTTATAATTTCTTAATTGTTGATATATATCCTTTTCTCCCGCTTTCTCAAGATATATTTATAACACTGAATCCCATTCCTGGCTGAAAGCTTGGCAAATATCCAGACAGTGTTGCACCTCCATTTAACGTAATATAGACTATGCAGGACTCTCCAGCTCATTTTTGGCCCTGCTAAACTGACACATAATTTATATTTATATTAATTTTTAAAAGTTTCTTAAGCCACCTTGAACACTTCTCTTAAAGCTGCAATCTTGTACACATCTATCTGGGAGTAAGACTTGTTGAACTCAATGGGACTTCCTTCTGAGTAGACATTTACAGGATTGCACGTTAAGTAGATTAAGATGTTTTAAAGTGGTTTAGCACTTGTGTGAAGTAAGATTTTTGTTTTAAGAAGATTGCTTGGATTGCAATCTTCCTCCCTACAGCTTTTTTTCTATTATGTATTCAGAGATCAACTGTGTGGGTAACCCATACCTGGGCAGCTGCTGGAAATTCCCTATGAATTCAGGAAGATTTGTGTCCTGACCAATTTAAACCAATGCCAGCTGAAGCATAGCTAAGCTTATAAGGCTGGCCCTTTGACATTTTGGCATTCCATTCCAGGCTGATTGTAATAACTATCATAATGTGTTTTGCTATGGCTGCAAGAATTTATATCTACAACTGAAGAATGATCAAGGATATATATTACTATTCCTGCAACAGTTTTGTAATGCTTTGTTTTCTCCTTTATCTCATACTTGCTATCTTGTTAAATTAGAACTGCTAATTTGGCATGTATATATTTATAATTTTTATTTATATTTTTAAAGAACACACATACACAAAAAAAAACATAAACCTACAAATCATACACTACAAGTGCACCCGTCACCCCGGGGCCAAAACCAATTCTATCCACATAATCCATTATTAATCTATATTCCAAAAATACATCATATCATGACATGGCTTACTCCCTTTCCTCTTTACTAAAACATAATCTAAAAATGACCCCCATATTTCCTTTAAATTATTTTTCTTTAATTGTCCCCTTTTACATTTAATACTACATGTTAGTTTATCATTTAAAGCAATATCCCAAACCTCTTTATACCAGTCTATTATTAAATACTGATGTTGAACTTTCCAATTCCTTGCAATCAATAATCTCCCTGCCGCTAATAAACTTACAATTAGTTCCTTTTTCTCTTGTGAGCACAAAAGTTTCTCCGTTATTGATAACAATGCTAATTTTGGACAGACCTCCACATTAATACCAATAATTAGTGAAATTTCTCCAAAAATTTTATTCCAGAAATCCAATACGCTTTTACAGCTCCACCACATATGAGCATAAGTACCAAGTTCCTGACATCCTCTCCAACACAATGGAGCACAATTACTATATATTTTATTTAATCTTACTGGAGTCAAATACCATCTCCAAACAGTTTTAAAAAATTCTCTTTTATCCTTACTGACATATTTCTTAATATACGTCTGCCCCAAATATTTCTCCACCCCGCATTTGATATCTCCTCCTCAAATTCCATTTCCCACATCATCTTAAGGTGGCATGTATATTCTATACTTATAAAAATCTTGTAGCAGTAATTCTTTTATCATAGGTGCTGAGCTTATGAAAGATCTTGTTATAATTAATTATAGCTCTAAAGCCCTCCTATATGACTGTCAAAGTACTACTACTTCCAGTGACAAGTTTTTAAAAATATACTTTTTCTTCTCTGGGCCCTGTCTTATCTATTTTGCAGAAGCAGGTTCACTAAGGTCAGTGCTCAATAAAGAATCACAGTCACCTTTTGGATTGGATTCCTTCAATTCCAGTGCAAAGACCTCCCCTTTAACTCCAAAGCTTTTTAATAGTCTCTTATTGGGCCCAGTTGCCTCAAGCAACAAGACAGAAGGTTCCAGTCTTCGCGATTTGCTTAACTCTGGCCCTGGAAAGCTGCTTCAGGCTTCACCTGATACAGGGATCCCTTTTCCTCCTGTCTTTTCTGGAGCTTCTACTGTAAGTAATACTTCTTTCTTTGATATGTATAGATGATTGAATGTTTCTTCTTTTTAAAAAGCAGCGATTCAAGTGAGTTTCATTCCATTTCATTTATTACATTTCTATACCACCCAATAGCTAAAGCTCTCTGGGCAGTTGAATTAATTGGTATTGTCAATGCATTTTCTGTTGCAGGTGGTAGAATTTGTGTATTAACTATAAAATATGGTACTGATGAGGAACCTCATATATTACTTGGGGGAGTGTGGGGAGATGCACTCACATTGCATCATCTTTCAGGAAGTAGTTTGGTTTGCTGAAAGAGTTAAGAATGTTTTCCCTATAACCTCTCCCATACTTACATGTAGGCAATACTGCATAGAAGATCATGTATTGCAATATTTACCATTACCTGTCTCGAAGTTCTCGATGAAGAAGCCAGCAGTGAAATTGGAAGGAAATATGGTTTCCCAGTTTATTTCCAGTAAAAGTACAGATCATCATTGACCTGGTTTGCATGATCACCGCAGCCCACTGTGGTTTTAATAAGCTACAGTGGGTTGCAGCACATGCTGAGCAACTTTTGAATATTCAAGACCATGACCGCAGCTTGTCAGGTTGTCTGAACCTGGTGGGGGTAGGTTGTGCGAGGGTTAAAAACCCTTGCATAACCCTAAAACAAGCCATGGGTTATGTGACAGTTGTTTAACCCTCACACAACCCACCCCCGCTGGGTTTGGACAACATGACAAGCCTCAGTCGCAGATAGAATATTCAAAATGGCCTCCCACACTGCAGCCCACCATGGCTTAAATAAACCATGGTGGCTTATTTGATTGCGTGAACTAGCCCACTGAGTTGTATCCAGTGTTGCGCAAGTGGAAGGCAGCTCACGCAAATTATTTTTCCTTTCCTTTCCTCCACCCACCCTACTGCTCCCTGTACCCCCTGAAATGCCTCACCAAAGAGTCAGGAGGACCTACTGAACATTGTGGGCTGTGTCTTAGGGGGCTGTAGTGGGAGGGGAAATCACCCAAAATCGTATGGCGAAATCTTGCTTGAGCAGAGTTCATGCAATTTTGGATACAACTGAGGATGTTCAATTCTGCAGAAGGCCAGCTCCGGTGGGAGTGTTGCATGTCGCTGCCTGATGGCAATCTGTGTGCCTTTGGGTTGGAAGTGGTGACCAATAGCACAGGCTTCCCTCCACATGGTCTTTCCCTCAGGGAAGTCTGAGTGAGAAGGAAGCATTGGGCACTGCTTCCCAAAGTCACTTTTTCTGCCTGTGCTCCTACTGGGCAGTTGGCGCTTCAGCGGCCCAGGAAGTGCAGAGATAAACCTCCATGACCTGGAGGGGAATGGTGGAGGTGTGGAGGCTTGTCTCTGTACCTGCCAGGCAGTTGGAGCTCCAGCCATCTGGGAGGTGCAGAGAGAGAGAATGGGTGGCTTCGCCCTCTGTCTGCTCTGGATGTGACCACCGTCAGCTGCGCCCCCTGACTTTTCCCAGGGCTCAACTACCCTCCATATAAAAAAGCTCCCTGCCCCTACCACAGACCTCCTTGAGTCCAAACCTGTGCATCTGATAGTTCTAAAGGGCCCATTTTATTTGAGCTGGCTGTCAATAGCCTGTCTTAATTGGTATTGGGAAATATTTAGTTTAGATTTTATTAAAGTTAATTGGCATTCTTGACATAATGGTCCCCCCCTCCCCCCAAACAAGCTGCTAACCCACTGTGGCTATCAGAGTACTGTGTGGTAATATACATGGGGACCTGGATGTCTGTTAGTATAAACTAGGAGCAGGGGAGAATGCCATGAAAGAAACAATATAAGGCATAGGAGGAGAGAGAAAGAGAACCATGAACCAAAATGCACTTTATTGCCATGATAGAAAGGCATTGGGTTGGAGCCAGACTATCCTCTGGAACAGCATGGGAGGTGTCACTGAAGGCTGTGGAGGGAAAGGGAATGGGCAAAAATCACCTCCCCCTTTCCTCCAGCTGGGAGCCTCTGCTGAATCTCAGTCCCTTCCACAAGTAGAAAGGCAAGTCTGGATCCAACCCATTGAGTATTCATCTTTAAAGGATTAACATTATAGTTTCATGAGCTTGGCACACAGCAACATGAATATATTACATCTTAAACTAGTAGGTGCTGAATGTGTTTCCGAAGACTTGTATAGTGCAATAACAGCTGTGAATACAGTCGGTTGTCTGCAGTAGCAAAGCATTGTTCAAGGATGTAAGCTTCCTATTTCTTGTCACCTCTTCCTTAGTATTTTTTTAGCCACCTTTGCATGTTCATTTTTCTAGTAAGTGTTAATTGGTTGAAAGATCAGAGTCTCTGGTAAAGGCATCATACTTTCCTATTTACCACAGGACTTAAGTTGCTATGTGGATTTATATCTTCTAGGGGGCCAAGAGCAAAGCCAGTTTGCCCCACTTCCTTGATCATATTATTGCCTCTGTGGTGGAAAATAAGAAGATGTCTGATGCTACCAAGAGCGCAAGCAATTTGGCTGACACGCATAAAGAAGTGAAAGAAATGGTAATGGGGTTAAATGTGCTGGATCCACACACTTCCCATTCTTGGCTCTGTGATGGAAGGCTTCTGTGTCTTCATGACCCCAGCAACAAAAACAACTGGAAGATCTTCAGGGAGTGTTGGAAACAGGGCCAGGTAAATCAAAAAGTCAGCCCAGTCATCTTCTGTATCTGTGGCAATATTTATATTGTCCTGAAAACAAACTAGCTGCTATGGTGTAGGCTTTGTTGTTAATTTAATATGTGAAACAAGATAAAAACATAATTGGCTGTGCATTGGTCTGTGTATGATATAAACACAGAAAGTCCTATCAGGAGCAGAACTCGGTATCCCAGAATTGAATTCAATCCAATCAAAGCAGTAAGTTTCTAGCTCTTCGAAGTTAGGCTAGATAGTATATGGGCTATGCCTGATGAACTTTCAGAACCCAGACAGGTTGAACAGGATTTCTTGCAGTCAGAAAGTCAGGAGATGGGAACCACCCTACCCTCACCATTACTAGACATAGTAGAATAAATTATGTAGAATAGATAAATATATGAACATTTCCTTAATTTGCATAAGTATGCAGGCTGAGAAAACAGCTGCTGAAGTTGAGAGTTTTCTGCATAGCACAGTGTATATTACACTACACTGTTGCAATGTTCAGGAGTAAAAGAAAACATGCTACAAGCTGTGACATATGTGATTCTGTGTATATACACACCTCTCTCATTTTGGGCTATGAAGGGAAATATGCTGCAATTATGCTAACCAAATCTATTCTGAACCTAGCAGTCCTTTTATGGTTTCATTTGTCTTTGTCTTGTGCAGTTTAGATGAATTGGGGCCTAGATTCATCTGTTGATGCCTTCTGAGAACTGCCATATTGGAATAATCCCTTATTTATGTTTCCATAGCCTGTTCTAGTTTCTGGTGTTCATAAGAAGCTGAAGCCTGAACTCTGGAAACCAGAGGCATTTAGCCTGGAATTTGGAGATCAGGATGTAGATCTGGTCAATTGTAGGAATTGTGCCATAATATCAGACGTTAAAGTGCGCGACTTCTGGGATGGCTTTGAAGTCATTTCTAGTAAGTGCAATCTTATGGTGGTACATCAGGTCTTTTTCCCCCTTCAAAAGCACTTCTGTGAATTCTGTTGGTATTGTTTGTGAATAGTTATTGATCTCATCAGTGTGGCTGTTTTTCTGAACAAGCAATACTTAATTGCACTGCCAAAGAACAAATCATTATAACATTGGTGTCCTACCCCAAGCAATTTAATGTTAATAGACCAGGAGGGGATTTTTAACTGCCTTGCTAAAGGCAATGAGAATCAGCTCTTTATACCCTCTTACCTACTCCTTCATGTTAATATTTTCCTCCTCTATCCACAGTTTAACCCTGGGTTCATACTCCAGCTTGTCATGGGAGAGACAAGCCAGAGCTTCTGGATCATGCATCATGGCAAATAACCCCTGAGTTGTTCAGCCATTCCCGTTCACAGTGGGAGTAATTGGGCAGCATGCACAAAAACCCTGCTGTGTTCACAACCCAGGGTTTAAAAAATAACCTGGGTTGTTGTGACATGTGAATCAGGCCACTAAGTTGAAGAAATTTGTGGTAATGTTTGAATTCTCTAGAGCAGTGAGACGTAATTCCACTGCCCTTTTCCCACTAACCTGTCATAGGGCGGGTTTTCATGTCATGCTAAGCCACCCTGCAAATAAACCATGGTGGGTTGTTTGTTCACAGAACAACCCACGGTACACCCGACAGACAATTGGGCTTGCCGTGGCTTGTTCTCCCCTTCCACCTCAGTCCTCCAGCCAGCTCCGACATGTATCCCAGATGCCTTTGTGGCAGAACCTGTCTTGTCTCCTTGTCCTGGCCCCCTCCCCATTCTGATTGCTACCCCTTTTTGTTCACCACCTTTTAAAATTACTTTTTCAGTGCTTCGAGAGTACACAAATGGTGTCATATTTTTAAATTATTATTCCCTCCCTGTTCTTTTGCAAGTGCACAAGAGCACACTTTTGCCTGTCCAATATGTGTAGCTTTGCCTTGTCAATTTCCTTGTATGTTTCAGTTGTCCAAGGGAGCACCAAAGTGACAGAAGTAGGTGCACCAAAAGAGCATGAGGGACACACAATACCTCCCACTTGGCAATGTAATGATAATCCTCTCGTTTCGAAACGTTGACACTCATCAGTGTCCTCCCATTCAATACTTCCCCAAGTCTCCAGCAAGTCCAGAACGGGGAGATATTGGCTCCCTCCCATACTTTTTGCGGCTCCTTCTGAGAGCAGTTACCGCTGTGGTTACTGTGCTTCGAGGACCGGGGGAAGGACACTAACAAGTATCAGTTCAACACTTAATAGTGAGTCTTGCCTTGTCACTTTCCTTGTATGCACTGAAAAAGGGAACAACTCAAACATGCACCAAACGGGGTGGGGGGGACAATATCTCCTGCTTGGTAATGTAATCTTCTTGCTATTAAGGGTTGAACTGACACTTATCAGTATCCCCCCACTTTCAACACTTACCTGAGTGTCTAGCTAGTCCAGAAAGGGGAGTTATTGGCTCCCCTCACTTTGGGGCGGGTGGGTGGAATTACTGCTGCTGCAGTCAGTGTTCACAATTTTGTTTACTATTGGTCTTGCGCAAGTGTGCAGGGATAAATGACAGCTGCTGGGGATGTCGTGCTAAATTCCCCTCTATTCTGCTGCTCTGCCATCAGTTTTGCCTACTTTCCCTGTTATGTCAATGTCCTGGTCTACGTGTGTGTGTGTGTGTGTGTGTGTGTGTGTCCCCGCCTCCTTCCTGCTGGTTCCTTCCCTCCACTCAGCCCCTTCTCAGCCTCAGGTTGGTTGTTTCAGCCCAATAGTGCTTATGTATCTGAGAACAACTCTTATGTACTGGTTAGAGTGTTGGACTGCGAGTGGGGAGATCTGGGTTCAAGTTCTCCTTTGGCCATGAATCTTACTGTGTGGCTTTGGACCAGTTGATGACTCTCAGCCTAGCCTACCTTGCCGGGTTGTTGCAAGGATAAAATGGAGAGGGGGGGACCATGGTGTGCATGGAAGGAACACGTCATTTTGCTTTTACAGTTTTCAAGAATGGGGACATTTGTTTGGCAAAAACGTTTTAATAAGGTAGAAAAAATATATGTTTGCTTCACATGATTATTTCCTATTGTACAACTGTATACAAAGAGTACATAAGGATGTAGACAAACTGGAAAGGGTTAAGAGGAGGGCAACAAAGATGATAAAGGAACTTGAAACAAAGCCCTATGATGAGAGACTGAAAGAACTGGGCATGTTTAGCCTTCAGAAGAGAAGTCTGAGGGGAGATATGATAGCACTCTTCGAGTACTTGAAAGGCTGTCACACACAGGAGGGCCAGGATCTCTTCTCGATCATCCCAGATTGCGGGACACGGAATAAGTTACAGGAAGCCAGATTCCCCCTGGACATCAGGGAAAAATTCCTGACTGTTAGAACAATACGATAATGGAACCAACTACCTAGGGAGGTAGCGGGGTCTCCCACACTGGAGGCATTCAGGGTGCAGCTGGACAGCCATCTGTCAGGGATGCTTTGACTTGGATTCCCACATTGAGCAGGGGCTAGGACTCGATGGCCTTATAGACCCCTTCCAACTCTACTATTCTATATATAAACACCACTGTCCATGTTGTGCTGCCCTATGGCTCAAAGTGCCTGCGCCACTCCTTCAAGTCATACAACCTCCTTTGGACAGAGTGAACTGTAAGAGAGGAAAGAAGGTTTCTGTCAGTCTTTACTGTATGTGAACAGTCTTTAATTTATGTGAACAGTACAGTCCTCCTCCCAAAATGGTTCATGGTGCGGTGGTATCTCTCCACAGACTGCAGGATGTCCTCCACAGATTTAGTCTGCGCCATGCCTTCAATGTGGTCAGTTTGCGTCTCCACTGACTGTGTGCTTGTGCACCGCAGTGACTCAAGATTCTGTTGCTGTAATGTGAGATGCAACATTCCCCTTTCCTGCACTTCAACCAGGCACATAATACCATCCCTTACCAGAGCTAGGCCTGGGACTGGGATCCTCTGCAGGAGTTTTGGCTTCATCTGGGGCCAGACTTTCTTGTCCAGGGGCTTGTTCCTCCTGGGATTCTTGATCCTCCTGGGGTAGAATGTCATCTTCTTCTGCCTCCACTGCAGGTGTTCTTGATCTGGCTGTTGTCATTCAGGAGAAAAATAAGTTTAAAATACTGTAGGTAATGCCACAGCAGTCACATCTGATCAATGTATTGCAGTTTGATTTCACACTTGGCAGCTGTCAGCTGCAGTTGTGGAGACTGTTGTGATAACCTTGAATGCAGTGCACCTGCAAGCTGCCCTTGAATGTATTTTCCCATTAGTGTGGGCCAGCTCCTTTACTCCTTGGACATGCACACATGCACCTACCCATGTGATCATCTGTAGGAGTGGGTGCATGTATACGTGTGTGTGTGTGTGTATCCATATATATATTTACAGCGCATACAGATGTCTTGTGGAGGAACAGATCGTTGTATTTTTATACTTGACACTTACATAGTGGCCATCTGTCGACCCAGCTTGGTCTTCCTCCTGCCACCTATACTGTGCAACTCCCTGAAGAAAGGTGGCCTTTTGTTTGGGGTGACCTCCCATCAAACGTATGCATGACCTTAAAGAACTCTCCCTTTAGTCTTTTGAATTTGGATTTGGTGTTTGCAGCACTCCTCTGGTAACCTGCAGCACAAAGGCCACATGCGATCCTCCTGGAAATGGAGGTGGCTGGAAGCTGAGTGCCCATCAGCCTCCCCACCACTTCTGTCTTGCAGACTTATCAACTTTGTCAGACCGCCAGTAGGTTCCACTCCTAATCAGCTTGTTTGCAACAGTGGATCAAAATGGCTCCCAGCAACCTGGAAGGTTCTGGGTAGGTGGACCTGTGCTCTTCTTGCCATGCCATGTGAACGTTGGAGAGATGCGTCAAGCAGAAAGGGGGCCTGGGGGGAGCCGAAAGTAGAGGAGGGTGACATGGACCAGGACATTAACAGAACAGGGAAATTAGACAAAAATCATGGCAGAGCTGTAGAACAGGGTAATTTAGCACGACCTCCCCAGTAGCTGTCAGTAACTCTTGCATACTTGTGCTAGAGCGACAGTAAGAAATTAAAAAAGAACTAGTGAACAGAGCAATTACTGCTGCAGATATAGCAGTAATTGCTCTGAAAAGGAGCTGCGAAAAGGTGGGGGAGCCAATATCTCCCCTTTCTGGTCTTGCTGGAGGCTCGGGGAAGTGTTGGGAGGGGAGGACACTGGCAAGTGTCAGTTCAACACTTAAAAGCGAGAGAATTCCATTGCCAAGTGGGAGATACTGTGTGTCGTCTCCCACACTCTTTTGGTGTACCTACTTCAGTGATGGCGAACCTTTTTGAGCCCGAGTGCCCAAACTGCAACACAAAACCAACTTATTTATTTCAAAGTGCCAACACTGCAATTAAACCTAAATACCGAGGTTTTAGTTTTAGAAAAACAACTCATACAGTTGTCCGAACTAATTAACATCTTTTGTCTTTAAAGAAAAACACAATAACAGAGCTTTCAGTGATAGTTTTTTGTTGAAAAAAAAATCAACTCAAAAAATTATTATAGTACTACATTGTACACATAGCCTGAAGGGAATTTATACAAACTTTTTAAATAATTAGGCACATGTATTTTTTGATAAGGGATTCTCAATTTGTAATATGATTATATGCCAGACTGAAATTGTATGGGGCAAGCTTTACTCCGGGTCCTTTCCCTGCTTCTACAGGTGTCAGATTAGTAAAAGTAAAAGTCAACCTGTACTAGGATGAGCAAGATAAACAAGGAAACTAAACGTGCTTAACACATTTTAAACACTTTATGTCATGGACTGCAAACACTGCATTAGGTAAAAGTTTGCCATTGGGCATGCTTTTGCACAATTAATGTGATTTTTGCTATTGCATGCATGCTGGTAGTTTGTCAAACCTTGGCTCATACTCCGTTAGTTTGAGAGCAACACATGCAGCACTCCGGTCAACTGTTAGGGCTTTACATCCAAGCCATACTCTGTGCATCATTCTTCAAAATCTTTTAAATGTGATAACAATGTAGAAAAGAATTCTGTAACAGGAATTCTAGAATAAAATCATTCCGTTCCACACTGTGAGAAAGAACAAGATCATTAGTGTTTTGCAGAAGGGGACGGTCTTTTCGCGATCCGATGACCAATGGCTCGAGTGCCCACAGAGAGGTCCCTGCGTGCCAGCTGCGGCACCCGTGCCATAGGTTCGCCATCACTGACCTACTGGTCCCCCCTAGGACAGCAGAAACATACAAGGAAATTGACAAGGCAAGGCTACACACTTGTGAAGGAACGGGGGTGGGGGAATAGTTTTTTAAAAAGCAACCCCATTTGTGTACTCCCGAAGCCCCAATTTTTTTTTAAGGTGGCAAACAAGTGATGGTCCCTTCAAAGTGTTTGGGCATCGGTGGAGGGGCAGTCACTGGCGAGGGAGGTTGGAGGCTGCATTGGCAAGATCACGAAGAGTGGCAAGGGTTTTTGCTGCTCTTGCTAAGCAGCTCTGTAGCCGATCCCAGCAACCCACAATAAAATCACTCCCCTGGGTTCAGACAACATGACAACCCACCACGGGTATGAACAACCATAGAGCAAGCTCAGGGTGGCTTGTTTGAGAAAAATAAGCCACCCTGCGGAAAATGGACTGGGTTTGCATGACATGACAACCCACCGTGGCTGGTTCCCATGGTGGATTGTCATGTTGTGCGAATGCAGTGATAGGGTCCAATGCCAACTGTGTATTTTTTTCATTAAGATGCAATCCTATGCATGTTTAGGATTGTGCCTTAAGTGTGTTCCTTTCATTAAAATTTATAAGGGTCACTACATGAATTTAACAATGCGTATAAAATTGGTGGTTATTCTAAATAAAACTGAACCATAAGGAAATATTCCTGTAAAGAGCAAATTCAGTTTAAACCATTTTTCACATTTATATTTTGCCCTTTTTTGTGCAGTGTACAAAGTACTATAGATCTCTGTTATCACAGCAGCCCTGTGAAGTAGTTCAGCTGGCCCAAGGCCATCCTCTGAACAATATAGCTGAGCAGGAGATTTAAACCCAGATCTACCTAGTTTGCTATTCCACACCAGCTATCCATTTTAGACTTTATTTTGTCATCTCCTCGCCCCCCCCCCCCCCCAAAAAAAACCCCTTGTAGATCTAGGGGAGGCAAAATGATTGAGAACAACATATAAGCCAAGTGAAATTACTTCTTTACAGAGCGTCTGAGAGCAGATGATGGGCAGCCTATGGTACTGAAGTTAAAGGACTGGCCTCCAGGAGAGGATTTTAGAGATATGATGCCTACAAGGTAAGATCCCTTGTTGCACTGGGTTTGTGACTTGGCCAGAATTGTTAGTGTTCTGCCATTGTATTGTTGTCCACTATTCCTGTATATTTTCCCGTATTTTAACAGGGTACATGTATTTTTCAGGTTTGCAGATCTAATGGAGAACCTTCCTCTCCCAGAGTACACTAAGAGGGATGGAAGACTGAATCTGGCATCAAGATTGCCAAGCTACTTTGTGCGACCTGATCTAGGTCCCAAAATGTACAATGCATATGGTATGTAGGCTCGATAACATGATTTTGTTCTTGCTCTTAGTTTCTCTAACACGAAAATATTTGGAATGAAAGGTGACTGTGTTGGAGTGGATTATTAGTTAAGTCTAAAGAACATTTGCTTATTTCATTTCCTTCTAAAGATAAAAGTGTAATTTCTTTAAAGATTGAAAACTTATGCTGTGCATATCAGTTAAGAGAAATGGGTCAAGGCCTTGTGTCCTTCAAATTGAAGAGCAGATGAGTTTGTGTGCTACTTTCCTGCCAGATTGCATCCATGTAGTGTTTGCTCTTCTGGTAGCAAAAGAGCTGTTTCATCTGCTTATTCCAGCAGGAGAACTGCTTCTGAGACTCATTGTGATATTATTATTATTATTATTATTATTATTATTATTATTATTATTATTATTATTATTATTATGTTTTATTAAATTTTTTCAAATCTTACATCTACTAATGAATACAACAAAAATACAACATAAACATTGTGCACCCCCCCCACCTCTTGGGACCAAGTTATATTTCTCCCCCAATATATATATATATATATATATATATATATAAGATATTACTCTATCTTCCAAAAATATAACAAATCTTGACAAAGTTTGTTCCCCTTCCCCTTCACCAACACATAATCCAAAAATTTACCCCAAATGTTCACAAAAGTGTCTTTCTCCAATTGTCCTTTTTGACACTTAATATTACAAGTTAATTTATCATTTAGTGCGATATCCCATACTTCTTTATACCATTCAGTAATTGAAAAGACATGTTGAACCTTCCACTTCCTAGCTATCATTAATTTAGCTGCTGTTAACAAATTCACAATCAATTCTTTTGTATTTTTTTAAACAAACTAACTTTTCTGTAATTGTTAACAATGCTAATTTTGGGCAGACTTCTAATTCCATTCCAATTATTTCTGATATTTCTGCAAATACTTTCTGCCAAAATTCCAGAACATTTTTACAGCTCCACCACATGTGGGCATATGTACCTTTTACATTACATCCTCTCCAACACAATGCGGAGCAATTTGTTATCTATCCAATTTAATCTTACTGGAGTTAAATACCATCTCCATACTACTTTATAAAAGTTCTCTTTTATCCTAGTTGACATAACTCTTACAATACGTCTATCCCAAATATTTTTCCAACTTTGTTTCGATATTTCCTCATCAAATTCATTATCCCATAACAGTTTAAGAGAATCTTTATGCTCTTCTTCTTTTTGTAACATCGTATATAAAACCTTTGTTGTAACTCTTTTTGAAACATTACCTTATATAGCTTCTCTAGTCAAAACTGTTTTTTCAAAATTGGTTAGTTCTCTTTCGCTGTCCATTCTTGTCCTCCACTTCTTTAACCACAGTTCCAATTGCATTGAATTTAACCATGAAATTCTCCCTCTTCCTACTATTTCTATTATATGTTCTCTAGTCTTCCATTTTTCCACCCAATCCATTAATTTAATCACCTTTTTTCTCCTTAGTATAGCTTCTATATGTCTTACATTTTCTGGAAAGTCCTCCATGACCACTGCCGGAGTTAATGGGGATACCTCTGGTGTAAAATTTTTCCTCGTGCTATTCCAACTCTCTAACATACTCCTCAAAAAGGGATTTTCTAATCCTTTTATAATATTATTTATATTTTTCTTAAATAATATATTCACCATCATGTTTCCTAATTCTCGTGATTCTAATTCCAACCGCATTTTGTCTTTCCCTGCTATAATGTCCAAAATATGTCTTACTTGGTTGGCTAAATAATACCACTTTATATTAGGAAGACCTAAACCACCTATTTTTTGCGCTTTAATTTCTTTTTCTGTGAGCTTTACTGGTAACGTCCTAAACAGAAAGTTTATTTTAGGCAATATCTTCATTGTTACCAACGCTATTCTACCAAACCATGAAAGTCCAATTTTTTTATACTCCTCTATTTTATTTTTAACCTCTGTCTTTAACTTTCTAAAATTTTGTTCTCCTACTTTATCAATATCTTGTGTAATTTCTATTCGTAAATATTTAATTACATTTGTAATTTTAATGTTATATTTTTTTTCCTTTAACATTTCATTCTCCTCTTTTTTACTATAATTAAACAATAAAATCTTGGATTTACCCCAATTCATCTGAAGCCCAGTTATTTCTCCAAATTCTTTCAAGTGGTTCTCCAACCTATCCATTGCTTCAATAGGATTTTTAATTGTTAATAAAGTATCATCTGCAAATAGATTTATTTTAGTTTGATCTCCAACCCCCATCTCTATATTTCTATCTTCTCTTACTACATTTGCTAGTATTTCCATCACTAATGCAAACAAAATAGGGGAAAGGGGACATCCTTGTCTAGTTCCTCGGTCTAAGGAAATTTGTTCTGTAATACCATCATTTACCACTACATTTGTAATATTATGGGCATATAGTTGATTAATTACTCCTTTAAATCTTGTTCCAAACCCCATATTTTTTATTATCATTTTTAACGTAGGCCATTCCACACAATCAAAAGCCTTGAAAATATCAAATGCTAATACTCCTGCTTTAACATTATTTTTCTTTATACTATATATTATATTTAATACTCTTCTAG
The DNA here is from genome assembly GCA_021292165.1 of Shinisaurus crocodilurus. Classification (NCBI taxonomy): domain Eukaryota; kingdom Metazoa; phylum Chordata; class Lepidosauria; order Squamata; family Shinisauridae; genus Shinisaurus; species Shinisaurus crocodilurus. The sequence continues at coordinate 118,625,413 of CM037881.1, forward strand.
TTAAATGGGCCATTTGCCAACCTGCAATAAATCCGCATTGGTCCACCCCTACATATTTACTCATAAACCTATTCATTCATCTCGCTAGTATTGCAGTGAATAATTTTGCGTCTTGATTTATTAACGAAATGGGTCTATACGAGTCTGGTTCTGTTAAATCCTTTCCTGGTTTTGGAATTACTATAATCATAGATTGTTTCCATGAGGGGGGAATTTCTCCCCCTTCCATTATTTTATTATATAATACCTTCAGCCTTGGAATTAATATATGTTTTAAAACCTTATAATATTCCACCCCTAGTCCATCTACTCCTGGGGTCTTGCCCTCTTTTAATTTATTTATAGCAAAATCTATCTCCAAATCTGAGAATGGTTGCTCCATCGTCTCTATCTTCTTCTTGTATTCTCATTTTCATATGTTTTTCAATATATTCTTTAATCCTATCTTCATCACCTATTCCTGCTTTATATAATTCTGAATAAAATTCATGAATTTTTTAAAAATTTTCCTTCATCAAATTATGTCCTTTCCCTTTTTTATCCTTTATTATTCCAACGATATTTTTCCCCCTTTTTTAATGTGTGGATCTAGCTAACATTTTAGAATTCTTGTTACTATTTTCAAAGTAATCTCTTTTCATATAAATCAAATTTCTCTGTGTCCTTTCAATATCTTTGTTTTCTAACTCTTTCCTCTTAGCTTGTAGTTCTGCATAAATCTGCTTTTCCCTTTCCTTTAAGAATTTAGCTACTAGCTCCTTATCTCCTCTTCAAGCTTTTTATTAAATGCCTCCTGTTGTTTCCTTAATATACACATCCTTCTCTTATACTAATACCCCTCATAACAGCTTTCATTGTGTCCCAAACTACTGCGTTGCTACAAACTCCTGTATCATTAATCTCCCAAATCTCTCTTAATTCCTTCTCTATCTTATTTTCCAGTACAAACATATAAGAGATATTACCGCTCAGCCTCCATCTTTTAGCTTCTTTATAATCCTTATTTATCTTAACATCCATATTATGTATTGCATGATCTGACACTTTTATAATACCAATTTCCGTGTTCAATACTCTTGAAATCAGATTTTTAGAAACAAATATATAGTCAATCCTAGAAAAATTCTTTGTGACAGGTGAATAATATGTATAACTTCTTTCATCTCCTTTTACTCCCCTCCATACATCTACCATTCCCTCTTTGTTGATTACTGTATTTAATGCCTGTTACATTATTTTTCCTCTCTTCTACCGTAGGATTAGATCTATCTTTTTGTCCATCACCATGTTGAAATCACCAGCTATTATAACTAACTCGTTTTGTTTTTTACCCATTTCTTTTAATACTTCTTGGTAAAATTCTGCTTGATTTACATTTGGGGCATATACATTAACTAATATATATTCTTCCCCTCCTAATGCCCCATATACCATTATATTTCTCCCCCTAGTATCCTTTTTTACCTTACTCACAATAAAACCACATTTTTTAGAAATAATAATTGCAACACCTCTTGACTTGATGGATCCATATGCTTTCTCATATATCATAGACCATCGTAGTTTAAGTTTGTTTACTCCCTCTTTTGATCGATGTGTCTCTTGTAAAAATATTATGTCCGCCTTATCTTTATTTAGAAGTGCTTCAATCCGTCTTCTTTTCAGAATAGATCCCAGACCTTTGACATTCAATGTTGAGACTCTTAACTTTGGGTCCATCTTATTATATTGTTGCTCAAAAAACCTTGGTCCCTGTGCATAAACATGTATAACCCCAAATCCCTCCACCCCCCACCCAAACATTTAATTTTATTTCCCCCCCTCTTACCCCAGGGATAATCACCCCGCCCACGGCTTCTGGAACCTTTAGGGCAGGGGGGGAGGCTGAGACTCCCGCCCACGGACACCAACCATAATATTTATTCCGATCTCTAAACTATATCCCCTTCTATTCCCCCCCCCCTTTTATTCCTTTTTTATTTTATTTTTTTATTTTTTTAAGTTAAAGAAAGCAAAAATAAAAATTAAAAAATCCTCCAACTGTGCCGGAAAATCTTGTATATCTGTATTTCCAACTGACCCTGGCATTTCTTACCCAGCTGCTCCATCTTCTCCTTGTAAGCCCAGTTGTTTCAACAACTCCATACCTTGCTCCAGCGATGTTATCTTGTGAGATTTCTTCTCAAAAAAAATCTCAAAAAGACTGGATAACCCCAGGTGTAGGAGATCCCATTTTAAATCAGAACTGCTGTACAAGGTTTCACGCTCCTATGCCAATTTGGTGTTTGGGCACACAGATCGTTGTAAACTTGAACTGGGGCTGAAAAAACATCAGTTGGCCAGGGATTTGCCTGATCGCTTTCATGAGAATCTCCTTCCTGTTGTAATATGTAAGTCGTAAGATAATGTCTCTGGGACTCATTCCTCTTTTGAAAGTGACTCTGTGGATCCTTTCGATGTCCCCTTGCTCCCATTTAATATCTGGGACTAGGACCTGCAGCCATTCAATCACTCTATCTCTCAGCTTTTTTGGAGTTTCGCCACTCTGTTCTGGGAGACCTGCGTAAACGTATATTAGATCTACATTCCCGATCTGGCAAATCAATCATTTTTAGCTCAATCTGATCAAACCTGATATTGTGTGCTTGTAATTCAAGTTTATTTGCTGTTATCCCTTTTTCCATCTCAGCCATTTTCAGATTTACAGTCTTTATTTCTGCTTTAATTTCAGCAATTGACTTTTGTAACTCCACAGCCACTTCTGCTACTATCTGTTTGTTATTTGCTCTCATCTGTTCTTTTATCTCATTTGAAATTGCTTCATTGTTTTCTTTCAACATTTGGCTGAACTGAACCAGCACTTCGCTCCTTGCCATTTCTCCTGCTTGTTTGTTTTTTTATTTCACCACAGCAACAGTAGTGCCCTCCTTCTGCTGAGATGATGTATCCGGTTTAAACTTAGCACTTCCTGGTTGCAATGACTCCACACATCAGACTGAGTTTATTTCTTCCTTTAATCTCCGGTTTATTTATTGCCTGGTCAGATTGAACTCTTTCCAGCCATGAGGCTCTGTTGTCACTAGGATGAGTTCTTTTCTTCTCCCAAGACAATATTGACTGTTTACATTTGCGTTCCCAAAACATTTGGCATCCAGCCCAGAAATACCAGGAGGGTGTTTAGAAAATAATCTTCCACTTTTGGTTTATAAAATAAACCTGTGCTTTGATTCAACCCTCCGTATACGCAAACACAGAGACTTTCTTCCAGGGGAATTTGACGCTTTTACAATTTTTCAGACCGGAGCCGTTTCAATGTCTGACCTACTCCATTCAGCTAGAAGCCACGCCCCGCACACTGTGATATTTTGTGGATAAAATCACATCTGCTCCAGCTTTGACTCCACTGTTGGTGTAGATCTGGGAAGGATATCCAGAAGCATCTGCTTGGCCAGCTGTGGTTAAGTTTCAACTATTACTACCCAAGAAAATGAATAGGACTCTTGGAGATCAAAGATTCACTAACTGCTCTCTCATCTTGACTGGTGAAATTGGCTTGTCCTAGGTTAAATATGCTTTTGATAGCTGTTGTAAATAATCATTGCAGGAGGTGCTGTTCCCTATGGGGCTGAAGGAGGTGGAGATTGTCCACTCTGAAAGAAGCCCTCTATGGACCTGACTGTTTGGGAAAGTATAGGTCTGCTTCAGTTTTGTCTTTTTGGGCAGTGCTAGGACCAATCCTGGAATTCTTGATGAATTTTCTGGACTCCTACATTCAGGGCCCACACCAGGGTTTGGCTGTATTGGTTGCCCTGGTCAACTGTCTACATCTAGAGAGGACAGTGGGAGTGTAACTGCTCATTCTTGTGGGTCTCAGCAGCTTTTGATACAATTGACCATCAGATCCTTTTGAACCACCTGAGAGGGATGGGAGTGAGGAGTGGTGGTTCTTCTCCTACTTGGTGGCTTGGAGCCAGAAAGTAGCACTTGGTACTCTTGCCTAGACTCTGTCCTTTGGAATACTACAAGATTTCATCTCAGCAGGCTGAAAGCAAAAAGTAAGGTAATTACAACCTCCGTTGTGGAACTTCAGTATGCTGATGATAATGTGGTCTCCGCACATTCAGAGGATGATCTCCAAACTATCCTAAATGCTTTTGCAGAAGCATACGAAAAACTTGGTCTCTCACTTAACATAAAAACCCCCAAAGTGTTTCATCAGCAAGTGCAAGCTAACCCTTTGGTGATGCCATCTATCCAGCTTGGCGGGACAATACTGGAAAATGTTGATCATTTTCCCTATCTTGGCAGCTATCAAATTACTTGGGAAGATAGGCGAACAAATGTCAGTGTACTGGAAGAAGCAAAGACTACTAGCTGTTGAAAAAATGATCCTTCAACGCCAACTTCAGTGGACCGGTCATGTTGTTCGAATGTCTGACTGCCGTCTCCCAAAGCAGCTACTTTACTCCCAACTCAAGGATGGAAAGCGGAATATCGGTGGTCAATATAAACGGTTTAAAGATGTTCATAAGGCTAATCTAAAAAAATGCAATATAAACATCGAAAACTGGGAAGCTCTGGCCCATGAACGATCTAACTGGAGGTTGGCCTTTCACAAAGGTTCTATGGACTTTGAAGAAGCCCGAGTGCAAGGTGAAAGGGAGAAACGTGCTAGGCGAAAAGCACGTCAAAGGAATCCTTTACAGGACCATCTTCCATCTGGTAACCTGTGTCCTCACTGTGGGAAGCTGTGTGGATCTAGAATTGGCCTCCACAGTCACTTACGGACCCATCGCTAGAGTCTACACAATTTTCTTTAGAATTTCCTCCTTTTAAAATTTCCTTTTTGTAATTTTTTTTTTTTTTTATCCTGGAAGACAATCTTACTCGGTCACGAGTGATCGCCTGATGATGACAAGATTTCATCTTATACCTAGTGTTCATTAACATCTATATGCAGCTACTGTGAGAGATTGTTCATCACTTTGAAGTGTAGTATCATAAATATGTCGGTGACACCCAGCTCAGTCCCTGAAAGAATGTCTGGTCAAAGTTAGGGGCAGAATGAAGGCTAACAGTTTGAAGCTTAATCCAGACAAGACGGAAGTTATGGTGGGCTAGCCTGTGTCTGGAGGATTGTTGGGATGGGGTTACACTCCCCCTGCAGAGCACTGCCCCTTGCCTCTTGACAAAGATGGGTTAGAAGGAACAGACCACACCTGCTCTGGCCCAGCTGCATTGGGGACATCTGTGCTTCGGAGTACAAGCCAACACATTAGTGGTTAACTTCTAACACTCTTCGTGGTCTAGGGCCTACATACCCTTGGGAGCACCACCTCCTATATATTCTTCCCCATGCCCTCAGAGGAGGCAACAGTAATGTATATTCTTCAGAAAAAAATGAATTGGCAAACCTGGTTCTCTACAGTAGGGGTAGGTAACCTGGTGCCCTCCAGATGGTTTGGACTACAACTCTCATAATCCTGACCATTGGCTATACTGGCTGTGACTGATGGCAGTTGTAGTCCCAAACATCTAGAAGGTACAAGATTGCCTGCCCTTGTGCTAAAGCAATTGAGCTCTTATTTAACTATTAGGTTAAAAAAAAAAACTTTTAAAAATCCACCATATTAATTTTTCTTGTGTATAAATATTTTACAAGTTTTTTACAGTAGCCAGAATAAGTGAACTAGTATATTTCATCAAGAAAATAATTTAGACAATGTACTTAAAGTGGTTTAAACTTTGTATTGAAACAAATTCAAAAATTTCTTGGAAATTTTTTTTTTTTAATACTTGTTAATGTTTTAAGACATGTCAACTCAATAGCATACACTTCCTTTTCATTGTTTAAATGTTGAGGAAAAACAAGAAGTCTCTGAAAATTCTGAACGTATTAATTTTAGTGCACCCAAATTGCTGTGCAGGAGGTATGTATTCATGTTTACTAGGTATAGTCACCTGAAAAGGGTTAATTACAACTTTGAAAACTGCCTACCTTGGTATTGTATTCACTCATTATGTTAACAATTTTATAAAACTATGTATTTATAGTGGTCAAAAATGTTCTACCCCACATCATGGGAAGCACTGCTCCATGCCCTAGCATTCACAGAAGTGAAAGCTGTGGTGGTATTCACATCTTACAATGTGTTCCCACTGGAAACATATTTAGCTGTCCCTCTGTTGGTGTTCTGTTGGCTTGCTAAAACCTGGCTTTTTGAAAAGACCTTTGTGGCTGGCTGATAGGAGCTGTATTTTTTCTTCCTGGACTTTTAGGGCATCTGTTAGAGCTGAGTCTTCAGTGATTTTTAATGTTAGCTTTTAGAATTAATGTTTTATATATACACATACATACACACACACTTCTGGAGTCACTATGGATGCAGTCAGTCTTCAGTTAAAATATTTAAGAAAGCTAGATAGGCTAACAATTGTTAGCCTTTCTACCTTTCATTTATATATATGGTTACACTCCCCCTGCAGAACGCTGCCCCTTGCATTCATATATATATATATATATATATATATATATATGAATGCATGTTATATAACCATGTTGTATGCCACTTCAAGTTTGGTATTGAATGTGATATAAAGATGCAATAAATAGCTTTTGTTGATTTAAAGCAGAAGGCAATATTATACGTTGTGCTGCAGTTACAAAGAGATCTGGAACTTGTTCCTTAAGTCTGGCTCTTTTTCTTTTCTTTTTTCTTTTTTTTATAGTTAGGAACATATAGGTCAAGTGAGTCAGCTTTGAAAAATGGTAAAAAAAAGATAAGCATTTCCTTTCTTTGACTTGTAAAAAAAAAAAACAACCTTCAACAAAGTATTTTATTTGAGCATGCTGCTTAATTTGATTTTCTGCTGAATCAGCTTTTCTTGTAGTTGCACGTAAAATCAAGTGTAAAACAATAGTAAAAGTTTCTTTGCTATTGTTGGCATTATTATGTTAAAAGGTGAGTATGCCAGACATTATGATATAGACCTTTGAAAGTAGCAGCATAATAGAAAGCACCCCCTACACACCAGTAGGGTCAAGTTTGATGTAATGGTCTCTTTTCTTTGCTGCTTTTTTGTAGGGCTGATAACTGCAGAAGACAGAAGAGTTGGTACAACCAATCTGCATTTGGATGTGTCAGATGCTGTTAATGTTATGGTGTACGTTGGAATCCCCATTGGGGAAGGTGCTCATGATGATGGTGAGCTTTCTTCTAAGACTATTTTTCTGGGAATAACTTTTGCATCTCCTGTAACTATGTGAAAGATCACTTAGATTAGGCCTGCACCATTTCATTTTGATTTGTTCTTTGTTCCTGTGTTGCTCTTTTCACTTGTAGTACACATGAACAAAAACCATCAGAGGAGCAATGAGAGGGACAAATGAGCCAGTTCAAGCTGCAAGCTGGAATGCCTAGTCACAAGTGAATTGACTCATGGGTAGGTGTATCAGCTTGTCTTGAAACAATGTCCCTTATGAAACCTGTCCAGGCATCATGAGGGACATTATGAAAAACAAAACACTTCCATGTGGTGCTAACTGTCCCAGAACAAAACTTGGATGTAGAGTCCTAATTGGAGATCCACAAAATGTGAACTGCACCAGCTTTTTGAAGTGTTTTTTGGGATATATATTTGTGTGAAACAGATGGTGCAGACATACTCTTTTACCTTTAAGCATAAATAAGCTGCCTTGTACATTTGAGCTATATACAGTAGATGTGTTGTCACCAAGGGGAATGCATCCAGTTGTTGTTTTTTCCAGAATATTACTTAAGATGATGTGGTTACATAGGCCAAAGTCTGTTGCCTCTTGCACATTACGCTAAAAAGCTATGCAATTTATTGGTGTGAATTTCAGAGGTGCTGAAAACCATTGATGAGGGAGATGCTGATGATGTTACAAAACAGCGAATCCATGAAGCAAAGGAGAAGCCAGGGGCACTGTGGCACATTTATGCTGCTAAGGATGCTGAGAAGATCAGGGAGCTTCTTCGGAAGGTATACTGATGGGATGTTTCAGCAATGAAAGCTTATCAGGATTTTTCATAGTATTCTACAGTTGCTGATCATCTTAAAACTCACATGTCCCAATATTTTCATTGGATTGTCCTGAGAACTGTGTTGGGATGGGATATAAATACCCTAAATTAATAAATTCAAAAATAAATGTTCTGGCAGTGGGGTTTGGCAGCTGATCTTTTGGCAGTATTTAGTAATACTATCTGTGAGATTTGACTTTTTCTCTCATCACCTGCTATCACCACAAAACCCACTTAAGCAAAGCTAAGAATCTCATAGTGAAGTAAATTGGGGTGGGGGTTGTTTGCCAAATACAGATTCAGAAGAAATCTACTAGTCGCAGACAGATCTAAACTCTAATATCTTCGCATTAGGTTGGTGAAGAACAAGGGCAAGAAAATCCTCCAGATCATGACCCAATCCATGACCAAAGCTGGTACCTGGACCAGACCCTACGTAAGCGTCTGTATGAGGAATATGGAGTGCAAGGCTGGGCAATAGTGCAGTTCCTGGGAGATGCTGTATTTATTCCTGCAGGGGCCCCTCACCAGGTGAGTGTGGAGTGCCAGGGCCCTAAAGAGCAGTGCAAAAGAATAAGGGCATTGTAAGAAACAAGTGAGTAATGTAGCATATCAAAAAGAGCACACCTGAAGACTGTGACCGCTAGCTTGTTTTTTTCAGAGTGCACAATAGGATAGGTAGGTTATCCAGAGCTTTATGTATTGTATTGAAAAATCAGGTTTGGAGCACTGAAAAACGTGTGGACAGTGCTCAGTGAAATTTCAGAAGCTGACATAAGGACTGAGAGAATTATATGTATTTGTACTGATATGCATATTTATTGATGATGTATATTTACTGGTGAATTGTGTGTTACATATGATAGGGGTTAAGCTAGGTCTATATGAATGACTTCAGTACTGTATGTATTACTAAGCATCTTAGAGAGCGATCCTATGGCCCCTAGACAGCATCTAGAGGGCCATAGGATCATTTGGATTCCAAGATTCAAGGTCAGAAACAGAGCTCTGACCTCAGAGCTGGGGATCCGCACTCGGATCCCCCTCCCCTCCCCTCGCAGCTGGCATAGAAATCAAACCGGCTGCTTCTCTGAGGTTGTAAGACTGACCTTGGAGAAGGGGCAAAGAGGGTGTTTCAGGGAGAGGAGGAGACCAGGTCTGCCAGGATACGACATCTGGTGGCACTCCTGCCTCCTTCCCTCCCTATCTGAAGCACTGCAGCTAGACCGCTGCGGCCATCTAGCTGATTTGCAGCGCAGGAGTAGCGCAGAGGTGAAGATTGCCTCCGCGCTCCTCCCACCCTGCATAGGATGTCCGTAATTCTCTGAGTTTGGAGGCTTACTGGCATCCCCATTGGATTGTGCCCTTATTTATTATGCATTTTACTTACCATGTAATTTTTAGGGGCAGTGAAAAATTGGATTTTCGTGCTCTTTCAGAATTTCTTGAATGATTTGACACTTAAATTTTGATTTTTTAAAATCCTTTAGGACATGGCTTACGTTCTGCTCTTTCATTCTCTCTTATGTTTATTACAGTCAGCCTTTTACTTTCTTGTCCATCTCACCCTCAGATCATCTTACCTAAGTCAGAGTCCAATACAGTTTGAATTATCTGTATCCTCTCGATTAACTTTTTTCCTTCACCCACCTTATTGCCTAGGATTTTTAATCTTGTTTGTCACTCTCATCTTGGCCTACCTTTAAATCAAGGTGGGGAGCATCCTTTGAATAGGAAGGCAGAGGACACCCTTCCACCTGCTGAATAGCATCAGTAGGTGGGGCCATGCCCACTGGCATCATTTGGTCCATAGCCAAAGCACCAACTGGAGCTCCTCCAGCTGGCACTTTGGGTGCTGTGCTGGCTTTGCTGTGCACAGCCTTTCCCCTCCCATTGGGGAGGAGGGAACGTGAAGCCATGCTGGCTCAGTCCACTTCGCTCCTCTGCTGGAGAAGTGAAGGGCTCTGAGTCAGCTCAGCTTCACTTCATCCATGCTTTCCCTAAGCAGGAGAAAGCCTGCATGGAACGAAGCAGTCCCCTTCGCACCTGGTATGGAGATAAAGCGGGGATTCTTCTTCCTGCTCCTCCCCAAGCCTCCAAGGGGTGGGGCTTGGGGACGAGTGGGAGGGGCCCTCAGAGGGAGCCCAAACATCCTCAGGTCCATTGTGGAACCTCCATAGGGTGGAATTCCCCATTGAGTAGTTTGAGGTGCTTTCAGATAAAGCTTTTATCACACCATCGCCCTGCCTCATTAACGGAATTTTATATGGGGTTCAAACGACAACATCTTCTACTCCTATCCCCCTCTGTTTTCCAACTGCTTTTTTAATTTTTTTTCTTACTGTGGAAAATCTGTTAAGGAGAAATGGACTGAATAGCTGCACAATGCCTTCCAGTTGGAAGCACTGGAAGCCATCTGTCTGGAAGCACCCTTGGAAAATGTACTTGGAATATCTGATGTCCTTCTGTCAAATGTGGGGCCAGGAATACTTTGAAATAGCATTTACCCATCTTCTTTATACTGTAAGAAGCAGCAAGAAATATGTTGAGTTGTTCAGCTTTGTAGTGTATCTGGCACCCAGTTCTACTGCTTATTGTTACAGGTTCATAATTTGTATAGCTGCATTAAAGTAGCAGAAGATTTTGTATCTCCAGAACACGTTAAACACTGCTTCCGCCTGACCCAGGAGTTCAGGCACCTGTCTAACACTCACACAAACCATGAGGATAAGCTGCAGGTAAGCTTTTATCAGTCTTGTGGGATAATTTCTGAGGCATATCAGATTTGGAGAAAGGAAGAATAGTACTTGCAAAAATGCTTATGGTTGAATTTTGACTAAAGGATAATTACGGTAATAGTAAAGGGGAGGTAGCCTGTGGTCATGTTAGCTAAATGAATCCTTAGACATTTTTACAGTCTTTCTTTCTGTCTTGTTTCAGAATAGTTTATTCAGTGGGTTTGACCCAGAGAAACATGAGCAGAACTCCACTGGCATAATAGGGCTTTCTTGTCTCTTTCACCTTGCACTAAAAAGCTCTTGAGGACCCTCTGGAATGGTGTGAGATGGGATACAACAAAATTTCTAGAATTCAGGGAAGCTGCCTTGTGCAAACAGAAGTATCTTTCTGCTGGCAAAGATACCTTTAGATCCAAGTCGGTTATCTTAAAGATTTAACCTGTAGTTAAGAATCTTTAGTTAAAGCAAAAACATTTCTCTTTTAATAAAGATTATCACAGTAAAGCTAGCTATTCAGAATGCATATAGGTTTTGCAAAACTGCAATTTATTTTATTTACTGTTCTCCTGACTTTGGTTTGAACGTAGCATAGATCAGTATGCACATAGGAACTGAATTGATAGCATTTCTGTTTCAGAGAAGATACTCATGCTAAATACTAGTACTTGCAGAATTTTATAAAACTGCTCATTCAGATTATATACTTTTATTAATAGAGGGAACAGCTAATCATCATTGTATAAACTTTAAGAAGTACCAGTGGCGCAAACACCTTCCCATATTCTTTCCCTGTATATGTTCAACCTCAAGTACAGTGAATTAATATTTAAGTAACTCTGAGATGTATTAATATAGCAGATGGAGAACACTGTTCAGGGTTTTAATTTTCAGTGTATTTATTTTTTTCTGTTTACAGGTGAAGAATATTATCTACCATGCAGTCAAAGATGCTGTTGGCACACTGAAAGCTCATGAATCCAAACTGGCTAGGTCTTAGGAATTGGTGATTCCAAAACCCCCTCTGGAGTCATTTTTTTGCTCACAGTATAGAAGGGGAGTGCACATGCCTGCCTCTGTAGGAGCCAGAGGCCTCTCGCTAAGAGATGCCATGGCATTCATTACACTCTCCAGCCACTGTCTTCTATGCTGCCTCAACACTGAACATCTAAAGGAAGGTCACTATAACATACAGAATTCCTGATTAATTAGAGGTGCTGTGTCATTTTCCTGTGGCCTTTTGCAAATTGAAATTGTATGGAAACCATGTTGTGTTCCTGCATATTATGAATAGAAAGTGTGAACCTTTTTCATGCCTAGTTAGTCTTTCCAAGAAGTTAGAAAGAATGATGTGAAGATGGACATTCTATTGCAGACCTAAGTAGCTAGCTCTGAATGAGTGTGACCACCAGGAGTCCTGCTACGGAAACATGGACATGAGTCCTCAAGAGTCTGACACAGGCCAAGGAAAAAAGATAAATTGTTCTTCATGCTCCCTTTTAACAGTTCTCTATACACTGTAGAAATGCAGAAACACAGAGAGAAACCACTGTTTTTCCCAGATGGCTCCAGGATTAAAAATTGTGTATTTAGTGAAAAACTAGGTTTGTAGTGAAACAGTATTTCATGAAAGTAGATATTTTTAGAATTTGAAATACCACAACTGTTCCTGGATTACAAGGAAAGGCACATCGCATTTAGTCTTCCTTTCAATAAAACTCTTCAAGAAATTATTCTTAGAAATAAATCCAGAATAGCACAATTGGCCAGAGGAGAGCTAAAAGAAATTGACTTCCAACACCAGTTCCCACAAAGAAAGAAGTAAAGGGGGGGGGGGGGGAGAACTTTTATGTTTTGGAGATGTTGTACATCTCTCCCTAAACTGGTAAACAAGGCAATAATTCACCAGTTGTTGGTTTTAGATTGGGACTACTACTTCCCAGAACTAATTTTCAATATCAGCTTTGTCCAGAAATATTTTCAGTAAAATGTTCCTGCTTGATAGAGTTGTATTCAGAGTTGTCACCATTGAACTGATGGATTCCATTGTTTGACTGTTCATTGGGACTATATCTACCTTCTATCCAGCTGTACTGTAGTGCCACCTGCAGGCCTGTTAATATGTTCACGGTTATTTCATTTTTTAAAAAATAAAAGTCATTTACTGTAGAATCTTCTTAAACCTACACTGTATCTGTGCAAGAGGATTGGGGATGGGGGATGGCTGAGGAAGAAGGAGACGTTCATACATCTATTCATCCTATTTGCCTTTGCTTCTGAACTCTTGCTTCTCTCTCTTCCCCCAAAAACCCTGAGAGCTGCATTCACACACATTTCTTGAAGAGGCAACTCCAAGGTTTGGTGCACCATTTCCCTTCAATATCTGGTAATCAAAGTCCTTTGCTTAAGGAGGTGAAATTGCAAAGTGACTGAAACAGCCAGCCAGCCAAGCATGGTCAAACCAGGCGTGTCTATTTCTGAGCCTGCAGATATGACCTGATCCAACTTGACCCTTGAAACACTGGGATATATCAGACTTCATCCCAGATTCGCAACATGATAAACCCTATAAGATCTGCTATGCGAGAGAGCAGAAAGATCATAGCTGTAGCATCCTAGTTTCTTCTTCCTAGAAGAAACAGATGTAACAAAAGTGTTTTCCATCCATTTATCCCACTTAACCATTTATACCTTGTATGCTTTCTCTGCACAATTTATCTGAAAGCCCTTTTAAAATCCCTTTAGTTTTTGCCTACAGACACCAGCAAAATATCCTGCAGCCACTTACAGCTATAATTCACTTAGCAATCTCTCTTGTACACACTGAACCAATAACTTTCACAATTCCCCTCTCTTATGCCCCAGATATTTCTAAGGATATTTAAATGAGAGCTGTAATTCCATGTTGATTGTGATTGTTGGTGCCTAATCACTACAGGTTTTTCTGTAGCTGCTTCAGTCATGGTGCTATGCACACTGGTAAAGGGTACTGGAGCTGTATCCCATATTTAACCTGGTGATCTTTGTAGAATAGGCTGGGGGGGTGGGGTGATGGTTGTATTTTGGCCCTGCCTCTCTTGCCTTCAGCCCTGCCCACCACCAGAATGTGGCCTCTGAGAACTCTGAAATTTAATTTGGTCCTTGGGCTGAAAGGTTTGACTCCCCTGGCCTAAGGTATAACCATGGCTATTAGCTATGCTAACACCGCAATCCTATGCCCACTTCCCTGATCGTAAGCACCATTGAACATAGTGGGGACTTGGCCTCAGCCTCTGAGTAAACATACATGGAATTGCTCTGTTCATTTATTTATGCATTTAATGTCACTTGACTGCCCTTAAGAAAATCTCAGCCTCACAGACCATAAAAACCCATTTCAGTGTTAAAACAGCAGAATCTGGAAACCGTAAAGCAAGAGGGACCAGCAGACACCCCCCTATAAAAATCCATAAATTTGATTGCATGCTGGAATGCCTGGGCAAATAAAAATGCAGACACTTGAAGAACATTAGATTTGACATCGGGCAAGCATCCCCGAGGAATGCATCCCACACACACGAAACCACAACTGAGAGCCCCCTCTGGTGACACCTGGCTATTGTCAAAAGGGCATGGGGACTTCAATGCAGGCCTCATGATGGATGTACAAGTTGGACAGACTGTAGGAAAATTGAACTTCCGTGTTCAGGAGCAGTATGCCTCTGAATACCAGGCACTTGAGAGAAAGCTGTTGAGAGAGCTTCGGATATTGGGTGGTATAGAAATTAAATAAAATATGCTGCCTTCATGCCCAGCTTGGGAGCTTCTAGGAGGCATCCGGCTGACCATTGGTATATGCACATGCATGCGCAGAGTAAAGAATGTAAGAACCCTGTTAGATCAAAGTTCCAGGGAGAGAGCAGACACAAGCATGTGGAGCATTCTTTCCCACGCCCAGCAGCCGAGGCTTTGGGTGTGTTGTTTGCCCCTTGGAAGAGGACTCTGTTGGACTGTGGGGGGCAGGGGAGGAATTCACCCCACTGCCCTAGCATCCAAATCTGAAGAAGGGAGCTCAGGAAGAGTGGCTGCCTTGTTCCAGGGATAGTTTCCCGTGTGTGGTTTGAAGAATATATGAATATTCTACCAACACCCCCCTTGCATTCAAATGCAATTAGATTAGTATCCCGATCCACAGATCTTTAAGCACTGTACTAGGCTGGATACAACTGTACATCTGAATCTGCATGCTGTCATGTGGAACAAATTATTAGTGTGCCAGCTTGGACAGGTTATGGGTAATTTAGCAACTTTTATTTATTTATTACATTTATACCCCGCCTTTTTTCCTACTAGGAACTCAAGGCGGCTTACATAATCCTCCATTTTATCCTCACAACAACCCTGTGAGGTAGGTTAGTTCCTGTGAGGAACTGGCTTGATTGAGAATGTGTGTCTTCCTCTCCCTAATTTTCCTTTCTGAAGTTCTGTGATGTTCATTTCCCCCATTCTTGTCCATTTCTGTTGGGTTTCCTCTTCTGTGGTTTCCTTTTCTCGCTTGGCATTTCTGGACTTCCTTTTGGCTCCCCCCCCAATCCCTTTCTTGTTTTGTTCTCTCTCCTCCAGCAACTCATGAGCTGTCTCCTCTAGTAAGTGATTTATGCAAGAGCTGTCAAGCATCTAAGCTTCCGGGGCAAAAAATAAAAATATGCTAGTGGAAATCGCAACCGCCGCAGCACCATATTTTATTTGTGCTGGTTTCAAGCTGTCCTGGATCTCGGC
The DNA here is from genome assembly GCA_021292165.1 of Shinisaurus crocodilurus. Classification (NCBI taxonomy): domain Eukaryota; kingdom Metazoa; phylum Chordata; class Lepidosauria; order Squamata; family Shinisauridae; genus Shinisaurus; species Shinisaurus crocodilurus. Next base: position 118,640,951 of record CM037881.1, read on the forward strand.
TTCCCTCAGTCTGTGTTTCAATGAGTGAGCACTAAAAAGGGTTGCTACACATGTGGTGTAGTTCAGCCTTCCCCAACCTGGTACCCTCCAGATATGTTGGACTGCAGTTCCCATCATTCCCAACCAGCAGGGCCACTAGGGTAGGCTGGTGTAGCTGCTTATGATTTTTCAGGGGGAATCTTGGCTATTGCTTTGATTCCAAATAATTGGAAAAGCATAACCTCAAAGTGCACAGCGGGGGTAGGTGATCTGGTGTCCTCCAGATGTTTTGGACTACAGCTCCCGCCAGCATGGCCAATGGTGAGGGATTATGGGGGTTATAGCCCAAAGTATCTGGAGGGAACCATGTTGCCGACCGCTGGAGTATAGTATGATCAGTATTGTTCTAAGGGTCACAATTGTTACTACTGAAACATACAGGGTTGTATCCAATGTAAGTTCCATCCATTTCAATAGGCTACTCTAAGTAGGACTAACATCGGATACAACCCTTATATAGTGCCAGGGGCCCTTTAATTCTCATGAAAAGCTAAGCTTTAGCTGCTAAGGCAACAAAATGAAAATCTCTGAATCTGAACCTTTGGAGTTCAAGCTGTGCGCACAAACCAGATAGAACGGGGATGACAGGTTTGTAATGGTACAAATCTATTTGTCTTTTTAAAATTTCTAAGCTTTTTGTTGAATGGCAAGAACACTCTTGTTTTGTTTGTTTATTAGTATTTGTTTACTGCCAACTATAATAAAATCCCCAAGTGGTTGCTTTTCACACTTGATTCCAACACATATTCTGAGATTTATAGTTAACAAAGTATCCAAAATCTGGAGGGACCAGATTCTGGAGGGATGTTGAGGGACCTGTGCTTGCTTCCATACTTCCTACCAAGCTGCAGCAGCCCCATGCAATGAACTACAGCAGAGATTATGTTCCCTTGCTCGATTCTACCACTTCAGGCTGTGGGTGGGGGAGTTACGTAAATCTTTGAATGCTCCCCAACATTAAAAAGAGAGAGAGAGAGCCTTCGTGCATATACAAAACTAGTATGTCAAGGGTAAGGTTCAAGTCTAGACATCTCCCTGAAATGCTAATACTGAATATGCAAGCAATTTTTTTTCACAGGGGACAGCATTCAAACATTTGCAGTCTGTGGTTCTGCAGCAGATATGTAATGTGAAGCTGCTGGCTGTGTTCAATCTTTGATCAATCAGGTGCTCAAATTGAGAGGCATTTAGCATCTCTATAATATACTACTAAATTGTAATACAACTCATGATGCTCTTGATGTTGGTAAGAATTAGATGTACACTCAAAGTACTTTTTAAAATTCTGCATCCAACCTTTAACATGTTTTGGAGGGTGAAATGAATCCTATAAAAGGAATTCCAACTACTAAAATCCATACAGAATTGGGTCTAGGATTTTTACTCCAAACTAAGCTGAATGGAGATCTTGCTTAGAGCAAAGCATACAGATGAATTTGCTTCCTAGATCTTTCTGCTACAGAAAGTTATAGTTGTGGGCTAACACAACCTTCACAGCTTTAGGAAATGGGGAGGAAAATAAGTGGTTACATGATTTGCCAAAGGAATTCTCTCATGTTGGGACAAAGATGAATGCCCTCCTGAAGTTTGGTTGCATGCTCATGCCACTTGATTGTGGGAGTTGAAGTCCAAAACATCTGGAGTTCTACCTTCTCTCCACCCCTGCCTTAGAGAGGCCCTGTATCCCAATGTGTGGCACATGAAGCCAGCTCAGGACTCACTTTGCCTTGGTGCCTTCAAAAACTGCAAACTGCTCACTTGCTCTCTCCCTGGCATTCACACCCTCATTGGAGAACTCCAGCTATTGGGAGGCCATCTCCTGCCATTAGCTTCCATTGATGAAACTTCAGAGGACCACCCTGGTTTATTGGTTTAACAAAGGCATAGATAGCCAGCACCAATGGTACTATGTTTCTTTCCCCTTCTCAAATGTCCATAAAACTTACATAGCTCGGGCTCAAGGATTACAGGGCACAATTCATCAGGAAGTTCTGCTGTGGGAGCACTACCAAAATTAGTAGGAGCTGTGCAGGAGAATTTCCTGGTGTATTGTGTCCTACACTGTACTGATAAAGAGTTAAAAAGTTTAGCATGAACCATGTTTTCTCCCACCATGACATTTGGACCCCTCCTCCAGTTTGAAGACACAACTTCAAAATAAATGTTGGCTGCCATGACTCTCGCTTCTGTGTTATATTTTCAGATATTACAGGTAATCGTGGATATCTCTTCATAACATTCCTATCTATAGCAGGATAGTCTGCACTATGCCCTTGGAATAAAAGTTAAAATAAATATTTTCAATTAACAGTTAGCAAGCAGTATTAGCTTGCTAAGAATTAGCTCCACATTTCTGATCTCCCAAAACAGCTTTTAATTTAAACAAACAAATCGGTATTGGGGCTCAGTATCATGTGCTTGCATGGAACCTCCAGCGGGCCCTTCAAGTCTGCTGCTCATTATCCTATGGCCATTCTGCCCCTCAGCTTCTTAGCCCAGTTACCTTGCCAATTCTACTTCCCTCTAACAAGATGGCCTGTGAAAATTCTATGTTGCCTGTTTTAATTTTCCTGTCATTCAGAATGTTCAGGACCACCCCAGTATGACACAGCAGCTCAGACAACACGAATAGAAGTTTCACCGCCACTGCCACAAAATGCCTTAGAAAAGGGGAAAGGCTGTGGCCTTCTCTTAAAAAGAAACGAAGTGTAAAGAAAGTTTTTTCTCCCCACCATATACCCTGCATTGACACCAGGTTCATAAATGGCAACTGTGGGTTAATTAGCCCACAAATCGCCAAAATGTAGCAGGAGCGAGCACACTGACTCTGGCATGTTCGTCACTTCCACTTTCAATTAACAACCCACAGTCACCCCATTCATAGGTTGTTAGCAAGGCATCTGAACCTGGGCACTCTGGGTTGTTTAGAGGTTAAACAACCTAGAGTTAACGCGACAACTGGAGTCAGCATACTCACTCCCACTAGATTTTGGCAATTCATGGGTTAACCCAGGATTGCCATTATGTACTAGCAGTTCTCCACAAATATTGTGCATTTTGGGATGTTGCTGATCCTTCTTCCTTTCTGTCACTGAAGCAGGGGGGTGGGATCTTGCTTGGAAGTATTGTCAACTGATTTCCCCCCAGCTTTCTTTCTAGAACTGATAATTGCAAGGAATTTCTTAATTTAATGCTCAACTTCATATTGATGGTAACTAATTTTTGTAGTGCAGAGAATTTTTCATAAGTATTTGTTTAAGCTAGCATTAAGCCGGTTCACATGTGCATGTTTGTTTGATGTGGTCCCCTCCATGTGTGAGGACTGAAACAATTGCCCCCATCTTCCAAAAAAAAAAAAAAAAAAAAGGCCTGCTCTAGAGAATAGTGGGACTTTCCCCTAAGAAGTAGGCATTTACATTTAATTCTGTGAAGCAGGCTACTGTGTAAGTAAAAAGAAAGAAATTGTTACAGAAGTTTCTAAATTGTATAAGAAGCAAACTGAAATAAAAGTTGTCAAACAATGTGAAGATTATTTTCCTCAAGCCCTGTTAAACCTTTGTCCTCTTCCATTGTTCTTCCTGGATTCACCGAGTTGCTGTCATTCTCTGGCTCAATCTGCTGGCAATTACATTTTTTGCTGAATAATCCATTCAGGGGCATTAAGCAGGCCAGCAATGGAGATAATTTAGTGATGGGAGTGCATCAGAATAGTGTGGCCTTCAATGCTCCTTTCACATCCCCATTCCTATTCTTTTTCAGTGAAGCATTTTAAGAGAGCCAACTGGCTGAGGGATGAGCCCTTTGAAATGCTTTGGAGGTTCCAATGAACTGTTTCTCTTCACCTCTTGGTAGATGTTTTCCAGGCCAGCTTCCCACCCCACCCCCGCTCATTTGGCCACTATAGCATACTTACTGATTGATGATATTTTAAAAGTTTTCATTATACTTTATGGTAAAACTGAACATTGGACAGACTTCTAGAAATATCTGGCACAACTTCAAATCTGTGGTGCTAGAAAAATATTCCAAAACGATAAGACACTAGAGAGCCTTTCCCTTTTTTCTGTTTGCAGCAATTAACCATTACATCTAAAATACCCAAGACATTAAAAAACAAACAAAAACAAGCCAAGCTGATGGCAATACATATGCATTTGAACTTTATTATCTTGAATTTCAGAAAACAGATTTCTGTAATATATACTAATGAATTAGGGGGTGATATAAAAATTTGATAGGGTGCTTCTAAAAACACTGAACTGTATGCAGAGTTTTTCTGGTGTCTTTAAAAAAAAACTCTAGTATTTTATTAATTGATTTGTACTAATAGATTGTCATCAGGTCATAAAAAGCTGGTCTTTTGGGAAGCAAAATTAAGTGTGTTTGTGATTACCCTTAACACCTTAAGTGGCTTGGATCTGGGATACCTGTCTCCTCCATTTAGCTCCTCTCTCCTTGCTTTTCACTGCCTGGCCAAGACTTCTCTATTCTGGCAGGGATTTTGTGTTGAGGATTCTTTTCTGGCTACCCCGTACCCCACCCCCGTTTTTTAGATTTGATTTATATGCTGAACCTGTCTGTTTTTAAATTACTGTTTATTTTTGTTATTGTTTATTCATTTTTGTTGGATTTGTGTGGGATTATTTTTTTTTAACTTTGCAAGTCACCCTGCATGCTGCAAACACACTGGAAGGTTGAATATAAATATTTCTAATAAAATGATTAAATATTCTTTTGCATAAAACACACATGTGCACATGTGAATGTGAGCAAATCCAATATCGACTGGGGGGGGGGGATATCAAGCTCAAATTGTTTGGCGCACCAAACTCCCTACTCGTCATTAGCCCAGACACAAGATTTTTGAAGGAAAAAATTCCACTTGCACTTGATATGAAATGTCCTATAAACTTATAACAAACTCACTCTCCAAGTTATGATCCTTATATAGCCAAAATGGTCCACCCATAAGAGGAACGTGTGGAGGAAGGGGGGGCTGGCTGACCCGCCACAACCCAAAGGACCCAAAGACCCCCAGAGATCTCAAGGTACCTACCCAAAGGACCCAAGACCCCCAGAGATCTCAAGGTACCAGACTGCCAGCCTCTGCTGTCTGCAATCCTACTTGAATCTCTGTTCAGGGACTTGCCTTTATGACTGTAACCTGGATTTAGTTGCTGGAACCACAGAGCAATCCACAAACACCATGTGGGGTAAAAAACCAAGAAGGTTTATTTCAGGTAGCATATTACACAAAAGGTGGGAAATTAGGGAAGGACACGAAATAGAGAGAGACACTTTGGTACACAGAGTAAAGCTACAAAATAACAAAACCTACTGATTCCTTATATCTCCCAGGCACACAACTAGTTACCTGGGGGTCAGTTTTCTTCCAGGGCTGGATCCAGCACAGCCTTGCTGCCCAGGAAGGCTACACACCTACCCAAAGATCCGAGATGGGTAGCCCTCCACAAGGCTTGCCTTGCCAAAGCCCTCGTTCAGCTAATTTCACCAGGAGCTACCTGGGGTCGGATCCTGAGGCCACCCGAAGGCTTGGGCCTCTGCTTGGCTTGCCGCCATTGCTCCAACAGCCAGCAACCACGCGATGACCAAAGACAAAGAAACAAAACTCACACTTTGGAATATAGCTCTTTCCCCCTCCCCTCCTCCTTCCTGTAGCTCTGCTGCCTCTTAGCCAATCAGGATGCACTTCACCTGGCCAGGCAGGGGAGGGGAACTCATGACTCATGACATTTGCATCTGAAAGCCGGGTCACTGACTAGACCGGCTTTTCAGGACTTTCAGGCGCCATGCCCGATCCGATTCTTTATGCGCATTTTGCCTCCTCCCAGCCCCCAACCGGCCTTACTTGGTTTACACATGAGGAGGCGTGTGCGTGTGTGCGTGTAGGAACCCCCAAAGGCTCTTTTCTTCACAGAAGGTATCAGCAGGCTTGGGGAAAACTGAAGGTTTGCAAACATACAAAAAAAATATGTAGGAAAAAATACTGGGACTTGGGAGATCCGGGTTCTAGTCCCCGCTCAGCTGTGAAACTCACTGGGTGACTTTGGGCCAGTCACTGACTCAGCCTAACCTACCTCACAGGGTTGTTGTGGGGATAAAATGGAGAGGAGAAGGTGGATTATGTAAGCCGTGTTGGGTTCCTTGCAGGAAAAAAGGCGGGGTATAAATATAATAAATAAGTAAATAAATAAATACTTGGGGGTGGGCAAATCCCCCTAAAAATAGTGTAGTGAAAAGTGAGCATGCTCATTGGCCACAGAATGCAGTCAAGGAGGGGGAATGGAATACAGTAACCTGAAAGAAGGCATGGCTGGCTGGCTAGAACACTGCAAAATAAAATGAGGACAACAGTTGCTAATACAAACTGCTTTATACAAGTGCTAAGGAGCACACAACTGCTATAAATCACTGAACTCTTAATATGTATACAAAAGTATTGTGTACATTTTTATTACAGAGAGTTTTCATATGTGCTGTACATTGAATAAAATCTAAATATACAATGCCTTGAAGGCTAATGAACAACAGACCCCCTCAAAAAAAAAAAAAAAGACAACAACTCCAATGCACACATGTGATGATGGAATGAGAGGCAGTACTTTCTAATTTCTAAACAGATATTTTTAAAGACTTAATGTATTGACAAAGGAAGCAAAGCTGGAAGGCACTAAGTTCTCAATTCCTGAATAGGTATGTGTGTATCTTTAAAGAAATAGCTCATTGACAGAGAAAACAAAGCTGGGCAGTCAATATTATCCCTTTTCGTTGAACTTCATCAGGTGCTACCATTGAATAGGCATTGGTCTTGATCCATATACATACTTCTTTCTTGATCCATATACATACTTCTTGGCCTAAAAGTCAAGGTCTTCTTAAAATGCCTTATCAAATGTTTCTTCACTCTCTCCAATAACTTAAAGCTTGTAGATAACCAACTGAAGGCTGTTGGCTGCTGTTCAACATTGGCAAGTGAGTCCCAATGGAGCTGTGTGCAGGCAGATGATATGATCCATTTAAAAGTCCTTGTGGATAGCCTGTTTCTTTTTGTTAACTAGTACAGGCCTTCTAATTTTGTTCTTGCTGAGAGACCACATACTGCAGTTTTATTGCTGAATGCCATGATGCGGGGCAGGGGTTGGCAAAAGGTTGAACAGGTTCTCCTGGTAGATCTCCGGGTACCTTGCAGTAACTTGGCAAGTTTTTCTGACTTCTAGCTGTTCAACAACGAAAACTCTGGACAGTATCCAATGTGACACTACCGCTAATGTAAATTATGTTGGACTAGTGTAAACTATCTCTAGCACAACATCAATAGCTCTTGTTGGCACAAGTTTTCTGTGGCCAATAGCACTTGCTGGTGCAACAGGTTTCCATGGAAAACTCATTGCGCCAAGTGCTATTGATGTGCTAGTGATAGTTTACACTAGTGCACCTTCATTTATGTTAGAGGAATGTCACATTGGATACTGCTCCCTCTCTCTAAATCAGGCTCCTGAAGCAAAGAAAACTTGGCAGAGGGTGGAGCGGAAATCAGGATAAGATTTTTGTATGAAAAAGCTGAGACACAGAACTCTGTTCTGGTACCATAAACAAATTCCTACACTTTTTAAATTGTAAGTATCTGTCTGCTCCACTGAGTCACTATGCAAACTACTTGGTTCCAGTCAGTGGTTTTCAAGGATCTAGTAAAAAAAAAAAACACAACAAAATAGATCCTGCAAGTATGATGTGGGGTAACAATTCATACTGGGAAGGCACAAATCAGTCTAGAAGATCATTGTGGACAATGGGCAGTATCCAATGGGGTGCTTACAGTCCCACTGATTCCGTTGCGCAAACAGGACCCACCACTTACGCAATAGAGATTTAGCACTTCCTAGAGCTCCACTGACCTGCCCTGTTCCAGAAATGAGTTTCTGCTCATTTTTAGTTGTCCCTGGAAGCGCTGAACCTCTGTTCTGCAACTGGTGGTTGCTGCTGTGGGAAGAGAATCAGCGGGGTGCAAAATAATTGGCAGGGGCGTAAGCGCCCCATTGGATACTGCCCAATATGTATGATGCCTGGCTTAGGTAGGGGGATGCAATGAAAAGATCCAACATGACACTACCGCTATTAATAGTGGGGAAAATGTAAAGATATCAGTGTTTTTAGAGCAGGGCTCTCCAACCTTGGGTCCCCAGATGTTGCTGGACTACAGCTCCCAGAATCCCTTGCCATTAGCCATGCTGGCTGGGTATGCTGGGAGCTGTAGGCCAGCAACATATGGGGACCCATGGTTGGAGAGCCCTGATTTAGAGGAATCAGGCATGTGAGTGTAGCAGGATGTAAGATCTGGGAGAAACAAGGATTGGAGTCTCTCTGAAAGCTGTCAAAGAGTTTGTACTGTGGACCCTTTTGGTCTGCTGACATGAGGGGAGCAGATCATTGCAGAATGTGAGGAATCCACCCTGGAGAAAGGCATAGGGAGAAGAAAAATGTGCAAGAGAAATGTGCCCATCCAGGCATGGCATGATGCCTGTTAATATCCCCTTGTGATTTTTCTTTGCAGCCTTGATTCCCTTTGTAAAGTCTATTGGCTGGTTAAGACGTTTTACATTTTTCAACTCCTATATAATACTCTTTTAACAAATATTGATCTGTTTTAAAAAAGTTTTTGTTTTACTTTCTGAGTATCTCGGCCACTTTACTATTAGAGCAGGGCAGTTGGAAACTATCATGTATGTACCGTATGTATGAATCACTGGGTCTACTAAAGCTACAACCTGCCTAATTTCTTTGCACGTCTTACTGGCATGGCAGCACAGTAACAGTTCTTGGCATGGCTAGATGGGTCTGAGTGGCAGGGAGGGTTTCCCTCCCACCACCGCCACTTGACTGCTGTTGCCCCAACCAGGTGAGCTACAGAGAATTCTGATCATGCCTCTCCTAGCAGCAACAGTGCCTGCGCTTGTCTGTCTGTGTGCGGTGGGGTGTCTTGTCTTTCCCCATCTCGTCTCACTTTATTTGGATGATGGGCAGCTGCTGCTAGGGGGATGGAACAGAAAAGGTCCAGGGTTCTGTTTTTGTTTCTGGAAGAGCAGAGAAAGGGAAAAACCCACACCCGTTAAGCTACCTTAATCTAAGGGGGCAGTTAATAAGCCCGGGGTTGCTGTTTGAGAGAAAGAGAAGTGCAGGAGGAAGCGAAGACTGGAGTTTTTCTCTCCCTCACCTCTAGTAGGAACAAAAAACTAGAACGGGAGGGCGGGGTCTAAACTGCCAAGGCCAACAGTACCCGAAAGAGATTATGTGCGCGCGTGTGTCCCCGCTGCTTATACAATTCCCATAATTGGCCATGCTGGCTCGGAATTATGGGAGTTGTAGTCCAACACATCTAGCGGGCATCTGGTTGGGGAAGGTTGCTATTGGGCGTAGACTTATTGTAAAGTCTATTAGGGAAGGGAGCCTTTCAGCTCCTTCGCCCCGCCTGCCCCGGCTGCTAAGCACTGCTGCTCTCTTCTTGCGTAGATTCTTGGAGAGAGGGGCTGACCCTCGGTGAGGCTTAACGGGGACTTCTTATCGCGTGCCAGGCTGTTCCCCGGCGTCACAAGCCTGTTGGTTCCCCCGCAGGGCTCCGCAGCCTTCTCACGTCCCGCCTCAGCGCTGGGCATGTTGCTGGTCTCGCCCTGCTCGAGGGACAGACCCCCGTCTATTGGCAGGAAGACGCCTGTCACTTGACGCGACGCCGGGCGGGGGTCTGCTCTGCTCTCTGCTCTGCTCGAGGGCGCGATGAGACGTGCGCCTGTGCAAATGCGCAACCAATGTCCGCGCTGGTGAGACCATCGTGATGCGGTCCGCGGCCCTTTTCCCTCCGACTCGCCGGCTGCTCCTCCCCTTTAAGGAACCGGGGCGGGGCCGCGCTTGCTGCAGCAACCTGCCCTTTAAGAGCGCTCTCCCTTTTCTCGCTGCGGACGGTGCTGAAAGCCAGCTCCCCAGTCCCCGCTGGCCCCGCGGAGGAGCCTCGGCCTCGCCATGGTGTCCTGGATCATCTCCCGCCTGGTGGTGTAAGCGCGCGGCGGCGGCGGCGGCGGCGGCGAGAGGGAGGAAGGGAGAGAGGGAGGAGGCCTTTCCCTTGCCGTTGCTAGGCAACGGGATGGAGATGGGGACGGAGGATTTTGGCCGGGCGGCGCTCGCTCTCCTCCTCCCGAAGTGTCCCATCATCCCCGAGGTGCCCGCCGCGCTCAGCCCTCTCCTGGGCTTTGAGCGGCCTCCGAGGGCTCGGCTCCTTCGCCTCGGCGGCTTCTAGGTTGGAGGCGAACGCGCCTCGTTGTCGCCCTCCCCAACCCCCGCCTGGTCCACCTTAGCCCTGACCCTGAGGGATGGCCGCCAGAGCAGCCCAGGGGCGTTGCCTGACCACTGGGACGCCCTCCCTTTCCCCCTTAACTGTGCTGCACCAGCCTGGGCTGGCCCCTGAGGGCGAGCAAGAGAATTGTGGCTGTTGCAGGTGGAGAGCAAAGCATCTGCGACGCACTGCCAGTGAGCAGGAGGAGCTGCTGGGCCTGCTTTGGACTGGCAGAAGAAGGGACAGACTGGGAGGGCTAGACGGTGCCAGTTCTTGGCGAGTCTGGGACCCAAGCTTGAAGAACTGTGGTGGGGGGGAATCTCATGGGGTCTTTCTTTCTTACTTTTTAAATCTTCTGCTCCAGGCTGGTTTTTGGCACCCTGTACCCTGCATATTCTTCTTACAAAGCTGTGAAGACGAAAAATGTGAAGGAATACGTAAGTGCAAGGCTGTTACCATATCCTTGCTTTAAAGACCATCCTGTTTTCCTCAAGTATCATAGCTTCCCCTCCCCTGCCACCCCATGTAGTGTATCTAGGCAGGAAATTGGGATTGTGCTCCAAAGTAGTGCAGTGGTTTATTATCTCTTTTACATGATGCTAAAACGTGCATAGTATTTGAGTATAATGTGGGATAGAACTGAAATGTGCATTCTAGTCAACTATGATTTAAAACTGTATTTCAGACCTATTTAAGCACCAAGTAATCTAAGCTTTACATATGAAAATTCCTGAAGAGTTTCTTAGGCTGTTTTCACAATTGAGTTAAAAAGTACTTTACTGTATTACCTACATATCCTTGATGATGTCACTTTGCCACTGCTCCACCTGATTTTTTTTACCTCTAGCTTTTTTCTGCTGTAAAGACTACAGCTAGTACTGCCTACTTACCTAGTCTGGAACATCAGCAGTTTGATCCTGCTTGATCATATAAATCACAAGAATAACTTTCCTGCATAGCCTTCAGTCAACTTAGAAACTGTATTTTTGCACATTAAAATTTGCATTTGTGTCACTCACATGTTTGCACAAAGTATGACAGGCTGAATGAACAGTGTTTTTGGTATCCATTTGTGAAAACATTAGTGGCTCCTGTTACTCTAATGTTGTCATCTAGAATACTCGGGCATTTTCACAAGTGATACTAAGAATGGCTCTTATTATCAGATTTGCCACTTCTGAAAGTTATTGTGAAATTGGAAGCAACAGAGAGCCATTTTAAAATCCAGTACATCTTCTTTGATTTTAAAATGTGGCAAATGCGAAGACCACTCTTAGCCATCACTTGTGAAAATGTGAACAGAATGAGTTTAGGATGCAGTGCAGTTCAAGCAAAATGGGGATGTGGGTGTGGGTGTGGTGGCTGATCAGGAGAACCATACTGAAGAACTGGAACCAAAAGGTTTGTGAGAAGGTGTGAATCTAGTCTGAGGAGCAATGTATCTTCTTTTACTTCCATGGCTCTTATTTTGTTGCTCTGTGCTTCACTGTATAAAATGAAGCATATGCCTTCCTTACATGATCTTGCAGGCTAACCTCTTCTAAACTTCTGCAACCGGAATTTTCACAAATGTTCATAAAGTTTAGTTGTGGGGGAAATTAACATAAAGGTGGCATTTTAAAATCTTGACTAGGAATGTTTCTGAAGCAGCTGCCTTCAGGAACTGAGCTCTTTAGAATTGGGTTCTAGTTTGCAGAATAGTTGAGGTACCTCTCTGGGGGGATTTTATCTACTTAAGTGAATCTGATCCCCAGTAACCATCTGCACCCTCAGTCCAGGTTAGTTCCTCATGAACAGCAGATGAGAAATGATTATGGGCCTAGTGTGATCCCCAAAGCTATAGTGGTGCTGGGATCTCATAAATACTTTTCTGAGGACTTCTGGTTTAGTGCTGAAGTGACCGCACTGGAAGCTCCAAAGCAGGTGTCAATTCTTACTGTGTTCATTTCTTGGGATCTATGCACTTCATATTCTTAATGTATCTTAACTCTTGTAGTGTTTGTTCTGAGAGAGCACTTAAAAGTAAAGAAGGAACAGGAGTATACATCTACCTTTAAAGTGGATATATCCACCCAATTTTGAGCTGTGTGGTATTTGGATGAGTGTTACTTGATTCTTATATTGATTTCCCATCTTTTACCATAAAGGCCTCAAGGTGCCTCAAAAACTAAGAAAATGCAATACTTTTTTTTTTTAAAGTATCAACATTAAAATAATCTACAGTATCAAATAATAAAATTAACAGGAGGAGACATTTTACAACATTATCCTACAGCATAGAACACCAAGGCTTAGTGAAATAAGAATGTTTAGTCCTTTCAGAAGGGCAGTTAATAGTATGGCTCTGGCATATCCCCTTCAAAAGGCAGTTTCATAGTTGAAGTGCTACCACTGAAACAGCCCTCACCCTGTTAATGACCAACTTTGCCTTAGAAGGTGGGAGCACTTCAAGAAAGTGCTTTTTCTGATCTTAATCTGAGTGAGGGGCAGATATGGGACAGGGGAGAGACTCCCTCAGATATTCTGGACTTAGTTTGTATAAGGGTTTACATTTATCTATTTATAGAGAGATTTCTATTCTGCCCTTCTATTGCCTATACTCAGAGCATCTTGCAAAATGTAAAACCACAATGTCATAATACAATAAAAATACAACCATAAAATATATTAAAATACAACCAAAGCAGAGATTGCAGATAAGCATTATTTGTTTGTTTATATATAGAGATGGGATTGAAAATAAAATAGTATCATAATGCATTCAATTAAACTTGGAAACTAATAACAGGTGAAACTCTTCTAGAATTAGTGTTATATGTTCAGTTTAGCTAGGTTTAGGGGACAACTAAGCTGCCACATTCAGGACCAGCTAAACATTCTGAACTACTTTCAAGGAATACCCCATATACACTCTATTATAGTAGTCAAGTTGACAAGTTACCATAGAATGGTTTTATGAATTTTATTTCATTTCATACAAACACAAAAACACATATATAACAAACAATATACACAATTAAAGAGGACTTCCAATCTTCTCCACAGCTTAAGCAACCACAGTTATTCTTACAACATTCTCCGTTAACATAACTCACATTCAGTTACGGCAAACCAAAAACAAAACAACATTTTAATCCAATTTAAAATCCCATTATTAAGAATATTAAGAATCCCTCTCTAGTATAGTACATTTACTCCTTGTTTCTTTCTATCTATCCATAAACCAATTCACTTATAATTTTAAAGATATCTTTTTTTTTATACAGAAAAAATTTAAAAGTTAAAAAATAAGTAACAGCTAACAAAACAACAGAAGCACATAAGTCATCATTCTACTTGTAAAAGACAACAATAACAACAACAAAAAAACCCTCCAAAAAACAAAAACAAAAAGCACAACCTTCCCCTTAATATGCTTATATCTTAATAATAATAATATTTTCTCTTACATCACCATTTATATTTGAAATCCAGGACAATCATATATGCCATCCCTTTTTAAATATTTAAAGTCCTTAAGTTTTATATATCGTATAGGCAATCCCTTTATCTGAATAATTCAATAAACAGCAGCCCGTCATCCTTTCCCAGTCAAAGCAAAATCAGATTTTTTAACAAAGCTCACATTTCCCTCTGTCAAAAGGATGATAACTACATTCCAGATTCTGAACAAAAAACAAAGCAAGCCTACTCTGGGGATCTTGCTCACCGGCTTTATGAACCTTCAGTCCAATCCAGATTTCAAAGCCTCTGTGAATCTCAGCATTCGCCATCTTGGGTTTTAAGAACTGCGTCATAACTTTTCTCCGAACCTTCTCCTTAAGCAAATTCAGTCCAGTTAACACTTCAACGCCTCTGTGAATCTCTGGAAAGTCTCCAACATCCTTAATTACTTCTTTCTCCTCCTGTGTAATGTCCGATTCCCGTCTTTTTTTTATTACGTCTTCTTCAAAGTTTACATCCCAACCTTGGATTAACACTTCAACGCCTCTGTGAATCTCTGGAAAGTCTCCAACATCCTTAATTACTTCTTTCTCCTCCTGTGTAGTGTCCGATTCCAGTCTTTTTTTTGTTACGACTACTTCAAAGTTTACCTCCCAACCTTGGATTCTTCTTTCCAGTTTATTTAAGATATTATTTTCCAACTTTTTCCAAAGCAACATAAATGCTGAAGTCATATTGCCCTTGTACTTCCAAAATTCCACTGCACATAAAAGAATTATAGCCCTCCTTCCAATTAGCACTTCTTATCTTCTTTGCCTCCCAGATATACCCACATTCAACTTACAGTTAATTATAATTCCTACTGTGCTGTAGAAAGATTCCAAATCGGCCAGTCCAGATATTATCCATCATTTTGGAAGTGAACACGTACGCCTCTAATGATCGGTGCAAGCCGGTCTCCTGAATACAGCGCCACTTTCCCCCACCTCAGGTTACAGCCACAATCTGTCCGCCGAATGACAAACATAAAGCGATTTATAACCCTGCAAGGTATTTTGGGGGTAACATCAAATCTTAGCTTCTTATCAGAAGTAGATTCCCCAGTCAGAATTTCTCTGGCCAGGAACGCTGTATCAGTTGTCCCACAGAGATTCTGTGTGACTTCAAGACTCCATGTTCACCCGGAAGTCAAGTTACCATAGAATGCAAAACAATCATACAGTCTTTATTATCCAGAAAGGGGTGTAGCTAGCATGCCTGATGAAGCTGGTAAAACATGCTCCTAGCCACAGCTACCACTTGAGAATGCAGGATGAGACCTGGATACAAGAGCTGCCAATGTTTTTCTTGAGGAAAGCGTGACCACATTCAGAACAGATGTATCCACTACCTCTCTGATCAGTGAACTGCCCACAATAAGCAACTCCATCTTGAGCTTCAGTTCATTTACTCTCATCCAGTCCATTACTGACCTCAAGCAGTCATACAGAGACATAATGCTTCATCTAGCTCCAGAGAAAAGGAGAAACAGAACTGGGTGTCATCAGCCTACTGATGGCACTTACTTGAAATCTCTTAATGGCCTCTCCCAGTGATTTAAAAACATGGAGGACAGACTAGAACCCTGAGGAACCGCACAGGATAATTTCCTACAGGCAAGAGCAGTAATTTGACTTGGATTCCTGCACTGAGCAGGGGGTTGGACTTGATGGCCTTATAGGCTTCTTCCAACTCTACTATTCTATGACTCTATGAATTTCTCACGGAACAGCACCACTGCAAAGCAGGGCCCGTGATACCCAGTGCACATAACCTGTCTAGAAAGATACTACTGTTGATGATACTGAAAGCTGTAGAGAGGTCCTGGGGGATCAACAGGGTCATGCCCCCCACCCCCCTCCTTGTATAGGTTATGCACTAGAGCAACCAAGACAGTTTCAGTCTTGAGTCCCAGATAGAAGCCAGTCTGCTGGATTAAAATGGATCCACATAATCCACAACAAGGGGGAAATGGTAACATGGACAGTGCCAAGCTCCCTGTATTCATCCTTGGGTGTCAACAATTTAAATTTATCCAACAAAATGTTATGAGAGCAGGTCCTGGATACCTCTCCTTTAAATGTGGTTTCAACAGTGGTACCCAAGTCAGAATCAATGCAAGAAATGTTATCCACAAAGAACTGTCACAGCAAGAAACACCAACTCATTGGAGATGGGCCAGGTTGTAAGAGCCCCTTACTCTCTTGAAAAAGCTTAACTGGATGAGACTCTGTGATGCAATGGTAGTGCTGATGTAAGATCTTTTATTTTTCATCACCACATGTTAACTCTGCTATATTTGGTTGAGTTTGTTGCAAGTCTATGTACTGAAATATTTTTAGACCACTTTTCAGCCCACATGTTTTCAAGACGATCTAAAATACAAACATTTTATTTTTAAAACATCAATCTCTTTAACAATCATTAAATGCTGAGCAACAACTGAAAAGGTTTTTAACTGCCTGCCAGAAAGCAATCAATGAAGGGGCTAGTTTAATCTCCCTAGGGAGGGAGTTCCACCCACAAGCAGGATGCTGCCACAGAAAAGGCCCTGTCCCAATATTGTGTTCTGGTCTGAAGCAGGAACCCACAGGACTCAGTGCAGCAAGACAGGCTGGATATTGCAGCACCTAGGAGAGCTCCTGGTGAGCCACTTGCTTCAACAGTCTGAGAACAGTCTGAGAAGTCTATGCTTCAGTCCAGAATTCCCCTCCCAGTCTCCAGCCCTTCCTAAAATGTGGAAGTCTTAAAGGGACAGGCTCTGGCTTGGAGCCTAGCACTCTTCCATCTTTCCAAGAGCTCAGGCTTGGTCCATTGCCATAGTTGGTGCACCAGTTCCATGGATTGTGAAGCTCTTGGAGATGGGTGTGCTGGAGCTAGACTCGGTGTGTGTGTGCAGTTGTTGATCTAGGCTTGAGGGACTCTGGCATCTCTGGCTCAGGGGTCTCTGTTTCCATAGTGGTGCTTGGACCTGGTGCCTCCTCTCTTGGCACCACTGGTTCCTCAGCCTGAGTATGTGTCGAGGTCACTGCTGGACTTCGGGGTCATGACACCCATGTTCCCAGCAACCTAACCTCTTTTGGTGGTGGGACATAAAGCAAGGCCTCAGATGAAGGTCTGAGATGCAAGTAGATTCATGTGGGAGTAGACAGTCTTTCAAATATCCTGCCCCCAAGCTGTTTAGGCTTTATAGGTAAGAGCCATGAATTGGGCCTGGAAATAGATTGGCAGTGCAACAGCTGTAGGACTGATGTAATATGGTCTGTAAAATGTACACCAGCTGCAGCATTTTGTACCAGCTGAAGTTTTCATACACTCTTCAAAGGCAACTCCACATAGAGTGCATTGCAGTAGCCTAAATTGGAAGTGACTAAGGCTTGGTCAGCTAGTTTCATAGATCATAGAGTTGGAAGGAGCCTACAAGGCTATCGAGTCCAACCCCCTGCTCAATGCAGGAAACCAGAGGAGGGGTCTCCCATGCAAGTAATAGCCAGGTCTGACCTGCTTAGCTTTCCACGCTCAGACAAGCTGAGCCAGCATGAGCCACAGGCCTTGTGTCATTGTGGCCAGGAAAGGGTGCAAGTGGCAACCAACCAAAGCTGAGAAAAGGCACTACTGCCACCTTAGCATCCAGGAACAATGTTGGGTCTAGAAGCACCCCCAAGCTGGGTACCTGATCCTTCAGAAGGCGTGCAACCCCATCAGATTGTCTACTGACCACAAGACTGCTGTCTTGTAAGAACTGAGTCTTAGCTTGTTTGCCTACATCCAATCCAGACACTGATCCAAGGTTACCTACCACAGACTCCTTGCCATCAGCTGAAAAAGAGGAGTCAAGCTGGGTGTCATCTGCATAATGATGAGACCCAACTCCAAACTCCTGGATGATCTCTCCCAGCATCTTCATGTAGATATTAAAAAGCAAAGGGGATAAAACAGAGCCCTGAGGCACCCCATAGGCCAATGGCCGATGGGCCAAGCTATAATTTTCTAGCACCACCTTCTGGGAGTATTCAGCCAGATAGGACTGGACCGACCACAATGGGCAGGTTTGCATGTCACAGTGGGTTGGTTATTGCGAGAACAACCCATGGTGCACCCAACAGACGATTGGACTCACTGTGGGTTATCACCCTCCCTCCTTCCCTCTTGGTCTGCCAGCTGGCATCCCAGGGGACTTTACAGCTCAAGCCACTCTCCATGCCACAATCAGGAGCCATTTTGGCTCACTGCAGCTTTTGGCTCACTGCAGCCTCCTCCCTTTTATCTTTCCCCCCCCCTAGAGATCGCTTTTCATGATCTCTGATTTGACAGCCCCACTGACAGCCCCACTGAAGTGCCCAAGTAGTACATTGGAGGGGCTGTCAGCGGTTTGCCACCCCCTTTTTTAATTTTTTGCACCCTGAATGTGCACAAATAGTTTTGTTATTATTTTAAAAAGAATTTTTAGCTGGAATTGCACAGTTCCGGAGGTGCTGAAATTTAAGCCCCTTTTAAAAGGTCCCCCCCCACGGGGCTCCCCATGGTTTTTTCACAGGGACATATGCAGACATGAATGTATATGTCCCTGGGGGGGAAATGGGGAGTTCTGTCAACCCCCCGCCTAATAAGGAAACAGAGTTTTTATAGCTAGCTGTCAAACCTCCATGCTCCAGTAAAAGGGGGTGAGCTGCACCTTTTCATCTTCCCAAGCACCTAGAGTCTTGGGAATGGGTGGAAAAGTTGGGGGCACTGGGATTTATCAGGGGAACACACAAAACCCTGAGGATCTCAGTTCCAAGGGGGGATAGATCCCTCCACCCCCTTTCCACAAACAAAGATCACTTGCGTCTTTGCTTTGAATTGACAGCATGCCTTTTGACAGTTCTCAAGACACTGAGAAGACCAGCAGAACCAACAGGAATGCACTCTCTGTCCAGTTTCTGGTGTAGATCATCGATCAAGGCTGGTTCATTCCCAAAACCTGAACACAGACAGGAAAGGATCCAAATAATCAGTTTTCTCCAAGAAAATGTAGAGTTGTTTTGCCACCACCACCCACACAAAAAAGAAAGATTGAAGAGACTGGCCAATAATTATCTAGGATGATGGGATCTAATGAGGGCTGCTTCAAATGCCTACAACTGCCTCCTTTAGGGAAATGGTAACAATGCATTCAAGGAAGCATTCACCGCCATCACCCAGTTGGCGAGTTCCTCCCTGGCAGCTTTAATCAGTCAGGATGGGCAAGGATCCAACAGGCAGGTAGTAGACTTTACTGCTTTAAGTAACTTGTCCACATCCTCAAGTTGAACCAGCTGAAACTCATTAATTGAAATTGAACCAGCAGATGTCTCAGTCACTTCCACGATGCCTTCTGTCAAAGTAGAGTTCCAACTAGTTTGGATCTAAGTGATTTTTATCAGCAAAGTGTTTTGCAAAATCATCATGGTGAGCTGCTTAGGGTTCCCCTTCACTGCTTGGGAGCAGAATGTAATATACCCTTCAACCCTTGACACACAACTCAGTTGGATCACAGTGCACTGATGCAATGGTGGCAGAGAAGTAGGTACAATCTCTTTACTGCCATCACTGCCACAGAATAGGCCTTAATGTAAGCTCTAACCAGGGTTTGATTTGATCCATCCTGAGTCTTCCGCTGCCATTGCTCTAGCAGTCTCCCTAAGCGTTTCATTGGCCTTAGCTCCTCAGAATACTGGGGAGCCTGAGCTCTCCACAATGAGAAAGAGGGTGCCTGGAAGCGATCATTTTATCCTACGTCTTCTTCCCCATTCAACAGATCAGCCAGGGCTTCAACAGAATCACCAGCTCTAGTGACAGGAAAATCCCGAAAAGCATTCAGGAATCCTCCTGAATCCAGTAGATATCAATTGGGACAGGCCCATGGAAGCCATTAAATCCTGAGCTGCTCCAGATGAGGGAGCCTACTCATGAACATTGAAATCCTGCAACACAATTAATTTGGGGGAGACCAATGCCACCTCTGAGACCAGATGTAGGGATTGGGCCCACTCTTCCTGTAGAGGAGAATCTGGGAACTGATTCTGAGGAGGAGGAGGAGGAGGAGGAGGAGGAGGAGGAGGAGATAACTGGCAGCTGGTTCCCCAAGGCCAGTGGACTTTGAGATAAGCCCAACAATCAGGGAGAATCAATCCATGTCAAATTCTGTGGGAAAGCAATCTGAGCTCTCTGATCGGGAGGAGGGGTGAATCAAGCGTCACTAGCTGAAGAGTGTCAGGTGCTCCAAGAGAAGAATAAGGAACTGCCAGGACTTAGGGGTGTGGTAATTTGTTTGGATCTTCTTGGAAGGAGGAGGGGAAGTACGATGACACCAGCTCAGGCAGTTCGGTAGCAGAGTATGAGGTGCACCAACAGAATCCCAATCCTGAATACTTTACAGAATACCCTACTACCAGGTACACATTCTCAAATCCAAGAGATTGCCAGACAGTATACTTTAATAGGGAGTTGCAACAGTGGAGTTGCTCCAGCCCATTGATCATTTCAGTTTACCCTTTCCCCAGCTCTACATCCCTTTTGAGGTGTGAATACATTTGTGCTGTATTCCAAGTGCCATTGCACCATAGATTTGTATAAATACATGATATTGGCAGTTCTGTTTTTGATTTCTTTCCTAATGATCCCCAACATGGAATTTGCCTTTTTCACATCAGCCACACACTGGGTAGAAGTTTTCATCAAGCTATCCACCACAACCCCAAGATCCCTTTCCTGGTCAGTCACACCAGCTCAGACCCCATCAGAGTACCGGTATATGTGAAGCTCAGATTTGTTTGCTCCAGTGTGCATCACTTTTACACTTGCTTTATGTTGAAATGCATTTGCCCCTTTAATGCCCATTTTCCCAGTTTGGAGAGATCCTTCTGGAGCTCTTTGTTGTCCCTTTTTCTTTTCACCACCCTAAATAATTTGGTGTTGCCAGTTCTGCTGTAGGTTGGGAAGTGGACCCGAAGAGAAAAAAGCCCACAGACAGATATATAATCCACCTTCCCCAAAAGTCACTGAGTTACTCTCCCATCACTGTCAATTCCTCCTCCTCCTCCTCCTCCTCCTCTGTATAATGGAGATAAATATTTATTTATTTATCTATTTAAATCATTTACCGGTATATTCCGCCTTTCCAAAATTTCAGGATAACTAAAAATGGGGGGGACGGGGACCCGATAGATAGATAAGATAGATAGAATACAATAAAACACTAAAACTTAATTACGTTAGAGGACATAAAGCAACAAAAACCCAGAAAGATAAAACCATAAGAACATCAGTAAAAAAAAAAAACAAAAAACCTGTCAAGCAAAGTTCATTAAAATAATTAACAACCAAAGTCCTTCTGAGAAAGGAAGGTCTTCACACTGTGGTGGAAAGCCATCAGGGACAGGGTGAGGTGGATATTTGGGCAGGGAATTCCAAAGCTTGGGTACGGCCACTGAAAAGGTCCTGTCTCTGGTCCCAGTCAATCATAATTTTGGAACACATAAAAGGATGTCTGTTAATGATCTTAATACTTGGGTAAGCTCATATTGGAGAAGGCAGCCATTCAAATATCCTGATCCCAAACTGTATTCAGCTTTAAAGGTCATAGCTAGCACTCTGAATTGGGCCCAGAAACTAACTGGAAATGTAGCTGTTTCAGCAATGGTGTAACTTGCTCCTGATAGCCGGCTCCACTTAATAACCTAGGTACTGCATTTTGAAGCTGAAGTTTCCAGACATTATTCAAAGGTAGCTCCATATAGCACACATTGCAGTAGTCTAGACATGATGTAACTAAGGCATGTGTCGCCATGGTCAGATCTGCCTTCTCCAGATCTTAGTCAGTGCACCAGCCTAAACAGAGCAAAAGCACCTGGTCATTGCTGTCAACTGTGCATCCAGGGTAAAGGCAGGGTTTAGAAGCACTCACAAACTACAAACCTGTGAGTTCAAGGGGAGTGCTGCCCCAGCCAACACAGATGGAATACCTATTCCTGGATTAGCTGTTCTACTGACCA
This sequence comes from Shinisaurus crocodilurus, assembly GCA_021292165.1. NCBI lineage: Eukaryota > Metazoa > Chordata > Lepidosauria > Squamata > Shinisauridae > Shinisaurus > Shinisaurus crocodilurus. The sequence goes on from CM037881.1 coordinate 118,662,830, forward strand.
GGACATGACATACTCTTGATTCTTAAAATATGTGTGAGTGACATAATGTTAAGGCCCACCTTCCTGAATAACCCCTACAGAATGCTCTCTGCTTACATTTGTGTGAATATGGTGTTGGTCACCTGCCTGTACAAATGTTAATGGGTGAAATATAGCTTTTGAGTCAGTCTTCCCTTGAGCAACATAAAGCATGTAACACAATGTGTGAAACTCCCTTGCAAGTTAACAGCCAGCTATTTAATTAAAACAGCTGAATAAATACTAGCCTCACTGAGATTTTGGAAGGGAAGATTAGAAGAGATTTCATTTGAAATAAAGTAACATTCAGTCTTGAAGCAATCTGGAATCCAAAAGCACACAAGAAGATTCCTCTGAGGCTATACATTCCAGAAGAGCAGCTGTGTTGTGTTAGTCTGTAGTAGTGAAAGAAAACTTGGCTTGGATCCTAACATTCCATCAGGAGTATCCCCTCAGTGGAGTTCCACTCACGGGATGCTCCTGCTGGTTTCCCCCCACCAATTTCCCCTCTCCCCTTCAACTCCCTGAGGTCCTGGAATCTGCTCCAGAGGATTGGGGGGCCTTTGGAACAGTCTGGAGGTGATGTAGGGGACTGTAGTAGGCAGGGGGAATAATTGAAAATTGCTTCTCCCTTCTTGTCCTCCAGTGGAAGCTTCCACTGGATCAGAATCCCTTCTGTAGATGGAAGCAGCTCTTCCATTCATGTAGCATTAATTAGGATCCAAAACTATGTGTCCTGTGACACCTTAACAGATTTATTGTGGCATAAGCTTTTGTGAACTAGAGCTCTTCTATGGACTACTGAAGCTTTTCCATGTTGGCCCTACTGTTCCCTATCTATCTATCTATCTATCTATCATAAAACTCATGCTTTTGCTGAAGTAGATTCTAGTTTTATGCCACAATAAATCAGTTAGTTTTTAAAATACCATATTACTGTTTCTTGTTTTGAGAATATAAAATTCTGTTGCCCCCTTCTTTGCTGCCTTTTGTTTTTATTCGAATGCTTTCCCTTGTCACTGCTGTGAAAATAGTGCAGTGGGGACTGAGCATGTTCAGTGGCCACAGAATGCCGACTGATTGTTTGGGGAAATGGAATGGAGTGGCTGGAATCATGAACAGGGACTACTCTACACCTCAACATTTTGTTGCAGGTCATATTCCTTCTTAATGATATTTTGAAAAGGGCATTAAAAGGTATACAGTATGAAAGTAGAAATATTGTTCTTAACTGTAATAAGTCCTAAGTGCAGTCCTAAGTGAAGTGGCTAAAAATTGATACTTTCAAATTTCATTGTATATAAGAACTGCAGGTTTGAAGTGGTTGTTCAAGAAGAAACTGGTTTTCAACAGCCTCTTGGCATAGTATTGAAAGACAACACTGTATAAAGGCAAGATTTTTTAACATATTGCCTGGTACTTACTGGGCAGCAGGGGGAGCTAGTTTCTCTTTCTTGCACACAACAGACTTGCTATTATTATACAGAAGAAAAGATGAGGGCAAAACCTCACTTACAAAAATATTTGTATTGGTATTAAACTTTACTATAGCAAGATAACATGCACTGATAACAGTGTCCTCCTTTTTGGTGTGCTGTTGAATCACATTGCTTATAGTGCATTTTTATCAGGTGATCTGTTCTGATATTAGTAGCACATCCTGTATCTACATTTGTTGGATTATTCTAGAGGAGCTGAACAGTCTTTAGGGAAGTGTAGACATGGTTTGGTTTCAGTCATCCCCGGAATGTTCTTGTTGAGAACTGTGGATTTTGGGGTAGCAACAATATTTATTTATAATTGACTTATCTTTACTTCCTGTGTCTCTCATCATGGAAGCTATTGGGCATCCTAGTGGATATTACAATTGTGCACAAGTATAATGAAGGCAGGAAAACCCTGAAAACCACTTCTTGAAGCAAGGAGAGTCTGAGGAAGGTAAAAAGGGCAAGGGATAGCAAAAGCAGACATGACAGGTTCTGTCTGCATACGCATCACTTGTAAAATGGGATATGCAACCATCACATGTGGTGTTAGTGCAATATGGTGAAGAGAGAGAGCTGCAGCTGCTCAGGTTCCTTGATAATGGCAGTGCAGATGTTACAAGTGAAATGTGCATTATAGTGTAAAGAAGACAGTTGAGATCTGCATTATAAATGCCTTAGATCTACGCAAGTTGTTTACTAAGGGTCAATGCAAGCGTTCCAGTTCATCTGAATTAACAAAAAAGCTATACATGTGGCTAATAATAAACTTCAAGCAAGGAGAACTGTCTAAAGACAAAGACAAAAATTCCTTGTTCACTCAAGACAGAATTTCTACTTTGGGGACTTTCCTCTGAAGTCTCTACTACAAGGCATTGTTAAAAATAGAGGTCTGAGAAAGACCAACTTTTTGAAATGCTGAAATTTGGCCATGGGTGTTACAATTTACTGGATTGCTTCAAAATGACTGGATTTGGTATCAATCAAGAATTTGTTTTAAGGTAGTTTCTAGTGTTCAACTGAATTCTAATGGGACTGGCTGTCTTACAGGTCAAGTGGATGATGTATTGGATTGTGTTTGCCTTCTTCACCACAGCAGAGACTCTGACAGACATAATTCTCTCTTGGTAAGTTCTCTGCTGGGGTAGTAAGCAGGGAAGTTCCTGGATACCTTAATTCTTTTTCAGTCACCCATCCAGAACTGACTGCCATAAGGGGATTCAGTAAAATGTTCAGCTTCCCTGTCTTGAGAGCTGTGGGTGTTGTTTTCTTCTGAAGGCATATTATTTGAAAATATTGCAGTTAACACTCAGATGCTGTGCCTCATTGACAAAAAATGTATGTACGGTAGTTGCTATGTTTCTTTTCCTCCCAAACAAGAAAAAAAGAGTACAAATGAAGGTTGTAATTCTAGTTTCAAGAATCTGATTTAAAAAAAAAAAAAGCTGGAACTTAATGGAAACTGGAGGGATAGCTGTGGAAGCCTGTTTTCCAAGAGTAATCTTTGAACTTTAGGATTCTGGCTCTGAATAAAATTGTAGCTTCTGGCACTGTTGCATGTCATTCATATGTCTTGTGCTTTGCAAAAGAAATATCCAGAAATTTGTTCTCAACAACATGCATCTCCTTTAGGAGAATACTGATTTGTATTGTACAGACTGACTTGTCCTGACTAGTAATTGAAGAAAAAAATGATGCCCTAATCTGGCAGTGATAGTGGCATTAAATGGCCAGTAGCTGTGTTTAAAACACCAAGCTCTCAACTTGTCTAGAAGACTTAAGTGGACAGGGCAAGGACTGGGTTGAGGTTGTCAGTGATTCTCAGGCAGAGGACCAAACTCCTCAAAGTTATTCTAACTCCTCAAAGTTATGGTAGTTTATGGCTCTCTGACAAATTATTAAATAGTGCAACTGCTCAGAATAATCAGTGTTTACAGGGTTGAGGAATAACCCTGAATATGGATTTATCAAGGCTATGGAGGAGACTTAAAGTGAGACTTCAGGAAAGTACATCCCAGAAAGGATATGTGTGGCCTCTTCTATAGCTGGCCTTGTCATGTTGATTCTGTTCCATCTGTAGTTCTCTCTTTCTTCCTTTGCTTATCTCATCTGTGCTGCTCTCTGGACTGTCAGCCTTTGTCTGTCTCTAACCTGAGCTTGATTCCAGCTTTTCCATTTCTCTCAGGTTTCCCTTTTATTTCGAGTTGAAAATCGCATTTGTGATCTGGCTACTCTCTCCTTACACCAAGGGCTCCAGCGTCCTCTACAGGAAGTTTGTTCACCCAACGCTCTCCAATAAGGAGAAGGTACTTCCTTTAGATTGCCCTGTTTATCAGTCCTGAAAGTTGAGTGACATCAGATCCAGTCAGGTTGCAGAAAAGATCTTGATATTAGTTTTGCCTGTGCTTGCTCCTAATGGATGTATGGCAACTGCTTCTTTTACAGAGCAAGGGTGAATCCCTAATTTCCAGCCTGATTAAAATATGTTAGCTCTAACTTGAATAATGTTGATTTGGAGCTCACCGCTCTTAGCTGTGATCCAAAGGACTATGCATGGTGCTCCATGTGCACACCTGGGCTTTCTCTTCTTTCCTATTGTAATTCTTTGTGTTCCCTAAAAAGCTATACTTGAGGGTTGGGGGGCTCTCTGAAGCAGCATTTGCCACAGACAGAAGGAAAACCAGAAACTGCCTCTGTGTGTGTGTACAGAGGTGCTTTCCACTCATGCGTGGTGCAATTTGGATGCTGGCCAAGGACCAGTGTTTGTTATTTCATTAATTGATCTTTATTTACTTTGCTACGCTGGCTGGGGCATGCTGGGAGTTGTAGGCCAAAAATATCTGGGGACCCAAGGTTGGAGAACACTGCACTAGAATATGGAGTCTCCTTCTTTAACCATTATAAGTCAATGCTGGGCAACATGTTGGGAGGCTCAGATCACTTACTTTGAAAGATTCGTTGTGCTGTGCCACCTAATCTATCTTGATTTCCTGGGTTTCTGAGTTTTTGGCAGTCTAACTTGTATGGCACCATAGTTCAAGAAGGGGTTAGTATTTTATGCAGAAAGTGTCTGGAGATTCAGAAAAATTATGTTGGCTATATTATCATAGTGCTAGAAAATGGGAATGTGCTAGACCATGAAATGTGCTCCATAGGCAGCTTTAATTCTCATGGTATACTTAATGCTTTCTCTGGTGATACTTTGGGATGCAAAAAAAGAATCTGACAGACCATGTGAGTTCATAGGCCAAGGCTGCCCATCTCTGTCTGATGGCTGCTACAGATCAGTGCTTAGTACATGTGCCATCCATCTACCTTGCATCAGTTGGAGATGACTTTTTTTGGCAAAATACACAGATCTGACCATTAGAATGTTATTGATCTCCTACATCTCCATGTATTTGATAGGGATCATACTGGATTCCATTTTAGGTGAAGGTATTTTAACACAAGGTAATACAGATGATTATCTGAATCTAAACTTGTTGAAGAAGCACTGGACAATCTTTACTTTTTCTGGGGTACATGAGTTGATGGTTTCCAAGCACATTGTTATCTATGCATGGGTCCACTTAAGCTCTCTCAAACCTTAACTGGCTTCCCAGACTGATGATCCTTTCCCATGCTGCACAAGATTCCTTCGTGATATTTAGATTTCTGTACTTCTGGAGAGACCCAGGGCATGAACTCAGCAGGAATTCCTTTTGCGAGTTTCAAGTTTTTAATTACATGATAGCTCTGTGCTGAGCAGGGGAACTCACTGCGACAGTCACCAGCCGTTACTGGAATAAATGGATATGGTGGATTTTCCACTAAATAATATTCAGTTGCTCTTCACCTGCTGGGTTCAAGAATTACTTTGACAACTGTCTTGGTAGAGCATCTCAGTTGTGGTACACAAAGTCATTAAAGGATTCAGTTGCTCAATGTGGAATACCATGAGTGGATCTTTTTGCCACATTGTGAAGAATGAGAGGTCTTATAGCAGTAGAGGCTTAAGAAAACCACTCCTAGGAATTGCTTTTATTTTCTGTTGCAAAGTTTTGGTATACCGGTATGTGTTCTTTCTCTTCTCTTTGAAGCTGTTAATGCTGAGGAAGCTTGAATTTGGTACAGCAAATTTGGCACAGCAAATATTCATAGTACTTGCATGAGCCAAGTGAATTTGGTGTTCATTTTTTATTCAAGCACCAAAGGTACTTACTTGACATTTTTCTCTTGTGGATCTGATTTCATCGTCGTCATCTGTTTATTTATATCCTGCTCTCCCAAGATTGTGCCCAAAGCAGCTCACAACATTTCAAATGAACAACAATATAATCATTCAAAAAACATAATAGGAACAATTAGAAATAACCATAGTGTCAAGAAGACATAATGGGTTGGGTCCAGAGTTGACTCAGCTGGGTTCACACAACACGACAACCCACACTCAAGGTTGAGTATGGGTTGAGTGTGGGTTGTCATTGAATTGTGGGTTGGAATGTGAGTTGTTGTGTTGACTTCTAATGAGTAGGAGAGTTCACTGTCTCAGTACTTCTGACAAATGAATGGTGAAAGAATCTATTGCACCAGCAATTATGTGGTCATTAAGTAAAATATTCTGAGCATGTCAGCATTTTACCACTTTGAAGCACTGAGAACAAGACTTAATAAAATAATTACTAATATTTCTTTGTCCTGTACTAAATGAACAACGACACTCAGCCATAAATTCACTTAGTCTTGGAAGAGATTATAATCTTTGTCTCATTGTTAAAGTCATAATCATTGCTAAGAATAATAGCCCTGACATTATTCTGGCAATTAATTGGTTAATCTTTCATTTTAAAAAATCTGTTTTAAGGCCAAGCTAGACATGACTAGAGCAACCATGTTTGTTTATTGCCCTGCCTGATGTATTTAAATATAAAGTGGAGTGGGGATGGGATGTGTGTGTCTGATTTTTACATTGAAAAAGGCATGCAAGTGAGGGAAGCTGAGACCACCCTCACCTTAACTTCCTGTGCTCTGTTACTGACTTCAGGCACTTTTCTCCCAACTTGGCCGTATCAGAGGCAAGCTGAGAGAAAAGTTCCTGGAGTCCACAGTACAGGGACGTAAGAACATAAGAAGAGCCCTGCTGCTGGATCAGACCAAGGGTCCATCTAGTCCAACATTCTGTTCACACAATGGCCAACCAGCTGCCCACAGGAAACCCACAAACAAAGGAGGGAGACTTCAGCTCTCCTCGCCTGTGAACTCCTCTTGATGTGAAAATTGGATCTCTGCCACCTCCACCCCCACCACACTTTATCCATGAATGGGGTTGTCATGTGAAAAACAAATGTGGGTGTTTGTATCACATCTAATTTGGCCCTTAGTTTTTCATCCACTATGCCAATAGCTTAAATTAATTTGATACACTTGTGACTTGTATAAGACCATGTGTGTCCTGTAGCTAACTGAAAATCACCTCCGTACTCAAGGTGAATAGTGACTTCCAAAGTTCATACAGATAGCCAAGTGACCAGATAGTCAAATGTCCACAAAACAGCAGCCATCTTGAGCAATAGCTAACGTATATATTTGTAGTTTATCAGGGTGTAATTCTCTCCAGGTTAATGGACCAAAAAGCACATCAAGCAGGGACACCATCTTCACCAGACTTGTAATTCAGATAGCTTGTTAGCCCAGCCTCTGATGTATATATAATTGAAGTCAACATCTACTTTTACATCATAGTTCCTTGAAATTGGCCTTTAGTATTATGCTTATTGATGCCAGAACTGGTCTGTGAAATCCCTTTTGTTTTCATGAAAACAAGTCTTGGCTTGAACCTAGTGTTGCTTAAATATATCACTTCCGTGTGAACAATTGCTTAAACATGTTTTTCCCCCAGTCTTTCATCCCCTGCTAACATGTTAAGAGCTGCTCATGTTAAGATGTGATGGGTTCTTCTGTATCCATGAATCTCAAAGAGGGAAGAGTAGGTTTCTCCATGACCACTTCTTGCTGAATTTCTCTGTGTTGACAGAGCCAGAAAGCAGTATAGGTCCTTGTTAATTAATGAGGTTTTTTTATATTGCTTCACATATATATGGGCACTCTATTGGTGATTCTTTTTCCCTTTGTAACCACAGAACAGAAAGGATTTATTAAGGCATTTGAGGAGGTTTGAATGGTTTTATTTTTGATGCAGGTTGATGCATATTTATTTATTTATTATTTTTATACCCCGCCTTTTTTCCTGCAAAGAACCCAAGGCGGCTTACATAATCCTCCTCCTCCTCTCGATTTTATCCTCACAACAACCCTGTGAGGTAGGTTAGGCTGAGAGTCAGTGACTGGCCCAAAGTCACCCAGTGAGTTTCATGGCCGAGCGGGGACTAGAACCTGAATCTCCCGAGTGCCAGTCCAACACTCTCACCACTACGCCACATTGGCTTTCCCTATGACAAATCTGAGAACTTCTGTTCTATTTTATTGTTCAAACCCTATAGACTTGGTGCACTCTAGAAAGCTTAAAAGCTTTTATGTGAATGCATCTCATGCTAGAGGGCTATAGTTTTACAGTTTTTATCTTTAAATGTGGTCTTCCCTCCAATTAAATCCTAGGAAATCGACGAGTATATTAGCCAGGCCCGTGACAAGAGTTATGAAACTATGATGCGAGTTGGCAAGCGAGGATTAAATTTGGCAGCAAATGCAGCAGTTACTGCAGCTGCAAAGGTAACTTCTTATACCTGTTTGCAACATCCACCCTGTTCCTTTCTACTGGACGGATGTTTGGTGTCATTCATACCTCCACTCCACTCACCCCCTTCCTCCATGTTGGCTGCTTGGTATTTATGTTGTTCCTTCAAGTTTACTTGACATAGACTCATTGAGCTGGTTCGCATGACATGATAGCCCACCTTGGCTTAATTTACCCACAGGAACTGTTACGTTGTGCTGTGTTTGCTGTGTTGTGCGAACACAGGTGGCAGGAGTTGTTTGAGGATTAGACAACCCTCAGATAACCCTAAAAGAAGCCATGAGTTATTTGAGGGTTGTCTAACCCTCAAGCAACCCCTGCCACCTGGGTTCACATGAGACGACAACCCACAGCAAGCTGGGCAAAAATGGCACCCACAGGCACCCGGCACAACACAACATTTTCCATGGGTAAATTAATCCACAGTGGGCTGTTGTGTCATGTGGACCAGGTCGTTCTCTTGTCTGGCCATAGAGTGCCCCTCTTGTGCCTTCTTCCTGCTCTTATATCTCTTTTCCATTTGAGGCTCTTAATGCATTCTGAATGATACGATGGCATTTGGATAGTTGTAACTAGCGATTGTGTCTTAAAGGGCCAGGGAGTTTTGTCTGAAAAGCTACGGAGTTTCAGCATGCAGGACTTGACTTTGATTCGAGATGATGACACTGTGCATTTGCGGAGTCCTGAGCCACGTATGCGTACTTCTGCTACTGGCCTTCTTGAAACAGTTGATGATTCAGGTAACAGCTGTCAATTTATATTGTTCCAGCAGGGCAAATATCAAAGAGTTGAGACCTTGGGGATAAAAGTTTAAGGGTGCTTCCAGATGGAGGGCTCCTAGTGCTAACAATCAAAAGGCATCGTGCAGCTATTCTGTCTTTACTCCTTAACCTTTTTTTTTTTCCTGGTAAGAAAAAAGCCGGAAGAAGCAGTGGGGGGAAATGGAAGGGCTACAAATGGAAGGTGGCAGCATCTGGATTCTCCATAAAGTTCTGTGAAGGGGGCTGGGCAATTTCACAATAAAAGCCTCATCTGGAGACAACCTAAATGTTTAGCATTAGTGGGGGATAGCTGTGTTGCTGTTTCTCATTAGAGGGTTGTATATCTTAACTCCCCCCCCCCCCAAAATGGCACAGACTAGGGAGGGCTTGTCTTTATTGCTAGAAATATTGCATTCTTTAAGCTAATAGCTCACACTCTCACAACCACATTCCATGTAGTACAGTACTCATATTTATGATGGGCATACTGCTTAGAGAAAAAGTCATATTTTCCCATATTTGCAGAGAGTTTCACCTCCCCCTTGCCTGAGCAACTCTTTTGTACTTTAATTGCACCCCACCACCAAAAATGGCAAGGGGTAGGTTTAAATTCCCCTTCCCCATGCTGCTGGTCCCAGTCTAGATTGAGGGCAGGGGCAGGCGTTGTTGTAGAGGAGAATCCCAGACATGGGATTCAAAGAAGTGTTTGACTTCACATCTTATTTTACCCTGAGAGTTTAACTCCACTTGTGTAGAGACAAGGCTCTCTTTTCTCTCCTTCTTGCCTCCAAAAGTCTCATCACCAGGAATAGCATTTTCATCTTCTGCCCCTCCTCTGTATATGAAAATAAGAGGCAGCCCTACTCTTGGTTTTCTTCTCAGGAGCATCCTGTTATTCTTCATCAGAGGAGATGACACTAACTCAGAGACATAATGGAGCCCAGTCTGATGCCAGAACAGACCCATCAGATGATGATACAGGAGACAAAGTTCCCAAAAGGACCCAGAGCCTTAAAGCTCCTAAGAAAGTGACAAAGACTGAGGTAAGCTGGAATGTAATTGTTTGCAAGGCCAGCAGTTGGATCCTGTGGGTGTAGCTTGCTACTCCTTAAAATACAGGGGGGAAAACGCTGCAGTTCTTGCAATGCCTCTTATTATACTACCTGTGTTCTTCAGCCTGGCACACACAAGATAGTAGCTGCTTCCCTCCATCCCCCAGCACCAGTGTGTGTGTCTTTGCCTGCAAGACAGCCTAAGTTTGTCCTTTGCTATACTGAAGTATTGTTTTACATTGCTTTTTTCACTCTGTCAACAATTAAAGGCATGTGAACACCATTTGATATAGAAGTATTCATGACTTCTGCTTTAGTGAGACTGTTATGATGTCTAAGAAGTGACATTACTAAGGGTGAAAGTGATGTAATGGCAGTAGCCACTTGATTGTTCCTGTGTCTACCCCATTCATGTATCAAGCAAGGGGTGTGGGGTAGTGTCTAATCAAGAGGGGGGCTGGTGAGGGGAGCTGAGCTCTTCCTTTCCCCCTGCCTTACCTCCCTATGCTTCATTGTCTGAACCCTCCAGACCAGCTCTGATACTGGAAGCGAGCTGGACTGTGAGAAAAGTGCCTGGGATGATGGATTGTGTCAAGGAAAGGCAAGGGAGGGGAGACTCAGCTTCCATCCTCCTGTGTGCCCCTTTTCTTGTTAAAATTGCACTCTCCTGCTTTATACATGATCAGAGCAGACACATGAACAAACAAACATGGCTGCCACCGTAGCATCTTGTTTGTCCTTCAAGATGTATCCAGACTGGCAGTGTTTGCATGATCTGCTGCTAACACTTGCACAAGGAGTGGGCACAGCCTGCATATGTCCCCTGAGCTGTCACTGTTTAGGTTCCACTTCCCAATTTTTCCAGTGCAAAACCTATTACCTTGTTAAAGAGGTACAAGGTTCCTCATAATTGGCATGCATTTAAATGTGGTGGTGGTCTCCTTGGTGGCCCCATTCAGCACATCTGGTTAGTTTGTGCAGGGTGTTTTTGCTGCCCTGGTCCCCTGCTAGGCCACAGCTAATAATGCATAACATTAATGCATAATTGGGTGATAAATGTGTTCTGTGGCTAGCTTCCCGCAGTAATTGTTGGGAGTGTCCAGAGACCAAAGTTACCCAGCTTTCTACTTAGGACATTATTTACACATCTGGACATGCCCTCAAGAGGAGCTGAAATTGTACTTTTCATTCAATCTGGTGGTTTTAAAATGTTGCTGTGGATTCAAGATTTCCCAGGGTTTGTTTCTGGAAGAAATAAGTTTGAAGAGAAAATGGGTATGAAGGGGAGAAATTGACTGGAAACGTCAATATCATATTTTCTCCAAGTGAAGTCTCCTTTACAGTTGCATTTTTATTTTATTTGACGTTTTATATTCCTGCTCCTGTATAGTCAACTTGCTCAGTCTGAGTTCACTAACTGAGTTGGTGCAGTAATAGTATTAATAGAATTAAGAGGGTTTAAGAATCAGGTAGCAATTGATCAACATTTTCAGTGGTGCTCCCTTAGTTCCAGAAGCAGTAGCTCAGTAAAGAACTGTACAAAGCCATTCTATTTTATTTTTAAATCCTCTTGTTCTGCAACTAATTTAATGTCACCTCTTTCTCTTGTTTTGCAGCCCCCACAAAAAACTGTGAAAGCCCGCCCTAAGAAGAAAGTTACACCCTCTAGTACTGCTGGCGAGTCAGCCTAAGGAAACCCCAGCTTGTCTGTCCCAGAGCTCTTCTGTCATTTTGAGGGGCACTCTCCAAGGAAAGGGAGCTGAGAGAGATCATGTACATAACAGCTACTGCTTTGTAGAGCTCATTCCAAGGCGAGAGGGTGACTGAAATTTGGCACAAAGATCAGAGGATGGCCATCCTCAGGAATTATTTACTCTTCATCTCTGTGATGGAGAGAATACTAATCTGTTTGTACATAGCCTGTTGCTTTGGGATTCCCTCTCTGTGTGTAACCCTAATAGGGAAACTCCTTGCTGGAACAACTCTTTAATTAGGGTTAGAGCCATCTCTGGCAGAGAGGCTGGGGAAAAAAATCAAGCCTGGTGCCACTGAAATTCTAATTGGAGGTGGGGAACTTCCCATAATATTTCAGCATTTCACTGGATGTCATGCTGTAGCTGCTGCGGGGAATTGTTAGGAAGTGCCTGAAGCGAAGTGACTGGTATGGAAAACTGTATCATCCAAACTTGTTTTGGCAGGAGAAAGAGACAGAAGTGATAGTTTGCTTGGTGCTTTGCAACATGGGCAATGGGTCACTTGTGATGACAGTGGGATTGGGTAAGGTGCTTTTTTTTCTGGTGGACTCCAGATGTTTTGTGAAGGGGGGGCTGAAGATGAGAAAGCAAGTGGCTGGCTTCTTTACCAGTATCTGGTGCCTGTTTCTAAGCAGCCTCTTTTGCTTGGGTGGAAATGTTGTAACTCTGCTTGTGGTAGGTGTTGGGAAGGTAGAACTGTTTGCATGTGGGGGTTTTCCCAAGTAGAATTAAAGTCAAGGAGGGAGATGCAGATGCTACTGAATGGCTAGGAAAGCCATAGTTGGGGCAGGGTGTGTGTGGATGCCTGAGCACATATCAGTATATTTCCAAAGAGTTGGAATCCTGAATAGACTAGCAACCAAGCCTTTTGGCCCCTACTTCAGAGTTGCCTTTATATTTTAGATTTTACAGGTCAGTCTGTTTTGTGTAAGAATTTTTTTCAGAAAGGCATGCGTGTGGAAGAAATTGGAGGGTAGTTAGCTGGATGGTACCTAAGTTTCTGCTGTGTACTTAACTATGCTTTATTTGCACTGAGAATATAAGGTTGGAGTTTGATCAGTGTAGTCTGGTAGGTAGGCAAAAATAGCACCCGTTTTTGAAGGTTTTCTGAGTGGAGTCTTGTAAGGAGGGAAGTGATAGGGGCATTCCTAATGATTCTATGGGTGGACGATGGATGAGGTTATGTAGCTCTCAGGAACTACCCATTTGTACCACTACTATCTTCCACCACTCCCTGCTAACTTTTTAGAGGCAATATCATGTGGTGTATGAGGCCACCTAGCATTTTGTGAAAATCAGAGCCAAGCTTTTGTGTAGTACTCTAATCAACTGGATGAATGAATCCTGAAAAATGTTCCTGTTCCAGACAGTTTAACATAGCTAGATATGACTATCCTCATCCAGGACTATAGTGCAGGAATATTGAGGCAAATAATATATTGATCAAACCTGCTGTTTTCTAAGCTAGCCTTTATGATAAATTCTCCATTTTCCTGAATATGTGCCAAAGCCACCTGCCTTTTAAAAAGTGGAGCAAATATATGAGATTTCAACATGACAAAAACCACGTTTCAGTAACCCTCACTTACTGTAGGTTTATTCACAAGACTGTGGAAGTGGGTGGCAATGTGAGCTGAGCTGGATGTGCAACAAAAGGCCTTGCAACTGCTTCACTGTGTGATTTAAGCCCTTTTTTCCAGCACAGGCTGTCATTTACTTCTTCCTAAAGATATTTGCTCAGACGTAAAGCTCCACTGAGTTCATTGGGATTTACCTGCTAGTAAGTGTACTTCTAGGATTGTACATTTAAGTTAACTCTCTTACTTTGTATAGTTACATAGCAGAGAGGACCTATCATTAAGATTACATAGATATTTCTGTTGAAGATGCAGTGTTCATTCTCTTACAGATCAGTTACACATTTGCAGTTGTGTGTTGCACTTCTGTCTTGGACACCTGGCAGTTCAGCCTCTGCAAGAACGAAGAGAATTAATGATTCACAACATTTTTGCCATTCTTTTTTTCCCCCAGCAGCTGTTTAATGCCAAAGACTTGGCAAACAAGAGAAGACATTTTGTAATTTGTCAAGGATGCTGACCCTAAATCTCAGATCAGCCTTTTAGTAGTTGGAATTTGGTTTGCTGAGTGTGAAAACGTAGAAACATATTGTACTTTTTACACAGTTGATCACTCTTTCCTAGTACTGTACAATTAGTCCGGAGTGGTTCTGTTTGAATTGGGGGTTACATACAGAACAGCTCCACTTACGGTATATATAGAAGATGACTGGGGAAAGTGCATTTGGATGCTGGCTTGGCTGTAAATGAGGCCTTTATATTTCTGCAGTATTAGAGCAGGGAGGACATTCTGCTCCACCGAGAAAGTAGCACTACTTTATCAAATTACTGTTTATGTTTCACAGCACATTGTGGCTTTTGTTTGTACATACTGCCTTGCATTTTTCACAGCACATATATTGGAGTCTTCCAAGGATCCTTTGTGACTCTTGTGTGAGGCAATCATTTTGCATAGAGGTTGATGGGCTAGGATCATGGTTAGCAATCCTCTCCTAAATGAATATGCAGTGTTTTAGCAGTGACCATCAGCTGTACTTCTAGGGAGGTTCAAGGCCCTACAGGAGGCATGGTGCTGGATGACTTCACCACCACCACCACCACCACCACCTGCCCCCATCAAGCCTCTCCCAAAGAGGCTTACGTCCTGAGGACAACTTTTACTGTAATTAGCCAACTCTAGATGTGCTTGTCACTTACAAGTGGGTCCATCTTCCCACCGCATCATATTTCATGAGTTGAATAGTAGTTCAATAGCATTTTTAGGGGGTTATTTTAAATGTACCACTTCTTGGTGTTTATATATTTGTGTCCCTTTACTTTTTAGACTTCTTACCTGTTTTCTTTTAAGAGCATCCTTTTCTTATGGCTGGGCTGCATTCAGCTTGGTGGTTGCATGTATGGCAACCCATGAGAGGCTCAGTAAATCTCCCATTTTTGCTGCCTGCCCCAGGCTGCAAAAATAGAGGGTGAAAGATGGTCAAGCACCTGGTAGACCCTAATAGATGGCTGCTAGGTTGCATTGGCTTCATGGCTTATGTTATGCACATCTGTCTTAGGGGATGTCACATCCCCTATGTTCTTACCTTCTCAGTTGTTCTTCATAGGGTTTCTTAAATCTTGTTCCATTTACATTTTTGTTACTGTTCCGTGACACATGGGAGAAACTTTAGTAACTTATAAGATATTTCACATGGCTGTCTTTTTTCTCTGTGTTTAGAAGGTTAGTCTAGCATGATTCTGTGAAGTAAACAGGATTACCAGTCTTGAAACTCTGTTTGAAGTTAACTCATTCAGGGTGGACTCAGGCCAAAGCACACGAGACATTAAATATGTGGTTTAACATTGTGAGGATCTTTTTTTCCACAGTAAATAGCAGCCGATGGGGGGAGCTAATAAGGTTTGGGACTATGGAGTGTGAGGAGGGGTGTTTAACCCTTTCCTCGTGTATTGCAGTCCCAACAAAAATCCCCCACCCAGCTGCTATTCAGCATGAGAAGGAAGCTCCCAAGGCACCAATGGGAGCTTAAGGGGGACTTTGTAAGGACCAATGGTAGTGGAGGCAGGGCTCACAGGGTCGAAGTGCTGGGACTTTTTGATCAGCAGGGATGAGGACACCATCTCTGCCACCCGCCTCAGATTTCCCTGTTCCCTCACAGCAACTCCCACAGTCGCTGGGGGCAATAGTGTGTGTGTGTGTGTGTGTGTGTGTGTGTGTGTATATGGATTTACCCAGCAACAAACATATGTGCACGCACACACACACACACACACACACACACACGTATGTAGATATGGCTCAACACAGCTGCCTGCATTTTGGACTCTTTTTGGGAGCATGGCTATGGGGACTGCCATGATGATGCAGGCCTGTGGCTCATGGCTCATGCTGGCTCAGCTTGTCTGAGCGTGGAAAGCTAAGCAGGGTCAGGCCTGGTTATTACTTGGATGGGAGACCCCTCCTCTAGATTCCTGCATTGAGCAGGGGGTTGGACTCGATGGCCTTGTAGGCTCCTTCCAACTCTATGATCTATGAAATGAAATCTATGAAATGAGTGCTTACACTTCAAAATGTACTACTACACTACTGCAGGGTAAGGACAATAGCATGGGAGGAAAGGGTGAAGCCCCTAGTCATGCACTGTGGTCCTGATCCTGATCACACACACCCCCAGCAGCTACTATTTACATAGGATGTTAAATCACATGATTAATATCACATGTAGTTTGGCCCCCAGATAACCTTTTTAACAGTCCATTCATGGAATGATAAGATCTCCTTGAATGAAGAGTTTTCTTACCATTGACTGATACTACCCTTAAGAAACTTTATCATAACTAGGCTACAATCCTATCCTATACACACTTACTTGGGAATAAGCAAGTAAAGGACTTATTTTTAAGTAAAAGATTACTCCATACTTTGTGATGAAAGCTTCTGACAATGAGATTATGATGGGAAAACTGCAATCACCATATAAAGGATTCATCCATTCTTAATCTCTCGGTTTGCACCTCTGACTTGCTGGGAAGTTCATGGTGGAAGAATTCAAAACTTGCTTTTAGTCAGCTAGTTCCAAATACACAGTGGAAACACTATTGGATAATCTCGGGGCAGCTTCATCTGGGTGCAGAGACCCCCCCAATTCCACAAAGCAGGGGTAGGCAGCCTGGTGCCTTCCAGATGTTTCGGATCACAACACCTATCATCCCTGATCATTGGCCATGCTGGCTGGAGCTTATGGGAGCTGTAATCCAAACAGTCTGGAGGCTACCATGTTGCTTACCCTTGTCACAGAGGGTGGCAATAATATACTACTCTTCCCGCATGCATACCACAGCCTTACTCCATTGTTGTGATTTGGGACTGTAGGTTAGAAGGGTCAGAGTGAGAGAACACTTGCAACTAGCAGAGGACAATGGTGTTATAGCCAGGTATTGGCAATGTTACAATGGTGTTATAGCCAGGTATTGTCAGATAGAGATATAGGTGATTAGATATCACCCCTGCTCTTTTTCTGGGGCAGAAGATATCTAAAACAAAACAAAACATTTCATCCTAAAATCTATATTGTCTTCCCCATTCCAGAAAAAGAGTGTCTTCTAACATTGCTTGGACTCTTAGAGTGAGGTATTTGTTACTATTGCAGGGATAGCCCTTCAGTTTTCTGTCTTGCTTTCCTTTTCTTGAGTTATGATCATGTTGGACATAGCACTGGGACCTCTTGGGGCTACTGCTGTTGCACCAGGGAAAGAGCCAGTGTAATCTTCATATCTTAATATCTAATGGGATAAAAAGGGATAAGGTATTATCTCTGATTGAAGCAACTTCTATTGATATAAGCAAATACAAGCATTGAAGTTTCACAGAACCTTTCATTTGGGAGCAGCTTGCTTACTACAAAGTCACCCCTCTTCCACCGTTGATACATTTATTTATTTATTTTTATTTTATTATATTTATACCCCGCCTTTTTTCCTGAAAGGAACCCAAGGCGGCTTACATAATCCTCCTCCTCCTCTCCATTTTATCCTCACAACAACCCTGTGAGGTAGGTTAGGATGAGAGTCAGTGACTGGCCCAAAGTCACCCAGTGAGTTTCATGGCTGAGCGGGGACTAGAACCCGGATCTCCCGAGTCCCAGTCCAACACTCTCACCACTACGCCACACATACATCGAGGGCTCTCTAGCAAGCAACAGTCTGTGCTTCCTCTGGCTCTTTTAGCCAGCATTATTGTGATCTAAATTATTACTTGTATTCTCGGATCTCTGCTGTGTAAAAAGGACAGTGCTACTGCCATCCTTTTGCAACATTCAAAATGACTTGTTTGAATTTGCATGCCAGATCAGGAACAGAGCCAAGAACAATCTCATTATGTTGAATGCCAGCCACTTTCCTTATTTGATGGAACAGGCAGAAGTGACAAGGATAGTATACAGTAGCCATATATTCCTTGCTGCTTGCTAGAGAAACAGCAAGGAGTAAGCAAGAAGTGGGTGACATTGGGTGAAGCAAACTTATTTAAAAGTCTTAGCCCTGTTCACTGGTCAGTCAGGCCTCTGCCCTGCTTCTTCAGTTAGAGCTGCTGCCTTTGGCTGCTTCAGTGTCTCATTGGCCACACAGTGACAGGTCCTCAGCAAAGATGCTAGCTGGGTACAGGCAATAGCTTTTCAGAGAACTGGAAGTAGTATTATAGAGTGGTCATTGCCTGCACTATACACACTTGATTCCTGCCTGCCTGTACTGCCATGATCTCTGGTCAAACTTATTTATCGATTTTGTAGCATTCCAAGCAGGATAGGGCTAGGAGGAGTCAAAGCAAGTTCTCAGCACAAGCAACACCGCTGCAGTAGACATGCATATTTTGATGTGACTGTTATGGATAGTGTCCATCATAAGTAACTCACTCTCAATCATGCATCATGTAGTTACGGAACTTGTGTTAAAGGTTTGTTTTTTTCCCAATTGTGGAAGGATGAGTGCTTATCCACATACATAGCCCTTTAGAAAAGAGAACGTGAATGTAAGGCTACCTCACCCTCTCAGCAATGCCCCACCACTCAAGAACATTTTCCCATCCTTTACAAACAAGGTTTCCTTGGGAGTGAAATGGACTAGACAGCAGTTGCTTGTGTTCTAGTCTAGTCAATTTTACCCCTACCTTGACTTCTATGGGACTATATAGGAAGCTGTTGCTACTAGGAGTTAGATTGGGAATTAAATAAACAGATTCTCCCCTCCTTCGCAGGACCAGTCAGCTACCCCACATTTTGTATTGTAGTTATCAAGCTACCAGTGTTAGATTGGGGCTAGTTCCACGGTAGCATTAAAGGGGAAGCTGCTTGCTTTGCTCCAGATAAATAATTGTCTGTACACAACTGTCTGCATTGGTGGGAAGGGGAAGAATGTCATAACTTCTGAACATGGCAGGACAGGACAGGGAGCTGTAACTTGTTAAACGAATGACTCGAGGCCCTCCCACGGGATTGATGTGACTAAACTGAGACAAGGAAGGGGGATTTCCAAGGAGATGGGATAACAACCAGTTATTCTCGGGATTTGTTTAGACTCGGAGGGTGAGTCAGCTACATGAACTAATAGAAACAGAGAAATGTATTAGCAGGCAGCCTGAGTGAAGCCATTTCCTACTCTTGTTGAGAGAACATTCTCAGCCACTTTGCCAACAGAGCCCAGCTGCTGCACACCCAACCGGCTCATGCCTTGCAGCTGAATGGGCAATGAGAAGTTTCTCCACCATATTCCACTAACCATTCTGACCCTGCCTGCTGAGACCAGATTTCCAGAAAACAAATTACCCTTGATGTTATACCATTCTTTGTACTACCTGCTGCACTGACAGCTTTGGGGCTGGGATTGTTGCCTGTGTCTTTCATCTTGCAGTGAGCTCCTCAGGGCATTGCTGTGTCCAGCACAAATTACATTATTATCCCAGGAAAGATTGTCCCAAGATCTCTTCCTTCCCCAAGAACCCACGCTCTGTCTCACTGGAATTTCTCCTGGAACATGCATCTCCCCTTCCTCCTGCAAATGGTGGGGGCGCACGGGGGGGGGATGTTCACAACCATGAACACCTCCTGCGAAGGGAGTCTTGTACCTCAGTCCCTAAGAAAGCGTATGCCCTGTTGCCTTGTTGCAGGGAAAAGTCATTAGTCTCCTATGGAGAGAACATGCAGTTCTCTCTTATTGCTGTATATGCAGGTGCTGCTTTACAGGAAAGAAAATTTTGGTAAATCACCTTCTTATCCCTGTTTATTCTTAAGTGGCAATCTGTATACTGTGCCACATCTGACTTATTTAGAAAATATGGTGTGGATAGCAGAGAAAATTTTAAAAGTGTATTGTAGCTATGTGCAAATGCTCTGGAATCTGTGCTCACACACTGAGAACATCTACTGGAATCCCAGAGTCTGGGTGTCTTTGTCTAGTACCAGTGTAAGTATTCCAGAGCTTCTGTGCACATGCACTTATCAGTATTATTTTTTGAACCTTTAGTGGTGTTTTATCTGGCTTTTGCAGGCTCTTGGGACTGGTGAAGGCTTTTATTAGACTAGCTTGTATGATTTGATTCCACCACAACAGGTTATTTATCATTTTGTTATTCCTACCTGAGCCCTTTATAATGCTGTGAGTGACCCAATAAGAAAATTTTTTTTGGGAACAGTTAGTTTGCATGGTTACTTGAGTGTTTTTACACTTTATGTACTAACTGAAATCCTATCACATGGGGGGCTGTGGGGGAGTGAAACACCAAATGTTGTACAGGTTTGTTTGAAGGCCACAGAATGTACTTCAATCAATCTATCAATCCACCAACCTCTAACATAGCTTCTGCACTGCATCTCAGTAGGTAGATCATGACTAGATTCCATCTCTCTTCCTGTTCTACACCCTGAACAGATCTTGGATTCTCTTCATTTAAATATTTGTCACTTTGGAACCATGACGGCTGAATTAGCCCTTCCTCAACAGAGTATCACAAACAACTGTGAATAAGTTGTATCTTGGGACCAAAGTATTGGGACCAGTGGGACCAAATGTGCAGCGGGATTCCAGAGGAGGAAAAAAAGTTTACAGCAGCCACCTGGGACTGAAATCAACCTTTCCTGGAAACTCTCTGGGCCAGAATGATGAACTTTGATGTTAGAACTTTGAGTCTCTGAGGATGACGGTTATTTGAACAAGTGTTTTGTAGCAAAGTCCAGTATCAAAGCTGCTACTGTTCTGTTTGCAATGACAAGTTGGAATCAGAAATAATATGGAATGTAGACAGAATATATATTGGCCTCTGTCTCTTCAATATTGTAAGTACTGTAAACATGAATTTGTATTATTCATGGAAGGCTGAGCATAGCTTTCATCCTTCTACCAAGTGTATCACTTACAATTGTGATTTCAGAATTTGGGTCTTTATTTTCTTATTTTCTTTCCACAAATATGCCAACAATAAGTTTGTTGAAAACAAGTAACCAACATTGATCTAGGAATGAGGCTGCTCTTTTATACTGAAAGTAAGGGATACATATGCAGCCAGTTCAGACCATCATCCCCTTTCCCCATTTTCCATATAGATAAAGCCCTATTCAGAAGTCCACTCACCCCCTGTGCAAATATAACTGCATATAGGACCAATAAGCTCATCCCCACTCTTCCATTCACGTGAATCTAATTGCATGGGGGACAAACTTCTGAATAAGCTAAAGTTGTCCCTGGAACCTTCTTTAAGATTTCAGATGAATCTCTCTTCTGACGCCGCCTCCATGGGGAAATATCACTTCCCAAGTTTATAGATCCTACACTAATAAAAAGGGAGGCTTGAGCCATAGCATGGATTTTTTAAACTGCTGGTCTCCATTGCCTTTGACTACCTGCCAGTTCAACAGAACGTCAAGAAGTAATCTATCCAACTGTGTCCTTCCTATATTCTGAAAGATGTTTCACATGTTGCATCATTGCTTTTTACAAATACACTTTTCCTGCTTGGAAACTCAGGATTATTGTACCTCTGATTGTGATCTAGGTGTTGCTATTCATACATGCAAAAGATTTGCAGGACCCTAGTGCACAAGTGCTATCAGTTTCCCTTGTATTCCCCTGCCCTCTCAGTTGGGGGCCAAAGTGTCATTCCATGCTAGACCAGCGCCTATAATGCAAATACCAAATATTCTGACCAGCTAAGTTCTGGTTAGTCAAATATTCCAGATACTGGACTTTATTTTTATTGTGTGCCTAAAGTAGCCATAACACTTCAGGGGAAAGACCTGAACACTACTGAAAAGAGCCTCACCAAAGGTATTTCTAAGCCGCCCTATAACAACATTCTCAGGGCATTTTACAGCAAGTACTAAAATTATTTAAAATTCAGTAACAACAAAAGCAAAAAATACAGCATAAAAACAAGCTGCAGAGAGTAAAAACAGCTTAAACCTAAGACAAAAAGAAGAGCCAGGAAAAGGTATTCGCCTGGCACTGAAATAACTCCCAAGGTTGGTGCCAGGTGAGCCTCTCTGGGGAGGGCATTTCACAGCTGGGGTTCCACCACTGAAAAGGCCCTGTCTTCTGTAGCTGCCAACTGCACCTTACTTGGCAGGGCATGCAGAGAAGAGTCTCTAAAAAAGATCTCGGGGTCCAGGTAGGTATATGTAGATCAGGGGTGCAGAACCTCTTTCAGCCCGAGGGCCAAAATCCATTTCAGAGAAGCTCTCTGGGGCTGCATTCCAGTGGTGGGCAGGGCTGAAGGCAAAACGGGTGGGGTCAAAATACCAGCATATTATTTACTTAAAACTCTCACTGCCACTAACAGCCTTAGGAGAGGCATTTCAACCTTTTAGAATGGGGAAAGAACTGCACAAAAGCCAGGAAACCAAATGGTCTGGTGGTTGGCTGGGAAAGAGGTGGGGCCAGGGAAAGGGATATGGCCATTTGGTGAACCCTGGTGGGCCAGATTTGGCCCATGGGCTTGAAGTTCTGCACCCCAATGTAAAGAGAGCCAGTCCTTCAGGTACCCTGATCCCAAGCCATGAAGAGCCTAAAAGGTCAAACTGGGCACTTCAAATTCTGCCTGGAAACCTCTGAGACGGCGTGCTAAATCCTGGGCCGTTATTTGGAAAGTGCTGATTTGTTCGTAGGAATGGGGGAAGGGGTGGAGTATTAATAGTGACATGATGATTACCCCCTCCCAAAAGGGGACTTGGAAACCAGGGCCTGGGAGGGGAGAATTCGAAATAATTAGGAGCCTCAAAATGTTTTGTGCATGTACACAAAATGGAGATGTTTCACAGGGTGAATAACACTGCCCTAATATAAAATGCAGGATTATGGATTGGAAAATAAATGTACATTATTAAGGGTCAGTTAATCTCTGAGATTTAAGATAAAATTTATCATCTATGAGATGAGCAGTTTCCTGGCAATAGAGCTTTTATGAGCATAGAAGAAAATATCAGGTTGGAGAATTGGCTTTAAACATTTTGAGAACTGGTTTATGAAATCAGAGAGGTGGTGGCATTTTGACTGAGTCCTTGCTATCATTTATCCTTACGTTTAGCTCTATCATCACTGAAGTGTAGTAATAATTATAATAAAATATATTTGTGAAGGCTGTCACACAAAGAAGGCATTTATTGTGCGCTCGTGATTCCTCACACAGTAGTTTGCGGGTACTTTACATGACACCGTCATCCTCCAAGGCCGCTCCCATTCTTTGCACCCATTTCTGTGGCTTTGTTTAGATAGAGGAAAGTGTGGTATTATTTGGAAATGGTGGGATGAAGCGCCTGTGTATTTATGCAATTCTGCTATACTATAGTACCACCTAGTGGTTATGTAATGGAACATATAGAGAGGCAGAGAAAAGAAAACCCCTGCGGGGAAAAACACATGTAAAGGAACTGATCTTAATCTGCAGTGAATCTGGAAGCAGAAGTCTCAATAAAGTGGCAGGTTAAAAGCCTCATGTAGAAAAGCTCGTGATCAATTGATTAAATCTGCATCAATTTGCATAAGAGAAAAATAGTTGTAAAGAAAACAAACTTGTTTTTAGATGATGCATGCTAATGTGTTGCAGCAACAGACATGCTCTTAGAAGAGACATTCCCCATTCTCTCACACATAGGAAGAATGCTTTTTTCTTCTTAAGATGGTGCTTGCCACCTGTAGTTTTTATTATTGATTTACTTACAGCATTTAGACACCACTTTTCACACTCACAGAGCCAACCAATAAAAATAGCATA
The DNA here is from genome assembly GCA_021292165.1 of Shinisaurus crocodilurus. Classification (NCBI taxonomy): domain Eukaryota; kingdom Metazoa; phylum Chordata; class Lepidosauria; order Squamata; family Shinisauridae; genus Shinisaurus; species Shinisaurus crocodilurus. The sequence continues at coordinate 118,686,464 of CM037881.1, forward strand.
ATAAAAACAGTAATAACATAATTAAATATAAGAAATAAAAATTACATAATGTCCACAAGATCAGCTTGCAATATCTAAAACCATTAGAATAAATCAAAACAGAGAAATGATAAAAAATCAAACATTAATTTAAAAAGAGTCATTCGAGTTGAGAGAGAAAGAAGGTCAAATGGGCCTCCTGGGGAAGGGAATTCCTAGGCACCAAGGAAGGCCTTGTCCCACGTACCCACAAATTTAATCTGAGATGGAGATGGAACACAGAGCAGAGCTTTCCACAGAGATCTCAACATGCAGGCAGGATCATGTGGGAGCCATTTCTCCAACTACTTGTATTCAAAATAATGCTTCTGACCAATTAAGGGGGGACACACACCTATTTAGTCTATTATTATGCTTTTACTCAAGTAATCAATCAATTGACTAAAAGCTGCAGCTGTAACATCATTTATTGAGCATCCTATAAAAATGTGCTGTACAGAGAGCCTTGCCCAAAAGCCTAATACCACCCATCCTTTGTTGGTTATTTTTCCCATGGCATGATCACATTTATGTCTGATGCTGATGAGCTATGAATGCTGGTCCTCATAAAACCTGAGAAGGGCAAGTACTGGAGCAAAAGAAGAGAGATGCTGTATTTCCAGATGGTTTTGAAACTGAGTGAATCCCTACTGCCTGAATATGGGCAGCCTGACATCAAATATTTGGTTTATATTGATATTGAGGAATTAAGGTACTTTAGAACTGTTCAGCATACCTCAATATCTGGTTTGTTATCTCTTGAGCATCATTCACCTAGAAACCCCAGTAAGAAAACTCAGGATTTTCTTGTCCACCAGAGGGAGTAAGTATCACACCTGCTGAAACTTTGCTCAAGTGTATAAAAATAATGGGTAAGACCTAGATGAGAGTGTTTTGGATAATGATACAGGCTGAGAATCTGAAATAGCTTTTATGTAAGGACTGTACCTTTATGTGTAAAACCACTAATTTTACCGTCCATTTAAAGTCACAGAGGGACCCTAGAATGAAGTTAGTTTTAGCCTTGGTTACAAAAGCCTTTCTGGCTTATTGGTGGTGTTAATGAAAGGCCCACCAGTTAAGTATACTTAAAAGAGTTTTTCATTCCCATTAATCCACATTTTTCATTCCTGCAGTATCCAATCAGCCTTTAGAATGCCTTCTCTACAGGGAGGGGCTTCATGCATAGATTTGTTTGTTTGTAAGCCTACTGTAACCATTGTTTGTACTTGTAGCGGTGCTGTCTTTGCTTCCCCCTACCCCGCCACCCCGCTCTGAATGCCACTGAATAGCCCAATGTGATTCCCTGGGACAGGGTGGGCGGGCAGTGTTTTCAAATGGATCCATCTCCCATGGAAAAAAACAAAAAAGAATCAATTGTGAAATCTAAAAATATAGAACTATTTAATGGTTTCTAGGGTAATAGGTGACCATGGTAACTAAATGCTAGCTTTGTGATCTGATGGGGGACAGTAGAAGAAGAAGACGAAGAAGACGAAGAAGACGAAGAAGAAGATATAGTGAATTAACTATGTAGAAATATTTCTGGAGAAAACATTTTGTATTAACCCTGCAGGTGCAAGAGATACATTCTTGCGCATTCAGATTGAAAGACTGTGATATGGTGGCATTAAATTAGTGTCTTGATGTGCAGTGGCAGGGCTGCTTGCTATGATGTTGCCTGAAAAGAGATTTCTCCTCTTGGAAAGAATGCTTGTTGCTATTGCCTATCAGCCTTTTTGTTGATGTTTAAACGCACACACACATTTTCAGAGCCTGAATTTCTCATTGCAAGGACCAAGCAATAGAAAGGAAGCAGGGTCCAACTTTAATTCTTCAGTGTGACAATTGCATCATTGCTGCTTCCCTTTTTGACCTAGATATTTATTGAGAACAAGACAAAGAAAATTCCAAACCATAGTTAGGAGATGAAGCTAGAACAGTTTGCTATCATTTCCTGTACCGCCTGAGACATGGGGCACTTATGCCCCCACTGATTCTTTTGTGCCCTGCCAATTCCGTTGCACAAGTGTCCCCCACCACTTGCGAAACAGTGAATGAGTGCTTCCCAGGGGCAACCAAAAATGAGTAGAAATACTCATTTCTGGAAGGGGGCAAGTTGGCAGAACTCACATCAGGGAGCTCTGCCAACCTGCCCCCTTACACAAACAAGCATTTCTGCTCATTTCAGGATTGACCCAGAAATGCTAATTTGCTGTTGTATGAGTGGTGGGAACCACTTGTGCAACCAAATTGGGGCTGGCCGCATGCGGAACAGAAGCGGCAGTGGGGCCCCTGCATGAACAGGCAGGATGGATACTGCCCATGGCTTGTATAAATTGTGGTCTACTAAAGAGGGTTGGGCGCTACTATAGGGAGCAAAGATTGGGGGGGTGGGTTAGGAGTTTGCCAGTCTTGTCTCATTTCTGATATAGACAGCATGTGATTTCACATTCATGGGATAGTTTATCAGCATGTCCTACTACAAACCTCCTACAGGATCTTTGATGTGATGTACCTGATAGTAGCTTCTGATGTTACTTTTCCCTTTTACATATTGAAAAGCACAATGTAGAAGATAAGTCAGAAAATAGTCACAAATGCACCTCTTCATAGAGTAAGAATGTTGAGATGTGAACTCAAGGACTGTTATGAACCTATACTAGTTCTACTTCTGTGTTCTTCTTTGTGGTCTCTGTCCCTGCGTGGAGCCCCATTCAGGGAAAGTACTATACTGAGGAATTTTTGGCGGGAACCCCCCCCCCCCACGATCCCAGTGCGCATGTCCTTAGAGGGTTCCCACCCATTCCCTCAGTTCTCTTTTGACTGCCATTTCAGTAGCCTTGTAGAGAACATCTGACATTGTTCACTATTCGTAGTACAACTACTTAAGTGTTTTCTTCTATTACTTTGTCTTTCTGTCCTCCTGTTTTTCCTTCCCGTTACTGTTTTGGATTTTATTTGTTACTTTTGTGTTCACAATCTCCGTGATGGCCTACAGGCGTATGGCCACAAGGGCCCCATTTTGGAAATGTGTCTGTTGTGGCCGTAAACTGCCTCCCACTGATGGGCACTCCTTGTATCTTTTCTGCCTGGGAGAAGGGCACAAAGTGGAGGCCTGTGCTCATTGTCAAGCTTTTACAAAACAGGCAAGACGTAATTGCTCTGACAGGCTGCAGATGCTGATGCTGATGATGCTGATGATTATGATTTCTATACCACCCAATAGCTGAAGTTCTCTGGGTGGCTTACAACAATATGGAGGAAAGCCATTGGTGGACAAGCCCGCTGCAGCATAGATGTCAAAGGACCCCTGCCCCTTGAGGCATCAGAGATGCTTTCCTGCTCTCCTCGTCCTTTGGAAGTTTCAGCAAATGCTTCCTCCTCTGCTCGAGCCCTGAATTCAGGCTGTAGTGACCCACCCAGCCTTTTAGCTGCTTCGACTGGTTCACCAGCTACAGCCTCTCCTGGACAGGGATAGCTTGGCCACAGTGGTACAGGTGCTAGTAACCTCAAGACTGGATTACTACAATGTGCTCTATGTGGGGCTGCCCTTAAGGCTGCTCCGGAAGCTGGAGCTAGTGCAGAATGCAGCAGCACGGACTATTTTCTGGAGCTGGCGCTGCCCCTTTTCAGTGTGCAACTCCATTGCTGAGGGAACTGCACTGGCTGCCTATTTGCTACCAGGCTAGATTTAAAGTTTTGGTACTAGTGTATAAAGCCCTAAACAACTTGGGACCAGGATACCTGAGAGAGTGCCTTCTCCCTTACCAACCTGCCTGGTCTCTGAGGTCATTGGATGGTATGTCCATGGTGGTTCCATATGGACCTATGGCTCGGTTGGAGTCCACCAGGAGTGTGGTGGCTCCTTTTCTGTGGAACTCCCTGCCTCTGGAGGTCAAGCAGGTGCCAACATTGTGTTGTTTCCAGTGCCTCCTAAAAAACATCTTCATTTCAGGAAGCCTTCCTTGGTTGACCAGCCACTGTTTTGTTTGTTTTGTTTTGTTTGTTTGTTTTGTTTTGTTTGTTTGTTTTGTTTGTTTGTTTATGTTGTTGCTGTTGTTGTTTTTACTTATATTCTGTTTCAATATAGCATTTTATTCTTTTTAGCTTTTTATTGTTCAGTGGTCCGGAATCTGTTAAGATGTGAAGTGGTTTATAAATGTTGTAAATAAAATAATAAATAATAATACATTCTCCATGGAGCATGGTGAATGTGCAAAATGACCAGTTGCTATGTGCATTAACCATTCAATGCACATTACTCCTAACATACCTATGTTAGAGCAGCCTTGCCCAGCCTGGTGCCCTCAAGATGTTTTGAACAACTACAACTTCCTGCATTCCTGATAATTGGTCATGCTGGTTGAGACTGATGGGGGTTCAGGTCGCACCAGGTTAGGGAAGGCTGTATTAGAGGTTCCCAGGGAGGGAGATACTAGTTTGGCAAGAAAAAATCCTAGTCCACATCTCCCATATCTCATCTGTAGATCTGAAGAGGAATTCTGATAACTGTTGACTAACTGTGAAGGTTCTCAGTATTTGGGAGTGGTCAGGGATTTGAAAGAGGAGCAAGGTAGCAGAGAGGAGATCATTTAAGCTGCTTCCCTTAGTGTCCATAGCATGTGGTTTTCCCAAGGTCTCTTGTATGAGATTGCATTGCATGCTGGGCTGATACACTGTGGTCAGCAGATGGAATTTACTTCAAGCCATCCTGGGCTCTTGCTTTTGATTGAACTGGGATCCCTTGGCTTTGAAATTCAGCTCTGACTGTTCTTTATGAGCCTGGCTTCCCTTACAGGTTCATTTGGAGGTGGGAACCCTTTCTCTTCTCCCTCTTCCTCTGTCACTGACTCTTGCACGGTGTTATTGGTGCTGGATGTGCAGCCCTCTGCCTCCACAGATGTCCTTACTGTAAGGAAGCAGGTGTGCTGCTGCGAGAAACAGAGTTCACAGCCCAACTGAGAGGAGAGACAGAGTCGAACGGTCTGAGGGGTTTAGCCTGTGCCTTTGTGCCTTTGTTCTGTGGCAGCATGGTAGCAAGCAGGTGCAATTAATGCGTGGCTCACACTGGCTCAGCTTGTCTGAGCTTGGAAAGCTAAGCAGGGTCAGGCCTGGTTATTACTTGGATGGGAGACCCCCTCCTCTAGTTTCCTGCATTGAGCAGGGGGTTGGACTCGATGGCCTAGTAGGCCCCTTCCAACTCTATGATCTATGAATTTCTATCTATGTGCACGTACATTTGGTTCCATGCACAACATAGATCAAGCAGCGGAGGCTGGTGACTCCTATTTCGGTGGGGCTCCTTTTCCATTGGAGATTTTGCACATTTTATTTGGAGCTTCATAGGAACTATCTGCAAAATAGATTCACGGCCACGGAGCACCATGGATAGCTCCTATGAAGTGCCAAATAAAATGTGCAAAACCTGCAATGGAAAAGGAGCCCCGGAGCCACCAGCCACCTCCCCTGGGTGCAAGCACACAAGCCAAAAGCATTCCCATTTTGTGCGTATGCCGTACACGTTTGCAGGCTTACTGTAACGACATGTCTGTGAATGCACCAGATGCAGGGACAAAAAATTCTCAGGAATGTACAGAACAGCCCTTGAGAAATAACATGAAGAACTAGAAGAATGTCATTTCTCTCATCCAACTCTAAATTGTCAACTTTGTCGAATTGACAAGGGATTTCATGTTGCTGCTACATTAAATTAGGTCTGTAGAGCTCTGGATCTGTTCTGAAGACTGGCTTTCCTTCTGACATTCTACAGTCAATGGCCACGCTGGTTGGGATGATGGGAGTTGTAGTCGAACACACTTGGAGGACACAAGGGTGGCAAAGGCCGGGCAAGTGGGTATGCTGCTGCACATGGAGGTTCCCTAACGAATTTCAGGAGTTGCCATCCGTGACACGTAGGTGTGTCAGATGTGCTTTAGGGCTAGGGTTTCCCTTCCTTAAGGCAGGCACTCTCCAGTTATAATCTTCTAAATTTACTTCATCAGAACATTACGACATACATCTATGTACAAAGAACATTTGCATGTATGTGGGTGGGTGAATGAGTACATTATATAAGCAACTCTAGCTATTGTTGCAAGCCTAGTGAGTGTGCTTCTGTCTGGTTTCCCTTTTATAGTCTCTGACTAAAATTTCTCCTGTTTCTAATACAGTTACCATTTATTTCAGACCTATTGAGATGAGGCACTGGTATTTTCTGCTGCAGGGCTCCCCAACGGGGCACCCATGGGGACCTCCAACAGTACCCACAAAGGTCTCCACTCCCTGCCCCCTTCAAATATATATATTTTTAAATAAAAACCTTGGAAAATGTTATGACAGTCTTCTCTCCCTTTCTAGCCTCTAGCCTTGCTCTTTCTCTACCCCTTTGCCTTGCTGATTCCCACTCCCTCCCAGTCTCTAGCTTCGCTATTTCCCTACGCCCCATCACCGCTTTAGCTCACTTTTTACTAGTCAGGCCCCCACAGCAGCCATCATGTGACTAGCCACATCCTCTGTGGGAGCCATTTTGTGGTGGTGCCCACAGCACTTTCTCAAATTCCCAAATGTGCCCACGGGTCCAAAAAGGTTGGGGACCCCTGTTCTACTGCATTTATTCCTCCTGCTATAACTTATTTAGCAGGAAAATGCATCTGATGGTTTTAACTTTCCCTATTCTCATTCTGCAAATGTTGCTGGGACCAGAACACAGTGAGTCTTTCTTCTCCTTATCAAAGCCACACAGAAGATAAACAAGGGGTACATGTAGAAGCACATAATTTTTGAGCCCACTATAGAAGCATACGCACAGCCTTTTGAGCACATATACAACCTTCTCCCCCAAATCAAGCCCAGGACAAAGCCTGCTCTTTTGGGTTTCAACGAAAGCTGGATTTGCACAATGTTGATTGGCTGGCCCTAGTTGTGTCAGTCATGAAGCTGCCACCCTCACCTTCTTGGAGCTGTTTTCATGTGTTAAAAAGTGTAAAATAAATAAGGCACTAGAATGTTTCATTGGGTCACATGAAAGGTGACATAAAGTGGCCCGAAGCACGTGGGGAGGGGCAAAAAAGGGCAGCATTCGATCAGGAGGCATCCACTGAGGAACAAAGCCACAGGAAGCAGAGTTTGCCCTGCAGCAGCAAAATAGTTTGCTTTCCCCGGGAACCTAACTAGACCCATTTGCTTGCAGCTGGATCTCTGCTGGGGCAGGGGGCAATCGCAAGACTGATTCTTATTGGGGAAATGTCTGGTGGGGGAAGTGTTAAGCATCCTCATCCCATCGCAACCATTCCTCTGCCACCAATTGCCCCCTTCCTAAGCTGCTTTTGGTTTCTGGTTTTTAAAAGAAAATTGGAGGAATATTTCCCAAAGGACTGCACTTGACAGTCTCTGAAGGAGTGCTGGGTAACAGTGAAGGTGGTCATCTCTACCCGCCCCCCTACACACACACACACACGGGATTGCACACATCTGTCTTCAAGGGTCAAGCCAGAGCAGCCTTCCCCAACCTGGTTCCCTCCAGATGTGTTGGACTGCAATTCCCATCGTTCCTCCCAGCTAGCATGGCCATGCTGGTCCAGAGGATGTTTGGAAGAAAGCTCTGTCTAACCCAGCTGAAGCCAGGTCCCCTCTGTTCTATGGTTACTATGAGAAATCTCATCGGTAAACAATAGTGGTTGAACATTCACTTCTGCTTCTTCCTCTCTAAAGCCCATGTGCAATCAGCCACTTTAAAAACAAAAACAAACCACCACTTTGAGAAGACACAGAAAGTAGCCTGTCAGTCTGAAACTGATGCGCTTGTTCTCGCACTTGCCTGCCTGCCTGCCATGTAGGCCAATGTAACCGCGCGCGCACAGATCGTATGGTATGAGTCAGGGGACATCCCTTCAGGGTGAAGCGAGGATACAGCATAAGGAATGGAAGAACAATCCAGAGGGGAGATTGCATGCATCATCGTCCGCTGTTCTTCATCCTCAGGTAACTTGGCTGTAAATCTTTCTGCTGAGGGAAGGCAGCAATCTCCTTAAGAGAAAAGCTATTCCTGCAGGTTCCTTTGGAAATGGTTATGAAGCCAATACAGGCCTAAAATAAAAAAGACAGGCTGGCCACATTCTTTAATTAACCCCCATTCTGTTAAACACAGAAAGCTGTTTAGCAGGCAAGCTAAGTAACTGCAATATTTATAGATTCAATTTCAAATCAATTTCCCTGATAGGCGAGTGCAGGAGCAACGTCACTCCAAGTAGGAATGCAGGCAGCAAACTCACCGTTGCTATGGCGATTTTGCCATCACAGGACAGGCAGCCTGTGCGCACTGCTTGTGCAGGAAGCTCTCAGGCAAGGCAGCTACAGCCTTAATTAATTGGAACAGAACAGGCATGTCATAAAGGGGAAGAGTGATGATGTGGGGAGGGAAATAGATCTAGTGAAGAGAGATCCTCTTCTGAAAGGGAGCTGGCCCTGGAGCTCAGCATTTCTAGGGACAGACATGCCTCAAAGGATCTGTGTGAGATCTTTAACATGAACATTGCCAATTAACATGAACATTGCCCTGTTGAGGGCCAAAGCACACGTTGCTTTACAGTAGCGACGTCTTTTTCACTGTTTTTACTCTAGAGTGAGTGCAGGGCCTAATCTTGATTGGACCCTAGTGTGTGGGGGGGGCGTAAGGGGGGGCTTTAACTCTTTCCTCCCCACTGTGGTCCCAGTCCAGATGGGGGGGGGCGCCTGTGATATATATTTCCAAATAGGGATCCATTTACTTGAGTGGATGTGTGCCCCACTTGCTGAGGCACCTGTCTGGTTTTCCATGCACCGAGCCCTCAAGACAACACAGGCGCAAGCTGCTTCAGAGCCGGCGTAGTGGTTAAGAGCATGAGCTAGGAAGGCCCTGACAGACCAGCCTCTGTCTGTCAGCCTCAGGCTCCATTTGTAATATGGTTATAATCATGCTAGTCTACCTTGCAGGGTTGTTGTAATGATTATTGCAACCTTGCAATTAAGTTCAAAGAAGCAGCTAGTTCGTGTTCCAGCAGATATATCTATGCTAATCTTTGGTGGCCTAAAAATGTCCTGCCTGTTTGCCTGGAAAAGATTGTTACCAAAGGCCACCAGGTGCTATGAAAGCCTGGATTGTTGAAATGATGCATGTGAAGCACTTAAATGCTATATATGTTCATTATATTTTTTTGTCCGTTAAGAAGTTCATGCAATAACTTCAGTGTAGGGATTAGTTTAAAACGCCTGTGTCAATTGCTCATGTTAATCATAGTTACAGATTTCTCACAGCATGTATATTCAGTATGCACAGGCTGAGAAGCAGCAACCAACTGCAGGTTCCCAGCACAGGCAGTACACAAAAGGAGGCTTAGGGCAGCCCCGACCCAACTTATCCTGCCACCTGAAGCAACAACATGTGCCACCTTGTGCCCCTTCCCAGCTGCAGGGTTCTTGCAAGAGAATTCCCGTGTGATCTTGCCGTCGTGAGAGTTCGGGCGGGTCTCACGAGAATCCAGGCAGCTTTTGTGATAGTTTGACCAATCCCTCGCAGGGCCCTGCCAAAGCTGCAGTAAGGGGGAGTGGGGCGTGTGCGATGGGAAGGTGCATTATGGGAGGGCAGGTGGCTGCTCCAGAGAGCCCTGCCATCCTCTCACTGCAGCAAATGCCACAGCAGGAGAGCGGCTGGCGGAGTTTTCCAGAGCACCCGCTGGAGGTGGCGGGGTGGCAGCGGCAGGCCCTCCTGGCAGGGGTGGGTAGCAGTGCAGTTTACCACTCCGCCACCTGATGCGGGCACATCAGTCCGCATCATGGTAGGGCTGGCCCTGGCTTAGGGTGCTTCCAGATGAGACTTCTATTGTGCCATCACCCTGCCTCATTCACATAATTTTACAGCGGGTCCAGACATTGTCATCTTCCATTTGTAACTCTCCTGCATTTTCCCACCACTTCTTCTGTCTTTTTGCTTATCCCAGGAAATCCGTTAAGTACAGAAAGGTGGAATAGACACACAATCTTTTGATTGATAAAGCCAGAGCTCTCTGTTTAGAAGCACCCAAAGATTCAAAATTATGCACAAAGTAGAAAAATGTATTAGAATATATAATATGCCCAACATTCTTCAACAAGACCTTCTTTGGATCTGAAACAACATACTCCAAATTAACTGCCACAAAGAGTGGAACAAGATCTTTTGCCCTTGAAGATGAGAATATCTTCCGTTTTAATTCTGACATTTTATATAATTTTAATATTATAGATGATTTAATTATATTTTAACTTTGTATATTTCTCTATATATGTTTTAATTATACAAGTTTTAATAATTTATTATTATTATTATTATTATTATTAATAATAATAATAATAATAATAATAATAATAATAATAATAGCCACCTTGAGTCCCTGTACTGGGGGGAAAGGTGGGATATTAATATTATTATGATTATGATTATTATTATGATTATTATTAATTAATTATTATTATTATTTTTATTATTTTTATTATTATTATTATTATTATTATTATTATTCACCATAAGCCAAAATGTGTGTGGTATATCTCTTCTAATAAATCTTCCCCAGCAGGGGGGAGCACCCACTCTGGGCTTGGGCTGTGGCCCCAACCACTGCTGGCATGCCGCTTCCACCATGCTTGCCCAGACCCCACTTGGCCCTTGGACCAACAAGGTTCCCCAGTCCTGCACTAGGTGGTTTTTCATATAGTCCAGATTGTATTGATTGCTCTATTGGAAGTGTCAGACTTGGAGGATTAAGGCCATTGCTCCAGAATATTTCCTCCAGTACGGTATATTCCCCGCCAGCATTGCAATTCTATGAAAAGGAAAGCAAGCAATGGCTATAGATGAGAATGTGTTTGCTTCATTCCTGTTGTTCCCTCCGTTGACTTCTCTGTTTGGTTGTCAGTACAATGACACCCTGACCCAGAGATGGATGCACGATGGTGGTTTGTAGGTTGATCTGTCACATGAGCTGTCTGTTTCATGCTCCGTGTACAGCACTGATGCAAAGTTGAGTTTGTAAGTGGTTTCTATTTTGGTCTCCTGGTCTCTTGACATCACCATCTCTTAGCCTGTCCCTTCCTGCGTGTGTCACAATGAGATTATTTTGCTAATACCCCAGAGAGCAGCACATTTTTTCCTCCTGTTTATTCCCTAAAACTCTCTAATGTATTTTGAGGGCAAATTCTGAATCAGCCACTGTTTAGAAACAGGTTCTTGTCCCACCCTTTGCTTTGCTTCTCTCTCTGTGTGTGTGTGTGTGTGCGTGCGTGCGTGCGTGCGTGCACACACACAATTAGTAGCATGTCTATTTATTTATTTTTTAAATCATGGTCCGTTCATTGAATTCCTAGCAGATTTCCATTCTTTTTTAGTCATTACATTAAAGGCAATATGAGATATGCATTTACTCTGAGCGCAACACTTTGCTGCATTCACCTTCACTTGGTGTTTTAATTGTCAGGGCCAAGATGGGACTGTGGGAGACATATTACATAGGTCATAGGGACTGGTTCTGCTGTGAATAATGATGTCTAGCCTATGATCACAGCAGCGAGACTCTTTGAAGCCTGGGTATGAGCTGAAGCCTCGAATACAGCAGCAGGCAGGCAGGCTCTTGGCATTTATGCCAATCCAAAGGACCATTTACAGGGGCTGGTGTTGGCATCTCGAGTCCCAGCTGCACCTGAAGAGCACTCTGGGGCCTGAGCATGCAGAATCCTGCATACCTGACTAGGCGAAAGGGTCCGAGGTTCATAGTTCAAGCCCTGGGCTTCCTGACATGAATGGACTTTCCTCCAGCTGCTGACCGCATGTTGTCCTAGGCTGCTTCCGGATGGAGGGTGGCTCACGCGACCAGTGAAAAGACATTGTGCAGCTATTCCATCTTTTCCCTCCTTAATGGATGTTTGTGTAAAAGAAAAAAGAAGGTAGACGTGGTAAGAAAACACAGGAGGGTTACGAGAGGAAGATGATGGCTGGACTCCTGTAGAAGTCTGTGAATGAGTCAGGGTGATGATCAGCCAATAAAAGCTTTGTCTGGAAGCACCCCTAGTACATTTGGCATTGATACAATTTAACTGAAATGCTGCAAAAAGGATTTATTAAAATTAAGGTATACTAGATCGCCTTGACTTCTCTCCTCCCACATTCAAAGATTTAAAAGAGGCCATGAAATGTTCTGCTTTGGAGTAAGGTGGAATGAATGACTCACTTGGGATAATCTAGGAGAACACCCCAGAAATACCTCATTTTTAGTGCTAGAGTATTTCATGAGTCATCCCATCTTTGGTGGCATGTTCTGGCTACTGCTTTTATTCTGAAACCAAAATAAAAATACTGCAGAACCTCTTTATGATCATATCACCAACACCCAGGCTGCCTAAAACCAGATGCCACCCCGCTGGTCTTCTCCATCCCTGTGATGGATGGAAGCACACTCTTGTGCTTCATTTCACCGTGTTCTGAGAAGGATCAGTCTTTTTTGCATCCAAGTTCACATGATCCTGATTTAAAGCATTTGTCATAAAGGAAAGAGGGCTTATCTCACCCAATGAGCTTCATGGCTCAGTGGGGACCTGAACCCGAGTCTCCACAGTCCCAATCCAACACTATTCAGCATTATTACTATTTTCTTCATGGGGGAAAAAATAGTCTCTGCTTTTGGCTGGTACACACTACTTCGGCAACCTGCCCCACTCAATATTTTCCTACTGAGCAATGCTGCTCTGTAATCCTGTGACATAATCTAAGAGCAAGGCTGAAATCAAGTAATATATGAATGTTCTGCTTCCAGCTGCTTACACAGGGCACACATGTAAAACTCACAGTCCTGCGTCAATCTTAGATTATTATTTTTTTCAGATCAAAGGGATGCAGCAGTTGTACTTCAGCCTGATTTAAAATGTAGATTTACTTCTCCTCATCCACCCTTTGAATCAGTCGCTACACAAACATAGCTGTGAAATGTCCATTCTCCTTTGTTGTTGTTGCATCCCAAGGAGGGGGCGGCAATAGTGCTGCTTGACAGGCTGATAAAAGGCACTGGAGATAATGGGGAAGGTTGTAGTGCTGCAGAAATCCCAGGCAGCCTGCACTGACTCATCAAATCCCAGGAGCATAGAGACATTCTACAGAAATGTCACACAGGCCTCGTAGCATATTAATCAGGAAGCAGTGCGGAGCTCCCATTTTTTCCACTCACGTCTCTACTTGGTGATCAACTTCTATCTTCTGTTAAAGCAGTGTTTCTCAACCTTGGGTCCCCAGATGTTTTTGGCCTACAACTCCCAGCATGCCCCAGCCAGCGTAGCCGTGTCATCCGAACCCAGCGAGGGTGGGTGGTGGGAGTGGTTTCCAAACCACTCTGGAACCCTAGTAGAAGTCATGGGTTGCGGGGTAGTTTGGAAGTCACGCCCCTGCTGCCCACCTCGCTGGGTTCAGATGATATGGCAACCCACACGTGGCACAGGAAACTGTGGAAATGAGGCAGTGCGCAACCGGTACATATGGGATGAGCCAGCATAGCTGGCTGGGGCATGCTGGGAGTTGTAGGCCAAAAACATCTGGGGACCCAAGGTTGGAGAACACTGTCCTCGTGCTATCAATTGGAAGGCATTGTGCAGCTATTCCGTCTTTTCTTCCTTAACAAATTATCTGCGGTCAGAAAAAAGATGGAACAAGTGGTGGGAAAACATGGGAGGGTTACAAATGGAAGACAATGATTGGGTTCACACGATTGGGGAAGGAAAAGAAGCCATGCTGGCTCATCCCACATGTACCGGTTGCGCACTGCCTCATTTCCACAGTTTCCTGTGCCACGTGTGGGTTGCCATATCATCTGAACCCAGCGAGGTGGGCAGCAGGGGTGTGACTTCCAAACTACCCCACAACCCATGACTTCTTCTAGGGTTCCAGAGTGGTTTGGAAACCACTCCCACCGCTCACCCTCGCTGGGTTCGGATGACACGGCAATCTGCGCACAGCGAGGGTAATTATGGAAATGAGGTGCACGATTGGCATGCGCGGGTCAGGGAAAAGAAACCACCATCGCTCCTTTTCCTTCCCCGATCGTGTGAACCCAGTCAGTATTGTCTGGGACCTCCTGTAAAATTCAGAAAATGGGTCAAGCTGGTTGCTGGGTAATCGCTAACTGCTTTCTTCTGGCCCTGGAACAAAATGGTTGCCTGGCCTGAGGGCAGTAGTAACATAATAGAGCATGTTACTTTGTTTACTGCAAGGGTCTGTTAGCGTAACAGCAAGCCATAGCGATGCAAGTTGACCTCTTGTGCATGGTACATAGTTAGTGCATAGTTAGTGATTTTGTTGCACATCACAGAAAAACTGCATCCAGCTGCTCAAGAACATCTTCCAGCTGCTCACAAATGAATGTTGTGGTCATTTTACCCTAATTGTCACACCACTGTTTCCAAAAGCTGACGGTTAATCTGAACATTGTTGCTGTGGGATCCACATCACTTAAGCTAACTGCACTAATGTATATCTGTCAGGGAAGGGAGGTGCTTTGTGGGGGAAACCAGTCATTTTGTTTTAAAATATTGAAATAATTTAACCTTTGTGGGAAGCAGAAGCATGATGGACAGGAAACGGTGAAGAAGGCAGAGTCTTTCCTTGCAAAATCAGTGATCAAGAGCCAGTCCAAAGCAGCAGTGACTGAAGGTGGCTTCTATACTATCTGAAGAACAAGATGGGTTGTCTTTGTCATCTGTGACTTCAGAGTTCTTAGTCATTTATTTCCATGGTGACCCAGTGTCCTGCTTTTTTTGTTTGCTGAAACTGTGAATGTTGTTTCCCACTTATTGATTGTCCTAAGCAAAACTCTGGCAATCTAAAAATAAAGCCGCGACACAGGAAGGCCTGAAATGGTCAGACCAATGCTGCAAAGGTGCAATTTCTCCAGTTGCTGAGTGCAGAAAACATGTGGACCTGCCACTGTTTTAATCACTAACAACTAAAATCACTCTGTCCCCTGTCCCTGGAATCCAGCATCAGACCTGATCATTTTCTTGGCAAGGAATTTAAGATCGTGGCTTTCAATTGGCCCTTATGAAGATTTGATGTCTGAGTAGCAGACACCAGAAACTGCCCAAGTTCTGAATCCTGGGGCTTGCTCTGAGTCCCCTTGCCATGACAGATTTGACACTAGTGAATATGAGAGACTAGGCTTTTTCTGCTATCATGGCACCTACAACGTAGAAGAGCTGCAAAGAAAGGTCCACCTGGCCCCAACACTGCTCAATTGCAGTTGGCAGCAAACACAATTTTATTCTAGCAGGCGTTTTTAGAGGTTGCTCACCAGTGAGATATCTCCACCACTGCTGTTTTGATTGTTTTGCCATGGTTTCTTGATTATTATTTTTACTGTGTTGTTTCTATATTAATTTTAATGATGCATTGTGGATTATTGTGTTACTGTGATTTTTTAATTTATTGTTAGCTGCCTTGATTGTTAGCTTATATATTTATATAAAGAATGATACCCCATACTTTTAATGCATGCACATTACTCAGAGCGGCCTGCAGTAATTAAAATCACAATATCAAACATAAGACAACACTATCAGCAAAACATAACAGAGGCAGTATGCTAAAACAGAGGTATACTAAAATGCTAAAATGGTGGTGTCTGGGAAGAGAGCTTTGGCTGTTGGGTGGTATAATCATCATCATCATCATCATCATCATCATCATCATCATCATCATCAGGCAATCACTCCTGACCCAGTAAGATTGTCTTCCAAGATAAAAGGAGGAAATTCTAAAGAGGATTGTGTAGAGGGTCCGTAGGTGACTGTGGAGGCCAATTCTAGATCCACACAGCTTCCCACAGTGAGGACACAGGTTACCAGATGGAAGATGGTCCTGTAAAGGATTCCTTTGACGTGCTTTTCGCCTAGCACGTTTCTCCCTTTCACCTTGCACTCGGGCTTCTTCAAAGTCCATAGAACCTTTGTAGAAAGGCCAACCTCCATTTAGATCGTTCATGGGCCAGAGCTTCCCAGTTTTCGATGTTTATATTGCATTTTTTTAGTTAGCCTTATGAACATCTTTAAACCTCTTATATTGACCACTGATATTCCGCTTTCCATCCTTGAGTTGGGAATAAAATAACTGCTTTGGGAGACGGCAGTCAGGCATTCGAACAACATGACCGGTCCACTGAAGTTGGCGTTGAAGGATCATTTTTTCAACGCTAATAGTCTTTGCTTCTTCCAGTACACTGACATTTGTTCGCCTATCTTCCCAAGTAATTCACAGGATTTTCCGGAGGCAACGTTGATGAAATCTTTCAAGGAGGTGGAAGTGACGTTTATAGGTAGTCCATGTTTCGCAGGCATACAATAAAGTTGGTAATACAATGGCTTCATAAACCAGTGTTTTGGTCTTCTTACAAATATCCCGATCCTCGAACACTCTGTGTTTCATTCGAGAAAACGCAGCACTTGCGGAGCTCAAACTATGCTGGATTTCACTGTCGATGTTAGCTGTAACAGAAAGATAGCTGCCATGATGATGATGATGATGATGATGATGATGATGATGATGATATCATCACACACACACACACACACACACAGGTGAACCAGTGACAGCCCCTCCAATGTGCTGTTTGGGCACTTCGGAGAGGCTGTAACTGGCTGTTACCTTGGAGATCACAAAAATGGGGAGAGGAGGGGGGGAAAGCTGCAGCGAGCAAAAAAGGGTTTTCGTTCCACCATGCCACTTGGGCATCAGTGGTGCAGCTATCACTGGTGGTGGCCTGGGCAAGCTCAGCAAGAGTGGCAAGGGGGTTTTGCCATTCTTGTCGAGTGGCTCACTAGCTGTTTCCCTGTACCCATGATGGGGTCAGTTGCCTGGGTTCAGAAGACACAGCAACCCATCGTGGGTACAACAATCCTAAGAACAAGCCATGGGTTGTCAGGGTGGCTTGTTGCCCACAAACAAGCCATCCTGCAGGAAACAGACAGCAACCCACCATGGCTAATTACCCACAAAGGGTTGTTGTGTTGTGCGAACCCAGTCAATAAAATACAAAACAATAAACAGCACAGGAATCAATAAAACAGCCATAAAAATCTAGAACTAGCTCTCTAAAATGGCTGGGAGAAAAGAAAGGTCTTTGCCTGGTGCCAAAAAGATAACAATGTAGGCGCCAGGCAAACCTCTTTGGGGAGTTCATTCCATAAGTGAGGTGCCACAATTGAGAAGGCCCTCTCTCTTGCAGCTACCCACCTAAGTTCCTTTGGCAGGGACACCTGGAGGAGAAGGGCCTCTGAAGATGACCTAAGGTCCAAGCAGGTATATGTGGCAGGATACATTTCTTTGGATTAACGTCCTTTGCTCAAATCTCTGACCATTAGTCTGTCAGGTGAAGCCATAGTAATTGAACCCTTCCGTACACTATAGTGATAGGTCAGTCCACTTATCTTACCTTGTTGTAAGGATTACTGACATAACATACATTGTGCTCTGCAACATCCTGACACCCTATATAAATCATCATCATCATCATCATCATCATCATCATCATCATCATCATCATCATCATCATCATCTCCTCAAGTGAACTATCTTTCTTGATCCAGACACTACTGTACTGTTTTATATCTGCATACAGATGCTGCATCTGTCCTAAACAAAGGACTACATTGGTCATACTCATTATTTGAGCAGGCTCCACAAATTGATCTCTTGTTGCAATGTTTTAAGCTTTAACGAAACTACCCTTTTAGGAGAGCTGTGTGTGAACAGCATTTTTACAAGAACAACAACAACGTGCTTCGCAGAGTGGAAAATATAATCTTTTTACCCCAGTGGCTTTTGATGGAGAAGCACTGTCGCAGGACAGGTGTTTGCAGGAAGGAGAAAGCAATGTCCAAAGTCTTTGCATCCTAACTGTTATGGAGTCCTCATCAACTCTGGTTTTTTTCCCCTTGTTCTTTTGACTTTCTTTCTTTTTCATTCTCCTCCTCCTCCTCCTCCTCCTCCTCCTCCTCCTCTTCTTCTTCTTCTTGCTACTCTTCACCCCCAATCAGTCTTAGCAAAGCAAGCACTGGAAAGCACTCAGAACTTCACTCTTGCGGAAACAGCTTGCTGAGCATTGGGGACCTGGAAAATATATACATACTACTACAGCAGTCAGCCTCTGCCAAATCTCAGCCAAATGAAGTACACAAGACATTGGACTGGAGCAAGATGTCTTGGCTGTTTGGCGACATCAAGTTAGTTATTCTGTATGCTTTTATTTGGTGACATTGACAGCCGACAACGTTGTAAAAGAAGGTCATGTCCTTGTGGCTATGCATTAAGGTTGGAACTCTAGGCATACTGAGGGCCACCTCACACATGACATTTAGAGAGAACATCTCCATGTTAAAAACAAAACAAAAACCCCAGCATGTTCCATAAGAAGATCCCAGGTCCCTTTGGGAAGCTCACAAGCAGGGTATGAGGGAAATGCCTTCTCCTAGAGTTCCTCCCCCACAGCTGGTATTCAGAGGGATGCTGCTGCCTGACCTGCCTCTGCAAATAGGTTTAGCTGTCATGGATCGTACCAACTGATATAAGCCTCTCCTCCTCCATGAGTTCATCTAACCCAGCCTTCGTCAACCTGGTGCCCTCGAGATGTTTTAGACTTCAGCTCCCACAGCCAATGGTCAGGAATGCTGGGAGTTGTAATCCAAAACAACTGGAAGGCACCAGATTGAAGAAGGCGGATCGAATCCCCTTTTAAAGTCACCTAAAGTCTTTCAAAGTGAACACCCCATCACCATATTTCATGGCAGTAAATTCCACATATGATACATGTCTTGTATTCACTGCTGTCAGAACCGGGCTTCCCAGAGTCAAGGCAAGAGTCCTAATTATAGCGAAGTCCCAGGCGAAGTCATGTCAGAAACATCACAACCAAGAGGCAACCATTCAAAGTACAGCTCACAAGTCCTAAAAAGCTCACAGTTCAAAAGAAGGCAGAAAGCTTTCCAGGTTTTCAGTGTGTTACCTCCTGCAAAGGCTACTGGGAGCTACACCGGTTTAAATTTAGGGGAGTGGCTGCTAAGGATTACTATCAGACATCCGATCCTGGCAGAGAAACCTGGCCCTCAAGCTCGTGTTGTGCCTGGCAGGGTGTTTCTGCCCTGCCTTCTTCCGCTGACGAGGACCAAAGGAGACACCCCTGAAATATGCTCTCCAGCAGAGGCCTCCTGCTGCTGCCCTGTTCCCAAGGACGACATCCCTGACTGAGATGCAGGGGCCTCCATCAAGGTCAAGTCTTCCAGCTGCGGGAGATAGGCCATATCAGTCTCCAGAAATTTAGAAATGAAATAAATAAATATGTCTTAAACTGTTTTAAATTTTGTATTGTTTGATGATTTTATTGTTATTTTATTGTATTATGGCCTTGTTTAGGCACTGTTGTAGACCGCCCAAAGAGCTTCGGCTATTGGGCGGTATAGAAATGAAATAAATATATATGTCCAGCGCCTCACTCCCTCTCTGTTCGCTGGGCAGAATTCTCGGGCTGCTGGATCCCCACGGCTGGGCCTGACTCTGCAGTGCAGCTGCTCCCTCTGAGTCGGGATCAGTGTCTGAGGCTGTAGCTCCCCCCGGACTGGGGCAAGGCCCTACACAACTGCCACATGATGTGATGTGGTGACAACCATCATGTGTGAAATTGGCATATACAGGCCTGTGGCTCACACTGGCTCAGCTTGCCTGAGCGTGGAAAGCTAAGCAAGGTCAGGCCTGGTTATTACTTGGATGGGAGACCCCTCCTCTAGTTTCCTGCATTGAGTGGGGGGTTGGACTCGATAGCCTTGTAGGCCCCTTCCAACTCTATGATCTATGAAATCTATGGCACAAGTGTTGGTTTTAGTAAAAAAAAATAGTTGGGCTGGGAAGCTGCACACTTGCTCCCTCACCTGGTGCATTCATGGCTAAATGAAAGGGAACATTTGTGACTACTTCATACATGGCAGTATGAAGGGTTTCAAACATAGGGTTTTCCTATGTGGGAGATAAGCTCCTGCGTACAAAACATGTCCGTGTATGATGTATCGTCTCTTTCGGAAATAACTGTGAAGGCAGGGGGGGAGAGGGAGGGAGTTACCCTAGATCTCGGGTCCCGGCAGCTTAGACAGGGACAAACAGCTACCAAAGTAGGCTGCCACCACCCGTTACGCCCACCTCAGCCTGAGTCAGGGGGGACTCTCAGACCTTGCAGGAGAGCCCAAATTGGCACTCTCTATTCCCAAAGCCCTAGACCTGGAACCCTAAAGAGTAGCAATAGCCAAGCAGAAGGCTCTGAATTTAGTGCCAGGGCTCACTTGGAAGGAAGCACACACAAACCCTGAAGTAGGTGTTACGTTTATTTACAATGGGGGGGCGGGCGGGAGGGGGGGAGCAATAAAAAGGTATAGTAGAGTAACATTTGTGTGAAGGAAGGAGCCTTTGGGGGTTCCTACATGCACACACACACACACACACACACCCTCATGTGTGAACCGGCTAAAGGCTGGGTGTGTGTGTGTGTGTATGCCAGCGTCCCAAAGTCTACAGTGACCTGGCTTTCAAATGCAAATGTAGTTCAGGCCCAGTAAGTCAAGAGTCATGAGTTCCCCTCCCCCTGCCTGGCCAGGTGAAGTGCATCATGATTGGCTAAAAGGCAGCAGAGCTACAGGAAGGAGGAGGGGAGGGGGAAAAAGGTATATTTCCCAACGTGTGGGTTTTTGTCTTTGTTCGTCGCGTGGTTGCTGGCTGTGGAGCAATGGAAGCAAGCCAGGCAGAGGTCCAAGCCTTCGGGGGGCTCAGGATACGACCCCAGGTAGCTCCTGGTGAAATTAGCTGAATGAGGGCTCTGGTAAAGGCAGGCCTTGTGGAGGGCTACCCATCTCGGACCTTCGGGTAGGTGAAGTAGTCCTCCCTGGCAGCAAGGCTGTGCTGGATCTAACCCTGGAAGAGAACTGACCCCCAGGTAACAGAGTTGTGTGCCTGGGGGATATTAAGGAATCAGGTTTTGTTATTTTGCAGCTTTACTTTGTACCAAAGTGTCTCTCCATTTTGTGCTTCTCTCATTTCCCTATTCTTGTTGTAAAATGCTACCAGAATAAACCTTTCTTGGTTTTACCCCACATGGTGTTTGTGGATTGCTCTGCTTGGTTCAGTAACTAAATCCAGGTTATAGACAAAGGCAAGTCCCTGAACAGAGATTCAAGTAGGATTGCAGACAGCTGAGGCTGGCAATCTGGTACCTTGAGATCTCTGGGGGTCTTGGGTCCTTTGGGGTAGGAAAGGGTGGGGGTGTGGTGGGTCAGCCAGCCCCCCCCTTCCTCCACAATTTGGAAACAACCCTTCAGGCAGAAAATAACAAAAGTTGCCTACCCCTGTTCATACATGTATGAGTCTTTCCATAGGACAGGGCGCAAACTGTGATACTCAGAGTCACAAGCCAAAAGCAAGACAGAGATTAAAACATACGGAACCAAATGAAGATAAAGACAAAGGGCTGCAGTAGCCCCACTGACTTTAGACTCAAGAAAGAGCTTTTGGCAAATGTAAGGTGAGCCTCCATAGCCAATCACTAGCTGGCTGAATATCTTCCCCAGACACATGCATGCGTGTGTGCGTGTGCAGAAAGTTCTCACAGAAGCCCAGGTAAAATCATTCAGCCTAATTTGGCAAGAGTCCTACTGTGGCCTTGAAGAGCCTTGAAGCCAGAGCAGCAGCATGAGATAACACACACAGGTAGTTTAACGAGTGCATGCTGGCTGATCTTCACAAAATGAAGTTTTTACAGGCAGCTAGATCCCAAAAAGAAAAGAAAATGGATTTCTTGAAAATAACTTTCAATGACTCTCAGTCTAACCTACCTCAAAGGGTTGTTGTTGTGAGGATAAAATGGAGAGGAGGATGAGGATTATGTAAGCCGCCTTGGGTTCCTTGCAGGAAAAAAGGTGGGGTATGAATATAATAAATAAATAAATGTAATCAGCAAACATACCTCAAACTAGCAGTTTCTTGGGGAGCAGGGTAGTCTAAGGGTCAAAACTGACATTACTTTAAATCTGTGTCTAGCAGCTACCCCTTCCCACCCCCTTCATTATTTTACTTTAGAATTGGTGCAGGGGACTCAATTTGGGTTGGGACCATAGGGTGGGTGGGTGGCATTTAAGGCCTGGATTGGGGCCCTGCACCTACTCTAGAGGAAAAACGAACAAAAGACACAGATTTAAAGTAATGTCTGCTTTTGTCCTAATTAGTGGAATGAGTTCCCAATTGAGCTTGTGGATTTTTTCCTTCCTTGGAGGTCTTGAAGATGAAGTTGCACAGGCCTCTGTCAGGGATACTTTAGCTAGAGCATATTTGACATTTGAGCAGGAGGTCAGCTTTGAAGTTCCCTCCTAGTTCTATCATTCTTTACCAAATGTGAGGTTTGTGCACATGGTGCATCCCCCGGTGCAGCGCAAGGAAAGCCAGAGCAAAGGTCCATTAATGCTGCCTCCCCCCAGCCCCTAAAAAACAACTCTAAATAATGTCAAAAGGAAACCCAGTTTATGACCAGAATATTCGATTGAATTTATTCAGGTCCATCATGCATGTTTTAATCCCTTACACAGAATCATGTCTGAATCATGTTTGTCTGACTTAGAAGACCTTCCTGTCTTCCTGATTTACCCATCCACATGGGACTATCTCAAAATCAGGATGAAGCCGACCTATGGAAATTCTAGGATGGGGAACCTGCTAGGAAGGGGAAGAGAGCCTGATTTGGTTTGAGGTCAAAGCTTACTTATACCAGAGCAGACAATTTGTCCATCTAACTAATATTTCAAAAATGGCAAGAAGGAGGAACTAGGGAACTACAGACCAATTAGTCTGACATCAATCCCTGGGGAAATTCTGGAGCAGATTATAAAGCAGTCAGTCTGCAAGCACCTTGAAAACAATGCAGTGATTACTAGAAGCCAACATGGATTTGTCAAGAACAAATCCTGTCAGACCAGTCTGATCTCATTTTTTGATCAGGTAACCTCCCTTGTGGACTGTGGGAATGCTGTGGACATAATATATCTTGACTTCAGCAAAGCTTTTGACAAAGTGCCTCAATCCTCATGATATCCTGATTAGCAAGCTGGCTAAAAGTGGGCTAGATGGAACAACTATCAGGTGGATCCACAGTTCCTAACACCTATACACGGCATCCCTCCCCAGACATGTGCATCTTCTCCTTAGGCCTCTTTGGCTATTACATTTAATGTGGTCTCGTGATCTCTTCCTTTGCAGACAGAAACAAAACTTGCTTTCTTATTTACTGTTCACTCAGCAACTTACAGGGAGTCAGATAAAGAACAAAGGCTTTGGGCAGGTGCATATGAGAGGAGGCAGTCTTTCAGATACCTTGGTCCTGAGCCCTGATAGAGTATCAGTGGTACCTTCTCAATCTGGGGAGAGGTAATTAGCAGGGTACCACAGGGCTCAGTCCTGGGCCCAGTGCTCTTCAACATTTTTATTAATGACTTGGATGAGGAGGTGCAGGGAGTGCTTATCAAATTTGCAGATGACACAGAATTGAGTGGAACAGCTAATACTCTGGAAGACAGAATCAAAATTCAAAGTGATCTTGATAGGCTAGAGCGCTCAGCTGAAAACAACTGAATGAAATTTAATCGGGATAAATGCCAAGTGCTGCACCTAGGAAAAAGAAACCAACTGCACAGTTACAGGATGGGGGATACTGGGCTCAACAATAGTACAAGTGAGAAGGATCTTGGGATTGTTGTAGATCACAAGATGAATATGAGCCAGCAATGTGATGCGGCTGCAAAAAAGGCAAATGCAATTTTGGGCTGTATTAATAGAAGTATAGCTTCCAAATCACAGGAAGTACTAGTTCCCCTCTACTCAGCACTGGTTAGGCCTCAACTTGAGTACTGCGTCCAGTTCTGGGCACCACACTTTAAGAAGGATGCAGACAAACTGGAAAGGGTTCAGAGGAGGGCAACAAAGATGATTAGGGGACTGGAAACAAAGCCCTATGAGGAGAGACTGAAAGAACTGGGCATGTTTAGCCTTCAGAAGAGAAGACTGAGGGGAGATATGATAGCACTCTTCAAGTACTTGAAAGGTTGTCACATAGAGGGGGTCCAGGATCTCTTCTCGGTCATCCCAGATTGTAGGTGGGCTCAAGTTACAGGAAGCCAGATTCCGTCTAGACATCAGGAAAAATTTCCTGACTGTTACAGCAATACGCCAATGGAACCAACTACTTAGGGAGGTAGTGGGCTCTCCAACACTGGAGGCATTCAAGGTACAGCTGGACAGCCATCTGTCAGGGATGCTTTGACTTGGGTTCTTGCATTGAACAGGGGGTTGGACTTGATGGCCTTATAGGCCCCTTCCAACTCTAATATTCTATTATTCTAACTGACTTATCAGTTCCCCAGGGTCTCAGGCAGAGGCCTTTCCCATCAACTCTTTACTGGAGATGCTGGGGACTGAACATAGCAGGATCTTCTGGAGGAAAGCTTCTGTTTGTTCCGCAATGGTCTTGTTTTAAGTGCTGTGGAAAGAGTTGATGAACTCTGCAGATACAAACTTTTAATAGGACTTTACGCAGTGTTGATGGCATTTCTGTAAACTAGCCTTCCCCAACCTGATGTTTCAAACTTCAGCTCCCATCAGCTCCAGCCACCATGGCCCATGGTCAGGAATTCTGGGAGTTGTCATCCAAAACATTTGGAGCGTGCCAGGTTGGCCAAAGCTGCTGTAAACAACCCATGCTGGCTTATTGCCAGGGTGGGTTGGCTTGATGTGCAAAGTTATTTATTTATTTATTTATTTATTTTATTTATACCCCGCCTTTTTTCCTGCAAGGAACCCAAAGCGGCTTACATAATCCTCCTCCTTCGCTCCATTTTCTCCTCACAACAACCCTGTGAGGTAGGTTAGGCTGAGAATCAGTGACTGGCCCAAAGTCACCCAGGGAGTTTCATGGCCCCGCGAGGACTAACCCAGATCTCACGAGTTCCAGTCCAACACACTCACCACTATGCCACTCTTGAGTCATGCAAGGAACTTCAGAATGTTTTCTCTCATGCAAACTGTGGAGGAAGAGGGGGGGCTGGCTGGCCCGCCAGACTCCCACCCTTTCCTACTTCAAAGGAATCCCAGCGCTTGCCACCATGTGGCCCGGAAGGGGGGGCTGGCTGTCCCGCCACCACCCCACCCTTGCCTACTCCAAAGGAACCAAGATCTCAATCTCAAGATACCTGACTGCCAGTCTCAGCTGTCTGCAATCCTACTTGGTTCTCTGTTTAGGGACTCGCCTTCAATTCTGTAACCTGGATTTAGATACTGAACTCACAGAGCACTACAAAACCCATCGCCGGATCGTCACCTTGAAGTGGTGAGTGGGCTTGCGTGTTCCGATGAATCCTGTGAGCAATGCCGTCGGGAGCTATGTACTCCCAGTAGGGTCACCCATGGCGGTAAGGTCCGGGGAGAGGAACCAGACAAAGAACGATCCAAAACATAAAGTCCTCAACGGCAGAACAGGCGGAAGATAATTAAACCTAAATTACAACGGCTGTGAAGGCGGATGAAGGCTGCAGCAGAGAATGGTTTTCCAATCGTCAGGGTAACCGTGCCATTGGATCTCTGCCGTACTCTGTCAAGTTTGTGTGGTGATTCGTTGTGCACCGATCTCCCCACATAAAACAGTTTCACGCACAGGCGTCTTCCAACCCAACCCATCCAACCCAACCCAACCCAACCCAACAAACAAACAAAAAAAAAGTCCCATGGCGACTGGCGAATGGCGACGGGGGGCAGGACTGTGAATCTGGAAGCCCCTAGTCATGGACCAGCACATGGGTGGTGGATGCAGACTCAGTCGCCCTGTTCAAGGAACGAGGTAGTCGAGCAGCTCGGCAGCTGTATCCATGACTGAGCAGCCCTATTTAGGATCCACTCTGCTCACCCCGTATGGGGAGGGGGCTAGAAAAGGTGCCCTAAACATAGTCTACCTCTTTCTCCCCTGACTGGATTACCGCGTCCAGTGGGGTCACCATTTTAGCGGTCGAAAAAGACATTTGAATTTTGGAACATGGAATATACGGACATTGCTGGATAACATAGATAGTGAACGCCCTGAGCGTAGGACTGCTATTATTGCAAGGGAGCTGAGACGGTTTAAAATTGACATAGCAGCACTTCAAGAAACTCGAAGGGCAGGAGAGGGACAGTTGAAAGAAGAAAAAGGAGGTTATACCTTCTTCTGGAAAGGACTACCTGAGCAGGACCGACGAATACATGGAGTAGGCTTTGCCATCAAAAATGAACTAGTGAACTCTTTGTCAGAAGTTCCTACTGGCATTGACGAACGCCTGATAACTCTTCGATTAAAGCTCGCCAATAACCAACAGGTAACTATTTTGAGCGCTTATGCACCAACATTAGATGCTGATGATGACATCAAGGAAAATTTTTATAGCCAGTTGGACACTCTCCTGTCAGAGATACCTAAGGAGGATAAAATTATCCTCCTGGGCGATTTTAACGCAAGAGTCGGGCATGACTTTGATTTATGGCCAGAAACTATTGGAAAAGACGGAGTTGGTAATAGCAACCCGAACGGACTCTTACTTCTGTCTATATGTGCAGAGCATAATCTCACTATTACAAACACGCTCTTTTGACAAAAGAATAAGTTTAAAACATCATGGCAGCACCCACGGTCAAAGCACTGGCATCTTCTGGATTATGTAACTGTCCGTGTTAGAGATCGCCGCGATGTACTTCTTACTAGGGCCATGGTGAGTGCCGACGACTGCTGGACAGACCACCGACTAATCCGGTCCACAATGGCTATCAACATTGCTCCCCAACGTAGGCTTCAAGGAAGGAAACCAAGGCGTAAAATGAACATCCAAGTCCTTCAAGATCCTATTAAGCAAACTCGTCTTCAATCACTTCTTAAGGAACATCTACCTACGGAACCTCCTGACAACATTGAGGACCATTGGTCTAAGCTGAAAACCTCCATTACTGCAGCTTGTGAACAAACTATTGGATATGAAACTAAGAAACATCAGGACTGGTTTGATGAAAATGATAATGAGATTAAATATATAATTGACCAAAAAAGGAAAGCCTTCCAAATATGGCAAAATGATATTAACTGCGCTGCCAAGAAAAAAACCTACGCTAGCGCAAAGGCTGAGGTCCAAAGAAGAACAAGAGAACTTAAGAACGCTTGGTGGAAAAAGAAAGCTGAAGAAATTCAACAACTTGCAGAATCTCATGATGCACGGGGCTTTTTTAAGGCCACAAGGGCCATTTATGGACCAAAAACCTACGGTACAAACCCTTTACAATCAAAAGATGGCACCAAACTCTTAAAAGACAAAGAGTCTATTGCACTGCGTTGGAAAGAGCATTATTATGACCTTTTAAATCGTAAATCTAAGGTGGATAATGAGATTTTTTCGCAAATCCCGCAAAAACAAATTAAAGAGGAACTTGCAATCCTCCCCATTTTGGATGAAGTAAAAAAAGCCATTAATCAAATGAAGAACAACAAAGCTAGTGGACCAGATGGGATTCCTGCTGAAATCTTTAAAGAAGGGGGCCCCCGAACTTGTACAACATCTTCATAAACTCATTGAAAAAATCTGGATAAGAGAAGAGATCCCAGAAGACTTCAGGGATGCCATAATTATCACCCTCTTTAAGAAGGGTGATAGAACAGACTGTGGAAACTATCGGGGCATTTCTCTCTTAGCAACCGCAGGTAAAATATTTGCTAGGATTCTCGCAAACCGTCTTCTATCTATTTCAGAAGAGATCCTCCCTGAAACTCAATATGGTTTCCGCCCCTCTAGAGGGACAGTAGACATGATTTTTACTGCACGTCAGCTCCAAGAAAAATGCCAGGAGCAAAATCAACCCCTTTATATGGCATTTATCGATTTGGCTAAGGCTTTTGATACTGTAGACCATACAGCTCTCTGGACTATCCTTATGAAAATTGGATGCCCCAATAAATTTGTGAATATCTTGCGACTTCTCCATGACAACATGACGGCAACGGTTTTGGACAACAGCGGCTCTCATGGTGCTCCATTTAAAGTGGGATCAGGTGTTAAACAGGGATGTGTTATCGCCCCAACATTATTTGCCATTTTCATCGCCATGGTTTTACATCTTGTCAAGGGGAAACTTCCCACTGGTGTGGGAATTATATATCGAACAGATGGAAAGCTTTTTTAATCTCAGCAGGCTGAAAGCAAAAAGTAAGGTAATTACAACCTCTGTTGTGGAACTTCAGTATGCTGATGATAATGTGGTCTCCGCACATTCAGAGGATGATCTCCAAACTATCCTAAATGCTTTTGCAGAAGCATACGAAAAACTTGGTCTCTCACTTAACATCAAAAAAACCAAAGTGCTTCATCAGCAAGTGCAAGCTAACCCTTGGTGATGCCATCTATCCAGTTTGGCGGGACAATACTGGAAAATGTCGATCATTTTCTCTATCTTGGCAGCTATCTTTCTGTTACAGCTAACATAGACAGTGAAATCCAGCATCGTCTGAGCTCCGCAAGTGCCGCATTTTCTCGAATGAAACATAGAGTGTTCGAGGATCAGGATATTTGTAAGAAGACCAAAACACTGGTTTATGAAGCCATTGTATTACCAACTTTATTGTATGCCTGCGAAACATGGACTACCTATAAACGTCACTTCCACCTCCTTGAAAGGTTTCATCAACGTTGCCTCCGGAAAATCCTGCGAATTACTTGGGAAGATAGGCGAACAAATGTCAGTGTACTGGAAGAAGCAAAGACTACTAGCATTGAAAAAATGATCCTTCAACGCCAACTTCAGTGGACCGGTCATGTTGTTCGAATGCCTGACTGCCGTCTCTCAAAGCAGTTACTTTACTCCCAACTCAAGGATGGAAAGCGGAATATCGGTGGTCAATATAAGAGGTTTAAAGATGTTCATAAGGCTAATCTAAAAAAATGCAATATAAACATCGAAAACTGGGACGCTCTGGCCCATGAACGATCTAAATGGAGGTTGGCCTTTCACAAAGGTTCCATGGACTTTGAAGAAGCCCGAGTGCAAGGTGAAAGGGAGAAACGTGCTAAGCGAAAAGCACGTCAAATGAATCCTTTACAGGACCATCTTCTATCTGGTAACCTGTGTCCTCACTGTGGGAAGCTGTGTGGATCTAGAATTGGCCTCCACAGTCACTTACGGACCCATCACTAGAGTCTACACAATCTTCTTTAGAATTTCCTCCTTTTATCCCGGAAGACAATCTTACTCAGTCACGAGTGATCGCCTGATGATGATGATGACAAAACCCATTTGGGGTGAAACCATGACAAGGTTTATTCTGGTAGCAATTTACAACAAGATTAGGGAAATAAGAGAAGCACACAAAATAGAGAGACACTTTGGTACACAGTAAAGCTACAAAACAATAAAACCTGATTCCTTAATATCTCTCAGACACACACCTGTTACCTGAGGGTGTTCTCTTCAAGGGTTAGATCCAGCACAGCCTTGCCGCCGGGGGGGACGGGAACTATTCCATCTACCCACAAGTCCGAGATAAATAGCCCTCCACAAGACTTGCCTTTCTAGAGCCCTCAAACCAGCCAATTTTTACCAGGGCTGCCTGGGGTCGATTCCTGAGGGGGGGGGCCCTTAAAGGCTTGGGCCCCTCGCTGGCGTGCTGCCATGCCGGGCACGCTACCAAAAAGACTAAGACCAAGAACAAAGGCTACACGTGGGGAAATTGCTCTTCCCCCTCCCCTTTTCTGTAGCCTTCTTGCTTCAGCCAATCAATTTGAATTTCACCTGACCAGGCAAGGGGAAGGAAACTGGCCAGGCAGGCTTGAACTATCTACATATGAAAGCCCTAGTCGTCTAGGCGCCACCCATGCCATCCGAGGCTTTCGTTTCCTCCTAGCCCCCACTTGGTTTACACATGAGGAGGCGTGTGTGTGTGTGTGTGTGTGTGTGTGTGAGTGTTCCTGCATGCATGCAGGAACCCCCAAAAGCTCCACACAAACTGATGGGTCTATATGCTACTATTGCAAATAAAAGTGAAGCTTCTTTTCATTAAAGTACTCAAAATATCCCTTGCACTGCAGCAAGGTACCAGAACACTGTTATGAGTTTTGCTGTCTTGATTAGCATGAATAGGCTTATCACTATGGTTTCAACTGACAGACCAATGGGTAGCAGGAGACTTGACAAAGGAACATTAATGTTCCTTAATGACTGGGGCTATTTTCCTTAATGGCCTGGAAATCTCTCTCAGAATGTTACACTAATCAGAACTAGTAGAAGGGGCAGAGAAACTGTTTGTAGATTGTAGCAAGTTTGAATGGAAAGAGTGTGGCAGGGAGAGAGCGGGGTTTGGCTTCCATCCAATGTTAGTCCTACTTAGAGTAGACCCATTGAAATGGATGGGACTTCAGTTAGACTAACAGTGGATGCCACCCTTTATATGGAATGGAAGTAGCTGGGCTTCCAAGCAGCTGCTTCCTTTGGGAATCTGATGCAGAATCAGCAGTTCTGCCAACCGTTGCGGGATTCAAACATTGACCATACATAAATTTCTTGATCCACCAGACAAATTGCCGAAAAATATAATAACTGCCAAAAAACAGAGGAATTGGGTGATAGCTTTTGAGGAGGTGACTGGATGGGGGGGGGGTGTACTGTGGAGGAGAGAGAGCTGCTGTCTCCTGGCGTTTTTTGTTTTTTTTTAAATCATTCTTTTCCTTTATGTTGCAGTTTGAGATTAGTAGTAGGCGATCACTCGTGGCTAAGTAAGATTGTCTTCCAGGATAAAATTTCAAAAAGAAAATTATAAAAGGAGGAAATTCTAAAGAAAAATTGTGTAGACTCTAGCGATGGGTCCGTAGGTGACTGTGGAGGCCAATTCTAGATCCACACAGCTTCCCACAGTGAGGACACATAGGTTACCAGAAGGGAGATGGTCCTGTAAAGGATTCATTTGACGTGCTTTTCGCCTAGCACGTTTCTCCCTTTCGCCTTGCACTCGGGCTTCTTCAACATCCATGGAACCTTTGTGAAAGGCCGACCTCCAGTCAGATCGTTCATGGGCCAGAGCTGCTTCCCAGTTTTCGATGTTGCCGTTTGAGAATGGAGCACTTCAGTAGTTGTGGGCTTCCCCCTGACTCTCCCCCTCCCCCACTTGTATTTTGACTCAAAGGGGTAGCTCATGATGCCTAGAGTGCGATCAAATTTGGCAGTTAGGGTTGAGGTCCTGATTATTAGACGCATCACTGAATTCAATGGGACTCACTTCTGAGTAAATATGCTCAGGGCTGCACGGTTAAATTGCTACCTTGGAGTACATTCTTCAAAACGTTTTCATGAAATAATTGAGCGGCACATAGGTGCTCCAGCTAGGGATGATCTAAAGTGTGATGTTTTAAAAGGACAAGGTTTAGCACCTGTGGAATAGTGCCCAGTTTTCTCAGCTCTGTGGACTTCTATATAGACAAGAGTTACAATCCTGATGGAACAGTAT
This sequence comes from Shinisaurus crocodilurus, assembly GCA_021292165.1. Lineage (NCBI taxonomy): Eukaryota > Metazoa > Chordata > Lepidosauria > Squamata > Shinisauridae > Shinisaurus > Shinisaurus crocodilurus. The sequence continues at coordinate 118,718,104 of CM037881.1, forward strand.
TGGTGTTATAATTCCTATTAGAGAGGGTCTCTCTTTCTTCAGCCATACAATTGTTAGTCATGCATCACCATTGTGTGATCTGTTCTTTTCCAAAGTTCTCAGAATAGAGGAATGGAGAAAGCACTCTTACCTGATCAAAGTTATTAACATTGGTACTGTTCTGATCAGTGGCTATACATTGGCAATATAGCTACAGCAGTATTCAACAATATCAGTATTATTTGGGAAGATACATGGGGCCAAGTCTTTTATAAAAAGAAAGCAGGCAAGGGATGATTTGTTTGCAGAAACCTCTGGTGTCCTTTAGAAACTAGTTTCTAGATTTTTCACAAACACGTGCAACCTTTTCTGATGTCTGCTTTCAATATAAAAACTGCAGCTCATCGCCAGCTCAGACAGTACAAGCAGAAATCCGCAATGACTGTATAGTTAAAATGAAGCTGCTCCCCCAGAGCAATTAGACAAGCTTTCACTCTTGTTCTGCTCTTCAGAAGGGACACATAAAATCAACAAACCTGATTAAAATGGGATTTCCAGACTCTGACGTCAGAGGGAAGTCGACGCATCCATGCTCCCCTGAGACCCTACTGCTCTGACTGCTTTTAATAACAGCCTCTGCATGGTTTTATTGAACACAGCAGTAAGAACCTGCCGGGGAGAACGTATAAATATGTATAGGGTAGAAATAAATTGCATCAGTGCGCGCTGCGTGTGTGTGTGTTGAAGCTGAAGGAGGATTGAAGTGTGTTCTTGAAACTGCAAGGGCATTTATGTACTTTTTTCTGCAACTGACTAGGGACATGTGCCTTTCTTGTCATTCTTACGTTGCAAATGGGTATTTGTGTCACTACAGGAAGCTCCTTGGCTGTGAGGGTGAAAGATGCATGGGTGTGCACATATAATACTGAAGAGGTGGGGAACTGTAGGGGGTGGGGACGAAGGGCACGCATGAAACCGGCAATGCTGGTGTGCTGGCTTTTAAGGGAGCAGCTGGAACTGCATGGCAAGGAGATTGATAGAGAGATCCCCAAAGCCACCTTACTAGGCAAAAGCAGACAGCTGCACGAGCAAAGCATGTTTACTCTGAAATATATTCCGCTGAGTTGAATGTGACTTGCTCCTGCGTAAATGTGCATTGGGATGCTGTAGCCCATGTGCTTCACTCCCAGCCCAACAGGGAGCACCAGAGCTTTGCTCAATCCTTGTGCCTCTTATTCATCTGTTCTGCACTTTTGGCTGCTGTATTTCCCCACTTTGTGTTCTTGTTGTTAAACCTATGGAGGCATTATCTTATGCTGGTTCCTTTCTCCATGTTCTACAATTTCTTGTGGTTCCTGTCCAGCTGGATCAGGACCTCAGAAATGTGTCATGCAGCAGAGGGAGGGGGCTGACAACCTTATTGGATCAATCCAATGATCCATTTAGCCCAGTATCTTGTCTCTGATCATTGCCAGCATCAGATGCTACAAAGAATGAGTACGAGTGCCAAGCTAATAATGGAATATCCTCCACCCAACTCAGAGCTTCCTAAGGTGTACAGACACCATGATCAGAAGAAGCATGCATGCCTTCACCAATTTGACTAATATAGGTTGATATTTCTAACTATTGATCTCATTTGCCTGGTGGTGTTTTTTTTTAATCCAATCATATTGTTTGAAATTTGGAAATGGCTTGTTAACAGCAGGAGAAAGGATAAGAGCTGTGACAAACAAGAAATGGACACAAATAATTACAGAATAGAAAACAAACCTCCCACTGCAGTTCCTGGCTTCATTATGATGCAATGCATGGCAACATTTTCTAGACATATCTGAGCTCATTCTCTTATCCCCAAGAAAAACAAAATGCTATAGTCATACCAATGTCTTTAGTACAGGGGAATAAAAGTGGAGCCACAAGGCACTAATAAGAGCCTCGGGAAACAATCCGATCAGTGTTCACTTGGAAGGAAGTTCTACCAAATTACTTTGCAGGGATGTTGCTCTTAGTCCATATACATGAGAAGAAAATCTAGAGCACCTGGCTCTGGTTTCCCCTTTCTGTCTGTTTTCCAGTGCTCTGTCGGATGCTCATGTCTGATCGGCTAGAGCTCTGCAGGTAAAGTAAGGGAAATATCAGCACAGTGGTGCCATCAGGGCAGAACTTTGGGGCAAAGCCCAGAAACTGTGGCTTATGCTGGCTCAGCTTGTCTGTCTGTGGAAAGCTAAGCAGGGTCAGGCCTGGTTATTACTTGGATGGGAGACCCTCCTCTAGTTTCCTGCATTGAGCAGGGGGTTGGACTTGATAGCCTTGTAGGCTCCTTCCAACTCTATGATCTATGAAGTCTATGAAATCGCCCAAGGTCCCACTCAGCAGAATGTGCAGGAGGGTCCCCAAGTGAAGGAGGGTTGCCATACCACATTTTGAAGTGACACATTACCATGTAACAAAGGGGCCTCATAAGACCATTTGAATTACGTGAAGCAATAAAATGACCAGCTAACCCCCCCCCCACAAGGGTATTAAGTCCAGAGTCTAAAATTGCCTGACTGCACCTGTTAGTGTGGGTATTTTCATATTTAGTAGGATTGCTTCTATATTGGTGGCTCCTAGCACTACCCAATTACATATTGCTCTTCCACCGTCAACCACATGCGTAATTGCAATTGACTTTCCCTACTTCAGGGATGCATGTACATTTTGTGCATGTATATCCATCCACATTAGTGGGCATCAGATAGCTATACAGGCAGGGAAAGGAAATTTCTGAACATGCCATTTTTTCCATCATTTTTTTTTAACAGCTCATTTAATTTCGACTAAAGCACTTTTTATCTGAACATTATGCCATCATGTCTTTCATAACCTTTTTTTTTTAAAGGTAGAATTACAAGTGTTTTAGCACTAATAAAAAGTGGCCAAATACACACACACACACTCAGCTAAAATGGTGCTACCTAAAAGGGCAGCATGTTTTTTTAAATCAGTTCTTAAATCTGTGTAAACCATATATCTTTTAAGTGCTATTACATGAATATTTCAATATTTTTTTAAATATAGGTGAAAAGGAATTCTAACACAAATTAAAAGTTAGATTTTTAAAAAACAGTGATAAAAAATATGTCAGTGGAAAGGTTTTCTAAAGTAGATGCATAGCAATAGGTAGGTTCACACACATACTGATAGACTACTGCATGTGCCATATCATGGCTCTTTAAAAAGGTGCACCCATAAATGTTCCTCCTCCGGTTCTGAGAAATGCCAATATGTGGGCTTGAGCATCCACAATGTGTTAGCTATCCTTCCATACAGGAGTTTTAAATTGTCCACCACCACCACCACCCTTTGCTGGGCCTGTAAAGCAAATGTACTTATGGGATAAACTGTACATTCAGTTTGAAGTTAGCTGCTTCTACTTTTGCTCCCATAACATACATGCTCCCAAACAGCATGTGAAACATTCAAAACCATTGCAAGGGTCATGTGTAAAAACACTGCTGTCACTGTGCACATGCATTGCCAAGCACTTGCCAAACCAGAGCAGACGGAAGCCTCAGTTTGGAGAGAGAATTTCCCTGGTCTGTAAAGGAATTATCAAACTACAGTTTAAAAGGGATCATAGGCATTAATGAAATCTGACTCCACAGTGCAATGGTGGGACCTTTTGCAGATGTCATCATGGAGTTGTCATGGTTACAGAAGAACCAGCTGTTCAGAGTAAAGCTCCAGGTACTGAGGAAAATGAAGACAGAGAAAACAAGAACTAAGCAGAAAGAAGGAGAAAAAGGAAGCACGAAATGGCCTTCTTTCAGAAACAGAAATGGGAACGCATGCAGATTCGTAAGGACATTTCATTGTTCTTCCCAGTACAAATCAGGAAATAAAAGCATGGGAATGAAAATGATTTTGTATAAACTGGCATACTGCAGGATTGCAAAACAGATGGGTGATGTATCTATAATAATAAAAGAGGATGTCTGTCTGTCTGTCTGTCCGTCCGTCCGTCCGTCAGCGCCATGACCGTGAAACCTAGGCACCCAAAACTTGCCATACATACAAAGGGCACCTTAGGGGTATACACCTTGGGGTTATTTTGTTTTTTTAAAGCATTAATTAATCTTTAATTAATTTAAATGGGTCCATGTGGTTGAAGCCTGCAGTAACATCATCAGCCACTAGGGGCAGACTTCCCTAACCAGCACTAAGCTTTGCAGTCCATACAATTTGAAGCCAGGGGAGAGCAGCAGGCCGAGGGAGGGGCAGAGTAATATGCCTGCCCCTCCCCTTGCTATGGGGCAGCCCCCCTCGGGGGAATGGAGTGGACAGAGCCCTCCTTCAGAGGGCTGCAGAGGTGCACCATGGCAGCGGCTGTGCCTAGGGCAGTGTTTCTCAACCTTGGGTCCCCAGATGTTTTTGGCCTACAACTCCCAGCATGCCCCAGCCAGCATAGCTGGCTGGGGCATGCTGGGAGTTGTAGGCCAAAAACATCTGGGGACCCAAGGTTGAGAAACACTGGCCTAGGGGGTCCCAGGGGACGTGGCTTTAACTCAGATGGGGTGGGCACAATGTGTCCATCTCTGACAGATGCATAGGTTGGCTTGAAGGCTTTGCTGTGTCAAACTGAGGGCTATTCCAGTCGTGCTGAGCCAGGTTCGTTCACTTGCATATTATAGGGGAAGCTGTGATGAGTCCAACTAGGGTTGCCAGGTCTTCGCCTGGAGATGGCACCTGTGCCTTTAAATGCTCTGAGGTGTTGAGAGAGAATGCAGCCTTATTAGGCTTCTCTACATGAGGCTTTTAACCAGCCACTTTACTGAGGTGTCTACTTCCAGATTCTTTGTGGGATTAAGATCGGCTCCTTTACATAAGATTTTTCTGGTGGGGTTTCTTCCTCTGCCTTTCTATATGTTCCACTACACAACCTCAAAGTGGCGCTGCACTCTTTTCGTGTGAAAATACACGAGCCTCTCATTCCGGTTCATTCTGCATTGGAAATTTAATACCCCCCCCTTTCCCTTGTTCTAAAAAAAGCTGCGGAAATGCTTAGAAAGCACAGCAGAGGCCCTGGAGGAGGAGGAGGTTATGTAAAGCACCCGCAAACTACTGTGAGGAGGAATCACACACGCGCAATAAATGCCTCGTGCACAGAAGCCCTTTGTCTCCCTCTCTGCTGCGCCTAGGCACATCTGCACCCTCTCTTGGTGCCTCGGAGTTTTAAAAGGGACCAGTGCCATTTCTCGGGTGAAATCCTGGCAATGTTGTGTGTGAGATGGGTGGGTTGAGGAGCATTACACGTGGGGTAGGAGAGGCAGCTAGTCGGCCACAGTTGTAGCACAGGAGCGGGAGAATTAAGACAAGAGGCCTTTGAGAGGGGGTGGGGGAAGGAGAATCAGCCTGACAGCATGCAGGATGAGAGACGCCCTGAGAGCAGTGGCTGAGGTGCAGGGGTGGGGACTCGGACTCCAGGACTCGACTCGTGAGTCGGACTGAGTCCCCCCTCTGACTCGAGTCAGACTTGAGTCCCAATATTTGTAATGGGACTCGAGACTCGACTCGGGACTCGAGACCAAGGACTCGTCAACATCCCTGTACTGTGCCAGAAGGAGTAGAGAGGAGCACGATCACCAGCGAAGAGCGCATGGAAGCGAGGCGCGCCGCTGCTCGGCCACTATGGACAGCTACCAGGAGTGCAGCCCCAACGGTGTCGAGATTTATTTAAGCCACACATCTGAAGTAGCCTTATTTTGTTCGGGGGAAAAACCCATTGATTTTAATACGGACTCGTGGAGTCAGCTTTGGGAGTGACTCGCGACTCGCGAGTCACCATTTTGGACCAAGGACTCGGACTCGAGTCCAAAGCCTCGAGACTTGACTCATGACTCGAGATCAAGGACTCTTCAACATCCCTGCTGAGGTGAGGCTCCCAGCCTGAGCCTAGTAGGTTTGCCTCCTTCAATATCCGATGATTTCCTACCAGCAGTCAACCTGGAAAAAAGGGTGCTTCTATAACAGTGTTCTCCAACCTTGGGTCCCCAGATGTTTTTGGCCTACAAGTCCCAGCTTGCTGGCTGGGGCATGCTGGGAGTTGTAGGCCAAAAACATCTGGGGACCCAAGGTTGGAGAACACTGTTTTAGACTAAGCTTTTATTGTGAAATCGCCCTGTCAAACATGGAATTTTACAGAGGGGGCACATGTCGCCAACTTCCATAATTTGTAAGGGATGGTGCAAGGATTTTGCTTCAGTTCACAAATCACTCAAAAATGTCCCATTAAAGCAAACACAAATGGGAGTGCATGTTCTCTGAAAATGTTTGCAAACTCCTGAACTTGTGTTCGCATCTGCAAAATGTGCGCTTTTTTAAAATGCACACATTAAAATGCATTTTAAAAATGCACAATTTAAAGTCTGCATTTTTTTTTTTAAAAAGCATTTGCATTTTCACGCTTTAGTCAGTGGGGGGAAAGTGTGCACTTTTTAAAATGCACACTTGAAGAAATACACACTTTTAAAAATGCACACTTTAAAAAATTTGCATTTTCATGCTTTAGTCAGTGGCGGCGGGGAGTGTGCACTTTTGGAAAATGTGCACTTTGTGATTCAGACACATTTATGAACGAAAGAACCAGGTCATAAATGAGAACGGGAACAAGCCAAACAAAGCCTTGAAGTGAAGTTCAGAGAATATTGGCGAGATCAAGCATCCCTGGTTCTCTCATCCCTATAAAAACCCTCCCGTTTCCCACCACTTCTGTCTTTTTTCTTACCACAAAAAAATCCATTACAAACAGATAGACTGAATAGCTGCACAATGTATTTTGATTGGTAGCGCTAGGTTATAAGGAGCGTGAACTGAATCAGGGGAAGGCTCCCAATTAAAGTGCTTTAAAATGCACATTTGATTTTAGCCTAAGACTGAGGCTGGCTTTAGATGTTAATGATATGCAGTCATGCCTTGGATTGAGAGCATAATTCGTTCCAGAAACGTGCTTGTAATCCAAAACACTCTTATATCAAAACGAAATCCCCCCAAAAAAATTTGTACAGAGATTTTTAATTTAAGCCGTACTACAGTACTTGTATTGCAAAACATCGCTTGTATATCAAGTCCAAAAAAATTAAATAAATATTTAAAAATTTGCTTGTCTTGCAAAAATGCTCTCAAACCAAGTTACCGTACTTGCAATCCAAGGCATTACTGTACATCAATACAGAAAATATGGTTTATGTTTTCTGTCTGCATATATCATTAATGTCCAAAGTCACTCTGAAAGAGACGAGAGGAACGATATTGCAACGCTCAGTGTATTCCTCTGCAGCCCATTCTCAGGTATCTCACCAGACTAGGGATGCCACTTTTTTCCTGAAAGATGTTCAACAGGTGACACTTTTCTCCTCACTGAATCCCCAATACTGTACTCGGAAATGCTGTACCTATTGAATTGCTGCCAGTCACAGGAGCCTTGCTGGGGAAAAAGGTGGTGGCAACCATGGATGGATATAAATTGATTTCGGGAAAGATTCTTTGAGCTAAAAAGGTAGAAATTGCCTATTATTTTGAGCAGCAATCTTGGAGAATGGGTTTCCATGGCTACCAAACCAGCAGAAACATTGGAAGGCCTCTGCAATACACACTAGAGCTGCTAGTAGCTTCGGTTCTTTCACTAACATTGTTTTAAATACACAATGCTTTCTTCTCTGTTCCTTCAAAAAGGAATAGTCATGGAACTCTGAGAAGGAGGACTTGCAAAAATATAGTGTTAGAGCAGCTTCCCCCAACCTGGTGCCCTCCAACTGTGTTGGACTACAAGCCCCATCAGCCTGTTATATTGGTACAACCCCTTGCTGGTGTTTATGGTGGTGAACGTTTTACAGTCTTCTGGTGGTAAGCCTGGAACATGTCCAACTTGCTAAAATGTCAGCCTCTTCCCAGCACTGCTAGTTAGGTTGTCAGTCTGTGGAATAGTTATCCAACATAAGACTTGATTGATTGTTAACTTTTTAGTCCCCACATGTGGATGGTTCCAATAGGCTTACGCTTTCTCTACATGAGGAGTTTAACCCACCACTTTACCAAGGTGACTTCTTCCATTTTCTTTGCAAGAGTAAGAGCACGTCTTTTACACGTGGCTCCCCCCCCCCGTTTTTCCTTCTCTGCCTTTCTAGATGTTCCTATATGTTCCCTTATACAACCACAAGGTGGTACTGTAGTATAGAGTGGAATTGCAAATATACACGAGCCTCCCATTCTGACTTCCCAGATAATAGCTGACTTTCCTCTCTCTCTAAAAAAAAAGCAGCGGAAATGGCTGGAAAACACAGGAGAGGTCCTGGAGGATGACGACATCGTGTAAAGCACCTGCAAACTTCCACGAGCGAAGAATCACAAGCGCACATTAAATGCCTCGTGTAGAGAAGCTCTTAGCCACAGGTACTATGGGTGTTGCCAATTTGGAAAACTGTGTAGTGGAGATTATGCTTTCTTGTTCTAAACTCTCCAGTTCCATTTCAATTTTCTCTTGGAGGGCTTGTGGAACTGCTCTGCCTTTAAAATACTTTGGCTGGCTGCCCTCTTGGATATAAATCCCTTCAACATGCCTGATCCCTCTTGGAACATTGCAGGATAGGTGCTCAGAATTTCTTGTAGGGCTGGCACTTTCTGTACATCTAATTTACATATTTTGTCTCAATCTAGTCTGAGTTCTTTCAGCCATGTTTGATGAAACAAGTTTGGCCTTTCCCATTTTACTACCCAGGCTTTTAAGGTTTTCTGTTGTGCCTTACATGTAACAGGGGACACTTGCTGATTCCATTACTGCAGTGTGCTGGGAGTTGTAGGCCAAAAACATCTGGGGACCCAAGGTTGGAGAACACTGTATTACTGGGATGATTCCCCCTGTGTAAGTCTTTAATTTAATTTGTCTTGGCCAATGGACTCAGGCCTGATTTACACTGTTGGTGAGTGTCTTCACTGGTGGCCACTGTAACAGAAGCTCCTGTATCTATTTCCTACAGGTTGATGGTTGAACAGTACAGTTACTGTATTTCTTGCCAAGCATCCAACTTTCTGTATTTATGGCACTGGGACATATTGTGTCTACAAACTGGCTGGATGCATTATTCCACAACGGAAACACCTCCCAGGCCACTAAACTTCTGCTGTGGGCTTTGTAGTTAGTTTGTGGGCTCATGTTGAGTTTCTTTTTTGTCTGGCTATAAGTCCTGTACATTTTTCACTGCTTCTATGGCTGTTGCCACCTTTACAGCTTTCTCCAAGGTCAGGTCCCCATCTGTCAGTAATTTCTTTTGGATGTTAACATTCCCAATTCCACAAATAATTCTCTCTCTCAACAACATATCCTCTAACAACATTCCCAAAAGAACAGCCTTAGTGAGTGTATATATATATATATATATACTTATATATATATATATATATATACTCACTAATATATATAGTAGGCGATCACTCGTGACCGAGTAAGATTGTCTTCCAGGATAAAATTACAAAAAGAGAATTATAAAAGGAGGAAATTCTAAAAAAAATTGTGTAGACTCTAGCGATGGGTCCGTAAGTGACTGTGGAGGCCAATTCTAGATCCACACAGCTTCCCACAGTGAGGACACAGGTTACCAGATGGAAGATGGTCCTGTAAAGGATTCATTTGATGTGCTTTTCGCTTAGCACGTTTCTCCCTTTCACCTTGCACTCGGGCTTCTTCAAAGTCCATAGAACCTTTGTGAAAGGCCAACCTCCATTTAGATCGTTCATGGGCCAGAGCTTCCCAGTTTTTGATGTTTATATTGCACTTTTTTAGATTAGTCTTAAGAACATCTTTAAACCTTTTATACTGACCACCGATATTCCGCTTTCCATCCTTGAGTTGGGAATAAAGTACGTCATGCCTGTTGAGAGATATTCGGCAACGGCTTGTATCCAAACATTCTATCAACAACCCCCCAAAAAATTTGTACAGATTTTAATTTAAGCCTACTACAGTACTTGTATTCAAACACGCTGATATCAGAAAAAAATTAATAATATAAAAATTTGCGTGTCTGCAACGCTCTAACCAGTAAAGCCAAGGTATTCACTGTAACTGCTTTGGAGCGCAGTCAGACTCAATGACGGTCATTGAGTTGGCGGAAGATCTTTTTTCATGCCTTTCCTTCCTCCTGTAATGGAATATGAAACATTCCACGATTATACTTCATTTTCTGCAACTCTGCCAAAGTTGTTATCCCCTGGCTTTTGTGGCTGCAACAAACTTCTCAAAAGGGCATGCATTGTACTGCCACACAGACTGATAAATATTGCTTTTTTGCTTGTCCCAGCTGTGATTTCGTTTGCCAGGAAATAGTGGCCCAATTTTTCCACATATTGCTGCAGCAGGTCCTCTGTCTCTGGATTAAATTCCTCAGTGTTCCCATAGGTGATGACATGGTGAGAGATTTCTCTTGTCACCAATGTTATATTCCTCACTTTTAGCAAAGGCAGACTCTACTCACTTTTTGTAGGCCCAAATTATAAACTGCTTACTGAGGAACGAGGAAACAGAACTGAACTGGAAAACGAAAGTAAAACACCAGAACCGTTTGAGTCTTTAGCTCCAACCCAATACAGTGAAGACTTAAAGTTTAACCCTATCATTTCCCATTACTACAACCATATCATCAGAAATTGAAAATGATGAGAAAAAGGAACACTAACCTTTGACAGAAAGGAGGCAGCAGAGGTGGAATCCTGATGGTGCTGAGCTACCTGCTGTTAGCAGGGCTGGCCTAAGACATTTTGCTTCCTGGGGCAAAGGACGAGATGGTACATTCCTCTTTCCCCCTCCCCCACCCCATTCCACATACAGAAGCCAACCAGACTGGCTGTTGACTCTTCAACACTCTCAACAGGATAGCATCCTCCTCTATAGGTAAGGGCAGCAGGCTAGTTTAGGGGGTGCTGCTGGGCAGGCTGCATGGCAAACACAGCTCTGTCGTCCAAAACCTTGTCACGGCTTTGCAACTGCCCAGCATCTGCTGCCTGAGGCAGCTGCCTCACTCTACCTAATGGTTGGGTTGGTGCTGGCTATTAGATCCATTTTAGAAAAACGTGGACATCAGGGATCAGATCTCTAATAGGCGATATACACATTCCCTTTCTGGACTAGTCACTGCTACTTCAACAGGTCCTGTCGTTCACATTAGACTTTGTGCTGGTATAAGGAAGCTCTTCCCCTGCCTATAATTTTCTTAACAACTATTATTTAGTACTAAGGAGCCGAACTTACTATGGATCCATACAATCATTATAGTGGCTTATAGTAGATTGTCCTCTCGTTGTTAGCTAATTAGTGCCCATAGGTTATATTGTGTGAGCTGGATTGGTAAGGAGGTGGTGTCCATTAATTTCAAAAGAACATAGGAAGAGCCCTGAATGCTGGGTCAGAGCATTCTGTTCATTCAGTGGCCAGCCAGCTAGCTGCCTATGGAAAACCCCAAAAGTAGGACATCCGTGCAATAGCACTCTCCCTCCCGCCCATGTTCCCCAGCAACTGGTGTACATAGGCATACTTAAGGTAGCATATAGCCCTTGATAGCCTTCTCCTCCATGAATCTGTCTATTCCCCTTTTAACGCCACCCAAATTGTGGCCATCCCTACATCTTGTGGTAGCGAATTCCGCAGTGTAACTATACACGTTGCGAAGAAGTACTTCCATTTATCTGTCTTGAATGTCGCACCCATCCACTTCATAGGATGGCCCCAGTTCTAGTATTATGGCTCAGAGGCTTCTAGCACTGGCATAGAAACACCTGTACACGGCGTCCCTCCCCAGACGTGTGCATCTTCTCCTTAGGCCTCTTTGACTGGCTATTACATTTCACCATATGCTGGTGGTCTCTTCCTTTGCAGGCAGAAACTTGCTTTCTTTTTTACTGTTCACTCAGCAACTTACAGGGCGTCAGATGAAGGACAAAGGCTTTGGGCAGGTGCATATGAGAGGAGGCAGTCTTTCGGATACCTTGGTCCCGAGCCCTGATAGAATATATTCGCCTTTGGTTGAAAAAGAAAATTCACAGGAAATGGAGTGCAGTGACCTATCACTTGATGCAGTGTAGACTGGTGCCTCCCCCCCCCCCCGCAGAAATAGCAGCGATTGTACAAAGAGTTGCTTGCTATACTGTATGCAGAGTTCTATAATTCCCATGATAAAGCATGACCAAGTAAAAAATGGATATCTAGGGCCTACACTGACCCCCTCCACCACAAAAAAGACTGCAGATAATGGGAACAAGAAAAGAACAGGAGGGTTGTTGATCAGAAATTCATTTTTTGGATCTGGGAAAATGGAATTGGTGATGGATTTCTCCAAAGGGGTTTGACCCATTCTAGTATAAATATGTTTTGTATTTCACATCTAATACTGCACAGTTCTTACTAGAAGCTTTATTATAATAGACCTGACTAGAATTTAAATTTCCATTCTTACCTGTTTTTGATCAGAACACCTCCCGTTATCAGGCTGGCCTGACTCACTGAGTTTAGGACAGTGCAGTCTCAGAAAATAGGGGCCCCATTATAGAATTTCTCAATTGTTTTTCCATTGTGGAAAGAAACACCAGCAATGCAATGCCATGAACTTTCATTTTTAAAAAGCCGCATGATGCAAATCATTCTCAAAAACCAGGAAGTCCCTTGCAGTTTCATTTCTGCATTGCGAGCTAGGATTTTGGACATCCCAGCCGTCATGTTCCGTGTCATTCCTGTGCTTTACATTCAGTGCACAAAGAGAGGCATAAAGAGAACAAGGCAAGGATCCATGCATAGCAATAAGCATAGTTGGTTTAAATATCAGGAGCACAATAATTCCTCTTGCAGGCACGGTACAGAGGGATCCTCCCAGGGCGTGCACACCTCTCCCCATCCAGCCCTTCTCATCCAATCAATCAAGCAACATGAGCTCATGTTGGAGCTCATATTCCTTAAAGAAGTCTTCTCCAACCTGGTACCCTCCAGATGTTTTGGACTTCAACTCCCATCAGCCCCAGCCAGCATGGCCAAAGGTCAGGAATGTTGGGAGTTGTAGTCCAAACCATCTGGAGGGCACCAGTTTGGGGAAAGTTGCCATAAAGGGGGTGGTCCCGGTCTCCCTTTCCTAGTAATGCCCTGCTGCTGCGTTGCCCAAGCCCACATGACAAGGTGAAAGAAAAAAGGCTCTGTTATGACTTCTTATTTTTGTTTTTACTTCCAATGTGAAAAATTAAGCACTGTCTAAGACTGCAAATACATCACCATTCTCATTCTCAAACCATGTAGGAATGACTCAGATACCAAGTTAGGTGCTGATTACTTCTCAGGCATATTTCAGGTGAATACAAAATAAGGAGGAGGGGAGTCCGGCAGAGGAATTGTTTTTTTTTTTTTACTATTTCCAATTTTGCTACAGACGCTGTTTTGCTGTTTTCTTCGGATTCTTTTTAATGTTGTTATTTAATCATTGGCTGTGGCCACTACTGCACAGCCATGTAGAATAAAAGTCTATATAAAATCAAGCTCTCTTTGTTGTGTTTAATCTCTGAAACACCTTGCACTTTCTCAGAGCGAGATGATTTATTTTATTTTTTAAAAAATTCAAAAATCCATGTGCGAGCTTTATTTATTTTTTAAATAATGCAAGTCAGATATATTTTTTAAGCCAATATAAAAAAGAGTTATTTTTCAAACCTCAGATGTGTTATTGAACTTTAAAAGATCACATGTCTTTGACAAGTCAAAATAGGTTTGGTTGGGGGGAAAAATGCTGAGTAATTGGATTCAGCCATGCTGACCTACCATGTCAGGTTGTTGTAAGGCTTAGGGGGCAATCCTAGGTAAGTTTAGACAGAAAAAAGGCACACAACTCCCAGCATTCCCCATCTAGCACGGCTGGCTGGGGGATGCTGGGAGTTGTATGCCTTTTTTTCTGTATAAACATGCATAGGATTGTGCCCTTAGTGATACTGACTGAAGAGGATGAAGATTTTGTGCGTAGAGTTGTGCTATAGGGAGAAAAGTTAAATTTAAATTGTGGAGGAAGGGGGGGCTGGCTGACCCGCCACACCCCCACCCTTTCCTACCCAAAGGCCCCAAGGCCCCCAGAGATCGCAAGGTACCAGATTGCCAGCCTCAGCTGTCTGCAATCCTACTTGAATCTCTGTTCAGGGACTTGCCTTTATGACTGTAACCTGGATTTAGTGGCTGGAACCACAGAGCAATCCACAAACACCATGTGGGGTAAAAAACCAAAAGAAGGTTTATTTCAGGTAGCATATTACAACAAGAATAGGGAAATGGGAGAAGCACACAAAATTAGAGAGAGACACTTTGGTACAAAGTAATAGAGCTGCAAAAATAACAAAACCTACTGATTCCTTATATCTCCCAGGCACACAACTCTGTTACCTGGGGGTCAGTTCTCTTCCAGGGTTGGATCCAGCACAGCCTTGCTGCCCGGGAGGACTACTACACCTACCCGAAGGTCCGAGATGGGTAGCCCTCCACAAGGCTTGCCTTTCCAAAGCCCTCATTCAGCTAATTTCACCAGGAGCTACCTGGGGTCGGATCCTGAGGCCACCCGAAGGCTTGGGCCTCTCCTTGGCTTGCCGCCATTGCTCCAACAGCTGGCAGCCACGCGATGACCAAAGACAAAGACACAAAGGCTACACTTTGGGAATATACCTTCCCCCCCCCTCCCCTCCTTTCTGTAGCTTTGCTGCTTCTAGCCAATCATGATGCACTTCACCTGGCCAGGCAGGGAGGGGAGCTCATGACTCATGGCATTTGCACTTGAAAGCCGGGTCACTGTAGACTTTGGGACGCCGGCAGGGGGTATCAAGAGGAACCATACACACCCTGCCCCCCCCAGCCTTTAGCCGGTTCACACATGAGGGTGTGTGTGTGTGTGTGTGTGTGTGTGTGTATGTAGGAACCCCCAAAGGCTTTTTTCTTCACATAAATGCATAATGATGTAAGAAAAAGCATGTACAACATGAGTAAACACACAAATATAGGGACAAAAATGAAATGAAACATGATAGGAGTTGGTCTGGAGTGGACACATCTTTAGTGTATCCATGCGGAATGGGTACTTTTGAAAGAAAGTCACGAGGGATTGAAATGCTTCAGAATAGATGAGAACTGTTTGGGCCTGCTAATAAAGAGGATACCATATTACTATAGTGACAGGCCAGAATCCTAAAGGTGTTGCTATAGCGACTGTCTGAAATTTACTTTGGTTGGTCACAAGGGAGTTCTTACAATACTCACAGTTTTAGTGTGCTTTTTTAAATGCTAGAAACAGGGCACATTTCATGGTGAGAAAATGTGTGTATTTTACTCCTTCAACCTGCCTGGGAAAATGGCAGAACATGTGCTGAGGGATTTGGCTAAGTCCTAATCTTTCAATATGGTGTGTGTGTCGTGTGTGTGTGTGTGTGTGTGTGTGTGTGTGAGAGAGAGAGAGAGAGAGAGAGAGAGAGAGAGAGAATATTCACATATGCACTGTAGCATTACATTACCAATTTATAGGAACATAGGAAGCTGCCTTATACTGAGTTAGGCCCTTGGTCCATCTAGCCCAGTACTGGCGACACTGACTGGCAGCCATGGCTCTCCAGGGTTTCAGAAAGGAGTTTTTCCAGCCCTACCTGGAGATGCTGGGGATTGAACCTTGGACCTTCTGCATGCAAAGGAGGCGCTCTACCGCTGAGCTACGGGCCCTCCTAGGAACTTCCCCAGCAAAAGCAGGCAAGAGAAACACAACTGCTGCTTCCATAGCATATGAGGGACTGAGATGGGATAAGGCATAAAGCTGGAATCTCTGTTTTTCATAGCACTGAACAATTCTATGGCAACATGGAAATCTGTCCAGAGCATGAATGAAAAGAATACCACTCAAATAGACCACTGAGTTACACAGAAGCTGTCTTTGTCTAGCAATGGCCCCAGGCGAATGACTAGAGAACCAGTGTAGAGTAGTGAATAAAGTGAAAGCTTGGAATGGGGAAACCTGGGTTCAAGCCCCCATGTGGTCATGAAGCTCATGGTATGGCTTTGAAGGAAGTACCTAGCTATCTATCCTGTAGTACAGATATACCATTAGGTTGTGCAGATAGGAAGAGGCCATCTTTTGATTGATTATGTTGTTTCTCAACCTGAGCTCTTGGGATAGATTGGGCTACAAAGTGAACAAATAATTAATAAATCACAGACGTCTATCAGCCCAAGGCACAACTGTCAAATGTTCAGCAGCTCCAAGGCCATACAGATCAGAGCTGGCAGCACAAATCTTATGTCTCTTCCCAGTTTGATTGCAATTGGCACATTACATAATTTGCAGAAGAGTAGCAAAACTCTTGGCAGTGATGCCTGCCTGCACTGTAGTGTTTCATACCATCTGCTCCTGAGTACATCTAAATGTGACTGGCATTCAGTGATGCCGCTGAAAAACAACTATTATCACTAGTTCCTGGTGATAACAGTACTTGCCGTGACACCAGGGGTGGAGAGAAGTCTACGTGTCAGATGAGGAAATGTGATCTGGTTGAGAAATCAAACCCAAGATGCTAATGCAGTTCTTTGGCCAGCAGTGACTTAGGGGACTGGCAGTGTGAAGGACTTTTTTTTGTATGTCGGTCATGTGCAATGCGTTCCTTTTGTTTTCTCTCTCCTTGAGCTGATCACATTGAATCTTGACTTTTCTCAGACTTGTGGAAAATGTGACAGAAGCAGAGAGCACATTTCCTGTGTCAGGGTTACTGAGTCGCAACGAAAAACCACAATGCTTATTTCTGGTAGTGATGCTGCAGTCTGGAAACAAATGTGCTACAAAAGCATCCTTCTTCCTCTTCTTTTTAAAGACCAGAAAACTATTTACGATAATCTCGAGTGGAAACATTTACAGCCTGGCGGAACAGGGCGTGTTGTCCCTTGTACAGACAAGGCATTCAGTGTGTCAACCTCATTTCTTTCCTTTGCCATATAAATAGTACGTTCCAATCCCATCTTTGAGATGAAGGAACAGGTGCCTCAAGCTGTCACTTACAAATGTAACTTCATGGCAGCAGCGGGCAGCAGGGCAGACATCAAACCGTACAGTCTTTCAGAGGCCAGAAGGGCTTTGAAGTATTCCTGCAATGCGCCATAAAGAGAAGGCTAACATGACTTGTAGGGTCAAACTCAACGGGGGTATCAGAATTCATACCTCTTTCATGGAAACGAAATCACCAGTTTCAGCTGATTTCTCCTTGGGGAGGGGGGAGGAGCCTGGATAATGAAACTCACTGGGTGACTTTGGGCCAGTCACGGACTCTCAGCCTAACCTACCTCACAGGGTTGTTGTGAGGATAAAACAGAGAGGAGGAGGAGGAGGAGGAGGATTATGTAAGTTGCCTTGGGTTCCTTGCAGGAAAAAAGGCGGGGTATAAATAAAATAAATAAACAACATGTTTTGCCTGCAGAGTTATTATCCACCCAGCCAGAGGGCTTCCCCTCCAGTTTAATATCAAAAAGGAGAGGAAGAGCTTTCTAATGATGCTGGTGAGATATTCCCCCCTCCCTGCTACTACCACTCAGGGCCTTGTGGTGTTACGTATCATGCTGGCTCCTGGTACGGTCCCTTTGTGTACCCCAAAACACATGCCTTGATCATGGGTGCAAATACTGGTTCCTGCTACTGTAGGGGATTCACCATTGGCTGCCTGCCTGGGACACCAACACCTAAGGGAAAACACAGAATCCACAGCCCTAAGGACAGGACAAAAATGAAGAGAGAGAACCAGAATGGATAGAAAAGTAGTGAGTGTCTGACAGGGGGAGCTGACAGCACAAAAAAAAGGAGTTTCTGGCAGTCTAGGAATGCTTCATCGAGGAAGTGGGTGTGTTGTCTGTTGCTGGCGTTTGAAGAGCAGCATTTCATCGCATATGAGCAAAGGAAGAGGCTGACAGCTAGCCTATTTGTGACCCCAGAAGGTTGGAAGTTTATGGATGAGGTTGGAGAGTGCCTGTTATAAAACCATAGAGATGAAGGAGGCCTTGTAGGCCATGCAGTCCAATCCCCTGCTTGATGCAGGAAATCCAGAGCTGGAGCATCCCCCACCCAACAGATGGCTGCCCAGCCTCTGGTTGAAGGCCTCCAGCAAGGGAGAACCTCCACTCAGTAATCTTGGCCAATGGTCAGGAATTGTGGGAGTTGTAGTCCAAAACATTTGTAAGGCACCAGCTTGGGGAGGCTGATCTAACTCATTGATATAAAATATTGAAGTGTTCGAGGTCCAGAACAGAGCCCTGCGGCACCCTACTCAAAACCTCCCTCCAGTTTGATGAAGAGCCATTGATGAGCACTGTGGGTGTGGTTTTTCAAACACCCGTGAATCCATCCAATGGTATTATTAATTAACCTGTATGTAACCAGTTTGCTAACCAAAATATCATGAGGAATTTTGTCAAATGCTTTGCTGAAATCAGGATAAATTATGTCCACACCATTCCCACAATCCACTAAGCTACTAACCTGATCAGAAGGGGGGAAAAAGACAAGACTAGTCTGGCTAGATTTAACCTTGACAAATCCATGCTGGCTCCTACTAATCCTTGCATTATTATGAAGATACTTTCAATTCAGACTATTGCTCTGCTCCTCAGCTGAATTTCAAGAGGAAAACAGTGCTTGCTGGGCACCAGGAAGGGAAAGATATAAGCATGACCCTGTTGATTCTCCTGGACTTCTCAGGGTGCTTCCAGGCAGAGGGGTCCTAGTACTAACAACCGGAAGGTGTTGTGGTGAGAGTGTTGGACTGGGACTCGGGATATCCGGGTTCTAGTCCCCGCTGGGCCATGAAACTCACTGGGTGACTTTGGGCCGGTCACTGACTCTCAGCCTAACCTACCTCACAGGGTTGTTGTGAGGATAAAATGGAGAGGAGGAGGAGGAGGATTATGTAAGCTGCCTTGGGTTCCTTGCACGAAAAAAGGTGGGGTATAAATATAATAAATAAATAAATAAATATTCTGTCTTCTTTTCTTTTTTTACCTAATGGATTTTCTGTGGTAAGGAAGAAAATGGAAGAAGTGGTGGGAAAACATGGGAGGATTGTGAGAGGAAGATAATGACATCTGGACACACACACCCCATTAAATTCCATGAATGAGGCAGGACGATGGCACCATCAAAGCCTCATCTGGAAGCACCCTCTGTGGCTTTCAATCCCATCAGCCACTGCACCCTCATGGGCTGTCTGTCTGAAATGGAGATTGGGGGCATGGTGTTCAGTGGCTCCATTCTGACTTGAATGGCCATTTCCAGAACATGGTGCTGTGGCACTATTGCTTTGCCCCATGGCATTTGTGCTGTGGGGTGCCTCCAGGTGAGACTTTTGTTTAACCATCATAGATTTCATAGATCATAGAGTTGGAAGGAGCCTACAAGGCTATCGAGTCCAACCCCCTGCTCAATGCAGGAAACTAGAGGAGGGGTCTCCCATCCAAGTAATAACCAGGCTTGACCCTGCTTAGCTTTCCACGCTCAGACAAGCTGAGCCAGCATAAGCCACAGGCCTGTATCTCCCTGCCTCATTCACTGAATTTTACTGGGGGTCTAGACATCATCGTCTTCCACTTGTAATCCTCTTGTGCTTTCCCACCACAAATACATTAAGGAAAAAAATATGGAATTGATGCAGAATGCCTTCTGATTGACAGTACTAGTAACAGCCCTCCATCCGGAAGCACCCACAGTGTGCCACAAGACTCCATTTTGTTCCACGTGCTGTTTAACGTCAGGAGAGGGCAACCTCTGGTCTGCAGGCCGGATCTGGCCCACGCTGGGGCCCAATCTGGCCAGCAGAGGGTTGAGCACCCTCCATGGGCCATGCCCCCTGCCCTCCCCGAGCCCCACTCCTTAAGGCAAGCAGCACAAATGGGAATCCCTTCCTTATCTCTGATCAGAGATTCCCCTGCAACACTCCCAGCACCACTCATGCCCCGACTGGGATGTGTGTGGCGTGGGAAGAAGGAGTCAGCTCCTCCAAGCCCCAGCTGAGTTCCTTTCTCTGTGCAGAGAGAGGCATGGAGCTTCATGCCTCTCCCAGCATGCAGAAAAAGAATTAACTGGGTGGGGTGGGGGCAGCTGTCATCCAGCCCACTGGCTTGGTCCAGGGGGGTAATCCACCCCCAGGACCAATGAACAAGCTGAGTAAGGTCATCTGAGGGTTTGGAGTGAGGGGCAATTGGTATGCTGATGACACCCAGCTCTACTTTCATCAAATCCAGATGAAAATATGGAATGGCTGGATCGATGCCTGGAATCAGTGATGGACTGATAAGGACCAATACACTGAAGTTCAACTCAGACAAGGTAGAGGTGCTGTCGGTGGAAGGCCAGCTGATGTGGGAGGTGGCTTTCAGCCTGTTCTGAATGGGGTCTCACTCCTTCCGAAGAATGCGTTTCACAATCAGTGGGTGTTGTTAGGTCTGACCTTTTCTTTGGAGTTACAAGTGTCTTCCATGCTCATGCTATGAAGCACCTCTCACCAGCTTAGGACAGAAATAGGCTGGCCACAGCTACCCATGCTCTAATAACATCTTGTTGGCACCACTGCACTGCCCTGTGAGGCCTTGGAAGACTGCATGGAAACTGCAGCACTTGATTCAAAATACAGTGGCTGCGTGAATGTCTGATAGTGCACACGTGCATCTCAGCAGTTTTGAAACAACTATACTGGCTCCCAGCCTGTTTTGGGTGCAAATCCTTTAAAATCCTAAATGGCTTGGGACCAGGGAACCTTAAGGATGCCAGTCTCACTCACCCTTGAACCTGCCCAGGTATTATAATCATCCCCAGAGTAGAAAAATTCTGCTCTAGGAGTCCTTGTGGGCTGAACAGCAGAGCAATAAGTGCCATAAAAAACACAAACACCTATACAATTAAATAAGATAAGACAATATTATTATTCATATATTACAGATGAGGTGCTGAGGCTGAATTATGGTAGCTTGCCTAAGGCCGCGTCATGAATTTGTTGCCAATATGAGAATTAAACTGGGAACTTCCTGCTCCAGAGTTTACTCTTAGTTTGTGCTATTTTTTTTGTTAATATCTCAGTTCTGTCTGTGCTTATTAATTAACGTTATCGACAAATTAGATAATTTGCAAATGTACTAGAAATTAAAGAGAAAAACAATAAAGTGTTCCAGGCTGCTTTTAAATGTGACAATATGAAATGTCTTAATGTGTTTCCTTTTAACACACCTTTTGGGATGTGTTCTGAGTTAGTCCGAAGAATACCCAACCTAGTTTTTATCTGTTTTGTTTTCAGTACAGGGCAGGAGACAGGGACTTCTCAGATTGGGCGAGAGGGTCCTCCTAAATCTACCTCTGATAGGTTTTACAATGTTGACAGATGAGGATTTCTTTCAATCCCTGTGGAGGGATATGCAGATGATTGCTGTGGAGGTGAAGCCTACACACTACCTGGACATCTTTGCAGCCAAGAGGCAGAATAACAACCTACTGCAACCCTCTGCAATACAGGAACCTGCTTATCCTGCTCCTTGTGTTAACTGTCATGCCACCGTTTTCCTGTTTTCCAAGCACCCTGTCTCAGGGACATAAAAGCAGGTTGTTGTGGGCCCTAGTCTGTTTGCATTATTTATTTATTTATTATTTACATTTATTAATCGCCCATCTGGCCGGCAACCGGCCACCCTGGGCGATGTACATAGAATAAAAACAATAAAATACATTTAAAACAGTATAAAAATTTTAAAATCTTAACCCACCCCATATTCCCGCCTGAACAGCCAGGTTTTTAATGAGCGGCGGAAGCTCAGCAGAGAGGGGGCATGGCGGAGGTCACTCTGGAGAGAGTTCCACAGTACAGGGGCCGCCACAGAAAAGGCCCTCTTCCTTGTCCCCACCAGTCTAGCTGCTCTGGCTGAAGGGACAAGGAGAAGGCCATCCGTGGCAGATCTTGTTGAGCGGCCCACTTGGTGTTGCTGGAGACGCTCCTTGAGATAGACTGGACCGGAGCCGTATAGGGTTTTAAAGGTCAAAACCAACACCTTGAATTCGGCTCGGCAAGCAACTGGTAGCCAGTGCAACTCCTTCAGCACTGGCGTGATGTGGTCCTGCCGGCGGCTGCCTTTAACCAGGTGAGCCGCCTGCATGTCTTTCTTTCCTTCCTTCCTTCCTTAGTTCCTTCTATAATCTGCTTCTGGGTAATAGTTTTTGCTTCCGAGTGAAGGGTCTGTCTTTGTATGCTGTTTGTTACTCTTGTGGTGACTTCCACATCTCAGTGGTGCCAATGGCAAATTTCCCATTGATTTTTGTGGTTTGTGAGCTTGCTTGCTTGCTTATTTATTTATTTATTTCACCTAATATCCTGGGTTTACATATTTATTTCACTCAATATCCTGCTCTATCTTAAGAGATCAGCATTCATCTGGCTTCCAGGCACTCTCCCATCGAGGTAGTTTACAGGGGCCACTGGATCTGCTCAGCTTGAGCAGCAGAATTGCACTGTGTGCCTTCAGACCTTCCTCTGCACCAAAAGGTTTCATCCTTAACCTTGTGGCTTGCTTGCCTGCTTTATAAAGTCCTATCAGCGGCAGCATCAGGTTGCAGCATCATGGCTGAACTATGCCCTCTTGACCTTTGTCTCGGAATGCTAGAACAACAAACATAAAACCTCAGCTATGCATGTGTGTGATTACAGCAACAGCAAGCTCTAGTGTACAATAAGTGCAGTCTATGCCCTGTTTAACTGTAGTTTTGCACAGTTTCCACACACCCCACTCTCCCTCCACCTGTCCTACAATCACAGAGAAGAATGCCCTCTTGTGGCTGGCTGGTATCATAACATGAAACAGATTTACCACGCTTTTCTTTTTCTTCTTTTTTCTTTTGCTTTGTGGTTTATGAGCTATTAAATTAATACAATACCTGATTATTTAGCATAAGGATTTCATATTCTTACATTAGTAACTAATGGCAAAAGTGTAAATATTCGTCAGACATACCTTTTGGATAAGCAGCAGAATAACCTAAAACAGTAGAGATGATACTTGATTATATGGAATTAAAACCTAGTGAAAACAATATATTAAGACAAATTCCACCATATATTACCTTAAATCCTTTCATATCTCCCACATCCCTATCAAGCTAAACATTTGGGTTAATCTGAATCTCACTGTGAGGGAAAATGCTACACTAGCTTTAGGGTGCAATCCTATGCATGTTTAGACAGAAAAAAGTCCTACAACTCCCAGCATCCCCCAGCCAACATAGCTGACAGGGGCATGCTGGGAATTGTAGGACTTTTTTTTCTATCTAAACATGCATAGGCTTGCACCCTTAATCACCTCTAAAAGTGGTTAGAAGATGCCATGATACTTTCTAAAGTCAGAATGCAATCCTCTGTATCTCACTGTATCTCATTAAACCTAAAAATGTGGATAACTGTGGGCTCTTCCTTTACATCCTGTTGTTACCTGAGGTAACTGACCCCGTACAGATGATTCCGGTCAGAATAATGGGTTAAATCTAATGGTGTTTATTTATTTATTTATTATTTTACTTATTTTATTTATACCCCACCTTTCTTCCTGCAAGGAACCCAAGGCGGCTTACATAATCCTCCTCCTCTCGATTTTATCCTCACAACAACCCTGTGAAGTAGGTTAGGCTGAGACTCAGTGACTGGCCCAAAGTCACCCAGTGAGTTTCATGGCCAAGTGGGGACTAGAACCCGGATCTCCCGAGTCCCAGTCCAACACTCTCACCACTTCGCCACACTGGCTCTTCCACCAGCTGAATGTGACAAAGCACTGGTGGATCAAATTACCGCTCGCTCCTCCCTTCAGCCTGTCATGCATCCCCTAAATCTACCCTAAAGGGTTGAGAGAGACCCTCAGGAGAGAATTGGGGGGGGGATGGAGGGGGGAGGGGAAGGGAAACTCGTGTTACGTGTGCAGGATTTTGCTCCTGTAACACTGGATTTAGCGCACTGGTGGGTGACGATGGATGTAAACAATTCATAATAACACGCCCTATCAGTGCCAGCCCCTGCTTTAGGTTTTGGGGGCCCTTGGGCAAAGTGGTCTCAGTGGGCCGCCCTCCTCCCTGCCGCCAGGCCAGGCCCTACCACTAGGCAAAGTGAGGCGACCACAGGCCACTGCTGTAAAGCATACAATAATCAAAGCTACAATCCTGCACACAACTGCGGTGCTTAACTCCCATCAATTTCAATGAAATGAAATATACAGTACAATCCCATACATGTTTACTCAGAAAAATATCCCACTGAGTTGAGATATGTGTGTAGAGAACTGCTGCCTTAAGCTATTTAACTGTGTGCAGGATTGCATTGCCATGTTTTTCTACAGGATTATATAAGCCACCTTGGGTTCCTTACAGGAAAAAAGGCGGGGTATAAATATAAATAAATAAATAAAATAAAATAAATACAGGGCAGCAAAAAAAATTCTCAATTATCCTAGGAAAATCCCATTTAATTTCAGTAAAACAGAATAAACAAGACAGAATAATTTTTTTAGGCCTGCAGATTTGGAGTTAAAACACTTTCTCTTTGCAAAGTCACTAAGAAATTCTGATTGACAATATGGAGTCAAAATTTCACCAATATAGAACTTCCACAAGATTTAAATTGGTTTAGGGTGCAATCCTATACTGAAGATCCACCGGCTGAGGAGCTATATCATATGTTACTGACGATTTTCCATTTTCATTTCATTTATTACATTTCTATACCTCCCAATAGCCAAAGCTCTCTGGGTGGTTTATTACAAAGATTAAAACCCTAAAAATAAAATACAATAACATAATATAAAACCAACATACAAACATACATAGGCCTGTGGCTTACGCTGGCTCAGCTTGTCTGAGCGTGGAAAGCTAAGCAGGGTCCGGCCTGGTTATTACTTGGATGGGAGACCCCTCCTCTAGTTTCCTGCATGAGCAGGGGGTTGGACTCGATAGCCTTGTAGGCTCCTTCCAACTCTATGATTTATGAAATCTATGAAACAATTTTAAACAATCAACCAGTTAATCCCAGGATGCATTAAAAACCTGTCAAATGCCTGGGAGCAGAGGAAAGTCTTAACCTGACACCAAAAAGATGACAATGATAGCGCCAGGCAGGTCTCACTGGGTAGAGTGTTCCATTATTGGGGGGGGGGGGTAACCACCAACAAGGCCTTCTCCCTTGTCACCATCCTCTGAGCCTCCCTCGGAGGAGGCACTTGGTGTATCCACATATGTTATTGATAACCCATATGCATTCAATGTCTCCCAGGCTATGTCTGTTTTAAAGTTTTATCTGCTGTTTTCTTGTTTTCGTGCATTTGTTTTATGCTGTACACTGCCCTGAAATCTGATATGATAAAGAATGGTATAAAAATGTTTCAAATAAATAAATAAGGGGGGGGGGATATCACACCCTCTAATAGCAAACTCAGGTGGTGAGTGCCAATGGCTAAGAAGCCAACATGAGTCCACTAAGAAATGAGAGGGTGGTATCAGCCTGCTTGGGAGATCTCTGAAGTTTACAGAATGACTGGGGGCGGGGAGCCCTTTAAAAAGAGAGAAAACACACACACACACAAAGCCCAATGGGGACTGAACATGCTCAGTAGCTATGGAATGGTGTGTGTTGTGGGGATGTGGAAATACTGGTAGTGAAATTAAATGGAATATCTTGGAGGCATAGCAGAACATGTACAAACTATTGTGAACCGCCCAGAGAACTTCGGCTGTGGGGCGGTATAGAAATGAAATAAATGAAATGAAATAAGAAGAGCCCTGCTGGATCAGACCAAGGGTCCATCTAGTCCAGCATTCTGTTCACACAGTGGCCAACCAGCTGTCCATGGGATCCCACAAGCAGGACAGGAGTGCAGCAGCACCCTCCTGCCCATGTTCCCCAGCAACTGGAATACATAGGCATCCTGCCTCTGATACTGGAGGAAGCATATAGCCAATCAGGACTAGTAGCCATTGATAGCCTTCTGCTCCATGAATTTGTCCAATCCCCTTTGAAAGCCATCCAGATTGGTGACCATCACTACATCTGGTGGAAGTGAATCCCATAGTTTAACTCTGCACTGTGTGAAGAAGTACATCCTTTTATCTTCTGAATCTCCCACCAATCAGGTTTATGGGATGACCCCGGGTTCTAGTATTGAGAGAGGGAGAAAAAATATCTCCCTGTCCACTTTCTCCACACCATGCATAATTTTGTACACCTCTATCACTACTCCCCTTAATTGCCTTTTTTCTAAGCTAAACAATCCCAGCTGCTGTAACCTTTCCTCCTACAGCAGTTGCTCCAGCCTTGGTCATTTTAGTTGCCCTTTTCTGCACTTTTTCCAACTCTACAATGTTCTTTCCTAGGTGTGGTGACCAGAACTGTACACAGTATTCTAAGTACAGTCACACTTTAGATTTGTATAAGAACAGTATTATCTTGGCAGTTTTATTTTCAATCCCTTTCCTAATTATGCCTAATTTGTTCAAGATTCCAGCAGGTTGGCTGGAACCCTGAACAAGAGAAGTCCTGATAGGAGGTGAGCTCTAACAATCCACGTGTTTATTTTGGCTGATGTTTGCACCAACACATGAAGTGAATGGTGGTCCATTCAGGCAGGCTCATTCTGTGAGTAAGGAATCCCCCGGGGCCTTCTTGGGCCATCGTCGCGGTGTAGCTGATCTTTATTTTTATTTTATGTTTTGCACGGCGCTTTTCTGCCTTTTCCTTCCCGCTTTTGCCTCGCGAGGCGTTCCAATCGAGCTGTTTTTCTGGCGGGGGAGCTGCCTAGTGCGAACGTCCGCTCTCAATACATCATGAAAAAGGTGCTGGTTTTCGCAGTTCTCCATCCTTGAAGGCGGAGGGGGAGCCGGCCCGCAGCAAAGCAGAGGGAGCCTCCAGAACCCGCAGAGTGACGTGGCCGGGAGACCACATGAAAGACGACGACACACAGGAACTCCCGAGCATGCGCAGTGAGAGAAGGGGATGCTCGGACCTGACGAGCATCTCATTCCAGCCACGGCTACCCATCGCTCAGCTTCCCAAATGCAGGCTGCCTGGAAATTCACTAGTCAGTATAAAAAATAAAATAATAATTTTTTAAAAGACCGTAGAGATGAGGGATCGCCCCCAGAGGCTTAGGTTGTGTGTGTGGGTTTTGTTTTGTTTGTTTTGGAGCGGGGGACCCAGCCCCACAGAGGCATTGATTGAAAGACCAGGCTTGGCGAATGGACGAGTCGGGGAGGATCTTGTTAAAGAATCGATTCCTCTGCCCTCCGCCGCGATCGAAGGGGTTGCCTTTATAGCGGCGGGGGTGGGGTGGGATGGGATGGGATAGGGGGAGAAACGAGGGCTTGGCAGGCGTCTGCATGGGCCTAGCGAGCAGCTGCTGCCTCCTCCGCCCGCTCTGGCAGTTGCTTCCGAGGATTTCCCTTCAGTGGCAGGGATTCCTCAGCCCCCACGCGCAGGGGGGCGGAGGGGGCGGCGTGCTGTATCGGGCAGGCCTGTCGATTCCGCGGCGCTCGCTCGTGCGCTCTGAGTGCTGCAGTACTAGCCTAATTCCAGCGGAGGAGCCTCTCTAGCTCAGAGCTACGAGCCGAGTCTCGGAGGACTGCGGGGGAAGCACTTGCGGAGGCGGCCGCGCAGGCTCAGTGCGATCTTACTGCGTCTCAGGTTCTCGTTTGGGCAGAAGCCAAGAAAGTGGAACTTGGGAGCGGAGGAGGAGAGAGGGAGAGAGAGATCCCAAAAGCGAAAGCCTGGGAAGCAGCAGCAGCAGCAGCAGCAGCAGCAGGGGCTTCTCCTTGGAACCGAGGAATCCCTGGGCTGCGCTGGGACTGGGGCGACCCCCACCTGCTGCCGCCAGCCAGCCTGATCCGCAGTGCCAGCCAGCTGCAGATGCGCGACGCTGGGTGGCTCGCAGCTGGCCCTGGGCACCAGGGGGCAGCACTGAGCCGCAACTCCCCGAGATTCCCTGCATTTCGCATCATCAGGAAATTCCCTTTGACGAGATGCCTCTGCAGGCTGCAGCCTTCTGCAGTGTGTGCGCCCGGGGTGCTTGGCAGTGGCATGCTGCTGCCTACTTTGCTCTTTCCTCCCATCCTCCCCCCCCCCATCCAGCCAAGCAAATTGCAATGTTTTGCTGCTGGTAGGCAATATCGGGGAGGGGGCTAAAATGACAACGCGCAGGGGTGCGGGAGTAAAGAGGACAGGAAAAAACCCAGAACTGGCCCAAGGGAGAACGGTTGTTTTGCTCCCCAGATATGCAAAGATCATAATGGCCTTGCAGCTTCGAGTCTGAGGCGGCGGCGGGGGGGGCATTAACCTTTACAGTCAACATAGAAATTGGGGGGGGGGGGGCGAAAAGGCGCAAAAGCCTAAAGGTGTTGAGGGGATCAGGCTCTTGTTTAAGTTCAATTGAGGAAACTGTTGAGTCGGGTTAGAATAGGCATACGATTGTGCAAAGTGCCCCCCCCGCTATGCCCATCCGCATAGTAGCAGGAGCAAGGCGCAACAAGGCTGAGGGGTCTTAGAGGTTCTCCTTGCCTCGGCCACGCAATGCCCACGCACGGTAGTCTGCCAGCAACAACCTCCCTGAGTATATCAGCAGCAACACACGGACAGTAAACTCGTAATGCAACAATACATTAAAACAAGCCCAAAGCCTAGGAAACAGCTTGCGGGGGCAAATTGGATGGGGGGGGGAGCGGAGAGACACCTCCGAGCCATTTAACCTGCTTATACAAAATCACATCCGTTCGCTCATTTGGAAGAGCCGCTTCGTGGTCTGAATTCAAACAGGCGCTCGCGAAGTTTAGAGAAACCATCCCACATGAGCAGGCATCGAAAAGGGAAGATGAAACCCATCTTTTCACTTTCGACTGCCCTGATTGTGGTCTAAAGTGCAGCAAATCCGCTTTAGCGACGATCTCGAACGTGGATCCAAGCGTGGGAATCTATACCCGCGGGGAAATTTGTGATCTCCCCCTGCCGGCGGGCCTTTTTATTGCACTTTGTTTGGGTCTGTTTGTGGCCTTTGCCTTGCGGCACTAGCGCCGCCCTTTCGCCTGCTTTCCATCCATCCCGCGCGCGGGCAACCCGGGAGGGTGTTGAGGAATCCTCCTCGGCTCGGGTCCCGCCGTTTTTATGAGCTCCCGGCAGCGGCGAGCGGGCGGGGGGGGTGGTTCTGCAGCGCCTGGCCCCACAGGGCAGCAGGGAGACCAAGGGCTGCTGCTGCTGAAGCTGCTCCCTCCCTTTCCTCCTCCTCTTCCAGCCGGTCTCTCCTCGCCGCCCCCTCCCGCCACTACCGGAATTGCCATATAAGGAGCAGGAAGGCTCACGCCGGAACAAGGCCTTATAAGGGCCTGGCCTTATATGGCCTCTGCGTCCGGGGACTTCCGGCAGCAAGGCTGCGGCTGGCAAGGGGGGACCCCGCGAGGGGAACCGGGAAGGGTCTGGCTCGGAGGCTCGCGCCAAGGTGCGGGGGCCGCGGGGGGCCAAGCAGGCCGCGGGGCTTCAGCGCCCGGCTCGGCTCCTGCCGGCCCCCTCCCTTTCTCTCACACGGGCCGGCTTCCCCCAGTGTCAGGCTCTGACGCCAGGCGGGGTCCTCTAGCCCGGCCGCCAAATAAGGGCTTCCTGCCTCCCAAATATGGACATGTACGTCAGGAAAGAGGCGGGCCCCGCCGATGAGATCCGATATATAGAGGCTGCTCTGGGGCGGGCGGGGAGCCGAGAGCTTCCAGCGAATAGAGCCAGGGGGAGCCCCAGGCTGGGCGGGTGGGGGAGCGGAGCCGAGCCGAGTGCTTCCAGCGGGCAGAGCCAGGGGGAACCCCAGGCCGGCCGCGGAGCCAGCGCCCAGCCAGTCGTCCGCCCACGCCTCTCGCCCCACGGGCGGCAGCGGCAGCCCAGCCGACGTGTAGTAGCCCAGCAGGCAAAGCCCGATTCCCCCGGCGCGCCCCCATGGCCGCGGCCAAGGCCGAGATGCAGCTGCTGCCCTCGCTGCAGATGGCCGATCCCTTCTGCTCTTTCCCGCACTCGCCCCCCACCATGGACACCAACTACCCCAAGCTGGAGGAGATCATGCTGCTGGCCGGCGGGGGGCCGCAGTTCCTCAGCTCTGCCGGTGGCCCCGAGAGCGGCGGCGGCGGCGGCGGCGGCTTCAACCCCTCCGGCGAAGGCGGAGAGCAGTCCTTCGAGCACCTCGCCGCAGGTAGGCAGAGGCGCATCCCGGGGGAGGGGAGGCAAGCAGGTCGGCGGGGGGGGGGGATCCCACCCGAGGAACAGGTGTCGGTGCCATCCGCGCTTGGGCAGGGGATTCCGCTGTCCTGAGCGGGGAGGAAGGGAGCGGGGATTCTCCGATGTGCGTCATCCTCTCCGGGCCCTGGGCTTTTGCAGCTGGAGCCGCGCCAGGCGCTGCAATATGTTGCGCTCGGTAATTCATTCGCCCTGGCGGCAGCCGCTCTGGGATTGAGGGAGGATGGAGCGGGCGGGCGGGGGGGCGGGGGGGAGCGGGACTGGCCGATGTGGAGCAGGGCGCTGCCCTGGGAGCAGCGAGAGCTGAGCACACGCCCCGCAGCTGGGACAGGTGGCAGCACCTCTTGGGCAGAGGCCGATGGTGCCTTCGGGGCGGGGCTGGCGATGGGCAGGAGGCCATCCCGGGACTCACCTTCGGCCGCTCTTCTCTCGGCAGACACTTTCCCCGAAATCTCTCTGAACGGCGAGAAATCCCTGGTGGAGACGAGCTACCCGAGCCAGACCACGCGCCTGCCGCCCATCACCTACACCGGCCGCTTCTCCCTGGAGCCGGCGTCGAGTGGAGCGGGCAGCAACCCGCTGTGGCCGGAGCCCCTCTTCAGCCTGGTGAGCGGCCTGGTGGGCATGGCCACCTCGACGACCTCGTCCGCCCAGTCGTCCTCCGCCTCGCCTCCCATCTCGTCCTCCGCGTCGCCGAGTCCGGCCCTGAGCTGCTCGGTGCAGGCCAGCGACAGCGGCCCGATCTACTCGGCGGCGCCCACTTTCCCTAACCCCGGCGGTGCCGAGATCTTCCCGGAGCCGTCCAGCCAGCCCTTCCCCAGCCCGCCGGGGGGCTCGCTGCAGTTCCCTCCGCCCGCTTACCCGACGGCCAAGAACAACTTCCAGTTGCCCATCATCCCGGACTATCTGTTCCCGCAGCAGCAGCACCAGCAGCAGCAAGGCGAGCTCGGCCTGGGCTCGGTGGACCAGAAGCCTTTCCCGAGCCCGCAGCCGTCGCTCACGCCGCTGTCCACCATCAAAGCCTTCGCCACACAGAGCAGCGCGGCGGCAGCGGCGGCCAGCAGGAGCCCAAGAGCCTCGGGGGCGGGGGCGGGGCGTACCCGGCGCAGCTGGTCAAGCCGAGCCGCATGAGGAAATACCCCAACCGGCCCAGCAAGACGCCGCCGCACGAGCGGCCCTACGCCTGCCCCGTCGAGTCCTGCGACCGGCGCTTCTCGCGCTCCGACGAGCTCACCCGCCACATCCGCATCCACACCGGGCAGAAGCCCTTCCAGTGCCGCATCTGCATGCGCAACTTCAGCCGGAGCGACCACCTCACCACGCACATCCGCACGCACACCGGCGAGAAGCCCTTCGCCTGCGACATCTGCGGCCGCAAGTTCGCCCGCAGCGACGAGAGGAAGCGCCACACCAAGATCCACCTCCGGCAGAAGGACAAGAAGGCGGACAAGGGCCCCGCCGCCGCCCCGCCGCCCCCCTCCGCATCCTCCCCCCTGGCCCCCTACTCCGCCTCGCCTGTGACGACCTCCTACCCCTCTCCCTCCGCCACGTCTTTCCCCTCGCCAGTGCCTGCTTCGTACTCGTCGCCCGTGACGTCCTACTCCTCACCCGTGACGTCTTACTCGTCGCCCGTGACGTCACCCTTCCCCTCCTTCCCGTCGCCCTCGGTGGCCACCAGCTACGCTTCCATCGCCTCGTCCACCTTCCAGAGCCAGGCGGCGGCCACCCCTTTCCCCTCGCCGGGGGGCATCTCCAGCCCCTTCAGCTCCCAAGTGACTTCCGCACTTTCCGACCTGGCCTCCACTTTCTCGCCACGGACCATTGAGATCTGCTGAGAGGAGAAAGCGGGGACCAGTTCAAACCAACCAGCCAACCAACAAACATTGTCCCGCACGCCAGGGCTGGGCTGGGGGCGGATGATGAATCGTCCCACCGGTACTTGGTCCAGCAGGCCTCGGTTTGGGACTGGCGGGGAGCTGACCTCCCCCCTCCCCCACGCAAGCCAAGCCCATCCCTAGCTTTTCGGGACCCCTGGACTTTCCTATCATCTTCAACTGCCTGAAAGACCACAACACAAACTCCAGGACATCGGAATCCCTCCACTTCTGTCCAAGAGCTTAATCTGCATGGACGATATAGATACCTTCTTTCATGATCATTCCCGCCCCCACCCACCCACCCCAAAGCCGCGATTCATTAGGAAGCAAGAGACTTTGGACTCCGTGCATAGACAATATAATATTGTATATGTGCCATGGCTTTGCTTTCCTTCTGGGTTCTTCTTGACGTGAACATCTCTTTGCATATTCATATTGCATTATTTGGAGTACAAAGGGCCATCTTCTCTCTCTCTCTTTTTTTTGTAAATGGTAATTTTTGCTCTTTTAGTGATGACGAAGCTGTAATGAGTTTTACAACTTGTTTTGGGGAAGGGGGTGGGGGGTGGGGAAAGAAAAAAAAAAGCAGCACTTAACTATGTATTTGAGCATGTCAAGAGTGTGTGATGTTCTTTGTAAATATCACCTTGAGGATGAAACACTCTCACGTGGCAAAAAAAAAGTTTTCGTTTGGTTTTGGTTTTTAAGTCCCAAGTCTTGGTGCCTTGTTGTGAAGCTCTGCTGACGTCATGCATTCGTGTGATTGGATGCTTTGCATCTAGCCTTAAGGTGAAAGGGAAAGTGTGGAAAAGGGGACCGAGGCTCAACATCAAAAGGGGGAAGGAGCCGGAAGACGGAATGTAAGCAAAAAACAAACAAACAAACAAAACACCCCGAACTTCTCAAAAGTCTATTTTTGTTACAGAAGTGTAAAAATTTATAAATATATTCAGCAGTTGGAATGTTGTAGTTACCTACTGAGTAGGCGGCAATTTTTTGTATGTTATGAACATGCTGTTCATTATTTTTGTGGTTTTATTTTTGACTTTGTACTTGTGTTTGTTTAAACAAAAGTGACTGTTTGGCTTATAAACACATTGAATGCGCTTTACTGCCAATGGGATATTTGGTGTACAATACCCTCTGGAAAAGTCAATAAAAAAAATATCGAGAGACCAGCAGCCCGCTTTTTCCCCTTTCCTTCCCAGGGTTGGTGCGCTCGGCTTGCAGCAGCTCGGTTTAGTGACACCTTCTGGCCCTTTCTGAGTGGGAGCCTCACATCTCTTCTTCGCGGTACACTTAACCTGTACGGATCCCAGCCCCTGCCAGGGAAAGCCTCCCGCCTTCCCCAGTCTAGTGCCCTCCAGGTCCCTTGGCCTACAACGCCCACCCCATCACCCTTTATGTTCCTTGGATGTTGGGAGTTGCAGTCCCAAAACAACTGGGAAGAACCAGATTGGGGAAGGGAGCTCCAGAACAACTGGCCTATGAATCACCCCCGAAAAAAACTTTATTTTTAGAAGTTAATGGGAGATAATTCGGGGGGGGGGGGTTCCTAAGGTCCTAAGCGCTCCCTGACACAGTTCCCTTGCTTGGGTGAGTGATTTATTTAAAGCCGTCAAGCCAGAGGTGGGGGTGGGTGGGTTTGGACTATAGTTCCCATAATCCCGGACCATTCCGGGATCACGAATCATGCTGGCTGGGGCTGATGGGAGTTGGAGTCCAACAACATCTCCTTACACCAGACCAAAAACTCCAGTTCGGCTACCCCTGCCCAAGCAGACGCCTCGGGGCAGGTCCCAAAGAGAACGAGGGTAGAGAAGAGGGGTTGTCCCCGGGCTCTGCTGCCTAGTGTGCCCGCAGCGCAGCCTATGCTCGCTCCAGCGTCTGGAGTCTACGCACGTCTCTAATTGTGGCTAAGAGCAACCTTAGAGCTAATTTGATTCCTCTTCTCCGTTCTCCTCCCACCCACCCACCCGCCCCCATTCCGCTAGAAGCTGAATCCCCCATCTCTTTATTTTGGCGGAAAAGCTGGACCAGGCTCACGGGCCAGGGCTGCACGTGGTGGGGAAGGGAATGGGACCCCGGCCTTGAAAATATTGCTGCGCCTGACATGATGGAACGCTCATCATTTTGGAGGCATTCAGCAGGAGGGAGAAGCCGGCTGCAAGGCACGCTGCGTGGTGCTGGTGCTGGTGCCGGGGGTGGCGGAGGAATTTGGCCTCGGTTTATTGGAGTGGCGAGCCCCGAAGTTCACTGTCCTGGGCAGCTGGGAGTCTCAGGAGCGTGGACTCTCCCAGATCGTGGGTGACAGGCCAGCCCTTTGCCGCTGCGTAACATTCTTTTCTCTCCCCCCCCCCTCCATTCCTGCGTCCTTTCCTGCAGCCTTTCCCCATCTAGTGCTCTCCAGATGTGTTGGGCTACAACTCCCAGAATCCGCCAGCCAGCTGTGGTGGGGGCACCAGCTTGGGGGAGGCTGCCATGATGCAGACCACTCAGACGGTGCGCGGGGTGGGTGGGGAGATTAACCCGGCATCCTCTTCCCGGTCTATAGCGCGGCGGCGGCGAAGGCTGTGATTCACTGCAAGTCCCAGGGCCAGAACAAGGCGCGCTATGACGGGTCGTATGGCTGCTTGAGGATTTGCTGACTGGCTCCTTTAACAGAGAGGGCGACGGGTGGGCGTGTTATTCGATGCTGGCCTGGGGAGGACATGGTGCAAATCTCAGGTCCCCGAGGGATTCACGCCGTCTCAGTGCGCGGCCCTTAAAAGGGAACCAACAAGGGGGCTGCTCGCTCGCTTGCTGTGCATTTCCTTTTTCCCTTTCTTCTTTTTTTGCACACTTAAAACATGCTCTAAAAGTCAGACGCGGTGGCATCAGAAAGCCCAACGGAGAATCGGGGCTGCGAATTGATTCACTCCCTTTGGTGGTTGTAGATATCTTCGTCCAAATGGCTGAAGAGCTGCCACGGATGGCGACGCTGAATCTAGACGCTGCCCGGTTGTTCTGAAGCCCCGATCCTTTCTGGAGGCTCTTTTCATTTGCAAAGTGCCGCTTCGCACCCTAACACACACACACACACACACACACACACACACACACTCCATTCTGCCCTTGATTACTCACAAGTAAGCCCCACTGCGTTCAATGGGGCTTACTCCCTGGTAAGCAAGGCAGAGGATCGCAGCCTTAGATCGCAAACCTATGCATGTTTACTCAGAAGTAAGCTCTACTCTGTTGGGTGGGGCTTACTCTCTGGTCAGTGTGCATGGGACAGGGCCGCTGCCTGAGTAGTGCACGCCCCCTGTACAACAATCCTATGAATGTCAGAATCGCTCCCATTTTACAGATGAGGAACTGAGGCTGGAAAAGAAGGACTTGCCCCAAGTTACACACACTGGCTGGGGTGGGACTCGAAGCTGCAGGGAGGGCTGCTCTAGTGCAAATCATTCTTCCAGGTGAAGAAGCTCCCCCTGCTTCTTTTGGGTTTTATGAACTGTGAAACCCCCTCATTCTCCGCTCCTAAAATACTTTCGCTCTCTAGGGAGAGAAGACTCAGTGTCTTCGGGGTGGCCAACTATTTTTTTCCGGCAAGGTTCCTGTACAGGACAGGCAGACATTTCACATGTGCAGATTCCCGCAGCCTGGAGAGAAACGGCGACATAGGAAAGCTTCGCCAGACACGTTTCTTCCTGTTCTGCAGCTGTAAAAAGCACCGCGGGTGGACTGGCTCGTTGCTGCGAGGCTGCCTGCCTGGCTTGTTCTGTGTCAAAGATGGTCTTGCTTTGGGCTCTGGATGCCTGCGCAGAAAGATGAGGAAATTGAAACGGCATGGAGCGGGGAGCCCCAGATACCCAGGCCCTAAATCTGTATTTCGAAGTGGGGTGGGGCGGCTCCTCCGCGAAGCATCTGCTTGAAAAGAAGCGGAGAGGCGGTGCGCGCCGTCGAACAGAAGGGACGTGGATTTCACCACTGAGCCATAGAAGCCCCAGTCGGTTCTTTTTGAAATTTTGATCTGGGAGAGACATCCACGCAGCCGGCCGAGATTGATCCTCCTGAATCCCAAATTTAGAACTCTTTCCCTCCCCCCCCCCCCAAAACAAACCTCTGTTGACCGACTCGACTCGACATCCCTGCACTTTCTCTTCCGATGGGGGCAAAATCTACGATTCTGCCATTTCCGAACGGGTGTCTCCTTTAGAAGAAGTCTCCCTCCTGGGAGGAGGGCGTTGGACTGCCTCAATTCTGAGTTGGGGAGGGGGGGAATCTAATTTTGAAGCCCCGATTTGTAGACCTTAGCACTGCCCCGCATCGCCGGGGCCCGCCGCGCTTTTTTCCTAGTAGGGTCCCTGTACCTTAAACACAAACAGAAATGCAACAGGACAAGCTTTTCCTTGATGGGGGTGAAGCTTCACCTAGACTTTTTTGTGTGGACGCGTGTGGCATGGCTCCTATAGAAATCTCTAGGGGGGTTTGGGGGGGCAAGAAGTGAGGCATTTTAGGTTGCAGTACTCAGCAAACGTACTCCGAAGTCAGTTATATTGAGAAAGAATCCTCAGCGGGTTGCTTAAGAGGATGGTGAAGTCAGCCTCAAGTCTTCACCTGTGAACAGGAACAATAAGCACCTTTCATTCCTCACAAGTGAGAGCAAATGGGCATTTTGGATACCGGTAAGTGCTCTGTGAGTGTGCATGTGTCGTATACAGAGGAGGCAGGATGGGTTGGATCCGGATTAGTCATACTTAGAGTAGACCCATTGAAATCAATGGGACTTAAGTTAGTCATTCTTATGGGTCAGTGGTGCAGCTGGGTAATTGTAGACCCTGGACTGCAATGTCCTGGACTTTGGCTCCTAGCTGCTCCACCGTGTACGCAGGTGCCAAACAATGTTACCGGACATGATCAGGAGATGCCCCTTTAGGTGTGTGTGTGTGTGTGTGTTTGACACTGCGGGAGAATCCTCTCCCCCTCTTCAGAAACCCCCGTTGCTACTCTCCCGGCTAGCGTTGCCACTTTTCTTCTAGCCCCTTTTCCTACCTGCAGGGCAGGTCATGCTGAATTTCCTTCTGGAGCTGTGCCATCCCAGCCTCCCTCCCAGGCTTCTAGAGCAGGGAGAGCCTGCAGGGCAGTGGACCACTGGATCCAGCCCTTGGTCCTAAGGCAGGCAGGGTATCTCCTGCGCCTGCGGGCTCCAACCTCAATGCCTGCCCTGCCCTGCCCTGCCCTGCCCAACCTTTGTTGAACTAGCTGGACTGCTCTCCTCGCAGGGGGCGCGTACCTTATATCGGCCCCATCTGAGCCTGACACCGCCTTCCTGTTGTTCCCCTGGCTCCTTGCCTTATCCCTACCCTCCATCCTTAGGGAGAACGCTTGCAAAATTATACCTGCCATTCAGTCATCTAATTTCCTACGTGCCAAATGGGCTACCAGTGAATTAAGTCAGCCACTCTTATAAGAGCCCTGTAAGGCTGGCCAGTAGAATTACCCCCTGGGGTGGAGATTGAGGAGATGCTGCCAAGGCAGGGGCTTGTCTGTCTGAGCTGAGAATTGAACCAGGGGCTGACTGAGTCATAGTTCATCCTCTTACACTGTGTTGGGACTTGAAAAAGATACTAGGAGAGGATATATTGTGGAGTAATATCCTTCCTATCTCACGTTAGTGAGATCAGCAGAGTAGAGTCCCTTTCCAGCTTAAAAGAAGTTTAGATTTGGCTAGTGTTAGCCAGTTAGCATTTGGTAATCCAGGATGCTTTAAGGCAGACTGGATTTCCCTGGTTTTGCCCCCTTTTCTCTCCCTCAGAACAATAATCAGAGACACAGTCTTGTAAAAGTTAAAAGTAACATTTACTCACTCAGACTATGCAGTTTCATTCAGACAGGCTTAAAAGATGTTTCTTACAGTTGGTACAAGTACATTTGTAGTTACTTGGGCCGTTTGCCCCTACAGGCTGGAGCGGTGGCGGCTCCAGCCACTCTGGGCTGCCGTCTCTGTGGGGACCCCACGGGACGGCCGCCCGCTGCTCGGAGGGCACTGTGACTACACGCGGTAGGGGCTTACCCCTCTACCGACCATGGTCACTTTGCGTGCGTCCCGCCCGCGGCTGTCCCCCGGGGGCACCCCCGGTCGGCGTGCACATGACACGGGAACCGCGGGGGACTTGCGGTTCCCGTGTCGTGCGAACAAGCCCTAAGACTCTGAACAGAAAGAGGAAGAAGCTGAGAGCTACGCCCACTTCCTGCTCAGGCTGTTAATTATTCAATGAGTATCTTCCAGTGAATCCACACTAGAAGATACCAGTGATCTTAACTATTTCACCCAGCTACCTGGTGAAACATTAGCCACAGGTTTTGACTGCAATTTTAATTATCCAACACACCCCTTCTCAGGCAAAACAACACACATTCATTCACAATTTTATTAATCCACCCACAGTCCCATCTTGACTCGAAGATTCTGGAAACTGTCTCTTGGTAGAGGCTTGGTTAGGATGTCAGCAGTCATTTCCTTAGTATGACAGTATGTCAAGTCCACAAATCCATCTTGGACAGCCTCACGCACATAATGATACTTCAGCCCGATGTGCTTCGTTCTGGCATGGAACTTCTCACTCTGGGACAGTCTCAGGCAACTCTGGTTGTCTTCCATCAGGCAAACAGGCTCCTTTCGCACCAACCCAAAGTCTTTGATCAATTGATCCAGCCAGGCCACCTCTCTGCAGGCTTCTGTGGCAGCTATGTATTCAGATTCTGTAGAAGACAAAGCTATACAGTTCTGTTTATAACTGCCCCATGCAATTGGACCATTTGCATACATGAACACATACCCGCCAGTGGATTTGTAGTCCTTTGAATCACCAGCCCAATCAGCGTCCGTGTACCCCATTAGTTTTGGGTTGCTGTCAGCTGGTAACTTTAGCTTACAGTTCATGGTTCCTCTTTACACCAACCCAGTCAGATTCAGTGGGATTACTCGCTTTCCTGCTGAGAATCCCCAATGCACTCGCAATGTCTGGCCTACAGGTGGTGGTCAAGTAGAGAAGCTTTCCTATTGCTGACCTGTACTTGTTGTTGTCAGGCAAAGGCTTTGACTCTTCCTGGTTCTTTAGAAAGTCAGTGTTCATGTGTGTGGCAACTGGATGTGCTTCTTGCATCTCCAGGCTGTTAATTAGTTCAGCAACCTTCTGCTTCTGACTTAGTAGAAAAGAACCATGTTCTTCTCTCTCTATTTGGATTCCAAGGTAGTAGTGTACTTTTCCTAGTTCTTTGACTCCTACATCCTTGCTTAAATGTTTCACAACCTCTGTGTAGTCTCTGTCATTTGCTGTTGCAATGATCAAATCATCAACAAATGCAAGAACGTAAGAGAGTTGGCCATCATTGCATTTGGTGTACAAACACTTATCTGCATCCCCTTGTTTGTATCCTAGTTGTGTCAGCATCTTGTGTAACTTTATATTCCAGGCCCTGGCAGCCTGCTTGAGTCCATACAAGCCCTTCTGGAGCTTGCACACCAAATGGGCTTCCTGTGGTTTGACAAAACCCTTTGGCTGTTTCATATAAATCTCCTGTGAGATTTCACCATACAAAAATGCTGTCTTTATGTCAATGTGCCTCACCTCCATCTGCTTTGAAGCCGCTATGCTCAAAAGCGTTCTCACTGTGCTGTACCTCACAGTGGGGGCAAATGTGGCATCATAATCTTCTCCATATTGCTGGCTGAAGCCTTGAGCTACAAGTCTCGCTTTGTAGCGCTGCACTTCCCCTTCTGCCCCTTGCTTAATTTTAAAAATCCATTTACTTCCTATGGCCTTCTTTCCAGGAGGTAGGTCAGTAAGCGTCCATGTCTTGTTCTGATGCAGTGCATCTATCTCCTCCTGCGCAGCCTTCCTCCAGAGACGGGCTTCTGTGTCTGGCATCTCCTTTATCTCCTCCCATGTAGAAGGTTCTTGGGGTAGCGCCAACCCTGCAGAGTAGGACAGCTGGAGTGGTGGAACATCTCTGTTGGATCTAGATGACCGTCTGACCTGTGGTTCTGGAACCGCATCAGCTTCATCGTCCTCCTCCAGTGCAGGCATGTCCTCATCACTCTGCTCCTCTTCGTCTCTGCTGCTGCTTTTAGGGGTTGGGTACTGTGGGGCTTTATCTCCTCTTGCCAGCTCCTTGCGCTGCAGTTCCTTTATTGTGCTTGTTTCTCTATGTCCAAGTCTTCTGTGCCAAAGCTCCAGATCAGCCTCATCCTTCTTCTTTGGGCACGCCACTTTAGCAGACTGAGATTCTGAAACAATAACCTCATACACACCATTGGTCAGACTAGCTTCAACAAACACGTTACCATTTTTGGACACTTTACACTTGTCACCTTCAAATAGTACTCTGAAGCCTTTCTTTGCTAAAGTGGAGACACTGAGCATGTTGCAACTTAATTTTGGAATGTAGAGAACTCTGTCTACACAGTTCTTTCTGGTTTCACCACCAACCTTGCAGTGTAGAACTCCTGAGCCTGCACCTTGTGCCTTTATCACATTGCCATCTGCAATCTGGATGTCCTCACTTTGTGATTCTTCAATCTCATTGATTTCTTTGAAGAATCCTCTCTCGTGTGAGAAATGGCTCGATGCACCCGAATCTATGACCCATTTGTTTGACTTATTTTTGTAACAGTTAGCTGCTAAACTCTTCTGTTGCATCAGTAAGTTATTCTCATCAATCCCCTTCTTTTCCTTTTGCTGCCTAAAAGATGGGGGCTTCTTTGTCTTTGGGGCCTTACAGAACTTGGCAATATGTCCCTCTTTGTTGCAATTAAAGCAGACAATTCTTTTGGATGTGCCTTTCCCACTCCCTTGGGACAAGTAGTTTGAGTCACTTTGCTTAGAATGCCTGATTGGAGATCCTTCCCTTCTCTCAACACATTCTTCTCTCAAATGACCAACTATATCTTTTAGGGTTAAATTTGGGACACTGTCCATTCTGGATATAAAAATCTCAAACTTATATCCCAGCGACCCCAGGAAGTAGCAGACCTTCTGATCTTCATTCATCACGTATTCTGCCAGTCTTAACTTTTCAATAATAGTTAAAAACTCTTCCACATGACTTTTCTTGCACTCAAGTTTCAAATGAAACATATCTCTCACTAGGCGCCTGTGAGACCGCTTGCTTGTAAACCCAAATGCCTTTTCTAGATTATGGAGCACTTCTCTGGCTGTTTCCCCTTCTCCAGCATGGATCATTTGGCAATCAGTTAAATTTTCTATGATAACAGATATTGCTATCCTATTTTGCTTTTCCCATTCTTTGGCTGCTGCTCTGGCCTCTTCACCAGCGCCACTGGGCTTATCTTCCTTAATACAGCCCAGGACTTCAAGTCTGTCCAAAATCACTTTCAATTGCCTATTCCATTGTATGAAATTTGCTTCAGTTAATTTGAGCAGCCTGGAGAAGCTCTCTCCTCTTGAGTTTCCTCCGCTCATCTTCAGGAATCAAAAATCAAGAAAAATGCCCCAAAATTCAAAATTGGGAAAATGCCAAACTCAAAAGTGGAAAAATGTGGAAAACTCAAAAACTGAAAATGCCCAAAACTCAAAAACCTTCACTGCCTTACTACTGCTCTCTGAGGAAAGGGGGTTTCTCTTTCACAAGGAGACAATGGAGTCACCATGTGCTCACCAGGGAACAAAGAAAAATATGGCCACTTTGAGTTCCTCTTCTCCCTGAAGAGAATCCAGTGGCATCCACCAAAATGCTACCAAAACAATCTATTCTGGGCCCATAACCCGTGTTGGGACTTGAAAAAGATACTAGGAGAGGTTATATTGTGGAGTAATATCCTTCCTATCTCACGTTAGTGAGATCAGCAGAGTAGAGTCCCTTTCCAGCTTAAAAGAAGTTTAGATTTGGCTAGTGTTAGCCAGTTAGCATTTGGTAATCCAGGATGCTTTAAGGCAGACTGGATTTCCCTGGTTTTGCCCCCTTTTCTCTCCCTCAGAACAATAATCAGAGACACAGTCTTGTAAAAGTTAAAAGTAACAGTTACTCACTCAGATTATGCAGTTTCATTCAGACAGGCTTAAAAGACGTTTCTTACAGTTGGTACAAGTACATTTGTAGTTACTTGGGGTCTGAACTTGTGGAGTTCAGACCAGCAACTCTGGTTACATGCTGCTGCTAGAACCACGTGGAGACAACAACAGAAGGTGCTACACTCACTAAGAGTCTGAATAGAAAGAGGAAGAAGCTGAGAGCTACGCCCACTTCCTGCTCAGGCTGTTAATTATTCAATGAGTATCTTCCAGTGAATCCACACTAGAAGATACCAGTGATCTTAACTATTTCACCCAACTATCTGGTGAAACATTAGCCACAGGTTTTGACTGCAATTTTAATTATCCAACACACTGCAAGCCTGTAACACCTTGGCCATGGCGCCTTTATTCTGCTCTGTTCTGTTTGGGATGCTTGAACTGTGCACTTTGGCTTTTGAGGGACTTCTCCCGGATTCCCAGAGAGACCCCTTTGTTTGAAGGGGCCTTGGGAGCCTCCCCCAGTCAGTCACCATAGCCTGGTAGCCAATGCCAACTTCTTCAGCAGCATCCTCGACTGGCCAAACTGCTTGGGTGGGAGCAAAGGCGTCGCTTTGCTCGTGGGGTGTGGGGGTGGTCTCGCCTAGGTAAAGACGTTGGCCATAGAAAATGCTGCTTCTCTGATTCAGTCTCTTAAGGTGCAATTCTATGCGTGTTTAGATGGGGGGGGGAAGTCCTACAATTCCCAGCATGCTCCAGCCAGCTTGGCTGGCTGGGGGGATGCTGGGAGTTGTTGGACTTTTTTCTGTCCAAACATGCATAGGATTGAGCCCTTAAACACACTAGGAAGCGAGGCTCTGTATGTGTGTGAGACAGAGGGCGGGCGGGGGGAGAGAACGTGAGAAGGGACAGCTTAAGCTAGGTTAATGCATGGAATTGGGTTTCAAGCAATAAATGGGCTGTGTGTTTCTAGCGTGCAGTTCAATCCTACCCTATTCAATGGGACTTGCTCCCAAGTAAGTAGTGTATAGGATTGCAGCAGCGGTCTGATACCCCCGTGTCACAAATTTTTGACTCCTTCAGCTCTACCAGCAATGGGGTGGTGGTGGACATGTCCTTGAGAAAATCCCATTGCTGGCACTGAACATAGATATCTATGAATAAGGAGGCACTCACTGCGAGGGAAAAATCAGAGATGCATGCACAACAGACGTTTACACAAGAGGAGCAGTTTCTCTCCGCCAAGCTTGCTTTCCTTTTCCTCTTTCCTTGCTTTACTGAACAAAATTTCCCCATTTGCAGATGTGGAAGGAAGGGAGATCAACCATCTATCATTGGGCTCAGAGTTCTCAGAGGCTGCTTCTCTCTCCATCTTCCGCCCTCCCTGGATAGATTTCTCTCTCAGGCCCAGAAATCTCTCTTTGCCGAGGTGGGCTCTTCCTTCATGCCAGAGGTGGGGAACCTTTTGGCCCTCCATATATTTTGGATAACAACTCCCATCACCTTTGATCACGCTGCTAGGGGCTGGTGGAAACCAGAGTCCAACGACATCTAGAAGGCCACAGGTTTTCCACCCCTGCACTACACCCTGAATAAGAAATCAAATGACTTGACTGAGATGCTGTATCTTTCATGGGACTCACCTTCACTTCAGTGGGATGTCTATATCTTGTGAGACAGTCAGTCATTTATTCCTGCCTCCAGGCAGCTGTACCAGGTCTTAATATGACCCATGGGTGAGCCGTAGAGCATAATAAAGTGCTAAGCATGTGCAGAATGCCTTTCTCTCACACCATCGAGTAACCACAGCCAGAATGATGCCACACAGCTGGGATTCGGAGAAAGGCTTCTAGGACAGAGGGTATAATTTTCTAGCAGGCAAGCTTGAGCTGCAGGCACCATTAGAAATTAAGCACCTGGGCAGAACCAGTCGCTGTTAACCACGTATACTACGCGAGTGAAAAGAGGGAAGAAATCCCCATAAAGTCCCTGTCAAACCGTTTGCTCCCTGATGTTGGGAACTCTTCTAGGTCAGGGTCTGTAGAGGGTAAGAGCTCTGTTTCCATATTGTACTAGTAAACGAGGGCTTCGGAGGTAGAGATGAGATTCTGTCTGAATTGAATCTGCAAACATGCGGCAGATCTGCTAATGGGGACGTGGAATGACGCACCCACCAGCTCACTTCCTTCTATGTCGAGCTAATTTATCAGAAATCCCAGCAGCCCCCCTGGAATCCATAACAACTCACTAGGACTATAACCACCACTAAAACATGCGTCGAAATGAAAAGTGGGGAAGCCTCCCTCCACCAAATACAGGACCCTGGTTGTGTGTAACAAGAGTCATAATTAGATCATTATTTGGGAGTGTGTTGAAGGGTGTTTAACCCACCCGAAGTGAACGTAAATCGTAAAGTTCATACTCAAGAACCCTTCGATGCAAGTGAGCTGCCCCTTGTTTTGACGGGAACGCTTCTCCCTTGCATCTCTCTTGGCATAGGAGAGAGAGATCCCGATCAGGGCGAGGACAGAGCCCAAAAAGCTCC
The DNA here is from genome assembly GCA_021292165.1 of Shinisaurus crocodilurus. Lineage (NCBI taxonomy): Eukaryota > Metazoa > Chordata > Lepidosauria > Squamata > Shinisauridae > Shinisaurus > Shinisaurus crocodilurus. The sequence goes on from CM037881.1 coordinate 118,762,851, forward strand.
ATCTTCGCCCGACGTCTAAAAGGATGCGAGCCCTTTAAAATGCGCCCGACTTCACGTTCGTTTCTAGCGAAGCAGACTCTGGGAATCCCCCACTTGTTTGGCAAGCGCTGAACTCAACGCTCCCAAGCGGAGAGCTTCAGTAGATGGCCGCCGCAGCGGGAGAGGACCAAGGCGCTGACTGGGTCTGTCTGCAGCAGGAAGGAGGATCCGGAGCCTCGCCGCCCTCCCCGCTTGGTTCACACGGCTTTCGTTGCAGCGAGGACTCCGGATTCGTGCGCGCCCTGGAAGCCAGGCGAGAAGCTCTCCCAACAGGCCAGTCAGCAGGAGAGAATCTGTTTTGGCTCGGCGAGCCAGCAGCTGTTTGTAATTTAAAGCCCGGCTTCGGAGCTGACCATGAAGTGACAGGAAAAGCCTTGCGTCACTCCTGGAGCCGGCCCAGGCGCGGGACGGGAGCCCGAAGGGCCAGAGTAGCCAGTGCCCCCTTCCAGCCGCCGCCACTCCCGAGACCAGGTTCGAGCAAGCCCGCCTGGCGGGAGCGGCCTCCTCGTTGGCCCCAAGGCGTAGGAGAGCCGCTCCCTGGGAAGCCTCCTCTGTCGGCCAGGCCGAGTTTTGCCAGCAGCCGAGCCATCCCAGTCATCTGATCCCAGCCGCCGAGCCAAGTCTGAGCGGAAGCGGCCCTCGTTTGGTTCCACGCAGGAACTGCCTTGCCCATACATGGCGCTTCCTCCGCGCCATATATGGCCTTTCCTTGCGCCATAAAAGGCGCTTCCTTCCCTTGGCTGCTGGCTCGCGGCCTGGCCTAGCCCGGCGGCTGGAGAGCAGCGGAACAATCGGCAGGGGGAGGAGAAGCAGAAGCAAAAGAGGCGAGGTGGACGGGCTGGCTTGTCAGCCAAGAGCTTGTTATGGACCGACTCTGGAGGCCAGTAAAGGTTTGCTGGTGAAAGAGGCCTCGACTGGAGCCTGGTGGGGAAATAAATAAATAAATAAATAAAATCCCTGCTTTATCCAGAGGAGTTCTCAGGGCAAATGATGCTGTGGACATAGAGGACCCGTTTCTTCGCTTATGAAAAGTTATGCCTCCTCCTTGTGTCCTTCTACTAAAGAACACGTATTTCCAATAGGACAGAGTCTTCCCTCTGAGAAACTTATTTAATTCCCCCTCCAATATTAACGCTGCCACTGACTGCACAGACCCATCTGTGGCATCCTGGGATAAACATGTTTTGCCTCCAGGGTGGGTACCATTGGTGTGTTTTCCTGTTAGGGCTTTGGTACTTTTAATTGATGGGTGGGCAGCTTGTGGCCCTCCAGATGTTTTGGCCTATGACTTCCATCAGCTCTAGGCATCATAGCCAATGGTGAGGAATGATAGGAGTTGTAGGCCAAAACATCTGGAGGGCCAGAAGTTGCTCACCCTTGTAATGTATGCATGTCAGGCAAAGTTCAAGTGGTTAAACCTTTACTGTCCCTGCATGCCCCTGCTGGGAAAAGGTGACTATTGAATTTCTGCCTATAATAAAACCCTTGAAGGTATAGGAGGAGCCTGACCTGAAAAATGGGGCAGACCTATTTCACCTCAGGGTAATTCGTGTCTTTCCTGGCATTGGGTAAAGTAGATTGCTAAAGATTCACTGCCTCTAGTCTCTGTGTGATGCTTGGGGAAATCCAGTGGAATTAGACTATTAGCACATGCTTATCGAAACCTGCAACCATGCAAATTAATTCAAAATTGCAGCCATTCACCAAAATAGTTTTAACTATCATTATGCCATTAATGTGCAGTGACCAAGTTTAAAGAGTGAGATGTTCATATTATGACACCCCTTACCACACCCTAGGCTCTCCATTTACTAAAGGGGGACATAACACATGCATGCAAGGGCATTCAATTATTACGGTAATCTCCAATAGGCTTCAGTAGGATTGCTCCTAAGTAATTGGCTTGAGAAACACAACTGAACTTAATTCAAAGGTATAAAGGTGGGTTTTGGTTGCCAGAAATGACAATGTCCTTTATTCAATTTACTGCTTGCAGCAGAGCTCCAAGGAGCAGCTCTTACTTAAAACATCCCTGCTTTAGGAGGGCCAAGAGTAATGTTGTGGAAGAGGCAGGGAGGAGGGGAGAATTTCATCTGTGTTTGGTTTGGCCAGATTCTGTTAAGGTTCAACAGTGAGTGAAGTTGGCCAAAGTTGAAGGTTCCATCAATATCCCTTGTTTCCTCTGGGATTGTTAATATATTGCAAACTCTGGGCAGATGCATGAAATTCAAAGGGAAACTGCAAACCAGAAACTGGCATGAAAAGAGAAACTGAAGACTTGACTTTGCAGGTTTCATGTTAGGTGGTGCCAAGAGGGATGGTAGTTATTCCAAAGGCTTTGTTGTTAAAATTCTGGGTTTGGCATGTAAACCTGAATGACTCGTGACTGTCTTGTTAAAACTCGCTTTTAAATAATGAAGTGTATGTGCAGATGTTAGAAATTAATAACTCTGGGCTGGCTTTCTCAATCACTGGTAAAATGCTATGTGGCAAATCCCAGATTGAGAAGGAGAGATGACTCTCCCTCTATGCATATTAACACCCAGGGAGAAAGTGGCAGTCCTTGAGGCTGGGAGAAAGTCTCACTCCTCTTCCTTATGCAACAGTCATGTGAAGACACGCTTCCTTGTTTTTTCTTTTCTTTTGCCAGAATGTGCTCCAAATGGAAGAAAATGCCATGCATGCTTACCACTCCTAGTTCTTTCCTGATTCTGCAGATGCAGCAGAACTGGTACCTCTACAAATTGGGGTTCTTTATTAGACTCATAGAAACCTATGCAGCTCTCTCCCTTGTGTAAGCTCATTTAATACTGAGGTTAACACTACCACTTAACACTGAGAGCCAGTGTGATGTAGTGGTTTGAGTGTTGGACTGGGACTCCGGAGATCCGGATTCTAGTCCCCGCTCAGCCATGAAGTTCACTGGGTGACTATGGGCCAGTCTCTGACTCTCAGCCTAACCTACCCCACAGGGTTGTTGTGAGAATAAAATGGAGAGGAGGAGAACCTTGTAAGCTGCCTTGGGTTCCTTGCAAGAGGAGAAAAGGCGGGATATAAATGTGATGATGATGATGATGATGATGATATCAACAATAACAACAACAACATTCAAGGACAGCCTTCCCCAACCTGATGTCCTGCGGATGTTTCAGAGTACAGTTCCCACCAACACCAGCCAATGGCCAGTGATGATGGGAGTTGTAGTCTGAAACATCCAGGCCTGTGGCTCACGCTGGCTCAGCTTGTCTGAGCGTGGAAAGCTAAGCAGGGTCAGGCCTGGTTATTACTTGAATGGGAGACCCCTCCTCTAGTTTCCTGCATTGAGCAAGGGGTTGGACTCAATAGCCTTGTAGGCTCCTTCCAACTCTATGATCTATGAAATCTATGAAACATCTGCAAGGCACCAGGTTGGGAAAGGCGGTTCAAGGGTATGAGACAAATTCCTTATTCTACCATTTCTCCCTTTTTACCAGATCAGCCTTCCCCAAACAGGCCTGTGGCTCATGCTGGCTCAGCTTGTCTGAGTGTGGAAAGCTAAGCAGGCTCAGGCCTGGTTATTACTTGGATGGGAGACCCCTCCTCTAGTTTCCTGCACTGAGCAGGGGGTTGGACTCGATGGCCTTGTAGGCCCCTTCCAACTCTATGATCTATGAATCTGTGTTGGACTTCAACTCCCATCATCCCCAGTGAGGATGGCAATGCTGCCTGGTACTTATGGAATTTGTAGTCCAACATATCTGGAGGGGACCAGGTTGGGGAAAGCTGAAGTAGCTGAATTCCTCACTGTATTTCTCTTACTCATCATGACTGCCCTTCAAGTTGCTCCACAGAAAATGGTAGCTGGGTCAAAGGTTTGATATTATGAAGCTAGGAATAGGCAGAGTTCCACTGAGTGTTGTGAGATGTGTTTTCCGGCAATATAGATATCCATTCCATGTGGTTATGCAATGAGATAAAAGCATATAAAATAAGGGGCATTTGGCAAGATGCCTTACTGCAATTACAGATGGCAGAGTCATCAGATGAAAGCTTTAAAATTAAGACAGTATGAACTTCCATGGTGTCTAGCACTGGAACTGGGTGATTCTGAAATAAAGGGCATCTCTTGTGGGGAAATGGTGATCTGGAACAAGGAAGAGACCTCACAGGTGAATGGAGGATACATGGCAAGCCTGATACCTGTGGATGCACATACAAAAAGTCACTTGGTATGGAGATGAGGGGGCCCTATGCGATGGTGTCTTACCCAAGGCAAATTGGGCACTGGCTGAAACAGTGCTTTGTGGGGAAGCGATTGTGAATCTGGAAATGGTGTGTGTGCTGAGAGAACAGAGTTCTATAATGAGAGAAATGCATGGGTGCATACTTCAGAACCCCACAGCAAATAAAATGGGCAAATGCAGTGGGGAAAAGAGAAAGCAATGCATTTTAATTACTACCAAAAATGAGCTGGATATTTATATTAAGTGCATTGGCTCATCAGTTGTAATAAAATACTTGATTAGTAGTTTATTGATCTTAAGAAGGATATTGGCTTATTTAAGTCACGATGGGTTGCGATGCATGCTGGTGTGTGCCAGTTGACCTTTGAATATTCAAGCCACAACCATGGCTTGTCATGTCATCCGAACCTGGTGAAGGTAGGTTGTTGGCGTGGTTAACGAATCACCCACAACCCCAAAACATCCCATGGGTTCTTAAATAAGCCCTAGGTGGGCTGCTTGATTTTGATCATGCCAACTGGCCCATTGATTCTTGACTCTAATATTTCTGTGGATGGGTTTTCTATCACTCTTAGCTTGAGGCATCCCCGGTCAGAGTCTTCCTTGTTAAAAGTCCTGGCAAAGTTGCCCAGTACCTTTCTTTTGTTGGGGGTTTAGCTGATGGCTTTCAATAGCTGGCAGTAACTATGTCTAAAGAAAGGGCCAAATGTTCTGGAAGGTGAGAGCCATTTTGGAGAAGGGGGCATGTCTTTCTTCCCCCTCCTTTGGCTGGGGAAGATGTCAGTTTGGAGAAATGCAGTTTTTGAACAGACAGAGACTGGGTTCAGACAACTCAAGGGTTGAGTGTGGGTTGTTGTTGGACATGGGTTGTTGTTGAAACATGGGTTATCATGTTGTCTGAACCCAGCCATACTAACAAGCCATGGCTTGTTAACCATGAAGAACCCCTGAAGAGAACCCATGGTTTGTTGTTGGGTTTGAACTGTGGGTTGTTCACCATGGTTTGCTATCTCAGCTGGGTTCAGGCAACATGATAACCCATGTTTCAACAACAACCCATTCAATGACAACCCACATTCAACCCATACTCAACCCTTGAGTGTGGTTGTCATGTTGTCTGAACCCAGTCATTGAATTGAGTTGGCTCTGAAAGCATTTTAGGCGTTCCCCCTAGTAATCTGGATTTTGGGGCATCTGTCAGTTTAATACTCTATTTATGCGCAACCTGTATATTTGTAAATAAATACAAATCTGAGAAAATACTAGTAAGCCTCCGGTGACCTCCTTTCGAAAGAAAACAAATGCAGGTAAGCACTGCACTCCTGAAACCTCTAACTGCTCAGAGAATTGGGGTGCATGTAACCAATCTTATCCCCTAAGATAAATTTTATTTTTCCTGTAAGGCATCAGAGATCATCACAACTGGTGATGAGATTTTAGTTGTGGTTGGCATGATCTAAAAATGGGAACTAAAAATGTTTAGATCTTGGTTGGTCATGAGATTGGCAATTCTCTTGATTTGAGAAATCGGTTCTAAAACCTGCATAGATGTGCTTAGCTTAAGACTCAGTGGAATACTCAGAGCTGCAAGACTATTTCTCTGCATCTATTAATTCCCTCAAGAGATGCATTCCATTGGTGCAATTAAACAGATGACTAATACCAGCTTATTTATGAGTACAGAAGACAGAAATGGGGTGGAGAGAGATGGTTATGTTTATTTTTAACTTGGGTGTTTCGATGCCAAGAGTATTGAAAGGTACAATATGAAAGCCTAGGCCAAAGGAAAACAGTGGCGCTCCAAAAATTCTTCCCAGATTGGGAATCCTCCTGAGTGGCACTTGAGGCAACAGTGTAAAAGAAGCTAATTAAACCACTGACTTTGGTTCCAAACAGCTATAACACTTCCCCCCCCTTCCTGTTTGAAGACCAGGACATCTGAAATATAGATAAAATGAAACCAGAACAAACCTTTTCAATATAAACGCTGAAATAGTAGCCTGAGGCCAGTTAAATTAATATGCCCAGGGCAATGGCAAACTGTCTGTTTGGTATGGATCCCAGAGAGGTCTACTTGGGATGTGTGTGTACTTTCTCTCTCCCCCTCTTCTCTCACACACACTATGAATTAATATTTTTCAATAGTTTACACACACACACACACACACACACACACACACACCCCATTTGCCTCTTTTCAAAACTAAAAAGCCCCAAATGTTGTAGGGAGATGCTCTAGCCCCCGGATCATTTTGGCCTCCCCTTTTTGCACTTTCCCAGGTCTACTGTATTGATTTTGAGGTGGGGTGAGCAGAACCATATACAATATTTCAAATGGGGCTGCACCATAGATTTATATAAAAGCATTATAATACTGGTGGTTTTATTTTCAGCCCTTTCCTTGATAAAGCCAGGATCTGCCTTCCATGAATGGAAGGGACTCAGTTCATGGAAGGTGCCTCTGCCTGATTTTGGGGATTCCCCCTCCCACCCCCACAGCTCACCCCATTTGGCAGGGTGCCCCAACCCTCTGTGTAGCATTTTCAGGAGGCTGGAGGGGCTGCCGTGGGGAGGAGGGGGATGGGAAAGTCCGCTTCAGCCAGCTCAGCTGCATGCATCTAAATCTGGGTCCAACCCATTGAGTTTGGCTTTTTCACTGTCACTGCACAACACTGACATTTCCAGACCAGAGCTGTTCATCCTGACTCTAAAATCTCTTTCCTGGATATCCATAGCCAGTTCGGGTTCCACCTTATGCGGCATCTCATTTACCAGTTTTTCACCCTTTCATCCAGTTTGGGAAGATTGTTTTGGAGCTCTTTGCACTCAGGTGGCATTTACCATCCTTTTAACTAGGTGTCATCTGTAAATTTGGTCATCTCACTGCTCACCCTTGATTCCAGATTATCGATAATAAAATATGTCTGTCTGTCCATCTGTCTGCACCATAGTGACAAGATCCATGAAGCCTAGACACCTGAAACTCGGCATGCATACTAAAGGGGCCCCTAGGGGTAGGCACCTTGGGGTTATTTTGTTTTTTTAAACTAATTAATTAATTTTAATTCATTTAAACGAGTCTGTGTGGTTGAAGCCTGCAGTAATATCTTCAGCCACTAGAGTCAGATTTCCCTGTCCAGCACTTAGCTTTGCAGTCCATACAGTTTGAAGCCAGAGGAGATTAGTAGGCCAAGGGACAGTCATATGCCTGCCCTCTCCCTGCTGTTGTGGGGCAGCCCCACACTGGGGAATGAAGTGGACAGACTCCCTCCCTCAGTGGGCTATGGGGGTGCACCATGGCAGGGCCGTGCCTAGGGGTACCAGCGAGAATGGCTGCAGTCAGATAGGGCGGGCATGATTTGCCCAACTCTGACAGCTGTGGCTGTGTCAGTTTTCTTGAAAGCTTTGCTGCATCAAACTAAGAGCTGTTCCAATCTGTGCAAAGCTGGGTCCGTTCACTAGTTTATGAATAAAATAGCACTGGTCCCAGTGCAGATCCTTAAGACAGCAACTCCTCCCTCTTGTGAAAACGATTCACTGCCTTCTCCATCCTGTTCTTTAACCAGTTACTGAACCAGGAGAGGATGTGTCCCCTTATCCCATTCCCATAACTGCCACCTATGTATTTTGTCCCCCTTCCATTTTGTTTTTTATGTGCAATTTTTTCCCCATGACACCTTTCGCGATTTGATTGGCTCTCCATCCTCTCCGCATGTCTCCACCTCGCCCCTGGCAGCAGCATGCAGTAGTGGCTGGCATTCATTCCCCTTCTCCTATGGTGATGGCAGCAGCTCACGATCGCCCCCTAGCAGTGGCCCACAATGGTGTGTCCTCCTGCCTCGGGTGGCGGGACGTCTTGCACCAGCCCTGATACCAGGGGTGTGGAACCTCAAGCCTGCGGGGCAACGCTGGCTTGCCTGAGATCCCAATCCAGCCCACTGGGGTGCCGGCCACACACCCTTCCCCACGTCATTAAGTGGATCCCATCCCCCCCACACACACACACCTGCCGGATCATTTGGTGGGTTCCTGACTTTTGCATGTCCCCACCCCTCTATTTTAGAAGGTTCAAATGCCTCTCCTAAGGCTAAGTTAGTGGCAGTCAGAACTTTAAGCTACAATAGGCCAGGGATGTTGAAGAGTCCTTGGTTTCGAGTCACGAGTCGAGTCACGAGTCTTTGGACCCGAGTCTCGAGTCCGAGTCCTTGGTCCAATATGGTGACTCACGAGTCACATGTCACGAGTCCCTCCCAAAGCTGACTCCACAAGTCCCTATTAAAATCAATGGGGGCTTTCCCCAACAAAATAAGGCTACTTCAGATGTGTGGCTTAAATAAATTCTAGGCACAAGTGTGCCTTTTTATTTCAAAACTCTGCCTACTGATTTTGGCAAGAACAGACCAGGCAGACAATCCCAAAATAACCAGTCAGGCAGAGGAGTCAGGGAACCCCAAAACAGGCAGGCAGAGGCGTTTGTCTTGGACAATTCAAATTGTGGAACTGGTTAAGAAGAGACCAGGCAGGCAGAGGAGGCAGGGAACCCCAAACAGGCAGACAGAGGCAGCCAAACCCAAAATGTCTGAAAGGTTGCATTTTAGGAAAATGATTTTAAAAAATAAACTTGCTGTACTTCCTAAAACCTATCCATGTTGCATTTGAGGAACACGATTTTAGAACACGAGTCCTTGGTGTCGAGTCTTGAGTCCCATTAAAAACTCGAGTCAGAGGGGGGACTCAGTCCGACTCACTAGTCCAGTCCTGGAGTCCGAGTCCCCATCCCTGCAATAGGCTGGCATTTGGGCTATTTTTTGGGCCCACCCCCTTTGCCTTTGGCCCCACTCCCACTGGAATGCGGGGATGGGGGGAAGCTTCTCCGAAACTGGAAGAGAGATTCCCCACCTCTGCCCTAATCTCCTCCATGTGAGTAAGTATGTTTCCCCCGCCCCCTTCTAAAAGGCTGAAATGCCTCTCCCAAGGCTTAGTTACTGGCAGGAAGAACTTTACGCTAAAATATGCTGGTATTTTTGTCCCTGCCCCTTTTGCCTTCGCCATGCCCGCTGCTGGAATGCGCCCCCCCCCTCCCCAGCTTCTCCGAAACTGAATTCAGCCCTTTGACTGAAAGGGGTTCGACACTCCTGTAAATATGTTTAAAAGGGAACCTTTAAAATAATAATAATAATAATAATAATAATAATAATAATAATAATAATAATAATAATAGAACAACACTGCATTATACTTCATTTTGACTCAAAGGCAGGACATACTTTGGCAAATGCAGATTTCCAGAATGGGCCCGAAATTCTGGCTAAGAATGACATATTTTTATTTAAAAATCAGCCGACTATAAAATTAATTAAACTTCGGGGGTAACCATTTTATCAAACCATCTCGGTTCCTGCAAATTCTTTTTTTATGGCAGAAGAATTGCAACATTTTTTTTTGCTTGCACTGCCCTCTTATGGTTTCAGCTAAAATAACAGCTGTATCTAAAAGGGCAAATACTTAACTGAATCCATATTAGTGTATAAAAAACAAAGATAGCTGGGCTGGTCCATGAGTAATACATCCAAAATCCAGTTAAGCAATACCTTTATTACAACCAACCAAAATGCCACATAAGATTGTGTCATTCTTTTGTGGCATTTTGGTTGGTCCTAATGCACAGAGTGCAATTCTATGCATGTTTAGACAGAACATACCGGCTGGGGAATGCTGGGAGCTGTCGGACTTTTTTCCTGTCAAAACATGCATAGGATTGCACCCTTAGATTGTGCCTTTGTTAGGCAAAAGATCACAAAAGATGTGCAAGCTTTGAAGTTCTCCAGATCTTTTCATCAGGCAAGATGTTACAAAAAAGCAGGTGGCAGGGGGAGGGAGGAAAAAAAGAAGTCATGGTGCTGGCATGATCACAATTTTGAGATAGAATGGGGGAGGAAGGGTCTGCAGATTAGGTTCTAGCAGGTGATGTGATAGTCCAGGTTTCACCTGGAGCTGCCCCTAGGGCTGCTGGAAGAAAGGCGGATATGTTGGATCGCCCATTTTTGAAAATCTAAAATCTAGCTGTTGACTCAGAAATGTCTCCATCTCGGGCGAAGCACACAGGCTCCTTTGGTAGTGGAACAGTAACAAGCTAGGCAGTCCTTATATTAACAAAGCTAGAGATTATTTTAGGTTGTTGTTTTTTTTAAGTCTTTATTTTACTGAAGACTCCCAAACTATTTCTTCTTTGTCCTCTGCACCTGCTTTGGAGAACCATAATCTCTTTACCACTCCTTGGAACCCCACCCCCCCAAGGATCAAGTTAGGAGAAAGATGATTTGAGATCCGTCAAGTTCTCACACTCCATCCTATTCCCGTACTCTCTCAAGGACAACAAGCCCATGTTAAAAATCGGTTTGGTTTATATCAGTTGTTTTCACCATACAGCTTTCCTTTCAACCTTTCACAATTACTTCCAAACCTACTGTGTTTTTCCATTGCTTGATACTGCAATGGGTGACTTTGGGCCGGTCACTGACTCTCAGCCTAACCTGCCTCACAGGGTTGTTGTGAGGAGAAAATGGAGAGGAGGAGGAGGATTATGTAAGCCGCCTTGGGTTCCTTGCAGGAAAAAAGGCATGGTATAAATATAATAAATAAATAAATAAATTGTGGAGGAAGGGGGGGCTGGCTGGCCCGCCAGACCTCCACCCTTTCCTAACTCCAAGGAAACCCAGCACTTGCCACCATGTGGCCCGGAAGGGGGGGCTGGCTGACCGACCCGCCACCACCCCACCCTTGCCTACTGGCAAAGGAACCAAGACCCTCTGAGATCTCAAGATACCAGACTGCCAGCCTCAGCTGTCTGCAATCCTACTTGGATCTCTGTTTAGGGACTCGCCTTCCATTTCTGTAACCTGGATTTAGATACTGAACTCACAGAGCACTACAAAACCCATGTGGGGTAAAACCAAACAAGGTTTATTTCTGGTAGCAATTTACAACAAGATTAGGGAAATGAGAGAAGCACACAAAATAAAGAGAGAGACACTTTAGTACACAGCAAAGCTGCAAAACAAGAAAACCTGATTCCTTAATAACTCTCAGGCACACACCAGTTACCTGAGGGTGTCTTCTTCAAGGGTTAGATCCAGCACAGTCCTGCTGCCCGGGGGGAACTATTTTATCTACCTGCCGGTCTGAGATAAATAGCCCTCCACAAGACCTGCCTTTCTAGAGCCCTCCAACCAGCTAATTTTACTAGGGGCTGCCTGGGGTCAGGTTCCTGGGGGGGGGCTAAAGGCTCGGGCCCCTCGCTGGCGCGCTGCCATGCCGGGCATGCTACCAAAAGGACTAAGACCAAGAACAAAGGCTACACGTGGGGAAATAGCTCTTCCCCCTCCCCTTTTCTGTAGCCTTCTTGCTTCAGCCAATCAATTTGAACTTCACCTGGCCAGGCAGGGAAAAGGGAACTGGCCAGGCAGGGGGGAAGGGAACTCGTGAGTCATGGCTTGAACCATCTACATATGAAAAGCCTAGGCCAGCTTCTCTAGGCATCTAGGCGCCACCCATTCCATCCGAGGCCCTTGCCTCCTCCCAGCCCCCACCTGGTTCACACATGAGGTGTGTGTGTGTACCCCCAAAGGCTCGTTTCTCCACATAAATAAATGGTGCAGCTAATAAAATTTTGGACCCTGGACCTATTGGTCTTAGGGGGCAGGGTGGCTTTAGACAGCCATGTATATTAATTCAATTGTGAAGCATGCAACTAACATTTCTGCTCTTGCGCTCGCTCGCTCGCTCGCTCGCTCGCTCACACACACACACTTCCATTCCAGGGTTACAACTGCTTCTACATTCCTGATATGTTGGAACAACAAAGCTGTTTGCCAACCCTGGTAAAAATAAAGAAATACTCTGAGCATGTGCCATTCCACGTGATAAACTCACTTAAATCATAGCACCAATGTGGCTACAGGAATAAATTGGTGTTTGCTTCTGCTGCCTTCATCACATGCCGCTCTCTGGGTGCTCATTTGTGGGGTGGGGGCTGGGCTAGGCTGGGCTGAGCAGCGCAGCTGCAAGGGCCTGGACTTCGGCCCCAAGGTCCAGGCCTAGCTGAACCAATGCTTTCTAGCATTCAGTTATCTCATTTCCTTGTACTCAACACTCTAGATTCCCCACTCCGCCCCCTTTGTGCATCTCTTTCTAAAGGAGATGCACCAATGTGCTCTTTAGGAATGTCAGAGTCATATATTTGAACATATGAAGCTGACTTATATTGTATCAGACCATGAATTCAGCTAGCCTAGGACTGTCCATTCGGAGTGGCAGTGCGTCTCCAAGGTCTCAACAAGCAGAGGTCTTCCCCAGAGACCCACAACCTGAGATCACTTTGACTGGCGATTTCAGGGATTGAACTGAGGGCCCATAGCACAATGGTAGAGCACCTGCTTTCCATGCAAAAGGTCCCAGGTTTGATCCCTGGCATGTCAAAGTAGAAAGATTCCTGTCTGAAACTCTGGAGCTAGGTTGACCAGTGGCCTAGCTCTGTATAAGGCAAATATTTATGAATCTGACCATTTGCATGCAAAGTGTTGTGCTCTTATCACAGACAAAGGCAGTACCAATCATATGAGAGAAAGGAAGGACCAAGCATTAGGTAGGATTCCTAGTAGCAGCTGGAGGAGATGGCCAGGAAGTCCAAATGGCTACAGCTAGATCTTGAGGTGGGTGAGCAGCTGCAGCAGCCTGCCAGGGGCAGGGCTCACTCAGATGCACTGAGAGGGACAGGCCAGGGCCCCGGCCACACAAGGTGGAAGTCCCACTAGGGCTCAACTAGACATGGAGTGGGATGGGTTGTGAGAAAGAAGGCCAGGACTGTCCCAAGACATTTTGCTGCCTGAGGTGAAGAGTAACAAGATGGCGCCTCCTCCCATTTCATACTGGACTGGAAGTTGGCTCTTTCTTCAAGTCTGGCAATGGGACAGTGTCATAAAAACAGAAGAAGAAAAGAGCCATGCTGGATCAGACTAAGGATCCATCTAGTCCAGTATTCTGTTCTCACAGTGGCCAATAGCACCTTCCCAGCAACTGGTGTACATGGGCATACTGCCTCTGATACTGAAGTAGCATATAGCCATCAGGACTAGTAGCCATTGATAGCCTTCTCCTCCATGAATTTGTCCAATCCCCTTTTAAAGCCATCCAAATTGGTGGCCATCACTACTTCTTGTGGTAGTGAATTCCATAGTTTTTAACTATGTGCTATGTGAATTCCATAGTTTTTAACTATGTGCTATGTGAAGAAGTACTTCCTTTCATCTCCTGAATCTCCACCAATTAGCTTTATTTATTTGAAGTCTTTTTATGTCGCTCCTCAGCCAAAAGGGCTTCCAGAATGGTTTACACAAGACAGTCATGGGATGACCCTGGGTTCCAGTATTATATGAGAGAGAGAGAGAGAGAGAGAGAGGTCTCCCTGTCCAGGTTTCTCATCCTCCACTGCACCTAAAGGCATCAGGCTAGCTTAGGGGGTTCAGGGCAGGTTGAATGGTCCACAGCTCTCTCCTCCAATACCTGGCTCCCACCTCCCACTATCTGGGGCCTTGCTCTGCTTCCTGGTAGGGCCAGCCCTGCAGAAGGCCCCGGGGCACTTGCGGCGGGGGGGGGGGAGCCACAAACATTCTGAACAATCAGAAGGCGGAAATCTGTATCAAGCAGCGACCTCTTTTTTAAAAAATCATTTTTTTCTCTAGAGTAGGTGCAGGGGCCCAATCCAGATCAGAGCCCTAGAATGGGGAGTAGGGGGGCTTTAAAGATCCATATCAGGGGGGGGGGGCCTGCACCTACTATAGAATAAAAATGGAGGGGGGAGATATCGCTGCTAGATGGCTGGGTGGGGAATGCTGGGGGTTGTAGCACTTTTTTCTGTCTAAACATGCATTGCATTGTGTACCCTAATTTGCTTTTAATGTTTTTGTGTGTCTGTGTACTTTCCAGAATAAGGGCTTTGCCGCTCTACTGCATGAGTGCTCATATGCCCCTTATAAAGGAGGTGGGGAAAGGTACATTCTGAGGCCCTTCCTTGCAGCAATGTTCTGCCATTTCAGAAGAGTTTCATGATTTTTTCCCCTTTAAACTCTGTCATAATTAACTTAATCATAAAATGTGGTGATGGCCACAGGTTTAGATGGCTTTTAAAAACTGCATCTTTAAGAACTGGTGCCCGAGCTACACATACACACACCTCCCTCCCTATCTCCTTTTCCTTTTGTGTCATGTGCTTTGGATTGTAATCCAGAGGACGGGGACAATCTTATTACTATTCCTTGTAAACCACTCTGGGAACATTTTTGGTTACAGGGTTGTGTAAAAATGCTCAATCCTCATCAATAGTATAAAGAAATTCATGAAGGATAGGTCTATTAGTGGCTATTAGCCATTGATTGCTACTACCTCCATGTTCAAAGGCAGTATACCTTAAGTATCAGATGCTGAGGACATCTCCCATGTTCCCCATGTGTGAGCTTCCCAGGAACAACTCTCTGATCAGTGATGAAGGCAGAGTGCTTATTTACAGTGATGACTTTGGGTCTAATCCAGCCAGCAAGGCAAGGGAGTCACTGAAAGGAAGGGCCAGACAAGACTTTGTGCATTAGCCAAAGTGACCACATGATGTCGCCATGTGCCAGTCCAGTTCTGCTATTTGCTTGCCATAGTGCAGAGATTAAATTAATTCAAGTCCGAATAGAACAATACCTATGCAAGTGGTCCTCAAAAAATGTCATACTGAAAAATGATGTGATTTTGTTTGACTGGAAATGAATCTATTTAACTACCAGTAATAGCTACCTCTTCTAAAGACTGTGTTTTTAATTAGTTTAATTTTGAAACCTTGATTTTGTTTATTATCTTTCTCTCTCACCCCCACCCCTTTGTAGTCCAGTGATCTTTTCATTGAGCAAGAGGTCATGTTCAGCGTGCCACCTTCCTGATAAGAACATCCGTGTGGGTTGGTGAAACTGTATTTCCACTCATCCTTCTTCACTTGGATTTTAAAAAAAATGTATACAGGCAGTCCCCGAGTTAAGAACGTCCGACCTACAGACAACCCATACTTAAGAATGAACTTCTGGGTTCCCCGGTGCTATGTCATGTCGTTTACGTAGAGTACGCAATTTGTGTAATTTACACAATGTGCATAAATGGTGATAGAACGCTATGCTGTTCCGAGTTACATACAAATTCGACTTAAAGACATTCTTAAGAACAGAACTCTTTCATAACCTGGAGACTGCCTGTACTTCCCTGTCAGTGCTGAAGTTTTCATCCTCCCCCAGAAATCTTGGCCAACCCCCTTCCTTCAGTGACGGGGGTGTAGCAGTAGAATTGTGCAGTTCCCCCATACTTCTCATTCAGAGGGAGTGGATTTTTTCAGTCAACTCAAGTTGGCTAGACATGAGTTGACATATTTTTGAGAATTCTTTGGACACTAGCAACCTAGGAGAGGTTGTGTGGGTGGCGGGAGACACAAGTGTGGGGCACTTTTGTTTTATAATACAGACCAGAACATTTTGTGTGTGTTTTTAAACTGAAGAAAAAATAGATTGCTAGAATGACATCTGTCCCTTCCCTCTTCTCACTTATAATCATGGCTATCTACAATTAAAGGATGCCCCAGGAATTTCTTAATTCAAAGCCATTGTAAGCAGAAATATTAGTATTCATGTATTAAATGTATATTCCCTTGATCCTCCAGGTGATTTATGCATTTAAAAAGAGCAAGATCTCTTAAAATGTACAGTATAAAGGAATCACCTAACATGTATAGAGATATACCTACTTTAAAAAAAAACCCTATCACAACTACGTATCTTCTGAAGGGCTTAGAATAGAATTATTGAGCTGGAAGGTACCTTGGAGATCATCTAGTCCAACTCCCTGCTCAATACAGGATGCCCCTATAGCATCACTGATAGGGCTGTCCAGCTTTTGCTTAAATACCTCCAGCCGTGACAGGGTTGGCAGATGGAGGTACTGTATGGTTCCTATGGACTAGAGACTTGGGTTGAGTCAAATCTCCTTGAGCCGTGTATCCCACAAAGTTCGTGCTCCAAGTATAGAATCATAGAAAAGTAGAGTTGGAAGGGGCCTACAAGGCCATTGAGTCCAACCCCCTGCTCAATGCAGGAATCCAGGTCAAAGCATCCCTGACAGATGGCTGTCCAGCTGCACCTTGAATGCCTCCAGATTGGGAGAGCCCACCACCTCCCTAGGTAGTTGATTCCATTGTCTTATTGCTCTGACAGTCAGGAAATTTTTCCTGATGTTTAGGTGGAATCTAGGTTCCTGTAACTTGAGCCCATTATTCTGTGTCCTGCAAACTGGGATGATCGAGAAGAGATCCTGGCCCTCCTCTGTGTGACATCCCTTCAAGTACTGGAAGAGTGCAATCATATCTCCCCTCAGTCTCCTCTTCTGAAGGCTAAACATGCCCAGTTCTTTCAGTCTCTCCTCATAGGGCCTTGCTTCCAGTCCCTTTATCATCCTTGTTGCCCTCCTCTGAACCCTCTCCAGTTTGTCTACATCCTTCTTAAAGTGAGGTGCCCAGAACTGGACGCAGTACTCAAGGTGAGGCCTAACCAGTGCCGAGTAAAGGGGAATTATCACTTCACGCGATTTGGAAGCTATACTTCTATTAATGCAGCCCAAAATAGCATTTGCCTTCTTTGCAGCCACATCGCATTGCTGGCTCATATTCAGTTTGTGATCTACCACAATTCCAAGATCCTTCTCACTTGTAGTATTGTTGAGACAAGTGTCCCCCATTCTGTAACTGTGCATTTGGTTTCCTTTCCCTAGGTGCAGCACTTGGCATTTATCCCTATTAAATTTCATTCTGTTGTTTTCGGCCCAGCGCTCCAGCCTATCGAGGTCGCTTTGAATTTTGTTTCTGTCTTCCAGAGTATTAGCTGTTCCACCCAATTTTGTGTCATCTGCAAATTTGATAAGCATTCCCTGCACCTCCTCATCCAAGTCATTAATAAAAATGTTGAAGAGCACTGGGCCCAGGACCGAGTCCTGTGGTACCCCACTCGTTACCTCTCCCCAGTTTGAGAAGGAACCATTGATAAGCACTCTTTGATAAGCACAATTCTGTAGCCAATTGTGGATCCACCTGATGGTTGTTCCATCTAGCCCACTTTTAGCTAGCTTGCTAATCAGGATATCATGAGGCACTTTGTCGAAAGCTTTGCTGAAGTCCAGATATATGATGTCCACAGCATTCCCACAGTCCACAAGGGAGGTTACCCGATCAAAAAATGAGATCAGATTAGTCTGGCAGGATTTGTTCTTGACAAATCCATGCTGGCTTCTAGTACCGTAATCACTGCATTGTTTTCAAGGTGCTTGCAGACTGACTGCTTTATAATCTGCTCCAGAATTTTCCCAGGGATTGATGTCAGACTGACTGGCCTATAGTTCCCAGGTTCCTCCTTCTTGCCCTTTTTGAAGATGGGAACAACATTTGCCCTCCTCCAGTCTTCTGGCACTTCACCTGTCCTCCATGATTTCTCAAAGATAATAGACAGTGGTTCTGAGAGTTCTTCTGCCAGTTCCTTTATTACTCTAGGATGCAGCTCATCAGGCCCTGGAGATTTAAACTCGTTCAAAGTAATCAGGTGCTCCTTGACCATTTGCCTATCAATCTCAAGCTGCAATCCTGCCCCTTCAGTCTGCACTTCAGGTTTGCCAGGGGGGTCATAGACTCTCCTTTGGGAGAAGACCGAGCCGAAGTAGGAATTGAACACTTCTGCCTTTTCTTTGTCTTCTGTTATCAATTTGCCATCCTCATTGCGTAGTTGAACCACCATTTCTTTCCTCTGTCTTTTACTGTGCATGTATCTGAAGAAAGCTTTCTTGTTGTTTTTAGCATCCCTCGCTAACCTTAGCTCATTCTCAGCTTTAGCCTTCCTGACACTATTCCTGCAGTTCTGTGTTACCTGCCTGTACTCTTCCCTTGTAGACTGTCCTTCCTTCCACTTCCTATACGTGTCCTTTTTTGTTTTCAGGTCATCTTTGAGTTTATTGTGAAGCCACATTGGCTTCTTCTGTTGCCCTCTGCCTTTTTTCCTTGTGGGAATTGTTTGCAATTGTGCCTTTAACATTTCCTTTTTAAAAACTCCCACCCATCCTGGGCTCCTTTTCTCATTAGAGTCGCTTGCCATGGGACCTTACTTATCATTGTTCTGAGTTTGTTAAAATTGGCTTTCCTAAAATCCAGGGTACACGTTTGGCTACACTCAGCTTTTGCTCCCCTTAGATTAGAATCAAGAACTCAAGTATAACATGGTCACTTTCCCCCAGAGTTCCCGAAACTGCCACTTTATCCACTAACTTGTCTCTGTTGGTTAGAATCAGGTCAAGGATAGCCGATCCTCTAGTTCCTTCCTCCACTTTCTGTAGGAGGAAGTTATCAGCAGCACAGCTCAGGAATTTATTGGAGGGGCCATGTTTGGCTGAATATGTCTCCCAACAGATATCGGGGAAATTGAAGTCACCCATTACTACCACATCATGCCTCCTTGAAACAATGGCAATTTGCTTTTCAAAAGTTTCATCCTCGTCTTTATTCTGTCCCACCACAGGTTTTGCCACTCACTTTGGGCCTTCCCTGATAGTCTTAAAGGACAGTGGGGTTCTTCATCTGGAGAGAGATGCTCTGTAAGCTAAGGTATAGTCCAGCCTCTGTGGGAAGCTGGACTATACAGTCCTTTTTCTGGATCCAGCAGGGCTCTTATTATTATGTTCTTAAGGACAGTTGCCTGATGCTGTATAAATCAGGTTCATATGGGTTGCATTACCTGACGAAGAATCAGTTTTCCATCATCCAAAAATTATGGTTTGGTTCCTGGGAAAGTATCCCTTCAACAGACGTGCTTTCTTAGGGATCTTGCTTGCAAAGCAAATGAGTAACACAACTACACATTTACCATGCAAAAACAAACAAACCATCTGAAAATATCTTGAGAACATGCAGCACAGGACAGTCTTAATCTGGTGGGGCGAGCTGAGGCTGAGCCAGCAGCTTGAAGGGATAGCAGAGATCATCAGATGCTACGGGGTCACGTTACATTTTAAACCTCACACTGCAAACATATCATCCCTGCCTCACCCTGATCCCCCAGAGACAGGAGAAGAGATAAGAGACAAGAGAGCATCAGAGGCCCTCCTTAAAGAACTCTTTGGGGCTTTTGCATTTAGAAGATCTTCCACTCAAATGTCTTTAGGGGAGTGAGGCTTGATGTTATAGGATTGTGAAATCCGGCCTTCGGTCCTCGTCCTCGTTCCAGTTTCAACAGGTAAGAGACAGGGAACCTGGATCACCTGCAGCCAACAGACTGTTGGCTGGAGCCAGTACTTGCACTATCTCTTTTGCCTGAGGCGGGGGAAGAGAGAGAGAGATAAGGATGGTGGAGGGGGGGCTGCAGGTCTAATTCAGAAGCACAGATACTCCAGCTTAATTGGATAGTCTATATAACCCTGTCAGAATCACTGCAGACCCCCTTGGGATGACAACACTGCTGTCACAGTGGCACCCCCAGAGCATCAAGGTGCAAGGCAGTGGGTGTCCATATATTAGTCAACAAAACCAAATGGAGGCAGTTAGTTAGGTGCGCTGCTTTCCCAGCACATTGTTTTTTGTATGCAGAAGGCAGTAGTGCATCCATCCGACTTATTTATTAATTATATTTATATCCCGCCTTTTTTCCTGCAAGGAACCCAGGGCAGGCTTACATAATCCTCCTCTCCATTTTATCCTCACAACAACCCTGTGAGGTAGGTTAGGCAGAGACTCAATGACTGGCCCAAAGTCACCCAGTGAGCTTCATGGCTGAGTCAGGGCTAGAGCCCGGACCTCCTGAGTCCCAGCCCAACACTCTAACCACTACGCCACACTGGCTCTCATTTATTCAGTTAAAGATAAAGAAAAACAGTTCAAATGAGGGGGTCTGGGGAAATCAGCATAAAAACAGAATACCAGAACTGCATTAAAATTTCATCAGACATTTAAAAAGCTGGGAAAATAAAAAGGCCTTCACCTGATGCCAGAAAGGCAACATGGGTGTCAGACCCCCGGGGGAGAAAGTTCCACAGACAGGGTGCCACCACTGGGAAGACCCTCTTTAATTTGGTGGGGACATCCTGAGAATGGCTGGTGAAGCAGATCACAGCATATGAGGAAGTTGGCATGGGGGAAGATGTTTCTGCCAGTACCCACATCCCTAGCGCCTCTTTAGGGCTTTAAAAATAAGCACTAGCGCTCCCAAGGCCAAATCCGTAACAATATGTTCCTTTAACCTGGCCCCAGTTAGCAATCTACTGGCTAATTTTATGCACTAACTGTAGTTTCCAAACACTCTTCAAAGACAGCCCCACATACAGCGCATTGCAGTAGTCTAGCTAGGGTGCTGGACGAATGTGAGGTTTGCAAATTCTGATAGGAAACAACCTGATCTGCACTTTCTGCCTAATGTGCACATTGGAACTTAGAAAAGGGGAGAGTTAAAATAGGGAAGGGGAAAAGTGTTTAGTCTGAACTGATGTTTGTGTTTTTTACTGATTTTTTTCTTAATTTCTGTTGAAGTGTATGTTATTTACTGAATAAATTAGGTTGATAGGGCATACATTTTAAATGATTTGTGTGTGTGTGTGTGTGCGTGCGTGCGTGTGTGCGTGCATGCTCTCTCTCTCTCTCTCTCTCTCACACACACACACACACACACACACACACAGAAGAACTGCTGTGTCTTCATGTTCCCTTACATTTTTTGGTATACTTGAAACTACTGGAGAAAAGACTGGAAGTATGAAGCCATATCTGGAGCCAGGAAGTCTGCAAAATATAGTTCCATCATTTAAATGTGTATAACAGGTTTGACACTTATGAATATTTAGTGTGCATATTGGCATGCATTCTCTCTCTCGGGCCTCAACATTGCTGCTTACTCCCTTTCCATAAACTGATTCAAGTGAACAAGACATGGTGAGTTTAAATTCAGTAGGATTCATTAACGAGGATATATTATTTTCCACTTACCTGTATGAATTAAACAATTTCACATCCCTGTGAGGAAATTATCCCTGCTTTGGCTCACAGTATCTCTCCAGCTGTCCATTCAGGGCAGGGGTGGGCAACTTGTGGCCCTCCAGATGTTTTGGCCTACAAATCCCACAATCCCTCACCATTGGTTATGCAGGCTAGGGCTGCTGGGGGGTTGCAGTCCAACACAACTGAAGGGCACCAGGTTGGGGAAGGCTGAGCTCAGCTATTCCAGAAGTCCCCACAGTGTGGTATTAACCATTTCCTCATCATGTGACAGCCAGTGTTGGTATTGTAAATGCTGGTCAGCATGACAGTCCCCATAGCCATGTGCCCAAGGAGAGTCCAAAAAATGCAGGCAGCTGTGTCAGTCCATAACAATGAACCGGTTCTAGCAGCTCTCATCTCCACCAGGACCAGGTATTTTGTAAAGCTAGGGAGTCTCAACTGCCCATTCAAGAGTAAGCCACATCAAAATACTTTGCATTCCAACAGGAATAGCTCACGTTATATATTGACTAAGCTCAGAGGAAACAGGAAAGCCTGAGTGGGGGTGGCAGATGATGTCAGCATCCCTGCAAATCAAAAAGTGCCAGCACTGCATCCCTGCAAGTCCCGGTTCCACTACATCACTGGTGACAGGAGAACCAGGGCCCTGTACCAACCGTTGGCGCGGCGCGTGGAATTAGAAACATTAAAAGCCGTTTTCAGTACCTGTAGCCTGCCACAGAATAGTGCTTTTATTTTCCTTTAGTACAGATCAACACCGATGCCACACTTTCCAAGGGGTGCTGGTGGTGCTGAGGCCAGTGCTCCTTTGCATTACACGCGTCCTTTTCCACTTCCACGTGTGCAGAAATTTGCCCGTCGCCTAACAGCGGGGCTGAGCTGGGAATAAAACGGATGAGGTGGCAGAAAAACTGGTCAGATGGCAACATTGCCCTGCACATTTTGGAAAGAGAGGAGGGAAAGGCAGCAACTGCCTGCATCTTTGTGGGCATGATGCTTGGCTTACCATGCAGATACTGCAAAGGATACAGGGTAGCCTTATTATTATTATTATTATTATTATTATTATTATTATTATTATTATTATTGTGGAGAAAGCCTGAGCACACGCAGTTGAACCATGACATAGTTTTCCCCTTTCTCTGACACCCCTCTTCCCCCCACCTTTCTGCATAATCCCCACCCAGGGGACAGGAGGCACAGTTCTGGGCAGACCAGTTGTAAGTGGTCACACATCTGCATAGCTACATATCATCATCATCAAGCGATCACTCGTGAACGAGTAAGATTGTCTTCCAGGATTAAAATAAATTACAAAAAGGAAATTTTAAAAGGAGGAAATTCTAAAGAAAATTGTGTAGACTCTAGCGATGGGTCCGTAAGTGACTGTGGAGGCCAATTCTAGATCCACACAGCTTCCCACAGTGAGGACACAGGTTACCAGATGGAAGATGGTCCTGTACAGGATTCATTTGACGTGCTTTTCGCCTAGCACGTTTCTCCCTTTCACCTTGCACTCGGGCTTCTTCAAAGTCTATAGAACCTTTGTGAAAGGCCAGCCTCCAGTTAGATCCTTCATGGGCCAGAGCTTCCCAGTTTTCGATGTTTATATTGCATTTTTTTAGATTAGCCTTATGAACATCTTTAAACCGTTTATATTGACCACCGATAATCCGCTTTCCATCCTTGAGTTGGGAGTAAAGTAGCTGCTTTGGGAGACGGCAGTCAGACATACGAACAACATGACCGGTCCACTGAAGTTGGCGTTGAAGGATCATTTTTTCAACGCTAGTAGTCTTTGCTTCTTCCAGTACACTGACATTTGTTCGCCTATCTTCCCAGGTAATTTGCAGGATTTTCCGGAGGCAACATTGATGAAATCTTTCAAGGAGGTGGAAATGACGTTTATAGATAGTCCATGTTTCGCAGGCATACAATAAGGTTGGCAATACAATGGCTTCATAAACCAGTGTTTTGGTCTTCTTACAAATATCCCGATCCTCGAACACTCTATGTTTCATTCAAGAAAATGCGGCACTTGCGGAGCTCAAACGATGCTGGATTTCACTGTCGATGTTAGCTGTAACAGAAAGATAGCTGCCAAGATAGGGAAAATGATTGACATTTTCCAGTATTGTCCCGCCAAGCTGGATAGATGGCATCACCGAAGGGTTAGCTTGCACTTGCTGATGAAGCACTTTGGTTTTTTTGATGTTAAGTGAGAGACCAAGTTTTTTGTATGTTTCTGCAAAAGCATTTAGGATAGTTTGGAGATCATCCTCTGAATGTGCGGAGACCACGTTATCATCAGCATACTGAAGTTCCACAACAGAGGTTGTAATTACCTTACTTTTTGCTTTCAGCCTGCTGAGATTAAAAAGCTTTCCATCTGTTTGATATATAATTCCCACACCAGTGGGAAGTTTCCCCTCGACAAGATGTAAAACCATGGTGATGAAAATAGCAAATAATGTTGGGGCGATAACACATCCCTGTTTAACACCTGATCCCACTTTAAATGTAGCACCATGAGAGTTGTTGTTGTCCAAAACCGTTGCTGTCATGTTGTCATGGAGAAGTCGCAAGATATTCACAAATTTATTGGGGCATCCAGTTTTCATAAGGATAGTCCAGAGAGCTGTTCGGTCTACAGTATCAAAGGCCTTAGCCAGATCAATAAATGCCATATAAAGGGGTTGACTTTGCTCCCGGCATTTTTCTTGGAGCTGACGTGCAGTAAAAATCATGTCTACTGTCCCTCTAGAGGGGCGGAAACCATATTGAGTTTCTGGGAGGATCTATTCTGAAATAGATAGAAGACGGTTTGCGAGAATCCTAGCAAATATTTTACCTGTGGTAGCTAAGAGAGAAATGCCCCGATAGTTCCACAGTCTGTTCTATCACCCTTCTTAAAGAGGGCGATAATTATGGCATCCCTGAAGTCTTCTGGGATCTCTTCTCTTATCCAGATTTTTTCGATGAGTTTATGAAGATGTTGTACAAGTTCGGGGGGCCCTTCTTTAAAGATTTCAGCAGGAATCCCATCTAGTCCACTAGCTTTGTCGTTCTTCATTTGATTAATGGCTTTTTTTTCTTCATCCAAAGTGGGGAGTATTGCAAGTTCCTCTCTAATTTGTTTTTGCGGGATTTGCGAAAAAATCTCATTATCCACCTTAGATTTACGATTTAAAAGGTCATAATAATGCTCTTTCCAGCGCAGTGCAATAGACTCTTTGTCTTTTAAGAATTTGGTGCCATATTTTGATTGTAAAGGGTTTGTACCATAAATGGCCCTTGTGGCCTTAAAAAAGCCCCGTGCGTCATGAGATTCTGCAAGTTGTTGAATTCTGCAAGCTATATCTGCATACCCTCAATAGGGCACATTTACATCTAGCCTTCAGGAAGGGCATAAACATTCCAGAGGTGGGGAGCAGTCTCAAAGAGCGGCAAAGTTCCCCAAAGTATCCAGGAGATGCCAGCATCCAAGAGGCGCCACCACCCCGCAGGGCGGAACCAGCCCACCTGGTCATCAAGGACGGGGAGGGGGGCGAGGGAGGGTAGAAAAGACCAGTCCTCAAGAACACAGGGTTGTTGGGAACACGGTGTAGGCTCGCACACGTCAGGTCTCTGACTCTGGTCAGGACCAAGAAACTTCCAACCCCAGACAGGGCGCCCGGAGATTGGCTGCATAGACTGCTATGCTATTTTCCATAAGTCAGATTCTCTGATGTGAAGTTATTCTCTGTATTAAGTAAGCCTCTATCTCGTATGTGGATTGAAGCCTTCCGCTTCAGTGATTTTTATGAACTGTTCTGTTTATACTGTGAAATTCCTGGTAGTCTATTAGTTCCGCTCCATTAAAGGCGTAGTAAATAAACCTATTTCTGACCTCAACATGATTCTTTGTCAATGGCTGGTCGCGGTTCTGTTTAAAGCGCACAGAAGCCATGTGAAGGGCATTTTCTCAGTGCCGGTTAACCCATTAAGTGCCGAACTCGCGCCAAGGACTGGTTTGGTCCTCCACAATTATTATTTACAGTATTTGTATACCGCTCCACAGCAAGCAGATTCCAGAGCCATGAAGAATAAAAAGACAAGACAGCAACAGACTATATGTCAGAGAACCATGTACGAAGCCCAGAATATAGTTCAGCACCAAGACCCCATGACCTTTGTGGGGGGAAAGCAATGGCTTCTCAGCAACAGGTTGCCGATAGATCTGGATTGGCTGGTTTGTTTGTGTTAACCTGGGTGACCTGTTTTCTATCAGTGTGCTGCTTAGAACTCTTCTAGAGTAAAAGTGTGTGGAATTCCCTGCCATCTAGCACCTTTTTAAAAAGAAGACTAGTCGTGCAGCAGTGCTTTGCATGCAGCCACTGGGCAAGGCACACCTTGGGCCAGTTCAGATCTGAATTCCTGAACTTGCCAACAAAGCAAGTTTGGAAATTCAGTTGCCCCTGTATTTCTTTCCCTTGTGG
Organism: Shinisaurus crocodilurus; assembly: GCA_021292165.1. Lineage (NCBI taxonomy): Eukaryota > Metazoa > Chordata > Lepidosauria > Squamata > Shinisauridae > Shinisaurus > Shinisaurus crocodilurus. The sequence continues at coordinate 118,788,689 of CM037881.1, forward strand.
GGCCAACAGCAGCCGGGGGGGGGGGATTTCAATCAGGAAAGGGGGGAGAGTTAAACACTCACGTTGCTGGTCTAATCAAATTGGCAGCCCCACCCTGCCCCACAGCTACAGCTGAGTTTAAAAGGAACAGGAGATCCAGTCACAGATCTGCCATGTAACTTGGCCCTCCACCTCACAAGGACCCTGTGAAGCTGGTTAGGCTGAGACACAGCCAAGGCTACAGTTTGCTTCACCGCTTGAGCACAGATTTGAACCACATCCAAGCCATAACACGCCTCTGGATTATGCGTCAGATGCCCCTGGAATGGATTAAGCTGAAATCGCAAATGCATTTTCAAGTGTGTTGATCACTTGAGAATCTTCCCCTGCTTCAGTTAATGTGCATGACCACCACTCACAAGTTGTACGTTTCCTGCCCTCCAAATTGGTGGCTTTCACTACATCTTCTGGTAGCAAAGTCCACAGTTTAGTAACTCTGCCCTGTGTGAAGAAGTCCTTCTATCTGTCCTGAAACTCCCAACAATCAGCTTCATGGGATGACCCCATTGGGTTCTAGTATGATGAGAGAGGGAGAAAAATGTCTCCCTGTCCACTTCTTCCACACCCTGCATAATTTTGTCCACCTCTATCATGTCTCCCCTCACTAGCCTTTTTTCTGAGCTAAACAATCCCAGCTGCTGTAACCTTTCTTCATAGGGGAGTTGCTCCAGCCCCCTGGTCATTTTAGTTGCCCTTCTCTGCACTTTTCCCAACTCCACGATGTCCTTTTTTAGGGTGACCAGAACGGTACACAGTATTCTAAGTGCAGTTGCACCATAGATTTGTTTAAGGGCACTTTAAGTGTCACCAAACCCACTCCGGCTAGTGCAGGAGTTGACACTCCCACTGGCCAACCCTGGATAGTAGCCCTGTCTAGACTTGTATGCAATCTCATCACAGGGTGGCCGGGTGACCGGCCAGATGGGCGATTAATAAATATAATAAATAAAATATAATAAATAAATAAATAAAATGTGTTTGCTGACAGTGTGAATCCCACCTCTCCTTTCTGCATCTTTCCCATCTCACTGCCATTCCCTTCACGGCCCCAGCCCTTTATAAGACTTTTCCCATCACCTTGTCAGTTTCACTGGAAACCAGAGCAGGTGGATGGTGAAGGAAAAAGCAGTGCTGCCAATGCTCACAATCAAGGGAAAGGAGGAGGAAGTGGAGGCATGACGCACCTATTCACAGTGAACAAAGTGACACTTCTACAGGGGGTGGGGGAGAAGCTCCTCCCAGGAGTAACATCACAGCAAGGGTGAGAGACCAACCTGGCCCCATACATCAGCTGGAGAGAGAGCAGCTGTAGGGAGCTCGCATCACCCCTCCCTGCCAGAAGGAACATACAGCTCCAATTGTCAGTTCCCTGGGGTGGCAGACTCTGGCCTCGTCCATCGGTCAGAGAACCAAGGGCCAAGTTTCCCAGGAGAAACATCACGCCAAGGGGGAGACCAACCTGGCCCCATACATCAGCCAAGGAAGGAACAGCTGCAGGGAGCTTGTTTTGCCCTTCTCTGCCAGAAAAAAATAGAAAGGAAGAAAGAAAGAAAAACCTATAAGAACGTTTTGAACTAAGAACCGGTGCCTGAGTTTTGCATTCTTCCTCCTCCCTCCCAATCTCTTTTCCTTTTGTGTCATGTCTTTTAGATTGTAAGCCTGAGGGCAGGGACTGTCTTATTATTAATCTTTGTAAGCCACTCTGGGAGCCTTTTCTGGCTGAAGAGTGGGGTATAAATGCAATCAATCAATCAATCAATATGACAAAGCTGTTCCCAGTTCTGTACAACTGTACGAAAAAAATGGTAGTTGGACAGCTAAAAATACTCTGTAGATAGAACACACAACTGTTTGGCAGGGACATTTGAAAAATGCAGCAACATCAAAATGCTATTGGAAATCCACCTTCCTGCATCACCATCAGTTGATTTAACAACCTGATAAAGGTACATTTAAAACTGCTTTTTCTTAATTCTTTCATACAGCCGGAGGAAGGTTCCAAAGTGCTTTAAGTAGCATATATGAAATTGGTCTCAGAAGTGGAGGATGGACTTTACTAGGTCTTTGTCTTCAGCAAGTGAATGGCTGCCTGACACATCAGTGAGGAAAGTGAGCCTGTGCATCTTAGCTTGGGTGTGTATAGCATGGATTCGGCGCACAAGATGCAAGGGCAAGATGCTTACACCAGGAGAAAAAGCTGTAGTAGCAGACGCCTCTGTTGCGATTGCTTCTACGCAGCTAGCACAATGCATTCCCTCATTGCTGCAACTCAAAGCCTGAGCTATTAGAACTGGAAGCATTGAGTTGCTGGCAGGTAAGAAAAAGATTTGGCCACTAGTTCTCTGCAGGTCTGGGCAAGGCTGGAGAATGCAGTGGCTTATCTCCCCTCATCCATAAACATTCCTTCCGAGCCATTCATCTGTTCCCCAGATAAAGCCATGCCATTTGAATCACAAGAAGAGCAGGAACGAGAGGAATGACAGACACAAGTGATCAAGCCTCCAATCCCATCCTAGGTGTCAGACACAAGTGATCAAGCCTCCAATCCCATCCTAGGTGTCACACCTGAGGACAAAAGCCTTGGTGGGAAGTGGAGGGCGTCTGCCATGTGGCTGTGCTGACCCCCAGGGAATGACAGAATCAAAAAATGGTGAGAGAAGTGGAGGTAGTGTTACTGGGAACTGTGCAAGTTGTTTCAACTTTCTAAACTCCTTTAGAAAGGCTACTCCAGCCTTCCCCAACCTGCTACAAGTTCCAGCATTCCTGACCATTGGTCAGGCTGGCTGGGACTGCTGGGAGTTGAAGTCCAAAACATCTGGAGGGCACCAGGTTGGTTGGGGAAGGCTGGGTTACTCCAATGAAAGATACCGTCTCCCCTACTTTGCCTTTCTTTCTGTCCCGTTCCTCCGACTCCCCCCCCCCACCCTCAGAGGGCTCCTTTACCTGTTATGGTTTTCACAGGTTCACATTTTAATCTTTTGTTGTGTACCTACTAAAACTGGTGCAATTTAGAGGATACAAAGGCCTTGGCAAATTGCCCTGGTGTATTTCCACAGGGTTGGGGGGCTGGGCAGGGAAGAGATACATATGTGCATCAGATGTTGCCAGTTTAGACGATCACCACAGCCCTCATTTAAGCCACGGTGGGTTGTGGCGTGTGCTGGTGGCCATTTTGAATATTCAGCCTCTGGCAGGGGGTTGCCATGGTTTGTTGTGTTCTCTGAACCCAGGCAGCAGGGGTTGTTTGAGGGTGAAACGTGGTCTGTTGCAGGGTTATTTGAGGGTTGCTTAATCCTCAAGCAACCCCTGCCACCTGGGTATGGACGACACAACAAACCATGGCAGCCCCCCGCCGGGGCTTGAACATTCAAAATGGCCACTAGCACACGCAGCAACCCACTGTGGCTTAAATAAGCCACGGTGGACTGCGGTGATCATGCAAACCGGCACATAGTGTTGTTCCACTATGCTGACTGGGAATTATGGGAGTTGTAGCCCAATACATCTGGAGGGCACCAGGTTGGGGAAGCTTCAGCAGAGGGATCTCTTTCTTAGGACCAATTAAAATGTCACAAAATAGTAAGCGAGCTTTCAAATTCTCAGTAGCTCTGCTTCAGGCTGATGTTAAGTGAAACGGGTAGGCAGGGGGAAGGAGGGAAGAAAAGTCTGGACCGAATGCAAAAGTGTACATCTTAAATTGCTGAAACATGTGAAACAGGCCTCCCACACATTCTCTCAGTTGGCCTGAATGCAATCCTGTGGAGGAAGGGGGGGCTGGCTGGCCCGCCACACCCCCACCCTTTCCTACTCCAAAGGAACCAAGACCCTCAGAGATCTCAAGGTACCAGATTGCCAGCCTCAGCTGTCTGCAATCCTACTTGAATCTCTGTTGAGGGACTCGCCTTCAATTCTGTAACCTGGATTTAGATACTGAACTCACAGAGTACTACAAAACCCATGTGGGGTAAACCAAGACAAGGTTTATTCTGGTAGCATTTTACAACAAGATTAGGGAAATGAGAGAAGCACACAAAATAAAGAGAGAGACACTTTAGTACACAGTAATAGAGCTAAAACACAATAAAACCTGATTCCTTAATATCTCTCAGGCATACACCTATGTTACCTGAGGGTATTCTCTTCAAGGGTTAAATCCAGCACAGCCTTGCCACCCGAGGAGAACCACTCCATCTACCTGCAGGTCTGAGATGGGTAAAACTCCCACAAGGCTTGCCTTCACTAGAGCCCTCATCCAGCTCATTTCACCAGGAGCTAACTGGGGTCGGATCCTGATGCCCCCCCCCAAAGGCTTGGGGCCTCTCTTTGGCTTGCCGCCATCACCACAGCGGGTAGAACAAAGACAAACCAAAAACCACTGCTTTGGGAAATATACCTTTTCCCCCCCTCCCCTCCTCTGCTGCCTCATAGCCAATCACCATGCACCTCACCTGGCCAGGCAGGGGGAAGGGAACTCATGGCTTGAACTATTTACATATGAAAGCCCTATCCTAGGCTTTCATTTCCTCCCAGCCCCCTCAACTGGCCCCACTTGGCTTACACATGAGGAGGCGTGTGTGTGTGTGCATGCATGCAGGAACCCCCAAGGGCCCCTTTCTCCACACGCTAACTATGCACACCCCACCCCAGCCGGTTCACACCTGAGGTGTGTGTGTGTACCCCTAAAGGCTCGTTTCTCCACAAATCCTATTTCCAGCACTGTGATAAACTAGTACACAGTAGCCATTCTATGGATTCTTTTGATGTGCATAAAAACTGCTATACTTTGCCTTGCATTTCTAGCCTTGTAAGGTGGGGTTCCTGGTTTAGAAACAATTGACCAGTCCAAGCCTCTACAATATTTAGCCTGCAGCCCTATGCACACTTACCTGAGAGTAGGCATGTATAGGATTGTACTGTTCATTAAATAACCAGCCCATCATTTTAGAAGGCCTCTGGTACACCTAATTGCCATAACTCGGGGGTCCTCAAACTATGGCCCGCGGGACACATCCAGCCCGCTGGGTCTTTTCATCTGGCCCAGCGGCCGATCTAGAGGCTCCTTGTGGGTGAAGGGGAGGAGGGGTGGCTGAGCTGGCGGTGGGGTGCGGGGGCGCCCGCCCGCCTCCCGCATGCCCGCCTCCCTGCAGGCTAAGGGGAGGCTGAGCCGGCGATGGGGCGCGGGCTGCCCACCCGCTGTCTTCTGCGGGGGTAAGGGGAGATGGGGCGGCTGAACCGGTGGCGGGGCGCAGGCCGCCTGCCTGCCCGCCGCCCTGCGTCTCCTGTGGGGGGGGAAGGGGAGGAGTGGCGGCTGAGCTGGTGGCGGGCTGCCCGTCCGCCTCCCTGCAGGATAAGGGGAGGCTGAGCCGGCGGCGGGGCACGGGCCACCCGCCCGCTCGTTGCCCTGCATCTCCTGCGGGGGGGGGAAGAGGAGGAGTGGCGGCTGAGCTGGCGGCGGGGCATGGGCCGCCCGCCCGCTGTCTTCTGCGGGGGTAAGGGGAGGAGGGGCGGCTGAACCGGCAGTGGGGCGCGGGTGGTGGTGGTGATAGTGGAGGAACAAGCCCGGTGGCGGCCTGGGCGGCAGCAGCACCACCAGTTCGGGTGCCTCCTCCTGAGGCGACAGCGAGGCGCTGCCGCTCAGCCTGGCCAGTGAAGAAGGCTCGGCCATGCCCAGAGGAGGAGGCGAGGAGGGAGAGGAGGAGGAGGGAGGCGACAAGCAGGAGCAGCCGGTGGAGGACGACGAGGAGGTGGAGGCGGGGGTCCTGGCTGGGCCCCACCAGCGACGGCCGCCACAATGAGTAACAACCAGCAGCAGCCCCCGCCGCAGCAGCGGGTCACCAACATGGGCTCCATGCTGCTCACCCCGCAAGAGAACGAGAGCCTCTTCGGCTTCCTCTACAAGAAATGCGTGGTGAGTGAAGGAGGCTTCTCCAGGCCGGCTGGGCCTGCCTGCCTGCTCTGGGTAGGTGGGTGGGGAGGCTAAGGCAAAAGCAGTTGGTGGGCACTGTAGGGGCTGGGATGCAGAGGAAGGGAAGCATTTGCTCCTGCGGCGTGTGCAGAGCCGCAAAGCGGGTTGGATCCCGATTGAGTCCTACTCCAGAGTAGACCCATTGAAATCAGTGGGGCTGCGGTTACTCTTAACTGCAGTCCCATTGGTTTCGGTGGGTCTACTCTGGAGTAGGACTCAATCAGGATCCAACCCTGAGTCTAGGAACAGGAGGAGCAAGGCTCAGTGTGAGTGGAGGGTTTCGGGGTACGTGTGTGTGACTTCTTAGTGTGTGTGTGTGTGTGTGAAAGTTATAATAACTTTCCATTCAATCAAGTAAAAAAAAAGGACCCGGGTCCTTTTTTTTTTTACTTGATCCATTCATTCATTTTTCAAACTATAGTCCGGCCTCCCAACGGTCTGAGGGACAATGAACTGGCCCCCTGTTTAAAAAGTTTGAGGACCCCTGCCATAGCTGAACAAGCAGTCTCTATTCAAGAATACTAACTGACATCAAGGGCCCTGTGGGAAGGAAGGAGGAGCAAGGGAGGCAGGAGCAGGCAAAGGGATCATCGGGGCCTGCTCCAGCATAGCCTCCAATTGCCCCGAAAATGCCGGGACCTTCATGAAAACCCTTAAGCCATCACAGCTTCTCACTTTGTCATACAGAGTCCCAAATTCCCCTGCCTCCTACAACTGCAAGCTACTTTATTTATTTTAATTATTTATTTATTATATTTATACCCCGCCTTTTTTCCTGCAAGGAACCCAAGGCGGCTTATACAATCCTCCTCCTTCTCTCCATTTTATCCTCACAGCAACCCTGTGAGGTAGGTTAGGCTGAGAGTCAGTGACTGGCCCAAAGTCACCCAGTGAGTTTCATGGCTGAGCGGGGACTAGAACCCTTTAAGTTCCTCTTAAAGGGGCCATGGGCAAAATTGCAGCTAAGCTTGCAGTTTTAGCTTAGCTGCAATTTTGCCCATTGCCCCTTTAAGAGTAGCTTTCTGCTTAGGCTCAGACAGGGAAAGGTATTAGTTGGGTGAAAAGAAAAGGAAGGGGAGGCTGCATCCACTGGCCTGGACTGATTGAATGGTGAATGGGGAGATTTATCACATGATTACCTTACTTAAACCCTTAATTGTTGATATCTGGTGTTTTTCATGGGGGGCGGGGTGTCAGTGCTTGCAGGGCAATCTTTCTTTTTGTTTTAAAATTGTCAGGATTGGCACAAATTCAACAGGTGAGGCTTACCCACCCACCCCACACTCCCAAACATGGAGCTTCAGAGAGAAGGGGAAGTTTCTTGCATTTCTTTCTGACACTGTACCTCACCTGTTAGAGGCACAGAGTCAGCTCTATTAGGAAATAAAATCTTTGGCAATATAAAGATAGGAATCATGTGATAAATTCCCTCATTCACCTCTCCCTCTGCGGGTGCACACACACACACACACACCCTCACCCTCCTGTCTGTTCCTTCCCTGCTCTCTTTCTCTCCCTGGGCAATCACATCTCCTGTGTGTGTGTGTGTGTGTGTTCTAGCCGACCAGGCTGTGGCATGCCCCACTGGGGCCAGCAGTACACGAAATTTAAAATGATTAAAACATTCAGTACACAAAGTTTAAAAAAATACATACGTATGCACATATAGGCAGTCTAAAATATTAATATCATAGCAAAAATTTACACTGTTGTTAAAAGAATATTCATTATCAAAATACATATTAAAACTTAATTAAATTTCAGGTCTGTAGACGAGTTTAAAAGCTTGTTTCTCTTGGCCAAGGCCAATTTGACAAATTTTGCAGTGTGGAGAGAAATATAGTAATCAACTCCAGCTAACAAAAAGGTAATTTTACTACAGTAATACCTCGGATTACAAGTAACTTGGTTTGAGAGTGTTTTGCAAGACAAGCAAATTTTTAAATATTTATTTAAATTTTTTTGACTTGATATACAAGCGACATCTTGCAATACAAGTACTGTAGTACGGCTTAAATTAAAAAATCTGTACACATTTTTTGGGGGGGATTTTGTTTTGATAAAAGAGTGTTTTGGATTACGTTTCCGGAATGAATTATGCTCTCAATCCAAGGCATGGCTGTAGTAGGAGATGCATCATTTAAAACGTCTATGAGGGGGGCAAAGGTATTGACCTCTCAGGTATATATAAAATGGACAATCTAGTAAAAAGTGTTTGAGGTCCTCTATTTGCTTGCAGCCAAGGGGGCATTTGTCTTTCTGATTTGGGTAGGCCAGCATATCGTCCCAGAACATCCGTAAAATGTACAACATTCAATCTACATTTAATTTTAAAAACCCTTGAGATCATATGGGCACTCAAAGGACAAGTATGCCGGCAACTTCCCTGGTGCAGTAGGGAAGTTATGGTAAAATATATTAGAACAACAATTAAGCACCAGCCTAGAGCTGGTTTGAAAATCTTTTTCTCCCAGTTGCCTTGCTACTTCCCTCCGTGCACCATTATAGCCTCTTGCCACTAAGTAGCCCACCGAAAGGGCCAATTCTGATACAAGCCTGTAGGTTGCGATGGCCCAAGAAGCTTGACTCATCTCCTCATAGGCCATTCATACTAGGGGCGGGGCCAGCCAGAAGATAATCTTGAGCCAGTAGTAAATAGCTATTTTCTGAGCTAGAATTCTAACCGAGCAGCAAGCTGTCTCCATTTGTACTGTTGCCTTGGGGGTTGATCTGGGGACCCCGCCCAAAGCTCTTGTTAAAAATTTGTGTTGTTCCGAATCCAGCACTGAGGTGTCAGAGTAAGCCCATATGGCTGCTCCGTACAATAGTTGCGGCAAAACTTTGGATTTATAAAGTTCAAGAACGGGGCAATACCGGGCTCCCAGCTAAACCAGCCGCAAGGCCGATAATGGCATTTGATGTTGCCCCTGCTGATGTTGCAGCAGATTTTAGGTGAGGAGTCCAAGACATAGTTTTATTAAATGTCACCCCTAAATATTTATAAGCAGAGACTTGTTCCAGCTGGTGGTTATCTAGCTGCCATGAAAATCTCTGTCTTCTCTTGCCAAAACCCACTATTTTTTGTTTTAGATTGGTTTACTGTCAAGAATTCCTTCTTGCAGTAAGTCCCCAAAGCTCTCAGTAACCTTCGCAGCCCTACCTGCGTGTATGATAATAGGATGGCAAAGGTATAATAGAGATACCTTTGCCTCCTATGCTAGGAGGGAAGAACTCTCCCTGGGCAGCCATTTGAGCCTAAGCAGAGCTATCTTAAAGGGGCCATGGGCAAAATTGCAGTGAAGCTAAAAGTTTTAGCTTCTCTGCAATTTTGCCCATGGCTCCTTTAAGTAGCTTGCAGTTGCAGGAGGCAGGGGAATTCGGGACTCTGCATAACAAAGTGAGAAGCCTTGACGTCCTAAGGGATTTTGGGAAGGTCCTGGCATTCAGGGCAGTTGGAGACTATGCCATATTGGGAGACTATGCCATATTGGGAGCCCAGGAGGGCTGAATTTGGCTCCCAGGCCTGAGGGTCCACACCCCTGTTCTGCTTAGTGATAAGACTAGACTTCCTCCACCACTTTATAACCAAACCAGCATGCACCTGGCCAGTCACACACACACTCATGTCTGGTTTGTCCCTGAGTCCCACTGAAAGCATACCTTAGTCATGCACGTCTTGTTCCATTGGGTGAAATTGGACTCAATCATGACTAATTTTAGGTGGATCGGAGCCCTTTGTCTTCACCAGGTTGTTGCATGGATGGAAACAATTTTAAGGGAACTCTGCAAAACAAACCCAGAATAGAGACAAGGATTTCACATCATTAGCAATACCTTTGTTCTTAGTCTCCAGTCTCCTGAATGCACAATTTCAGTAGCTTCAAATGTTACTCCTGGGACATAGTTTTATGGCTGGTGGGTTTGTTAATCTCCTCTGAAACATCCCTTATTAGAAAGACTTAGGTTGCAGAGGTCACTGATCTGCCTTTGACTTATTTTGTTTTGTTCTGTTTTTATATTAGTGGAAGACCGACAACTTGGTCTTCTGCGTGGGTTCAATGCTAAGGGGGTAGCGAGCCCTGGGGCGGGCCTTCTCCGAGGTCCGCCCCAGGGCTCACCCTTAGCCCAGAACAAAGGGATAACTTATAGCCACAAAAGTATCTTTTAGAAAACAAATTTATTTACAAAATTACCTTCACAAACCCAGACCCACGCCAGCAATACAGCTTATCAGTACGGTACAAAGTAGCAAGCAAAAGCCTCAAGGACAACGTGATTTCAGGGCTCTCAGCTAGTTAGTTTAGCTCGGGTCCCGGCAGAGGCCCGGTCAACCGCACGCTGCTAGCTGGGTTCCCGGCGGGGTCCGGTCTACCCAAGCGGCTAGCTGGGTTCCCGGCGGAGGCCCGGTCTACCCAAGCGGCTTGTGAGTGATTTCAGCTTGGTTTCCCGGGGGTCCGGTCAATCCAAGCGGCCAGTGATTTCAGCTTGGTTTCCCGGGGGTCCGGTCAACCCAAGCGGCCAGTGATTTCAGCTTGGTTTCCCGGGGTTGCTGATCCTTCGTCCCCTTACCCCAGGCATGGGCAAGATTGCTGATCAGGTCCAGAGAAAAGTTCCCTTGTGCAGGGTGTTTTATACCTTGGTGTTTCAGGTAGCCCCTCCCTCCATGATCAGGTGGGTTGACACCCTCCCTGAGGGGCGGCCTTTTGGGTCAGGTGGGGTGACGCCTCCCCCCCCCCCCCCGGTGGGATGGGGTCCCTTTGAAGCCACTTGCTTAATGGTCCCATCCTATGGTGTTGAGTGGCCATTTCTTAGGGGGCCGAAGCGTCTGCCCTGGAGAGGTATTCAAGTCTTATGTAGATGGGGCTGATATGCAAGAGCATTGACAAACCTGGTGATGCTTCCTGCCTTCCCCCCTGGGGTGATTCTATGTAGATGTTGTTTGTCCCCTTTGGCATCTGTGGAGACTGGTTGTCTCCCCCCCCCCCCCCGGTCTCCTTCCCCCCTCCTTGGTGAGTGTGTGTGTGTCAGGCAGGGGGCTTAGGTTGGCTTTCTCCACAATATTGCTTTCATTTAATTATGCCAGCAGGCAGCTCCTGCCTCCTCGTCCTGACATGCACGTAAGTAGATCATGACCTAGAACCCAGCTTGAGAATTCAGGATCTTGTGGGCAACGCATACTGTGACCCTCCTAGTAAACCATTCTTGTGCATTCCCTTCCTCCAAGGGCAGGGTGTGTGGATTTTGCAGAGTCACTTTCAGGATTATTGAGGATCCTGCTTCGGGAAATGGTAATTGCAGGAGAGGGCAGAACAGAGAAGAAGATGATGAGGAGGACAATCATGGGAATGAGGTCAGCTTTTAAGCATAGGCTGAAAAAAGTGTCCCAGGTAGACATTTCAGCAGAATGCCCTGGTTGTGCATCACGTTGCAAGCTATGGAAAGAAGTTATAGGAACCCGCTTCCCCACCCACCTTCAATGGGGAGGGAACTGTGGCACAGTAGTAGAGCACACACTTCACTTGCCAAAGGTCTCAGCCTCCGTCCCTGACATCTCCCAGTAAATGAAGGCTTAGCTTAGTTACTGGCAGCAAGAGCTGTAAACTAAAATATGCTCGTGTTTTGGCCCCACCCCTTTTGCCTTCAGCTCCACCCACCACTGGAATGTGGCCCTCGAGAGCTTCTCTGAAATGGAATTCTGCCCTTGGGCTGAAAGAGGCTCAACACCCCTGTGATAGACTAATGTTCTGAACTTGTTATAAGGCAGCATCCTATGTGCATATACAGCTACCTTCCTGATAAGAAAATCCTATGAAGGAGAGATCGATCGCGCACACACTCACATTCTCTCTCTCTCTCTCTCTCTCTCTCTCTCTCTCTCACACACACACACACACACACACACACACACACACGCACACGTTATTGCTGGAAGGCACTGAGATGAAGTATGGGTTTGTTTTTCCATCCTTTCAAGCTTTCTTGGTCACTCCTTTTTCTGCTAGAGGTGGGGTTTGATAGCTTATCAGCAACACTGTATGGGCAGGAATTGCATGTGGATTCTTCTCATACCCCAGCTCTGCTCCAGATTTCAGAAGCTGAACTCATCCTATAAATATGCACATAGGGCAAAAGCTGTATGTGGCCAGACGCTTGCATTTCACCTTTGTGACCGGAGGCAGCAGGTATATTGTTTGAAACGTTAGGTTCTTTAACTCTGCACAATTGTTCCATTACTAGGGAGTCTTTGTTAACATTCTGTCCCGCTTTTGTATGGCAGGATGTGGGTGGGTAAGGGAGCCAGGCCCGGAGATGTCTCTTAATGACTCAGAACAATGACCCTCTGAGTATAAACTGGTTGGGCCAGTCCATGGCTGGGCTGTTGTGTGAGAGTTCAAAGGCCCAATTACATGTTAAAAGGAAATACAACCTGGCTACAAAACATGTCTCAGTGCCCTCCAGCGATAACAGTGGATTTTAAAACAGGAGGCAGTTTTAACTCCTGGCTTCCTTGGAGTTCAGGCTAGTTAGTCAGAGGTTTGGAGAGCAGCAGCAGCAGCAGCAGCAGCATGCTTTCACACTCCCAAAATCCACATAGTGTAACACCTTTATTAGGCCAGCTCAAAAAGGTATCCCAAAATGTGCAAACTTTCAAGATCTCCAAATGGCAAGATGTTACAAAAGAGATCTCAAAAGCTCATGCATCTTTTGTGATCTTTGAGTTGGCCTAATAAAGGTATTGCACTATATGGATTTTGGATTATTATTTTTTTATTATGGCCAACATGCCTACCTTTGGTTTTTTGTATGCTTTCAAATGTGCTCATTCCCTGCATTCCAGCAAAACACTCTTATATGTTGAGAAATACCACACTTGGAGGCCTTCGGGTTGGGAGAGATCTGTTTATCCACAATAAGGTATCACTTACTGCAGTGTTCTCCAACCTTGGGTCCCCAGATGTTTTTGGCCTACAACTCCCAGCATGCCCCAGCCAGCTATGCTGGCTGGGGCATGCTGGGAGTTGTAGGTCAAAAACATCTGGGGACCCAAGGTTGGAGAACACTGACTTACTGGGACAGTCACACACAGCAGCAAGGTTATAGCAGATTATGAAATCACTAGTCTGTTCCTCCAGCTACTGGTCACCAGTCTAACCACACTGTGAGGCAGGCCAGTATTAGTCCCCCCATATTACATGCTGTGCAGTTGCCTATGGTAAACATTAGTATCTCTACAGTCGCAGCACACAGACGAGGCCCTCTGAACACCCCTCAAAATGGGGATATGAATAGTTTTGGAATTGCTCCATCTGGCCATTGGACACCTGCAGTTATTTTTCTCCCCCAATCAATCTCAGAGAACTTTTTCAAACTCCCCAATATCAGGTGTGTATGGAGGGTGGGGGGGGGAGAATACTTTCACTTTGTGGCACATTTCTTTCTTTTTAAGAATGTCTAAACTGCTACAACAGTGACTGAAATAGCAAGGTATAGAACAGTAAGAGTGAGCACCCGAGTATATACCCATTGGTTTTATTTTCTTATATTATACCTTCCTGACTGCTGAACTATGGCTACATGCAACATCTTGACATGCATAACATTCATTGGACACATGACATCAAAAATTTATGCAATTGAGAGCACATGCATTTACATATCATCTACCCCCCCCTCACCCCAATCACTGGCACACGACCTAAACATGATGAGACCCACAGTGACGCACCAGCAAGTGCATACCCTTGCAGAAAGCACACCTCCACACATCAAAGTGGCTCACATATGCACTATAATCCCATGGCTTGCTCCCAACCACATGTCTTACACATGTAGAATTACAAGCCACACAGCCCATGCACCTCACTAGAAATTCATCGATTCAACACATTTATTTATTTATTTATTATATTTATACCCCGCCTTTTTTTCCTGCAAGGAACCCAAGGCGGCTTACATAATCCTCCTCCTCCTCCTCTCCATTTTATCCTCACAACAGCCCTGTGAGGTAGGTTAGTCTGAGAGTCAGTGACTGGCCCAAAGTCACCCAGTGAGTTTCATGGCCGAGCGGGGACTAGAACCCGGATCTCCCGAGTCCCAGTCCAGCACTCTCACCACTACGCCACACTGGCTCCACACATACGCAACTGCAATCAACTATTCACTAACAAAAAAATATAGGCCCATTTCAACTGTGCATATCAAGCAAATACACATTGAATTAACATGTACAATGCCACTGAAAACACACAAACCCATTTCACACACTTACAACCAAAACAAACAATGAGCCATAACTACTACTACTACTACTACTAATAATAATTATTATTATTATTACATTTATATACCACCTTTTCCCCTCTTACAAGGAACCCAAGGCAGCTTACATAATCCTCCTCTCCATTTTATCCTCAGAACAACACTGTGAGGTAGTTTAGGCTGAGAGTCAGTGACTGGCCCAAAGTCACCCAGTGAGCATCATGGTCGAGTGGGGACTAGAACCCGGATCTCCGGAGTCCCAGGCCAACACTCTCACCACTGCGCCACACACTTTACAAGTATTTATCAGGATGACAGATGCTATTCCAGTTCCTGGCACTGGTGGTGCAATCCTAGCGAGACAAGCTGTGGCCAGCTTATCCATTTCTTTTCTGTGTTCATGTAGGATGGTGCCCACTTATCTCCACAGTACATGACTTGGCGGGGCTGCCACTGCACGCTATGGTCACATAATCATAGATCAGTGCAATTATATGTTTATTTGGCACTGTCTGTCATTGTCAGCAGAAACCACTATTTCAGGCTTTCCTGTGCTGTTGCTATGCTCAGTAGCGCCCTAAAAGGTCTGCTTGTCAGTCTTACGCAATTGCGGTATTGTCATTTGACCATCTGATTAGAAGAACATACGGATAGAAAGTCTCCTCTTCAAATCCCTCCTCAGCCACGAACTCAATCATTTAATGTAAAACAGGAGTGGGCAACTTGTGGCCTAAAACTCCCCATCTGCCCTAGCCAGCATAGCCAATGGTGAGAGATGATGGGAGTTGTAGGCCAAAACATCTGGAGGGCCACAAGTTGCCCACTTCTGATGTAAAGCAACACCACTGGATGGCCGGTCCTTTGTTCTTGGCACGCACGCTGTGCCTTTTACAATTGCATCCCAAGCTCCCAAGACATCATGCCACCTGAGGCAGTGGGGTGGACCTGCTGCCTCTCCCTCCTTTAATTGTTTTGTTACTGTGTTCCAGCACCTGTGCTGTCGCTGAAGGCAGGAAATACAGTTTAAACTTTTTAACAGTCTCTGTTTGAAATTTAAACAGTCTTTGCCGCCATCACAGCAAAGCAGTGGCAGTGTGGGCACTCTCCGGACCCACTTCGCCCATAATGCCTTGCCCTGAGGAAGGACCCTTTCCTCAGAGCATGACACTGAAGGGCGAGGTAGCCCTGGAAACGGCAGAAGAGAGCTAATGAAAATGGGGCTCCGGACTTGTAAACAGATAAACAGTAGCTGGGGCAGCTTTCCCCAACTGGGTGTTCTCCAGACATTGCGGACTAAACCTCCCATCAGCCCCAGGCAGTGTGGCCCATGGTCAGGGATGATGGGGGCTGTAGTCCAAAGCATCTGGAGGGCGCCAGGTTGGGGAAGGCTGAGGTGAAGGAACAGACCAGGGACATTTTTCTCGCTCTCTGATAATACTAGAACCCAGGGTCATCCCGTGAGGCTGATTGGTGGGAGATTCAGGAGAAGATAAAAGGAAGGTCTTCTACACACAGCACAGAGTTAAACTATGGAATTCACTTCCAAAGATGTACTGATGGCCACCAATTTGGAGGGCTTTAAAGTGGGATTGGACAAATTCCTGGAGGAGAAGGGTATCAATGGCTATATGCTACCTCCTGTATCAGGGGCAGGATGCCTCTGCGCACCAGTTGCTGGGGAACATGGGTGCTGTTGCACTCATGTCCTGCTTGTGGGATCCCATGGGCAGCTGGTTGAACAGAATGCAGGGCTAGATGGACTCGTGGTCTGATCCGGCATGGCTCTTCTTATATTCCTATGTCATTAATCTGGTTAGCCAATAGAGGGGCATTTTCAGCCTCTCTCCAGGATTGCTGATTGTAGCCAATTTTCAAGTACTTGTATAAAACAAGGATGGGAGGCATGTGAACATCCAGATGTTTTGGCTTACAACTCCCTCACCATTGGCTATGCTGGCAAGGGCTGATGGGAGTTGCAAGCCCAAGCATCTGGAGGGCCACAAATTGCTCCCTCCTGATATAAAAAACAATTACAGCGACAATTCTTTTTTCTACTGCTATTGACTGAGTAACCACTGGGACTCAGGGAAATCTGAAATTAAGACAAAATTTCCATTCCTGTTGATCCACGAATCTGACTTTGCTCTTCAGTGCCGGGTTCAGTGTGCACAGAGTTAATATCGCTGGGCAGCTACACGTATAATTAGTTAGTCCAACCATAACATCGACTTTAAACACAGAATTAATTTAAAAGGGATTTCTGATTGATGGCGTTCTTTTGTTTTTCAGCTCCCACCCCCTCATTAAAAAAAGAAAGAAAGAAAGAAAGAAAGAAAAAGGAAAAAGACATTTGATATGGGGAAATGGCTATTCTCACCCACCATTTCCCCCGGGTTGAAGAACCCTGCAAAGCTTCATGACAGGTTAGCTTGCCGCCTTCTGGGGGCTGCTAACAGTCTGGTTTCCCCAAGCTGTTTTTGTTGTTTTGCACGGACGAGAGGAGAACGAGAGGCTGGAAGTGAGTCTGAGGGGGCTTATTAAGCAAATATGTAGCACCCATATGGCATCTCTATTTAGGGAGACATGGCACAGACATAGCCAACCGCTCCCTTAGTGACTCAGGGCAAAAGCACCCAAGCCTTTCCCTCTCAGAGCGCTGCCGCGCGCTGGATAGAGCACAGTTGGAGCTGAACACTGGAGATCCCATCGTATGCCGTGCCCCCTCCCCGATCCACAGTGCCCACCCCGCCCCTTCGCCCACCCCCAGCACGGTTCTGTGCCTGCTCTCCCACCGCTGCAGGCCGTCCTCCTGACGCTGCTGCCCTGGAGTCTGGCACGTCTCACACACAACGAGAGACGGAGAGATGTAAGATGAGCTCCGTCCAATTCCAGGGACTAGGATTTTGGTGCCACTGAGTCAGACAAGAGGCGTGCAGGAGACCTGCGGAAGGGGGTGGGGTGAGAGGGAGAGCCGCTAAAAATACCCCAGAGGAGCAACACAGAAGGAGACGTGCAGAGAACACAGAAAGACAAGGGCAGAGAAAGGCACTCCTGAGATCTGCTGCCGTTCTGCCCAATCGCCGCTGAGCCATCCGGTTCAACTTCAGTTATTTCCCCCAGATACACACCCTGACTTGCTGGGACTAATAAATATGCATGCTGTTCTGCCTATCCACCAAAGTCCAGTGCAAAGCCCAATACGCTGCCTGACAGCCATGATTACAGACTGGCTTTCCTGCTATGCAGAGGCCACCCTTTTCAATTCGCATAGCCCAACACCACCAGATATGCCTTGGACTGAGCCCTTTCTAATCAAGGCTGCCTGATACACACAGCAGCTCTGTATATGTCGTCTTCCAAAGTCGCCTGTTGCAATGTTATTATGTCTCACTGTATGCATTGCTATTCCCCCCATGCTTTTTTCCCTTTTCTTTTGCTAGAGTACCATCTTCAGGAGCTCCATGGCCATCTTTTCCAGAAGAGATGCTATGGTGGAAAGAAAGTGGTTGGCAGATAAAGATGGTCAGGTATTGTGGGTAGATAGAAACATAGAATAGTAGAGTTGGAAGGGGCCTATAAGGCCATCGAGTCCAACCCCCTGCTCAATGCAGGAGAACAGACTGCCCAGGCAGTCACCAATTGACAGGCAGTCACCCATCCAAGCACTGACCCAACTCATACCTGCTTAGCTTCAGCATGTGGCCTGCATTATGTGCTTTCGATGCCACCTGTGGCACCCTGGTTTCTGGAGACCAGGGGCCAGGTCAGTCTTTCTTGCACCACTATGATAGTTGGTGAGAGCAGGGAGCTTCAGGGCCTCCAGCCAGAAGCTAGCAGACAGTTCTGGTGGGTCAGGAAATAATCAGGCAATTCACAAGCTCCATTAGCACACCCTTCTTCCTTATCCAACCCCTAGGCCCCCTAAGCAATTCAGCCTGAGCACTTTGGTGTGAGAAATTGATCTGGAACGTTCTGCTAAGAACCGGGCCTCTCTGCTATAGTACTTCCCTTGGTCCCTGAGAGCCTAGTCCAGAGTCCCACGCAATCTTTTTGGATTCTGTACTTGGCTGTGTGACTACCTGCTTCAACTCCTGTTCTCAACTTTGTTGTGATGTGTATCACAATCACCAGCTGCAGCACATTGTTTACACTTGGAGAGGAACAGAATGGCGGTAAACAAGTGTGTTGTGTCTTTCTACTTTCCCGTGGTCTTTCTCATGGGAAAGCTAGATCCTAGGATCATTATGAGCTAGTTACATGGTTTGTATGTTCTGAATGACGTGCTAACTTGTTTTTCTGTCCTGAAGCCATTTTAGAGAAGAGCAGGACTGCTTTCTCTATTCTTTCTCTCTTCTGGCTATTGCTTGCTGGACTTAGCAACAATGTAACGTCTTTGCTGAGGTGGAGTGAAGCTCAAACCTACTCCACTGGAACTAATGCTTGCTATGCATTGTACTCTGCACATGGACTGTAACTAGGAAATGTATACTCTGTAGAATATTACTTGCTAAGTAAATAAACAGGTAGAAATAGACCTGTGGAGTTACAGAGTGTTTCCTCGCTACTTGGATTAATCTGCAAACCGGGGAAGCTACAAGTTGGAGTCGGATTACAGGCAAGCTGGCTGGCAGCTGCAAACAGACACGCTGGAACGCTGCGCAGAGGGGGGGTGAGATCTGGAGATCTGTGTGTAGAAAAATGGGCCTCTATGCACAGACAGGATTTTAATTCTCCCATCCAGCACACGCGGAGCTCTGCTATCACTCACGCGCCTTCAAACTTCCCCTTTGGGCAGCCAGACTGCAAAAGAGGACCGGGCTCCTACACCTTTAGGGGTTGTGGAGAAAGGGTGGGTTCGGCAAGGGTCACTGTTGTGCGAGTGGCGCCTGCTGAAATCCCCTCTTCTACACAGCAGTGAAAGGTGCAAGAGCCTGGTCCTCTTTTGCATCCAACCACTCTACTCCCGGATGCCCTAGCTCAGCCTGGTGCCCTCCAGATGTTTTGGACTACAACTCCCAGCCTTCCTGACCATTGGCCATGCTGGCTGGGGCTGATCGAAGCTGAAGTCCAAAACATCTGGAGGGCACCAGGCTGAGGAAGACTGCCCCAGTATCACACAGGTATGCTCCTGCCCAAGATTAAGGGTACTAGCCCAAAGATGCGACTCTGGAATAAAAATCCATGCTCCTTCAGCCCTGGGGGGCCTGGCGGAAACCTACTGCTGATTGTTCCCACTCTGCTCAGCTTGATGCAGCCTGGGAAAGCAGTGAGTGTTTGCTCAGCTGCTAGCTGAGGAAAAGAAATTGTTTCTGTGGGGAAAGAATGCAGTAGTGTAGGAGCAGGTGGTGGCGAGACACTGTCCCTACTCAGTGTGTGACTGTGCTGCAGGCCAGTAGGGGCCCTTCTTAACCCATTATGAGAGATGCCAACTCTTTTCCTGTCAAGGTTCTTGTGCCTTTAACATTAGCATGACTGGCAGAATCTGGAAATCCTACAGGCTAAGCATGTAATTGCTTCTCTATTTCTGAATTCTTTCTTGTACATTTCTGAATTCTTTCTTACCCTTAAAGGCAGAGGAGCCTTGTCTGGTGGGGGGGGGGAGGAGTCAGGGGGGGATTCTTGGAGGCCAGCTCCTCTCTCTCTCTCTTTATTTATTTATTTATTTATTATATTTATACCCCGCCAAGGCGGCTTACATAATCCTCCTCCTCTCCATTTTATCCTCACAACAACCCTGTGAGGTAGGTTAGGCTGAGAGTCAGTGACTGGCCCAAAGTCACCCCGTGAGTTTCGTGGCCGAGCGGGGACTAGAACCCGGATCTCCCGAGTCCCAGTCCAACACTCTCACCGCTATGCCACACTGGCTCTCTCTTGTTGTTGTGCCTCAAACAACGGCTGCTACAACAGCACCGTTCCCTTTTGTGCTGGTGTGAGAAAACACTGCCACAGACAGCTTAACCGGCCAGTTCCCCCTGGTAATAGTTTTCCAGGCAGTCCACCCTTACTCCTCTGTTAAAAAAAGCAAGTGGTGGGTTCTCTTATTCCCAGCAATATTTACCAGGCTCTCTCATTCCTGCTGCAATGGGATTAGCCTGACAAGCAACAGTGAGTCTTAATGCCTGGAGAATCCCCAAGTCAGCACTGAGAAAGGGCAGAATGAGGCGTACTGCGTTCCTTAGGCCGGGGGCAGCAGGAGCCGGGCCTGCGCCTGCACGCACAGTAGGACAATGGCAGTATTGACTAGGGGACATTTCAAGAATGTGCCCAAGATCCTCATGCGGCACCCACAGAGATAAACATACTCCAGAGTGCACATTGAGCCTAGCCCACCCCCCCTCCAGCTCCATGCGGGCCATGACCTTTTACCCACGCCCCTTGCTCCAGGCGCTGCTGCAGAACCCAGTCCCATTCAACCCTGCCCCTTGTCCTTTCTTCTTGAAGGTCTTCTCAGCTTCCATGCTCCAATGTCCCCTTGACTCCTTTCCTCATGCATTTGCAGATGATGATATCCCTCTAGTGGCCACTGAGACAGGATGGAACCACTGTACCCCCACACACCCCATTCCTCCAGTGGGTCCTGCCATCACCTCTCCTGCCTGCTGAGGTTGACAGGACCACTTTTGCCCCACAGCAGGTGGGGTAGGCAACTGGTGGAGGAAAAGGGCTGGAGCCACAGTGGCACCATCATCCCTGCCTCAGAGCTTTTTAATAATGTGTAGGCAACCATTCAGAGGCAAGGATCTGGCAGCTCTTCGGGAAAGTGAGCCCCTGTGTTTTGGATCAAGAATGTGAACTATGTGCACAGAAAGAATTGCTCCACCCCCAGTGGGACTAGGAACAGACTTCTGGGTGTGCAGACTGGCCACTGATCATGAGTGGTCTTCACCCAGAGACAGTGGCCATGGCTTTAAAGGCCTGAGGTGCTGAGACAGGATGGAGTTGCCGTGTGTCTTCCACATGGTTTCTCCACTGACTGCCTCACCCACCTGTTCTCTATTTCTCATCTTCCTCGAGATGCCACTCTGCTCTTGTCTTCCCATTGTTCCTCTTAACCCCCCACTCCTTTGCCCACTTTCATTCTCTCAGTCTGGTCTTCTGCAATTGTTTCTCCGAGGTCCCCAGGACTTCACCCTTAGCCCCCAGGATACTTATAGCCACAAAAGTATCTTTTATAACAAGTTTTTACAAACACCTTCACAAACCCAAAGCTTGGTTTCCCGGGGGTCCGGTCAACCCAAGCGGCCAGTGATTTCAGCTAGCTGGAGCACGCCGGGTGCTGCTACCCGGGGTTGCTGATCCCTTCGTTCCCTTACCCCAAGCATGGGGCAAGATTGCTGATCAGGTCCAACAACTCAGTTCCCTTGCGCAGGGTGTTTTATACCTTGGGTTTCAGGTAGCCCCTCCCTCCGTAATCAGGTGGGTGGCCAATCAGGTGGGTTGCCACCCTCCTCAGGTGGGTGGCCAATCAGGTGGGTTGCCACCCTCCCTGAGGGGCGGCCTTTTGGGTCAGGTGGGGTGACGCCTTCCCCCTGTGGGGTGGGGTCCCTTTGAAGCCACTTGCTTAATGGTCCCATCCTGTGGTGTTGAATGGTCATTTCTTATGGGTGCCGAAGTGTCTGCTCTGGCGAGGTATTCAAGTCTTATGTAGATGGGGCTGATATACGAGAGCATTGATGAACCTGGGGATGCTTCCTGCCTTCCCCCCTGGGGTGATTCTATGCAGATGTTGTTTGTCCCCTTTGGCTCTGTGGAGACTGGCTGTCCCCCCCCCTGGGTCGTCCTCCCCCACCTTGGTAGTGTGTGTGTGTCAGAGGGGTTTTAGGTTGGCTTCTCCACACTCTCTCATTCTGCTCACTCTCCTCTATCTCCAAGCTCTCCATCTACTGTCTGAGTTCCCTTCTCGCAGTGGCCACATCCCTTTGACCCAACTTCTTCCCTTTTCCAAGTCCCCTACTTCCTCTGCCCCTCATTTCTTGGCTCACTGCTGCTTTAGGCCTCTCTCCTCTACCATGAGATGCTTCTTTCTGCCCAGGGCTGGCTCCAACTTTGAGGAGACCCTCACCAAAGTGTCCTCTGGTCCTCCTATATCATTACCTGCCCCCCATGGTTGATTCTCTCTCTCTCTCTCTCTCTCTCTCTCTCTCTCTCTCTCTCTCTCTCTCACACACACACACACACACACACACACCCAGCAGTTACTCAGAACTGTCTCCATCCTTAGGTGAGACATACAGGTTCTTTGGGAAAAAGTAGAAAGAAACTAAATTGTTTTTATATTTTAAAACAGTTGGAGATCATTTTAGATGGCATACTAGGTGCGGTCTGAAATTATCACAGTGCTTGGTAGAGCCCAATTTGAATGTCTGCAACCTCCTCCCACATTTTGTCTTAAGACTCTGACCATGCAGACTTCGTGACTTCAGCGTCCTCAGTCAGCCTTTTCTTTTCTTTCCTCTCCCTACCCCAACCTGTTTTTTGTAACATCTTGACTGAAGATCACAAAAGCTTGCACATTTTGGTGATCTTTGAGTTGACCAAATTAAGATTTCAAAATCATGGTTGCCCAACTTGCCTTCTTCCAGATTTGTTAAGTTCAAGACCATTAGATTAAAACTCATAGTACTAGTGGAAGCTCTTTGAGAAAGGCTCACATGAAAGCAATGTACCCAAAGGGTAAACAGCTAGCAGCCAGAATCTCAGCCACATCTTTGAAGGTAAACAGACTTCAAAGGAAAGTAAGGTGAACACCCATGCCCTTGGCTTTCTTGCCACACCTTCCTCCCAGAAGCTGAGCCAAAGGGCCCTGTATTACACAGCTTCAGCTTTCCTGATATTACTTATAGTCAAGTCAGTGTCAATTTCCACTGCCCTTATCATCAGGATGCTAATTTATATCTGGACACAGCTGCAAGGCAGCTGTTTCTTGGATAATGGCTAACCTAATCTTCAGTCAGCTTAGTTGGTGTACCCAAGGATATATAGCAATGCTGTCTATGGCAAGCTGTATTCCAGAAAAACAAAGCAGGGAATAGCTAAAGAAGCCTTCCCCAGCCTGGTGCCCTCCAGATGTGTTGGATTACAACTCCCATAATCCCATGGGAGTAACACATTTCCCTGTCGTCGTCGGTCGTCGTCGTCGTCTCCCCCAAATGCTCAAATTTGCTAGATAGGATTGAAGAAAAAAACACTTTCTTTTGACAGCTGTCAAAAGTAAGTGCTTGTGAAAAGGGGGTGGGATGTAGATCTCCCATTTCAGGAGTACCTAGAGGTTCAGGGAAGTGTGGAAAAGGTGGAGGGCACTGAGAACAGTCAGGGCAACACTACAAAACTGGAGGATCACATTGCTAACGGGGAGATATACTCACCACCCCCTTTTGGGGGGGAGGAAACCCCTTCGCTACTTTGGTTTTCAATCGACAGCTCACCAATTGACAGCTGTCAAGTGTGCACAAAGTAAACCATATGCAGCCTTGCTTGGTCAATGTCCATGGATATTGCCTACTGCACTTTGACAGTAGACACTTACCAGGACATTGGCCAGGCAAGGCTCCATATTTTGGGCAGCTGTAGGTACACACCTGTGAAAGACTGGGGTGGGGGGGGAATTACAATTGAACTTGCACAGATTTGTGCTGCCCACACCCACAAAAAAGGGTCACAAACCGGTGAGGGTCACTCCAAAGTGCTGCTTGGGCATCAATGGAGCAGCTTTCACAAGTGGCAGCATGGGGCTCCGAAAGGGGGGGGGAATGCAAACAAAAACCGGGTCTCAATCAGAGCAGGGAGGGGGAGACAAGATGGGTTCGGCCACACAGGACCCTGGGATACTGACTGGTGGACCTGGAGGGAAAGGAGCAGGAGAACAACCCACAGTAAGCCTGATCATCAGGTGAACAACCCACACTGCATAGCTAATTTGCAGGGTAGGTTGCTGTATTGTGCGAACTCACCCAATGACTAGGTTCACATGACTTAACAACCTATTGTGAGTGACAAGCCACACAGGACCGGTGCAGGGCAGTTTGGCAGCCTAGGCTAAATTATATTTAGCGCCCCCCCTCGTGCCGTGGGGGGGGGGCTCCGGAAAGCAGCCATGCTCTGCAACCTCCCGCCGCCGCCACCGGACCCCCCCCGCACGCTGCTGCTGCCACTGCCGCCCCCCCACCTACCTTCCCACGCCTCCTCCGAAAAGGGACCCCCGCGCTCTGTTTTTGGCCGGGGGAAACCAGAGCAACAGGGCTGTTTAAGCCCTGTTGCCCTGGTTCCTCCCGCCAAAACAGAGCGCGGGCGGGGCTCCGGAAACAGCGCGGAGAAGGTAGGTGTCGGGGGGAGGCGGCGCGGAGGTGAAGCGAAGCGAGGCGGCGGGGGGGAGGCGGCGCAGAGGCGAGGCGAGGTGGGAGGCGGCGCGGAGGCGAGGCAAGGTGGGGGGGAGGCGCCCAGGCTCGGCCCCAGCACTACTCCGGGCTGCAATCCCCCGCACTGACCTGGCTTTCTCGGTGAGGCGGGCGGGCGGGCAGGGCAGGAGCGCGCCAGGCGGCGAAGAGGAGTGCAGCGTTCTGCGCCCTCTTCCGCTATGCGCCCTAGGCAACAGCCTAGTTGGCCTAGCGGTAGCGCCGGCCCTGAAGCCACAGTGGGTTGTCGTGTTGTGTGAATCTGAACTACTTCCTGCAGAGTGGGTTGCTTGAGGGCAATAAACCACTCCAACAACATATGGCTTGTTGATGGGGTTGTTGGACCCACAATGGGTTGTTGTGTCATCTGAACCCAGGTGACCGTGTTGTTGTTTTTTTGACAGGGACATATGCATTCATGCCTGCATATATCCCTGTCAAAACCCCGGAGTAGCCTAGTCAAGAATCCCCTTTTAAATGGAACAGGAATTTCAACAACTAGCTGTCAAAACTTTGTGCTCCCGTAAAAGGGAGTGGCTTGCACTTTTCTACTTCCTGAGCGCCTAGAATCTTGGGAAAGTGTGGAAAAGTGTGAGTAACCCAACAAGAGTCAGGTAAAAAAAAAAAAACCTAGAGGATCTTGCCATGAAGGGAGTGATCTACTGGCCACCCCCTTTCATGTGCAAAGATCACTCATGGCTTTGATTTACCTTGACAGTACACCTTTTGACAGCTGTCGAGAGATATTAAAGTGAAAAATAAAGCTCTTTGCAGCCTCTCTGGATCAATGCCTATGCTGGGTACCTGCACTTTGACAGCAGACACACACACACACCCAGGACATTGCCCAGTTGAGGCTTGCAATTTCAGACATTAGCGCAAGTCCGACTAAAAAATTAACTTTAAAATGTTCAAAAACATTTGTGCAAATTTCTTATGCTAAAAAAAGAGGGGTAATTAACCAGTGACAGCCCCTCTAATGTGCCACCTGGGCACTTTGAAGGGGCTGTCACTAGCTGTCAAATGTGCTATCTCTATGGTATGCCATGAAAAGCATCACCTACTAATTCCTGCATATTAAATTGATGTTAAAGGAATATGAGCTGGGCTTTTTTTTTTCTGTTCATGTGGAAACCCTAAAGAAACTATATGAACAGTAGATGTCTGAGGATTCCATTCATATATTGTTAAAATGTGCCAGCTTTTCTTGCCACACAGGCAGCTTTCCACAACCTTTCTGCTTGAAATGAACTTCATATACCAGAAATATATTATCACTGCTGATACATATCTCCTCTGTACATCAATGCAGCTTCTTTACTCATCTGTTCAAAATATCATCAAGCTTCATTTTAAAAAACCTAGACAAACCACCCATTTCTTGGGAAATTTGTAAAATGTAACTTTACTGAAAAATCCCTATGGCGAACCCTGAAAAGTCAAAGTTACAGTAAGAGGATCAAAACAACAGAAAATAAGTTGTTTTATTAGGGAAAGGGAAGAGGGTTGGGGAAAAGTGAGATGGGGAGAAGTATCTAAGAAGATTTATTATAGCAAAATATAACTATGCAATAACATTGATAAAGGAGGTGGGAAGCAATCATGACGGGAGAATATAATTTTTTCTTTTTCTTTTTTAAAAATATTTTTATTAGTTTTTAAAATGTGAAATACACCAAAACAAAGAAACTCCATAGAAAGAAAAAATACAAATGAAGGAAAGAGGGAAAAATGGGGGGGGGGGGAAGAAACATGTTTCCCTCATTTTTTTCTGAGGATAGTTAATATGCCTATTACAAGGAGACATTGGGTTGGATCCATTCCAGACTTAATCATACTTAGAGCAGATCCATAGAAATGAATGGGATTTAAGTTAAGTCCCATTTAAGTCTCATTCATTTCAATGGGTCTACAAGTATGGCTAAGTCTGGATCCAACCCAATGAGCTTAAACAGAGACCTCTTGTACAAAAATAATAAAACAATACACAGGCAGGAAGATCACTTGGTATACAGACAGATGTCATTCACTGTCAGACTCTAACTGATGGCAGCATTAGCTTTCTTAACTGTAACACTGGCAGCTTATGTTCAGGTGTTGTTCTTGTGGCCTAGTCTATGTATGTTTACACAAAAGCAACTAACACTGAGTTCTGTGGCCTCCCTCTCAAGTAAGTGTGCATAGGTTTCCAGACCTCCTTATCTAAGTTGATCCTCAAATTCTGTCTGAACTGCATCTTCCTAGAGCACACCATATTCTGTATCTGCTGTTCTTTGATATATGATTTTATACCTGATTTCAAGGTTATATATTTATAGCCTTGAAAAACTCTGCACATGCACCAGGAGTCACTTCTGCCCATCTTCTTTTTGAAACCCTCAAAACATCCATTAGGTTTCTTCAGTATTATTTATTTATTTATTTATTTATATTTATACCCCACCTTTTTTCCTGCAAGGAACCCAAGGCGGCTTACATAACCCTCCTCCTCCTCCTCTTCATTTTATCCTCACAACAGCCCTGTGAGGTAGATTAGGTTGAGAGTCAGTGACCAGCCCAAAGTCACCCAGTGAGTTTCATGGCCGAGCGGGGACTAGAACCCGGATCTCCTGAGTCCCAGTCCAACACTCTCACCACTACGCCACACTGGCTCATTTATTATCTGCAAAACCATCTTGGACTGGCATTATGTTACCTGCAGGCATAACAGAGGCTACAATTGTAGCATTATATGGGAAGAAGGACAGGTGGCACATTTGGGGAGGTTAAAGCCTCTCCCTTGCCACCAATCCCAATCATGATTGTTCCCCCTGCAGTGGGGGAACAGCAATCTGTTATGCTGTGTCTGCCTTCCTCCCACCTGATGGCTGATCAGCTGGGCAGCAGGAAATATGGGCATAGCACCCTGGGGCTGGAGGGCCGCACAGAGAGTGGCCAAGGGCCGCGTGTAGGATTGCCCATATGTGGCCTGAATCCAACTAAAAATCGAAAATCAGGCAATATCTTTATTAGGCTCTCTTCCTACAGTCCATCTTAAGACTGAGACTAATGCAGACATTTTGGCTTTAACACCAAGCCAGTGTCCCCCACAACTCACTTTTGATTAACATCCAGAGTGAACAACTAGAAAGCTTGCTCACTGTTCTGAGGCATTTGGATTGCTCCTAATAAAACAGGGGTACCGAATGTCTTTCAGCCCAAGTGCAATATTCTTTTCCGAGAACCTCTCAGGAGCCGTGTTGCAGTGGTGAGTGGCGCTGAAGGCAAAAGGGATGGGGCAAAAGAAGCGGGGCCAAAATACCAGCATATTTTAGCTTAAAGCTCTTCCTGCCAGTAACTACGGTAAGCCTTAGGAGGGGCATTTCAACCTTTTAGCATGGGTGGGGTGGGGGGAATGCACAAAGGCTGGGAAACAACCAGATGGCTGTAGTTGTGGAAAGGGGCATGACTCTGGGCCTGAGGTTCTGCACTACTGTAAGAAAGGAATTGCTCTACATCTGGGCCAACACTGCTGCTTTTGCTTTGCAACTGGGAGAGAGCACCCCAAATTTATATTCCCTTTAGGAACTGCATTGGAAAGTACCAAAGTTTCTGTTGGGGGTATGAGTATGAGTATGTTGGGGGTATGAGTGGGGGGGTATGTTGAAT
Source organism: Shinisaurus crocodilurus (assembly GCA_021292165.1). Taxonomy (NCBI): domain Eukaryota; kingdom Metazoa; phylum Chordata; class Lepidosauria; order Squamata; family Shinisauridae; genus Shinisaurus; species Shinisaurus crocodilurus. Next base: position 118,816,991 of record CM037881.1, read on the forward strand.
GAGTAGCATGTTGGGAAGATGTAGCTGAGAACCAGTTCTGAACTTTTCCTAAGTTCAGAACACATCAGCTACCAAATGATTCCTCACAACAGCCCTGTGAGGTAGGTTAGGTTGAGAGTCAGTGACTGGCCCAAAGTCACCCAGTGAGTTTCATGGCCGAGCGGGGACTAGAATCCGGATCTCCTGAGTCCCAGTCCAACACTCTCACCACTACGCCACACTGGCTCATTTATTATCTGCAAAACCATCTTGGACTGGCATTATGTTACCTGCAGGCATAACAGAGGCTACAATTGTAGCATTACATGGGAAGAAGGACAGGTGGCACATTTGGGTGGCACATGAGTGTAAAATATCTTCTTAAGCCTGCCTGTAACCAATCTGCAAGATCTGAGTGAGTAAAGTATGTTTTTAACCTCCAAAAGACTGTTTGTCTTGTTGGTAGTATAAAGGGGGGGAAACCAGGTGAAAAGCCCCAGTCCGTCCACACAAAGGGACAGACTGTGTAATTACCAATTGCTGCTACTGCCTTAACCGGCAGCTCCACACATATCCACGTTTTTCCACTGCAGTTGGGGTAAGCTCTGCTGAACTTGCACACGCAAGAGGGGAGAGATAATAACTTTTAATATCCTCTCCCAGCCCTTTTAGCAATCCCCAACAGTTTCCTCCTGTTTTACGGGACAAGCAGTGCCTTCTTGACATCAGCAGCCACTACACCAATTCCCAACCGCCTTCCTGATTGTCTTGCAGGCCTAGCAACCGACAAAGATAGCTGTATTTAATAGGCTTGGGAGCAAGGAATCATGGATCAGTGTGGCTGTACAGAAGTGAGCAATAACCACCTTCCATCACTCAAGTTTGCAACCTTAGGGTGGTTATGGGCTTATGGCTAGTGGCCAGGGATGCCTTCCAGAAACTCCACTTTGTGAGAAGACTGTAATTCTTTGTATTAAATGTCAGAGCCCGGCAACTGTCATTCATGTCTCTGTTTTCTCAAAACAAGACTAATTTGACACAGTCCATATGGAGCTGCTCTGAAAACATCAGGAAGGTTCAGCTGGTGCAAAATGCAGAGGCCTTCCTTGTAAGAGAGATGGGCCTTGTAAGAGAGGTGCCAGTGCTTCGACATCTGCATTAGATCCCTTTTCTCTCGCCCAGGCACAATTCAAGATTATGGTTTTAAACTACAAAGACCTAAGTTACTTAGGTCTAAAATGCTTGAGAGAGTGGCTCTTCCATATATCATATTGTGATCTCCAAGGCCTCCCTTAACAATATGTGTTGGTTTTGGACAGCAAAGGTGCAAAAAGATGCACTGTCCTGGGCTGCCTCCCACTACAGATTTGCCCACATGCCTGAACACTATTTGGGTTTGTTGCAGATCCTACCCATTTGGGCTGGTCTTTGGAACAAAAGAGATGTTTAGTAGTGAAATTGTATTGTTGTATTGCAATGTATTGCAAGACGTCGCTTATGAAGTCAAAATTTATTTTAAAAAATTGCTTGTCTTGCAAAACGCTCAGACCAAGTTACTTGCAATCCAAGGTATTACTGTAATCAAGTTTCTAAATACTTCACTTATTGCTTTTACTATGCCCTTGTTCTGAACTCTTTTTCTATAGGTGTGTTTTGGCTACAGCTTCAAATATATCTTAAGAGTGGGAAGAGGACACTCCCTTCCACTGAGTATCCACAGCCGATAATTCCAAGATCTAGAGTGAAGTAACGGTTTTAAAGGGATTTGAGCACGAGCCCCAGCCCCGATTGTATTATAAACAAGCGTTCGGTGGGTCATGAGTTTAGGGGATGAAGAGCTGTGCTCTACCCTGTTTCTTGGTCTTTGTCCCTGAAAAGAAGGGAGAAGCACTGGGCGGAGTTTGCAGGTGGAGCAAGGCACGCTGCCTGAGCTTTTCCCCACCCACAAGAATTTTCGGGACGGACCAATCGGGAAACGAGGAGCTGGAATTCTCTTTCTTCTGCCCAATAAGAAGTGTGATGATGGGCGCTCTCTCGATCCTTTGATTTGAGGGGGCCGTCTTACCCAAAGGGCGGGGCCAGAAGAACGTGCGCCGGAGGGGGCGTGGTTTCGTTCTGAGAGGCGTGTCCTGCAGTTTAGGGGGAGTCGGTGCGCGTGAGGCGGAGCCCGGCGGGTTGGGTCGGGCTGCCGCGAGCCAAACGGGCAGTCGCTGCCGAGCTGCACTGTGCTGCGGCTCGGGCCGGGGAAGGCTCTGTGATTGGTTGCGGCGCGCTCGTGCCGGTGGTTGCTAGGCTCCTGTGCGCCGCCCCTCCCCCAGGTACGTGTCGCGCGCCGTCGCGCTTGCTCGGTCGCCTGGTCGGTCGGTCGGTCACTGTGCCGGCGGCGAGTCCCGGGAGGGAGCGGCCTCCTCGCGGGCGGGCCGGGCTTCGCAGGGGCTGGCGGGTGGAGGAGAGCGCGCGCGCCGCAGTAGGTAAATCCCTGGCGCTTTGTGGGGGGGGGGGGCAAGGGGGTGGCGGCGGCGGCGGCAGCAGCAGGGACTAGCGCGGGGCCCTCACAGGCCGGGGATTCGGGGAACCCCGAGGCCTCCCCAGCGCTCGGAGCTGAGTGGCTTTGGGACTCTTATCTCTCCTGCACCGATCCCTCTCCTCTCTTGTCCCCCGCGTTCCGAATCTTCTTCCTTCTCGGCTACCCCCTCCACCGATCCCCTCCCCACAACCACCGTGTGGGGGGGCATCTCACCTTGGGCCACTCACTGTACTCCCTTCCGGAAGGGGTGTGTGGTGGTAAGGCAGGCGGGGTGGGCGGCCTTGGGTTCCTACCAGAATGCAGGTGGACGTGTGATACAGGCTCAGCAGGTGCAATTGGAGGTAGTGGCGCTTGGAGCACTGGGGTGTGTGTGTGTAGCACCGAAGTGCACGGCAGGCAGGGTCGGTGGTAGTAGGGTGCAGTTGAAGGGCCCTTGGGTTGCTGGATGGTAGGAACTGGCTGCCTCGGGGCACCCGTTATGTGTTTGAGACTGGGAGACGGGCCATCTGTAGCATGTAGGGAAATCATTTGCCATTTTGGGAGTGTTGCAGGCCCCTTCTCATAAAACTCTGTGCGGGTGCCTGCCATGTTGAGGAATGAATGTTTTGAATTTAATGGTGTTGGAAGAACAAAATGCTTTAGGCCTAGGCCAGGAGTTCTTGGGTATTTTTTTTTTCATATTGTGAGCTTGAGTCTTAGAAGGATCTTTGGAAGTCTGTGAATGATTCTGTATCTGTGAAACAGAGTAATGTCAGTTTCCAAGGCCCTAAATCCACATAAGAAATGGTAGTTGATACTTGAAGCTTACTATGGTAATAATACTTATGCCGATAACTGGCACTTTAGATCAAAATGTTATGTGTATATTCTGGGTGATCCTTGCAACAGCCTTGTTAGGTAATTGTAATCCTTTGCTGTCAATTGTATTATAGTATTTAGCTTGCATCTCCAGCTAATATCTACAGTTAGAAGTACTAGAAACTTTATAACTGCTAGTTAGGAGACATTGTTTCCCTGTAGACACATGTTTACACGCTAGGGTTGCTTTGCTGTCTGTGTCCTGGAGAGCTAGGCCTGCAGGAATCATTGACACTGAACAGGTTAAATGCAAGTTTGTTAAAAATCAATTTATTCACCAGAGGTTCTATTGACTTGTAAAGTAATGCCCTGGAACCATTATTCTTGTAGGTAATGCGGTCATGATACCAGTAATTGCTGGCTGTTCCACCACATGCAGAATGTGCACTGCATTCCAAAAGCTTAATCCAGTACAGGCATTCAGTACAATTTATAAGAAAGCACTGTATATTTAGAAGTAACGTGTAAGGGCATGCTCAAACAGCAGCTTTCATCATCTGGTGTTGTAGTACACAATTGGAAATGTAGTAATGGCACTGGAAAAGGCAGGTACCTTTTCCTTACACTACACTGATTCTGCAATAATTTGTTCTAGCTGTGTGGATGGTCAGGGCACCAATGTGCACTGAAGCACCCTGTGTTTACTCACTGCATGAATTGGATGTACTGAATTAGTATATCGGATCCTCTAAATAGGGCATATCCACTTGGGGCTTAAGTGAATCTTATGGATTGGAGTTCTGGGGAAATTTCCCAGCATATTGAACTAGTTGTGTTTTTTTACAAGTTGCATACAATAATCAAATTTATGTGTTTGAGAAATAATACTGAGAACATTGTATAATTGTCATACAAGCATAGTGCGCACAAGCCTTCTTATTAAATGTGAACTTGATTGACACATTGTTGAGCTTCAGTATCAGTACATGTGAGGTCCTGCATTTTTACTTTTCCCATGCCCTCCTAGTATGGTAATCACATGAACAGGGAGCTTAATGTGTATTTTGAATATCATTGCTAGTTCTTTGCGGGCTCCCATTATAATTAGTAGGACTACTAAATCCAGTTTAAGATTTCACTCTGACAAACTGTTGACCATAACATTTGACTACTATATAAGTAGTATAGTAGGATGGTGGACACTCCCTTAAAAATGCCTGTTTAGGTAGATTAATCAGCTCTTCTAAGGTAGTTCCTGCTAAGGCCAGGCAGGTGTTCCCTGGAAGATTCCATAATTATTTTTATTATTTATTCCTTTTCTATACCGCTCAATAGCCAAAGCTCTCTGGCATAGTTATGCTATTCTCCTAACCCTAAAAATATTGGAAAGTGTTTCAGCAAGAAATATATTCTTGCATGTGTTTCAGCAAGAAATATATTCTGCCTTGAATGCACAATGGTGTAAGAAAATAGTATGACTAAAAAATTTAATTGAAGCTTGCTTTTTTCTAACAAAGCTTCTGCTTTTTTTTTTGAGAACCTGGAATGGCCTTATCTCCAACATGCTTTGTGTTCTAACATGTTGTGGTGCATTGGAGCTTTAAAACTACTGGTAGGTCTTGGCCCTCAGAGAGAAGCATGACTTTCTCCTGTTGTGGCCTCTTTTTCCATTAATAGTTCACAGTGAGAAGTGACATTGTAAACAACTTCCACATCAATTCATATGTCACTTGCTGATTTTCAGATAGGAATATTAGACAGTGGATGAACTCTTAAGATGTTTGTGTCCTTTCTTGAATGCATTTATGACTATATACCTGATACTAGACACTAACTTGTAAGAGAACAGATACGGGTGCTCAGCACTTTCTGGGACAACTTGTTGGGAATTGTTTAGATGGCAAATTGGAGGTGCTAGAGCATGTGATGTCTCCTGAATGGAGCCTTTTACAATGAAGTTTGCATTCAGCTCTATTAAAATAATAATGTTAAGTCCTATAAAAGCTTAATTCTAAATGACAACTTCCAGAGGGGGAGCCATGCTAGTTCTGTTACAGCAAAATCAATAGTCTTGTGCTACTGTAAAGGGTAGCAGTTTATTATTCTATAAGCTGTTGTGGACTTTAGTCCCTTAGCATTCAGAGTGGGTGAGGAATGCTTTTTAGTTCCCCACTGTTGGTTGAAAAGTAAGGACTTCCCTAGCCCCTTATTCTACAAATCTGAGGTTGATAACCATTTAGGAGGAATTTCATCTGTGGAAGGGTTTCCCCCTTCTTCTGGCGCAAAGAGGAGCTTCCTCAGTGCATCATGGAACAGATACAGTAGTAGTAATGTAAAATGTAGCCCTGTTGGGAATCCCTGCCTTCTCTAAGGGGCCACTTCCAAAGTGTTGCAAGTTACATGGGGCTCCCCTCTTTATTTAATTTATTGAAAAGATTATAAGCCACCTTTTGGCGTAAACCCTCCCAAGGCAGAGTATAACAGAACTTTAAAAATACACAACATAATAAAATAATGATAAAAACAGAATATCAAAGTTAACAATTAAAAGCAAATAGCACCATATACATAAAACCAAATGGCACCAGTAGAGTCCTAACTCACTTATAGGCCAAGGTAAAGAGGTGAGTCTTTAGAGTTCACTTAAAGGCCTGTAATGATGGGGCCTGGTGGATATCAGTTAGAACAGAGTTCCACAGGTCAGGGGCCACTACTGAGAAGGCCTTATCCTTCATGCCCACCAGCCTAATTTTTCTTTTTGGCAGGCACACAAGTAGGGTTTCTGATGCTGAACTCAGAATGTGGGCAGGTTGGTATAGGTGGCTTGTAAGATGCTGACTTGCTCACTGAGGCTGCTGTTCCAGTTGCTCGTGTAGTATCAAACCAAATAAGGGAGAAAAAGTACCTTTTCACAAAGATGCATGATGGTATGGTGGCTATTACCTACACATTGATTGTGGTAGTTGACAAATTCACAAACTGTGTGTTAGTGCATTCTAGCATGCTACAAGTATGCCATGAAAAATTAGTTGAGTAAAGGCTCCACCCACCCGAAGTGGAGTCTGCCTGCTGCATCTCAGCATGATTGACTGCTCTTAATTCTTTCCAATCCGGCTCCACTGGAGGCTGGCAATTCTGTGGTGCTGTCCCTGCATTAGCTGTAATTGAAGCATGCAGTTTGTCTTAGCTCAGAGTCTGCAGCAGTATTACCTGCCTTCAGAGGAAGCTGCCTGTTTTATGCAATAAGGAAGAATACTCTGAACACTGATTCATACAGAAATGGAGGGTGTGATCATGTGAGTGGGTAATTCTTGTACACGTTCTAAAAGTAAATCTTTTCAAGTGTAAGGCTTACAATACCTCCAGTTCTAGTTCAGGGGGGAAAGTATACATTTTTCAGAAGTTTGGGAAACATTGTGCTAATCCAGCTATACCAGGCCTGTTGAAACTCTTTCAGCCCAAGGGCTGAATTCAATTTCAGAAAAGCTCTGGAGGGGTCGCATTCAAGTGATGGTGGTCAGGCACAAAGGCAAAAGGTGGTGGAGCCAAAAAACAAAAAATACCAGTATATTTTAGCTTAAAACTATTACTGCCAGACAGTAACTAAATCTTAGAAGAGGCAATTTCAACCCTTTAGAATAGGAAAAAAACTGGACAGGAGCCAGGAAACCACCAAACAATCAGCTATCAGGGGAAAGGGTTGAGGCCAAGAGAAGGGGAGAACCCCAGGCGGGCCGGAATTTGCCCCAGGCCTGAGGATAAATACCCCTGATCTGTACTGATGACTGTGAACTAGTTTTGGCAAATTTTGAATTGGTGAATTTTCCAGAAACCCTATACAAAAACCCTCTAGAGATTGATCTAATTTAGCATGTTTATTTAACTTGTATTTAATAAATAACAAAGCTAAAAAAAAAAGTACATCATTTCAATTTTTCTCGACACACAAAAGTACTTGACCTGACATATTTGAAGGGAGAAATTAAAGTAAATGTGATTTACATGTTATGTAGAATTTTTAACTGGAATCCTTGTAAAACTTTAAAGATAGCATGTACTTCCATTATATTGTTTAAATTTAAGGGGGGGAAAGGTGCTGAAGACTGTTGACATACTAATTTTAAGAATCCAGAGAACTGTGCATGATATGCTGACAACCACTCATCTATTCAACAGAGTCCAGCTCTCTTCCACTGAGGGCATTGGGACACTTTCAGTTTCACTGTCACTATTTATTAGTTCCATTTCACTCAGAAATATATGTATTTCAATGACATATATGTATGCTAGGGATAGTCACCTGAAAAACATGAATTACAGCTTTGAAGTTGTCAAGCTTGCCTAATAATTGTATTTGCAATTAGCATATACATAATGAAGTTATGAAACAGACATTTTTCCACAGAAGAATGAAACACTGAAAAATGTTCCATTTTGGAAAATTTTCTGCCCCACATTACTGTTTCCTAGTTGTCACTTATATAGGGATTATAACTTTAGAGCCATTTTATCCACATCATAGATATTTTGCTTAAATTCTATTTCTTTCTTATACTTCATTCCTGCAGTAGTTCTTTGTCTCAAGTGTGGTGGAAGTTCTGGCATCAGTGTGAAGAACCAGAAATGCGTTCTTGACTCTAAATATTCTGGCCTTGTTTCAGTAACCTCTTAATGTGGGAGAGATGCCTTAGTGCTGCACAAGCCTTCTTATTAAATGTGAACTTGATTGACACATTGTTGAGCTTCAGTATCAGTACATGTGAGGTCCTGCATTTTTACTTTTCCCATGCCCTCCTAGTACAGTAATCACATGAACAGGGAGCTTAATGTGTATTTTGAATATCATTGCTAGTTCTTTGCGGGCTCCCATTATAATTAGTAGGACTACTAAATCCAGTTTAAGATTTCACTCTGACAAACTGTTGACCTATAACATTTGACTCCAAATGGGAGACTTAAAAAAGTAATACAAGGACAAAGATGATGTAGTTTGGGAAACGATTGCAATACCAACATGTGATGGGGTTACTGCAGTACTCAAGGGTAAGAATACAATTTCTGAAAGTTGAAGTTGATTGTTTTTCATATTTGGCACTTGAATAAACAGACACATAAAACTGTCTAGATGTCTTGGATTGTATCATTTATGTTAATCCTATTTTTTTTAAAAGAGAAATAAAATGTTGGATCTCTATTTGACTTAGAGAGACTAAGTCAAATAGAGGTTAGACAGTGGTGACAAGATATGAAGTTCTAGGGCAAATTGACAAAGTAAAAATTAACATGCCTTTAACTGAAGCAGCTGATTGTATTAAAAGAATGGTGGTATAAATAGCAGCAGCCAGAACTCAGAAGTGTATGATTTTTTGACAAATTTATGGAGGATAAGGCTATCAGTTTCTACCAGTCATGATTTATTTATTATATTTATACCCCACCTTTTTTCCCCGCAAGGAACTCAAGGCGGCTTCCATAATCCTCATCCTCTCCATTTTATCCTCACAACAACCCTGTGAGGTAGGTTAGACTGAGAGTCAGTGACTGGCCCAAAGTCACCCAGTGATTTTCATGGCCGAGCGGGGACTAGAACCCGATTCTCCCACGTCCCAGGTTGCTATGTACTAGTTGCTGAGTAACGAGTGGGAAGGTGCTATTGCACACACATCCTACTTTTGGGCTTCCCACAGGCAGCTGATTGGCCTCTGTGTGAACAGACTGCTGGACTAGATAGGGCTTTGTTCTGAACCAGCATGGTTTTTATATTCTTAGGTCACTAGGCTGGGATGGCATGCAACCAAGATTTCTTAAAGAACTTGAATATAGAACTAGATTTTTAAAAAGACATTTGCTACCAAAAATATGTCTCCTGACAGGAGACGAACAGCTTTTCTTAATTGAAGGAAGCCAGGAACCTCTGGCTCATTAGCGTAACCAGTCTCAGGTAAACTGGTGGAAAGCATTATTAAAGCTTGAATTTTTAAACATGTAGAACAACAGACCTTGGTGAGAACTAATCAACCTGGCTTCTGCAAAAGGAAATCTTGCCTCCAGGTAGTTTTTGGAGTTCTTAGTAAATGTCAGCAAGCATGTAGATAGGCACAATCCAGTAGGCATTATATACTTGGGACTTCCCAGAGGTTTGATAGTCACTTACCAAAGGTTCCTGAGTAAACTCAATTTATGGGTTAAGGGAACTTGTCCTCTTATAAATCGGTAACAGTTTAAAGAATATGAACCAAAGAGTAGGAATACATGGGGAGACTTCATAATAGAAGGAAGTAAGCAGCAATGTCCCCCAAGGATCTGTAGTGAGACTGGTGATATTTAACTTGTTCATACAGAGTTTAGCAGTGAGCTAGTTGTTGCATGATACCAAATTATTGAAAACTGTGACATCCAAAGCAGTCTGAAGAACTCCTGAAAGATCTGTCTAAACTAGGTGAATAGGCAACAAAAAAGTAAATGTAAGTATAAAGCATGTTAGACCACAAAATTCATAATGCCTTCATGTGTAGTCGTAGAATACTATGCCAGTTCTAATTCCCGGTCATAAAAGAGCCAGGAAAGATGCTAACAGGATGACCCAAATGGACAGGTGGTTGGAGCAACTTCCATGCAGGAAAATGCTAAGGCATTAGGAGCTTTTTAGTTCAGGAGAAAAATACAACTGAGGGAAGATATAATAGCAGTTTATAAAATGATGTATGCTGTAGAGAATATGGAAGAACTTTTTCTCCTACCCTCATAACTTTATAACTCAAAGTCACCTAATGAGATTGATTGGTAGTAGATTCAGGACAAAGTGCTTCTTTACTCAGTGCATAATTGTTATGGAATTTGTTCTGGATAACAAAAAATGGAATGGCACCATGAATATGGGGCAGAATTATTTTTAAAATGGAAACTTTTTGGTGCTTTATTTTACCTGGAAAATTTTCCATTTCATAAGTTCATTAGTAACAATGAATGGATGCCAATTACAAATACAATATTAGGCAAGCTGGGCAGTTTCAAAGTTGTAATTAATGTTTTTCAGGCGATTATCCCTAGCAAGTATGAGAGAGAATGCATATATGTCACTGAAATGCATATATGTCTCAGTGTGAAATGGAACTAATAAGTAGTGACAACGAAACTGAAGGTGTTCCTACAACCGTAGTGGAAAAGAGCTGAACTATGTTGAAATAGATGAGTGGTTGTCAGCATATCATGCACAATTCTTTGAGTTGCTAAAATCAATTAGCGCAGTCTTCCCCACCCTGGTGCCCTCCAGATGTTTTGGCCTACAGCTCCCAGCATCCTCAGCCACCCATGCTGGTTGAAGGATGCTGGGAGTTGTAGTCCAACACATCTGGAGGACACCAGGGTGGAGAAGGCTGAATTAGCATGTCAACAGTTTTCAGTACCTTTGTTTCTTAAATTTAAAACGGGTTGGCAATTTGTGGCCCTCCAGATGTTTTGGCCTACAACTCCTATCATCCCTCACCATTGACTATGCTGGCTAGGGCTGATGGGAGTTGTAGGCCAAAACCTCTGGAGGGCCCACCCCAGGTGCCCAGGTGGATATAAATATCTATATAATATAACATTTAAATCACATTAAGGGCACAATCCTATGCATGTTTAGATAGAAAAAAAGGCCTACGACTCCCAGAATGCCCCAGCCAGCTATGCTGGTTGGGGCATTCTGGGAGTTGTAGGCCTTTTTTCTGTCTAAACATGCATAAGACTGCATCTTAAGTGTGCTTTAATTTTTTTTTCTTCATCTATTTCAGGTGAAATACCTGTGGTGTATTGGGACAAAAACATGGAATACTTTTTTTTAGCTTTGTTTTACTTGTCATTAGTAAACATGCTAAATTAAAGGTGCAATCCTTTGAACTCAGAGGCTTAGGGGCATCCAGTGTTTGGGGCCGTAGGATTATTCCCTAAATCACTTTACTGATTTTCCACTGCAAGCTGAAAATTTTCTGATTCAAATGATCCCATGCAAATTAACATAATTTGCATTGAAAATTTTCCAGTTCAAAATTTCCCAGAAAATGCACATCATTGAATGGCACTTTCATTTTATTATTAAAATATTTATACAGTGCTTTTCTGCTTGCCCAAAGCAATTTATGACCAATCAAAAGTATAAATAAAACAAATATAGAGAAAATTAAGCCAGACTTCAACCAAAAGCCAGCCTAAAGGAATACGGTAAGTCTTGCACCCATATGAAAAGAAAGCAAAGAAGTAGCTGTCCTAGACTCTACTAGCAGGGGAGCTTGTTTTGAGTGACTACTTAGACCTGCTTCCCAAAACAAAGTAGATCCAGGAGTATCTAGGTTTTTAACCACATCAGGTTACAGAAACCCCATTGATCACTGGCAGGCTAATCCCCTCCAAATGGCCACCATTCTCTACAGTGTTGTCTGCATTCAATTTTAACCTCTCCCTCACCCACTTGGGCATCCTGACACTGGTTCAAAATACAGAGCTACTCCTGGATGCTTTCTTCAATATCTCAATCAAATATATAGACCAAGATTAACATTATGGACAGTGAATCACCAGATCAGCTCTGAGTATGATTGCTCTGAGTATGATTACTCTGGGTCAGTATCCTGTCTCTAGTGCAACAGTTCTTCAAAAGCAATGAAAATTTTGTCAGAAATAAATATTACACTGGGTTTTCATATGTACAAACTCTATGTTGTAGAGCTCATATGTCTGTTAAACCTCCTATTTCCATCCTGTAACTAAAGTAGATAACTATTCATACAGAATTGTTGCGCAAGATGCTTTGCAGAGGTTGTATTCTTCACATGTACATGTGAAAGGACTTTAAAAACATCTTCCTTGAATAAGACCTTGCTATTCCTTCAGAGGTTAGCTTTAGCACCAGAGCGCTATCGGACAGACAAAGAAGTAACAAAATTTGCTTTTTTAAAAGAAGGGATGAACTACTGACTTCTTTGTGACAAGGAACTGGAAAACAGTTTAATCTTTAGCCAGAACACACACACACACACACACACTCTCTCACTCTCCTCTCTCTCTCTCTCTGTGTGTGTGTGTGTGTGTGTTTTGCATTTGAGTTAAAAGATGTAATTAATCAGTCAGAATTCTGTGAAAGTGATTACAAAGATTACCTGTAGTTTTCCATTAAAGTTTAGTAATGGAGTGTCGTAACAAAAGTATATGAAACCAGTAATGTTACTTATAGGTGGAGCTGAAAAGATGCTCCGAATATAAGGTTGTCTAACTCATAACATCCAAATCCTTGTTTACAAAAAATTAAATTTGTGTTCAAATTTCCCCCTCAAAGAGAAAAAAATCTGCATGAAAAGCCAAACCTTCTTTCAATCAACAGACTTCAGTGTGTGTGTGTGTGTGTGTGTGTGGCATTTTTTCCCTGCTGGTATGGCTGCCCCCCCCCCCCATCACTTAATGTAGTACTGTTTAGTCTTACTACTTAGTTTTCAGTCAGCTCAGGGCCAGCCTGGAATATTTATATTTATAAATATTTATTTGAGGCTCCTCCTCCCTCTACTGTCACCACCACCAGCCATTCCAGCAGGCTGTGCAGAGGGAGAAGAGAGAGAGCACAGGGCCATTCCACCAGTCCTGCCAGGAGTATTAATATTCCCCCTTCTTCCCTCCCCATTCCTTTTTCCTTGTGTGTCGTGTCTTTTTAGATTGTAAGCCTGCGGGCAGGGACTGTCTTGTTAATTGCTGTAAACCGCCCAGAGAGCTTCGGCTATTGGGCGGTATAAAAATGAAATAAATAAATAAAAATTTAGGAGCTAGAAGAAAATGTGTGCATGCCAACTCTGTATAGAACTGAAAAGTATTCTGAATTCGCAAGTATTGGCAACAATCTGTTGGCTGACCAGTTGTAGGATTTTTGCTGCCCTCTGGGTCATTCCATGTCAATTGGTCTAGGGCTCCCTGCGCGACCATCACGGATTTTGATGAAATTTTGTGTGCAGAGTCCCACATGCCTCAAACGAATTATGGAAAAGTTTTAGGTTCGCTGGTGGAATACCTGTGGAGATACGGTAGCTGTTTGTTTGACCACATACCATGACCATGTACACAGTATGACTGTGAGATTTTGGCAACTTTGAGACATAATATTTCCCTTAGCTGTTATTTTCAAAACAAATGAAACTTAGCTACCTTATACAACTTTTTGCGCTCTATTTAGTGGAACTAATAATAATTTTTGCTGAGTGCATTCAGAGTGGGTAAATTGCAGCATAGTCGGCCGAAAAAGCCTAGTGCTCCAAAAAAATTCAAAGTTTAACGTTGTATAGCTCCCGCAATAATTAAGTAATGTGAAATTTAGCGCATAATATGTCAATGTCAAAAATAGGGTATTTTCAACCCGCTTTTACAAAAATCTGAAAAAGAAAATGGATGTAATTGATGATCCACAATGTGACAGAATTATCACAATGCCACTTTCTGCAGTTAGGAATATTATAATCATCAATGTGCCTATGTGGGTGGCATCAATATGTATATAAGATATTAATCACCATCATGGTAGGAAAATAACCAGTACTAGTAGAACTGTATCTAAGCTTAGGACATTCGCATATACATGAAAAAATTACCTAACAACTCCAATAAGAATAAACAGGAAAAACAATCTGAAAAATGTCAGAATTGCATGTTGAAATATAGGCCGTTGCCATGGCAACGTCTCCCAACTTTGACCCTCTTTTTCGGGCACTGTTTGCCCGCGTTGGAAAATCAACCCCACTTTTCTGCGGGGTTTGAAACATGCTCTTTCTAATTAGATTGGTCTGAAAGCGTTTCTAGAGAGTACTTTTTTGTAAAAGCAGGTTGAAAATACCCTATTTTTAGCCTTTTTACAAAAATCATCAACTTTACACTTAATTTGTAAACTAATGGAAAGAGCTAGGGGGTTGAAATTATAAATTCAAAAATGAAGTTGCATTGACATCATGCACTAAATTTCACATTTATTACTTAATTGTTGCGGGAGCTATACAATGTTAAACTTTGAATTTTTTTGGAGCACTAGACTTTTTCGGCCGACTTTGCTGCAATTTACCCACTCTGGACGCGCTCAGCAAAAATTATTATTAGTTCCACTAAATAGAGCACAAAAACTTGTATAAGGTAGCTAAGTTTCATTTGTTTTGAAAAAAAACAGCTAAGGGAGATATTCTGTTTCAAAGTTGCCAAAATCTCAGTCATACTGTGTACCTGGTCATGGTATGTGGTCAAACAAACGGCTGTATCTCCACAGGTATTCCACCGGTGAACCTAAAACTTTTCCAAAGTTCGTTTGAGACATGTGGGACTCTACACACAAAATCTCATCAAAATCCATGATGGTCGCGCAGGAAGCCCTAGACCACTTGACATGGAATGACCCCTCTATGTACATTCAAGTCTGTGTCATATATGCACACAGACTTAAATGTATGTTTTTTATTATCTTATGTAGTACTCTGTATAACTGAACATTTTACATATGTCCTTATTCTGCATGCCTGGGAATATGTGGGACTAGTGTTGTCATAAAACAGGGTTTTTCAGATTGCATCACAGTGGGTCATCTTAAGTCAAGAACCAAATTGCTTGTATAAGTGCTGGTTACTCTGTGGGGTGAGGGCATGGTGTGAAGAGTAAAAAGCAGCAAATGTAATAGGCCGGTAGCACACCGTTTGGTTCCTGAGGTAGGAATTAACAAGTTAGAAATCCATGAAAAATGGGCTTCGTTATTCGGGAAGAGACAGTGATTGATAGGTTGTTTTTTTGAGAGGATCAGGGAGAAGTTCAGTCTGGTTCATTATACTTTGGGAAGATCTGCCTCCTAATTTTGACAGGCATAGAATGCAATCCAGATTCTGCACCCCACAGCTTACAGAGGGGAGACCATGAACATAAATACCGTAATAAAAATAGCATGTGGGGCTGTAGGAAGGGTTAGCCCCTACCTCAGCCGTCTTATTGGGCCCACTCCCGCCTCTTTTCACATGAAAGCTGGTATAGGCCAGGCCTTTCCCAGCTTACAGCCTATTGCCTGGGTTTCCCTGCCTATTCAGTTCCATGAGTGGAAAAGGAATGACCTTAAGGATCTCCCACTGATTCCTATATTCTATCCCGTGGTCATTCTTCTAGTAGATACCCATACTACAAGAATTCCTTGTAACGTAATCTTGGGCTGTGGTACTTGTTGGAGTCTCTTATTGTGTGCTCTCCTTAAATCTTGTGTTTCTTCTACATTCTACATTTCTTCCACCTCTGGTCTGCTGATCTCCAATTTGGAGCACACTGGGCATATGCTAGTCCAACATGCTTACCTACTTGCTTACTCTTAATATTGGTTGTTCCACTGTAGTATCCTAAATATAGGTTAGCATGCCAGTTTGGAAAGCTCTGCTCAAAAGCTGAAGTATCTGGAATGCTGCTAGGTTTTTTGAGAAGAACTGCAAGGGCTTACTGTGTTGATTTTGATTGATATTCTAGAGTAAATGATTATAACCAGAATAGGCAAAGGTTACTGTCCTAAGGGGTTTTGGATTTTAGTATGTATTAATGTGAAATACATTGTATGTGGGGCTCTCCTCAACAGTTCAGGAATTTCAATCTGTTCAGAATGTGGTGGCCCAGTTAGTATCTGGGGTATATTCAAGAGCACGTAACTCCAGGTCTGGCTCATCTTTGCACCAGTTTGTTTCCAAAGCAAATCTGATTCTGGTTTTGATTGTTAAAAGCCTTAAATGGCCTGGAAGCCGTCTATCTTAGGGGAAATGTATGTCTTCCCCATGAATTAAATATCAAATGGAGATATTCTGCTTCAGGTGCCACCCCTGTCATTGGTAAGATTAGCCTTTAATCTGAGTAAGAGGGCTTGATCAATCATGCTGCCTGTGCTATGGAATGTCCTCCCAAGGGAGATCTGCCAGGCCTATTCTTCTGAAGTTTTTAGGTAACTGGTAGAAACTCGCCTTTTTGGTCATAGTACTTGGTTCCTGTCCTTGAGTGTTCTTGCTTCTGCTGTCAGTTTTAATTATTTTTAGGGAATTGTATTATATTTGGTTAATTTTAAATGTTTTTATGATGTTGGTACATTTATTCTAACCATGATATTTTAGAGCAAAAAACAAAAGAAACGGCTTGCCAACTCCAGTTAAAAGAAAGGAAGGAAGAAACTCTAAGCGTGTCTAGTTTCACATTTTAAACTCAGTTAAGTCGTAGCACCATCATGACTAAATGAATAAAATGGAATTTACTTCTGCTGCCCCTGATGCTGAACACATTTACTTGGGAATAAGTAAATGTGTTTACATGGTGTCTACTTAAAATTATGATTTTGTTGTAGAAAGGCTAATATATATTTAAAGTAAAATAATGATGAGCATAGCCAGCCACCCTCTAACTATAACATGTTATTTAAAATAAGAAGAAAAAAAGGTTGCCCTGGCAAGCCCCGGCATGCCCATGCAGGCCCAGGTGCTGACACTGGACCTGTTTGCTGCTGTCCCCATCACTTGCTGTTCTTTGGGTGGTTTTTAGGCGGCTCTCTGAGCTGCGGGGCCTTGGATGTTTGTCCTTGTTGCATCATTGAGTGGATGTCTCCAATGCCATACATAGCTATGCAGAACTTCGGGTTTTCACGTTATAAGACAATCCTGTTGAGTTCATAAGTAAACACACATAGGATTTACTGCTCCATCTGACCTGTATGCATTGTCTCCTGGGCTATTTGCAAACTTCCATATGCCTTCAACTTCCATCTGTAATATATAGCTAGAAGTAAAATTGTTTGTTCCACCTGGCTTTAAGCTCTCACATTAGGGAGGGATGAGACTTGGGAACTTGGATCAGAAGAAGCAAAACGGATAATAGTTGAACTTCTGTGCTCTTGGCATACAACACCTGAAAGGCTTTCAAGGATGGACACAGTATTTGCTTGTCTAAGAAATTTTAGGCAGTCAAGAAATTTTAGTGATTTCTTGTTGGACTTTAGGATGAAACTTCTACTTTTATTTTGGCTTTTCCTCACTGTGGCTGTTACTGAGTCTTGTGTGCAGTGTGGCTTAGATTCTACAGTGCCAAATCTGTCAGTTGTTCCTGCCCATGAACTCTTAACTTTTACTCTGATTCCGGTACGCTTTCCGATTTGGGGCTTTGTTTAGACGCTTTGTTGAAGAAGATATTTCGAGTAGATATCTTGATATTGGACAGTGAAAAGTTGGTTTAAGCCCTTTCCAGCCTCTGGAGTTCTGCCGTGGACAACTGATCTTATTTCTCCCCTACCTTAAATTCTCCTTTCTTAGAAATACAAGTCAAGACTTTATATAGATGAATAGAGATAAGTTTTCTTACCCTAAGCTATACGGAAATATACCTGCTTCCTAATAACTGTACTTGGAATGGAATGTGACATGTTGCAGTGGGCTTGGCTTAGACTAATATCAGATGTCTCACATTTTCTGCTCTTTTCACTGCTGTTGCTTTATGTTTGAATTGGGAAAGTTAGTCTTCCATTATACTTAATAGTTTCTTTTAATAGACTGAGATGTTTAGCTACTAAGGCACTAGTTCCTGATAGCAAATTTTCTTTTCAAAAAAGAGATTATAAAGGCAGGAGTGGGTGGTCCCAGCCCTAATTCTCATTTATGGCTTCATAAAATATTGTCTGGACTGGGCAAGGGGAAGACTTCTAGCGTAGCTTTCTCCTAACCTATTTTTGATGTGAGGGAGCATTTAAATATGCTCCCCTCTCATACATTCTGAAATGACACACTCCTTAGGCTAAATCTGGGCTTACAAATTGGAGTGCACAAGTACTTGGTTAGTGGCTGCATACTGAGCAAGAATATTGCAAGTTATCAGTTAGTAGCCTCCCTGTAATGTACAGGGGACACAAATCTTCTAGCTTAGTGTGCCAGAAGCAAAGAGCAGAAAGGAATATACTGTGGTTTTAAAAATATTTCTCTCTGCCATTAACCCATCTAATGTACATGTGTAAGTATACCATTGTTAGCCTAAACTTGATTAGCTTGCTCTTTCTTGCCATAATCCTAATGGCAAGTATTTTGCATTCATTTCATTTGGAATCTGCCCTTCTGAACATGTGACAAAATTTTGAACAGTACTCTTATTAAGCTGCGCTGTTTTTTATTCCTTATGGATATGCCAAATCTAATGTCTAAAAATTGCATTTACCATCTCCATGGTTGCCTTACCTAGATGACTTAACTCAATAGCCAAGCTCCCTAGATCTTTCTCCTGCCTCTCTCCAGCTCATAGAAAAACTGTTAGTCCGAGATGCCTGATCATCTCACTAGGGAAGCAGCCTGCCAAGAATGAATATTAAACTCTATTTTTGCAAAACTCATGACTCCACTAATTTGTGTCTTGGGTTGATAAATAGATGGCTCATGCATCTCACCATGGAAAATCAATGGCTACTAGATGCAAGTGATTACTTCAGTGTTTGAAGGACTTGACAAAGAATAATCTCCTGCATTCTGCATAGAATAGGAATGCTATGTGATCAGAAGGAGAGACTTCAAAGGAATTTTAAACTAGACTTAAAGCAGCTTCACAGATTTGTGTTGACTCCCTATTGCCTTGTCCTTTAGACTTCCTCCTAGGTAAAATGTGAGCTTAGTTAGGGTAGATGGTGTTTTGGACTTGTATTTGGAAGATCCAGATTCAAATCTTTGCTCAGCCATGAAGCTTACTCAGTGGCCTTGGATAGGTCTCAGGCTAACCTACCTCACGTGATTGTTATGAAAATAAAGTGAACATAGAGTGTCATTCTGAGCTTCAAGGAGGAAGATGTGTAAATGTGAAACCTATCCATGTAATAAAGATAAATAGATGATATTATATCCTCTATTATCAAGAAGATAATTTAGTTCTAGTGCTGAATTGGGTTAGCTGTGCTTCTATCTTTCCTGGAAAGGTAGCTAATCTGAGACACTGCTCAAGTAGTTTGTTAAATAATGGTTCTTAAGTCTTATTAACTTCATCAGTTGGTGGCGGTTCTTTGGGTCTGAGCTCAGGCACATTAAGAGATTTGAATGCATAATAGCAACTTTACATTGTAATGCCTTATATCCAGTTTGAGCATGTAGAAAGGCCCCAGTGGTCAATACAAAGACTCTCTCTTGGGGCACCATGCCCTAATTGAGGTGATGAAGACTTGAGGAGAGGGTGAGGATCAGATCAAAGTATTTACAATCAGGCTGATGTCTTGTGGCTTTGAAGCAATGTGAATGCTGAACTGATTTGCAAAGTACATTAATAGACAAACAATTGTTCCATTTACAGTCCCTTCCCTCTGCACCCACTCACTGGAAAGGAATTAGCCTTATTACTGTGACTCTGAAAGTTACTCTGCTTGTTAGACTGAAACTTTTTTGTAGACCTGCTGAAAGACTCGAAAGGGCTTGACAAAGATTGTTCTTTGTCAGGCACTTCTAGTGCTCAAGAAATCACCATCTGCTGGACATTTGGTAATAATTTTCAATAATATATATCTGAAATTTGTTGCACTTTCTAATTTTGGAGAAAAATATAGAAAAGTGTTCAGTTCTGTCATCTTGTGAAAGGTTAGTGTGTTCCTGTCTTGACGACTTGGGCAATATTTCTTGGCACTCCATTGTCTTCTTGATAATATAGCATTCACTCTGCAAACTATAATCTGTATACTTTAACATTTGAATTTACCTTATCTTAAAATATTTCAAAAACTCTACTGATGGGTATTGTCTGGCATTTCACCCATAGCAGGTGAAGTAGCCTTGTTAGACCAATTCTTCTTCAGCACTTGCTTTTTATGCACGATTTCCCAGCTGTTCATTCATTCAACCTTGTGACAACAAATGTCAATTAAAATTTCCTCATCTTCTAAGTAAACATTTTATCTTGTTTACAAGGATGAAGAAAAGAAACACATCATGTGATCACTCAGCCTCCAGTCCTATAACTTTTTTTTGCCAATTTTCTTCCAAATTAGGGAAGACAGCTTTGGATAGGGATAAATATGACTGAAAATGCATTTATATCAGGTTTGTAAATAGCCTTAAGAGTCCTCCCTGGATGACTAGGCAGGAAAGCTTTTTATAAAATGGAAGAGGGGTAGTTCTCCTTCGAGGGTCAGTTACCACTTGTGGGAATATCTTCAAGGCTGACATCTAAAATGCAAGAATAAGTTAGGTGGAAATCATGTTGTTCTTACAACTAATAATACTAATAGTGCCATCAGTGTGCATGGTGCTTTACGGAGTACAAGAATATATAGGTTTGTGCTCCAAGGAGCTTACAATCTAAAAATGTTTGTTTGAGGTCTATGGCAACCGAAGGTTCAGGTTTTTAATTTTATTTGTAGTATTTTTAAGAGTCACCAAGGTGGTGTACAACAAATCAAATAAAAACAACAATAGTAATGTCAGCTTGAGACATAGCTACATATTTGGTGGTTGGGGGTGGAGATCAGACAAGATCTAGTTTCCAAAACCCACATCTGCGGAGTGTTCAGGTTGTGGTGGTTCCCTTCCATCTATGTGGCTACAGGGGTGTGTGACTGCTGGACTGGCATGTTTTGCATGGCTAACTTAGTTTTGGTGGTGATGTCCTGGGTGTGTGTGACAGTGGGAGAAATTTGCATATTTCTTCAGCACTGAATCAAGAACTTGGGCAATTATAGTGTGGCTATGTCCTGAGGAAGCTTCTGTATTAGTGTTTTGGCACACCAATACAGAAACAAGTCCCAAGAAATAGACCAAGGGAATAGCCATTTTCTTTTATACATAGTAATGACTTTGGTTGTTTCTCCATCGAATCCCTTATCTGTCAGAAGTCCTCACTAGCTTTTCAAGATGCTACAGGCTTCTGTTTTCATTTTCTTCTGAGAGAACTTTTTGTTCTTCTGATGTTCTGTCAGCTTGTCATTTTAGTTACCGTCATTTTAAACTAGCTGAGCAGCAGCTGGCAAAACTGCCAGACCCTTAACAGATTATAAAATCCCCTTGTTTTTGTGGTACTTTTTGCCCCGCTCTTGATAGAAAATATATTGTTTCCAGGAAGGATGTAGTTGCTACTGCACAGCAAGTTTGAACAAAGTAATGCTGGTAGCTGATCTCTAGGACACTGTTGTCCATCACTGTCCATTCTCTAGTTAAATCACCTGACATTTTAAATTGTCTCTTGTTTTGACATGCGTGTATTCCAGAGTTATTGACTGGTTGGGCCTCTGAGTTCTTCCTGAGAGGTAAAAAGTGCCCACTGTTCTGGAAATAGTAGTTTTCCTGCATGAAAACATATGGAGCCAGTGTGGTGTAGTGGTGAGAGTGTTGGACTGGGACGCGAGAGATCCGGGTTCTAGTCCCCGCTCGGCCATGAAACTCACTGGGTGACTTTGGGCCAGTCACTGACTCTCAGCCTAACCTACCTCACAGGGTTGTTGTGAGGGTAAAATGGAAAGGAGGAGGAGGGTTATGTAAGCTGCCTTGGGTTCCTTTCAGGAAAAAAGGCTGGGTATAAATATAATAAATAAATAAATAAAATAAATCCTGTAAATCTGTAAACGATCTGGTTAGAACAAAATGAGAGGGGTTCTTCTTGAAGGTTCAAATACTGATAATACCTTTAAGCTTCCAACAGTGTAGCCTCAAAATGATGGGATCCCAAACCAAGGGTGTATATATTCTCTCACATGTACAAAATGCCTCCTGAGTGTTGTTCTGCATAGATTCTACTGTACTGTCTGGGACAAGGGAAAACAGGCTGGGAAGCACCACACGTTTGAAGGCTAATACAATAATATGTAACACCATAATATTGTAACAATATTATATGCATTTTAAAACCAGATCAATTCCACCAAACTGAATAAACCTATGCATTTAATTCAAGCTTCACCTAGATTAATGAACACCGTGGCATGCTTTACTTTTTAAATCTGATTTTTGTCATGGCTTTTGACCTTTCCCCCTCATTTGTATTTTTTTCTTTTCCCAAATATCTTGGGTGGTGTCCTGGGTTATGTGAACAGAGGTTTTGAAGTTTAACTACCAATTGTTCCCAACTAAAAACTTTGACTTCTTGCGTTCTTCTAAGGCTGCAATCCTGAACATGCTTAGTTGGGAATAAGCACCATTGAACTCAGGAGGACTTGGAAGGAAGCACACATAGGCTCACACTATAAAGCACACTGAGCCTTTGCTTAACAAAGGCTTTTCTGCCAGTTGGAATGCAATATTTGTATTTCTGATGAGAAGGTAGATGATTTTACAAAGAAGTGTTACCACTTAAATGCTTGCTCTGTTCTGAAGTTTTAAACTGCTAGTTTGAGCTAGGAGCCCTGTCAAGGAAAGGAAGAAAAATATGAGGCAGAGCTGGGTTCTTTCCCTCATAGACTCATAGATAGAGTTGGAAGGAGCCCAACCCCCTGCTCAATGCAGGAAACTAGAGGAGGGATCTCCCATCCAAGTAATAACCAGGCCTGACCCTGCTTAGCTTTCCACACTCAGACAAGCTGAGCCAGCATAAGCCACAGGCCTTCCCTTCCGCAGTCCACAAAATTTTCCAGTCACAGTACAGGCTGAGCAAAAGCTCTGCTAGGCATGCCCTTCCCACTCCTAAATTTTTCCAGCTTCCTCAAACTCCACACTGTTATAATTTGTACTAATAATCTAAGCAATAAAACACTTTAAAGCCTGCCTGACATCAGCATCTCATTCTCACCTGCCAAAGAGGAGAGAAGGGGTAGTCATTTGAGCACATTTGTGGATTCATCTACATTAGACACCAACATCATGTGGTGATCCACCCATTATATGCTGTTCTGGAGTGAACCACATCACATGCTCAGCAGCAGACTCGGGTTTGGGACCTAGGATTGCTGCCAAATAGCTAAAAAGCAATGGAAATGAGGCACAACCTGGAGGGGAGAAGTTGTGGGAGGAGTACTTGACATGCATGTACACACACCCTCAGTTGTGTCATCTATGCCTAGGAAACTCCTGCTGAAGGAGGGTCCAGGGGAGATGCAGGAAATGGTTGTTTCCCCACCTGTCTTTTCGTCTCCAGACAATGGGGCAAGAAAACAGTGAGTTCTTTCCGTTTCTTTCCTAAAGTCATGCAACATGTAGAAAAGGAACATACCCCTCTCTTCCTGCCCAAACATTTCTGAGTAAGAAACTAGGGGTGATTTCTTTCCCATGAACTGGGCTTTTGCTGGAAGTGCAGGGGCTCACCAGTTGTGATTAGGCAAGTGAATTATGGAAGCCTGGATTAGAAACCACAGTGATAACAATAACATTGGAATAGATCAGGGTGTACAACATTTTCAGCCCCAAGGGCAGCCATGCACACTCACACACTGAGGGGCTGCAGGTTGTGCACTCATTGAATAGATGGTGAATCCCTATGCTAGTCTGAAAGCATAAAGATCTCTGAACTCTTGATTTAGTCTAAGTTTGGAGCCCTGTCCAAAGTAAGAATGAAGAACTAGCTGAAAACCTTGAAGACATCTTAATGTTCAATTAACTGCTTTCCGTTTATACTACTGTGGTACACTGTTTTAATTTGTAGAATGAGCCTTAAGTTTACTCACCATCTGAAAGCAGGTAGTGCAAAGTCTTATAAAGCCACATTCTGAAATGCTTCCACTATGGGAGAAATCCATAGAGTGAACAGTTCTATACGCTCATAATAGGTATACAGCCAATTTATTTTCAAATGAATACGGTACTTAAGGCATCCTAAATGATCATATTGGTTTAAATGACACCATAAGCTCTTTCATAAAAGGTACAGTCACACAGTTCATCTCAAGACTTCTTCCATTTGCTATGCTTTAAATCTGCAGGTTTGTGTGCTAATTGGGAGTCCTTTAAATCTGAGACACTTACGGTACTTTAGGAGCAACTTTATTTTAAGGTTCCATTGCTATTCATCTACAGGGTTTGGGGAACCTAATCCATTAATGGTGGCATGCAGGAGCCCTAGATCCCTGCTAGCTTCTTGCATAATACTGTTGTCTAGTATTGGATAGCTTATATTCAATGAGATTTATGTATTTATTGAAAGTTTTAGTTGCTTTTTAAGCCTATGCCCTCACAAAGCAAAGATGAGAAACAGAAGACATACTGTCCACATTAGTAAGCATGCATAATACATTGAGGGGCTGCTCAACAAAATAATGATATCTGTTAAAGTAAGCATTGAAGAAGGTCTTCAAATCTCACCTGAACACTTGTACAGAAGAAGCAAGGTGCAAATCAGTAGGAAGGGAGTTCCATAGTTTTGGGACCATCATCTAGAAGGCCCTATCTCTTGTGCATGCCAACCTAGCCAATCCTAATGGCAGGTATGCAAGAATGACCCTGGAGGTAGGTCTTAATGTATGGGCACAATTGTATGGCTGAAGGCAGTCCTTCAAATAACCTGGTTCCAAGCCGTTTAGAGTTTCAAGATTAAGAGCAGCAGTTTGAATTGGGCCCAGAAGTTTACTGGCAGCCAGTACAGTTGGGACAAAATTGGAGTTACATATTCCGACTTCTGGGCACCCACCAGCATCTGTGTGGCCACATTTTGTACCACCTGCAGCTTCTGAGTTGTCTTCAAAGACAGCCCAACATAAAGCACATTTCAGGAGTCCAGTGGAGGTAACTAGTATATGGTAGCTGAGACCAGGTCAGACTGCTTCAGATATGGTTGCTGCTGGTGTACAAGCCAGAGCTTGTAAAAAGCACTCTTTCCTGTGTGTCATCTACATACTGGTGACAATGAAGCCCAGACCTCCAGATGACTTTCCCCAGCAACTTCACATACCGTAGATATTAAAGAGCATAGAAGATAAAATAGAGCCCTGTGGCACCCCGCAAGTCAAAGGCCATGAGGCAGAAGAGAAGTCATCCATCACTACCTTCTGGTACCAACTATTGCAGAAGGACTAGAACCACTGTAATGCTATGGCTCCTGAGCCCAGGCCAGACAGTCAGAGAGATGGTTTGGCTTTCCATGATCTTGTAATTTATATTTGGTATATGGCACTATAAGCAAGAATTGTAAGCTTCGAAAGATCAAAGTAATTTACTCCCAGAAAATTACTAAAATACATTCTTTGTAATCCTACAGGAAAGGCATTTGACTTGGAACCTCATGACTGTTTGGCTTAAAAGAATAATACCTAAAATCCCATGTTAATTTACTAAAACATCAGCTCAACCGTCAAAGGATGGGGCGGAGGTTGGTGCTTTGAGTATTCCTATCAGTGTCTATTTTGCATTCAGTACTGAAATACATTGAACCCTCTAGTCATTGTTAACATGAGTCTTATGCTGGTTTGGTCAAGACCCACAACTGGGTTGCAGAGGAGAAGCAATAGTCTTTAACCTCTTGAAACCCACCTTCAACCCCAACCTGCAACTCTCTTTTCCTCTATACATCTGTCCTCTGGTCATTTATCCTCCCCTGTTCCAATCTTAAAAAAAAAAATAGTTTGGATTTAAAAACTTTTTCAGGAAGCTGCTTGGCTTTTGCCTACCAGTTGCTATGCCACACCTACCACATAATTAGATAATACCTGTTGGGTCTGAGAAGGAGTGCTGTGCCCTCATGCTCCCTCCACTCTTCTCATCACCTGAATTCAATAGTTCTGGGGTTTCTTAAACTACAGCATCCTATGTCCAAACCAGGAAAGTGTGTCTTAAGCTCTGACTGCAAGCCAGAATTGGAAGCCACTGTTTGATCCTGGTTTGAAAGCCAGGATTGTAGTTGAAGCCAAATTCAAGTTTCCTGGTATTGAGTTAATGGGGGAACTGTAGTTTAACTCAATAGTTGTTGGGTTTTCTTAAGGTGCATGAGAGGAGGGAGCACTTGGGCACAATGCTCGTTCTCCATCTGATTAAATTATGGTTTATTGGACCAAGATAATTGATCTGAACCAGACCAGTTTCTGAGGGACCCATAGCTTCTCATTCTTCACGCAAGTTCTTTTTCCTTGATTGTGTATACTCAGACATTCATCAGTCTTTCACTTTAAAGAGAAACTACTTAAGAGATTTTCATTTTTTCCTGAATCTTCCTGGTAGTGGTGATGGTGGGAAATGGAAAACAATGTTTCCCATGCCTTTATGTCTCTACTGTTCTGACTACTAAAATATAAGTGTGCTAATCTGTTTCTTATCATTAAACTGAAGATTTACTAAAATTACTGTGTAGTAGGCCTAGACTGAATTAGGAAATGTACATGAATGAATTGGGCTAGAAACAGACTGGAAGCCAATGCACATCACAAAGCATTGGTGTAATACCAGTCCCTGTTAACAATCTTGCTGCCCTATTTTGGACCACCTGAAGTTTCTGGACTACTTTCAAAGGCAGCCCCTCATATATGCATTGCAGTAATCCAAATGAGAGGTTACCAGAGCATGGATAACTGTAGCGAGGCTATCTCTGTCCAGAGGAGGACGTAGTTGGCATATCAGCCTAGCTGATAAAAGGTGCTCCATGCCACTGAGTTCACCTGTGCCTCAAGTAACAATCCCTGGATCCAAGAGCACCCACCCCCTGGCTACAAACCTGATCCTTGAGGGATAGTGGACCCCCTCCAGAAGAGGTTGAACATCACTCAACCGGGCAGACAAACCACCCACTAACAATACCTCTGTCTTGTCTGGACTGAGTCTCGGTTTATTTGCCCTCATCCAGTCCATTACCATGCTCAAGCACTGAATCAGAACAGCCACTACCTCACCTGGATTTGATGAAAAGGAGAGAGCTGGGTGTCATCTGCATATTGGTGACACTTCAGCTTACATCTCCAGATGACCTCCCCCATTGGTTTCATGTAAATGTTGAGCAGCATGGAGGATAAAATAGAGCCTTGTGGAACCCCATAGCATAACTGCCAAGGCACAGAGCAATAATCCTGCAGCACCACCTTTTGGAATTGGCCATCCAAGTAGGAGTAGAACCACTGCACACAGAACCTCCAGCACGCTCAGACAGCCTATCCAAAAGGATACCATGGTGGATGGTTTCATTTATTTTTCATACTTTTAAAGTGCCCAGTAACACAAGTTTTCTGGGTGGTGTACAATACAAATTAGAATTTGTTTTCCCTGTTTTGTGTTGGTGTTTTCTGCATTTGCATATGAAATGGGGGGGGGGAGTCTCAGTGCTGAGGTGTGAAAGGGAGAGACTCTGGCCCTGTAGCAGAGATTGACACTTTTCCAGTGGGGGCACAGACTACTAAGGTGCAGATGTGCATCAATATCCTGAATTGGTGCTGATGCAATCATGCCGTATATGAAGTGTGGTTTCTTACATAATAGGATGAAGAAAAAGACTAAATCATAGAAATACAAATGTAGGAAGTGATCCTTGTTACTGATGGGCAGAGCAAATCCTATGGTAGTGGGGGGCGGGACGGGCAGGTCATCAGTGGCGGTTTCCGCTACTTTCTAAGCCCTTCTAGCTTGTGCCAGCCAGAACAGAAGTGGAGTGGAGGGACAGGTTTTTCCACCTCAACTTTTTTAAAATTCTCTCTCCCCATCACCTCCTATTGACACCAAAGGGAGAGAGAATCACTACAGCTCCAGGATTAGTGCAGTTCTCCCTTGTAGGGTATCTAGTCAGGAATGAGGGAGATTTGGATTGTGTGGATTCAAACCCAACCCCCAACACACACACCATCTGCACTGACATGCCTTGGACTGCCCTTTCCCACCCTGCCTCCGGTGAAATGCTGGTGATAAATCTACACCAGTGGAGCTTTCTGCCAGGATACTGGGAGCTCCTCTGGGGATGTAAGTTCCACCTTGCAGGTGGAGCACCTCTCCATCTTATGGGCTGTAGCCTTAATCAGTGTTTCTTTAAATTGTGCCTTGATTATCTGAAGGGACGTCAGCATAGGAATGTCAGGAATGCTAGTGTCAGGAAAGTTGGCCTTTGTAGCCAGGCATGTCAAACAAGAGGGCTCATGGTGCTACCATGTGAAATTGGTGCACTTAGTGAGAAAATGCGACCATGGTGGTCTGGATGGTTGTTTCTAAATCTCTTCAAACATAATTATGTAACTTAAACTATATGGTAACCACCACTGAAAGAATGTTATTTTTATGGCATGCGTTAATTTACCAGCTCAGAAATTCTTTCTGGGATATAAATCACTTGGTAATTTTTAATGGGGGAGTTAGTTTTGACCTGCTGGCATTTATGCGCTGAGCAGTATTGCTGCTTGTGCTTCCTTGGTATACGAGTTTTCTTTGCTGTGGTTAATTGGTTTGCTGTTTGCTCTTTGTGCCTGTAGATGTGAGCAGTTCATGGGCTGGAGGGAGAATCTCTCCTGATGCTTAGTTGTCTAAAATAAGGATATAATCTCTTAAATTAGCAGGGCAACTGACACTCCTTGGAATTTTGCCCAGAACAGATAATTTTAAGAGGCAGCATTCTGACTTGCTGGCCTTTCTTCAGATAAATCTTTAGATAAATGTTCTAAGACACTTCACCTTTTAGGCTCAGCATTTAGACGCTATATGTAGCTGTTTCTTGCAAAGTTAGGTCTTAGGAAGGAAGGGAGAGCCAAACTATTTTTACTGTCATATAAACAATTTGGCATGGTTATTTTCGATTTCTGGAGTCAGTCTGGCCTCTCTCTGTGGCTTTTCTATTCTCATCTTCTGTTACAATGATCTTATTTTGGAAAAGATGGGAAGGAGGGATTAGAAAGTTCTGGGCGAGATCAGGTCAGTCACTCTGCAGTTGGTGCAAAGAAGTGGATGTAATGCAGTATTTTGTTAAGGTAGGCCTACTTTAATGCCTGTTTTGTGGATACTGGTGATCCATTTTGTAGATGCAGTAGGTTGTGGTTGCGATAAGAGTCATGCTGGACCAGACTAAGAGTCCATCTAATCCAGCATTCTGTTCACACAGTGGCCAATCAGCTGCCTGTGGAAAGCCCACAAGTAGGGTATGAATGCAATAGCACCCTCCCGGCCGTGTTCCTCAGCAACTGGTGTACATAGGCATGCTGTCTCTGATACTGGAAATAATGTATATAGTCATCAGGACAAGTAACCCAACAATTAAACCATGGGCAATTGTTGGGCAAACTCTAGGTTCTTTAACCCATAAACAAGCTAGGGTTTCCAGGTTTGCACATGATAAAACAACCCAGCAATGCGGTGTTCCTGGGTTCTTAATTAAGAGAGGAAATGGCGAGTGTGCAGCTTTCGCACTCCACTCATCCCTGCAATTTCTGGGTTAAACCACCTGGGAATTGCCACCATGATGTGCGAACTGGGTTGTTGAAACCTTTCCTTATAGGGGAGTTGCTCCATCCCGTTCATCATTTTAGTTGCTCTTTTTCCAACTCTACAATGCCTTCTTTTTAGGTGCTGTGACCAGAACTGTACACAGTATTCCAAGTGTGGTTGCACAATAGGTTTGCACAGTTTTATTTTAACTCTTGATACATGAGGGCAAGTACGACTTGATAGGGATAACTGAAACCTGGTGGGATGACTCCCATGACTGGAATACAGCAATTGAAGGGTATAACTTGTTCAAAAGGAACAGAAGCAACAGAAAGGGAGGTGGAGTTGCACTGTATGTTAAAAATACGTATCTCTGCACAGAGATACAGGAAGAGGAGCTTGGCAGCCCCATTGAGAGCATCTGGGTTAAAATAAAGGGGGCAAAGAATAAAGCGAACATGGCGGTTGGAGTCTACTACCGACCACCCAATCAAGGAGAAGACGAGGATGGAACTTTTGAAAAGCAAATTGCCATTGTTTCAAGGAGGCATGATGTGGTAGTAATGGGGGACTTCAATTTCCCTGATATCTGTTGGGAGACTTATTCAGCCAAACATGGCCCCTCCAAGAAATTCCTGAGCTGTGCTGCTGATAACTTCCTCCTACAGAAAGTGGAGGAAGGAACTAGAGGATCGGCTATCCTTGACCTGATTCTAACCAACAGAGACGAGTTAGTGGATAAAGTGGCAGTTTCGGGAACTCTGGGGGAAAGTGACCATGTTATACTTGAGTTCTTGATTCTAACAGAAGCAAAAGCTGAGTGTAGCCAAACACGTACCCTGGATTTTAGGAAAGCCAATTTTAACAAACTCAGAACAATGATTAGTAAGATCCCATGGCAAGTGACTCTCACGAGAAAGGGAGCCCAGGAGGGGTGGGAGTTTTTAAAAAAGGAAATTTTAAAGGCACAATTGCAAACAATTCCCACAAGGAGAAAAGGCAGAGGGCAACAGAAGAAGCCAATGTGGCTTCACAATAAACTCAAAGATGACCTGAAAACAAAAAAGGACACGTATAGGAAGTGGAAGGAAGGACAGGCTACAGGGGAAGAGTACAGGCAGGTAGCACAGAACTGCAGGAATAGTGTCAGGAAGGCTAAAGCTGAGAATGAGCTAAGGTTAGCGAGGAATGCTAAAAGCAACAAAAAAGCCTTCTTCAGATACATGCACAGTAAAAGACAGAAGAAAGAACTGGTGGTTCAACTACGCAATGAGGATGGCAAATTGATAACAGAAGACAAAGAAAAGGCAGAAGTGTTCAATTCCTACTTCGGCTCGGTCTTCTCCCAAAAGAGGGTCTATGACCCCCCTGGCAAACCTGAAGTGCAGACTGAAGGGGCAGAATTGCAGCTTGAGATTGATAGGCAAATGGTCAAGGAGCACCTGATTACTCTGAACGAGTTTAAATCTCCAGGGCCTGATGAGCTGCATCCTAGAGTAATAAAGGAACTGGCAGAAGAACTCTCAGAACCACTGTCTATTATTTTTGAGAAATCATGGAGGACAGGTGAAGTGCCAGACGACTGGAGGAGGGCAAATGTTGTTCCCATCTTCAAAAAGGGCAAGAAGGAGGAACCTGGGAACTATAGGCCAGTCAGTCTGACATCAATCCCCGGGAAGATTTTTGAGCAGATTATAAAGAAGTCAGTCTGCAAGCACCTTGAAAACAATGCAGTGATTACTAGAAGCCAGCATGGATTTGTCAAGAACAAATCCTGTCAGACTAATCTGATCTCATTTTTTGATCGGGTAACCTCCCTTGTGGACTGTGGGAATGCTGTGGACATTATATACCTGGACTTCAGCAAAGCTTTCGACAAAGTGCCTCATGATATCCTGATTAGTAAGCTAGCTAAGAGTGGGCTAGATGGAACAACTATCAGGTGGATCCACAATTGGCTAAAGAATCGGACTCAAAGAGTGCTTATCAATGGTTCCTTCTCAAACTGGGGAGAGGTAACGAGCGGGGTACCACAGGGCTCGGTCCTGGGCCCGGTGCTCTTCAACATTTTTATTAATGACTTGGATCAGGAGGTACGGGGAATGCTTATCAAATTTGCAGATGACACAAAGTTGGGTGGAACAGCTAATACTCTGGAAGACAGAAACAAAATTCAAAGTGACCTCAATAGGCTGGAGCGCTGGGCCGAAAACAACAGAATGAAATTTAATAGGGATAAATGCCAAGTGCTGCACCTAGGGAGAGGAAACCAAATGCAGAGTTACAGAATGGGGGACACTTGGCTCAACAATACTACAAGTGAGAAGGATCTTGGAATTGTGGTAGATCACAAACTGAATATGAGCCAGCAATGCGATGTGGCTGCAAAGAAGGCAAATGCAATTTTGGGCTGTATTAATAGAAGTATAGCTTCCAAATCGCGTGAAGTGATAATTCCCCTTTACTCGGCACTGGTTAGGCCTCATCTTGAGTACTGCGTCCAGTTCTGGGCACCTCACTTTAAGAAGGACATAGACAAACTGGAGAGGGTTCAGAGGAGGGCAACAAGGATGATAAAGGGACTGGAAACAAGGC
Organism: Shinisaurus crocodilurus; assembly: GCA_021292165.1. NCBI lineage: Eukaryota > Metazoa > Chordata > Lepidosauria > Squamata > Shinisauridae > Shinisaurus > Shinisaurus crocodilurus. The sequence continues at coordinate 118,849,142 of CM037881.1, forward strand.
CCTATGAGGAGAGACTGAAAGAACTGGGCATGTTTAGCCTTCAGAAGAGGAGACTGGGGGGAGATATGATCGCACTCTTCCAGTATTTGAAGGGATGTCACACAGAGGAGGGCAAAGATCTCTTCTCGGTCATCCCAGTTTGCAGGACACGGAATAATGGGCTCAAGTTACAGGAACCTAGATTCCACCTAAACATCAGGAAAAATTTCCTGACTGTCAGAGCAATAAGACAATGGAATCAAACTACCTAGGGAGGTCGTGGGCTCTCCCACTCTGGAGGCATTCAAGGTGCAGCTGGACAGACATCTGTCAGAGATGCTTTGACCTAGATTCCTGCATTGAGCAGGGGGTTGGACTCGATGGCCTTGTAGGCCCCTTCCAACTCTACTTTTCTATGATTCTATGATTCTATGATTCCTTGCCTAAGATAGAATTTGGCTTTTTCACAGCAGCTGAATACTGGGTTGACATTCTCATCAAGCTGGCCACCAAAACCTCAAGATCTCTTTCAAGATCTCGTTAGCTCAGATCCTCTCAGCATATACATGAAGTTGGGATTTTTTTTTGCCCCAACATGCATCACTTTACACTTGCTTACATTGAACTGCATTTGCCATTTGGATGCCCATTCTTCCAGTTTGGAGAGATCCTTTTGGAGCTCTTTGCAATCCCTTTTGCAAACCACCCTAAATAATTTGGTGCCATCAGCAAACTTGGCCACCTCACTGCTTACTCCTAATTCCAGATCATTTGTGAATAAGTTGAAAAGCATTGGTCCCAATTCAGATCCTTGTGGGAACAGAATGCCCTAGGCCTGCCTTGCTCTGAAACTAATGTAGGGGTTCACAAAAGGCTGAAATTGTGGGACAGCATACCCTCCCCAGCATATGTAAATACCTGCTGTATCTTGTGCAGGTACTATCCCTTGAACACAAGTTTGCACAATCAAGCTAATTGGAGCATTGTAAGAATATACTGGCCTGCTCACTGGAGATCCCTACACCAAACTGCTCCTTCTGTTAAAAAGCAAGTTCTTTTCCCAACCTATCCTTTCACTCATTCAGTTTTTAAATTTCTGTCAAGGCTCGCACATTTTTGTGAAAACCATTTATCTCTTACTATTGCAGAGTACTCATGTTAAGAAAGTGCTGAGTGAATAAATATGCATTGCTGTGAAAACATATCTGGTGAGTTGAAGTTGGTTGCTTTAATATATGTGCAAAGAGAATTGGAGGCAGCTTCCCAAGTTCTGGAAACACTAATTTCTGAAATACTTGCTTCATTTGTGAGTTTACAGGTCATGTTTCCCACATTGCCCACAGTGTGTGTGTTGGGTTAGATATCAGATTAATCTGCTAATAAGGAACACATTCGGTAGTAGGCCAAGGGCCTTCTCTCCATCCACCCCACCCCACCAGTGTGTGACAAAGTTACTCTAAATTTTTACTTATGGCAAGATTCATGTCAACTTGGAGTTGATGACACTCATCCTGTGCAAATTGGTCTATGCACAGAATGCTTGGAGCAGTTGCTTTTTTCAATCCTGAGCATGTTTTTCCTTTTTAGGAAAACCACTTGGTATTAGTTCTAGCACATAATGTGAGAATGCAAAAGGAAATTCATCCAGAATTGATAGTCAAAATACAGCCTCATTACATAGCTAATCTGTTCAGTGAACAGTTCAGAATGTGTGTGTTCCTGTGGGAATATTGTCTGAATGTTGGTGTAATTGAGAGCTTATCAGAAGGATATTGTCTCGTATGTATTATTAAAACAGACTTCATGAAGTCTGAATGAAATGGTTCTTTGTAGTTCAGGACAGACCTGCCTTTTGAGCTTGCTAATATATTTGCACTTTGCCTTCTAGCTTCCAAAATGGAAATTCCATAATTCCCAGGGTTATTAAAGTGAGCAGTCTGTAGTTGATTTCCTGGATCTCAGCTGAAAACTCCAAAAATATAAAGTTTGGCAGAATAGCTCTTTGAATGGTTGTTTCCTGCTTGCCCACTTAAGAATTATTTAGGTCCCAAGTAGTAAGCATGAAAGATATAGTTTATGGTGCCAGCCATCTTGTGTAGGTCTTTTTCTCCAAATTACCGTATTTTTCGCTCCATAAAAAACTAGGTGGAAATGTCTGTGCGTCCTATGGAGTGAATACAGTAAAAAAAAAATTTTTTTTTTTTAACTTTCCTCTGCTGGTCCAGAGCGGAGGACTCCTGGGCAGGGCGGGGGAAGCCCCGCCAAACAGCTGATTCCCGTGGAACAGCTGATTCCCGCTGAACAGCTGATATTTTTTTTTTAAAAAAAATTATTATTATTATTATTATTATTTACTTTCCTCTGCTGGTCCGGAGTGGAGGACTCCTGGGCAGGGCGGGGGAAGCCCCTGCCAAACAGTTGATTCCCGCCGAACAGCTGATTCCCGCCGAACAGCTGATTTTTTTTTAAAAAAAAATACGTATTTATTTATTTATTTATTTTACTTTCCTTTGCTGGTCCGGAGCGGAGGACTCCTGGGCAGGGCGGGGGAAGCCCCCGCGGAACAGCGGATTCCCGCGGAACAGCTGATTTTAAATATATATATATATATATATATTTAAACTTTCCTCTGCTGGTCCGGAAGAGCGGAGGACTCCTGGGCAGGGTGGGGGAAGCCCCTGCCTCTCAGCTGATTCCCCGTGGAATAGCTGATTTTTAAAAAAATAAAATTATTATTATTATTATTATTATTATTATTATTATTATTATTATTATTATTTTATTATTATTTTTACTTTCCTCTGGTGGTCCGGAAGAGCGGAGGAGTCCTGGGCATGGCAGGGGAAGCAAATAAAATTATTATTATTATTATTATTTTATTTTATTTTTATTTTTGTACTTTCCTCTTCTGGTCCGGAAGAGCGGAGGACTCCTGGGCAGGGTGGGGGAAGCCCCCGCCTCTCAGCTGATTACCCACGGAACAGCTGATTTTTAAAAAATTATTATTATTATTATTATTATTTTATTTTTATTTTACTTTTCTCTGCTGGTCCGGAAGAGCGGAGGCCTCCTGGGCAGGGTGCCTCTCAGCTGATTCCCCACGGAACAGCTGATTTTTTAAAAAAAAAATTTTTTTTTTGGTACCATATGGTAAGTGCGTCTTATGGTCCGGTGCGTCTTATGGGGCGAAAAATACGGGTATGCTTTCCAATATGTATCAACAGGGCTTTTTTTCTGGTGGAACTCACCGGAACTGAGTTCCAGCACCTTTTCTTCTATTAATTGCATTACAATTTAATCGCCATCTACTCCCGAGGAAATGTAATTCAAGAGTTCCGGTACCTTTTTCTCCAGAAAAAAAGCACTGTGTATCAAGCTGACATGAAGCTTTATTAAAAATGATTACTCAGTTTGAAACTACTTGTCACAACACTTCTGGCCTTACATTTTATAGAATCTTAAGTCTGGAAGAGACTAAATTAAAGTCCAGCTCACTGCCTTCACAGATTGGCCTACTCAGTCCAGATCACAGTGTGCCGCATATTAACGGTAGTTAGGTGCCCTGCAGAATAGCACTCCAGATGACTCAAGCAAGTGATTCAAGCTGCACACTGCAGAAAGTGGCCATTTCCTACTTTTTTAGTCTTCAACTTTCAAGTTATTATTTCTTTGGAGAAGATTAGCAGGAAGGACATTTGAACATAATGGTGCACCATACTGTTGCCATGTTGGCGAGATACTTGTCTAGCATCTTAGAAGCAGTAAGTACTGTAAGAGGATTAAGGGTGCAGTCCTATTGGGATGCCCGTAAGCCCCTAAAGTCAGATGCTTTGAGACATTCAGTGCAGAGCAGGAGGAGTAGCGGAAGTGATTTTCGCCTCCCCTTCCTCCCACTCTGCATTTTTGCTAGATGGGCTTTTTCGCCTGTCTAGCTGGGGCACTTCAGAGGGGGAAGGAAGGAGGCTGAGAGGCTTCAGGATACCTCATATCCTGGCTGCTGCAGTCTCCTCCCTGAACCGCCCCCTTTTATCTCTTTCTGAGGTCACTGTCTCTGACCTTGGAGCTAGGAATCCAAACTAACCTATGGCCCCTCAGACTATGCCTAGGGGCCATAGGATTGTTCCCTCCATGATGTTTTGCTTTCCATCTTTTTCCTCTCCCTCAAGCATTAGATGTCTCATAGTGGAGATATAATGTGCCTTATTATATTGGCAGTAGCTTTAGAGTTTAGTATGCACTCCTAAGTGTACTTTGTTAAAATCAGTGTGACTTTACAGGACAACTATCAATATTTAAAGTTTATATAGCTGATGATCGCTATAGAAATAGGACAAGGCTATTCAAGAAGTTCGCAGCTGTTCCTCTGTCTGTTCTCTCAGCTGTCTGCACAGTTAATGGGGTCTGTTCCAGTAGAGAGAGGTGAAGGTCTCATGCCCTCATAGCGGTGAGTGCGTTCTGCCAATTAGATCCATTTGTTTTTGGTGTGGCTGAACAACAATAGGCAAGGCTTCTCTGTAGCAGTTGGAGAGTGATTTGTGCACTCCAGAGACCTGTTCAATTGTGTAAAAGGCATCTGTACGAAGGTATATGTAGCGAGAAGTCATAAAAGCACAACTCATTTCTTGTCTGGAACTTGGAAAACTTTAGATTGGGCCCATGTTCTAGAACCTCCAAAGGAATCTGAAAAAAACAATTCAGGGCATCTCCATCCTGATGGGAACCAATAATAACTTTTTTTGTTCTGCTCTTTGAAGTGTTCAGAGCGCTTCTAGTTGTAATCCTTAGCATAACCATGTAAGATAAATCAGTATGATTCCCCCATATTGCAAATGAGGAGGAACAAAGGCTCAGAGAGTGGCTTGCCTAGTGCATTCATGGCAGAGAAGAGATTTCCTGATTCATAGCTTGGTCTTTTGGCTACTGTACTAGGCTCTCCACTACTATCCATTGGCCTGTTCCAGACCTTGGAGCAGTATGTTTTGGTGTTTCCTGTTTCTTTCTGCTATTTTTTTTTTCTCTGACTGAGAAAAGACTGCTTATCAGCTGCCACAGCTGAAGTTTTTGGGGAATGTATGGAATGTAGGCAGCAGGTGGGGACAGGCAGATGTGCTTATCAGTCATTACACATTTAACTGAGAGTGGTTTATTTCTTTAAATCTCTGACCTGAGTTGTACAACTAATTTTTATATCCGTTCCCACTGTACAGCAAATTCAGATTAGAAGACGTGCATCTCTCTTGCTATGGGATTCACTGCAGACTTCCTGTATTCTGGATTCGGCTTTCAAGGACCAGCTGTTAAGGGTTGCTCACTACTCTGGCTGTAATCTAGTCCAGAAGTTCAGAATACCTAATGAAAGTGAGGAGGTGGCATGATCTTGAAACTTTGACTCCCTATGTTCAGTAGACCTATGCACATCTGGCTGGTCTCATCAGTATGTTTACTGGAAAGAAAATAACACAGCTGATAGTGGATGTAGGTTATGGGAAAGGTTCTTCTAGGGAGTGGAGGAGAAGGAATGGAATTCAACTGTGAAACAAATTTGAGAACATTGAGAGAGAAGAGTTCATTCTGTGCACTGAAAACACTTTGCAAAGCTATCACCTACTCTGAAGTACATTCTTCTGCACGATGCTGGCAAAATGTGGTCAAATGTTTACAGATCAAGGGCTATAGAACAGAATTTATGGTGTGATGTAGGCTGTTTCCGTAGTTTATACAACTTGGTAAAATTAAAAGGAAACTGGCTCGTAATCTTTTGACAGCAATAGAGCAAGGAGGCTGAGGAGCATTAATGAAATCATCCTTAGTTTTCCAGTTTTGATACCAGCTCAAAGGACTAAATGTTTCTGCTGTTAGCTTAGTGGAATTTCCATTTTCAAGGCAGTATAACTCTGTGAGTACCAGATACTGAAGACAAACAGAATGCCCATTATGACTGTGCCTAACTTTGTCAGCTTCCAGAGGCAACTGGGTAGACACTGAATTGAAAACAGACTGCTGATCTTGATGGAAGGCAATAAGAAGTCATATCTATATGCTGCCCTACCAGAGTTCATTTGTTCCTAGTTTTTGAATGCACAACATCCTGAAAGCTGCTACTCAGTTGTCTGTTCTACTTTAGAGCGCAAGTGTTATGTTTCTTTATCCTCACAGCCCTTTAAGGTAGTTTACAAAGTTGCCCAAGGCTACCCATTGGGCTTCATGGTTGAGTGGTCTCCCAAGACTGAACCAGACACACTGTCCCTTCCTCTATACATGCTGACCTATTCTGGAAAGAATAATGCAAATATCAGACCCCCTTAGTGTAATGCAGTGGATTTACACATTCCCTTGCAGAGGTATTCTACAATTGGGAGTATTAGCATCCTGAAAATTCAGTCTGATGCTGTTACTCCTGAAGTATCAAGGAATATCTCCTTATGGATAGGATAGTGGTGGTGGTCAGATTTACCTGCCTATGCTAAATAACTTGTAACATGGAGCTACCAGTGAGGACATATAAACTCTGTCATTCCATACCCAGGGGCTGAAAGTGGCTTATCTTGTAAGCCTCTGTTTTGGAAAGAATGTTAATTTTCCTGTGGCATTGGCTTTTAAACTTGAACCTACAAAGCTGCACAGTGGCAACAAACTCAAATCATTGTAAAACAGAATAAAAAGGACATTTCATTACAGTTGTGTTTCTGATTGCAACTTCTGCTATTTCCCCAACACTTTAAAGTACAGAACTAACCCTAGTGTAATTTGCTATACAGCTTTGCTTGTGTCAAGGGGGTTTGAAGAAAGTAGGATAAATATTGCTTCACACACACACACACACACACACCACTCACCTGCCCTTCTGCTCTCCCCCTCCCAATCTGTGGGTGGCTCTCCCCTGTGGCTCTCTGAGCACCTAGAGTGTCACTACTTGTTTATCCATGCACTATTAGACTATTAATGTTTGCTTGCATTGCATCTATCACCCCCACAGTACATCTTTTAAAATAGCACCAGATGTATTATGCTGCCTCACCCAAACAATAATTTAAATGAATTTGGCTGTAAGCATATTACACGAACCCAATTGGAAAAGATGTAGTGAATGGTATCTTTTTGGAGCTTTCTGTAGTGAATGGTATTTTTTTTAGCTTTCTGCTAGAAATTGTGCAAGTCTTCCATTAAAGTTTGCAAAAAGGGAGTTTCAGGTTCATAGGGTTTCTGAATTGAACAAATCAGTATTAGATGCACAGTGTTAAATAAAAAAGCAGTTAAAACAACCACAGGCAATGGGGAGATGATAAATCTGGTGTGGGTGTGTGTGTGTGCGTGCGTGCGTGCGTGCGTGCGCGAGCGAGCACACACACACACAGGTATGCTTGCACGTCTGGATATAATATAATTGTACGCACATTTGTGCTTGTACTTAATGGCCACAAGGTGATGCTTGGGCAGTATCAAGTTTGGTGTCTGGATGGACCTGGATGGACCACATTTAGAATACTTTGTTCATTTCTGTACTCTTCAGTTTCAAAGAAGATTGCAACAAACCGGAAGTGAATCTTGATGCCTAAAATTGTGTTTTAGGCATTGTGAAACCAAGCTCATTAAAGAGCTGGGAATAGCTCAAAAAACAAAGAGAGCCATTCTAGTTCATGAGAACCCCACCACCACCACCCAATTCACAGTTGGGCAATACCTTTATTAGGATCAACCAATTTTAGCTGGTCATAATAAAGTATTGCCCCACTGTAGATTTTGCATTAAAATATCTTAGGTATGTAAAAAGAGGAGACTGAGAGCTTGAGGTAGTGTAAACAGTATTTGCCAACAGGCAGCAATGGAAAATCTACATTAATCACCAGCTGGGTTTTTTCTACCTAGTCCTAGTGTAGCTTAAAAATAGGGAAGATGTAGTGGCGAGCGATTTAAAACAGAATGGTCCAAGCAATAACAGTATACTTACTCTGGCCAATGATACCTTTCCTTACAATGGTGTGCTGAATTTCTTGAATTATTTGGTGTCTTTAGTTGTTGCACCCTCCTGCCTTCAGGTACAGCACAGGCAGGTTCTGTGAGATGTAGCCTTAACGGCTGCCTATTTAGACCAGGTGGCTGAAAGAAAATAAGTGAAAGATTGAAATACAGGGAAAGAGGGCACTGTGGTTTGTGAGGAAACTTTTCAAGGAAGTCACTGGAGGTTTGGGACACAGAGGCAGTAGAAAGGCAAATCAGGGTTAGATCAAGGGCATAGTTTGCAAACTTCATCCTTTTTATAGGCACTACAAATCATGAAGCGTAGAAACTTGAAAGCAGAAATTCTTGGGATCCTGCTGCAATTCTGTTTCTGCTAAATTCCATGTATAGAACTAACCCTGCTCTTGCTCTCCAGTTTTCCTTGATTCTGTTCTCCAGATTTTTGTAACCAGAACAAATAACGTACATGAACTATAAGCAAACTGCTTACTTTTCTGCATTGCAGTAGCAAAAAGGGGACTTCCAAGCCTCACAACATGTTTCAACAGAAAATACTAGGCCAGTGATGGCGAACCTATGGCATGGGTGCCACAGCTGGCACACAGGGCCCTCTCTGTGGGCACTCAAGCCATTGGTCACCAGATCGCGAAAAGACTGTCCTCTTCTGCAAAATACTAATGATCTTGTTCTTTCTCACAGTGTGGAACAGAATGATTTTATTCTAGAATTCCTGTTACAGAATTCTTTTCTACATTGTTATCACATTTAAAAGATTTTGAAGAATGATGCACAGAGCATGGCTTGGATGTAAAGCCCTAACAGTTGACCTGAGTGCTGCATGTGTTGCTCTCAAACTAACGGAGTATGAGCCAAGGTTTGACAAATTATCAGCATGCATGCAATAGCAAAAATCACATTAATTGTGCAAAAGCATGCCCAATGCAAAAATCTAATGCTTAATGCAGTGTTTGCAGTCCAAGACATAAAGTGTTTAAAATGTGTTAAGCACGTTTAGTTTTCTTGTTTATCTTGCTCATCCTAGTACAGGTTGACTTTTACTTTGACTAATCCGACACCTGTAGAAGCAGGGAAAGGACCCGGGGTAAAGCTTGCCCCATACAATTTCAGTCTGGCATATAATCATATTACAAGTTGAGAATCCCTTATCCAAAAATACATGTGCCTAATTATTTAAAAAGTTTGTATAAATTCCCTTCAGGCTATGTGTACAATGTAGTACTATAATAATTTTTTGAGTTGATTTTTTCCCCAACAAAAAACTGTTTGTATCATTGAAAGCTCTGTTATTGTGTTTTTCTTTTAAGACAAAAGATGTTAATTAGTTCGGACAACTGTATGAGTTGTTTTTCTAAAACTAAAACCTCGGTATTCAGGTTTAATTGCAATGTTGGCACTTTGAAATAAGTTGGTTTTGTGTTGCAGTTTGGGCACTCGGGCTCAAAAAGGTTCGCCATCACTGTACTAGGCCAATCTTTGGCCTAGTAGTGTGTGTGTGTGTGTGTATTGTCTGGTGAGTGAAATGTCCAAGTGAACTGTGCTATTTACAGGGCAGGATATTATACTGTAGTATGTTCCATAGACCATATTGGCTCCCAGTGAGTTTCTGAGTGCAATACCAAATTAGCTTTGACCTCTAAAGCGAAGGCCTCTTACAGATTGGGCATGGTTTAGCAAAAATCATGTTCTAGCCAGCTGACTTTTGTGTTTTTATGGAAAGCCTATGAATGTCTCTTTCATAGACTTAAGACATATTAAAATTATGCTCGGTGGTTGCTCTTCTACCACCACCCCTCCACCCTTTTCCCATGTATAGGTTGAGTAGCTTTATACATGTTGCTTTGACTCTTTGGAATAAGATTGAGGTAATGTAGGAGAAGTTAATTCATATCACTTAACAGGACTGTAAACATTCCTAGTGATTTGTCACTTGTACATCTATTACTTCACTGGCACCCAGGAATTTGAAATATTCAGCCCTGTGCAGATCTGGCACTTCAGTTTCATGCTCATGCTAAGCAACTGGAAGTAAAACTCCAGCTGTGTGGGCTCATGTCAGAGTTATATGTACTCTTTCATATTTTGCAAGAGCATAATGCCAAATACACTACACTATTTGTTTCTTTTTTATAATTGTGTGATTGAAGGTTCATGTTTTTAAGAAACAGATTATTATTATTTTTGCAAGATCTAGAGCAGGGTAAGAAAAAAATATAAAACTTGGTAAGAGGGACAAGAAACTCAGTGCTGAATTCATGGAGTAGGTGGGATGCTGGTCTTGGGCTGTGTGAGTGATGAGCACAGCTTTTCAAAGCTTAGGCTCCTGAGCACATATCGTCAGTTGATGCTGGCTTATGAGAGACTGACATAATTTGCTGTTCTGTTGATTGAAAATGCCATTTGGACAACTCTGATCCTGTGCTTCAGTTCCTGAGGGCAGAGGCAAGAAAGGTGACTTTTTGAACTAATGTAATACTATTTAATCTTCCTTACGATAACAGGGTTGCTGTGAACCCAGTGGTGTTTGAAATATTTGTAAAATCTTTTAAGCAAGCCTGAACCATGTACTCAAGAATTATGGGGTCAGTTGTGCTGTGGTAGTCCATTTCTCTCCCCTCCCCTTTAGTTTTTTAAAGTATATGTTTAACTTACTAAACTATCAGGGGTCTGATTTATCCCGGTTGTAATGTTAACATTGTGGAGCCCATTGTTCTCCAGTAGTATTTGTATTTTTGGAATATGATGCCATTGCCAATAAAACATTTTTTTCTGTTTATACTGGAGTCATTTTGAAATCATAATTTTTATTTCTAGCTTGGACTTTAAAGGGGATCCAGAGCTCAATAGCAGATTGATACTGTTAAAAAATAAATAAATGATGAGGGTACTGGTCCATGCAGTGTTGATACACAGTTCAGTTTCTTAACACTAGTATTTTCAGTCATTAAAATTGTAAAGGTTTTACAGATACCAGTGTGCAAACGTATTATTTTATATGACATGGATACATCACACATAAAAAATGCAAAAATTTTTAAAATGGTATTCAAAAGTTGAACAAAAGTGGGTGCCAAAAATGCTTCTGGGGTGCCATTTGGTCTAGGGCTGACACTGACTCCCTCACCATTGTTGTGCCTCTCTTCCCTGCCAAGGTTCAGCAGACATGTAGAATATGTAAGGCCCTGGGTGGGTACTAAGAACATAAGAGCAATGCTGGATCAGACCAAAGTCTGTCTAGTCCAGCATTCTGTTCGCACCATGGCCAACCAGCTGTCCATAGGAAACCCACAAACAGGACATGAGTGCAACAGCATGCTGCGACGACGCGGTCCCTTACACTTTAGGACCAGGCGCATAAACCCTTCTCAGGCTAAGCATCAACACTTAAAAACCTGAGGGAAGGGTCAAATGAAACCTTTCCCCTACTAATGAGGGAAAAGATTAATACTGGTTATTAAGGATCTATTTTTAAATTTATGATGCTGTGGGTACAAAGGTGTGTGTGTAGATTTAAAAGTAATGCAGGTTCATAACACCAAGCTGACATGTAGGATTTGGGTAGCAAACAAAATAAAAGTAAGTTTATTTTAATTCTCAAAATCTTAGTTCCAGAAAATAATTTAAAACCTGCCTACACCAAACACTTGATAATTAACCTAAGTCCCTATAATTCTAAATACAGTAATACCTTGGATTACAAGTAACTTGGTTTGAGAACGTTTTGCAAGACAAGCAAATCTTTAAATATTTATTTAATTTTTTTTACTTGATATACAAGCGACGTCTTGCAATACAAGTACTGTAGTACGGCTTAAAAAATCTCTGTACAATTTTTTTGGGGGGGATTTCGTTTTGATATAAGAGTGTTTTGGATTACAAGCACGTTTCCAGAACGAATTATGCTCTCAGTCCAAGGCATGACTGTACTTTCACTCCTCATACAAGCACTGATTTCTCTTAAAACTCCTGACAAGACACGAATAACCCAACTAACCTAACTCCCAAACTCTCTAACATTCCCAGCACACTCTAACCACTAACTCTCAACTCACTTAAACCTAACTGACCCAGACATCACTCAAACAATCCTTATATCAGTGATGGTGAACCTATGGCACGGGTGCCACAGCTGGCATGCAGAGAACTCTCTGTGGGCACTCGAGCCATTGGTCACCAGATCGCGAAAAGACCGTCCCCTTCTGCAAAACACTAATGATCTTGTTCTTTCTCACAGTGTGGAACAGAATGATTTTATTCTAGAATTCCTGTTACAGAATTCTTTTCTACATTGTTATCATATTTAAAAGATTTTGAAGAATGATGCACAGAGCATGGCTTGGATCGGATGTAAAGCCCTAACAGTTGACCTGAGTGCTGCATGTGTTGCTCTCAAACGAACGGAATATGAGCCAAGGTTTGACAAATTATCAGCATGCATGCAATAACAAAAATCACATTAATTGTGCAAAAGCATGCCCAGTGCAAACTTTTATGTCTTGGACTGCAGTGTTTGCAGTCCAAGACATAAAGTGTTTAAAATGTGTTAAGCATGTTTAGTTTTCTTGTTTATCTTGCTTATCCTAGTACAGGTTGACTTTTACTAATCTGACACCTGTAGAAGCAGGGAAAGGACCCGGAGTAAAGCTTGCCCCATACAATTTCAGTCTGACCTATAATCATATTACAAGTTGGGAATCCCTTATCCAAAAATACATGTGCCTAATTATTTAAAAAGTTTGTATAAAGAGTTGATTTTTTTCCCAACAAAAAACTGTATCATTGAAAGCTCTGTTATTGTGTTTTTCTTTAAAGACAAAAGATGTTAATTAGTTCGGACAACTGTATGAGTTGTTTTTCTAAAACTAAAACCTCGGTATTCAGGTTTAATTGCAGTGTTGGCACTTTGAAATAAATAAGTTGGTTTTGTGTTGCAGTTTGGGCACTCGGGCTCAAAAAGGTTCGCCATCACTGCCTTATATACTCCTCCCTCCACCCTTTCCAAGACATCACAAACCACACCCACTCAGTTCAACATTCTATACTCACTAAATATACTAAAGCAGACATACACCAGGGAATTGAATTGTGGGGTTACACCACACATGCTCCCACCCATGTTCTCCAGAAACTGGTGTAATGTGTGTTGGGCTGTGTTTGTATACATCCTCTTTCCCCAGAATAACAGGCAGAGTAATCCTATTGGGAGGGAAGACTTTGTGGCAGCTACTGCCACTTCCTTAAGGCCTGCTGGCTTGTTCAAAGGGCTTTCCCTTTTTTCCTTGCCACCATTCCGTTTTTACTTTCCCCCCTCCCATTTTGGTCAGTGGGAGGGAATTACCTACAAAAGCACTTAGGATCATGCAAATCCACAACATGCCTCTGAAATGTCCTGTTTTGGTCCCCATTTCTGGTGGAACAACATCGGCAGGACATCTGCACCTGCGGAGCTTTCCATGGGTGCCCTTCAGCCTGCTTTAGGATTGCTCCTCAGCTCAGTTTTTAGTCCTGAATTGGTTACTGTGCCTCTGTCTACACACATTTCCACTCTGCAACTCCCCTGCATTTGAGAAAATATTAAGGCCATACTACATAATCGTGGTTGGCACCTCTAGATTATTGTGGGGTTTCGCTCCCTAATTCAAAATCTGTTTTTCCTTCCTTGTTTTTTCACACCATGAAATTTAGGTGTGGGCAGAGTGAGGAATGAATTTGCATTTACATTTGAATGTAATAAACTTTCTTACTTAATAGAACTTAGTTACTATCTTACTGTACACTGCTCATTATCTTTCAAGAAATTTGTTTTAAATTCGGTCTAGATATGTATTATTCTAGTTTCAATGCCTTCTATTAAAATATTGGCCCTCATCAGATTTCAGAATCTAAATATTTGGCTTTTATATTCACTGTTATGTGAGGACAAGATCAAAATGTCTGTTCCATGATGCATTTTGCTCATTATTTTACTAACACACAACATGCTTAATGCTCTCACTGTGTGCATGAATGCCCTCTGAAATAAGTAGAACCTAGTAGCATTGGGATCACAGCGGCTGAGTGCTTAGCTTTATTAAAATTGGATTAGCATAAACTATCATACAAAGTTTTATGTTGGTACATGCTTTCCTCAGGTACATAGCACAGGTACATGCTTTCCCCTTTCAGTTCTCTGGGAGGGAAAGGTCCCTATTTAATGCATACATACATATACAGTAAAACCTTGGATTGCAAGTAACTTGGTTTGAGAGCATTTTGCAAGACAAGCAAATTTTTAAATGTTTATTATTTTTTTGACTTGATATACAAGCGACGTCTTGCAATACAAGTACTGTAGTACGGCTTAAATTAAAAATCTCTGTACAATTTTAGGGGGGGGGAATTTCATTTTGATATAAGAGTGTTTTGGATTATAAGCATGTTTCCAGAACGAATTATGCTCTCAATCCGAGGCATGACTGTATAGGAATATATTTATTTGCTACCTTTGTACCTCAGCCTCTAAAGAGCCCCAAGCAGCATTTAGCTTTGCAGTTCTGTGAGGGAGGCTATGCTGAGAGAGAATTTCCAAGGCCCACCCAGTCAGCCTCATAGCTGAACAAGAACTCAAACCCAGGTTCCCCCCCCCACACACACACACATCCAAGTTAAAACACTATAGCCCTGTACCACACTGGCTCTGACTAAACCCAAAGTATCAAAAGCTAGCAGATTCAGGCATGTGTTACAGCAAGAAGTCAAGGGGTGGGGTGGGGAATGGGACAAGACCACAGACTCTCCTGTTTGTATGCACCGAGGGCTCTCTTTCTGCTCCCTAGCGTTATTCTACCATGTCTCATGGTGTTGTGATCATTTCTTGATTTCCCTGGTAATAGAAAATTTAAGCCTTCCTATTGTTTGCATAGAAGGTGAGCAGTATCTAACTTCCCCACAGCACAGGTACATGCTTTCACCCATACCAGGGGTGGACTACCTTTTTGGACCATGACACATCTGGAAAGTTGAGAAACTCATAGGCACCACCACAAATTGGTTGCCATGGAGGCATGGCTAATCACAAAGGACGAATCAACCTGTCCAAAAGACTTGAATGCAAGACAGAGGTAGGGTCTGACCCCCAACACTCCTCTTCCTTACGTCTGCTGCTCTCCTTAGTGCCCCCCCCCCCACAAGCTTACCAAACAGAAGTGACAGGAGTCCCTTTCTCTTTTTTCCAATTTTCTTAGTGGCTGGGTGCACTGCAGAGGAAAGCACTGCCCTGTAGTCTCCTGCCATCTTCATTCCTCAGAATACAGTCATGCCTTGGATTGAGAGCATAATTCAGTTCCGGAAACGTGCTTATAATCCAAAACACTCTTATATCAAAACGAAATCCCCCCCAAAAAAATTGTACAGAGATTTTAAATTTAAGCCGTACTACAGTACTTGTATTGCAAGACGTTGCTTGTATATCAAGTAAAAAAAAATAAATATTTACAAATTTGCTTGTCTTCCAAAATGCTCTCAAACCAAGTTACTTGTAATACAAGGTATTACTGTATCTCTGAGCCCCATGTGTGGCCCAGAGGCATTCGTGGAAGATGAAGATGGCACCAGGTGGAAGACCTCACTTTACTTTTAAGCGATCCCAGCTACAGGTAAGAAAGTGAATTAAAAAACAAAATGGGAAGAGAAGGGTAGGGTAGGGCACTTCGGTGGGCTCCAAGAAAGTGCTTACCCCTGACCAACACAAAACGAAAGTGCCCTGTAGTCAGCTTGATGCAAACATTTGCATTACACTTAACCCAGGCTTTTTGGTTCCAGGAAACTGGGTCTTAATGAGGGTAAGCCCTCTTCTCCCCCCCTCCTTTCTTTTCTCTCTCCACATTTGAACAAGATCCATGGTGAAGTAGTTCTGCCTATGTTTTGATTTCATCTTTGTAATGTATGTAGGCTTACTCTGAGAAGACTAAGCTACCAAACTACTTCCATGTGTGGCTCATAGCCTGCATTACTTGCAGTATCACTTATAAGGAGACATTCCCGAAGACTTAACACCTGTTCTGCGACTCTGCATCGCCTCCCAGCATTTTAGATGCATTTTACTTGCCAAAGCAGCAGCATGGTGCTCTGCAGAAACAATGACTAGCAGCCTTGTCTTAAGTTGTATAAGCAGTCTAATGCAGCACAGCTTGGAAGAGCCGTGTAGCATTCGTTTCATTAGTCCTATCCACTTCCTGAGGTTATTTAAATCTTTTGAGAAGAGGCATGTTCCTAGTAGTCTCATAAATAGAAAAATTGAGCTACTTGAAGAAAGTTCTGCTTGTCTTCATGGCATTGCTCAGTACACTCACAATTCCTTTCCTACCAGTTCTTGTTACTGCCTCATAGTGCTCACATAGCTGTGAACAAAGCCAGTCTAAACAGTGTTGTTTGGAGAGAGAACTTATCCATGCTTCAGCTCTTCTGCAGGATCCTTAGTAGGTGTAAAGCTCACTTTGAAGGACTGCTATAGGGGACGTAGGAAGCTGCCTTGTACTGGATGGGTTTGCACGATCACAGAGGGAAAATAAGCCACGGTGGCTCCCCCCCCCATACACATGCCAGTCACAAGCTGCCTAATTAGCATAGTTACCCTCACTAGGCTCAGGTTGTCATGAGGTCCAAACCCAGCGAGGATGGGTGGCTGGGGTGGTTTGCAAACCACCCTGAAACCTAGAACAAGCCATGGGTTTCAGGCTGGTTTGTAAACCACCCCAGCCACCCACTCTCACCAGGTTTGGACGTCTCGACCTCCTGTGCCCAGCGATGGTAATTATGCTAACTAGGCGACTCATGACTGGCACACATGGGGTGGGAAAGTAAGCCAGTGTGGCTTATTTTCCCTCCGTGATCATGCGAACCCAGTCACTGAGTCAAACCATTGGTCCATCTGGTCTGGTATTGTCAACACTAACTCAGTTTGCACATTGTCAACAAACCATGAATGGTTGGAAATGCAGCAGAAACTAGTGTGTGTGTGTGCGTGCTGGTTCCTGTGTGCCCACCTGCTCCAATAAACAACTCATGGGTTCAAAGTACTGGATTGGTTGTCCCCCAACAACCTAAGAGTTCTGGGTTCAGCTGTCAGAATAAATAACCCAGGGATGGGGTGTCCCTGGGTTATTTATCTGAGCAGGTGTGCCTGGGAATCAGCACGCTTGCTTGCTCCTGCTGCATTTTCAACAGCCCATGGTTTGTTGACTGGGTTGTTGACAACTTGTGAACTGAGTCACTGCCAGTTTGCACAGGATGACAGCCCTTTGTGGGTTAATTTACCCATGAGGAGCTGCAGTGCGTGCTGGCATATGAATATTCAGTGGTTGCCATGGCTTGTTGGGTCGTCCAAACTCAAGCAGCAGGGATTAATTGGGGGTTAAACAGTCCTCACCTAACCCATGGTCTGTTCTAGGGTTTTGTTTAGGGTTAATTAACCCACTGTGGGCTGTCATGTCATCCGAACCAGGTCACTGACTGGTAGCAGCTCTCCACGGTTTCAGGCAGGAGTTTCTCCAGTCCTACCTGGAAGTGTCAGGAATTGAACCTGGGACCTTCTGCATGCAGATGAGATGCTCTACCACTGAGCTATAGCCCTACCACTAATAACAAGGCAAATGCCAAAGAGAAACTACTAAACAACAGAAATTACAACGTTAAAATCGGAATTAATTCACTTTAAACTGTATGTTTAAATCTCTCTACCTTGGATTTAATTGCATCCTAATGGCATCTATGGGAAAATGTGAGCATTTTAGGATACTGTAGAAGTCCTGAATGTTTCTTGTTATATGATGTACAAAACATATTCTGTATTGGATAGGAAAAACAGTAGTTTTACATATTGGTAGTAGCTTCATGCATGCACATTTAGAAGCAACAGTTATTTGATAGTACAGAGGAGCACTAGTGGCAGGTAGTATAAAGAACTTTATTTAAATAAATAGCTTTATTTTAATTTCCTGAGATGTAGCCATGTTAGTCTGTTTCAGCCAAAACAACAAAAGTTTTGTGGCACCTTAAAGACTTAACAAATAGATCACTAAGAATAAATAACTTGGGCTGAGAGCTTATAAAAGCATGTTCTCAGCCTATTTTCAAGAAATGCCTTAGTTTCAAGAGATGAGGAATTTTGAAGTGGCTATACTATGTACAACTCAAATTCGCTTGGCCAGCTACAAAACAGTCCTTATGTTTGGAGATTTCTTTTTTTGTATTTTTTTATTTTAGGGAGGCGTAAGTACAAAACCTTGAACAATGTTGTGGCTTTACTTCTTTGTACAATCTTTCTGTTATACCAGAAATGTCTGAAGTACCGCATGTTTTTCACTTCAGAACATTCATTATCTTGTGTCCTTCCCTTTAGACTACTTGATTACATACCTAGAAATGTGATTAGCAAGACCAATATTTGCATAGTAACCTTGGCCCTAAAACATCTCACAGTGTAAAACTTCCAGTTTGTAGAACTTTGGCCTGAAGGTCTTACATACTTTCTGTGTTAAAGTGTTGAAGAAAATAATTTAGATTAAGAGGGGATTTGGGATGAAAGGAGTTTCCAAGTCTAGCTCTCAACCTCATGAGAAACTCAATTCTATTAATATATGAATTCAGAAACTGGTTCAGGAGAGTCTAGTTTGTCAAGGAGTATTAGCATCACTGATGGGGACTTCGCACAAAGATCTACATGGGTTTGTTTTCTGTATATTCATCTTGGACAGTTTGTACTAAAGCTCATTTGGGTAAGGAATGTGCGTTGTGGCTTGGAGCTGGTTTTCTGTAAACATCTTAATGTGACCTGATTGCAGTGGGATTGATAGCTTGTGTATATGTATTGTCTGGTCCTCTGAAGGTGGAGAGGTTTTTTTAACATAATTTTGGAAGGAGATGTTTTAAAGGCTTTCCTTTAAACTGTTTGGTCTTGAGGCCAATGTTGTGTTCTGTTGCTATTTTCAGTTTTTTCTAAGGATTGATCTGTCAGAGTAGTGCTGTTTGTAGTTTGTAGTTGGTGTGTTTGCTCCTGTAGGCTAATGTTATAAAGCATATATTTCCACTGCAAGGGTAGGCTAATCTGGTGCCCTCCAGATGTTTTGGATGACAACTCCCATAATCTTACCATTGGTCAGCTGGGGCTGATAGGAGTTGAGGTCCAAAACGTTTGGAGGACACCAGTTGCCTACCCCTGAATTAAAGCATGATCCATGTTGATAAACTGAATCCATAGATATTTCCTGTCAAACCCAGGTGGACACCACATTGTGTACATGTGAGTAGTAAGTACCCTTTTTGCAACGTGTGTTAGTTTCTTGTTTTTGTTTTCCAAAGATCTAAAGGTTTTTAAATTTTATTTTTTATTGTAAGTTTCAACAAAACAAAACACAACCATGAAAAGAAAAAGGAGGAAAAAATACAGGCAATTTATCATGCAGTCTACACGCTCATCAAACCCAGTTGTCTAATGATCGACTCCCCCATCACCACAAGCCCCCTGCCTCCTGGAGGCACATCCTTGGCGTGACAGGATGTTTGTTCTTTTTCCAAGGAATGGGTCCCTCCTAAGTGATCATTTCCTTCTTTCTTGGAATGACGCCATCCTTCTCCAAGACCCCCATTCTCCGTGACAGCAGAGGAGCTATCACCCAGGGATTGGGACACTGCTATTTGGTCCCTGGAGGTCTCGTCTGCCAACCTCTCTGCCTCTCTTAGCTTCTCCAGGTCAGCAGCCTTGGCTTCAAGGGAACAGACTTGTTTCCTGAGAGCCAGGAGCTCATTACACCGAGCACGCACCCACAGACTCTGTCCAGCTGGCAGATACTGGGAAGAGCTCTCTGCCCTGGCCTCCTCGCCCTATTGCCAAACTCACATGGTTGCTTAACTCACTTGTGTGCTGATGCTTTGCCACTGGAGCTGAGATGCTTCGTCACTGGGGCTCCTCGCACTTGGAGAGCAGTCATGGCTATCTTTCTTTCTAGGTTGCTCCCAGGGGCCAGATTTTCCAATTGTTGGTAATAGATGTTCTTGAGATTGTCAGTGTGGAATGAGTACAGAAAGATTTGATCAGGGAAGTGATTGTGAAAAAGGCACCTTGTTACTGTGTATATCTGCTAACTCAATACTAGTTTTTAAAAACTTGTCAGCACTATAGAGCCAATCTAGTTGGGAAGCAACTATGATTCTCTACTAGGGAAATACAAAGCAAGCAATCTTAGGACACAGCTTTGCATTTATATTATATTGAGGATGGAGACAGTTCTGGCTATTTAAAAATATATGTACAAGGAATGCATTTTGAATGCCACTATTTACCTCCTGATTACCTCCTGACACCTGTGTTTAATATGCTGTCCTACGTTGCCTCTGAATAACCTATAAATATGTTAATGCAGACTTTCAGTGATTTATCCAGACTCCCTTGCCATTCTCAGATTGATGGCTGATGTGTGGGCTTGACAAAAGGTGTTTTTAACGAACAGTGAAAATGTGAATGTAACAAGCTTATGTTGGCTTACCATAGACCAGCCTTCCCCATCATTGGCATTGGCCACACTGACTGGAGATGATTAAAGTTGTAGTCAAACACATCTGGAGGGCACCAGGTTGGGGAAGGCTGCCATATGCTGTGCCTAGCAGTGGTCTGTAAATTTATGGTGTATGTCATTATGTCAAAAGCCAATCAAAGCTTGCCTGATGAAGCTGGGCAATTTGCTTTTAATCACGTGTGTTTGAAGACCCAGAATTCTGCAGCTGAGCACTAGCTTTCTTAACCTAAACATAAGTATTCTGGTACTCCTGCAGCCAGGTGCTGTTAGATTTCAAATAGTACATGATTCTCCTTGTCTAAAGGATAACAATAGGAACTGCAATGCATTTTACAAGCCAGTAGAAACTTTCACACTTGAATCGGCCTCCATTGCTGTTGTACTACTCATAGAACAAAACTTTTAAAAACTTGTTTGTGTACTTGAAGGCATAAATACCAAGAACCAGTCTTACATTTGATACAAATACTGCCTCCTTGTCAGAGCTGGGGATTATCTATCTATTGCACTTGTTTACCTGCCCTCCCTTCTGATACAGTCCTATGCATGTTTACTCTGAAATAAATTCTGTTGTGTTCAGTAGGCTTATTCCCAGGTAAGTGTCCATAGTAACGGATCTCAAGAGTCAAGTTGCATCTTCACAAGACATCTTTAGGATCCAAGACTTCCATGTATTTCTAGGATGGATTGGGATAATGCTTACATCCTACCTACCTTCCTGTAAGAAAAGGGTTGGTTCCCCCCCCCCTTCCTGGGAAGTAATAGTTAGGGGAGAGATAGAAGTGAATAGCTATTCTCAAATGCCAAAGGTATCTTCAAAGTCTTGTATGCTACTACTCCCTACAATAAGCATGGAGTGGTGTTTATTAACAATTAAGCTGGCCACTGAGATAAAGTCAGTCAAAGGGAATCCGGTAAGAATTTATTTTTCACATTTCTACCTCATTGTTCCTCAGAGGAACTCAGAGTGGCTTATGTATGGTTCCCAGACTCTCCATCTAAGCAACTTACAAAACCAGGCCTGCTTAACTTCAATGAGCATAATGTTACCACCACCCCCATGATATATGCATTCAAAGACACCGGTGGGGACAATATGTCCACCTTCTCCCTGCACCTGTGACTTAAGATACTGGTGTTTTGGGTAAGGGGAGTTGGATAACTGCCAAATGGTATCCAAAGGTCAGATGAATCTTCCTATACTAACATGTGATTCAGTTATGTGATGGTGGTGGAGATTTTACAGCAAAACAAAGGATAACACTTTTGCATTGATGCAGAATGCATGCCCAATCTTGCTCAATCTACAGCCGCAGCTGATACCTTGTAGCCTTACCTAGAATTGTTTCCCTGTGATGTTATTCTATTATTATTATTATTATTATTATTATTATTATTATTATTACATTTATTTATCGCCCATCTGGCCGACAACCGGCCACCCTGGGCAATGTACATCAAATAAAAACAGAATAACATACATTTAAAAGAGTATAAAATTTTAAAATCTTAGCCCACCCCATATTCCCTGCCTGAACAGCCAAGTTTTTAGTAAGCAGCGGAAGCTCAGCAGAGAGGGGGCATGGCGGAGGTCTATGTCAGGGTTCTCCAACCTTGGGTCCCCAGATGTTGCTGGACTACAGCTCCCAGAATCCCTTTCCATTAGCCATGCTGCCTGGGTATGCTGGGAGCTGTAGGTCAGCAACATCTGGGGACCCAAGGTTGGAGAGCCCTGCTCTATGTGTTTCCACCACCCACACAACCATACTTCAGACAGTAACTGCTACTGCTCTAAAGCTAGTTAAAAGTAGTAAGATGCACATTTATGTTTTCTACATTTTATTTATATACCACCTTTCTGGGCAGAGTCCCTTCAAGGCAGTTTACAACATTTAAAAACAATAAATATTTTTTTATAAGAACAAAACAGTTAATACCATAAGCCATTGTTCAAGCACTGCCTTGTACATGGGAATACACCTGTGAAATCTTAGCCCTGATATATTCTTCCAGGCTGGGTCAGAACCTGTTCTGAGATCCTAACCAAATGGATGTTTGAGAAATCAATTTGACCAACTTCCTCTGGTTCTCTAGGGAAGTGTGACTATTTTTCTGAAGAAGTCCTGATCAGACACATCACCACTTCTGTGATTTAAGGAAGCCTTCTGTTACTTGATGGCATTGAAAGTCTTGAGCAAATACTAGTCTGGTTTATGATTTACCTATTATCTAAGCCAGTGGTTCTCAACCTTTTTTGCCCCATGCACCCCTTTACCATATGTCAGAATGTCATTCCCCCCTTTCCAAGATTGTCTGACTTAATCTGTGCTATACAATAAGGTGTGATGTCCTGTAGATCAGCGGTCCCCAACCTTTTTGGAACCAGGGACCAGGTCCGTGGGATAAATTTTTCCACGGACCGGGGGGGTGGAGTCGCGGTGCGGCCTGGGCGGCAACCTGGAGAACCAGGAAGTGACGTGACAGGAGACCTGTTGCGTCACTTCCAACTTTACCAAAATGTTTGTCGGGGAGGCAAGCAGAGGGACGAGCGGCGGAGGGTGTTCTCTGGAGCTCGTGAGCACCGCGAGAGCCAGGATGGGATGCTTGTTGTGTGGTGCAGCAGCCGGGCGCGGTGCGTGCCGCCCGCCAGGATGCGCTGCGAGCACCCCCCCGGCTCTCGGGGTGCTTGCGAGCTCCAGCGAGCACCCACCCCCCTCATCCCTCTGCTCGCCTCCCCGACGAGCATTTCTTAAGAGGCCATGGACCGGTACCAGTCTGTGGCCTGGGGGTTGGGGACCCCTGCTGTAGATTATGTACAATCTGTAGAATTGTAATTTGTAGAAAGATCAGTATTCCAACAGTTTGAGTCTGTGGTCCCAATTCCTCCCTCCAAAACCCTAAAATCCCCTGGGGGGAATTGCCCCCTGGTTGAGAACCTCTGTTTTAACAAGAGCACATAGGCCAGTGTAGTTATATAAATTATAATGAGACTGCTAGATAATGTAGATATTTTTCATTTGGTGAAAGAGACAAGCTTGTTTCATATTTGAGACTTTAAAAAAAACCCAAGTTATCAGTTTTTGTGGAACAAGAACTTCTTCCTGTTAAAAACAGTTTTGAAAGTCTTAGCGAGATGCCTGGCCTGGACGTTTGCTGTAAGGGGATCTGAATATTAGAATATGCCTTCATTCATGTAAATATATGTAGTGCCTGGTAAAGATCAAGGAGCCCATTTATTATTTGCGTGTTGCATTGGAAATGTGTCTTTGTTTTGGAAGTTGAAAGTACGGTATTTGAAATTGCTTCAATACAACAGTGAAGTGGGGGGTGGGGTGGCCAGCCTTCAGGGGAGCTCCCAGTGAGAGGGCACTCAGTAAAGATTTGTGCTTATACATCTGATAATTGTAGAACACTGAGTGAATGTCTTGGGGGCGCTTTACACAAGATGATATTCCATCACTCCTGTCATCCTTGTGCAGGAAGTTCAATGTTCCTAGATGTGTGCAGGCGTGTCAGTTTTGTTGCATGTACATGCAGCAGGAAACCTCTGTTTTGGCACAGGGTTCCTGCACCATGCACACCTGTCAAAATAACTATGTTCATGTCTCCCAAACAAGACAATGGGTGTGTGGAATTTCCTATATTGAAGCCGTGCCCAGGTAGGAAATAAGATCTTATATATAAAGATTTACAGATTGTGATAGAAAACAGTCAAACTTACAGGCTAGGAAACTGTGTCGTGTGCAGAGAGATGAGTAATGGGCATAAACGACTATCCATCTTCTTCCACTAACGGTTACATGTAAATTCCTTGTACAAATGTACTACTGTTTCATTGAAAGGTCACCCACTTCCATGATACATTTTTATAGTATTTCTTCCTTTGTTCACATACTATTGTGATTTCAGTAAGAACATTGTGGGGGGTGGCAGTGAATAGCCCAGGAACATCTGATACTGCAGCACTGCTGAAGCTAAGGTGATACAGACCAGATCAGTAATCTGGATGGGGGATCACTGGGAGCTCCATGTAAGAGCAGAATGTAAGTTTAATAAGGACATTCTGGGTGGAGGAGTGTCAACTATACCCTAGATGAGAACATCCCGCTGGGCTGGGGCAAAAGCTGCAGAATTTAAAAAGCAGGGACCCAAAACATAGGCAGTCTGGCTTCAGCTGCTGAAAGGCTTCATGCACTAAGCCAGCTGACAAACATTAATCAGAGTAAAGGTCATAATGAATTTGCCCTCACTTGCTGATTGACTTGTGTGTGTTCCCCTTTCAGGTACCAAGACTGGCAACAATGAAGCTGGTGTGAAGAACTTGTGACTACACGGCTCTGTATAGATTGCTGGGCCCTGGATCTCCTTTTCTGGCTAGAACAGTGTACCTGGTGCGTGCAGAGAGAATGACTCTTGGATTTGTACAGCTGTCCCCAATACTGGGGAGGACTTTGCTGGTGCTGATGGTGACGACTTCTGTTAAGTGCCATTGGCCCAGTGAGGCCTCAGAAGTTGTACGGGACTGGGAAAACCAGTTAGAGGCCTCCATGCATTCGGTGCTTTCGGATCTCCGAGAAAGTGTGCCAGCGGTGGTGGGAATTCCAGACAGCTCTGCTGTAGTGGGTCGCTCCTTCAGAGTCACCATCCCAACAGACCTAATAGCTTCCAATGGAGAAGTTATCCAGGTGAGAGCTTGGGGCCCTAATATCTCATGCCATGTCTTGATTTTGTCGAATCAGTCTCTCCCTGTCCCTTCATAGCGGCAGTGCTAAGAATATCTTAGATTTGGTGGCTTGTACATCCAAATGCTGTAAACAGATTATGATCAGGAAAAGTATGTAGTATTTTTCAATTTGCCTAAAGTGAGCTTATTATGAAATCTGGGCTGACTTGACACTGGGGGAAGGGAACTGGTAACAAACTTGCTTCATCCCAACTACCTTTCCTAGGCCTAGCATTTTGGATGTTTCTCCTGACCCTTTCAGGTAGGAACATGCAGCAGTGATGTAGTTTTTGGCCCTGGCCTTTGTACCAGGGTGCTACGTGGACTGTCGGTCTCAGCCTGAATGTTCCAGCTCTCCAGTTGGGAGAAGTGGCTGTGGTGATGCTGTGACACTTTCTGTTGTGCAGGAAAATGTTGCACTGGCCTAAAAGAGAGGTTCTGCTACTAGCCAGATCTCCTAGGTGTATTGCACTCTTTCTGCACTGTTAGACAAATGCTAATTGCACCAACTGCACTAACAGTCAAAGGGCCAAGGCTGCAGTAGGATGAACCTGGAATCGTTTGTAAAGTTCAAATGATTTTCCATTCCATAAATAAGGAAAAAGCACTTGCTCACTCTGGCACACCTTCTCCTTCCTTCCTGCTTTCCCTCCCCCCCCCTTTTTTTTAATGAAAGGGCCACTTGTTTGTCTTGACAATAAAGAGCCAGTATCCTTTAGTGAAAGGAAGAATAGACTGGTTGCACTTGGGATTGTGGGGATCATATATGAAATGTGAGTTTGTCAACATATGAAGTAAAAGATTTAAGGCATCCATTGCTGGAAAATTTCTAAACTGAGAAAATTCAGGTGATGGTAATTTATCTTGCCGTGTACTACTTAAAGGGTTGCCATACCTCAATGCAAGCTGGCAATGAGAGCTCTCGTGTTTACCCATTCTCATCTTTTTGTATCTTAAAATACATCTTATTTGCAGTTACTGAAGCTTCAACTTTTGTGCAAGAGTTGCTTCAGTATCCTGTGTTCAAACTATTGCTTTGCTAGCAACATTGTCCACATAGTATGTTCATAGAAAGCCAGATGGGTGTTGCCTTACAGCTTGAAGGTCAAGAGAAAGTGATAGGTACTGATAACTACTAGTAGCGGTAAGAATCTGCTTGTAATCTGTTAAGTGGTTCCCCAGCTGTAAAAGAAGTGGCAGTTCTCCTTCCCTTTTAGGTTGCTTAGGTTTACTCAGGAAGATGCTCCGAGATCTTCAGATGGAATGAATTAGAAACAAATGGAAGAGGTGTTAATTGTGGGCAATCTCAGAAGATTCACAAGATCTACAGGACTAAAGACTAAATTTCGATGTAGGACAGGAGCAGCCTAAGGAGCTTTACACATAAGCCTGATTTCTGGGTAACCCTCTTCTCAAAAGAAGTAAATAGTTCCTTGTCCTAATTTGCGTTATGGAAGCATTTTACTCATGTTATTCAGCATTCATAGGATTTTTTTTAGGAAGGAGGACTTTTGACGTCTAGTAATAGTTGTGACCTGTAATCTGTATATAACAGGCCACTGGATCTTATTCAGTAATTGTATTAGTAATTAGAGTAGTCTGCTATATATATTTTTTTCTAACAAAGGCATGTTTTAAAACACAACTTTCACTTTGAAGACTCAATGAGTAACAGATCTACCACTGTCTTGAGCTAATTAATGAGCCTCATTCACATATTTTTGCCATATTGTAGACTCTTATTTCTGGCATCTGTGACCTGATGTACGCTTCTGTTAAATTTGATCATTACTATCAACTGCTTTGAAGCCATGAATGAATGTGTTTAATCTCCATACTCATTTGACATCCTAACCTTTTTTTTGAAGTTCTGCCATGTAGATGGTGGTATTTTTTGAAGTGTTAGTATGAATGAGGAATAGAATAGGATTAGAATAGGATTCACTATTTCACTTTTGTAAGTAAGTCCACGGAAGTTATTAGCCCATAAAAATTTCTAGTAGCCTGTTTGCCCCTCCCCTCCCCCCCCACACCTGTTACTAATTTGTATTACATCAGTGGTATGAAAGGAGAAAATAACCAACATGTCTGTTTCACAATTTTTTTCCTTCCTGATCATCTGGAGGTGATTCTTCTTAACTGCAGGTGCCCAGATGAATGGCTACTTTCCAGCCTGCATCATTTTGGCATCAAGCTCACAGTGCCACTTTAAAATAGCTTCTTCTCCCCTGCGTGTGCTTTTAAGGACTGCATTAGCCTTTCTGCCAAAAGGGTGCTGTGTAATACTTAAGGGACCAACAATAATCTAGCAAATAATTACTTTACCTTCCTCTCTTGTCACACTGCTGATTAAAATCTCACAGTGATTATTCTGCAGAGCAAATATAAAAAATAAAATATCCTGATAAATTCCCAGATCTAGCCTTACTTCAAGAAGGGGAAAAGTCTGTTCTCAGTACACAGAAGAAGAAATAGTGGATATGTTGATGGTGATGGCTTTTATTGAATGCTCAAACTCAAAAGAATCTGTTCTTTTGAATTTTATACTGAGGAATAAACAAACCTTTGGTGCGAGTGATGGACTAGTCTAGATTAGAGAAGTGAAGGCCTGGAAAAAAGCCTAGAAAGGGGGGTGGGGATGGAACCAAAAAAATGCAAAAAACAAACAAACAACCCTATTTTTCCCAGGGATTTTTGGAAAATTTGGAGGGATTTGTTTTTTCTGGTTGTCAGCCAGGTTTTCCCCAAGCCACATCTCCAAGGTACATCTCTAGTCTGGATGTGCCTTGGAAGATATAGTCAGACTTAGATGTCCTTTAGGAGGTTCTCTGGCCTGTAATAAAATGGAGTATGGATAACTTTTTCCCATCGAAGCTGCATTTCTAAGCCACTAATCTTCCTCTCAACCTTTCTGCAATGTGCAGGTCAAAGGTGCTGACCGTACACATAACTGATGCACAGATGGTACTGTATCAGTAAACTGGCCAGGGTAAAATCAAATCCCATTCATTTAATAGGTTCACTTACTTGATGACTCCATTTAAATGGTGTTTTCTGTGGCTAATGGACCAGTTGATGATAAATCTGAATAAAGCTGCTTTGCCTGCTCATTCAGG
The DNA here is from genome assembly GCA_021292165.1 of Shinisaurus crocodilurus. NCBI lineage: Eukaryota > Metazoa > Chordata > Lepidosauria > Squamata > Shinisauridae > Shinisaurus > Shinisaurus crocodilurus. Next base: position 118,877,488 of record CM037881.1, read on the forward strand.
AGCCTTCTTTTTAGCAAGTCCACTAACTATCACCATCTGCTGGTGAGGCTTTTATTTAACAGGTTTACTCTTATCGGATATTAAGGAGATTTCATCCCACAAACAGGATCTGAGTAGTGTTGTTTGTAGAAACCAAACAGGCTGATTATCAGCTGTGAGTGTGGTCACATGTGCACGACTCCAGTCTGTCCTGATTAATGCAAGAACAGCACTGTGAGGCATTCTTCTGGAGCATTCAGATGTGGTGAGGAGTTGCCATTTACATTGAATTTTTCTCTTCTGGCCTCCTGTTAAGGAGATTAACACATGGATTTCTATCTGAACATGAACTCAAGATTAGGGTCAATGTGTTGCAAAGAGCACTTTCAGTGAAAACTCCCAGGCTAATGCAGTGGGAACACTTGGCAGGCTGCCAGCTAACTAATGGGTTTAGAATTGTGCATGCCTGGGTCTGTGGGAACCTGATGCTGCTTGTCATATGCTGTAGTGCTTCAGCAACACCTGTGGGCTCCTGGGATAAAAACAGGATCTGGTCACAGAGGCCCCTGCTAAGGAACTCAGGGAAGATTTTGTCCTGTTTTTCACTGGCATGCTCGTGTATGCCTTCAATTGTGAAGGATTTTTTGCCTTTTAACTTCCAGTAGTGGGTTCCAGACTTTGAAGATATGACTCAGGTCTAATTGCAAACCAACTTCTGAGACTGACAGTTCCTTGTCTTAACACTGCTGCTCTTGAAGTGGCATTGAATTTTAAAGGATGAGAAGGTAACCAGTGAGTAATAGTATACATTTGTGCATGGTCTGGATGAAGGTCACTAGCTGAAGTTTTAATCCTACTGCCAGTTGAGACATTGGGGTATCTGCTGACCATAGGAAATAGCAGCAAGTGGTGATTAGTAGGGAGTCTAAAGCACCAATAAGCACCTAGCATCTGGTACAAATGTTCACTGATTATTTTTCCCTTTGGCCTTTGCCTTATAAAAAAGGCCTCGCTTTCAAAGTTTGACACCCTACCCTGGGCTCTTAGCAACAAAAATGGATAGCAGGGTACAGGCAACAGGTCTCAGTCCCTTGTCCAAGTACACAGCATCTAGCTAGAATAGACTAAATGAATTGTTTTCAGACTGGCAACATTTCCTAATGAAAGGAGCATTTCATTGGGCAGTCAATGTTTTGCAGTGACCACTCAGTGAAATTACTGGCATGCCCTCTTGCTGTACAAGAGAGGAAATCTTTGTCCTCTAAATAGTTCCTTTATAATGTAGTACATCTGGAAATGAAGGCGTTGTAGTGGGAGTGGTAGAATGGTATTAGCTGGAACATCTGCTCAAACCTTTGCTGACTTATGAACAATGCTGTCTCATAGAGAAGTTGTTTATAATAGACACCAGAGATAGGCGTCTCTTAAAATATGGGTCAATTCCACATCTTAAAAATGGGTCTGGCCTGGATCTGGTATGTATAGTGGAGATATTCCAAGTGCCCACTATTCAGAGTTTCCATACTCTCAAAATCCCAGATGAATATATTGAGCATGTTGATTAGAAACAAGGAACCAAAAGCCCATGTCTTAAATTCAACATTTGGGATTAGTCTTATACTATTTTGATAATGTAAGCATTCAGACAGGCTCCTTCTATCTTTTTTCACTCTCTTGTAGCACACCTAGCCGTAGGTGCTACATAATCGGTATTCCTGAGTGAGCATTATAGCTCCCTCTGGTGGTTGCAGTGGATGGTTTGGATGTCTGACTGGTGTTCTTGGGTGGTCCCAGAAGAAGACATACCAGAGAGCAGAGGATCATCAGCTTACATTTGGGTATTTTCAGTGCATATCAAAATTAGTTTTCTCAAGATAAGTGTCTGGTTTTATGCTCCTTCTGTCCTTATTTTCCAGGATAATAATCCATACTGCATCTTTTCCTTTTAAATTTCTGACCTTTGAATTTGGCTCTGTTAAAACCCACAATCAATAAAGTCCAACTGTGACTAATGGGTCCCAGATGGCTCTGAAATGCATTGGCTTTAGGTCTTGGACAGATGCTGGGGAATTCTAATTTAAAGCATAATTAATTGGTGGAATTCATTGCTACAAAACGTGATGGCTACTAGTTAAAAAGAGGATTAGATAAAACTCATGGAGGATAACTCCCACTCTCTCAATTAATATTAGAACCTCTGTATTCAGAAGTAGTTCATCTCTGATTTCTAGAGGCTAGGACAAACCGTGGTGGATGACAGACTGTAACGTGCCCATTTTAAGAATTTCCTAGGTAATTTGCTAGCCAGTGATGGAGGCAGAACTATATGGATCTTTGGTCTTATCCAGCAAGGCAGCTCTTGTGCTCCTAAATGTTGAGTTAATACAACTCTACATACAAATGTAGAATTAATATTGCCAGAACTCTGGGAGTTCTGGCAAAATTTGTAATCCACTTTTCAGTGTTCTCTATTACATTAATGCACTAAAACCAAAATGGCTTTAGCATTCATGGTTCTTCAGTATTGTCAAGTTTTCCACTGTCATTCAGTTGCTTATGCTGCTTTAATATGGGGCTGGGGCTGGGGGTGGGAGACATAATAGGGCACACTCAAGTAGCTTTTTTCCATACATTGACAAGAATTGCTCCCTATTGCCCCTCCCTAGGCTGTAGAAGATTCTAGAGGTGACCATATTCTGAGGATTCTTTGTATGCATATACACAGAATGTGTTCCAGAGGCCCACCAACATTGAAACCTATACATTTCCTGGAAATTATATAAAACCTACTTAAGGAGACATTCAGTAAACACTGTTATGGTCTTAAAGAGTGTCTATGCATCGTGTGTATTGCTGTGTGTTAAATACATCAGTGATACGTCTGAAGTTAAGAGAAGTGAGTAGGGCAGTACAACTATCTTACTCCTAATCATGCTACATATTGGCTGCGTTTGGACATCACAATAAACCATAGATCATTGTGACAGGAGCAAATAAGCTTTGGACTTGCACACACCCCTCCCATCTCCTCCGCTGGCATGGCTGCAAGCAAGAGACTGGAAGCATTTGCTTCTGTTTTTGCTTAACAACAACCTTAAGTATGGCTTATTGAAACAAGTGAGTTTCATAACCCATGGTTTGTGGCCGGGACGGGGGGGGGGATGCACAAGCCCAAGGCTCACTTAAACTCATTGCTGTCAGGTTAAACCATGGTTTATTATGACATTCACACACCACAACTGCACTGGACTTCAGCGAATAGAGAGTGTATCTTCAAATCAGAGTGTTCTGGTACACCTAGAAGGCTGCTTTTTTATTCTCGCCATGTTCCAAGAAAAATAATAGAATAGTAGAGTTGGAAGGGGCCTATAAGACCATCGAGTCCAACCCCCTGCTCAATGCAGCCCAGGTAGTCACGCATCCGAGCATGGAAAGCTAAGCAGGGTCAGGCCTGGTTATTACTTGGATGGGAGACCCCTCCTCTAGTTTCCTGCATTGAGCAGGGGGTTGGACTCAATAGCCTTGTAGGCTCCTTCCAACTCTATGATCTATGATAGCCTTGTAGACTCCTTCCAACTCTGTGATCTATGAAATCTATGATCCAAGCACTGACCCAGCTCATATCTGCTTAGCTTCAGCATGTGGCCTGCATTATGTGCTCTCAGTGCCACCATGTCTAACTATCCTGGATATTCTATAGGCTGGCTTTCCCTAGTTTGCTGCCCTTCAAATGTGTTGGACTGCATGCTGGCTGGGAATTATGGGAGTTCCCATCTAACACATCTGAAGGGCAACAGATTGGGGAAGGATGCTATAGAGAATACTAAGCCCAATATAGATTATGATATATTCTGCAGATTCATCGTAATGTACATCCCACTGTTTCTTGCACTAGGCTCTAGCAAGTATCACCGCAGCTTGCCATGTTTTCCATGCCTTTCTTCATGTTATGGGTCAGTCAGAAGAAAATGTTACTTGTTACTATGTGGTAGTAATAAAAATGCACTGTGGTGCCAGCCTTAGCCACAATTGGTTTGTACTTTAAATGCAGGAAGATATTCTTTATTGGAACATTTCTCCATGTTTTGCTTCATCATTTGTTGAGGGATCAGTGGAGCATAGTGGGGAGGTTGATCAATATGTTCTGGGACAAGACAGTACAGTAGGTTGTTCTGGTCTAGTAAGAAGTTTGGGGATTGGTAGGCATAAGATCATAGGGTAAAACTGATATCTCTGCCAAACAGACCTGCAATAAAGGCAAACTTCTTTTTTTTGCAGCAGAGGCTGACAGCATTGACATTCAAGCAGAATAGAACCATCTTCACATGCATGCACCATTGTAAAGCGAAAGACACGTATATATCAATAGATATGTAAGTTTCACTTGTAGTAATCACTGAGCGCTCCAATGTCTTGTTTTCTAAACATGTGAATTAGTCAAATGTTCAAGTTTGACACGCATTATGCATTACAAGTCTTGTTTACAAAGACTGTTGCATGAGGAATACATATAGAACTTGCTGCATTAACTGAAGCAATGCTGATAGATAGTATTGCCATTTATGCCAGGATCCAAGGAATCATGTGCTTAGCTCTACACATTCAGTGAAATCTCCTCCTCTCTGGCCTGCTCCACTTGTTGTTTGACAGCCTTTTCCAGTGCTGCCCAACAAGCTCCCCTTGAAACTCAGGGTAGCTTCATAAGCATCCAAGTAATGAGGAGCTGCTGTCCAAAGGGGGGAGGGGAAGAGTGAGGAGCCATAGTGGATGCTCGCCAGCCCTTGCATCTGCTTAAAGAAACTCTTTGGCATTAATGTTAAAGGTGTGTGTGTATTGAATGTGTTGCTTCACTATAAATTTGTGGGTTGGACCCAGAATCATTCCCCTGCATGTGGAAGGATACTGCTGGTGGAATTGGACTTCTGTAGGGTTGGGGGACCCTCTGGAGCAGATTTAGAGTGTGCATGAGGGGCTTTGGGAGTAGGGAGAGGACACTTTCAGGCACTTATTGACAACCATCCTGTGCCTCCTAAATGGCTTTATGGTGACTCTATAAATCCAAATTGTCCTAGGTCATTGTCACTGAAATTTGGGTACAGATTACTTTTTCTGCCATGAGTCACAGGAACACCATCATCTTCTGCGAAAGCTTCTTGAGATACGCTGGTTTGTAATCGTACCAAAATATTTGGAAACAAAAGAATCCTTTCTCTTGGTGTTTGAGGAGATATTTCTGTCTGCCATGAAATGGCAGAGTTCAGAGACTTGCTGCTGATAGTGAGCAGGCAGCATTGAATTTAACTGCTTCTCAAAGTGATTCACAGTTTTAAATTCAGTAAAGCATTAATATGTGATAACTGGGGGGGGGACTTCACTCACTGTACATGTTGTCCAATCCAAGCAACCAAAATTATCTGCATCATTCCTGCTGTTGCATCTGTACAATGGCTGTACTGCTACTGGGTTCACATGGCACCCTGTTTTTACTGGTTCTCCCCCACCCGCCAACAACTTCCATATTCTGCTTTGTGGTGACGTCTGTTGTTAGGGTCTAGGAATAGGAGCCTCCCTGAAACCCTGCTGTCTCTTGCTCCCTGACATGCAAGAGCAAGTTTAGAATGAGATGGAACTTTGGCAGTACTTCAGGCAAGACTTCTCTGGGGTGGGGTGTGGGGTTTGGATCCACTTCACAAACTCCAGCAGCAGGAAAGTGAGTTTAGGGACTGGGAGCAAAAAGTGTGCAGTAATACGCATATCTATTCTACCATTTTTCAAGAAAATCAGGCATTCTGAGAACCGACAGGCTAGCATTAAAATTGGCCATTCAATATTAATCGCCATGTTTGGGGCTACAACATTGTACTGTTTGAGAGAAATCCTCCTCATCCTTTACAAGAGCAATGGACAGTTTCCAGCTTCTCCCCGATGTTATTTAACATCTACCTAAAGATGCTGGGGCCTGGGAGCTATCATCAGGAAGTTTGGGGTGTGGTGTCATCAGTATGCAGATGACACACAGCTCTACCTCTCTTTCAAGTCCTCACCGAGGTTGGCCGTTGAGACCCTGTCCAAGTGCCTGGAGTCAGTGGGTGGCTGGATGGGAAGGAACATGCTGAACTGAACCCCGACAAGACCGAGGTACTTCTGGTGGGGGACAAGGGGAGGTTAGGGGATGTTGACCTGGTGCTGAATGGGGTACATCTACCCCTGAAGGACCAGGTCCGCAGCTTGGGGGTCGTTCTAGACTCCCAGCTGTCCATGGAGGCTCAGGTGTCAGCTGTGAGCTGGGCGGCGCTGTATCAACTCCATCTGATACGGCAGCTGCGCCTCTACCTTCCTAATCATCTGCCCCCATCAGTGGTTCATGCCTTGGTCTCCTCTCACCTACTGTAATGCACTCTACGTGGGGTTACCCTTGAAGACGGTTCGGAAGCTACAGCTGGTACAGAACGCGGCGGCTCGACTGGGATCATATCACGCCAGCGCTCAAGGAGCTGCACTGGCTACCAGTTGCTTGCCGAGCCGAATTCAAGGTGTTGGCTTTGACCTTTAAAACCCTATACGGCTCCGGTCCAGTTTATCTCAAGGAGCGTCTCCAGCAACACCAAGTGGGCCGCTCAACAAGATCTGCCACAGATGGCCTTCTCCTTGTCCCTTCAGCCAGAGCAGCTAGACTGGTGGGGACGAGGAAGAGGGCCTTTTCTGTGGCAGCCCCCATACTGTGGAACTCTCCCCCTAGTGACCTCCGCCATGCCCCCTCTCTGCTGAGCATCTGCCGCTCACTAAAAACCTGGCTATTCAGGCGGGAAAATGGGGTGGGTTAAGATTTTAAAATTTTATATTGTTTTAACTGTATTTTATATTTTATCATGTTGTACATCGCCCAGAGTGGCCGGTTTGCCGGCCAGATGGGCGATTAATAAACACAACAAACAAACAAACAAATAAGTAGCTAGAGCCCTGTTCAGGCACCACCACCACCCAGTTGCTTCTCCCGCTACCCTGCCCTTGCACTATCGACGCCATGGAGGCTTGCCTGTAAAGGAGAAGTGTGCTGAATGGGTGCAGGCTCTCCCTGTCCTTGGGAGCTCTGGTAATGCAAGGTTCCCAATCACAGGGGAAATCTACACACATTCAACACTCTACCCCTTTGCAGACACGCTCCCAATGTATGGACATTGTGGTGGGGGATGTGACGGTGGAGTCTGCGTGTGCTCCCCTCCCCAGGTTGAAGGAGGAACTGAGTAGTCTGCTCCTGTTTTCTCATGTGTTCTTAATTTTAGATACTTAGCCTACTCTTCAGCTGATGGGGCTCCCAGAGTGGCTTACGTGAAACCAATCCAAATCTAAATCAATAAAAATAGCAATCAATAAAACATTAGAAGCCAGATAATCAGATCAACAGAGCAGCATTAAAACAAAAGATCTAAAGGGTTTTTAAAAATTCAACATGCAACATTATTTGCTCAGGCCTTTTAAAGTTTGCACCTGGCAGCAAAAATAAGACCACATCAGGGAAACCTCTCTGGGAAGGAGTTCCATAAATGGAGTGCAACAACTGAAAATGCCCTGTCTCTGGTTCCCAGCTGCCTTTCTTCAGGGGTACATGTAGTGGGGCCTCTGAGGCTGATCTCAATGGCCAGGCAAATTCATGCAGCAGAAGACAGTCTTTGAGGTATCCACTTTGAATTGTGCTCAGAAATGGACCAGTAACTAGTATAGGAGTTTCACAATGGGCATAATTCCATATGCCCAGTTGCTTAGTGCAACTAAGGCATTTTACACAATCAAAAAGAGGAAGGGATAATGTTGGTTACAGGTGAACAGTCCAGCTGTTGCAGCTCATGGATGGAGCAACATTTAATGGGGAGGAAGGTGTAGACTTGGAAATTTCACTAGACAACTGAGGGGACAAAAGAAGGATAGTTGAAAGTGCCAAAAATGCTTGGCTCCCTCTTGTAACTACCTAATTAAACTGGTTCTCTTGCAGGGTGAGCACTGCCAGCTTAAATACGGTGTATGTGTGTATATATATATATTCTATGGCTTCTAAATATGTAAATAAAGAGTTGGTTCAAGACTTTTCCAAGATTCTATTTTCTTGTTTTGGAAAGACTGTATACTTTAAAAAAAACCCAACAACAACCTTATTGGCTTTTGCTCAGAGCTATAATTTTTCAAAGAAATAGTAAGGGCTTTTAAAATGAGTTCTTAAATGTAAGAAGCTGTGTAGGCTACTGCATGTGGTGATATCTAAGAATCTTGCATTCTGCCTAGGTTTAGTGACTTGACCTTCTCCCACTGAGCTACTTATGTCTTTTCTGCCTCCTTTCATGTATCCATCTCTATTCATCTTAGGCTCATCTATCTTTCTAGTCTAAGATGGCATCCGGGACAATATCGGAAACACAAGTATGTCTTCCTACTAATTTATATGGCTAATTGTACACGGTGGAATGAGGCTTTACCCTTGGAATTTCTTCTAGGTTCCACTAGGTATGGCCAGTATATGTAGAGAAGTAAAAATTTTGGAAGTTATGAAGCCATGGAAAAATTGTTCTCTTTCTGGGGAGGGTGGGGGTGGGTTTCCCAGAAAAACCAACTTGGGGGGGGGGGGGATATGGAATATTTATTTTTTTAGCACTCTGTACAGATCTAAAGTCACTTTGTTACTTTAGGAACATAATATGTATTATGTATAACTTGGTATACAAAGTCACTGGGTGACTTTGCGCCAGTCACTGACTCTCAGCCTAACCTACCTCACAGGGTTGTTGTGAGGATAAAATAGAGAGGAGGAGGATTATGTAAGCCGCCTTGGATTCCTTGCAGGAAAAAAGGCGGGGTATAAATATAATAAATAAATAAATTTGCTCATAAATTAACATTTAAATTAAAACATTTAAAAGTAAATCCAGTTAGTAAATTTATCATTGTCTGAATAAACTTTACTTTTAAATTTAATACACCAAACATGATAATTTTATGAGCAAACCATGTTATGCACAATACAACTTAGATTCCTATTATGTCTGATCAGAGAGAATTTCAGCAAGTAGCCCCTGAAACATCTGAATCAGCCAGAAGAAGCAGGAAGAACTGGAGGCAGAGGAAGGCTGGTGCACAGCATCTGTTCCTCTTTGTGGGGAATTGGTTGGGGTAGAATTTAGGGAAATCTGGTCTGAAGGAAAAGCTATTGAGAGCTTATTTAGCTGGGGAAGACTCTCTTACCTATTCGGAATGGTATGCAAGTTAAGAAACTTTAAGCCATCTCAACCTATTATTTCCTTTTGTAAATAATTCCCTTAATAAATACCTTAAATTTTGTTCATTTTGAAAGGTGGGTCTCTAGCGGTGGTGTAAAACCCATGCCTACGCCATAGGAACCAGGCTACTGAGTTTCTTTTATGTATAGAGGACTTGTTTTGGTGGCAGTGGTTTAAAGTTTTATATCTGAGACAGCCTCCCTACTGGTGACGTCTAATTTGGAACTTGACTAAAAACTGTGGTATTGTATTCCATAGACCCAAGCCTCAAAATTAAAAAAAAGAAGAGGAGAAGGAAACATAGGTAGGGAAAACCCACTTGTTCCATCATAAGTGGTGACAGTGGCAGGATAACCTACAATTTTTCTCTCACATGTGCGTTTTGGAACTATATTCATTGATTGCTACAGCATCTAACCAGAACAAGCCCAGAGACGTAGAATTCTACACAGCAGAACTGTCAAACTGTCATGCATGCACATTTTCTTCACACATATGACATAGTGTTTGCATGTCACAGCAGCAATTCCTGGGTTCTTTCACCTAGGAATTGCTGGGGACAAGTGGAGCATGAGCCATTTCCAATTTCAGTTAACAACCCAGGAACCCCCATTTCTGGGTTGTTTCATGACATCCAAACCCAGAAACCCTGGGTTGTTTATGGAGTAAACAACCCAGAGTTAACCTGACAACAGTCCATGGGCAATTGTTGGGTTAAGTGGGTTTAAACCAGAGGTTTCTCCCCTGAAGGAAGCTTCGCTGTGATTGGAGATAACAGCAGGGATGCGGTTGGTGAGTGGCAGGTACATGCTGCTTGAAGCCAGGGACTCAGCCAGTGCTGGGAGGAGTAGCTGTCCATCCCAGCACTGGCTGACTTCCTTTGTCCATGCTGAGAGAGGCAAAATGTACAGGGGTGGGGCAATGACGTCCCTATTACATATTATAGTGAGAGTAGTTCATTTCACCAAGAAGTGAAATTGGAAGTTGATGTGGTGTGGCTAAGGTGCAGTGCACATGTAACACTGGATAGCTGCAAGCTGTAGTTTGCAAATCCAGACCCAGCCACAGGGATCACACACTCTTCTTCCCTATCCAGTGTCAATTTGTCTTTCCCTTGTCACCCTTGGGTGAATCCCAGAGTGCTTGCCCCAGACAACATTTGCACCCCTAAAGTGTTGATATTGAAAGCTCATCTATGAGCCCACTACTTAATCTTAGGAAAGCCATTGTCTCTTGGCCTCAGCTCATTTATAAGAGTAGCAGTACTGGCCTACTTTCATCATCAGGCGATCACTCGTGACCGAGTAAGATTGTCTTCCAGGATCAAAATTTACAAAAAGGAGATTTTAAAAGGAGGAAATTTTAAAGAAAATTGTGTAGACTCTAGCGATGGGTCCGTAAGTGACTGTGGAGGCCAATTCTAGATCCACACAGCTTCCCACAGTGAGGACACAGGTTACCAGATGGAAGACGGTCCTGTAAAGGATTCATTTGACATGCTTTTCGCTTAGCACGTTTCTCCCTTTCACCTTGCACTCGGGCTTCTTCAAAGTCCATAGAACCTTTGTGAAAGGCCAACCTCCAGTGAGATCGTTCATGGGCCAGAGCTTCCCAGTTTTTGATGTTTATATTGCATTTTTTTAGATTAGCCTTATGAACATCTTTAAACCTCTTATATTGACCACTGATATTCCGCTTTCCATCCTTGAGTTGGGAATAAAGTAACTGCTTTGGGAGACGGCAGTCAGGCATTCGAACAACATGACCGGTCCACTGAAGTTGGCATTGAAGGATCATTTTTTCAACGCTAATAGACTTTGCTTCTTCCAGTACACTGACATTTGTTCGCCTATCTTCCCAAGTAATTTGCAGGATTTTCCGGAGGCAACGTTGATGAAATCTTTCAAGGAGCTGGAAGTGACGTTTATAGGTAGTCCATGTTTCGCAGGCGTACAATAAAGTTGGTAATACAATGGCTTCATAAACCAGTGTTTTGGTCTTCTTACAAATATCCCGATCCTCGAACACTCTATGTTTCATTCGAGAAAACGTGGCACTTACGGAGCTCAAACGATGCTGGATTTCTTTAGAGGCCCATTGAAAAGATTATTGAAATAAGGTTAAGTAGTGGGCTCATAGATGAGCATTCAACATTAACACTTTAGGGGTGCAAATGATGTCTGGGGCAAGCACATTGGGATTTGCCCAACGCTTCACTAATCCAGAGGTAACAAGGGAAATAAGGTATGTGAAGCTCTTTGAATACTCTAAAGTGCTATAAAAATGCTAAGTATTAAATCCATGTAGTAGCACCTACAGACTTAACTTGCTTGCTCATGAACCAAGCTTTCTATGATCTATGAAATCTATGAAATCCATTTTCATGTGCCTTTCCATCTAGCTTCCAGAATAACGATAGCCATTTAAAATCTCTGCAGTACTGTGTGTCTTCAGTAGGAGATCCATACCATCTCAGCAAGGTTTAAAATAGACATTAAAGAAATGTAAAATATTCTGCAAACACTTCTGCATATGAGCTTTGGTACCTTTTGGGTTCACACTGTAAAGGTGCAATCCTATGCATGTTTAGACAGGAAAAAAGTGCTACAACTCCCAGCTTTCCCCAGCCAGCATGGGAGTTGTAGGACTTTTCTCTGTTTCAGCATGTATAGGATTGTATCCTAAGGTCTTAAATGTAGGGTATTGCTCAAACTGTCTAACAGCTGCTCTATTTGCTGTTGTCCAACCCTGATTGGAGCTATGCTTGCTGAAGAATTTTTATGGTGGCAGAATTTAGGCACTTCTGCACAGCATTCTCTCCTTTTTCAAACAACTACTGCAGTAGGCAAGAGGAGAGCACATGGCTGTGCCACTTCTGGGACTGGGATAACATTTATTATGCAAATAAATAAAATGTTTTAAAAGATAGCCAGAGGTTTTAGATTATGCTTCTGGGTTATATTTCAGGGCTCTACTAGCCAATTTGAACAAAGCCAGACACTTAGGCTGTGTGTTCACTAAGCAGATTTCTTTTCAGCACATGGAGGTTAAACTGTTCTTGTGTTGCTCACAGGTGCAGCCTTCAAGCTTAGAGAATAGCGCAGGAATTACGGAGAAATGCCCCAGCCTACTGCTCGAAGTAGCAAGCCAAGAGTGTCTGCCCTGAGCAGATCTGTTCATGCATAAGTGCTGCTCTTTAAATCAGAAAAATAAGGTCTTTATTTCTTAAAATGTTTCTTAAGGCATAAGCCTTTTAATAAGGGGTGGGGTTTTTTTAGTATTTGCTATTACCGTAAGTATTGTGGGCTTCCTTGAGTGAAAGAGAAGGAAAATACAAATGTGTTAAACTAATTAATTAGAACTTTTAGAAGCAGTGGTATTAATTGTAGTGAGTCAAGGAATTTTCTCACCTTTTAAATGGCACACATCTTAAGGCATGCATCAGGATAATACATGTGCCTGCTTTGCAAGGAAGATGTACATTTTCTCAAATGGCTTATGCAGATTTTGTCAACATGAATCTTATATTAATTAAAATGTTAATTACCAACAACTGGTAATGAGATGTCAAATAAAGATGACTGTGAGTTTGTTAAATGATAGCAATTTTGCCAGTTTGTAATATATGCACATAAAAGAACTTTAAAAAGAACAAAACCTGAAATAAAACACTGACAGGCTATCAATACGGGAACCCTCGCTTGACACTGACTTGTGATATTGCAGAAGCCTGACTGTTAACTTCTGCCAGGGCTCTGCTTTCTATTTATTGAAATGGTCCTCCTGTCACTGGCTAACTGCTGTGATATCACAGAATGTTCACAAACACTTGAACTACTCAGGAGTAAAATTAGGGAATAAAGGACCCAAGACAGAAGTCGCTGTGTGCTGTTGGTGCAAAAGCATAAAGAAAGGCTAGAAGGAATGATTTTTTGCATCACCTCCACCTGGTTGGCAGTGTTAGAGAAAAAACAGGGCATGACCCAGCCAAAGACAAACATTTTAAAGTCATTAATTTCGGCACATACAGTACTTAATTCTAATCAAATCAATGGGACTTCTTTAAAAAGTGTGCAACTTTGTTTGTCTTCAGGAGAGCACTTCACAACTTGTAGATGTGCTGTTGGTAAAGTATGCATTCAGAATCAACATTTGTTTCTGAATAACATTTCTGAATAAACTATTAACAGGCTTCCGCTTGCATTTATTTATTTATTTATTTATTTATTGTATTTATACCCCGCCTTTTTCCTTCAAGGAACCCAAGGCGGCTTACATAATCCTCCTCCTTTCTATTGTACATCCGTGGTGTTCATCTTTATTCTTACTTTGACTACTGCCAGCCCATCGCTCACCAAGAAAATTTAAAAAACCAAAATGAAGGTCACAATGAACAATCTAAATTTGTTCAAGTCCATTCTTATCTGTTGTAGCATGTATGTGTTCCGAGCACAGAATTTTCTCTTCATTGCAATATTCTGTAATTGCTCCTTTTGTAAAATATGTTTTTTCAATAGAATTTTCATCTTACAATATTGTACTTTGTTGATAATAAAACATTAAAAAAAAATCTCTAGCTATTCTAAGAGCTAAATTGCAATACTTGCAATTTGCTAAAATGACAGAAGATTCTCATAACTTAGCCTTGGTTTGTATGTATCACACTAGTTAACATGAGCCATCTAAGTCTAAGGCAGATACAACTACTGGGTAGCTACTATTGGCATTAAACATTCTCCTGACAAAGCCTGAAACATGTACAGCCTGAAACATGTTGGCATTGGGATTGGAATATCTGTCATTTGGGGATAATGTTTTCTGTTCACCTGTTATGTCTCTTTCCCCTTGCTTCAGGATCACCCTTTTCAGGGTGGGTGTCAAAACTTACGTGCATACTTGCAACACATTCATCTTTGTTATGACTGCCTTGTACAAACTTGTTGTTTTGGCAAATCATGAAATATATATGAGCTCTACCGAGCTTCAGAGAAATGAAAATGTCCTTTTGAGGAGAGCTTAATCAGAGCTGTGCACTAGACTGCAGCAAGCTCATTTGGAACTACCTAGAAAGACCCAGTTTTCACTCATGTGCTGGGAATGCAATAAAATAAAAATTAAAAATAAGCTGCCCCTGTTCTTCTGATTGGTTATCAAAACTGTATCCAACCATCAATATTGTTTTTTTAAAGGTTCATTTAATGCTGAAAGTGTGCCAGGCACTGTATAGATCAGGGAGTTTTACTGTCTGAAATGGAGCTAGAGCCAACACTTTAAAAAAAATCTTACTGCACCATTCAGACACCAGTTCCTGCCTTAATTAATCCCCAACTCATGGTACCACTACAGATTGATTGCTTCACCTTGCTACATGGCAGGGCCAGCCCTGTTACCCTGACCAAGAGTAACAGGATCTTCATTCAGTAGGCTTTCAGTCTAAGGTAGCCTTCCCCAGCCTTGTGCCCAACAAATGTTTTGGACTCCAAATCCCAGCATTCCTGACCCTTGGCCATGCTAGCTGGGGCTGCTGGGAGTTGAAGTCCAAAATATCTTTAGGGCATCAGGTTGGGGAAAGCTTTCAGACAGGACAAAGGTGAAGAAAAAGGGCATGCACATAAAAGAGTAGCAAGAATGGGAGTAAAGCTGAGTTAACTAATAGCATACAGCAGGTTCAACTAGGGCAAGTGGGGAAAAATATTTGTGTTTGAGAGAGGACTTAAAGGAGAATGAGTTTGCTTGATAGAAATGGAGCAGCGGGCTGTTCCAAGCATAGGATGTGATGAAGAATAAATGGCACTGCCTTACACTGAGACCAATTGGTCCATCTAGCCCTGGATTGTCTCCCTTGACTGGCAGCAACTTTCCAGGGTCCTCAGGCAGGTGTCTTTCCAGCCCTACTACTTAAAACCCTTTGGGGATTAAACTGGAGATGCCAGGGATTGAACTTGGAACCTTCTGCATGCAAAGCATGTACACTTTCACAGGAAAAGATGGCAGGATTTGGCAGCGTTGTGGGTGGGAAGGTAGGATGAGAAAAAAAAGGAGTCAGAGATGCTACCAGAATTGCATGTATTATAAGCAACAGTACTTCTGAAAGTAACTGAAAAGTATAGTAGGGAAGGATGACTTCTGTGGGATGATCTGTTTTTAGCCAGAGGTGCTAGCAGTGCATTCAGCTAGAATAGAAATAGCCAGACACACTTAAGTCATGGTGCTTTCTTTTTGGCTTCATTTGAATTTAATATTGTGCCACTAAAGAAAACATGGGTTATGGAGCTCAGTGTGGGATGAAGCCAAAATTTCAGAATTCAAAAGGGTCCTATCCCTGCAGTATTTTCCCTATAATCCATCTCATTGTGGAGTTTTGCTGTTTGAACTCCTAAAGCACAATCCAGAGACAGGCATATGCATGCCCCATTGAAATCAGTGGGATTTAAGATCTTCCTGGATTCAACTTTATGACTAATAGCTTGTATACAGTTGCACAGGCTTTCATTCTACTGATGTCTGTGAATTTTCACAAAAAATCGCCTAGATGAATACAGTTTATAATGCTGTGATCACCCAAATTAAACTAGGTATCCAAGTAAAGCGCAATATGAGATTGCTAGAAGTTTTCACTTTTTTGTGGTTGAAATAAATGTTTAACATGTGGGTAAAGAAAGAACTTCACTGTTTACCACAGCAGAAAAGGTCCTCCTCCTGGTAGCCACCTGCCTCACTTCCTGTTCCTCCTTGTATTCTGCATTTTCAATAACTTGTATGCCACCTTGGGTGGGCTTCTGACCTGAAAGGTGGCCAAAAAATATTTAAATAAAAGTAAAATAATTAAAATTGTAGCTCACCTACACTGAAGGTTGTAACTCTTAATTTTATACAAGTTAAACTTATCTAAGGCTTAAATCCAATGTCATGCAATTGGATTTCCATTTGCTTTCCTCTCCATTGCATCCCCCTATGTGCCTTCTGGGTCTGCTCCAGAGCGTCCCCCAACCCTCCAGAGTTGGGGAGGGGGTAGCCATTCCACCAGTGGTTTCTATTCTGCTGGCAGACAGGTAACTGCAAAATGAATTTTGCTAGAATAGCTTCAAAATCAAAAGGCAGATGGTCCGATGTGCAGGGATGGGGTAAGTGGACATGTCCAGACCTGTGGCATTAACATACCTTTATCACATTTTACCAAATGTTGCTTTTTTAGGGTTGTGTGATAATTTTTCAGGAACGTTCAGCAAGAGCAAATGCGCCTTGTTCAGCTCACGCGAGTCTGTTCGCGAACGTTCTCCTTTTTAGCTCTGTTCGCGCACCGTTTATGCAAAAAAAAAAAACACAGAACGGGACATCCCTAGCTTTAATCTGCATAAGACCAAAAGGGCCTCTGTAATGTGAGTGGACTTGAGGAGAACTGTCTTGCAATATGTGACCAAGTGAAATAGGAGTTATCAACTGATGATCTTACCACATTCCAGCTTGGTTCTTACTGATTTGATACTGTGTTAATATAAGAATACTGTGCCTATGATAGTTGATATGTGGAAGGTGCTTTACATAAATTTTAATGCAGATATCGCATTAAAATCATTTGAATATATCATCTTTGTGAGGGCTTCCTTCTGCAGCCCCCCCCCTTCCGTCTATATCGGAGAGGGGAAATGTACCTTGGTGTGCTTTCAGATCGTCAGTTGCTCTAATGACAAATGGCTGTGGAGAAAGCAAAGTCCTCATTACGAGGAATGATTGGCAAATATACAGAAATGCAATCTGCTGGCTGACATTTCAGAGCACTGGGGCTTTTCACGGGACAAACAAAACGGTTTGGGAATCCATAGGAAATGAGCGTTGTCCATGTCTCTCCCTTCCTTCCCATGCCAAAGACAAAAAAACCCAGGACTACAACTAAATGTTATATAATTCAGGGTTCTGGCTGGGGAAGATGGAAGAAAGGAACAGGTATTGAAGAGAAGGAACTAGGTGCAGTGACCTCCAATCGAATCCTTCTTGACATATGGAAGTGCTATTTTTGCTTACATTAAATTTCCACTCTCTAAGTCAGGCCAGAGTATTTTGAGTACGCATTCATATTAGTCATTGGACTCCCGAGAACTAACCATTGCCACATGTCGTGTAAGAAAGTTACTTATAGGAAAGCATATAATCAAATGTTCTGTCCTTGAATACAAATGGTGCAGCTCATAGTTCTTTTGAATCTTTAGCTGGTATGGATAAGCTCTTCAAAGAAAGACAGTTAAGTTTCTTAATAGGTTTTTTCCTGGGATGTTTTAATATTAGACCCTCGGTGCAACAAAGTTGGTTCAGCAGAACCATCACTGGATATAAGCACTCCTGTTTGTTCTTTTTGACCTCTGGTCCCTGCATTCCTGCACAGTACATAGCTTTCTGCTTGTTTTGTAGAACTTCATGTTCTTTGTTTGTCTTGCCCTGATGAAAATGGCTAGACCTGTTGTAAAGAGGCAATGCAAAATCTGGGCACTCTACATTGCCCTCAGTGGTATAGGCTGGAAATAAATTACACAGAGTAATTTTAACCCAGTCTTCCACATCTGTGAAAGTAAGTTACTGACCCCAAAAGATATTAGCCTGCCCCATGCACACGCATGCCTATATTTTCATAATTTGTGGCACTTTAAATTTAAAAAACAAGGACTAACCTCCCATTCCACAAAGGCTTCTCTGCCTAGTCATCTTTAGAGGAATTTTACTCATTACAGGCAGCCAGGTAAATGTTTGTTTACAAGCCTGTTTTAACTGATTAGCTTGCAGTAATCTTCAGTCTCTTTGTCCCATCAAGTTGAGCTCCAGTATGTTGCTCAAGATTTACCTTCCACACCTGCTTGCTATAGGGCAGTGATGGCGAACCTATGGCACGGGTGCCACAGCTGGCATGCAGGGACCTCTCTGTGGGCACTCGAGTCATTGGTCACCAGATCGCGAAAAGACTGCCCCCTTCTGCAAAACACTAATGATCTTGTTCTTTTTCACAGTGTGGAACAGAATGATTTTATTCTAGAATTCCTGTTACAGAATTCTTTTCTACATTGTTATCACATTTAAAAGATTTTGAAGAATGATGCACAGAGCATGGCTTGGATGTAAAGCCCTAACAGTTGACCTGAGTGCTGCATGTGTTGCTCTCAAACTAACGGAGTATGAGCCAAGGTTTGACAAATTATCAGCATGCATGCAATAGCAAAAATCACATTAATTGTGCAAAAGCATGCCCAATGCAAACTTTTACCTAATGCAGTGTTTGCAGTCCAAGACATAAAGTGTTTAAAATGTGTTAAGCACGTTTAGTTTTCTTGTTTATCTTGCTCATCCTAGTACAGGTTGACTTTTACTAATCCGACACCTGTAGAAGCAGGGAAAGGACCCGGGGTAAAGCTTGCCCCATACAATTTCAGTCTGGCATATAATCATATTACAAGTTGAGAATCCCTTATCCAAAAATACATGTGCCTAATTATTTAAAAAGTTTGTATAAATTCCCTTCAGGCTATGTGTACAATGTAGTACTATAATAATTTTTTGAGTTGATTTTTTTCCCCAACAAAAAACTGTTTGTATAATTGAAAGCTCTGTTATTGTGTTTTTCTTTTAAGACAAAAGATGTTAATTAGTTTGGACAACTGTATGAGTTGTTTTTCTAAAACTAAAACCTCAGTATTCAGGTTTAATTGCAGTGTTGGCACTTTGAAATAAATAAGTTGGTTTTGTGTTGCAGTTTGGGCACTCGGGCTCAAAAAGGTTTGCCATCACTGCCCTATCACAAGTACCCAACATCCTCACCTTTCTGGGTGGTGGGACATCTAGCAGGGTCTCAGGTGATGAATGCAAATTATGGGGGCAGGTCCATATAGGCGCAGCAGATGCCAACTAAAAAATGGTGAGTGCTGGCTTAGCTTTTGGTTATTGGGCTCCTCTGATGACAAAAATGTTAATTAGTTTGGACAACTGTATGAGTTGTTTTTCTAAAACTAAAACCTCGGTATTCAGGTTTAATTGCAGTGTTGGCACTTTGAAATAAATACGTTGGTTTTGTGTTGCAGTTTGGGCACTTGGGCTCAAAAAGGTTCGCCATCACTGCTATAGGGGTTCTTAAATATCTGTTGCATAAACTTTAAAGAACAGAGTGTATTATTGTACTGCTTTCTAAAGGATGCTGTAACTACCTATGACTATTTTTTTCTCTTTTAATAGATTGCCGAAGCTGGGAAAGAATCCTTGCCTTCTTGGTTGCATTGGGAACCAGAGAGTAGCACCTTGGAAGGTCTCCCACTTGATACAGATAAAGGCATTCATTATATCTCAGTGAATGCAATGCACCTGGTATCTAATGGAAGCTACGTGCCCCAAACCACCAATGTCTTTTCCATTGAGGTCCACCCTGAAGATCATAATGAACCTCAGTCAGTACGGGTGGCTTCACAAGATGTGAACGAAGCAACACCATTTGTGTGTAGTGCAGAGGAACCAGTCACTATCTTGACTGTAATTTTGGATGCTGACTTAACAAAAATGACACCAAAGCAGAGGATTGAACTTTTGAACCGAATGAAAACTTTCTCAGAAGTGGAACTTTATAACATGAAATTAGTTCCTGTTGTAAATAATAGACTCTTTGACATGTCAGCATTTATGGCTGGACCAGGGAATGCAAAGAAGGTGGTGGAAAATGGAGCCTTATTATCATGGAAACTGGGCTGCTCTTTGAGCCAAAATAGTGTCCCAAACATAAGCAATGTTGAATCTCCTGCTAAAGAAGGTACAATGTCTGCTCATCTTGGCTACCCTGTGGTTGGCTGGCACATTGCTAACAAGAAACCTAATGTTCCAAAGAGAATAAGGCGGCAGATTCATGCTACACCAACACCTGTGACTGCTGTTGGACCTCCAACAACTGCCCTCCAAGAACCACCAATTAGAATTGTTCCAACGCCCACTTCTCCAGCCATTGCACCTCCCACTGAAACAACAGCTCCTCCAGTAAGAGAGCCTGTACCACTGCCTAAGAAACCCACAGTTACTATTAGAACAAGGGGTGCTATTGTTCAGACACCAACCCTTGGACCAATTCAGCCAACCAGAATGGTAGAAGCAACTACTACTACCCCTGGCCAGATTCGACCAACAATGACTGGGCCATTAGAAGCTACTGCGGCAGTTACACCACCCACAACAAAGAAACCCAAAGGAACCACGCCAAAACCATCCACACCATCCACCACTGATACAAGTACAACACGGAGACCAAAACCTACCAAAACTCCTCGACCTCCAAAGCCTCCTCGGACTACTAAACCAACCCTTGTTGATCAGAAAACAGTTTCACCACCAACTCGCATTCGCACCACTACCATTGGAACTCCCCGTATACCCAATGATCCACCAGAGCTGAAGAACCACATTGACAGGGTAGATGCATGGGTGGGCACGTACTTTGAGCTCAAAATACCTTTAGATACTTTCTATGACAAGGAAGATACCACCACTGATAAACTGCAACTGACCATGAAACGAGAAGAGGAGAAGCCATTGGAAGAAAACTCTTGGGTGCTGTTCAATACCGCTAGTCAGCTAATGTATGGACTACCAAATGATACCCATGCCGGCAGGCATGAATTTTTCATGCACGCCACAGACAAAGGTGGCCTTTCAGCTGTGGATGCTTTTGAAATATTTGTCCATGCTCTTGGAGCTGATGAGGTGCCTCCAGTTAAATTTAAGGCCAGATTCCGTGGAGATCATAGTACGGTTGCCAATGATGTTAAGACGAAAATTAGGTTGGTAAAGAATTTGGCTTTAGCCTTCGGAGAGAGAAACAGTAGTACCATTACCATAGAGAACATCAGCAGTGGCTCTATTGTGGTTGAGTGGACAAACAACACTCTGCCTTTGGAGCCATGCCCAAAAGAGAAGATTCGCAACCTGAGCAGAACAATTGCTAATGATTCTGGTGTTCCAAGTGCAGCTTTCTTTAATCACTTAGAGCCAGAGTTTAAGCCCATCAGCATTTCTGTAGTTGGTGCTGGTAGCTGTGGGCACATTCAGTTTATTCCTAAGATTAGAGATGGACTTCCTGCAACTGCACCACCTACAGTTGTGCTTCCACGGGATCCAGAAAAGACAAGTGAAGATGATGTGTACCTGCACACAGTAATCCCTGCAGTAGTGGTAGCAGCCATTCTGCTTATTGCTGGAATTATTGCTATGATCTGCTATCGCAAGAAAAGAAAAGGCAAACTCACCATAGAAGACCAGGCCACCTTTATCAAGAAGGGTGTACCAATAATCTTTGCAGATGAGCTTGATGACTCCAAGCCTCCCCCTTCCTCCAGCATGCCACTGATCCTACAAGAAGAGAAAGCCCCTCTCCCTCCCCCAGAGTATCCAAACCAGAATATGCCAGAAACCACCCCACTCAACCAAGACACCATAGGAGAGTACACACCGCTGCGGGATGAGGACCCCAACGCACCTCCCTATCAGCCTCCCCCTCCCTTCACAGCACCCATGGAGGGTAAGGGCTCCCGTCCGAAGAATATGACCCCATACAGGTCTCCACCTCCCTATGTCCCCCCTTAATGAACCAGAGATGCTTGCGGAGACTGGGGCCTATAGTTCCACACCAGTGTTGTCTGTAGGGATCAGTGGCCTGCAAATCCGTTACCAACTAGAAAACCAACATACAGAATCTCAAAACATTGCCTGGTCCCAGCAGGCCCTCTCCGAATGCGTTTGCTACACCAGAGTGCTTGTGGAACGCTCGGGACACTGATTTTATTTTTGCCTAACAGCTTATGTTTTGTTTATTCATAGAAAAAAAAAATTCTTCTTGGCTCAAAAAGTATTTCTGACAGCAGGCGTCTCGAAGCATCTTGTGCAAAGGGAGACTGGCTGGACATGCAGGCAGCACTAGGGGTGGCACGCTGGGTCTCTGCTGTTTGCCTTTAAAACTAACTGTACTGTTTTTTCTATTCACGTGTGTCTAGCTACAGGGCATAACATGAAACGTAGCCTAAAAGTTAAATTCAGAGGAGTTTCTGAGGTCAACATTAAGTTTTTACATTTAATTGCTGTTACCTAAACTTGTATGTATAGATTTGGGGAAGGGGAGGGGAAATGCTTTACTACAAATAAGCTCGAGGGGTGTTTCCAAGGCCAATCAGGCTGAGGGACCGTCTTTTTTATCAAAGGAATCCTATTTTTTCACACATTATACAATTCAGTCATCAGCTGGGGTCCTTTTTGCAAACTGTAGAGTGAGCTCTTGTTTCTGTAGCCTGCCGTTGCTGGACAGATGCCACAGGTTTCTTTAAGAATGGAGTTTTGAGAGCTCTTTGCAATTACGAAAAAGCAGAGTTACACAGCAGCATTGCTGCCTTTTGGAAACAGGAGGCCCGGCAGTGGTATCTGCAGGCTGCAAAGGTCATGGTGCTGCGCAGAGATTTCTCATCCGGAAGGCATACTCTGGCTTTTGAAACACTCTTGAGATATTTTGGTGAAGATGCAATATTTTTATGTAGTGTTATACCGTTTCCTCACGTCAGACTCCTCCTGGACATACAGGCCTGTGGCTTACGCTGGCTCAGCTTGTCTGAGTGTGGAAAGCTAAGCAGGGTGAGGCCTGGTTATTACTTGGATGGGAGACCCCTCCTCTAGTTTCCTGCACTGAGCAGGGGGTTGGACTCGATGGCCTTGTAGGCCCCTTCCAACTCTATGATCTATGAAATCTATAAAATCTATGATCTATGAAATCTATGGACCACAGTATTGGAACAGCCCCTCTTCCCCCGTTCCTTCTGGCTGTCCCAGCCCACTCCCCCACCGCTCTCCTCTGCGCGCACACAGACGCGATAGTAGCTGTCTGGCGGTTGTCAAAATAAAAAGCGCCAGAAATAGTTCATAGTAAAAATCAGGTGAACTCTCAGCTCTAATTTTTTACTAAATTTTTGATACAGCCTCAAATTGTTTTATTAAAAAATAATTAAAAATGGTAACGCTGCCAGCAGTTTGTATGAGCTTAGCTTCTTAGTATCAATTCAATGGGACTGACTGCTTTGCTCATTTTGGATTTTTTTTTCCGTTTTGGTCTCTCATAGTCATTGTTTTAAATATTAGAGCCATGTCTAGATTTCTTGCCTTTTAAAAAAAAAAAGTGAACTTCCACACATTTCTCCTGGGAAGTTGGAGTTACCCTCAAGGTCACTCTCATGCCTCTTTTTCTTTAGATAAAATTGTTTTACGCATGGATTTTTTTTTTCTTGTCCATTTGAGACTATTTTTGGTACATTAGAGGGAGGAAAAACCCTTTGCAATAATGAGTCCATCCCCTTGCTGGGGGCTGGGCCGCCTCTGGCTGACTTTGCACACAAAGCAGACACTTTTAAGCCATATTGACTGTTTTGCAAAGTATGTTTGTGTGCTGACATGGCCAGTTAACACACACTAGTGGATGAATGGCTAAAATGACCTTCACCTCTGAACTTGCTAGGGTGGCATTTCCCTTCAAGCCTTTTTTTTTAACTACTTGAACTGGATTTTGCCTATCAAAACAAATGTTAATTTGGCTATTGCCCCATATAGTTCTGCACTCTACTCCTGCCCCCTGAGGTGGGCTAGAGGAGTATGTGTTGAAGTCAGGGTGACAGTAAAGAATGCTTCCGGTTTTGCCTTTGTCCAGCTTGACAAGTATAGATTTGCCCTACAAAGTCTCTTCCCCACACTCTCTCCCTGCCAGTGCTTGAATACGGCCTGTGGCTCACGCTGGCTCAGCTTGTCTGAGCGTGGAAAGCTAAGCAGGGTTAGGCCTGGTTATTACTTGGATGGGAGACCCCCTCCTCTAGTTTCCTGCATTGAGCAGGGGGTTGGACTCGATGGCCTTGTAGGCCCCTTCCAACTCTATGATCTATGAAATATGAAATACTATGAATGTTGGCGTGTGTCTGAGATGAGTGGCAGTGGATTCCGCTTCTCACACGGGAGAGCTGGTTGAGGGGAAGGGGATGATGTGGCACTGCTTAGGACACACTGCTTTTGAACAGGCACTAGAAATACGTTAGAATCCCCCCCCCCCCCCGCGCCTACCTAGCTACCAACCATGGCAGCACAGTGCCAAAAATCTATACTGGCAGGCCTGCATTTCAGATGTCTCCAAGTTATCAACACACAGAGCCTCCGAAGCCCAAATGCTGCAAGTTAGAAGGGCCTTCCAAACAGTGCCGTTGTCCCTAGCAACTGATACCACTTTATACTGGTCATGCGCAAGCGCAAACGGTTTCAGGCCTGGGCCTACCTGTCACCATAGAAACTGGAGGCGAAGGGGGCAGTGAACAGAATAATAGCAATGGCATTCTCATCAGCCGCCTTCCCCCTAAGCACCAGTGCTGTTTGTTTATGCCACTAGACACTGTAACGGTGGGAGAGAATCTTGTATTAAAAGTGTTCACCAACCACTTATGTGTTTTTATGTCCTTATATAATTATTTTAAAAATGTGTTTTCTGCATTCTGTAAAGAAACATATCAACTAAATAAACCAGTGTACTTTACTACAAATACAGAGGCTAGTGAGCTCTTCCATCAGACAGGATAATCCCAGTGAGTTCAAGACTGATCTGTTGAGCAGTGATGGCTGCTCAAGAGGTGCATTCTGTTCTTCTTGGTGGAATTCCAGGAGGCGCGCTCCGTGTTCGCGTAAAGATTTTGCAACTATCAGAGATGTGAGAAACAAAGCGTGTGCAATGGTGCTGCCTGCCTTAAATCCTTCCCCAGTGAGCTGAGAAATTTTTCTTCTCAGCTCACAGGAATGGCTGCAGATTGACTTTTTTTCTGTCTAAACATGCATAGGATTGCGTCCTTAAGGTGCCATTCTCACTGTGGATTACAAACGTGGTAGGTTGTTCTGTTGATAATTAATGTGGCTTTGGTCACGTACAAAGTGCTTCACGATCATTATTCATCTTGATGACAACCCTATGAGGTAGGTCAGTAGACCCCCATTTTACAGAAAGGGAAGAGAGGTATGTGACATAATGAAGCCCACCCAGTGTGTTCATAGCTGACTGAGCATGTACTGTATTTAAAAACACATCTCTTTAGTCTAGTGTTCTATCCATTCACCACACTAGCTCTCCAGTGAGATTCGTCACCCATTCAAGAACTACTATACCTGTGTAAAAACAATATTGGCTATTTTTTGTTGCTTCAATCCTCATACCTTCACTGGCTTTCTGCTCTCTCGTGGGTAGATTACAGTAGGTTTCTCACTGCCTGTGACTAGACACACAGCCTTTGTGGAGCTTTGGAAGATGCTGGCTAGTGGGGAATGGGAGAGAATTGGACTTCCTGGCCACCATTTTATATTTATATTTGTAAATAGTGTATATTAAACTGTCACTCCTTTGATTCCAGGTTCTAAATTTCCCTAAACCCAGACTGGGAACATGTTAGGCCCTTCTTCCATTTCCCTAATGCCGTTGTGCACTCTAAATCCTTGGGACAGGCTGTAGGTATCAATAAAATGAGGCCTTAATTGGGTGTAATCCTCCACAGCTTCAGGCCTATAGGAAAGTGGAGTTCCCTCAGGTGCATAGTCATCCATCATCTACACATTGTGTATTTATCTGAAAGGCTCGGGCTGCAATACCGTGGTCACTTATTGAGGGAGTATGTCCCATTGAACATAGTGGGACTTATTTCTGAGTAAACAAGAATAGGATTGCATTGCATGGCTGCAGTCCTGATCTCGCTTATTAAGGAACAAGTCCCCCCTAGAACAGCCTTCCCTAATGTGGTATGTGCCAGATGTTTTGGTATACAGCTCCCAGCATTCCTGACCATAGACCATGCTGATTGGAGTTGATGGGAATTGGAAATCCGAAACATCTGGAGAGCACCAGGTTGGAGAACGCTGCCCCGGAATGTAAATATGCCTAGGCTGTTTGGCTACAATTCTGTGCCAGTTTACTTGGGAAGTACATCCCAGTTAACTTGGTGAGATTTACTTCTAAATAAACATGCAAAGGATCAGAGTGTGAAATTACAATGCACAGCCCATTATTGCTGGAGTTACTCTATTCGAGTAAATGAGAATGATCTGGAGCAAGTGAGTGGAAAGCTAAGCAGGGTGAGGCCTGGTTATTACTTGGATGGGAGACCCCCTCCTCTAGTTTCCTGCATGGGACAGCCAGAAGGAACGGGGGACTCGATGGCCTTGTAGGCCCCTTCCAACTCTATGATCTATGAAACCACACTTGTCATTGACCCTGTGAGGGCCAAACTACACATTACAATGAAAGTGAAATTTGGCGTTGCGTGCTTGTCCCCCACCCCCTTTAAATAGCCCTGGGAGGGAATTGCGATCAGGACCATGGGTTGGGTGCCAATGGCAACTTCCCTCCTGTGCCATCAGAAGGGGCGGAGCGGCGATGGTCTTCAGGATGATGCCCATGACTGGAAAATGCCCCACCACAATGGGACAAAGGATCAAGAGATTAGCCTGTGCTCAAAGAACCCATCCTAATCAACTAACCTTGCTGACCCAGTGGACGCACAGGGCATTGAAATCATGTCATAGAGCACTCCTGACAGAGAAATCATATGAATGAGCCCAGAAATTAACTGCAGGTATGTTGGTGTGACTGGCATTTAAATAGTCATTCAACTTGCCGCTTATAAAAAGATCACACACATGACATGATTCACTAGCTGTTACTATGTTATTTTAAAAGTCTCAAGACATCTTGTACAATGTGCTCCATCTTTGGGCCAGAAACTTGTCATATTTTGTATTGTTTCTAAACCTGTGGCAAAAGCTGGCAGAGTACTGCCAAAACATTTTACCCACATTAATCAATGAGCTTAGTGTAACCAGCAAGAGATTAAGGGAGTTCTGGCAAATCATGTAATCCATTTTCATCACTGGTCGGTACACAGTGCAAGTTAAATCAGTTTCTACACATTTACCCTACCCCAGTTGGCAGCAGTTGTAGTTCCACTTGCTCAGAAATGTAAAATTCATAGTGGGTTTAAATGCTCATCCTCATAGGAACCTGACACAATACCATATGACCAGAACTTGGGCTTGTAGCACAAATTTCAAATGCTCAGCTGGATGTAAAATAAAAAGGTGGGATGATTTGTACACATCCTTTGTAGTGAGCGTGGACTCACACTCCTGAATAGATAAAATGCATCAAATGGCAATTGCTTCTTGCTTTTAAGCACTATTCTGGTAATGGCCATGACTTGGATTCTTTGGGTGATGGGTTGAATTAATATAGTGCAGAGGCCAATTGTGCTGTTCCCTTACAAGGCCTTGGATGTGTTATACAGTGTTTACTAATCCCTGCCAAACTGAACTGCATTCATACATGGGATGGTTCAAAGTTCCTTGTCCTAACTTACTTTTGGTTTGCTTTATATATATCTGTATCATTCGCATAGCTTCCAGCTACTGTTTGTTGACATCTCATAAAACGTGTGCATTTTAACATTCAATTCTTTGAGCCATGGTGTATTCGCTAGTAAAATGCCTGTCATTGTAATGGGCAAGTTGTGCAAGGAGGGAGAACTTGCTTATTGTAAGGATCCTCAATGGATGCAGTGCACACGGACTAGAGATGTGAGGGCCTGGAGAAAAAAAACAGGAAAAAATGGGGGCGGGGGAGAACCAGAAAAATTCAAAAAGAGATCCCCTTCTTCCCCCTGTTTTTTCCTAAATGTTCGCATCACTAATGCAGATCTATGTTGCACCCCTCTTCAGGATCCCTCTCACTGCAACCTCTGTGTGTGCGACTGCATTTCTTGATTACATCAGAGTATGACAGAGTGTTAGGAACTGGTTGTATTGTATATAGCCAATTGTATATTGTATACAATTGTATATAACCAAGCACATGTATGCTGTCATGCTCTTAATACACAGAATCTCTCCCACCAGGGGAACTCAGGGCAACAAACATGGGATTTTCTTTTCATCCTCAAAACCCAATGAGGTAGTTAAGGCAAAGATGGCGACTAGCCCAATGTTACCCAGCAGTCTTCATGGCTGAGTGGGGATTTGAACTTGGGCTTTCCTGGTCCAAACCTAACACTACCCACTACACCACGCTGGCCTCTCTTATTAGAACAGCAAACCAATTAAAATGTATGGCACTTCATTTCGTTTTTAATTTTTATACTGCCTTTCTATTTTGCTGTACTCAAGGTGATTTGCAACCCATAGAATAAAATAAAATAATATACAACAAAAGTAATAAACATTGGTATTTCAGTTCCTTTTTTTTTCTAAACCACTTCCCAGTAAGATGGCTGCAATAAGCTATTTCTTTTATCTCAGACTATTTTCTGTGTAACCTGTTAGCGTTTTCTATTGAGATCAGCCAGATTTAGAACATCTTCAGAATGGTAACAACTTCCAGAAGGGCAGCTATGTTAGTCTGTTCCAGCAACAATGACAGAGTCTTATGGTACCTTAAAGACTAGCAGATGTATTGTGGCTTAAGCCTTTATGGACTAGAGGCCACTTTATCAGATGCACCAAGTGTTATCCCCATTGGCAATTAGATGGCTGAGTATTTGGTGTATACAGGCACAGACACATAAGTACAGAGGGGGAAACATAAGCAGTGAGGACGCATGGCTGTCAAATCCAAAAAGGCACTATCTGTAATAATTTGGTGATTGAATATTTCAGTCTCCTAGACACTCTCCCACTGGCCTTAAAGCCATTCTTCAGTAACTGCTTCAGACAGAGACTCCAGCATGAATTGCTGAATTAAAATGTGTAAGCAAGTTTAATTCTATTTGCTTAGGCCTCAATCAAGACAATGGTTTCCCCTGCCACCACAGGTATTAAACTAGCATAGTAAACCAAGGAAGATTGTGGCCGGGTTGCCGGCCAGATGGGCGATCCATAAATGGAGCAAATAAAAATAAATAAATGAAATTGTGCTATTGTGAATGGCCACTGTGCTTATCTTGTATAGTTTAAGCTTTACATTGCATGGTCACAGACAACATCTTGCATTTCATAACCATTTGGCCCTGTTATTTACCATGCACCCCCATACCCATCTATCTGCCAACTGCAACGAACACTTCCATGTATCTGATGAAGTGGGTTTTAATCCATGATGCCATAATACATCTATTAATCTTTTAAGTTGTCATGAGCATTGTTTTAACTTCAGCATGTTCTCACAGGTCCTATCTAACAAGGAACGGCGCATGCTGAGGAGCTGAGGGAAGTAAGTAGGGATCGAGCCTGTGCTCCTTGTCCTCTCCCCAAGGCAAAGGTGGGTAATTGGCAGCACAACACAGCACAGCAGCTGCCTCTCCCGCATTCAGCAATTGCAAGTTTGACTCCTTTCTGCAACTATTTTTGGTGCGTTGCTCCTGCTGCACCCCGAAGGCTACGAATTGGATTGTTCAGCCGTGTGCTAATCAGGCTGCATTCAGAGGGAGAGTGTGGAGTGAATGAGAAAATGGACGCTTAAAAGCTTTTCGAGCGTCTCCTCGGAAGAGGCTGAGTGGCAGGTCTGCGTATGTTTGACTGCCAGCCGTCAGAGCGACTCCTCGCTTTCTTCTTTGGGAGGCTGTGCGATTTGCTGGCATTTTGTGTGTGAGCACATGGCACTGCTGATAAGAATCCCCAGCCCTGCTTTGTGAGCTTTTGCTGCAGAAGGGCAAGGCAGGCACTGCTAAGCAAGACTCTGCTCTCGCAGTCCCTGTTGCTCCTCCAAAGCTTTTGCTCCCGGCCTTGCGTTGGCAGCCTTACAAGCAGTCATTAAGCCCAGCCCATCTATTTTAAACTCTGCCAGGACGGGAGAAGGGAAGGTTCTGTAAAAAGGCCTTCCCTATTTATGGCTCCCTTACAGCACAAGTTTGCCATCATCGCATGGCCCCTCCCTTCTCCAGACCAGCTACATTTAAAGAGAAACTAACTTTGGAGCCCTTATTTAACTGTGATTTCGTCTAAGGGGCCCGACATCCATCCTGCCATAAACAGCTGGGCAAAACAAGCCATTTTTAGCCTCTCTGGGTGGAGCAAATGTTATATTTTGTAACCTGATTCTGAGTGCACTTGCTGTCATTCAAGGGCAAGGCGCGAAGGCTTTGAGAGTTGTTTTTGCTTTGGAGGATCGCCTCACCGGAAGTTCAAGCATGGCCCTAGGAAGTTTTTTCTAGAGGGCTTAGCCCTGAGCGGCTGTTGGCCAAGGATCCCTCTTCTGTGATCTGAGAGTCAATCCTGATCTCCTCCCGTGTGCTGCTGATGTGTCTCTGTTCACTTCCCTGCAGCATCTGCCACCGTGTACTTGTCATTCCCAAATTGTGTCTCTGCCGCTGATGACAGCTTCCACTAACCTACTTCCTTGACATGAATTCCCTTTGAATACTGGGAGAGCAGTCAGCTTGTGCTGTACCTGTCTCTCATGATCAGGCAGGTGGGCAGGGGTGGGGGAACGGGAAAATCATCACCGTCTCTTTCAGGATCTTTCTACAGGATGAATCGATGGCAACTCAATGCATCTGCATGCCCATCACAGTCATTGTTAGCTAGGCCCTTCCTACTTTGCTTCAGCCTGAGCCTCTCAAGTTCAGTGGTAGAGCTTTAAAAACTCAGCCTGCTGCAGTGATAACAAGGGCACTGCGGACCACCTTGAGCGGCTTGGCCATGAATGGCCCCAAGCTGCTAAAGCGTCATTTTCTCCTGTTTTTCATGTCAGCTTTCTTCAAGAGCAGAAGCATCTTCCCTTGCCCAACAGAAAGATTTTGTCTTTGAAGCACAGAACTGAAGTGGAGCTAAGCCTCCTTTCCCTACTCTTCTGGCTTCCCCACTCTTTTAGTATATAACTATAAAGAGGCACAAGCCAGTCAGCTGTTTGCCAAGTGGAACCCTGATGAAAGGTACGCAGCACTGGCAAAGGCAGGTACAAGCCAAGTCTGGCAGGGAGGGCCCCCACGATGCCAACAGTTAAATCACAGGCCTGTGGCTTCCGCTGGCTCAGCTTGTCTGAGTGTGGGGAGCTGGGCGGGGTCAGGCCTGGTTATTGCTTGGCTGGGAGACCCCTCCTCTAGTTTCCTGCATTGAGCAGGGGGTTGGACTCGATAGCCTTGTAGGCTCCTTCCAACTCTTATCTATGAAATCTATGAAAACTGGAAGCTTGGGAAGAATGAGGAGCACCAAACTGCTGGCAGCACAAAGGAGCAGAATTGATGGATTAGACTTCTGCTGCAGTTCTCAAACTGCTTACTCAAGAACACGAGCACTAGATGGATTTGTGTGTGTTTTTAAGGATTAGGCATAATCATAGCAGTAGGTCTGTCCCACCATCCGTGGCTCTCAGCCCTGAAAGCTAAAATATTCCATATTCAAGAGCAGTATATTGTTGACTACCAGATACTGGGACTGCACTGCAAGGGATAGTTACCTCCATCATGGCCTGCATGTCACCTTCCCAGGAGTACCATTGAAGCTAAGTGTGCTGGATGGGCTAAATGGAGCCTGGCCAAGAAAACACGCAGCCCAATTTTATGTGCATTTACTTGACAAAAAATCCCGTTGAGATCAGTGGGACCAAACCCCCAAGTAACTGTACATATGATCACTGCCTTAAAGCCAGAAAGGAATCTTATGATGATCAATACATTTGACTTACTGTGCAATCCCATGCTTGTGCACTCAGAGGTAAGTCCAACTGAGTTCAATGGGGCTTACTCTCTAGGAAGTGCTTATAGGATTGCAGCCTTAAACCATAATACAGGGCAGAAAATTTCTCTCGTAGTGACAGGATCTAAGCATCTGGCAGAGCTACATGTGATCATGCTAGAGAGAGATTCCTAGAAAGTTCTTCACATTTATACATTACTACTGAACACTATCCCCCTGCATATATCGTTCAAATAGGTAAAATCTCCCATTCTTAAAAAGGTATGTGTCTCCTTTGATAATCTACAATACAGCATCCCTCCACCAGATCCATTCCTTCTTTGTTTACCAGGATGAATAGCAGTCTGTTATCAGGATTAAGTTCTCTGCTGATGATACCTCCTTTCACCATTCTTTTGGGGAAACTAAGTTTGAAGGTGGTTGTTGTCTTTTTCCATTTGTCATCAAGATTTTCCGTTTTTAAATATTTTTGTGTGAAGGTTTCTCAGACTATTTTGAGGTACAGCTATAGCGTGCATTATTTAACTCATTCTATGGCTGGTATTAGCTTTATGGCACAAGCATTCAGCCGATGGAATACAGGCACATGCCACCCAAGGTCACACAACCTTAATTCTGTCCCACAAGAGCTGACAGCAGCAAGGTATACCTGACAAAGTGGAGGAGCAATGCAAAATGTGAGGAAAGAGCGAGAGAGGTGGTGAATGGGAGCGATGGGTGTAGAGCCAGCCATTCAACCTGTTGTAACAATATAAGTAGAGAGTTTTGGAAAGATGAGCTGGGTCTGGATGGAAGTAGCAGGTTAAGAAAGATGGTATTAGGAGGTGCAATATTGCATGGGATGTTTTGCAGGGTGGCAAATACAACTGGAGGTGGCCTTGTGCTGGAGAACTCTGGCCTTGTTTTCTGGGCTGAATCTCATTCTGGGTTTACTTTTTCAGCCTGCTGTCTGCTACCCACAGTAGCAGAAGACTGTTCCACTGGCAGCTGTTGTCCAGCTGAACCCTGACAATTGAGCTGTGTCTGGGATCCATCTCTGTGAATCCCCGAGCTTGGTGGGAAAGGATTACCCTCTGGCATTAGGCACCCAACATTTGTTGCGAACACTGCTCCAAGGAATGGGCTTGGAAAGAGAAGCAAGTGCTTCCTAACAAGTATGTCTTTCCCCTAAGCGCTCTCAGCAAAACCAGGCCAAAGTCCTACCTAACAGCTGTCGCAATCCAGTGCCAATTCCCAGCAGCTCTGCCAAGGCACCAGTCCCCTCTTTATATGCATCCTACCCCTGCACTAACATGGGGCATTGGGCAGCCAAAGTTAAGCATGCTTAGGCCCTACTGGCGTCCATGGAAGAGACATTTAACTCGCCCACTGAATTAAATGCGAGACTGTTTTCACAAATCCAATCTTTTATTTTTGCCTAAACTTTTCTAGATCCATTTCAATCCAGTTTCAGGCCTGGGTTTGGAATGGAAACTGACTTGGTCACCCTGTGGCAGGGGTCCTCAAACTTTCTAAACAGGGGGCCAGTTCACTGTCCCTCAGACTGTTGGGGGGGCGGACTTTAGTTTGAAAAAAATATGAACGAATGGATCAAGTAAAAAAAAAAGGACCCGGGTCCTTTTTTTTTTTTACTTGATAGGGGTGATTTTTTCCCCCTCTTAAATGGAAAGTTATTTTATTTATTTATTTCATTTTTATACCGCCCAATAGCCGAAGCTCTCTGGGCGGTTTACAGCAATTAACAAGACAGTCCCTGCCCGCAGGCTTACAATCTAAGAAGACACGACACACAAGGAAAAAGGCATGGGGAGGGAAGAAGGGGGAATATTAAAGAATACTCCTGGCATTAATGAATACTCCGATCGGCCGCCGGGCCAGATAAAAAGGCAAGGTGGGCCGAATGTGGCCCACGGGCCTTAGTTTGAAGACCCCTGCCCTGTGGGATGACCTGTGCTGTGAGAGGGACAGGGGGAGTGTCACCCTGTTGGTTCTTCTGGGCCTCTCAGGGGCTTTCGATACTATTGACCATGGTATGCTTCTGGATAGGCTGTCTCAGTTGGGATGTGAGTGCACTGTATTGTAGTGGTTCTGGTCCTACTTGGATGGCTGATTCCAAGTCCTGGAGGGGATGTGGGGATGTCTGCTTCCGCCAGCCCATTTGCATGCACTTAAATCTGGATCCAGCCCAGTAGAGTCTCCTCAGACCCAGTGCTTTTCAGTGGAGGCAGTTGACATATTCAACTGAGAGTCAACAAGTGTTAAGCAATCAGGTGATATACATGCTGGCTCTTTATTCAAGTATAGAAAAGTTGTTCCAGTGGAATAACAGCAAGGAAAATAACACCACTGGCTGCATCTTAACCAAATATAGGGGTAGGCAACCTGGTACCCTGCAGCTGTTTTGGACTACAAGTCCCCATAAGCCCCAGCCAGTATGGCCAATGATAAGAAATTATGAAAGTTGTAGTCCAAAACATCTGGAGGACACTCAGTTGCCCACCCCTGGAACAGAACAATAAAGGTAAGCAGGAGCCACGGATTTTAGGAGCCAAATAATGCTCAGACTAAAACACAGCTCTTAAAAAAACAACAGAAACTGTGAACTGCAAGGAAATAAGGATAGAGCCATGTCTATCCAAACAGCCCTGGACAGTCCAATTGGCTGATCTCGGAAACTAAGTAGGGTCGGGCCTGGTTAGTACTTGGATGTGTGACCACCTTGGAATGCAGGTGCTGTAGGGAGGGACCAAAGCTCAGTGTGACAGAGCACCTGCTTTGCATGCAGAAGGTCCCAGGTTCGATCCCTGGCTTCTCCAGGCAGGGCTAGGAAAGAATCCTGCCTGAAGCCCTGAAGGGCCATTGCCGCCAGTCAGTGTTGACAATACTGGATCAGTGGTCTGACTCAGTATAAGGCAGCTTCCTGTGTTCCTATGTCTATCCCTTTGCATACAGGAAGAGGTTTGCACCAGGAAAAGAAGTAAGTAAAGGGATGCCCTGCTCTGCTACCAGCCTCAAGGAGTTGGGTATAGGAAAGTCTTTGCATGAATAGGCTGGTACATGAATGGGAGTGGTTTAACTTGCTACAGGAAGAAATTGTAACATTTCTGCATATACACCAATGATAGCGTTTTGGTTATTCATTGCCAGGTGGGAGAGTGTACTGCATACTATTTGTTTATTTAATAGATTTATATACCACTTATAATGTATTTATTTTATTATTACATGTCATTTATATCCCACCTTTCCCCCCTCTTGCAAGGAACCCAAGGCGGCTTACATGGTCCTCCTCTCTTGTATAGCCTAACTGTAGCACATTTGCTTAGCTTTGTAAAAGCATCACCCCCTTCCACCTGATGAGGTGGGCTCCGGCTCAGGAAAGCTTATGCCACAATACATTGGTTTGCCTTTACAGTGCCACAAAACTCTTGTCCTTTTGCTGCTGCAACTGACCAACGTGACTAAGCCCGTGGAACTCACTCCTCCAATGACATCTCTGAACAAAGGGTGACATCTTTTGAGAAAACCTGGTATTGCATGCAGCAATCACAGGTCACCGCAGATGATTATTTAACAGCAATTCATGTTACCCGGAGAGTATAAGCAACGGGCTGCTGTTCTCCCTCCCATCTCACCCTTCCTTCACAGCCTCTATGGATAAAGGATTTGAGTCAAATCATTTGACTATTGGCCTGAACTGTGCAGCAACATATTTAAACCAGTGGCTTCGGCAGCCACAACATTCATGCGGCATGTTTTTAAAGACTTTTTAACAAATTGCTCTAATCCAACCCGTTAAAAAAGGGGGGGGGGAGCTGCAATCTCTGCTAAATTGTTTGGCGGGGGAAGGGGACTAAATCCCGCCCGCGCTACTCCTTCCGAGGAGTTTGTCGGTGAGATTCCAGCTTTAGAAAGCAGCAGCAGCCCTGCCTGCCAGGTTGGGCTGAATAAGCGCATGTAGCCCCCATTTCCCATCCATCCAGGGACACGCCCCCAGAAGGCCGCTTCCGTGACCGTTTACCCTGTGCTGGCTCCTAGTTTTTAAACGCGCAGAGCGTGGGAACGAATCCAACTTCTCATTTCTTCAGAGCAGATGCGTGCAACGACTCCAGTTCGGCTGGAGGGGCGGGGGCTGTTTTATAAGATGAGATTTAAAACAAACCAGGAGCATCAGAGTCGCTTGTGTGTAACTGCTCAGAAGATGCCACTTCCTCGCGGGGTGTTTAAAAAAGGGAGGGGGCCTTATCGCGCAATCTTATGCATGTTTACTTGGGCGTAGGCCCCACAGTGTTCAAGGAGGCTTACTCTCTAGCGACTGGCTCCGGCTAGCCTTAGGTAACCTGATACCGTCCAGACGTTTTGGACTTCAACTCCCATAAGCATGGCCCGTGGTCAGGGATTGTGGGAGTTGTAGTCCAAAGCTTCTGGGGGGGGGGCGCCAGGCTGCTCTCCCCATCGTGCCTACTTCGAAACCTCACCCTGATAGGCGGATGAGAATTCCCCGTCCCCTCCAATGGCCTTCTCAGCCTACGCTCTGTTCACGCGGCTCCCGGCCGCCGTTTCCATAGAGATGCTGAACGCCTCCGCGCCCTTCCTCCCCTTTGCCGGATCGGCACCCGCCTCTCGGCCACGGGCTCGCGCGCGCTCAGAACGCTCCCAATGCAATTGCCGCGCTTGAAGGGCCGGCCCCAGAGTGGCAAGGGGCTGGGCTGCAGAGGCGTGCCCCCCTCCACCGTCGCCGCCATGTTGCTAGTGGCAGCTGAAGAACAGAGGGGAGGTAGACGAGGAAGGGGGTAAGCGAGGAGGAGGAGGAGGAGTTCTGTCGCGGGGCCACGAGCATCGGGCGAGGGCAACTACTGCGCTGCTGTCACGGGAACGCGGCACGCGAGGCTGCTCAGTGCACCGTCAAAGTTGCGCTCGCTTTTGAACGGCGCTTTAAGCCCCGGGGTGGAGACTGTGCCAGAAAAGGAAGCGGCGGCCTTATTTGCCCATTGTGCTCATTACTGCAACTGGCAGCGACTCTCCAGGCTCCCCAGGCCTTGTAGGGAAGGGGAGCCTGAAATCGTTTTAGAGTGCAGATGGGACGGATCCTGGGGCCCTTTGCGCACAAAGCACTGCCCCCCCCCCCCAAGTTCTCTCCCGTTTAAGTAACACGCAAGCAGGAGGGACAGATCTCTTGCTGCGAGGGGAGGGGGGGAGCAGCTTGTTGGTGGCTGTTTTGCAGCCTAATCTGAATGCATGTTTCCCCAGGAGTAAACCCAACGCACGGAGTCCAGTGAGATTGACAAGTGTGTTAGGACTGCAGCCTTCAAGAGCTACTCTGTAACGGAATGATGCTGCGGGAAGCACTCAAGCTCTTAAATAATTATTTAAAAAAGAGGAACACATTAAAAAAAAGTCACACAAAATGGGGAAGGTGAATAAAGGGGACTGGCCTGGTAGCTCTCAACACAGCCAAGTAAGAGCACAAGGAAATGCACACAGTCACCTTACCCAGAGCACTCACTGTCACAACAGGTCCCCTAGGGAGAGGGGAAATAATATTTTGTCACTAGGAAAATCCTAAGGGTAGATCACTGGGATTAACATGCTATTTTTCCCCCTACAGGGACATGATGGTTGAAGCCATCAGCACAACTGAGTCATAGTTGTACACCTATTGCACAGTGGATAATGGGGAAGGCCCTCGGTGTCACTGAGCAGTAAGGCTCAACAAGCATTTGCCCCTTTCCATAGCCCTCACTGTGTTTATGCTCAGGACTGATCATAGTGGTCATTTTCTTAACACGCCTATGAAATTCCTCTTTTAGATGTAGAATTGATGCTGAGAGACAGTGAGTTGCACAAGACTCATCCAGTTCCTCCACTCCTAAAGTAGCATTAACAGACTGGCAAAAAACATCAGTTGAATTTGACCAGTGAAGTACCTCCCCCATAGTGTGCTGGGAGAATACTGCTAGTGCAGTTGCAAGTCTTCGCTGCAATTGGATTGACTGTTGCATTTCCCCCCTTACACCACAATTCATGCAAGACAGAACTTGACCTCTCAGTATCATCTTCCTCAAAATAATAATAATAATTATTATTATTATTATTTTAAAAAATTCTAACGGTGCCATTGCAGAAATCATGTTTGAATATGAGTCAGTAAACCATCAGCAATTGGCTGCAAACATTTTTCTTCTAAACACATCTGTTGCTTCTGTAGATGCTTAGCTGTGTGGCCCCAGTGATGGCATGCGGCCAATTCTGCACCAGCATTTCAGGACCGAGGAGCTGCAGCACTAGCCTAGGGGTGCAGGAGTTGTGTGCACCATCATTGGCTTAAAGTACCCTTTCCCCAGAACTAGAAGTCAACTTCCCTGTGTCTTATGACAGCTGGGTGAACAGCAGGGACATAGAACCTTCTTCAGAAGGGTTTGGCTCAGATCTCCACCTTTGACCCCACGGCTGCCAGGCCAACTCTCTCAGCTACACTGGATGGCTTCAGCAGGTAAGACTTGCAGGGCCATTAAGGACACCAACCAGCTACGTCAGAGTCCCAGCAATACCAGCTTTATATATTTATGAAACTGGGGAACAAGAAAATGGTTTGGAGGTATGCATTTGTCTGCATGGAATCCTGTAGAATGATGTGCAAAACATCCAAAGCTGCCCTCAGTGACTCTCGGGGCAGAAATTAGACAAATTGGGTTCAAGTTTTGTTTAGCACATGCCTGGGAAATGCCTTTCCCAAGCAGGAAACCTGCTTTGTAAGTCAAAGTAGATCTTGGCAGTAGTCCTTTGTGTTCCCCTTCCATCAAGATGACATGGGAGTGTTTCTGATGATCTACTGGGAGTGGCTTTTCCCCCACACATGTCTTTTAACACACTGTAGAGCAAGCAGGAGGACTTCTCAGCCTGGTTCTTGCATCCATCCCACAAACTGGTAGAGTAACAGTGATGGCCCTGCAGCTTTTTCTTGGCATGTTTCTGGGACAGTGAGGCACCTTAATAGGGTAGAATATGAAAATGTAAAGGAAAATGCTCTTCCTCTCCTTGAGTGGGAGTAGTTTTTGGCAGATAAGACTTTTTTGGGGGAACATACTCTTATAAATGTCCCCCTCCCCCAAAATGTTGCATATAGACATATAGGTTACGGTAAGTGGTATCAGCCCAGTAGAAAATATTGTAGCATTTGGCTGAGGTAACATCCTCAAGACAGACTGTGTACCTTAAACTGACCTGTTAGCATGTGACCATCACTGGCCTGGATGGAATGCAGAGCTATGTGTACCACACCTGCACTGAAGTTCAGCACTTCAACAAGATGATTTCTGTAAACTGTATAGATTATGCATGTTTGTATGTGTTATGATTTTTTGCATTTTTTAATTATTTAAATTATTATTTTGCATATTTTTTTCTGGCTTTGGTAGCAGGTTAATGAGTCATGTAAGCCACTGAAAACCACTGTAACCACTGTAAATTTACTTGGCCACCTCTCTTGAGTTAGGAGATTTCAGCAAGCATTGCCCACATGCTTACAAGTATATCTTCACAGCCATAAGAACTAGAAACCTACTCTTTAAACACACACACTTAAAATTCTCAGGAAGCTGAATACTACATCCAATATCACACACACTGCACTCCCACAGAATCACAGCACTACATGGGGAGAGACATTGAGGGTTGGAGTTAGCTGAACAAGGTGGGGAGAATTGCCCATCTTTGTCAACAAAGGGCTCTTCCTTTCAGGTACCCCAGGTAACCAAGAGTTTTCTGAAGTCCAGTAAAATATGAGTGCTAACAGATTGTCCAAACCAGCTAGCCAGCAGGTCAAATCAGGCACTTTGATGTCAGTTATCAATTACCTCTATTTACACCACCAGCACAGCAGGCATTAATAGAAGGGAAGGCCCTCAGTTCTGATATTTCATCAGCTCACACTCGCAGCCAGCCTTTTTGTAAAACATGTCACTGAACTTCCCAGGCACAGGAATTACTGTAAAGAAGGGAGGATTACAGGTGGGAAAAGGGAGAATGCTCAGCTCTTACATTTGAAACTTTAGCTAGTGCTGTGTTTTCGCCAGAAATTTACTACTATTTATGTTGATATTCCAGGTGAATGGCTGTTACTAATTTTTCCTACACTTGAGTTTTCCCAGAGCTAGAACCCAACACGTTTCTTAGGAACTGCACTGGCTGTTTTCTGCAGATTGGTGCAAGATGCTACTGGAAAAAGATGAAGTATCTTCCACGTTGGGTCCCTTCCCACTTAGGGCTGCTACAGGTAGCCTCAGTTCCTGTGGATCAGGAGAATCTCATTATTTGGAATGCTGCATGGTAAATCCCAGAGCCAAGAAGATAAATTCCTTCTTTTCTAAATTAAGAATGTCCTGTTCTGGGCTTTTATCATCTGTATTCAAATTAAATAGTCTTCTGGGTTTGCCTTTGTAGCTCCACAGAGTCTCTCGCTATGGCAGAGAGATGTGTCAAACCTATTTATCCTACTTCCTACATCCTTTAATCAGTGTTTAGTCACATCTTTCTAAACTTTATTTTTCCCATCTAATTTGAAGAGCACTTTTTCTTTTAGTGCAGTCACAATATTAGAAAGGAAAGCTAATGGTCAGAGTTGTTAAATAAATGTAAGGTACTTTATGCTTGTTTCCAGACTAACAGTTTAAAAGGTTAATCTGAATCTGTTTTGAAATAGTGATAGGTTCCACTCAGTAACTTCAATTTAATAAGAGTATATTTTGAGTTGAACGTGAACAAACATTTACACTAAGCAATTAATATTTGAGAACCATTTCTGATTAAACCAAGAGTGCTGGGGGGGGGGGGGAGGCACCCAGTTACAATGATCTAGCACAAGGATAGGCAATCTGGTATCCTACAGATGTTTTGAACTGCAACTCCCATCAGCCCCAGCCAGTATGGCTAATGGTCAGGGATTATTGGTGTTGTAATCCAAAGCATCGGGAAGGCATCAGGTTGCCTACCCCTGACCTAATACTGGGGCCTGGAAATAATACAACACCGAAGGAACAATAGAAAATGTTAGAACTGAAAGAACCACTGTCTGGGGTTTCTTGATTGTATGTCATCTCATGCAGTTCCCCAAGCAATCACATTCTTTCCAGTCCATTTTGAACCAGTTCTGTGGGTCTGGGTGTACAATAAACTCATTCTAGCAGATCGAGGTGTGCTTGCACTTTGTGTGGACTAGGCTATTAAGCTTGGTGGAGTAGAGGATATCCATAGAAAGACACGTGCCCCTCAACTAAATGTCTAGCAGTTTATTTATATACACATATGACTTTATACACAACAGGAGAGCCAGGGGTGCAGTGTATGGAATACAGATACTGTTATTTCTCATGCCCAAAAGCTCAACTTTGCCCAACAAAGTGGCACTGAAACAGACTATGAAAAATATACAAGAAATTGGTAATGTGATGCTGCATCCCTCCCAGACAAGTCAAAAGGGACAGATGGGAACCACTCCTGTAGGGTGCAGTTCTGTTCCCTGCTCTCACAGTAACATTTCTTCCCTTTTCAAACAGTTCTCATAGAGACCATTCTGCACCTAGACTTTTCAAAGTATAAAAAAAACAATATTTTGCTCCTGAGATAAGCATGCAATAATAGTACAAATACAACCAAAGTCTGAACCTGACTTGGATTACTCTTTCCAGACTTACTGTAAAACAAGCGAAATACATAGGCCTAGAGCGCCCCACTTCTCCCCCACCCCCAACCCCAGAAGGTCAAAAAGTAGTCCACGAAACCAACAAAACTTGCCTCTCCTTTTAAACCCAAAAGGTTATGGTCTGTGGACCTTTTACAGCAAGCAATATAGCAGGTTCCCTTGCATTGGTGTAGAGCAGCATATGCCCACAGATTGCACCTTCACGTTATATACCAATAGCAGCAGAATGTGTAGTCAAGGTGCACTCCAAGGGCTCATGGCAAGTTGCTGGTGTAGCTCTCAAATGAGAGACTGGCTAGCTAAAGCACCTTCCCCCAGCAGGAACTATTCTTGTTGGCCTTCTAAAACTACACCATTTAACCCAACCTGCAAGCAGCAGGCAGGCAACTGGGCTCTGATCTGATTTGTGGTTTGGTCCGCTGTGGAGGGTCAGAATATACATGGAAACATAGCTGCAGGCATGTGGGTAAGGCTACAGAAACTGGAAGTGACATTCAGTCTACACGTGTTCAACAGAAGCCAGGTTACGTTTTCTTCCTTGAACTTCCTTCAGATGCAGAAATAGACATGGGAAGAGAGAATCAAATGTATAGAGCAATACTTT
The DNA here is from genome assembly GCA_021292165.1 of Shinisaurus crocodilurus. NCBI lineage: Eukaryota > Metazoa > Chordata > Lepidosauria > Squamata > Shinisauridae > Shinisaurus > Shinisaurus crocodilurus. The sequence continues at coordinate 118,919,723 of CM037881.1, forward strand.
CCCCATGAGAGGGCTTTCTTTGGAGTCATCTAGACTGAACATTATCCAAAGTGCAACTCTCCACCATTCATAGGGAAATTATATGAACCGATATTTCAGAAGTTCATGCAGCAGGTCCAGGCTACAAAGGTGCTAGTAAAGAGAAGGTGGCTCCTGTTCCAACTGAAAGCACAAGATCAGTTATTGACAAAAAGCACAGTGCAGTAGTAACCTCTAGCTGAGGAGAGGAAGAGACACTTCCAAGGTAGCAGCTGCCACCAATACAAAAGAAGGAGTACTTATCTGGAGAACTCGTTTGGCCCTTACTGGTAAGATAAGGGAACCCTCATGTTGTTCGTACACCAATGCTAGCAAGTTCCTATGTATTGCTAGAGAGATAGCTGGCTATGTATTCCAAAAGGCTGAAAAGCTGATTCATCATCTACATGAAGGCAACTACACAGTACGTGCAAAGTCCTGCTACAGGAGTCAACACTATTGGACAAAAAAGTGTCAGCAAGCTGTAAAGGGCAACAAACAGACTGTGCTGTTCCAGCAAGAACAGACTGGAAGGATTATTTACACGAGCCTCCAGAAGAGGACCTGAATGTATATAATGCATGCAAAATGGCTTTGTTGGACACAGCTGTCCAGTTCAGCACCCCCTTTATCGAAGTATGCTCAAACTCTCACCATGGGCCCTCTATGCATTTCAGTATAGGGCTGCTTACACTGTCTTCTGAGAAGTTAAATATTGCATTAAAAAGCAACAACATCCCTTTAAGTTTCATTGTTCAAAGCCAACCAAATGTCAACTTTAGCTATTTTGTTTTGCAAAGTTACTGTAGGTATTTTCACAATACCTACAATATAGCTTCCAGTACTGTGGCAAGACCCCTAAATGGCATAAGTAGTCCAATTACTGTCTTCAAGGGTTTTACTTTAGCTAATGAGGTAGAACCAAGAGGGCAGTTGCAGATTTCCATAAATGTGACCAGTAACAGCTGCCTTGGTAGTTGGGAGACTGCCTGCAGTGTACCAACAAATGCTGGTTCCTCTCTTCGCAAACACATTGTCCCATTCATGTAACAAAATGGAGTGGGACAGAATACTGTAGAAAAGCCAAGCTAGCTTGTTTTGGGTAGATTATTTTCCCTTTGTTTCAAGGCAGGAGAGGACCAAGGGGGTGTACTCAAACATATCTGATCTACTTGCCTCAGACTCTGGATATATTTTTCTCTGGCCAACAAACAGAAATTTCTACTACAGCCAAAACAAATAGTACCAACTAGGAACAGCAAACTATACCATCTGCTTGGCAAGACTTCCATAAATTCTTTACCGGTTGAGTCCCACATGTTACTACAATAAACCCAGCATGTTCCATTTGTTTGAAAGATGCAAGTCTGAACTAACAGTTAGCTGTGTCCCTCAACTAGGGGGACAGCTGCTGAAGGCAAATACTCTGCTTCCTACTTTCGGATCTGTCCATATCTCTCAGTGCCTTTTAGAAGGCACTTTTACTCTGCAAAGTTGCTTTCAATCCAAACCAAATGTCAAGCTGCAGAAACTGATTTTGCTGCATGCCCAAAGGGATGGCTTATGAAGAATTCTTATGATGAAATCCATTTGAATTCATCTACTCTGACAGTATGGGTACTTTCCCAACAAGCCTCGTAGATGTTCCTTTACACTGCTTTGCCAGTTCATCTCAATTCTAGCTACTCCTATACTGACAGGCCTCACACAAGCACACGTGTGTGCACAGACACACACACACACAAATATCCTGCAAGAGGCCACGTATGGGTATGTGACTAGTAGGGACTCAAGTCGGACAACTGGTTCCATTTGTACTCTGAGCCAGGATGCAAGCAGACTTGAAGGCAAATCCCTTCAGACATGCAAGGTACTTGTTCAAAGAACAGTCACAACCATGTCCCTTTGTTTAACTTGAAAGAACATGGACTTGGAAAGCTTATTGCTATTGAATAAGACTGTGCTTTGCACTTAAGCTGTCTGAAAACTAACCACAACGCTAAAGTACTAAGAAAACCATGCCCTTCAATATTTTTGGTTCCTCCTGGAGCAAACAAAACCTGGCAACAGAAAGGGGGGGGGGGACTATTTACAAGTTCTGGAACTTGCAGTGTGAAGATGTGAATGGTCCAGAGATTTTTTTTTTTAAATACTTAAAAAAATAAAAGATGGTTTTAAAATGGGGTGATCACTAGAACAGGAAGAAAACTTTATAGAGTGGTTTCCTTTATTATTTTCTCTATTATTGAAATAGTTGACTGAGGGATAAAATTTCCTTACACATTTTAGAACTTCAGGGTAAACGTGAAAGATGCTGCATAACCAAAACAGGGACAACACAAAAATTGTGATCGTTCAAACTCAGTATAAAGACTTAAAAATCAGGGCTCAGCACTTATCCCATAAGATACAGAAAACTAAAGCAATGCTGGAAAAATCTCAATACTCTCTTCCTAGTCAGTGTAACATGTCTCTTGTTATAGAAGTTTCCCCTGGGGAAAAAAGGAAGATCTAAGACAAGTGCTGAATAGGCCAATACACAGAGGTGGCTTCCTACCTGCCCTTCAGAACATGCAGAATGGAGTCAGCAAGTGTTGCTTCTGCAGATACATACTAGCACTAGAGAGAGTCCCACCAGCAGATCCTTGATGAAAGAGCCAACAATACTTTCAAGACAGACCTATGAAGGCCATACACACCCAGAAGAGAAGCACAGATTCAGCACAGCAAAAAGGAGCTTTAGGGCAAAAGCTAAACTTTAAGAGCATCTTGCAGTAGATACTTAAGACAACTGTCCTAAAATGTAATGCCTTGACATCAGTTCCTCATGGTGGCAAGTCCCTTCCCCACAAAGTGCATTTCCAAGCGATCTAGTGCATTTGTCTATGCTAGGCCCAGCCCTAAACAGAGCAGGTCCGTGGAATGGCTCTTCAGGCTGTCATTGCCATGAAGAGCTGCAAATTAACTGTGACTACCCACACAGTGAATGAATGCTGTCAAGATTAACACTACAAATGACTGACACCTCACCCCACACAACAGAATCCCATATATATATATATACACATATATATATACATATGGGGCCCAAATGGGGCCCAGCTGCATCTAATCATAGGAACAAGGCCAGCAAACACCAACTCCCTGAGGTGAAAACAAGCACAGGTGGCAGCACATTCAACTAGAAGGCCACCATTCAAAGCTAGGCAGATGCTTCCCTCCACAATGGGGTCAAGTCCTTTGTGGAGGGAAGCTTTTCTTATCAACTACCTCACATGTCTCACATTGCTGTGGATGGGACCTTTATGGAAGTGTATCATTTTGGTAGGAAGCATGCTTGGAAAGGCAGGGAAAAGGAAAACTGCAATCCAGCACTATGGTGCTTGGATGTGAATGAGGCTGAAGAAGAGACTATTGTATTTACAAGATCGAAAGGGGCATGGGCAATGTTGGCACCTGATAAGCATCTTCAGTCCCAGAAAACACTGCAAAGGGACTGACTGAGTGTGCTCTTAACACCATCCTTAGCCAACCAAACTATCCCATGATGTTAAGAGACCAGGACAACGCAGACCCCTGACCAGGCCTTTCTGGAATTGGAGTTTCCAACAACCGCAGGAAATGGTGTGAGGAGGTAGGCAAACATCATCAACAGGATGCAAAGCAAAACCATGAAAGCACTGCACTGATTTTCCTTTGGTCATTTATTTCCCCAGTTGGGATGATCTGATAACGCCCAGATTGGAGAAGATAAATGAAGTATTATCTGTACCCTCTAGAAGAATCTCTCACATCTGCTCAGGGGCAGCAACAGCTGAGTGGAGTGTGTGCAAATCATGTGCCTCAATCAGCCCCATAAGTAATGTTAGCTTGTATCTGAATGCCCTTTTTGCACAAAAGGAGAGAGGTTCAAACCATCATGTCTCAATGGAAGGTTGACAAAGAAGGACATTGGAATCCCAAAATCAACACCCCTAGAATATCACCCCTCTTCTTTCCCATGGAGTCAGTCTCCACATTCCTGACAAACAAGATTGCAGGGGTGGACACAACAAATGCCAAGCCCCAGATACAAAATGCCCAATGCCGGGGTCCATGGGATGTGTCTCTCCTGCAAACAGTCCAGGCCAGGATAGTCAAAGCCATTTTGCCAGGATGATCCAGGGAATCATGTCCTTTGATGAGGTTAAACACACACTGGAGCAACAGAATATTTTCAAAGCAGCAGAGTCTGCTTTCTCTGTAGGGTAGTGGTCCTGTCTGTTCCTATCATCAGGGGAGAAAATTAAGGAATCTAGCTCAAGGCTACTGGTTCTCATCCCGCATCTGTCCCATTATGTTGATAAGGCTCTCTAGTCCAAACACATATCCCATATCAGGGCCATCATGTACAGTGGGATCATCCCGAAAGCCTTTGAATGTGCTGTGTGCAAAGTCAATCATACGTACATCCACCTTGGGCTGGAAGGCGATGGACTCTGTGCTGCTGGCATCTTGAAGGCTCTCTGGGAGAGAAAGATCCACTTGCTTCAGGCGCTCCGTGTATGTCTCGGACCGGGTGTCCTTCCCATCATAGATAATGAGCAAGGAGCTAGAGTAGAAGCGGTAAGAGGCCTGCCTCTCCAACACGGCCTTCAGGCTTTGCAGTTTGCTAAGGATGGGCTCAAAGAGGTCCTTTCGTAGCTCTACACCATTGTGCAAATACTGGTAGAGAGCATTGCGAAAGCCCTCGATGGAAAGACCTCTGCCATAGTATTTATTCCTGCACAAATAATGCCCCGTATCCAGCTGATATACCTAGAACACAGAGCGAAATCACACAATAGTTTAGAAACACAGCCAAGTTTCAATACTGTAAGAATCTACAAAGAAGTACTGTTCAGATATTGTTTTCTGCAGTAGCTCAAAGAAGTCTTTGCACTGTCAAGATGCCAGTATTCATGAGACCTGGCCCAAAAAACAGAAGCACCAGACTAGTTCTTCAAAGCACAGTGTGTGGCAAGTCATGAGAGGCAAGTGCCTTGCTATGCCAATTTAAAACATTGCTGAAGACTCTGTTCTCCATTTGGTTAGGAGACATTGTAGAGCCAGAATCAACTATGTTGGACAGGACTCAAAACACAGCATCCTTCAAGTAAAGGAAATGTGAAGGACTGTACATAATGTCAGCAGGGTTTTGGAAATGCGTGCAAGCTTCAGTATTCCCATATGAGGGCATCTTCAACCTTCTTCCTAAGTATGGTACCGTGCAATTGGCCTCAGTACACCACACAAGACCCTGCTGGGATTTAAAAAAAACAGAAAATTGCTAACTGGCCAGCTAAATGCCTTGTTAAACAATAGTTGTTCAGGACTACCTTGTTGCCAAATAAAACAAGCCACAATTTCCAACACCCAAGCAGAATCATCAGTTCCTTAAAAAATTTTTAGCTCCAAATACAACAGCTTGGAAATACCCAATCATGGCTGTCAGTAAAACCAGTAGGAAACTTACAACAACCAAGGTATTTCAGAAGATTACCATCCAGCAGAGGGCACCAGCATGCAAGTTGTGAAGGTATGTCTAGCTAGCAGGAGAGTCATTGATACTCAAAAGCAAGAGATAGACCTACCTGAAGTAGCTTCCTGACCAAGCTAGATGCTCTGTGTTTTGAGTGCAATGTGTCCCCACCCACTTGGAATGGTAGGGCACCCCAAAATAGTTTCATCATATGGGCTTGAAATATGTATCTCAGAGAGAAAGAGAGAGCGAACGAGGACACACACACTATTTTCTCATGTCCAAACCTACTATTCGTTTGTACCACACTGTGTTAAACTACAACTTCCACAATCCTACAACTTCCGTGGCTAATGGCTATGCTGGCTGAGAACTGTGGGAGTTGTCGTTCACCATATTGGAGGGTGCCAGATTGGGGGATGCCATCTTACACGTATGTGTGCCACTCCATGAAACCCCATTCCCTTAATTGGGAGCATGAGCACTACCAGTTGAGATGCATATGTTTAGCCTACCGTAACTACAATTCAAGAGGACTGAACTAATCCAGCTGGAGAAGGCCACTGTGACATTTTGGGGACCTTTGCTGTCAGAAAGTTGGTGGTATTCTGCACCAACTCCCCAGCCCCACTCAAAAGCGTGATCCTGTGTTTGCTTGGAAGTAGATCCCTCTGTGTTCAAGGGAATTACTCTTAGGTAAGTGCACATAGGATTAGAGGCTAAGTCACCTGATGCTAATTAATACCTGTCACTATGCCTTTTTTCCTTAATTGCACACCTGAACACTGTTCAGCTGTTTCAAATGTTTCCTTGACTTTGGCTATGTAAATCACGGGATTTTGGTGCTGAAATATTGCACTTGGACAAAGAGAACAGATCCTGAAGCCTTTTGCAGTCACTGCCTGCATGCTTTCAAGCTGCTCTAAGAGGACTAGAAATACATGGTTGCATTAGTGCAATATTATTGGATTAAATCCAATATTGCACAAGCGGAAGTCCACTCACACAATAGAATTTCTCCATCCTTTCCTCTCCCCTGCAGCCCCCACCCCACAAATCTGCTCTGGAGGGTCCCCCAACCCTATGAAGCAGATTTGAGGTGGTGTGGCTGGCTGCAGGAGAGAGGGGGAATCTGTCCTGTTGAAAGAAGCCATTCCATTTGTGGGAGACTGTAGTTGGATACAACCCATAGATGTACACACACACACACACACACACACACACACACACACACAGAGCAATTCTCAGGATTCTGCAGCAGTTGTCAAATTCTGTCACATGCCCCAGGTAACAGCATCCACATTTTGCTAGCAGCTCATACAGTACCTGCATCCCACAGACTCGTACGCCTAGCGTGGCAGAGGTGCTCTGTGCACACTTCTTCATCTGTCGAGCAGCTTTCTCCTCAGATGCATCATCCCCATGCTGTCTGGTCCCCATTTTCAGGTCAAGCACACAGGGAAATTTGAAATGGTGCACCACATTTTCCAATAAAAGGAATTCTGAGGAATTAGTCAAGGAGAATTAGTTTCTTGAAGTTCTACGTTCCTATAACTGCCTTGCTTGATTCCAACAGAAACCCTAGGGCCTCTCTCTCGTTTTGTACAGAATGCTCTGGCAAAGAGCACAAGTTCTGACAGAAAGAGGAAACAAGGGGAGGAACAAAACACACACAACCCACCCCTAGTTGATAAAAGTTAGGGGGGAAATAAGCATTTTATCTTCAGAGAAAGATTACTATTCAGGGAAGAGCGTGCCTAGTTTGGCACTATAAGCAGAAAAGAACAAACCCCCATTCTGAGAGCAAGAGCAAACCTTCCTCTCCAGAACTGACATTTGGGGCATCTGGGCTACAGGAGATGGCCAGACAGAAAAAAGTGGCTGATGGTCAAGGGGAAGCAGTACAGTCATGCTGGGTACACGCATCTTAGCCACTGAAGGACAGGAGAGGTCTTTTGAGCTGAAAGGAAAATGCTCTGAGCAAGGATATACTGGTAGCCAAGCTTGTTAATGCCCACCAAAGCCTGGTCAAGAAGAGGATCACAGTGTGTACACCATATTACACTAAATTCTGACTACTGGAGGATACTGTAGAGCTTTCGGTCCTTGGACTCTGAGCGCATGCGGCTCAACTGTTGCTTGTGGCAACGCAGACTCCATGGATTAAAGGTGATCTTTTCAGAACTCACGCTACTGTTTGCATCTAGCATCTGAAATGGAACATCTGAATGGAAGCTCTTGAGGCTCTTCGTGTCCTGGATGCTGTTGGCAAAATATGATATGACTCACAAATAAGAACTTTGCTGTCATAGACAGGATTTAGATTGCAACAGAGATTAATGTTTGGGATGCTACAGTTAGTTGCTTTCCCTATGTAATACTGTAGGAAAGTGGAGCACTCTGCACCCTTCACATATTGGCTGGGTACCAAAGCCCTCTTTGCAGAAGTGTTAAGGCCTCAGGAGATACCTGGCAAGCCAATCTCTTACTGGGTATCATTTCATCAAAGAAAAAGAAGCAGGAAGCTGCTTATGGGAAACCACCTCTGAATAACTATGTTTGAAATGAAGAAAAAGCAACATAAATACACAGTACCTTTCTGAGGTGTCGGCGGCCAGCCCTGCTTTCTCCTCTTTGTGCTCACTGCCACTGCCTGATCTGTTGAGGCTCCTGCGAGAGTGTTTGCGACGTGGTTGGTCCCTCTCTGGTGTATCATCCTGCTCCAAGGATTCACTCTCTACGTAGGGGTATGCTACCAGGTTAATGTAGCCATCACTGTCTCCCTCAAAACAGACAGACACCACACCTGCCAGAAACAAGCCATAGGTGGCATTCCTCACATGAGATTTCTTGGTAATTAACGGCTACAAAACTAGCACTATTAGAAGCTGCTGCCAATGGCTAAATTAGGGAGAAAACCATGAGATGGCTTGCCAGGAGAAAAAAAAAGGAAGGGCAGGGGATTGATTGTGTGTGTGTACAAGTGTACAGATGTACCCATGGGGCCAAGAAGCAACACTGTAACTTGAGTATTTCTGATAGCAATAGATTTTCTTCTACTCTTGGATGTGTGCTCTGATTAGCAAAATGACAAACTTTTCAGACACAATAAAAAGAAGTATGTCTGATGGGGATGGGGGGAGAAAAAAGCCACAACACAACATACTTAGAAGAAGCAGTATTATATTTGATAAAAAGATCAATTTTTAAAAAATAATTATTTCATATTTACAATGGTTTGTGTAAGCAGTTGTCCCATTAGTGGTCTAACTTGAAGTTAAATACAGAGTTATAGGGGGGAAATTGGCCAGTTGCATTTGGAGAGGAAAAAAGGAAATTATTTTTTCCACACTTTGTTACATTTCTTTTGACTTTTGTATGCAAATATGTTTGTAATAGGCAAATGTACATATTTGTAGGAAATACTATGTCATAGCATGTACACTCCACAACTGTGAAACCCCTACTGCTAGATGGCATTGATTTTATTATGGATCCTGACTACTTTTGAGGGGATCAATTTGTGGGGTAAAATACACTTCTAGTCCAGGGACCATGATTAAGCAAACAAAGTGACCCTCAATAATAATACAAGTGGGCCATCTCTGGTTTAGCTGATGCAATAGCAACAGTCTCTATGACTAAAACCTTATTACATAGGTAAGTGGAATGAGCTTGATGGGGTATCCTTAAAGCACTAGACTGCAAATTCCAGGCTGGCAAAGGTGCCCTTTTCAGACTGTCTCAGTTTAATAATGGGAAAATACAGGATAGCATTCTACATTCTGATGACAGACCAGAACAGTAGCTAAATGCACTTTGGAGTCAGGACTCTATCCCAGGAAGGTACAATAAATATTTCAGTATATCTAGTAAAGGTTCAGCTCTAGCTATTATCCACAGAGTCTGTGCCTAGAGAATGCTTTCCATGCTTTCCTAAGTCACTCTTGTCAATTTTCTGGCACAATCATAACTTTTTGCATACCAGCCTTAATATTAATTTGAATGACACCAGGTTGGGATGCAACCTATTTTCTCCTGTGATACAGGAGACCATTTCAACAGTAATTGAATTTTTACATGCTGTACCAAAATTGGAAGAACTAGCCTGGTTTGGCCTTGTAACATTTTCCTAATGACATTACTAGAAAAATGTGCATGGTCTTCTAATCCATTAAAGAGTAACAGATGTATTAGAGAAGAGTCATCCTCCTTTGCTGTAACATGGAGCACATTGTTTTCTTCTGTAATATGTTGCACAGCCTCATCCATAAAGAACGCAGTGCCCATTCATGATGTTCCATCTTTCTTCTGTTTGAGTTTGCAAGAATATTCGTTTTTCCTATCAGAGTTTTATTAAAAACGTAACATTTATTTAGCATTAGCAGCTTTCTAGTCTCTACATAAAATATATAGCAGTTGGCTACTGTGATTGCCCATATTCCATACCCCATTTTCAAGTCCTCACAACCTGTGCAAATAACAACTTCTCTCCACTTCACCAACCTCATGTACTGTTTGACTATCTCAGGTGAAGAGATGTTGTCAGGGCCAAGTAGCTTCAGAGAACTGCATTGAGCAGGGGGTTGGACTCGATGGCCTTATAGGCCCCTTCCAACTCTACTATTCTATGATTCTATTATTGTAACTGGACTAGCTAAAGAAAGCCTGAATGGAACTCCTACACTGTGTAAGAAACTCTCCACACGCAGAAAGACATAAGTTCCACCTGGCTACTATAAAGATACACTCACCAAGATGGAATAGCTACTTTAAAAAATATCAACGCTTATCTCTAGCAGTATACAGCAAATGGGGAGATATGAAGTAAAAAAGAACCCTCCTTGCACTCATTTATAAGTGGACAATTATGGCCCAGTTAATACACACCAGAATCCTCCATTCAGAGCAGTCCTGTAGCCACAACCCCACGTAGGAAGTAACATTTTTGGGTGGCAATGTGCATGAGCTCAGAAGCACTTTATTTTTTTACTTGCCACACTTGTATAAACTGCCATCAGGAAGCTGCATGTTCTCCACGCCTCACATATTATTTTCTCCAGGTGATTGTGGCCATGGGGCTGCTGAGGAAATTTAGTGTGTATAAGCCGGCCTAAGATTGCAATCCCAAGTATGGTTACTGGGAAGTATGTTCCACTGCAGTAAATAGGGCTTATCTGAAACTAAGCATGCTTAGGAATGGACTCTAGAAGTCCTGCCCACCAGCAACACCATCCATGAAATAAAGTGTTAATAAGGTGAACAAACATCCCAGCTGCCTCAGGACATGAAATAATTATTCTTGTCAATGTGTTCTCTGAAAATACATGGGGAGATTTCATGTAGACCCTGTCTACACACTCATACCACACCTGTAACTCTTTGTATATAGAGGAGTGTTTCTCAGCCAACACCAGAAAGGCAGTTATGCCCTGGATTTAAATGAGATTCTCCAAAGGTGTTGGGAAGCTCACCTTTGTACTCGGGTGTGAATTCCTTCATTTCTGGAGGCAGAGACTCATAGAAGCGCTGTTCTCTGGTGATGAGAGGCTTGCATACAGTGTGGTCATCGTAGCGCATCATGCTGCTGTGGCCGCCCACTTGATGGATGAAAGGTTCCAGCAGGACCCCTCGGGCTCCTGTGTGGGTTGCGTTCTTCCCATGCTTCCCCACCTCCATGGTTTGACAAACACACATTGCGTAGGGCACCAGTCACACACTTGGGGCATGGGGAGAGCTGCATGGGGTGGAAGGAGCAGTTTCTCAAGGAGTAAAATCACCACCACTCAGATATCCCAGCAAGTGAATATGTGCCAACAGTCTGCAAAACAGAGAGATGTCATGAAGCTTGGCAGATAGTGGCCATCTACATCAGCCCCCAAACGAAGTCTAATAAGTACAGTAGTTAGATACATACATACACACACACACACACACACACACACAACATTCAAATTGTATTTCAGAAAACTAGTTACAAGTATTGGGTCTCTCTATGCCCCCTTTGGTTTACTCACATCCTTCTTTCGATGGCTGTACTATCTTTACCTCTATTAACAGTATTAACAGTGGCTAGAAGAGGTTTGGTATTTTTCTATTACTATGTCTTTACAAACTTATCATCATGTTCAAGCATGGCACACAAGTACCAAAGAAGACCTGCAAATCACAGCTGTCCCAGAGGTGCACCACCTACCTTGCTAAGATTTCACTTTGTATCAACAATCTCCTCTTACTAGTCCAGAAAAACAGGTTGATGCTTACAAGGCATGTGCAGTACAGTCACTGCTTTCCCTCCTGCTCATACAGAAAGACAGCAAACCTGCCTCTAGATCAAAATCTGCTGAGGCACCATCATTCAACAGAAAGGCAACATCAGGGCCTGCTCCAGTTGGACTGTGCCCCCCCCCCCCCCGGGGCTAGCTGACATCAATGGCCCTGTGAAGAAGGAGTGGAGGCAGGAGCATGCAAAGGGAACATCAGGCCCTGGTCCTGTTGGACTGTCCTCCACCACCACCCTGGAAGATGAGAGGGGAAGCAGGGCCACAGAGAAGCCAGTGTTTTTGTGAATTGTTGTAAACCGTCCAGAGAGCTTCAACTATTGGGCGGTACATACATTAAATAAATAAATAAAGTGCATGGGCCTGCAGAAACTCAGCCACACATGAATCAAATTAAATACACCATCATTAAAGCAATGACACAGAGAAAAGAAAGAAGGGAGATTGATGGAATCTCCACTGCTGTTGGTAACATGATAGCAAAAGTGAGAAGTCATTTGCTTTGAACTGTAAGAGGCACTGAAGAAGGATAAAAGGAATTAGAGCACTCTTCCGTATCTTATCAATGATCTGACAAGACAATAATTTCTCATGAAGTTTGTGACAGAAACCAGGAAAGAGTGATGACCTATCTGCTATTCAGAGCAGTCTGGATCTTTTAATAAGTTAAGTCCATCCTTGAATTAAAGCATTAAACTGCAATATAGAGGTGAGGAATTAGTACAACATCCCATGTCTTCCATTTGAGCAGCCTGTGCATTTGCCCCCAATAAAGCATCCTTCAATCTATGTGGATGTTGAACTCAGTTTGTTTTAGAAAGCAGTTACTTGAATAACTGAACAGAAAAGCATTTTAAAATAATGCAAGATGAAGTGGTCACTTCCCTAAAATGTCACATGCCGGAAGATGCAACTCTTGCATGTTACGGTAAGTGATACTACAAGAGAAATGTGGATTAACCACGAGGATGGGACAACCTTTTGGGGATACTGTTTGCTACTAGCAAGGAAGGTATCAACACACACAGCTGGGAACTTGCAAGCTGCTAATACACATATCATGTGCACATTTTCTACTAGCTTCCCATTTCATTTTCTAATGTTACCATTTCCTGCTTTTCACAAAATAGATTGAGCCAACTCTGCAACAAAATGTCCCCAAGAGCTACATGCTTTATCTCCCCTTTTCACAGCAATGACGTGCCTCCCGTATCTCAACAAGGGGCCAAAATAGACAACGACTGAAGCGGACAAAAGTGATTTCAGTCTAGTCTAACTGCCAAACTGATAGGTAGCTAGCTACTGCAGAGCTCTAATTTGGCCAGTGATCCTGCGTTAAGCTGGTTAGACTGGGGAAAAGTCTCACGGGCTCAGGTGCTGATGTGCTTGTGATGGCTGTTCTATTTATCTTCGGCTTATGTTAATCTGGTGGACAAAGTTTGCATTCTGCAAGCATAAATAGATCTCTGGTTGCCATGAGAAATCCCTCCCTCAGGCAGGGAATTTGTTAGAAAAGGTGAAGGAGAAAGTTCCACAGATGTAATGCCTCATGCCTGTCCCATTTTCAGACATAGATACCTGGCTGCAACTTAAAATACTCCCTTTTCCAAGATGAGACAGATTCAAGCATGTGAAGGCAAAACTCTCACAGCCCAACATTCTGTCCATCTACAGGCTTGCTACATGAAGGACTGTTGGCCAATGTTTGGAGGTAGGCTTTACATCCCAAGTTTAGCAGAAGAGACGTTACACCCAGAAACTCACAGGGTGACTTCGGGCCAGTCACTGACTCTCAGCCTAACCTACCTCACAGGGTTGTTGTGAGGATAAAATGGAGAGGAGGAGGAGGATTATGTAAGCCGCCTTGGGTTCCTTGCAGGAAAAAAGGTGGGGTATAAATATAATAAATAAAATAAAAATAAAATAAATTATTACATTACAGCCACCACATAAAAACCACTAGCCAAACTTCTGCACTGTTGAGACTCTCCACGAGACTAGAGCAATTCCACATGATAGGTGACATTCACACATAATAGTTGCCATGTGGAGCTACTACCTTACTAAAGCATAAGCCCAAGTGCACCAAAACTGCACCAGTGGAGGATGTACAACAGAAGCTCAGAAAGAACTCAGGGAGGGGGGGGGGAAGAGGATGGAGCTCTAGCTCCTTCTCTTGACTCATGTTATTTAATTGAGCTTGCCACTGAACGTTACTTTCAGAAAAGCAAACTTGTTTTTGCTTCAATTACTAATTGAATTTTGATAGGGAAATGCTTAATGAGAAATATTAATACATAACAGTACCAGAACAGTCTGATGAAGCTGCAAGAAAATGTAAAAGTTTATGGAGAAAGAAGTGCAATCTTTATGCCAATTATTGCATAAGAGAAATGCATCTTAAATTATTCCATCATATGAGATATCTTTCCCCCACCCCCACCCCCAATTGTACTTTTATACCATGGACAATAAGTCCAAAAAAATTTCACATTTAGATTTACAGGAGTCCAGATTTAATAGATTTAGTACTTATTTACACATGCCGTTTGAAGTGCTTACATCTCACATAACAGCTTATGAAGTGCAGAAATAGGTTCTGAATGCTCACTGTTTGGCAACCAGACAATATATTGCATTGAAAACAGACATAACAACTTCCATTAGTCCTTCAGTTCTCAAATGTAGTCCCAGTGGATATGCTTATACTCTTACAGTCTTCTGCAGGCCACTATATGAAAAACATTTCTAGAATCCTACTGGCGACTGAAAACACTAATCTGTCTTAGTGTTTCAATTTTTGCAAAAACAGTAAAAAGAACCCATCTCATTACACACCAACAGTGGGGAACTCCAAGCCAGCCCAAGCAGAAATTTGAGCTGGGGGGTGACAAAGGTTCAAGGGGAATGCATCAGAGGAGCCCAATAACCAAAAGCTAAGCCAGCACTCACCATTTTTTAGTTGGCATCTGCTGCGCCTATATGGACCTGCCCCCATAATTTGCATTCATCACCTGAGACCCTGCTAGATGTCCCACCACCCAGAAAGGTGAGGATGTTGGGTACTTGTGATAGGGCAGTGATGGCAAACCGTTTTGAGCCCGAGTGCCCAAACTGCAACACAAAACCAACTTATTTATTTCAAAGTGCCAACACTGCAATTAAACCTGAATACTGAGGTTTTAGTTTTAGAAAAACAACTCATACAGTTGTCCAAACTAATTAACATCTTTTGTCTTAAAAGAAAAACACAATAACAGAGCTTTCAATGATACAAACAGTTTTTTGTTGGGGAAAAAAATAAACTCAAAAAATTATTATAGTACTACATTGTACACATAGCCTGAAGGGAATTTATACAAACTTTTTAAATAATTAGGCACATGTATTTTTGGATAAGGGATTCTCAACTTGCAATATGATTATATGCCAGACTGAAATTGTATGGGGCAAGCTTTACTCCGGGTCCTTTCCCTGCTTCTACAGGTGTCGGATTAGTAAAAGTCAACCTGTACTAGGATGAGCAACATAAACAAGAAAACTAAACGTGCTTAACACATTTTAAACACTTCGTCTTGGACTGCAAACACTGCATTAGGTAAAAGTTTGCATTGGGCATGCTTTTGCACAATTAATGTGATTTTTGCTATTGCATGCATGCTGATAATTTGTCAAACCTTGGCTCATACTCCGTTAGTTTGAGAGCAACACATGCCGCACTCAGGTCAACTGTTAGGGCTTTACATCCAAGCCATGCTCTGTGCATCATTCTTCAAAATCTTTTAAATGTGATAACAATGTAGAAAAGAATTCTGTAACAGGAATTCTAGAATAAAATCATTCTGTTCCACACTGTGAGAAAGAACAAAATCATTAGTGTTTTGCAGAAGGGGACAGTCTTTTTGTGATCTGGTGACCAATGGTTCGAGTGCCCACAGAGAGGTCCCTGCGTGCCAGCTGTGGCACCCGTGCCATAGGTTCGCCATCACTGTGATAGGGTCCTTTTGTGTGGCAGCACCCTGCCTGTGGAATTCCCTCCCCATGGAGGCTACATCAGCTGTTTCTTTATTGTCCTTCAGATGGCCAGTGAAGATGTCATTGTTCCACTGAGCTTTTAGTGGTTAATGTCACTCTGATTTTACTGTAATAAAGTGGAGGGGGATTGCTTCTGTCTTTTATTGTAGTTTGATGTATTTTTTATTCTTTTTATTCATTTTATTTGTACATTGTATGATGGGGTAACATCACACTAGATGGGTTCACAGCCAGATACTATATCATGTGGCTTTTGCTGTAGGCAAGCAGGATTCCAGCCCCAGCCCCAGCCCCACCAAGTAGCTGATGCTGCTTTGCAGTTGGGGCAAATTTTTCATCTTCTGTTTAAGTAAGAAATACACTAGTTGTTTTGGTTTGGAAAATGTGGCAATTTCGAATCAAATGCTTATAAGACAGGCAGATTTTTTGACAAGCTGAAAGTGTTACTATTAGCTCTTTAAAAATCAAAACACTGGTATTTGAGATTTGAAGTGGGGAGCATTTAGGGATTTCATCCAGAGGCTTGAGATACCATCTGGTTTGATTACTGTTCTTCAAAAGTGCAGAAAAGCTTTTAAAATACATCAAGCGTTAAACATCCATCTGCTATTATTAAACTGAAATGGTTGCTGGAAAATAAGTAGAAGGATAACTTAGAATGATATAGTACTAATGTGGTCACAAACTGTTACATTCTTATAAGATGTTCAATCTCAGTAATGAACTTAGGGTGCTATTCTATGCATATTTTGACAGAAAAGAGTCCTACAACTCATGCTGGCTGGGGAATGTTGGGAGTTGTAGGGACTTTTCCCCCTCTAAACATGCATAGGATTGCATCCTAAATTGCATGTTTACAATATATACTTTAAGGCTCTTAATTTTTGTGCTGGTTTTAGACTATACCAAAGTAAAATCAGAAATAGCATAAGGGAAAAGGATGTCTTACTGAACATAATGACCCCCCTGCATTTTGGAAATTATTTTTGATACAGTTAGCCCTCTCGAGCAATGCTGTTCTAACTGACTTACAAGGAACATTAAAATATTCTTTGCCTTCTAAATATATTCAAGATTGTAAAAGCAGACACACATCACATTTGGAATGCAAGGCTCTCTCCAGCCCCATTTAACTAACACACAAATTGGAAAGTCACAGCTCTCTCATTTGAGCTTAAAACTCTCATTTGACCTCTCACATATCCACCCCACCCCGTCACTGAAAGGGTTTAAAAAACCAACATACAATTACATGCTGGGCAACCCCACACCTCTCCCTTTATTTTCAGTCACCGCACGCTGTCTTTAACTACTGCAGAACAGTTTAAGAGTATTTGTGTGTCACAGGAGATCAAATTCTACTTTAGCGGATCATAAGGCTGTCAACAAATAATTGGTAACTGCTGACAGAGCCCATTCCGTTAGACATAACTGAAGACATGAGATGTTAATGGAGCACTCTGAGACCAGAGACAAGGAGGAGGTGGACTAGGGACTTCCAACACAGGAAACTGGTAAATCTGGAGAGGAGGGAGAATGTCTAACTGGGGGGGGGGGGGGAGGATAACCCGTTGACAAGAGGAGTGAGGCTACCCACCAGGCAGTTTTCTCCACTTCTTAAAGCAAGAACAACATAATTTCCTCCAAGTTCCCATTGACTATGCATGCCAAAGTGCTATTGTAAAAGGAACAAAATTGCAGGGACGTACATTCATACATGTTGGAGATCCTTTATTTAAAAAATGTTCTAAAACTACATTTTCCTCAAGACTTTCCCATCACAGTTAGTTTCTCCTCCCTCCAGCAATTTTCCTCTTGTATCTTCTTGCCATTTGTCTGCCTTATAGACTGTAATCCTGCAGTCAGTGCCGGTCATTTTTAAAATTCTTTTTGTACTTCACTGAGTCATAGGTGCTATGTAAGTATTAATACTACAAGTCTGACCTGCAACAAAAAGTGGCAACGTGGATTGCTCCTGTTCATTATTGCAGCCAACCAGCCATGCCGTTTTTTCAGGATACTCTGTTCCATTCCCCTCAGTGTCCTGCCCATCCCCCACATAGGCATTTAGCATTCTGTGGACACAGAGCATGCTCAGCCCATACTGGGCTGTTTTGGCTGTTACCTCTCCACCTAAAATATTTTGTTTCTACTTCTGCAACCTTGGGGTTTCTCTGAACATGCCAATACTTCCCTTCTTGTTTTTCAGTAACCCCATTTTGTATACATAATAGAAACTGAAAGCAAAAGAATATCACAAACTAGTTTCAAAAAGCATATTACACAGTTTTTCCATGGAAAATTTTCCATTTTATACGTTCACTAATAACAATGAATGGATGTCAACTGCAAATACAATGTTAGGCAAGGTGGACAATTTCAAAGTTGTAATAAATGTTTTTCAGGCGATTATCTTTAGCAAGTATATGAGAGAATGCATATATGTCGCTGAAATAAATATGTGTCTCAGGTATGAAATGGAGCTAATAAGTAGTGACAGCAAAACTGAAGGTGCCCTAAAAACCTTCGTGGAAGAGGGACAAATTGCTTCACTACATTTGCTAGTGCAGCATTGGCCTATATTTAATAGCAAAAAAGAGAATTACAGAAACTATTTATTATGCAGTACATCCACATGCCATCCAGTGCATTACAGCTACCTGGTAGCAAATACACCTGTTCACATAAATTCAAGATTCATGTGTCCTACTGCCCCTCTTGCTAGCTTCTGATATATTTAAAGATATTTAGAGATATTCATTCCCAAACGTATTTTAGAGCCCAGTTCCAGGAATATGCTTACTAGTATCAGAATAAAACAGCATTAGTATATGATCATACAAACAAGTCAATCTTTGTCAGCATGACTTCAGAAACTTATTTTTATGTTGCAAGCTTATTGTTATGTTGTTTTCCCAATACATTTCACATCTACAGCCTTCAAATTTACAAAAAGCCAATTCACATAACCACTGGGGCCACAGCAGTTTACAGGAAAAGGACTAAAAAATCCTGCATCTGCTGGCTCCTTATTCAGCCAGCCAACTGTGTGCCCATACATGATTCAGCCTCTGTCATACCACTATAAATTTTGTCTTTTTAGAATTTGCCAACGAAGGCTGAAAACAGAGTCCTGCACTGAGTAGCAGGTGGCCACAGGCAAGGAAACCTGTATGGGATTTTCGAATGTCAACCATTTGCCAGATGGTTATGTGACGAGGCCCTTCGTGGAACAACCCACAGCGCACCGGACAGATGATCAAGTTCACTGTGGCTTGTTCTCTGCCACGGTCCTCCAGCTGGTATCCCAGTGTCCGTTGCAATGGAATCCGTCTTGTCTCCGCTCCCTGCTCCGATCACTACCCCTTTTTGTTCGCCGCTAGGGTTTTTTGTTTGTTTAGAAGATTCAAAAAAGCACAGTTGGGCTTGGGTGTTTTTTTCCCCAGCCCCAGAAAATTACGCAAACATGTTTGACATTTTTTAATTTTTTTGTCAGTCTTTCCCAGGTGCGCCCTTACAGCTATCTGATATGTGTAGTCTTGCCTTGTAATTTTCAGCTGTCAAAGGGAGCAGCAAAGTGGAGTAGGTAACATACATGGAAATTGGCAAGGGGAGACTGCATATAGGCTAATTGGCACACAGTTGCCAGATTTCAATTGCCTAGCTGTCAATTGAGAAGGGGAGAAAGCAGCAAAAGTAGGTGCACCAAAAGGTATACAATATCACCCCCATAGCAATGTAATCCTCTGGCTTTTAAGTGTTGAACTGATAGTTCCCAGTGCCCTCCACCTTTTCAACACTTCCCCAAGTCTCCAGCTGCTCCAGAAAGGGGAGATATTAACTCCCCACCCTTTTCTTTTAAAAAAAACTTTTTCATTTCTATTAAAAAAACACAAAACATATAATAATTAACAAAGCTAAAATGGACTTCTGGATTTTTCTACAGCAAATATAGGTAACAAATAATTTCTCTACTTGATAATCAAAAAAGAAAAGCTCTCTTTTTTCTATTGTCACAAATTTATCATCTTATTTTTTTTTTCTATAGTCAGTTCATCTTCTTGTTATTCCACAAAACCACAGATAAACAAGTCATTATTTTCTAATCCCTGCAAAAAGTCAATTAGAGGTTTCCACTCTGCAATAAACGTAGATGTTGTCTTTTCTCTAATCAATGGCGTAAGTTTGGCCATCTCTGCCAGCTCCACCATCTTGACCAACCATTCCTCCGTTGTAGGCAATGCTGGAACTTTCCATTTTTGTGCATATAATAGTCTTGCTGCTGTTGTCATATATAAAAATAAAGTTCCATAGCTTCTTTCCAACTGACTATCCATTATTCCCAAGAGAAAAGCTTCTGGTTTCAATTGAATGCTAATCTTTAAAAAATATTGAATTAATGAATGAATTTGTATCCAATTTTTTTTAGCTTTATTACATGTCCACCACATATGGTAAAAAGTTCCCTCTTGCCGTTCACATTTCCAACATTCACCTGAGGTGCCTTGGTACATTTTTGCCAATTTCTCCAGGGACAAATACCAACGATACATCATCTTGTAAAAGTTTTCTTTAAGACTAGAACATAATGTAAATTTCAAACCTTTTAACCACATATTTTCCCATTGTATCATTAGTACATTATGTCCAAAATTTTGGGCCCATTTTATTTTACATTCCTTCATTTGTTCTTCCTCAGTCTCAAATTTCAAAACTCCCCACCCTTTGGGAGTTATCTTTTCAGAACCCTTACTGCTGCAGTTCCGACAGTTCTAAAAAAATGCACATTTTGGGGGACTGGGAAATAGATGCAAATTTAATGGCTGGGAAGTAAATGGAGGGGAAATTTGTGCACCTGCAGTAACTGCTCCATTACTGCAGATGTGCAAATTTCCCCTCCATTCACTGCCCTGCCCTTAAATTGGCACAAATCTCCGCTCCATTTGCTTGCCAGCTATTAAATTTGCATATATTTCCCAGTCCCCCAAAAAATGCATAAATATTCCCAACAGTTAAAAAAAAACAACCTGTAGAGGTAGCAGAATGGGACAGAGCAAATAGCACCAGTGGTACTTATACCTGCCCTCCCCACCAATGGGACACCAGTCACTGGCTCCCATTTAGCCATCCCATCAGGGGTTTCTTTAGAACTGTCGGGGACCTGCAGTAACCACAGCAGTATGCGTTCTGGAAAGGTGGGCAGAGTTAATATCTCTCCTTTCTGCTGTAGCTGGAAACTTGGAGAAGTGCTGAAATGGTAGGGGACAGTGAGAACTGTCAGTTCAACACTTAAAAGCCAGAGGATTACATTGCTGGGGAGAGGGGATATTTTTGCCACCTCCTTTTGGTGTACCTACTTTCGCTGTTTCCCCCCTTTACTTTTCAGGTGCTAGGCAACTGACATCTGGCAACTGCGCACAAACTACCCTATATGCAGTCTTCCCATGTCAATCTGTTACCTATTCTACTTCCCTTTGAAAGCTGAAATTTACAAGGCCATTGACAAGGAAAGACTATACATATTGGGACAGCTGTATGTGTGCACTTCCAAACCTGAAAAAGACCGACAAAAATGTTTTTTCAAAAATGACGAACACATTTGTGCAATTTTCTGGGGCTGAAAAAAAAGTGCTGCTTGGGCATTGGGGGAGGGGCTATCACTGGCAGTGGCACAGGCAAGATTGCAAAGAGCAGCAGGTATTTTTGCCACTCTTGCTGAGCGGCTCACTAGCCAATTCATGCAACCCACGATGGAATCGTTCTGGATTCGGATGACACAACAACCCATCATGGATCGAACAACCTCTAGAACAAGCCATGGGTTGTCAGGGTGGCTTGTTGCCCCAAAATAAGCCACCCTGTGGGAAGCGGTCACAATGGGTTGTCGTGTTGTGCGAACCCAGTAACTATGGAGGTATAAAGTAGATCTACCAACAGTTCTACCAGCACTTTCAATCTCAATTTGAGAAAATCAGATTTTAAAAGTATGCAGTTTAAATAAAATCACAAAGCAAAAATAAACAAATACAAGCACTGTGCACGCAAACATTAAACACAAAGGAAAATAAATCCTGGTTCTTCCTGGCCATCAGCCATAAAGATTCTCTAAACAGATCTCAATAGTGAAGTAAATTTTTAGTGTTGTATCACAAGGCACTGTGACACAGAATAATAGACAGGTAAGAATTCAGAATTATTTTGTCTAAATGTGTATACAACTCAAAGTTGTTGTTTTTTAATATCAGAGTTTGTTTAGTAGAAAACAATTTCAGCAATACATTTCAGGGATTCAACACAAGAGCAGAAGTACTTACACATCTTCCTCCTGCAATTACTAACTTTTAGGAACCCAGAAAAGATGCAGCAATATTATGTTTCTTACTTTCTGCATCAGAAAGATGTTAATTTTGTGTTTCACATACAAAGATTAAAATTAACAGAAAAGGCTGGATAGCAGTGAACAGAATAGTTGAAATTGTCAACCATTCATACAATATGACACCCCCAAAAAAGCATGTCAAAAGCAGCCTTTAAAAAGTACTGCCACTATTTTGATGTCCAACAAATACCATTCAATTTGTCAAAAGGCTCACCCCCAATTGCTGTCTGAAACACAGAACATGCAGTGCTGCATGATAAAAGGAAAAGCTTGGACTTTCTGCCTCAGGAGAGGCGGGGAAGAGCCAGCATCTCATCTTTCATTTAGTTAAATCCAGTAGAGGAGTCAGAACTCCCAAATGTCACCATTCTTATTGGTGGGAAGAACACTATTACCCCAAGTTAATTTATACAGCCATTTTATGCTGTGTTTTCTCTAACCAACCCTGACCTTACATATACAGCCATGTGAACTTATGATGCATGGATATACTCTATACCGCAAATCTTTGTAATCATGGCTGTCCAGAAGTATTGTATTTTATGCATCTGCCCATCCAAGGGCAAATGTGGAGAAAACCTAGCAGCAGAAATAACTGCATTTTCCCATTTAAGTGATTATTGCTGTACTCCATTTTTCTTGTATTTCAAATGAACAGCAGCTATAAAGATTTTTGGGAAAGCATTTTATTTCTGGTCTACCACTACTGCCTAAAAAGTGTAGTCATATTTTGTGGCAAACAAGTTTATTGCTAACGAGAGTTTATTGCAGGCTGCTCAGATCACAAAAAGCCACTGAGTATATTGGTTGCAGGAGGTCAGAAAACAAATTCTGGAGTCTTCATTTTCTTCTTATCTGAATAGAATAGACTGCTCAGCCCAAATGAAGCTTGCCAAATGATTGGCCCTTCTTGAATATATGAAAGAAAACTGGTGTTAATAATAAACAAACACTACTAGTAGTTTCACATACTATACTGCTGAACTACATTTGTCCAAACACACACAAGCCACAATCTGATGCACAATAAATGGGGACTTATGGAATACATCCCATTGAACTCGATGTTATTTACCTCTATGTAGTGCCAATAATGAAATAGCGGCTCCCATCCCGCCCCCCCGAGTACTGGCAAAATACTCAATATACTATATGAATATATCACATAGAGTAGTTACTTTGTACAAAGAGGGCTGTGCACAGAGTTCAGATACCTTCAATGTGATGGGAACCTTGTTCATGAACTAGCTATAGAAATCGATCCACTGCTCTCAGGAAGAAAAGCAAGCAAGAGGCAGACTGGTCTGAAAAACAGTTTGTGGAAAACAGAAGAGTTAAGGTTGATTTCACATTACTTATTTGCATAACTGTCAGAGATGCACGTTTTTCCCTGGATCTTTCCATTTGTATAAACTGAGCCAGTTTACAGCCAGACACATTCGACAATTATCTTTCCTGTTGGGAAGCTGCATTCAACCTAAGGAAGCAACCCTATTTGGAATGCTTTGCCACCTTAGTCATCTTTCAGACTGCCTTCCACTTCATGAAAGAGGTCAATTTATAGCCTATTGAATCAATATTTTGTATTAGTAATGCAGTATACGAGTGTGCTAATGAACTTTATAAACAACACTAAGCAGGTACTATTAATATAGAGAAGGGTCAGGGAAAGTATGTAGGATGAATTGGATGGCTTCATGAACTTAAAGAACAGAAATTAAATTCAATAGTACGAAGTGCAAGAAACAAATAAGTAGGAAAGATCTTGGGGATTTCAGTGGACTACTCAAGGTGACCAAGAGCTACCAGCACGATGCGACTGCAAAGAGAGCCAATTCTGAGTATATGAGACAAGGTGCTTAGTACAACTAGGGAGATACTGGTATCCATGTGCTGCTACTATTGAGGTTAAATAAATAGAGGGGTAATGTAGAAGATGCAGGAAAGCATTTTTAAAGATTATACTTATATCATGCTCTTACAGCCTTCCATTAAGATTAATAAACAGATTACCCACTTAGCTTCAAGCATGCTGCATTATCAGGTGCTCCCAGACCATTTAATGGGCCCATTGGAGAAATTGTATTTTATTGAGAAGCAGTGGTAGGTAAAAGAACAAGTGGCTGCAAACTGGACATTACATTTCAAGTTAGAAATCAGACAAAAAGTTTAACTATTTGGGTGAAAACATTCTGCAACAATACTCTGGAACAAGATGTGAGATAAAGAATCTTACTACATTCAACATAGAGTTAGGTAGGGGGACACAAATATGGCAACCAGAAATTTTGTTCTGGCAACTAGCAAAGAAAGTCTCCAGTATACTCCACCACAGGAATAACAAAATTGTAAAAGCCAACACACAAAAGCAGATAGCGCCTCTTTCAAAATGGTGCCAGGCTGACTCATGTCTTGGCATGGAGCATCAGTCAGAGGTTGTGAGGTTAGGGCTGTCACAAACCCTGCATCTGGCAGTGGGCCCCACTTAGTCTCTGTAGAGCTAGAAGCGAGAAAGCTGAGCCTCAAAACAGCTGCTAGAAGCCATGGTTGGTTAACATGCCCAGCCAAAATGTGTGGATACTTGGAGTGAGTTAATCTACTACGCAATTAATAACTGATTTTTTTAGTTGTGGCCTCATCCCCTTGCATGTGATAGTTACACCAACACAACCGGGATCAGAAATGTGGTAAGAACCCACATTAAATGTTTCTCTGTCTGACATACGAGATGGATTTTGCTCATGGTCTAAGTCTGACCGATTACCATATTTGGAATCAGGGAAGAATTTCCCCCCCAAGTAAGAATGGTAGGTGACCAGATGTATGTGTGCACTGCTTTCCTCTTTATTGTATGACATGTCTCATCTTAAGCTATCTGCCTTGTTAGCATCTTTCTGCAGTCACCGGCTACCTCTTTATGGCATAATGAGTTGTAGACCGCATGGCCTGCTTCACTCATAATGCTAACCCATGGTTTATTTAACCCATGGTTTGTTGCCTACCCAGGGCATGTCTGGCAGATGTTAGAACAAACCATGGTTTGTTTCCTCAAACTCCGAGTTGGTTGTTTC
The DNA here is from genome assembly GCA_021292165.1 of Shinisaurus crocodilurus. Classification (NCBI taxonomy): domain Eukaryota; kingdom Metazoa; phylum Chordata; class Lepidosauria; order Squamata; family Shinisauridae; genus Shinisaurus; species Shinisaurus crocodilurus. Next base: position 118,945,007 of record CM037881.1, read on the forward strand.
CCTCCGGCTTCTCCTGCTCCCTCCCGGTATCCAAAATGCCTCTGTGGCGCTGTAGTACTGGCATGTAGAGTGGCTGGGTATTTTTACCACTCTTGCCTGCCACCTCCATAGTGTGCCGAAACAATCCATGAACAACCCACAGTTTAAACAACCCAGTTCACAACCCAACTAAAAACCATGGATTCTCTTTCTGGGTTTTTCGTGGTTAATAAACCATATTGTATTAGCTTGGCTGTGTTCACACATCACAACCCGGAATTCAACAACATATACCATGGGTTAGTATTATGTGCGAACCAGGCCTATAAGTACAATATAGGAGGGCAGGGGAAGAAGTGTAGCAATGGATAGATGATCCTTCTCTAGCCAACGGTTTGGAGTAAATGGTCTTCAGGTATCTTGCATCCTTTATGATTTCAGTTGGTTACCCTGCATTTCACAAATACTAAAGGAGCTGAAATGCTGATGACTAAAAGTTTAGAGAGAAGAAGGTGCAGTAAGCAGAGAGCTACAAAGAAAGAATAATACACAGCATGCTTCAAATGTCCCATCCTAACTGCCCTACACATTGTAACTCAGCCTCTTTCTCCGTGATGCATGCACTGTTTGTGCTGAGGCTTCACCACCACAAGCTCAATAAAAGACTGGAAGCCTGCAGCCAAAGAACTGGCTGGTTAGTTCAAATCAATGTGAAATTCATCCCCCCCTTCTGGTATTTCTTGCCCACTTAGGGTTGCCATGTCATAATATTGCAATGATAAATAAAGCCATACTGGCAGCATTCCCTTACCAGGGTTTAGGCTCTAGAGCAGGGCTTCTCAACCAGGGGGGAATTCCCCCCGGGGGGGGGGGATTTTAGGGTTTCAAGGAGAGAATTGGGACCACAGACTCAAACTGTTGGAATACGGATCTTTCTACAAATTACAATTCTACAGACTGCACATAATCTACAGGACATCACACTTTACTGTACGGCACAGATTAAGTCAGACAATCTTGGAAAGGGGGGAATGACATTCTGACATATGGTGAAAAGGGTGCATGGGGCAAAAAAGGTTGAGAACCACTGCTTTAGAGCCTGCATCCACTTGTTTCTCTTGATCAGCCTCCCTAGCACTCCTCTCCTTCCCTTACCATCAGTAGTTTAGAGCCCTTCCTGCCTTTAAGTGCTGTGAAGTTTCTTCAGACTCCCCTCTCTGACTAGCTCCATCTTGCCTCATTTCCCTATCTCCTCTATACTTTCCCTCAAGCTTACATACCCTTCCTTCAGGTTCCCCTTTTTCACCCCACTCCCTGCCCTATATCCTTCCTTCACCCTTCTTACCTCTGTGCTCCCTGTCCCTCAGTTTCCCTACATACCAAGACCTCAGCCTCCCCTTGTGAGGATTTAATACCAGTCCAAACAGACAACTCACTCAAAGAAACCAGGCTGCAAACTGTTAAGTTCCCTGAGCAGCTAACATTCTGTACCACTATATCAGATTGGTCAATCAGCATCAGAAGCTTTTTAACTGTACAAATTTTAATGTTGTAAAGCCGCCTTGGGAAAAAGGCGAGTTATAAATTAATAATAATAATAATAATAATAATAATAATAATGCTTCTCCACCAAAAGCACAATACAGTTCTACTACAGTAAAGCTTCATCGTTTAGCTTGGGGGGGGGGGATTAACTATGGCTGACACACAGTATTAGGATCTTTTTAGATATAACTGATTCGATTCTGTTTATTACAGTCAATGACCAGTATATAGATATAACTGATGATAATCAAAGACACCAGTTGTGTACACATTCATTAACTCAGCCTTGTAGTTAGCAACTCACAGGGTCAAGTAACCATTCTTCCCAAACAAGTACGTAGCTTGCTAGAACTTGGAATCAAGCTGCATTGTGGAAGCAGGCACATGAAGACAGAGAATACAGCCTTCTTGCCAGCACATTACCAGACATTTCAGTTTGCTACTCTCCTGCTTGCCTGGGGCAAAAACCAATCTCTCTGCCCCCACCCCCGGCAGGCAGATTCCCTCTTGCCCCCACTCATCCTACAGTGCTATCATTGCTCCCACTCCCAGCCTGGCTACATTTTTCAGCAGGGTTACTGGCAGCATAGCACTATTTCTCCTGATGTTAAACCACCAGAGATCGTGTGCATTGCTTAGTGCTGCAGCATCCTATCCCTTGGCCCTCTCAAGATACGAAAACACATACACGTACAAGTACAGCTACCAGAGTGCTGCTGTTCCCCTACTGGGAAAACTTCTAGAGCAGACCTACTGTGGCTACAGCAACATACCAACAATGTAGCAAAACTGAGTGTGCAGGTAGATGGCAGCAGGAACCTGGTGCTCTTCAACTACTTGTAAGGCCGGTTAGAGCTATATTAAAATTACTAACAGCGAAATGCCAATAATTATAATCTGAGGCACTGCTTAGATGTATGCTCCATTCAAAGTGTTAATACCAATGACCGCACAATACAGCCATGCAATTTGGCACTCCCTTGCTTGCCAAAGGCAAAAGAGGCAAATTACAACTGCAGCCTGGCTGGTCCATGTACTATTCCGGGACCGGTTCTCAGTTACTAAAAGCCAAGCTCCTGTCGCACCACCTCAACCATGTGTACGGCTTTCTTTGCCCTTAAAAGGCTGTGCCATATGGGATTAAAAAGAATACTATCTATTGCAGGGGTAAGCAACATGGTGCCCTCCAGATGTTTTGCTCTATGGCTGACACACATTGGCCATGCACACTGGAGTTTATGGGAGTAGTAGCCCAAAACATCTGGAGGGCATCAGTTTGCCTATCCTGATCTATTGCATCTCTTCTACTAGACTTATGGTAAGCCATCCTTACCTTGCACTTGCAACACTGATAGTAGCAAATTTCAGAAGAAAAAACATAGGTTGTCTCTCAAATTGTATCAGAGATGCAAAAAAAAGATACTAGTCCAGCACCTGCTCAAACCAAAACCTCCATTTCCTCTTATGAGATCAGATTCCAATTCTGGGGACCTATAAAGTTTTCAGTTACAGCTTCTGAGGATTTCTGTGCTCTGTGGTTCCTTCTTCTGACACAATCCCCTCATATAAATACACATCCCTATCTCCTTTTTCCTAAACTGGCAAAGAACCAGGATTATTTCAGTGACTTCCCATCCACACCCCAGAGAATTTGGAAGCATGAGTAGAAGTTGTCCTTATGATAGTCACATTGTATAAACGAAGGCCTATGATGCAACAGCCTTGGAGCCATTACATAGCAAAACAAGTGCGTGGAAACACCCAAATTTTGCCAAAGGGCCATCCTAGTGATTTGGCATAACACCTAACAGGAAATGAAATGTATTTCTGCTGCTCTTCAGGCTGGCTGGGGCATGCTGGGAGTTGTAGGCCTTTTTTTCTGTCTGAACATGCACAGGATGTTACATACGGCATTGAAATATACTGTGCCAAAGTAATGTCAGCGAAGCAATGGAACAGAGGAAGCAGCAAAAAGTGCAGAAGTTCCACAATCTTTTGTGAGCACAGAAGGCTTTAACCTACATCACTGCATCTTCAGTAGATCCTCAAAGCCCAAACAATACTCCTGGCATAAATTTTTGTTTTTCAAAAATGGCATGTTGCAAGTGTCCATCTAGAAAGAGGCTAACTATCAAAGCAAAGTTCACCTCAATCCTAGAGCATATTTAATCAGACATAAGTCCCACTGTATTCAATAGGTTTTACTCACAGATAAGTGTGCACAGGATCGTAACCTCACAAAACACATTGGAGAGACGCAGACACTTGCTTCCCTTGAAGAGCATCCATTTTCATCCAGACAGTGGATTTCTGAAGCTTGTAGCCACTGTACAATATTTCACTTAAATATTCTTTTAAAAAAGCACATGTGACCAACAGCCAGTAAAAGGTACGTATTTCAATATTTGCCACAATATTTTGTAATTGAGGCAGCAGCTCAACTATGCATTTTAATGTTATTTAAGATCTATCCTGGCTTATAGCCTCAGTCTAAGGGCAATCTACAATATTTAAAAAGTAAGCTGTAAAAAAAAAAACCCAACCCAAACATACTGATGTTTGGTGGAAGATAAACATGGGGTTACATCTTCCCAAATAATGTCTTGCATAGGCTCTAGAAAACAGGCTTCAGCAGATCTCCATGGGAAGGGGCTCAAACACTAGAAGGTTACTGCAAACACCTACAAGAATGTAAGAGCAGCCCTGTTAAATAAGACCAAAGGCGTACCTAGTCCAGAATTCTGTTCCCACGGTTTCCAACCACAAGCAGGACAGGAGGGCACCATCATGCTCATGTTTCCCAACAACTCATACTGACCCAGTTCACATGTCATGTCAATTCCTGGGTTGTTTAACCCAGGAATTGGTGGGGCCACACAGCAGTGAACAAGTATGTTGTCTCCCATGCACTCATCATTTCTGCTTTCAATCAACTGTAACAACAACACAGGAATGCCCCATTCCTGGGTTGCCATCATGACATCTGAACCTGGAACTCTGGGTTGTTCAGGGATTAAACAACCCAGAGTTCCAGGTTCCAATGTCACAATAACAACCCTGTGTTGTTGATTACAGTTGATTGAAAGTAGAAGCATGTGGCAGCAGCTTGGGCACTCACTGCCCCACCAATTCCTGGGTTGAACAACCAAGGAAATGGCATGACATGCAAACTGAGTCACTGAGAGGCATACTGCCACCAATACTGGAGGTATTATTAGCCATCATGACTATGCGCCCTCACTTACACTTATTTAAAGCAGTTTTATACCAGCCTTCCTCTTATTAGATTTCAGGGTGGTGTATAAACCATAAAAACAAAATTCAGTAACACAGACCAAAGATAAGAGTAACAGATAAAACCACAACATGGAGTAACATTAAAATGCATAGGTAAAAAAGAAAATGTTTTTGCCTGGTGCCTAAAGCAGTGTAGCACTGGCACCAGGTGAAACGCTTTGGAGAGGGCATTCCATGGCTGGCACACCACAATTGAAAAAGCCACTGATGTTAGCCTCACCTCAGATGAGAGAAACACATGAAGAAGGGCTTCCACAGATGATCTTGAAGAAGGGGTGCAAAAAGTGCAGCCCGCCAGACCCTGCTGCGGTACTGCCTGGGATGTCCCACGCTAATACTAGCAAGGGACTCCTTTCCCTTATCTCCAATCTCTGATGAGAGATCAGGGATAAAGAATTGATTCCCTTGCTAGCACAAGCACTGGCAAGAGAAAACCCAGGAGGTGTGCGTGCATGCAGCCCCCTGGCATCACCCAATATGGCCCTTGGGACAAAAAGGTTCTGAACCCTTGTCTTAAAGTATAGGCAAGTTGATATGGGGTAGGTGCTCCTTCAGGTACTTGGCCCCAAGCTGTTTAGGGCTTTTACTAGAACCCTGAATTCGGTTCAGATGCAAACAGGCAACCAGTGCAGCTCTTTTAGAATTGGTATAATATGACCAAGACAAGGCCCACCAGTCAGAATTCTGGCTGCCATATTCTATATAAATTGGAGCTTCCGAACACTTTAAATTTTAAAATTAAATTTATAAACAATGTAATGGAACTCCATTAAATTGTGCCACCAAAAAATGTCACTCAAGGCAACTAACAATAAAATACAGATTAAAAACAGAATTTCAATTAAAACATAACATTAAAAAAACCACAATTAAAAACAAGGGAAGCTCCAACCAGCTAGCCCGCTATGATACAATATAAAGGTAGTTGCAGTCTCTTTAGCATGTTGAGTCCTAGCCATTTAGGATGTTATAGATCAGAACCAACACCTTGAAACATACCTGGAAAGCAATACTGCAGATGCAGAAGCATAAAATGTTTCCAGTATTCCACACCACCCAAATTAGGTCCCAAACTGAATTGTCTGGTGAGTCACCAAATGCAACCCATACAGAGTGCATAGTGGTTGTTTAGCCTTGGGTTACAGAGGCTGGCTCACATCCAATAAAGAGAAGTGTAGCCTGACCAGATGCAAGCTGGTGAAAAGCACTCACATAGCTAAAACCTACATTTCTTTGCAAGTTATCAACCTAATGTAACTGAAAGGTCAGTTACACCAAGAATAAATTAAATAAGATTTGCAGGACGCCTGCAACATTAAAAAGTGCTATTAACTACAACAACCTGTTAATGCAGTGGCACTGGGGCTGCAAAGGTCACCTTAAAAGAAACAATGCAGTCATCTTTCTAGCAGCATTAATATTTTCTCATTGCTAGTATATTTCCCTAAAAAAAATATGCCCATCATGTCAACTTGGACAGAGATTCCTGACATAATCATTTATTGACTGCATGCATCTCTGCAAATTTAACACATGCAGCTTGTTACAAATTGGTTGTGTTCTGGGCACCTTTTTGCTTGTATGACAAAATTTATCAGCTGATTCCAGGCAAATCAAATAGCCCTCTGTAAGAAAACTGGTTAGTTAATGCTAAGATTATACAAAAGGGTCAGAGTATCCACGCAATACTGTTTTACTGAAGAGTCACCTTCACTACATATATAAGTTCCCCTGCATAAGCATTTTGAATGGTGGCTTCTACTAGGTAAATACAAACAACAAACATTAGAGCAGCTGAGCAAATATTAAGAACAAGTGTTCAACAATGGGAAGAGAGGAAGCTTCCAATATGAAAAGGTAAAATACTAAATTATTACTAGTCCAACTAGAACCAATCTAACTCAATTGTAAAGCATCCAATGTCTCCAGAGCCAAAGCCTTCTACTATTCCCACAGTTCTCTGGATTGGGGCCAATGTACTTAGTAAGGATTGGAGTGCCAGGCAGCAGTCTCCTGTTGAAAGCTAATCCCATTTCCCCATGGCCACAGTCACCTTTCAGACTCAACCTGTCACCGCTGGCTAGCGTTAAGGCTTTTCCCAAACAGGGAAGGGGGAGGGCTGGCAGCACCCTTCCATTTTCTCGTGCTCAACACATCCCCGGTTCCCTTTAAACTAAAGGGACTAGCCTCTCCAACCCCTGCCCTCCTTTCAGCTTCCTCTGATGATGCCCCGTCCATTCATCAGAAGTCCCCGTCCAAATCAAGGCGGCTGCACGAAGTTGAGCTAACCTGGCCACCGGTCTCCGTCAGGAAAAGGAGTCCGCTGAATATGAGTCGAGAAATCCGTTGAGGAGACGGCTCAGGCGGCTTAGCAGGGAACCACCAAGACCTCCTGCCGGTACGGACAGCTCGGGTAGCCTCAGAAGGCCTCCCAAATCCACCCACAGGGGAGCCTTATCTCTCTCTCCCACCCCGCTCTTTCACCTCAAGCGAGCAGCCCCTGACCAACCTGCTTCGCTTATCCCCCCACCAGTCCGGCCTTGCTTTCCCTTCCCTTCCCTTCCCCTCCCCACACTCATTCACTCACCGGGCGTCCTCCCAGAGCCAAGCCCCGAGAAGAGAGACGCCCTCCCCTCCAGCGCAGATCTCTTCCCATGAAGAGAAGGAGGCCGACACTTACCAAGAGACACTTCCCCCTGCCCGGCCGGGGGGCGCTGCTGCTTGGTCCCCCCAGGCCGGCTTCAACACTTCCCTCACACCCGCTCCCTACGGTTCGAATCAACAACAAGATGGCGGCGCCGGGAAGGTGGGCATTCTGCCGTCATAGCAACCGTGTTGTCTAGAGTCCGCCTCCTAGGAAAAGAAAGCAATCGCCTGCCGATGCATTCCTAGCTTTCTATTGGTCCTTAGTTTTATTGGACAACGTAACCGTCGCTCCTCCAAATGCTCCACGCCCCCTTCGGCAGGAACCCCGCCTTCAGTATTCCGACGCACGCTGCGCAAACGTGACGCAACCAACCTGTTGTGAGGGCGATTGTTTATTGGCTAACAAGTCATGGGCCATCAACCAATCATAGATGCCTTTCACTGCTAATCTCTACCTCCACCTTGAGGCCCTTTCAAGACCTGACCTCTGATCCCTCCATGGAAAGTGGGTCTTAGATTACCTTTCCATAACTTAGCTTCTGACCCCTGCCACGGCGATAGTTCTCATGCCATCTTGATCTCTTAGCATACACTGTGGCTGTTCTACAGAGCCGGTTCTTATCCAGGCTTTGATTCTTCTTAGCCAGGCTGCCCTCTGACCTTGCCAGAAAGATTGCAGCAAGTTTGTTAACATCATAGATTTTGCTTTTGGGGGATCTTCTCACATACCCCATGCCTTCACAAATCACCCACATCTCTACAAAAAGAGGAAGATGCTGTACACTTAATTTTTAGAACATTTACCTGTTTGCCCCTGCCCTCCCTTATAGGGTTGTTCTCTTACAAATTTTGGTTCAAGCCTGGAGTAATTTGGGGTGCTGATCATTTGAAAAAGGGGGTGCTTCCAGGTAGAGGGCTCCTAAACACTACTGATCAGAAGGCATCGTGCAGCTATTCCATCTCTTTTTTCTTAACGGATTTTAAACAGTAAGAAAATAGAAGACGCAGTGGGTAAACACACAGGAGGGTTATGAGTCACATCTGGACCTCCCTAAAATTCCGTGACTGAGGCAAGGCGATGGCACGATAAAAGCCTCGTCTGAAAGCACCCATGGTGTCTACATGCATTCCATTTCTGCCTCTGGTGAAAGGTTTTGCAGGTTTTTGTATTGTTTGAAAAATCTGCAAATCCTGTTGGACTAAAGGTGAAAGAAGAGGCAAAAGAAATATATGGGTATGTAATGGGAAGTAATGCCTCTCTCAAACCTCTTTCAGCTCTGCTAAAAACTGCTTTGCTCTAGCACTGGAAAGTTTAATATCTTTGACCAATAGTTCCAGGGCAATATTATCCATCTTCTCGCCCATTGGCAGTTGATAAATCAAAAAGAAGATAAGCTTCAGTAAAGTGTTCACCCATATCCTGCAATTTTATGAACTGCTAGCACAATTAAATTGTTTACATTATTTGTAGACAATGTAATCCATCTCTAGTGCTGTTGCACATATCTATCCACATTTTTAAATGGTGGGGGTGCAAGCAACAGCAAGGCTAATATCTCCAACCTGTTACAAAAAGAAAAGATATCACGCTATTGGGACTTTATCAGGATATGATGGAATACAACAAAACATACACGTGGCATATTTTCTTTAATCGTACAGAATGGCCCCGAGATGTGCTCTGTGCTCCTAAATATGTCCTAAATATGGGGGAAAGCCAGGAAGTTGCTACTTCAGTTTATCACTGCCCTAGATATCCTGTGAAAGAAGGTTAAGGAGACATTATTTCTGGTCTTGGCAGTAACAAGAGAGATGGTGAAAGTGGCAGTTGGGGTCAACCCCAAGTTTAATCAATGCCAGTATTTGGGTCAAAGTATGAAGTTCCAGTCCAATTGAAATATTGTTCTTAAATTGGAGGCATCTTTACTGAAATCCACAATGCAGCCACATCAACTGCATTTTCACCCAGGAAGTGTTTTTCATGCGTCTGACGAAGTGGGCTCTAGCTCACAAAAGCTTTATGCCACTGTATACTGGGGTGCTTCCAGATTTACAGCTCCTAGCACTACAGATTAAAAGACACAATAAAACTATTCCATCTTTCCCTCCTTAATGGATTTTCTGTGGAAACAAAAAAGACAGGAGAAGCTGTGAGGAAAAGCAGGTGGGTTACAAATGGATGTTATCTGGACCACCCATAAAATTCTGTGAATGAGGGCCGGCAATTGCACAATGAAAGCTTTGCCTGGAAGCACCCTTACAGTGTAATCCTATATGTGTCTACTCAGAAGTAAGCCCCACTGTTTTCAATGGCACTTACTCCCAGGTGAGTGCCTATTGGATTGAAGCCATAGTCTTTTAGATAAGCACAGGAATATAAAAAGAGCCCTGCTGGATCAGATCAAAGGCCTATCTAGTCCAGCATTCTGTTCCCACCGTGGCCAACTAGATGCCTCTGCGAAGCCCACAAGCAGCACATGAGTGCAATAGCACCCTCACTCTCATGTTCCCTAGCAACTGGTACTGCCTCTGATACTGAAGATAATATATAGCCATCATGACTAGTCACCATTGATAGCCTTATCATCCATGAATTGGTCTAATCCCCCCTTTAAAGCGTAAGTGGTGGTGAATTCTTGTGGTGGCGAATTCTGTAGTTTAACTATGCACTGCATGAAAAACTACTTCCTTTTGTCTGCCCTGAATTTCCCACCATTCAACTTCATGGGATGACCCCATGTACTAGTATTATGAGAGAGGAGACCAGTGTGTGGCTCTGCATAGCTAATGGAGGAAGGCACACTTCACTCTGTCCACACCATGCATAACATTATAAACCTCTAGTCTATCATATCCTCTGTTACTCCCCCTTTACCACTGCCTCTCTGGAATGTATGTTTTCAGAGGCACTGCGAGCATCCTCTAGTATTGCAATATCTTGTGATGTTCTAAACGTCTCATGTCAAACTATCTCATGTACTCTCTCTCACAATATTTTAACCTCAAACCACCCCCATTCCACAAGCTTTATGCACTTACCTTTAGTTACGGATTGGTGGAGTAACCACAGTGGATTATATTACTTGCTCAGAAATAAAACCAGGGGCCACTGTCTCATGCCAACTAGAAGTAGGAACAGACTACAGAAACCTGACTGCATGCAACCACCAAACACAAAACTAGACGTGTTGTTGAGAGCGGGTGCCTTTTCTATTTGTAGGGCTTCCCGCACCCAGGGTGCTTTGAGACAAAATTTTTATGGTGCCATCGCCCTGCCTCATTCACAGAATTTTGTAGGGGAGCCCAGACGTCACTGCCTTCCGCTCGTAACCCTCACGTGTTTTCCCACCACCACTTCTTCCATTAAGGAGAAAAGGGCAGAACGGCTGCACAATGCCTTCTGACTGCAAGCAGTAGAAGCCCGCCATCTGCAAGCATGCTTAGATTGCACATTCAGGTATGCAGACTGCACTGCTGGTGGTGCCAATTCTGCAAACTGGCTCTCGGCTATGATTTAAGGCAAGGAGGGATGGATCAGCACATCTACATCAGGAGTTAGATATTCGTCCGAGGCAAATCTGTCCCCTTTCAAAAGCTCTGTGTGACGCAAAAGCTTTCTAGCCCAGCTCAGGATTTTGCACTCTGCAACTTGGGGAAGGGACAGCACAAGAGAAACGGGGAGGCCAAACCAGGCCAGGTGGCCTCCAGTCAACAAGATTTTGAGCTCTTGCTTCTTGTTCCATTGCACTGCCCTTATGTCTGTGGGAGACCAGTGTGTGGCTCTGCATAGCTAATGGAGAAACAAAGGGGACCTTTTGAAACTGACTGGAACGAAAAGTTCCTCTTCCAGCTCTCGTTTCTCTGTTGCAGCTCTCAGTTCGCTGTCGCCGTTGTGTGGTCAAAGACCATACCTGTTGTTCTTATGGCTGAGCTCACCTTATCTCAGCCAAGCTCCCTGGCAGCTGCTTAAAAGGAGAGAAAAACAGACCAAGGGGGCATCCTGAAGCTGTAGAAATGTTGCTGCGATAGGTCTGTCAACACATTGAAGTGTCCTGAGTTGATTCGTTTGTGTTTAACTAATTAAGTGTTTACCTAGTTTACTGTGCAGCACTGTACCCTTTCACATTCCAAATGTATCATCTTCAGTGGATACATGAAATTAATCAACATTTTCAGTTGGATGCTCCAGCAGAGGGCACTTGTGCATCAGAATGTGTTCCAACCTCTATCACACACCTAAAGAGTTTCTAGTGGAGAGTGCAATTTCATGGTAAGATGCGTCGCCATCAACATTCAGGAAACATCGGGATGTATACAGTAATACAATACAATGCTGTCAGTATCAGAGTTGCCCATTTGGGGCATTTGGTTCAGGACCTCAGTGAGGGGACAGAGGTTTACTGAGATGTGAGTGGCAAGGTGAACTGCTGGCTCCAACTTTTGCAGGGCTCCTAGGCAAAATGCCCTCCGTGGGAGGCCCTCGCCAAGCGGGCCCACCTCCTCGCTTGTGCCACTGCTGCCCATTAGCTTGCCTTCCTCCTCTGGGTCCAACTCCACTCAACTGCCCAGAGGACGAGTGCAAGGCAAGTGGAGGAGGAGGATGCTCTGTCTCTTCACTCTTGCTACCGCTTGCACACTCAAGAGAGGGCAGGTGCTCAGGCAGCAACAGCAAGGAGGAAGAGCAGCAGGGCCAGGAAGCTCTGGGGGTGGGGGCCAGTGGGTGTTCTGTTCTGCCCCTATTGTGGCATGCATGTAGCATTACTGGATGCTGGGGTGAGGCCTAGGTCACAGGCTGAACACAATGGCTCGGGTTTTCATCAACATCTTGGGCAAGCCAGGTTTTCCCAGGGAGGCAGGAACAGGTACTATGACAGCCCCACAGAGAGCTCAGAGTAGTGCTGGGACTGGAAACCAGACAAACTTGTCTGTCTGTTGCTTCAACACACAGCAGATTGTGACTGAGCCTTAAGTAGGGGGTTTGGCTTCCTTTGAGCTGGCTTAGCCCCACCTCCACATTGATGAAGGCCTTTTCTCTTAAAGGAGCCTGGTCTGCATGCGGATGTCTTCATGGCTGGAGTCCTCAGGGTCTGAGGACAGCAATGCAACCTCCTCTGGACACAAGGGGGCAGGTTCCTGGTGTCTTCCAGAGAACTGGGCCCTAAGGATGTGGAAGCCTCCTGATGCTTTTCTGAAACCAAGTCCTCTCCCGGAACCATCAACTCAGGAGCCTCTTCTGAGGATGAAGGTTCAGGGTCCTGGATCATTTGGGCCTCCTGCAGGGGTGTGGACCTTGGCAGGTGCTTGACAATGCTGACCCCTGATGCTGGCCCTGGCCAGTGTATTGTTTTTAGGCAGGGAATTCAGGAGGCTCAGCAGCACAGTCAGAGCTCTTGTCTGCTAACTCAATCCCATAGCAAACTCATTCTCCAAGTGTGGATCCTTATGGATCCAAAATGCCACCATCCGTGCAGAAGAGGAAGATGTCACCAGGGTGGGGAGAATCCAAGGCTTGCAGACATACAAAAAATATTTAGTGGGGGGTGGGACCCTAAGGGAAGTGTAACAACCCAAAACAGCCAAGTGAGGACTCAGCATGCTCAGTGGACAAGAAATGTTGGTTGACTATTGGGGCGAGGGATGGAAAACCAGGAGGAGGGGAATGGAACAGAGTATCCTGGAAAAAAGGCATGGCTGGCTGGGATCCTGAACAGGAGCACTCTGCACTGCAGCATTTTATTGCAGATCCTACCTGTGAAATGACTACTGACCATCTCCAAGTGCCCCAGCTATTTCAGAAAACAGGTGAAATAGCAGCTAATTCTGGAGCACACAGTGCAGATCTGTGGGTAAAGGGATTACACTTTTCTGCCCGTTTTGAACTGGGAGTATATCATTTTTCTTATTTTGGTTGCCTCTTATTTTAAAGGGAACATAGATAGCCCACCTACAGTATAACGGAAGCCCACAAGACAGGATCTAGGACCCCAGCCTGTCAGGAACCTGGACCCTTTGGCTTGGCAACCTCCATACCCTTAATCTCAGATGTTTAGGGACTGGTTGCAGTCACTAAGCTGGTCAGGGAAAGGCATTCTACACACACTCTTTGGCACTTCCTCTGTTACGGTACTATAATAACTGAGAGCAGGTTTTGGCTAAGCCTTGGAAAAAATTAAGCCCTGCCTATGTTTCAGAACATGTGATGAATGCTACAGAACAAATCACAACCATGCTATGTCCTTTATTTTTTAATATTTGGTTTGGCACACTCTTCCCCAACAAAAAGAATCTGGAGAACCGGTTGACGCTATGTTTTATTATTTTCTCAATTGTTCAGTCACTACTGACCACCAACAAGGGACGTATAATCCAGTCACAGCAAATCTAGGTGAATTTACAAAGCGAACATACAGTATGTATGCAGTATAAGAGAAAACTGTCAAAAGTTGTCATAATGCCAACAAAAAGCCAGTCATAAGTCATGGTTTATGACTGGCTTATGATTCCAGCTTGTCAGGAGAGAGACGAGCCAGAATTCCTGGTTTACACATCATGGTAAGTAAACCACAGATGGAAGATTTGTGGTTTGTTTAGCTGCTCCAGCTTGTAGCAGGAGCAATTGGGCAGCTTGCACCAGCATTCCCCTGGAATCCTGGCTTATTGTTATATGTGAACCAGCCCTATGCCTGCAGCAGAAGCTTTCTAGCAAGCCCAGTTCATACCTATATATGTAGAAGCAGTTAGGATTACGGCCATACAGTCAAATGCTACAACTCCAGGGCTTCTGCCCTTTCTCTGCATTCAACCAACCCTTGTGAGCCCTGGCCTCCATTTGCAGAACTCTGCAGCGTTTCTTGATGGAAATACTGCGAAATGAGAGGGAGGCGTGAGAAGCAGTCTGATTTTGAACCTATTTCCACTGTGCCATTCCTTCCTTCTCTAATGGGACTGAAGCATTTCCAGGCATGGAGGTAAGAGATGGAGAAAGCGTTTCACTTGCCTGATTTCTGTGTGCATTACGCTGATGTTAAAGGCACAGACAGAGGGCAGGAGACTGAAATGGCAACCTGAGTTGTCAATCCTTGACGCTTATCAAATGGAAATTGGCCAGGGAAAAACAACTTGCCAGAGGGGAGGCTCTTAAATGCAATCTTTGTTTCCCCAGAGATGTACACAAGTGGATATAATTGATGGGGAATGTTGACTCTAGACCAGGCTTTTATTGTGCAATATTCCAGCCTCATTCACAGAATTTTATGGGGGGTCCAGACATCTTCCACTCCCACCACTTCTTCCCTCTTTTATTTTTTTAATCACAGAAAATCTGTTAAGCAGAGGAAGACAGAATAGCTGCACTACGACTTCTGAGTTGTTGTAGCACTAGAAGCCTTCCATCTGAAAGCACCCGAAGTCTCTATTGCAACATATACAGCAGATCCGGATGATCAGTGTACTGTATGTATTTATAGTATTGGTGGTATACAGAAAGCTTGCTCTGCACTGCCTTCTCCATCATGTCTGTGTGCACCTAGGTGCTGCAGTCCTTAGGATGGAACAGGCCATGCTCACACCCAACGCCGTGCTCCAGTGCTGCTGTCAAACAGGTAATATTGGCCTGTGACTAGAGACATAAACCAAGGAACAGCATTAGCCCACTCTCCAGTCCAACCCGACCTCTCCATCCTTTGCCCTCTCCATCTGCCCACCAAGAAGAACCTCACCGCGCACACCCATGCTACCAGGGTGTTCCACCTTAGGCCAGGGAGGGGCTCTTGGATTAGAGAATACAATGTGGTTACATGACATATCTATTCCTAGATTTCATAGATCGTAGAGTCGGAAGGGGCCTACAAGGCCATCGAGTCCAACCCCCTGCTCCATGCAGGAAACTAGAGGAGGGGGGTCTCCCATCCAAGTAATCACCAGGCCTGACCCAGCTTAGCTTTCCACGCTCAGACACGCTGGATCTGTGGCTCTAGCGCAGCCTGCCCCAACCTGGCACCCTCCAGATGTGTTGGACTACAGCTCCCATCATCTCCAGCCCACACAAACAGTGGAAGGGTGGGCTGGGGGTGATAGGGGCTGTAGTCCAACACATCTCGAGAGAAATGGGTTGGTAAGGCTGCTCTAGAGAGCCCGACAGCTGGTTGAGTAGACAGTGATCTCGGAGCTGCTATGAACTTCGGCTACAAACACGGAGGTACACGTGGCCTGGCTCTGTGGCTTCTTGCAGAGCAGGGAGCTCCTGAGGGGCCCTCCTGTGATCCATGCCTACTATTCCATCCAGGAGCCACTGCATCTCGAAGGCATATACACAGCATGACATGGCAACGTCATTAGTCCATCAGGGTCTCCGGAGATTCGGCTGCCCCTCTGGGCAGGAGAGCCAGTTACATAGCATGGCCCTGCTGCTTGTTATATGACATGTCGTCATCTCTTCGGGAGCACATTACAAGTGACACCAAATGCATCTCGCAGCCTCCTGCTAATGAATGCAGCTCTAGCTGAGGGATGAACACTGACATGGTCGTTCTTGGAAGAATATGAAAGAGCTACCTAGTTCTGGAGGCGGGGGGAAATTTGTGCTACATTTGTGCACGTTACATTGCTTGATTGATTGATCAAACTGCTAAGCTATCTGCATACAGCTTTGAGGCTGCTTAAAAAGGAGCAGTTAAAAAGGACAGGTTCATGGAAAACATGGCTTCCCTTTATAACTTGTGTGTTGTTAATATACATTCCACAGACCAGTATTCACCAAGTACTCGGTCATATTTCTGGAAGGGAATAATAGCTAGAAAGACTGGAAATTCAAACAGGATCATTATTGGTAGAAATAGAAGATGAAACTTATTTTACATTCATAAATCTCATCTCATAGTCTCCCGTATATCTACTAGCATATCCGACGAACAATGTAAGACAAACGGCATGTATTGCGTACTGCTGATGTTACAGTTATATGCTAAAATAGTGATGTGCCTTCGAACAAAAATGAAATGAAAACACTTTGAAAAAAACAAACTGGAGGCTCAACTCACCAGGGTCCTGAGCACGGCCATCAAAGTCGTGTTCCTGCAATGAAAGAGGGAGAGAAAGAGACGGTCTCACACGATCACCATCCTCAGAAGAAAGGCTTGAACATGAGAGAGCTTCTGGTTCAGTTAGATGGGGACCCCAGAGAAGCTCAGTTACTCCATTCCAGTCTCTGCCAGCAGGATCCACTGTAACTATCAGAAGGGGGTGCAAAATGGAGGCAGGCAGGAATGTCTGCCGTTCTTCCTTCACCAAGCAGGCAGTCTGTAAATGGGCACCAGACATGCAAGGCCCTATGCACAGGAGTGCAGAATCAACACAAGGCCAATTGATTCGCACATAGGTGCGGAACCTCGGCTTGGGGAGCAACTCTGGCCCTCCTGGAGAGGAGACCCAATCTGTCCCCAGATGATCATGCCCCCTTTCCCTCAACCATCAACCATTTAGTGGTTTCCCAGCTTTTGTATACTTTTTCCTCCTCCTAAAACAGTGTTCTCCAACCTTGGGTCCCCCGACGTTTTTGGCCTACAACTCCCAGCATGCGCCAGCCAGCTATGCTGGCTGGCGCATGCTGGGAGTTGTAGGCCAAAAACATCGGGGACCCAAGGTTGGAGAACACTGTTTTAGGAGGAGGAAAAAGTATACACTGTTCTAAAAGATTGAAATGCCTCTCCTAGACTTAGTTAATGGCATTAAGAACTTCTAGCTAAAAGATGCTAGTATTCTGGTCCCTCCACCCCATTGCCTTTGGCACTGCCCCTTTTGCCCCACCCACCACTGGAATGCAGCCCCCGCACCCCCCCAAACTATGAAATTGAATTTAACCCTCAGGCTGGAAGCAGTTCCCCACCCCTAGATTAGCAGCACAGAGTAGCAACCTAAGCGCAATGTAATGGGGAAATTCAAATCGGGTCGTGCCATACCAGACTCAGCACACTGGCGGAACCTTTCCCTTTCTCCTTGCTTGGCTCTTCTGTCAAGATGTAATTTCTTTCCAGTCCGTTGCCCCTGTGGAATGTGAGACACGGATCAGAAGGCGTTCGGGCCCAACGATAGAGAAAACGGTCGTCCTGGGAACTAATACTCCAGTCCATCACAAGGAGGACTAGGGTGTGATTACAAGATTTAGCCCTCCCACATCTGCACAGCTGGTTCTGCCAGGAGCAGCTAGAACGAAGGCTTTGGACAGTGAGGCAGGCCCGTTCTGGAGAGTAGCGTATATAGACAGGGCAGGCTGGGGACTCCCCTGTCAGCGGGGTTGCTTATCCAGTGCATTTTTTGGGGGGGGTTCAGCTTTATAGGAGCTACCCATGGTGCTGAACGCCACCCCCCAAATAGGTTCACCACCACGGAGCACCATGGATAGCTCCTAGTAAGCTGAAACAAAAAGATGTCCATGGATAAGGAGCCCCACTGACACAGGAGTCACCAGCCTCCCCTGTGTATAGACCAGCACTTCTCAACCTGGTGGTGCCCCCTCATATATTTTGGACTACAACTTCCATCAGCCCCAGACAGCATGGCAAGTAGTCAGGGGTGATGGGAGTTGCAGTCCAAAACTTTCCGGAGTGGAGGACGCCCGCTTGGAGAAGGCTGGAATACAGTGCATACGTACTGCCCTGAGGAGACATGGCACTCCTGCTCCATCATGCCGGGCAAGCAGTGCCTGAACAAAGGAAAGCCCCCTCTCCTAACTGTCTGACATCAACTGGGTCCTGCTTAGGGAGTGTGTGCGGCCGTGGCCGATGCCGTCGTCATAGCTGATAGCCTGCCTCCTTAGCTGACATGTTCCTTAGCTCATTTCTCTATCTCTAAACCTTTGCCCTGTAAGTCAGACCCTTGGATATACAATGAGAAGGCTCTGCGCCAGACAGAGACAGGGGCTCTTACTTGTTCTGCAGTAGAAGCTGAGACATCTCTCCTGGTGCCTTCCTGGAATCCAAAGAACAGTAGAAGGGTGAGCTTTGAGAAGAGACCTCCCCCCCCTCCAGCCTCCATGCCTGACTAGAGAGAGTTTTGAGAGGGTGTGGAATGAGCCACAATGCTCCTTGAGCCCAGAAGGGTGTGGGGAAAGAGTCTGAGGGCATACAAAAAACATCCAGGTTTTTCAAGCTAGCAGGGAGGGAGATAGACTGCAATGCGTTATACGTAGGGCTGCCTTTGAAAACGGTCCGGAAACTTCAGCTGGTCCAAAATAGGGCAGTGAGATTATTAACGGGGACTGGCCGACGTGAACATATTATGCCAGTGCTTTCTCATCTGCACTGGCTGCCAGTCTGTTTCCAGGCCCGATTCAAAGTGCTGGTGATAACATTTAAAGCCCTAAACGGCTTGGGGACAGGGTATCTGATGGATCGTCTCCTCCCATATGTACCTGCCCGGACACTAAGATCTGCATCAGCAGTCCTTCTCCGAGAGCCCCTGCCAAAGGAAGTGAGGCAGGTGGCTACCAGGAGGAGGGCCTTTTCTGCTGTGGCACCCCGGTTGTGGAATGAGCTCCCCAAAGAGGTTCACCTGGCGCCTACTTTGTATTCTTTCCGGTGCCAGGTGAAGACCTTTCTATTCTCCAAGGCATTTTAATCATTTTAATCATCTTAATCATTTGAATCTTGTAGTTGTTTTTAACTCCGTTATTGTCACTGCTGCTGCTAGCTCTGCTGTTTGCTTTTAATTTGTGGTTTTAAATTTTGTATTTATTTATATTGTATTTTATGGTTTTAACTGTTGTAAACCGCTCAGAGAGCTTCAGGCTATTCGGCGGTATAAAAATGTATTAAATAAATAATATAAATAAATATAAATAAATAAATAAAGCTTCTTCTATGGGACCAGGTGAGGCTCTTTCTTGTGGAGAATTGCTCATCTTCGGTTGCAGCCAAGTCCCTTTCCGGATCTGCCCTGGAATGTGCCGCACCGTGCCGGTGACCCTGCTGATTTCCAAGCTGAGCCAGGAGTTGGCACGGGATACGCACGGGCAGGTCTTTCTGGAAACTCACCTCCAGCAGAGCCACCAGAACATCAAACCCAAGGCAGAAAGGAGGAGAGCTCCAGTGAGTGTAAGAACCACCACGAACCAGGGATCTGGTGCCCAGTACTCCTCAGTGGTGTGCAGAACGATGGGCTTCTTGGACACGGTCTGAAACCACAACAAGGAGGCAAGTTGAGCATTCAGAACTGCACGCACGGCTCTTCTGGATGCCAGTCCCAGTCAAGCCAAGCTCCAGTTGTGAAAGCCCACAAAGTACTCGAAGTAGTTGCGTCATGGGGTACCAGCCAAGTCTGGACCCTCTTATAAATTTCTCTCAATCCCGCTTTTGCCAGAATGCGATTTCAGTCTCCCTGATCCAGCCCATAACAGTGGTCAGGCAGTGGCAGCTGCTGCTCCACTCCAGCTGCTCAGGCTGGCAGGAAGCTGCCTGCTGCTGCTCTTGGATCTGATGAAACAGAAAAGTAGAGTTGGGTCTCATTGGCACACTACGCTCCAGACCTTCTGCTTACCCCTCCCACTGGCTGCACAGGGATGTTCGACAGCACTGGGGACAACACGGAACCTTGCTGTACTCCGCAGTAGTTTTCCCCAACCTGTTGCTCCAGATCATTCCCCTCAGCCCCAGCCAGCATGGCTGATGGTCAGGAACTCTGAGAGCTGCAGTCCTAAACATCTGGAGGCCACCAGGCTGGGAAAGGTTGTTCCCCGGGAGAATCTCCACCATGGAGCAGAGCAGATGCCACACTGCGACACCCTCAGAGATCGTGCAGTCAGACAGGAACAAAACCACCACAAAACGGTGCCTCTAATTCTCAACCATCTCAGATGACCCAGAAGGCTTTCCTGGTGTCAAAAGCTACTGAGATGTCCAGAAGTATTAACACGGTCGGTCGGTCCCACTCCCCTGTTGGCATGTAAATGAGCTTATTAACCAAAGTCCCATTATACAAGCAACGTGATGGGTGAAGCAAAATCAGCATCCCACAGCAGACGCACGTCAGAGCCCGTGGTTGCTGGGGAAAGGGCGGTAACACGGGGGCTGTAACACAGACCAGTCACCCCAGTGTCTGTCTCTTTAAGAAATCTACAAGATAGCAGCTAGGACTCTGCGTAATCTACTGCACATCTTTCCTGCTCCACAAAACAGGAAGCCAGAGCCAAGCCATGTCCTGGTTAAGTAGCCCCTTCCTGGCCCCGAAAGGTCATAAGCGAGTCTTCCTGTCCATATGCAACTTTTGTGACTGGTGCAACAGGTTAAGCAGTCATCCCTGCCCCCACCCCACAAATCATAATAAAAAGGGACTAGGCTGGCTCTGTTTAGTCTTTGGTCACCTTACCGCTCCTCAGACCATCCAAGGGTGCTGTCTGTTGGAGATGTCCCCTAGATGTTGTGAGTATCTTCCTCTAAGTGCTTGCCATAGGTCAGCAAATTTTAAACTGTTGGTTTTATTTTCAGAGTAGATGCCTGTTTTCCCCTTGTCCTGTTATGATGTTACTTAATAAATGCACACCGTTCAGCTTGGAAAGAGAGTTTTCCTTCCATCCTCCTAGACTGCTTGAGTCACATTACTGGGCCTTAAGCTACAGGGAAGTTAAAAGGCGGAGGACAGGCTGAGGCTTGACTAGTTGCAGGAAGGAAACTAGGATTGGCAGCCCCTCTTACACCTCAGTAAAGATGCTTTACATTTGGGAGGAGCACACTTGCTCCCAACTGAGGCTGACAGGGGGCTTCTCTACACAAGGCATTTATTAGGCGCCCGTGATCCTTCACTCACAGAAGTTGGCGAGTCCTTTACACAACACACAACGTCAGCATCCTCCAGGGCCTCTCCTGTGTTTTTTCGCAGCTTTTTTTAGACTGAGGATAATGAGGGTAATGAGGTATTAAAATTTAAAGACACAACAAACTGGAATAAAGGGTCATGTATTTCCAGAATTGCGCTATACTGCAGCGCCACCTTGTGGTTGTATAATACAACATATAGGAAGGCAGAGAAAGCAAAGTACCACCCCACCCCCACCCCGCCGGAAAATCCCCCACATGTAAATAACGCTCTCTCTTTCTCCTGCAAAAAAAAAAACGGAAGAAGCCTCTGTGAAGCACAGGGTAAAATGCCTCATGTGGAGAAGCCCAGAATGTGTGGTGGCGGCTTCAGAAAAAGGTGCAGGACATGTTGCCAGGGGTCCACCTTAGAATCATGGAATAGTTTCCACACCTTCACCATGTGCCCTTGTGACGATGGAGCAACATCTGTTCCAGCGCCAACTCTTTAAGGCCATCCCAGAGTGCAGGACACGGAATAACGGGCTCAAGTTACAGGAAGCCAGATTCCGTCTGGACATCAGGGAAAACTTCCTGAGTATTGTCGTATTCCATCGACAATACGCCAATGGAACCAACTACCTAGGGAGGTCGTGGGCTCTCCCACACTGGAGGCATTCAGCCTGCAGCTGGACAGCCATCTGTCAGGGATGCTTTGACCTGGATTCCTGCACTGAGCAGGGGGTTGGACTCGATGGCCTTTGAGGCCCCTTCCAACTCTACCAGGGATGCAGATTGACCCAAGGATTCCTGACGACAGCATGTCTGTGTCCATCCCCTCACCGTGGTGGTGGTGGTGGTGGTAGGCACCGTTGTCGACCAGGGAGTCACGTGGACAATAATGGTGGCCGTGGTGCTGAAGCGAGGCGTCCTGGGGCTGTCTGTCACTTCCACCAGAAGCTCAAATGTGAGGGGGTCAAAAATGCCGTCAGGATTGTAGGAGAAGGTGTTATGGAAAAGACTATTACGTTCCATGCGAAAGCGCCAGTTTGTGTTGCCTGGGGTAAAAGAGAAAAGGGGCACATCTGCTCTGCAAACCTGTACCAGCTTTATACCAGCTTAACTTGCCGTGGCTTCCCCCAAGGAATCCTGGGAGCTGCCATTTGGGGAGGGTGCGGGAATTCTGTTAGAGGTCCCTGGCTTGCTTCACCCAGCTACAGTTCTCAGGGTTCCCTGGAGAGGAGGACTGGCGATTACAGCAGCTTCAGGACTCAGAGAGCCTCTCATCATATACCCCATCTCTGGTTTTTCCTTCCTGCTCTCTTTGCAGAGGCTTGTGCTACTTCAGTCCTGACTTGAGAGTCCAGCGTTACCATCCTGCGAAGCTCCCATTTCCAACACACACACACACACACACACACACACACACACACACACCCCTCTCCACCGCTGCCATCTAGCCATAACTGTAGCCGGTGCTGACTAAATCCACCTCTGAATTACAGACTACGTTAAATGTGTAGTGTGTAGCTGATCCTAACATCTTTCTTTACTTTAGTGTAAGTGGGCAGGGCCCCAATCTGGATCAGGACCACAGTGCACAGGTGGAAGGGTTACACCTTCCCACCCAGCTGCTTCCCCTTTAAACTTACACATACAGACACAGACACACACACACACGCACGCACACGTGCACGTAAGGGAACCAAAGGGGGGGGGTGGACACCTCCATTGGCACCATATCTGTTCCCTAGTGCTCTGCCTCATCCATTCCATACCACGAACAATGGTGTAGATCAGTTCACTTAGTCCATCAGCATCTGTGCATTTCAGCTCCGTGATTCCCATAGTTCTGGAGCGGGTGGAATATATAGAATGCAGCTCAAAGGGTGGATTACATACAGGAGGGTTGTCATTCAGATTCTGCGGATAAGGAAATAGGTAATCTTTCTCAGCACAACCTGCATCCAGGTTCTGGAATGGACTATTCCCAAAATCCCTTTTCCTATTTGCAATGATCACTGATGTTCCAAAAAGCAAGATCCTGTGCAGCGACCCCCTTCAGGCAACTGGGCTTCTCATGTTGCCCCAAGTGGGAAAGAATAAGCCGTGATAACCCCTGTGAGCATTTGCAGCATTCTGCAGGACCTGAACAAGAGCCAAAGGATGGCATCAGGCAGATGTTTGCAGAACACAGAACTTGATTTTGGCAGCGGGGAGTGGAGAGATTACTTTCTGCAATTGGTCATTTACCAAGTGCCATATGAGATTCCACCTTAAGCCAATGGATGTGACAATATGTAGGGCTTCAAGTGAATTGATCCTTGTTATTACCCATAAAACTATCCATGGGCATCATTGGAAGCTTCCCTCCTGGGGTTAATAGCAGCTTTTTGGATGATGGTGGGTTTTGATTTTTGTCAAGGCCACAACACAGGAGGAAATGGTTAACACACACCCCTGCCAACAACAATACTATTTAGAGAAGGGCTCTCCAACCTTGGGTCCCCAGATGTTGCTGGACTACAGCTCCCAGAATCCCTTGCCATTAGCCATGCTGCCTGGGTATGCTGGGAGCTGTAGGCCAGCAACATCTGGGGACCCAAGGTTGGAGAGCCCTGATTTATAGTTTTAAAAGATACATACCGTACATGTTTAAAGTTGCAAGTAGCTTGGCACTTTATTGTAAGAACCTACAGCCACTCAGGAGCTTTCTCTGCCTTCCCACTCCCTCTTCTTATATAGTAAAAAAATAATAATGACTGTGTTGATTTTAGAATGGCCTGGAACCCCAGAGGTCTAGCATGACCTTGTTCTGTGCCTTGAAGAGCCATTTGACATGCAGAAATTCAACAGGAACAGTTTTTACACCTGTGGAATTTCTGCTTTAAGGGCAAAGAACATCTGCCAGGAAGAAGAAAATATTGCAACCTTGCAGCAAGACAAAAGAGAAAAGGCCAAGTTTCCAGTGGCAGGAAATTTTAGAATCCTAATAACCTGGCAAGCCAAGAAGTAAAACACTCTGTAGCCTATTGAAGACCAAAATGGAAGAAGACAGAAATGTAGGAAAGGGTATGTATTTGATATTTGTATGTCTGCCTTCCTGGGTGCACAAGCTTTAGCTTTGCAGAGGAGTGACTCATAGGAAAAATGTGAAAGCGCCTCACCAAAATATCACTTGGCATAATAAGGCCGCACAGGTTGTTTAAACTGGATTTTAGTTATTTATTTATTTATTTATTTATTTATTATATTTCTATCCCGCCTTTTCTCCTGCAAGGAACCCAAGGCGGCTTACATAATCCTCCTCCTCCTCTCCATCTTATCCTCACAACAACCCTGTGAGGTAGGTTAGGCTGAGAGTCAGTGACTGGCCCAAAGTCACCCAGTGAGTTTCATAGCCCCGCGGGGACTAGAACCCGGATCTCCCGAGTCCCAGTCCAACACTCTCACCACTAGGCCACACTGGATCTGCTCTTAGCACTTTACGGGCTTGCACGATCGACATAGTGCGACCTTCCCCAACCTGGCGCCCTCCAGATGTGTTGGACTACAACTCCCATCACCCCAGCCAGCATGGACAATGATGGGAGTTGTAGTCCAACACATCTGGAGGGTGCCAGGTTGGGGGAGGCTGACATACGGTGTGTTCTGTGCTCTAGTGGCATTCAAAGCTATGTGTCAGCCTTACGTTCCTCCCGATTCCAGTTACCTGCACATTAACGGTGATGTTACACAGCTGTGTCCACTGCCTTGTGGGATCTACATCATTATCCAGGTCCTTTAGTTTGATGGTCAGACGATACGACTGTATATTTTCATAGTCCAGTGGCCCCAATACATACAGCTGCCCTGTGACACATACACATGCTTGTACCTCTGTACTTCATGGTAACCGCTTTGTTAGAACAACCACTCCCAACTCTGGTACAGTAATACCTTGGATTGCAAGTAACTTGGTTTGAGAGTGTTTTGCAAGACAAGCAAATTTTTAAATATTTATTTATTTATTTATTTTACTTGATATACAAGCAATGTCTTGCAATACAAGTACTGTAGTACGGCTTAAATTAAAAATCTCTGTACAAATTTTTTTGGGGGGGATTTCATTTTGATATAAGAGTGTTTTGGATTACAAGCACGTTTCCGGAACGAATTATGCTCTCGATCCAAGGCATGACTGTATTCACAGCTGCCAATGCTGATTAGAATCCCCCCTGAAATACCGGTAATCTTGAGTCTGGGCCCCAGAGGAGAGAAGAAGAGCAATGTATCGTAAGCGCGGAGCCATTGTGCCCACACAAAGTGCTCTGGAGGGGCCTGGGCTGAGGGGATCAGGGCACGATCCGAGCCTGGGTGCACGCGAGTGGGAGGAGCCACCACCTCGAGGCAAAACGAGGGTGCTTCCAGGTGGAGGGCTCCTAGCGCTACCAATTGGAAGGCACTGTGACGCTCGTCCATCTTTTTCTCCTTACCAGACTTTCCGCGGTAGACGGAAGAGTGGTGGGAAAACACGGGAGGGGTAAAAGTCAAAGAGGACAACATCTGGGGGCGGGCACGGCACACACCCATAAAATTCTGTGAATGAGCAGTACCAACTCCAGGTTTTTGAGGTCAAGACACCCTCAATGGGTCCCCATTTTTTAGCGAGTCTACCTTCTCACCACCATGGTCACCAGCTGCCACTGCTCCTCCTCCTCCTCCTCCTCCTCCTCTTTCTCATCATTGCGACCACTTCCTTGGTCGACAAGCAAGTAGGCAGGGGCAGTCTGCTGCTCCTCCTCCTCCTCACCGCCACTGTTGTCTGTGCCAGAGCGAGAGGCGGGTGGACAAGGGGAGGAGCAAGTCCAGGGGGGCTCCTGTCATTGGGCCCCTGCTGGGGTGTGGGCCCTTGGCAGGTGCCCAACCATGCCTACCCTTGACGCCGGCCCTGTGAATGAGGCAGGGCAATGGTGCAATAAAAAACCTCTTCCGGAGGTACCCTTAGAGCAGTGTTCTCCAACCTTGGGTCCCCAGATGTTTTTGGCCTACAGCTCCCAGCATGCCCCAGCCAGCTAAGCTGGCTGGGGCATGCTGGGAGCTGTAGGCCAAAAACATCTGGGGACCCAAGGTTGGAGAACACTGCCTTAGAGACAAAGGCCAGTTCAGCCAAGAGGTGACGGATGACCCGAGAGCAGCCTTCCCCAGTCTGATGCCCTCCAGATGTTCTGGACTTAAACTCCCATCCGCCTCAGCTAGCATGGCCAACGGACAGGAATGCTGAGAGTTGTAATCCAACACATCTGCAGGGCACCAGGTTGGGGAAGGCTGGCCTAGAGACAACTGGGAAATGAAAGGCTGGGGATGGAGCTATGTGAAGATATCATATCAGTGGAGAGAGCATGCAGGAATACCCTTTCTTTACCTGAGCGACGCCCAATGTAGAAAGGGGAGAGGGTGCTGCCTTCTGCCCCCAGGATGCTGTATTCAATGTTGTTCCAAGGATAGTCCCGGTCAGTGCCATTGGCATTTCCAACGAAGTATCCAAAGCCAGCGTTCTCTGGGACGCTAAAGAGCCGTTGAGAGCATTCCGGGCGGTACTCATTCACTCGGCTTACCGTCACCATCACAGGCACGCTGGCTGCAAAACACACAGGAAGAAGTCCAAGGCGCTTGGGTGGCTAGAGCTTCCGCAGGCATTGGCTAGCTATTGGTTAGCAACTGAGCAGCCAATCTATATCATCACAAGTCACAGGCCAGACTCAAATTGTATACGACGACTGCTGCTATTAGGTCTGGCCTAATAATTACATATAAAGTGGGGCGGGGTGGAGGAGGAGCAAATCCAGGGGGCTCTTGTCATTGGGCCCCTGCTGGGGTGTGGGCCCTCGGCAGGTGCCTGACCATACCCACCCTTGACGCCAGCCCTGTGAACGAGGCAGGGCAATGTTGCAATAAAAGACAAAACTTTCAAGGCAAAAGGGACGTGTGGGTGAGGGGAGCTCTCCATTCCTGCAGCTGACCTCCCTGTAGCACAGGGGTGCAGAACCTCTTTCAGCCCGAGGGCCGAATTCCATCTCAGAGGAGACCTCGAGGACCACATTCCAGTGGGAGGGGGGAGGCCTGCCCTGAAGGCAAAAGGGGGAGGGCCAAAAAACTAATCATACCAGCATATTTCAGCAAGAAGCTCTTTCTGCCAGTAACTAAACCATCGGCATTTCAACCTTTTGGAATGTGGGGTGGGGACTGCACAAAAACTGGGAAACCACCATCAAACAGTCGGTGGTAGGGGGAAAGAGGTGAGGCCAGGGGAAGGGGACATGGATTCTGGGGAACCAGATTGGGACTCTTGGATCGGGACCCCAGAAGCATGGACTGGGGCCTTGGGCCTGAGGTCCTGCACCCCTGCTGTAGCACCTCCCCCAACTGGGGGGAAAGTGAAATTGGGAGAGAGGCTGCAAGGAAGTAAGCCATGTGGGGAGGAGTTCAACACACACACACACACACCACACACACATGCATCCCTTTTGCTAAAATAAAAAATAAATAATGGGCCACCTAACCACGGCTTGATATGTGATTGGGTGAACCCAAGTTTAAGGAACCGGGTAGCCACCATCACATGAAGTTTGAGTAAGTCTGCCTTTGGGAATGGGCCAGATTCTGGCACTGTATGGCTCACAACAGGCCAATCAAAGAGCTCACTGCTCTGCCACGATGCCCTTCAATCTGCCCAGTTGATGTACATATGTACATGTTTGCAATTATTAGTCATATTCCCCGTACATAAATCCACTGGGAACCAAGGTTTCCACAGTATGCATATTAGCAACACCAAATTCCTCTGCAGATTTATGTTAAATGGATCATAAAAATCAAGCAAATCCTCAGTACAATTCTCATGTTTGTATATTTTTATCATTCCCATTTTATTGGGCGTTTGACAGGGTTTGCCCTGAAGTCAGTTGTTGTTTGCAGTGTAAAGTATGTGTCCCTTTGAGGGTGGTCTAATCTGGGCTTTCTGTTTGATGATCTCCTGTTTATTTTTTGGCACAGATCACAGGCAGTTGTTGCTTGTCAATGGCAAATTTGCTTAGTAACTGTCTCCTTTCATGTACCAGTCTGTGGGGCATGTTCTAAGGTCAAATCAGCCTCAGCCAACAGCCTGCTCTTTGATTGCTTCGTTTGGTATACTAAACAGTCCTTAAAATGTTCTCTGTCAAGAACCATCAATGCTCTGGTAATTGATTCTGTAAAAAAATAATTCAGACATTTTCCCCCCTGTTTTCTTCTTGATGCTACTGATAAAAGCCCAATCATTTGGCAATCAGCCATGACTACATATAAGGGCAGGTGATTTGTAGAATTTCCACAGCCTCTTCAAATGTTTTCCTTATTGCTTAACAACAGGCATTTATGCTATGCAACAGTGGATGGTTGTTAGCTCCCTGAGCGAGCCACAAACCAACCAAAAGTAAGCAATTTGAAACTCTGTTGATTTCAGTTGAGGAGTTAAGCATGTGTTTAAAAATAACTTCCATTGAAATCAATTATAAAAGCACTGCTTTTTGGCTAGTTCGCACCCTTGATTTTCAGTAATAACCCATTCATGGCTCAGTACTGTTAATATTTCTAGAATAGCCTCCCCCAACTTGGTGCCATCCAGATGTGTTGGACTGCAACTCTCATAATTGGCCATGTTGGTTGGGAATGATGGGAGTTGCAGTCCAACACATCTGGAGGGTACCAGTTTGGGGACGGCTGCTCTAGAACAGGGGTGGGCAGAAAGTAGATCTCCAGATGTTTGGGACTTCAACTCCCAGAAGCCCCTGCCAGCATGGCCAATGGTCAGGAATGCCGGGAGTCCAAAACATCTGGAGATCTACTTTCTGCCACCCTTGCTCAAGAGCAGGGCTCTCCAACCTTGGGTCCCCAAATGTTGCTGGCCCACAGCTCCCAGCATACCCAACCAGCATGGCTAATGGCAAGGGATTCTGGGAGCTGTAATCCAGCAACATCTGTGGACCGAAGGTTGGAGCACCCAGCTCTAGAGGAACTAAGCTCCGCGTTGAGCAATTGCCTCATCGATTTGCAGCCAATTCATCTATTGATCATTCATTAGCCCAGCGTCCTCCAACCTTGGGTCCCCAGATGTTTTTGGCCTACAACTCCCAGCATGCCCCAGCCAGCGTAGCTGGGGACCCAAGGTTGGAGAACGCTGCATTAGCCAGTGTGCATGATCAGACAACGAAAATGTTCAACCTGGAAGAGGCCTCTTCTGATGTAACATTTTCCTCACTGGAATGCTTTTGGAATGAAACCCTTGGAGGCACATGAAAAATACAACAGAAGGGTTGGTCACTCTATCAGTACTTGCGATTCTATCTGTAGGGAGATGGGAAACTAACATCCACCACACCTTGTTGCCTCTTCAGGTTTGTGAAGAAGTGGAATGTGATTTGCAGGTTAGCACCACAATATACATTCCCTCTCTGTCCAACACACACTGAAGGGAAGAGATTGTTTGCAGACCTAGCCATTCCTAACTGATGGCCCCTATCAAGAGAGATGGTCCCAGTCCTACTCTACAGGTAGCAAAGTTGGGTGGTGGGGAAAAATGTTACCTGCTCTTAAGAACTGAACAAAAAGGTAGAATCAAGGCTGTGTATATTCTGTGACCTCACAACTGCACTGAACAAGCACAAAATCTGGGACTGAGCTCAGAATTCTGCATCCTTGGGCTCTCCATTTTCTTTCTTTCTTTTAGTTTCTTTCCTTTCTTTCTTTTAAAAACAAGGTTCTAGTCCTCCAGGCTCCTAAAAGATAGGCTTGAAAATGTCTGGTAAAACTCTCTGAAGCCAGAGTGGAACCTGAGTGGGATTTTCAGTGATGAGCAGGAGGTGGGGCTTTGCATAGCTTACAAAGGGAAGAGAATTCAGGTTTCTTGATGCAGAACTGGGCTTCACAAAAACCAAAAAGGAACTACTAAAGTGTGTGTGTGTGTGTGTGTGTGTGTACATAGATAGATAGATAGATAGATAGATAGAGCCATATTCTGCTATAAACCAAAAGCCAACTACTTATGAAACATATTTAAAACAGGCTCCTTAAAATACTGTGAATGCCTAATGTATTTTTGAGGACAATCCTCTTGATCGGGGCAAAAATAAACAAAGAGAAATAATCTCTAGCAATGTGGGGCCTAGAATTTCAACAACCTTGGTGCAGAATTTTAATTGAAAGAAGCAAAGAGTACACACTCCCCTGCCCAGGGCCGGCGCTACCGCTAGGCAGACCCAGGCGGCTGCCTAGGGCGCGTGGCGGAAGAGGGCGCAAACTCTGCGCCCCTTCCTCGCCTCCGGCGCGCTCCTGCCCTGCCTGCCGCCTCCGCCGCTCCTCCCCGCCCGCTTGCCGGCCGCTGCCGCCGCCGCAGCAACCACCCCCCGCCCGCGCGCGCGCCCGCCAGCCATCTACCTACCTTCGTCCCATCGCGTCGGAGGAGGAGGCGGCGGCAGCAGCAGCCAGCAGCGGTGGGCGGTGGGAAGGTAGGTGGTTGGCGGACGGGCGCGCGGTCGCGCGGTCGCGCACGCGCGCGGGGGGTGTTGCAGAGCAGGGCTGCTTTGCTCTGGAGGCCCCCCCCCACGGCACGAGGGGGGGCGCCTAATATAATTTGGCCTAGGGCGCCAAACAGCCCTGCACCGTTCCTGCCCCTGCCTATAATTTAGCTCAGTGTTCTCCAACCTTGGGTCCCCAGATGCATGCTGGGAGTTGTAGGCCAAAAACATCTGGGGACCCAAGGTTGGAGAACACTGATTTAGCTCCTATTCCCAGCATATGGTTGCCTCACACTTGCACTTCACTGGATCCTAGTACTAACTCAGACAACAGCCACAGATGTGCTAGATTGATTTACTTTTACCAACGGAGCTCCAATGGCTATTTTGTGCAGCTGGGAATCCTACCACTGGGGGAGATCACCTCTCCTCTCTGAATCCTGCCTTATCGCACAGCAAGCTGGTCCTTCGGAGACTCTGCCAAGATCCCAGTTGCCCATGACCTCCTATGTTCGGTGCTGAGGAAAGGCCAAGGCCAAATACTGCTTGTTGGACAGGGTGGGACTCACTGGTTTGCGGGGGACTTCCATGGTCCATCACCAGGATGGTAGCTCGGTACTGGAATTGAAGGCTGGCCATAGTCTGAGAGTCACAGTCCAAAGTGGTGTTCACCTGGTATGGCCCAAGCACAGAAAGTGAGTTTGAAATGTGAAACTGCACATGTTCAGAATAATTTTTCATTATGTTTGTTTGTTTTTATTGGGGTTGGTGAACAGAGGTTTAGTTTGGTTTTGCTCTAACCTATCAGGATTGCAGAAGCAGTTGTAAAGCATGGAACGGCAGTGGGGGTGGGGGCGAGTGGGAGGAGAGAAGAGAAATATAAGTTGTGTGCTTCACAACTGAAGTAATACTCATGGCCTTCTAAAGCCCACCCACCCCCATAGGACCTGTAAGGGTGCAATCCTATGCAGGCTTAGACAGAAAAGTCCTACAACTCCCAGCATGCTGACTGGCTGGGGCATGCTGGGAGTTATAGGCTGGCTAGGGCATGCTGGGAGTTGTAGGATTTTTTTTTCTGTCTAAACATGCATAGGATTGCACTCTAAGTCCGGGGTCTAAAATTACCTAGCTGCATCCCTGGGGAAGCTCCAGTGTTAATAGCTGGGAGACCCTCACTACACACAGGATCCCTCTGGGATCCAGTGACTGAGTGGGAATTCAGGGCTCCCCCAAGGCGCAGATTGTGCTGAACTCTGCAACACTGCCTGGATGGATCGATAGGTAGGAATTGTCCTGAGCCTCAAGCCTTGGCTGCCTGCCATTTCCCCTTCTCCCTAACTTAATAGATGGAAGACCATGACCCACCACCCCAAGGGCTCACCTTCAGATTTGAGTCCTCCATTCGGAAGCTATAGGGAGGACTCTGGTTGTCTATTTGGTAGCGAAGGCTACGATTGCCACCGGCTACACCGGCACAAGACAGCAGAGGCAGCAGGGTCGTCCCGTTGAAGGTTGTCTCTGGAATCTCAGTCCTGGGATGAAGCAGTAATCGCAGCCACAAAGGGGGGGAATACAGAAGGAGGATGCTCTGAATGGGGAAATGGATCCTCCCTCCCATCACCCACCCGGTTGCTCCTCAGGAGTGACTCTTATAGCACTGTGAGACTGTGAGTTTGTACCCAGGGATCCTCCTAACACCCTGAATACTGCTGTAACTACCAAATGACAGACACACACACACACACACACCTCTGCAGGTAGGGAGCTGTAAACTACTGGTTGATCCTGAACTATTTTTTCCCCCTTTTCTTTTTTAAGCTCATGCTGTTGCCAGCGTCTCTGTTGCCCTGTGGAGACTTACACAATTACAGCAGGGGTGCACAGGGGTCCTTGCAGGTTGTGCCGCTTTACAGTGATGTTGACCGTGATGGTGGCGGTATCCGTGGGATGCAGCACGTGGTAGGCCTGCACCGTCAGAAGGGTTTCGGCTAAGCCTGGATTGCGTTCCAGATCCAGGCCGTATGTGTTCTTGATTACGCCCGTGTCTGCAGGCAGGCAAGAGAGGCTGTGATCACTCAGCCCCCAGAGGGCAAGGGGGCAGAGATAGTTTGAAGACAGCGATTGCTGACCGCTCTAGAAGTCCCACTCCTTTCTGAGACTGCATCACCCCACCCCACTGGACTTCCCCTTACCTGGATCAATGGTGAAATAGGTTGTGTCTGGGGAGGTGATCTGGTAACGCACATTTTTCTCATTGGCTTGGACTTGTATAATTGGCTGGAGGGGGGCTGTATTTTCCAATACAGATTTTGCTACCGATGACTCCCTGAATCATGAAGAAAACAGCATGAAGTCCCTCCCTCTGAGCCAAGAGTCTGCCAAGCACCGTCGCCCACTTTGTCAACTCCCCGTTCCAGGTCACTGTACTGGGATAACGCAGGGGCATAAGCAGGTCAGCAAGGATGGACATCAGGAGTTATCTTGAGATACGGTTGCTTGAGTCTTGGCTGTTCAGTGCAACTCTTAGCAGTATGCATGGCCTGAAAAGAATGCCTCCAGGGGCCCTCCCAGCTCCATGCCTTCTTCAGAGAGTTGGAAGTTGGTGTGATGGCCCAATCTCCAGTATAACAGTGGCTGGCGGTGTTTCAGAGAGGACCACCCTCAGTCTGCAATCTGCACTGCTCAGCCTGTGTTTTCCTTCAAGGCCCACGAGGCAGAACAGACAGTAAGCCTGACCTGAGACAGACACTAGACAGGGCCCTGCACAGCCCCCTTATTGTAGGTGAATCATCTCTGACCATTTGATTTCAACTGTAAAGTCCAGATCTCTTGACGTGTCCCTACCCCAGGGACTGGTAGCCACTGGTGAGCAGCAGCCTATCTGGCACACGAGTTGAAGGGATGTCAGTAGAAAAAGTGACATTGCTGGGGTTCCCAGAGGCCTGCTTCTTGGTTCTGCCTTGGCTGCTCCAAGGGTTGTCAGTGCTAGGGCTTCCCCTCTCACCAGGGCATGGTACAAGTTAATTGGGGGGGGGGGATGGATGGGCTCCACATGCACTCTGAACTGGGGAACTCCTTTTGCCTTCAGCCCCACCCACCACCAGAATGTGGCCCCCGAGAGCTTCTCCAGAATGGAATTCAGCCCGTGGGCTGAAAGAGGTTCAGCACCCCTGTTGTATGGGATTCTGCAGCCTGCCCTTCCTATATTGTACTGCAGCCACCAGGTGGGTCAGAACATCTTGGGCCAGTCAGTCCCACCTGCTGGTGGCCCAGACTCCAGGTCTACAGAACAGGGAAATTGGAGCCCAAGAGCCGTTGGATCTCCCTCCACCCTCCCTTCGCCCAACTCACGTGAAGTTGACTCGGTTATGGTAAACAGGCAACACTTCAACTGACAGAGGGATGCGGCAGCTTCTCCCAGTGCTGTCCTTTACCACAATGTCCATTGAGAATATCTGCAGGGGAAATAACATACCGGTACTATGAATCTGCCAGCAGCCCAGATGGGGCTAGTCTCTGAAGCAGCTGCTCAGTACATTGCTGGGTCCAAGAGAAACCTCAATGGGGAAGAGTGAAGCTCCACAGAAGCTCCAGGAAAAAGGAAAAGGCAATTCCCTGAAATGGAGAGCATTCGGCAGATGTGGCTCAAAAGCCCCAAAGCCCTGAGCACAGGGGGGGGTGGGGGGGGTGTCACAAGACTTGTGGCAGAACAGTAGCTTCACATAGGCAAGCAGCAGTGCCTCCAGGGAACACTTCTGATAGGAGATGGAGGTGGGGAATGACATGCTTGGGAACGGAACCCCACTGGCTGCAATGGGATGGCAAGGATGCAGTGTTGGGCCTAGCGTTGGCCAAGCATATGTATGTGTAAGGCAAAAGGTGTACATACGTACCTTGCCAGCTTGCTCACGACTGAAACCTGCGGCAGGCGCCTGCACGATGCCACGTGAATTTATTGTGAAAGGCAGAGAATTATTCTGAATGGCGTACTGTGTGGGGCAGAAGGTAAAGTCGGCTGGGGTGGGGAGGTTATTAAAAAGACAACCCCATCCCCCAGTGCCTGTCTCCTCCCCCTGCCTGGGACACCGGTAGAAAATGCCGACTCCCAAATTCTCAAGCTACCTCCTGATGGCCAGTCACAGCACTGGAAAGTTCCTTTTCCCAGACATACCTTCCACATGTTGCCAATAACCCTTCCCCTATGGCAATAAATCCTTCCCCGAGCATATTCCTGTTTTCCCCTCACAACCATGGTTGCTTACGGTCAAGTTGCTTGTGCGTGGCCTCATCAGGACAGTGCTGTAGATAAAACCTCCAGGCGTAACATCTTCTGAAACTTGTACTGGGGCCCGTCCTGCAGCAACAAGAGAGACGGATGCAGCCAGACTCCAGTCCCGGAGCACCGGAGCCCTTTGCTGACCGAAAGCCCCGCTGGGTTAAGCGGCCCCCGAGTCTCTCCCCTCCAGCACAGGGGTGGGGAATCTGTGCCTCTCCACATGTTTTGACCTAGAACTCCCAGCATCCCTCACCGTTAGCCAGGGCTGATGGAAGTTGTAGGCCAAAACATCTAGAGCTGCTGGGAGTTGCAAGCCACAAGTGGCCCATTTCTGTCCCAACATGCCGAGCGGCTCGTAGCAATGCTATAGTCGTCATTCTAGTCTACCTGCCTATTCTTGCAAAAAGGAGGCCTTCCTGGCTGTGCCGTGGAGGATCTGCTCCAGGGTGGTGGAGAACTCACTGCCTCTCTATGCCTGGTGGCCATCTCCCACTACCGCCCGCCTCCACCTCCACCCCCACAGTCCTGTATACTCTCCTCACCTAGGCACTTGTATCTTAGGCTGGATGTGCCACTGCCATGACCCTAGCTGGATCTAGGCAATTGAGACAGGCCTACCTATGGCAGCAAGTCCGCGGCCGCACTCTAATCTGTCTGCTGCGGCGACTCGAATGAAGAGTTTAATCTCAGCCGATTCAGCTCCGCAACGTGCAATGTATGTCAAGGTGTACAGATTCACCTGCCTGGCATCCAGGGCAGCCCCGGGACTAAGGCTCACCTGGCAGCCAAAGGAAAGAACCTCAGCATAGGTCCCTAAGCAACCATCAAGAAGTACGGCCCATCATTCATTGCCTCCCCCTTCCACATCGCCCCCTTCCACCACCACCTCTGAACAGCCTTGGGAATGTCCATCCCACAAGGGACAATGGATGGAAGCATCGGGCAGGTTGGACTGGCTTAGTCTGTCGAGACCAGACTTCCCCAACCTGGTGCCCTCCAGATGTTGTGGGCAACGACTCTCAGCAACCCTGACCATTGATTGGCCATGCTGGCCAGAGCTGATGGAAGTCCAAAACATTTGGAGGGGACCTGGGAGGGCAAGGCTGAGTCTGGACCCCCTGGCCTCAGGCAGTAACCTCTGAGGAGACATACTGCAGTACACGTGGGTGGGATGAAACAGCGAACGGCGGCTGCTTTGTTGTATGGTCTAAAAATGAATCCCAGGAAGTTCTGGGTGTCCACACAAGGAGGAGATTCCAGCTGAAAAGAGGCTCTTGAATGCAAAGACAGAATGAGATTCAGTGATGTGACGTTAATGTAAAAATACTTTAAAGGGAAATAAATGATCAGGGGGATCCTCTGTCATTAGTTGTAAATCTGAGCTTCTTCCCAAGAGATAAAGTATATCGTACAACAAAAAATATTTCAGCACAGTGTAAAATTCTACTCACGAGTCCCGGCCCAACATTCCCCCTGAAGTGTCTAAACAGGAAGCCACGGAGAGGAAGCATCCCTGTTCTCTTGTGAGTCTCCATAGCTAGAAAGGCTTTCCTCTTGAGGTTGCTCAGAGACATTATACCGACACTGCACAAACCCACAGCCCCTTGTACCTGGTAGGTGCCATTGGATAAGATGTTTAGGGGATTGAAAAAAGACGTTGCGGGACTGATGTTCGGCAGAAGGGTGACATTGGGCGTATCGCTGGTGTTCGTACATCCGACGGTAAAGCTGGCCACAGTGGTGCCGGGTGCCACACTCTCTTCCAACACCACGGTGGCTGGGATGCCAGGGAGCTCTGCAGAGACACATCAGTGAGAGTGTGTTGGTGCCAGCGACTACGGGAAAAACCCTTTTTGATATGAAATCCTCCTTCCCCATGAGGGCAAGCCCAGCTGGAATACAATGCCGATTAAAGCCTTCTTAGACCAGGTTTGCACGACACGGGGGTGGTTAACAAGCCACAGCGGCTTGCTAACCACCCCAACACATGCAGGTCATGTGCTGTTGTGGTGTCCCAACCCAGCAAGGGCAGGTGGCTGAGTTGGTTAACAAACCACCCAGAACCCATGGTCTGTTGTAGGGTTGCTGGGTGGTTTTGTCTAACCACCCCAGCTGGCCACCCTCGATGGAGTCGGATGTCACAACAACCCGCGCCCAGCGAGGGTAATTAGGGAAATCAGCCATCACACGAGGCGGTTGCAACAAGCCACAGTGGCTTGTTTCAGCTGTAGCGACTGTGTGAACTGGGCCTTAGACTCCTTCCTGCCCAGGAGGATCCAATGGTCAGCCTGCGTGGGCGGAGTTAATCCATGGTCTGAAAGTACTCTCCAGAGAAGACGGCCACCTGCAGTTCAATGGTTTACCACACAGGGGGGTGACACACAGATCCAGCAGATCCTCACAGTGTATCTGTGGCAGGGGAACTCGAGGGCTCATCCTGTTTCATTTTCGGCTTGACACACACAGTCGTAGGATTGCATTAAATAACTGGGTTGTGCTATGTGGTAGTTGAGTATCTCAATAAGTAGTGGTGCAGCTATGTAATTTTGGAGCCTGGTCTTATAGGGGAGGGAGGCCATTTAGATGGCCATTTGTATTACTTTATTAAGTAATACAAATGGCCGTCTAACATTTCTGTTCTCTACACACACACACACACACACACACACACACACACCCTCCATTCCATGCTTTACAACTGCTTCTACAATCCTGATATAACAACAAAACTGTTTGCCAACCCTGGCAATAAATAAATAAATAAATAAATACTCTGAGCATGTGCCGTTTTGCGTGATAAACTCACTTAAATCATAGCACCAATGTGGCTACAGGAATAAAATGGTGTTTGTTTGCTTCCGCTGCCTTCATCACCTGCCGCTCTCTGGGTGCTCATTGGGGGAGGGGGGCACTGGGCTGGGCTGGGCTGGGCTGGGCTGGGCTGGGCTAGGCCGGGCAGCTGCAGGGCCCTGGACTTTGGCCCCAAGGTCTAGGCCTAGCTGCACCAATGTCAATAAACAAGGAAGCTGAGACTAGGAAAGGGGAGCAGTGCCAAACTGGGTCGTCGACAAAGAGAATGCATGCTGTGTGGAGGAGGCTGTGTTCCCGCCACTATTATTTTCTCCACTGCATCATATGTGAATGCAATGAGAGGGATGGTCTCCAGACAGTAAACCCACATGCCTGCCTCCTGCCCCAAACCACGGTTGTCCCAGTTGGGGGTAAGGGGCGATTACATGTCCCCCTCTTGGGCTTTCTCACTTACAGCCCTTCACCCTCTGTTTCCTTGTGAAAGGGAGCACATTTGGAAAAACCACATTGGGGATGCAGACATCCCCTTGCCCCAGACTCTGTTATCCCAAGGGTCTGGAGCATGGGGAAAATCACTCGCCGAGATTTGCCCCTGGAGCCTTTAATCTCCTG
The DNA here is from genome assembly GCA_021292165.1 of Shinisaurus crocodilurus. Taxonomy (NCBI): domain Eukaryota; kingdom Metazoa; phylum Chordata; class Lepidosauria; order Squamata; family Shinisauridae; genus Shinisaurus; species Shinisaurus crocodilurus. The sequence goes on from CM037881.1 coordinate 118,983,490, forward strand.
AATTCTGCCACTAGTGAAGGGGGATCTTCATATGTGGGGAAAGAACAGGGGGAAGCAGATCAGTTGGTGATAGCTAGAGAAGCTGAGACAGAATAGAGAAGAGTTGAAATGTTAGACTGGTTCTCTTGTATTCTCTTTTGTAACAATTCCACAAACAACCATGAAAAAAGTACAGTAGTTGAGAACTTTATCAGAGCCAAGGCAAAGCTTCTCCTGGTTCCTGCCTGGGCATAACTGCAACTAAGAAACAGACAAGGAAGTGAAATTAAACTAAAGCACCTGCTTTCCCCTTTGGCAGTCATGTCAGCATAACTAAGGGTGCAATCTTATGCATGTTTAGACAGAAAAAAGTCCTACAATTCCCAGCATGCCCCAGCCAGCCATGCTGGCTGGGGAACTCTGGGAACTGTAGGACTTTTTTCTGTCTAAACATGCATAGGATTGCGCCCTAAACTGTATAGTTCAGACTTCCCTAGCCTGGTGCCCTCCAGATGCGTTGGACTGCAACTCTCAGAATCCCCAGTCAGCTAGCTGGGGATTCTGGGAGTTGTAGTCCAACACATCTGAAGGTTACCAGGTTGGGGAAGTCTGGTACTACACTTGATCTTAGCCACTGGTACTACACTTGATCATACTAATCTGGTATGATTAGTAAACTTCCCAAAATTTCTAAATGCCAACAACATATATTCCTGATAATGGACAATCTATTACATTTGTTATTTCTTTGGTGTTTTAACCTGATTGTTTTAACTATGCTGCTGCTATTTGTGTTTTATCATTTGTTTTGTGGTTGTTTTTTTATAATTTTTAATTTGACTGTCAGCTGCCCTGAGAGCTAAGGTGATTGGGTGGAGTAATATTTGCTTAATAAACAAGCAAATAAACGAAGATGAGAAGCTGAGGAAAGATCCCCAAGCAGTAGAGGAAGAGAGAAGAAAGCAGATTAACAAGACATGGGGAAGGAAGGGAAGCATAGACACAAGCCACAGGAACAGATACTGGCAGAACTGATACTAAAATTCAGCAAGGATCTGTTAACTGACACCATGCCATGCCATCGACAGTGGTTTGAGACTGGGTTATCTATGTTTCGTTATTGTTGTTTGCTAATTGCTATTCACTGCCAATTGGTTTTGTTACCCATTTTAAATGCATTGGAGAAATATTTTTCATATGCGTTCGACTCCAGGTTGCAACCTGCCTCTTCTCATCCCTAGTAAAGATCTGGGTGCAGTACAGCGGCCCCAAGTGAAAGGCTTCCTAGGATACAAAAGTATTGTTTTTGCAGAGCAGTGGGTGCCTTGCAAAGCTCTGGCCATTGGCAGCCTCCACTGTGTATTATCACAGAGCTGTAGGCACACAGGCACCTGGACGCCCATCCGGAGGCATATGTGCTCACATACACATGCTTGGCTATAACCCCTGTTTGTCTACATTAAGGACAGCCAGCTTTGTTTTCACAGCTGTTGTGGCATCAAAGCCTGTTCTTGTACTGCAGATAGGTGATTTTTCTTTCCCCTCCACTAATGACAGGTCTGTAAGTCTGCAGAGGTCTCCTTACCTATATCTCCGATGGCTGGATCTGGGGGAGAGGGGAACACAAGAGGATAGATGGTTATGGTCTACCCACCATTGGTACAATTAATAAGCAAACATTCTTCCAGCAGACATACACCGAAGCCAGAAGGAAAGGTAGGCCGAGGTTCCCAGACTGTTTAATGCTTACAATTAATGTTTACAATCACATGTTTTGTCCTATTGCCACTGAGAGAACCCAGGGAGCCACCTTCAAGGAATGGGGCTGGAAGAAGACCTTTATAGCACCTGGGGTTATCTATTCTTGAAATAAATAAAAAGTCTGATATCTGGGAGCAAAGTCCTCTGGGTCAGGGAATGAAGTCCAGGGAGTGGAGCTTGGGATGGACAAATCTGTCACTTTCCCCCCATCATTCAGGTTTTTTTAAATCCCAAATTATTTCCGTCTGGAATATGAAGACATTTGGTAAATTCTTATTAAAAATGAACTGAAATGAAATTCTCATCTGTACCAGCCAAAGTCAGCAGGTAACAGCTATTCCCAGCACAGGGAAGACCATGTTGTATCTGCCTGCCATATCGCTATTAAAGATGAAGGGGCTGTCAGGAAAAAATGAGATGGCATGGCAACCCTAATTCAGCATCACTGACATGGTTGAATACACAGGGATTCAAACCCAGGCGAAAGCACTCAAAGCCCTGGACATGAATGGACAAATCTGTAAATTGTGGTTTCTCCCACATTCAGATTTTTTCAATCTCAAGTTCTTTGCATGCCGAATATGAAGAAATGTGCATATTTTGGTAAATTCTTATCAAAAATGAACTGAAACAACCTTCTCACCCATCCCTAGTGGAGCCACATTGTATTCTAATGGGTCTGGGGACACATTGTCTTTCCAAAAGCTTTGAGTGATCTGAGGAAAAGCAAAACACAGGCCTGTGGCTTACGCTGGCTCAGCTTGTCTGAGCGTGGAAAGCTAAGCAGGGTCAAGCCTGGTTATTACTTGGATGGGAGACCCCTCCTCTGGTTTCCTGCATTGATCTATGATCTATGAAATCCTGTCTGTATATTAAACACCTGCCTCCCCCTTTTATCCTCACAGCAACTCTGTCAAGCATGTTAGGCTGAAGGTCAAGATATGATGCGTACCATACGCGCACCTGTACGTTTTCCCTCAGAGGGAAGGGAAAACAGCAGTTCAGGAGAGTAATTCAGTTTTTTTAAAATGGCATGTTGAGGGGAGAAATAAATAAAGAAACCTCCCCCAGTGCCATGCCAGTAACCTGAATCTCCCCCCCCAGCCCATAGCTGCTATTATTTTAAATAATCTTGACCATGGATCTCTCAGGTCACGTCTGGTTTGGCCCTGACTGGCCAAAGGTCACCCAGTGTGCTTTGTGTCCAAGCTATGACTTGAACTCAGCTGGGACACCAGTTCCCCTTCTCCTGGTTCCCATGCCCTAACCCAGTGTTCTCCAACCTTGGGTCCCCAGATATTTTTGACCTACAACTCCCAGCATGCCCCAGCCAGCGTAGCTGGCTGGGGCATGCTGGGAGTTGTAGGCCAAAAACATCTGGGGACCCAAGGTTGGAGAACACTGCTAACAGAACAATCTAACTGGGTGGGTGGCAGCCTGGCAGGTGAATCCTCCATTGAATGGATATGAGGCATAGTCTTCACACAAGACACTGGGGCTGCCCCCACACACACACACACAGACACAGCTCTTACCTATAGCACAGGTAGTGAGGAGCAGCAAGAGGAGCAAGGACCACCCCGATCCCATCATGCAAGGACGCTGCAGCTGCAGCCAGAGCCCTGTGCCTTTGTCTCTTTACGTTGCCAGTCTGGGTTGCTAATGACACTGGGCAGAGCAGGGCAGGGCAAGGAAAGGCAAGCCTTGGTTATGAGAGCTGCCCGGCCCTTCTCAGCACATTGGGTTGGATCCAGACTTAGCCCTGCTTAGAGTACCCCCACTGAAATCAACAGGACAAGTTACTCATGATGACTAACTAAAGTCCTTTTGATTTCAGCGGGCCTTCTCTAAACATGACTACGCCTGGATCCAAGTCCAACCCATGGTGAGAAATATAAAACACCTCCAGGCTGGCCATGTCTCCTCTTTTACAGAGGGCAATCCTCTCTTGAAGGGCTGTCCTCTCCAATTCCGGTTTAACTATACAGATCTGTAAGAACTGTTGCCCATCAAGAGTCAGCACCTGGACAGCAGACCGAAGAGGCAGGCCCACAGGTCACCTGGTCACAGTCTTCTGCACTATGGTGAGATTTGTTGTATTTCTATTTAAATTACAATGATTATTTCCAAATTTGCATATATATATATATATATATATATATATATATATATTGGCACATGCAAATTGGCATCCTCTTTCCTCCTCTTTTTTGGTAATACATTTCCTCTTTTTAGGCAATGTTCCAAAGCTGGTGGATTGCACCCCACAGAACCAGACAGACTCTGCTTTCTAAACAAAACCTCCAGGTGTTAAGGCTTTACAGAGGTCTTGCAGGCTGTGTGGCCCCTCTCTCCTCAGGCCAGAAGCTGTGGGTGTTGCCCTGACGACTTCCTGGCTCCTCCTAGGAAGTACAACCCATCCAGGCCGAATCCAGCAGTTCTTTCATATTGCTACAGGCAGTTCGTAAGTGCTCATCGTACTCCAAGCTGCCTCTCAGCTGGAACTCATCTGTGTTTTGAATTGACTTCTGTCTCAAGCCGGGGAGTTCGAAGGCACGTCCAGGTGACCAGTGAGACGTTCCAGCCACACGTGGTAGAGGTTGCTTCCACATTAGCTTTAGTCCCTTGCACAAATAATGAACTGGGGTGGGAGCTGTAGATTGGCTGGAGGGAAGGGGTCAGCCATGCCATTTTTATTTTTTTTTGTCCCTTCTAGGCTGTGATCACATTGCACACTTGGCAGAGAGTAGGAGAACCACTGAACGCCACAGGACAAACTTCCCAGGAATCGTTCATGGCAGTGAGCTGTACAAAAAACACATTGTGGTGGAAATGTGTTCGAGCACCAGAGGAGGCAGGGGCAGGCAGCAAGTTTTAAAAGGACTAAATAAAATAAAAACAAGATAAAACCCCACTGTTCATGATATGGATGAAGCAGTGTGGGAGGGAGTCTCTTTGGAGACTGTGCCTCCCCTGAAAGGCAAACTGCACATTATACACAAATGCTTATAAGGCACCCTTGATGTTTGTTTGTTTGTATATTTAGAAGCTGCAATTTAAGGAGAAAAGGGTGGAAGAGCTGCACAACGCGTTCTCATTGGTAGCTCTAGGAGCCCTCGGTCTGGGATGTCCACGTTATTTGGGCACCTGCGTCAGAAAACCCCACGTGCGCCTCTCCCTGGGCATAAAAATGCTACAGTAATAAATGAAACAGCTAACAATTTGCTGCCCTTTCGAGGTGAGTTGAATACACATCCTTGAATGGGGGTGGCGGGGCTGCGGGTGCTGGCGGGGAGCTTGACCTGGCCGGCTTTGCTGCGCCTCCGCTTCTGCCCTGCCACTCGGCCATTCCCACGCCATGGCCGCAAGGGCGCGCTCTTGTGTCACTCGCGCCGGCCGCCGGCGAGGCAAGCAGGCCCGTCCGTTCTGCGCTCTCGCGGAAAGGCCTCCCGTCCTTTCATTCATGCCCTGGCCTCAGTCCGTGAGCGGACCAGCCGTCCTCCAGTCCAGTCCAGTCCGCCGCGGTGGGCCAGTGCCCAGACGCGTGGGGCTCTTGGGAGGAGCCCCAGGGGCGACACGGAGCAACCCAGCTGTGGCAGAGGCTGCCTGCACAGCCTGCTGCCTCCTCCCAATACATCGCACTTCGCGCAAGAGAATCATAAGCCAGGGTCGAGAATATAGAAAGTGTTAAAGCCACTGTAATTAATAGAGTTTTCGGCGCTGCCTTTATCTCTCACCACCTCGACAAACTTAAAGAGCTCGCTCGCTGGATGCTATCGGTACATGCAGCGTCTCCAGTTGGTTGCTAGATGGCGTTGTTCTGCCTGTGAAACTAGAACAGGAATTGGGGACGAGCGGCCCTCGAGATGTTGTTGGAGTCCTCGTCTCCCATCGGCCCTAGCCAGCACAGATAGGGGGGGATGATGGGAGTTGCAATCCAGCAACATCTCCATCCCTGGACTAGAAGGCAGCTAGTACTAGTTACCCGTCCCTCCTATAGTACACCGGAGCATTCTGAAGGGATACCGTCTCCCCTCTGAGGGACGGAGAGCATAGAAGGAATCTAAAGGCAGATTAGGGTGGACAGGCGCTTCAGACAAGAGCAGCCAGAAGGAATCGTGCAGCTCTTCCTGCCTTTTTCTCCTTAACAGATTATTTTATTTTATTTTATTGGCGGTAAGAGAAAAGATGGAAGAAGAGGTGGGAAAACACAGTGGAAGACGACAACCACCACCCACCCCCTGTAAATTTCCATGAATGAGGCAGGGCGAACGAAGGCGCCATGAAAGCCTCGTCTGGCAGCCCCCTCCCTGAGAACGGAGGCAGGGGAGCCTTGAGGGTCTGCCCTGGATGCAGTGAAGACCTGGAGGAGGGTGCCAGGAGAGCCGAGGACACTGAGGAGTTTTGGTGTCTGCATATTTGGGCATAAACTCTGCTTCCTTTTATGGCTTGAATTATCCAGCCTCTTATTGTTGTATGCACATTCAGGATCCGAGAGGGGATTATTCTGTGAGCCAGACAGTCTAAACTAAGTATGATTTGATCTCATTTTAAAGAACAACTACATAGCTTTGGGGAGCATCTTCTGACTTTTTGAGACTTTTTTACTTGTACACTGGGGAGGGGTTGTTGTTGCTGTTATTATTATTATCCCCCCCCCCGTTTTGCTCTTGAGTTTGGTGACTTTTGTACTAAATGTAATTAGAGAGAGTAGCAAGCCTGTTATGCATTTCAAAGCATCACAGTAGTAGCACATGCACGCTCACCTTGAGTAACTGGGGCCACGGTCAACAGGAGGCACCATTAAAGTTCAGTGTTTGGAATCCCAGGACTTCAGTGGAGGGAGAAAAGGGAGCCCTATAAGCATTAGGCTGTGGTGAAAGTGGACAGAAACTGGGATACCAAACAACAACAACAACAACAACAACAAACCCAACCCCATTAGGGAGTGAGCTCTAGAAAAAACATTTCATCCACATTCATCACTGAGTTTAGACATTCAGGGAGTTCTGGGGGGGGACGGGACACGGACCACAACATGTTTCTTTTAACCCACTCTCCATCACTCCTTGTAGAGAAGGATTGAGAGGTACCAGCAGAGGTGAGATAGCACAAGTATGGAAGGGCATTACAATGGAATACACGTAGGGGTGGGGAAACTCTTTCAGTCGAGGGCCAATATCCCAAACCTCCCCTGCCCCTCCACACAAATCGTAGCTTAAAGCTTTTACTGCCAGTGACTAAGCTTTAGGGGAGACATTTCAACCTTTTAGAAAGGGGAAGAAATTGTACAAAAGCCAGGAAACCCACCAATCGTTTGGGGAAAAGGGGGTGTGGGAGTGGCCTTCTGGGGAATCCCGGAGGGCCAGATATGGCCCCCGGGCCTGAGGTTCCCCACCCCTGGGATACAAGGAGGCATCCTGAGAGAACATAAGAAGAGCCCTGCTGGATCAGACCAAAGGCCTATCTAGTCCAGCATTCTGTTGCCACAATGGTCAACCAGGTCCCTCAATGGGAAGCCCACAAGCGGGACAAGAGCACCCTCCTGAACATGGAGGTAGCATGTACGAATTGTGACCCACAGCCCTTGATAACATTATCCTCCTTGGATTTGACATGACATGACATGAATTTGACATGAACACAATTATAGCACCCTCCCACTCATGTTCCCCAGCAACAGATATTGAATGGCATACTGCCTTGGATACTGGAGGCAATATATAGCCTGTGTGGTGTAATAGTTATCGGGTGTTGGACTGGGACTAGGGAGATCCGGATCCTACACTCCACTTGGCCCTGAAGCTCATTGGGTGAACTTTGGGCCAATCACTGACTCTCAGCCTAACCTACTTCACAGGGTGGCTGTTGTGATAAAATGGAGAGGAGGAGGACTGTGTAAGCTGGCTGCCTTGGGCTCCTTGCAAGAAGAAATAAGCCAGGATATAATAAATGTAACGCTAAATAAAAATCATGACTAGTAGCTATGGATAGCCTTATCTTCTATGAACAGCCTTATCCTCCATCATAAGATGGGTGAGGAGAGGAGACTGCAATAATAGTAGGATAGAATATGAAAGCCAGACTTGAAATAGTGAGGAGGTAAGAGAGCAGAAGCTCGCATCTGAAGGGTGCTGCTGGCAAACTACTGGGGGGGGGGGGGCTGAGCTGCAGATCTGCTTGAAGGGTCTGCAAGTTGGGTCATGTGGTTTCCCCCCCCCTCCCCCAGCTTCTGTGTTCCTTAAGGATTTATTTGTCCTCCACACACGTGAAGTTGCAGCAGAAAGAGGAAGTTCTCATGGCCTTGGCTGGAGGCCCCATGTGGGGGGTTGGGGTGGAGGGGAGCCTGCCGTTTGAGAGGATTTTGTACAGGAAGAGAACTGCCAAGGAGTGGGGGGTGGAAAGGCTGCGTGCGTATCCGTTTCTGCAGCGATGGAAGGGCTCAGCAGCTCACGAGATACATATACTTACCACAGCCTGTCCAAAGTCTGGGAGGAAGACCTGGCTTAGCAAGTCGGGAAACTCTGGAGAGCAAAAACAGAATCCAACCCACCCCCACCCTGCAGAGAAGATGGAGAAAAGATTTGCCTGAATAAATGGAAGCCAGAGAGGCTGCAAGGCTTTAGGAGGGGTCCTTAGCAATAGCATATACCTCCCTGCCATATCCCAGGAACACCTTGGGCAGCTCCTCATGTCACATGGCAAACACGACTGCTACACGAAGACCCGTGTTTCCCCAGCAAATATTCAAAGAGTGGACAAGATAGATGCATCTTTAAACACCCATGTATGTGCATCTGGAAACCCTGCTTGGGCCAGGCTTCCCAGATGTGTATACTCAGGTGTTGAAAGAAGTGTATAAGTCCTCCACCTCCACATGTATGATATTGCTACAGGGAACACTGATGAGGTGCACACAGGCAGCAATAGCGTTTGCCAAATGAAGTGTGGAACTGCCTTTTGACTTACCGTAGTTGGTGAAGCTTTCTTTGGTGACATACGCCTTTCTGATGTGCCTACATATCTATTGTCTCTGTAACATTTCTTTTAATGTACAGTATTTTGCTTTGTGAGGGCATAGCTCCAAAAAGCAGTTTATCAATACTTTGAAATGAAACAAACAAACAAACGTGGTGATTTTCTAAGTTGGTCCACACACTCAGTAGAGAGAGAGAGAGAGAGAATTCCTGGAATCCAATCCTCACATTACCTAAGTGTGTTATTTTTAGGGTTACCTAGGAAGAAAACTGCCCAGGCCTGCTCTTGTGCCTTTGTGCAGACATCAGCTGCTTCCCAGCATGCATATATACACTATCACTTGCTAATGTCTGCACATCCAGCTGCTGTTGAAGGCACAATTACAGATGCCATTTGAAAAGTTGGTGACTCTACATTATATCCCCCCCCCCCCCAGGCCATGTTTGAAGTAATCTTCATTACAGCTGTAGAGTTCAAGGGTTTGCTTGCAAACCTGCTGACCAAATAATTCTTGCCTGAAGATATTGGCCAAGGCAACAGCTCTGTGTCCAAATACTCCATTCTGCAATAAAGTGCTTAAGGGAAGAATCCTATGCATGTTTAGACAGAAAAAAGGCCTACAGCTCCCAGCATACTGGCTGGGGTATGCTGGGAGTTGTAGGCATTTTTTCTGTCTAAACATGCATAGGATTGTGCCTTAAGTACAAAATCTTGTAAGACAGAGGTGGGCAGCATGCTGCCCATGGAGCAGCATGAACCCCCCCCCCCTGCCGCCATTTGTGTGGCCCTCATTGTGTTCACCTGCTGCCACCACCAAAACTGCACCAAACAGCAAAAATTGCTGGAATTTTGCAGGGAAACAAGATGCATGGGGAGCATGTTATCTTGACTGCAAGCAGCATCACGCTCCTGGAAGCCCGATATTGCTTGGAAAAAAGGTGTGCACTCCCCACATGCCTTATTTCCATGAAAAAAAGGCACCAATTTTGCCCGCCACAGCGAAAAAAGCAATGGCAGGGGGTGGGGTGTGCCCCCCAGGGGTGTCTGGAGAGGCAATGTGCCCCCCTGTGACCCCTGGAAGTTGCCCCCCCCCCGTGATGTAAGGTCTCTGTGAGACACACTGAGTGTTAAATGGTCAAGTAGGCACCAGCGTGATATCTGGAATCAGGATTTGAGAGACTGAATTCAAGGGCTGGAAGCCTCCTGCCCATTATCCAGGCAAACAATCGCAGTGCAGAATATGAGGTTTAGCCTGTCCCAAAATAGTCCCATTAGGGAAAGCCAAACAATCCGTTCTATAGTCAAAAGTGGGCAAGTTCTTACCCACAATGCCGTTCACGCCCTTCTCCCACGCACCCCACCCCACTCACAGATTTGTGAGGGAAAGGCCTGACTTCCTGCTATAGAAATAAATGGCCTAAGCCCAGTTGCCCTCAGTCTCCCAGTGGGTGTGTACGAGGGAGCTGCTGCAGCTTGCACCACCTGACAGCCTGAGCCCTCAGGAATGAGTAGGCTGAAAGGAGAAGGAAGAGCCTGCAGACTGGGTGGGGTTGCCCTCCGTGCTGCAAGGAGCCGTTCGAGAGTCCAACTTGTGCCAGCTGGATTTGGAGAAGTGATAGGCTGACCCAAAACCCAACCACCACCCATCTTTGACTGCACAAAGAGAGCATTTGGCCAGGGTTGTGAATGCGAGCTCAGAAGAGGGACCAGCAGTGGAGGTGGGAGCCGATTGCAAGGCTGCCACCCCACAGTGGGTTAAGGGAGCCAAGAGAAGCTCGGCTGGTGGGAACAGGGCCTTCTCTGTGGCGGCACCCCACCTGTCAAACTCTCTGCCGAAGGATGTTAGACTGGCCCACTCTTTGCTCCCTTTTAGGTGGGCTGTTAAAACTTGTTTGCTCCACATGGCTTTTTCAGTATTTTAAATGTATTAGTCCCGCACTCTGTTTTAAAGTGTTTCTCCTGCTCTTAAGTCTGCTGTTTCGTGATGTTTTAAAGTTTTAACATTGTTTTTAAGTTTTAATTGTAAGTTGCCTTGGGGCCCCTATTTGGGCTGGGCTGAAAGTCGACTCACAAATAAATAAATAAATAAATAAATGGTACTGCCCAGCGGTCTTCCTTGCTCAGATCAGATGCTGTTGTCTCAGCTATGCTCCTAGTGCTATCAGGCAAGTACCCCTGACACCTTAGCCACGGTGAAGCCCACTGACGGCAGATCATCTTTAAGTCAAAAATATGTGCAGTGGCTGGAAATTGCCTTGGTTTTACTGCTGAGGGTGAGGTCAGTCAAGAGAGGGACTGCGTATGTAGGAACACACACTCAGGAGCTCTTTGTAACATTTAATCCACACAGGCTGACTTCTTAACAGAGCCGGTTGCCGGTGTGCCTCCAATTGAGCAAACAGTCAAGTACACAAAAATAAGAACAGCCCTGCTGGATCAGGCCAAGGGTTCATCTAACCCCAGGTCCAGCATCCTGCTCCCAACAGTGATCAGACAGATGCCTCCAGGAAGTCCCACAAGCAGGGGGGCATCCAAAGAGAGAGGTCCTAGCACAAACAAAAGGCACTGCACAGCTATTCCATCTTTTTCTCCTTAACAGATTTTCTGCAGTAAGGAAGAGGCTTACTGGGAAAATATGAGAGGGTTACAAGGGGAAGGCGATGTCATCTGGACCCCACATAAAATTCTGTGAATCAGGCAGGGCAGTGACACCATCAAAGCCTCATCTGAAAGCTCTCCAGGACATAAAGGCAACAGCCCGCCCACCCCTCCATCCCTGCCACACACACACACACACACACACGCACAATATTGTATGTCCTCAACAACTGGGAATCAGAGGTATTCTGTCATGGCAAATATAAACATGACTTGGAAGGAATTAAAGTGGGAACCTCTATTCTGAGCCCTCCTTCATAGATTAATTTAGCCATATTCATCTTGTTGTGCGCCACAAGCAAACCACAGGAGCAAGCAAAGTAGAATGTGCCCAGCCCCAGAGGTATCTATGGGATCAGGAATGAGCTTAATAAAACATGCCCACATGACTCAAGAAAGCAAGCCATGCCACATGCTATAGGAACAATATATAGTATACATGTATTGCCATGTTTGCTTCAAAAGATGAACAATGGACGAGGGCCCTGTGCAGAATTATATTATCTATCTGTTATATTATCTATCTCAGCCTGCCCCAACCTGGCACCCTCCAGATGTGTTGGTCTACAATTCCCAGCATCCCCCCAGCCAGCATGGCTGGCTGGGGGATGCTAAGAATTGCAGTCCAGCATATTTGGAGGGTGCCAGGCTGAGGAAGGCTGATCTGTCTCTACACACATACATATACATACGTAGAAGCAAGGACCCTTTCTCTGCCATTCAGTGCATAGTCATTGTGTTCCTCGGTCTAGACATGTTACAGCGGGTATTTTTCACTTCCTCACAACTGGGGATATTGCCATCGCTCTCCTGACATGAGGCGAGGGATGGTTTTTTTAAAAAAGGGGCCCACTAGAAGTAGCATGATAAACCCATTTTCCACACGGTGGCAAATTATATTGAAGAAGGGCCCCACTTTTGACTGGGATCCTACCCTGTGGCAATCCTACAGTGTAATCCTACGCACATGTCTACCCAGAAGTAAGCCCTACTGAGTTCATGATTATTAACGTCTTCCTGAGAGCAAAAGGCACGAAACAATTAGTGGTGTCTTTGTGATTTGTGATGTCTTTTGTTGGACCAGCGTCTGTCAAATCTGAGAAAATGGACCTTGCAGATGACAAAGGATCCCCCCCCACACACACACACACAGAACTCTCAAATGAATGCCTTCTGATAGTATGAGTTTTACACATTTCTTTTAAAATAAAGTTTATGGTAATATTTTTCTTATATCCAAGCTGCTGCCCTTCTAAATATTTGCATAATACTGGCAATGCAAAACAGCAGCTCTGTCCATGGTTTCACTTAGCCTCTGGTAACTGAGGTCAAGCTTTAATCCTATTCAAATAACCAGGTTGGGGCTGGGAAATTCCTAGCCTAAGTGGTCAAGATTATAAGGAGGAACATACGGGTGAATGAGTAAGTGGCTGCTACTGGATAGGTAGAACAATCTAGGTGTATGGGAAAGAAAGACTCTGAAACCAAAGGGAATTACCTCAAGGGATCCTGATGGGAAACAAGGATACAGTCTGGCCTGTCTGATGACATCAGAGTACTCCAGCTGTAAGTCTAGAGAAAATTACTCAGCTTGCCCTCTGCCTCTGGCATATGATGGCAACTATGCAGCAACCGGCTGCTGCTGCTGCTGGATTCTTCTGCTGGATATTTACTTATACATATACACATGCACACCTACAGCACCAGCACCATAAGTATTCATGGTACTTTGCAGAGTTCATAAGTAAAAACAGGTCCCTGCCCACTAGGAGCTTACAATCTAAAATAGACAATGGGGGAGACAACAAAGGTTGGAAAGAAGGAGAAAAGAATAGCAAAGGGTCAATGTGAACAAATACAGTCATGCCTGCTATCATTGGGAATGAAGATTACGGGGTAAAGCCAAAGTCTTCACCAAAAAGGAGGGATCTGAGGAGAGATGTGAAGGGAGAGAGACAGCGAGAGGTGGTGGTGGTGGTGGTATGCACATGTTCAAGGAGGGAGTTCCACGGATAGAGGGTAGCAAGGAAGAATGGGGTGGAGGAGTCATGTTAAAGAGCAAGAGACCTTCCGGATGGGGATGGTGAAGGTGGAAAGGCAAAGGGCAGGGGACATTCATAGAAAACAAGGCCAAGAGATAGTGTGGTGGGGCAAGACCCAGGAGAACTTTAAGGGCAAGGAGGAATTTGTGTGCTGGATATGAAATAGGATGAGAAGCCAAAGTGAGGGGGAATTGAGGAGGCATGTGTCACATTGACTGAGTGACAGGAGAGGTTGGTTATTTTGGGCAGTGGAGTTTTGGATAGTGATGGGAGGTCTGGGACATGACAGGGAAAGGCCAGAGAAAAGACACAAGGACTCAGGGAAGCTCGTCCTCAGTCCTCTTGCTTTGCTTGACATTGCTTCACCTGGCCTCTTAGCTTGCCCCACAAAGGAGCTGCTGTGCATACATTCAGTCTTGTGTGTTCTGCAGCAGAATCATCCCTCCAAGTAACATACAAAGAAGGGTAGGGGATAACTGGCCTAATGGGATGGCACTAATACTACTACAGCCAACACCTTCCTATCACTTCCCTGTTTTGGACCAGCGGTTTTCCTATGCTGTAGCACTGGATCCAATTTCCAGTACCAAAGCCCATGTCTCACTTTCAAACTAACGTTTGTCAAAGGGTGCCTCCAGACAAGGCTTTTATCATGCAATCGCCTTGCATTGTTCATGGAATTTTACTGGGGTGGGTGGGGGTGTCCAGACAACACTGACCCAGTCCGCACGACGAAACAACCCACGGTTTGTTAAGTTTGGGATTGGTTTGGAAGTGGAGGGAGAGAGTGAGCAAGTTGCTCACCCACTTCCGGTGCTCTGAACAACTCAGAGGCACTGTGTCCCTGGGTTGGCCTCGATGAGGTCAGAACCCAGGACTCTGGGTTGCTGAGGGAGAAATAACCCAGAGTTATAACCTAAGAACAAACCTCTAGGTGGCACTGTGGTATTTTATTATTTATTTTATTTATTATATTCATACCCCGCCTTTTTTCCTGCAAGGAACCCAAAGCGGCTTACATAATCCTCCTCCTTCTCTCCATTTTATCCTCACAACAACCCTGTGAGGTAGGTTAGGCTGAGAGTCAGTGACTGGCCCAAAGTCACCCAGTGAGTTTCATGGCGGAGCGGGGACTAGAACCCGGATCTCCCGAGTCCCAGTCCAACACTTTCACCACTATGCCACACTGGCTCTCTGAATAGTGCTGGTATAGCTGAATAGTGCAAACACAAGTAGAAATAGCTTTTTCTTTTTCTTTTTAAAAATAATAAATTTTCTGGAGCTTTCCTGCACCCCGCATTTCTTGTGCACTCGTGATTCCTTTCTCATGGTTGTTTACCAGTTCTTTAGACAACATCGTGATCCTCGAGTTTCGCTTCTGTTTTTTAAGAGCACTTTCCCAGGGTTTTTTACTGCGATGAAAATGGGGTATTATTTCGGCAACTGAAAGAAAAGGTATTTTCCTACTTGTGTAATTGCCATATTCTGCTACAGCATGACGCCATCTAGAGGTTCTGTAGCAGAAATGCAGGAAAAGAAAAGCTCTTTGTGCAGAGCTGGGACCTGTTATGCGACAAACCGAAAGTAGATACAATGATCAACCGCCTCGTGTAGGAAAGTTCAGTGCTCCCATTTTCCCGCTCTTAAAAAACCCGGGAAAGTGCTCTTAAAAAGCAGAAGTGAAACTGGAGGGTCAGGACGTCCGCTAACAACCGTGAGTAGGCAGTGAGGGGCGCACAATAAATGCCTCGTGTAGAAAAGCTCGTAGCAGCGTCTCTTTTTGTGAAGGGGCCGGGCCACCGGAGCGCTGCGGTAAGCGCGCATGCAATTCCCCAGCCCGGAGATGGGGTAGCGCAGCGTAGCCTAGCCGTGTAATTGCGCTGTGCCCAAAGGGCTGCCGACCCTTGAGCGGCCCATTTGCCGCGCCGGCACCCCCCTTCCCCTCTCCATCTGTGGCACCTTTTGGCTCCTAATATGGGCGCTAATTAAATTACAACCGATCCAGGGAGTTCAGGTTTCAGGCAGCCACTTTGCCCGCTCATTGGCAGAGAGGGGCGAGGCCTGGGACGCTGATTGGGCCGCCCATGGGAGAGGGGCAGGGTTCGGGCTGAACCAAACGGGGCGCTCCGCTCGCTCGGGACAGAACGGAGGAGAAAGTGGGCGCCTTGCCCAGCCAGCGAGAAACTTTCTTAGCGCCTCCCGCTCGTGTCAGAGCGTCGGGATCTCCCTCTCTCTAACCCCCCCCCCGCGCGCGCGCCGTCTTTGGAGCGTCCGCTTCTTCGGCTGGCAGCTGAGCGCCCCGGCTCTGGCATGCACAGCGCCCGCCTCGACGCCTTCGTGAGCCACCTCCGCGCAGAAGTGGTAAATTCTGGGAGGGGGATCGGGATCGGGGTTGGGTGGGTTCCTCGTGTTCCGGGGTTCAAGGAGGCGCGTGCACTGTGGATCAGTTACTTATAGAGGCCCTTAGCTGGTGCTGCATCTATAAGCCAAGTTGTGGGGTGGGGAGTGATCAAGGGAGGGTGCAGCGGTGGGAGAGGGAACGTGCCGTGAGCGTGTTCCAAAGAAGGCGATCCAGTCCCGGCGGCCGGGGCTGCACTGAGAACCCATCTGGAGAGACGGAGCGCAGCATGCCTTTGATCGCGCCGACCTTGTGACTGCCATTCCCTGGGAGTAGCAGCGTCCTGCCAAAAAAAAAAAAAAAAAAAGCCCTGCGCCAGATGAACCGGGGCAGCAAGACGAGGCTTGCGGCTCCTGCGCCGGAGATGAGTGAAGTGCCTGTGCGTGTTGTGTGCGTTCCGCCCAGGCTGGCTGAGGAGCTGTCAGCCCCGCTTTTCCTCTTTCTTGAGCCAGCCAGGCAGGGCTGTTCCGCCCCACAAACTCTGGCTGATCTGATGAGGTGGGTCGCTGTAGCTCGGCGCCGATGTCGTACGCGAGCCTGCCCCTTGAGGTGCCCCGGCCGGAGAGAATGGATCTGGCTGGCTGCGGAAGCGGCAGTGGTCTCCAGAGAGCAGCAGTACCCCGGCGCCTGAGGCTGCAATCCTATGCGCACTCACTAAGGAACACAAGCCTGAGTCTGAATCCGAGGCTAGTAGTAGTAACTTCTGAGTAAACATGCGTAGGATCGGGCGGCACCATTGCAGCCCCGTGTACGCTTGCTGGAAAGCGTGAGCCCCGCTGAAATCCGTGGGATTTATTCTTTCTGGACTTACGGTATTATTCATTCCGTATTATTTCTGATCCTCCTAAAGATGCTTAGGACTGAGGATCACCTGCACAAGTGACGCCTCGGAATGACTGCCCCCTAATCCCGGGGGCCCTCGGTGGTGTTCTGGTAACTTAGTAGCAAAGGAAATGCATTCTGCACATGCTTGGGTGCGCTGCTTCTTCCCTGCCAGGGTTGAACCTCGACCCTTCAGAATCGACTCTGGGGGGCTGAGGAACCCTGGTGAGCCCTGGCTCAGCTTGGGACAGATGCAGCAGCAGGAGGATGAATCTGTGCTGAAGGGGGTATAGGCAGGAGACGGATGCCGAGGAAGAGCCCTGCCCAGGCTCTTTCTTCAGGGGAGAGACGAGGAACGGGGGTGGAGAGGGTCATGGAGTCAGAAACTGCAATTCTGGGCTCAGGGGTGCCTCTTTCCAGAGCTAGATCCTTGGCCTCTAGAGAACGCTCTGCTCCTGAAAGTGTATAGGAGTATTGAAGGGCGGTCAGTTTCCTCCCCACCCAATATGCGCAGTGCCTCTCAGGAGGCCCAGGACTTCTTCCTGTCATTTCTACCACTCCCTAAGACAGCGTATCTCCAAAATGTAGCTTGGTGGCAGAGTGCCTGCTTTGCATGCGGAAGGTCCCAGCCAGGTTCGATCCCCGACATCTCCAGGTAGGGCTAGGAAGGAATCCTGCCTGAAGCCCTGCCTGGAGAGCCGCTGCCAGTCAGTGTCGACAATACTGGTCTAGATGGACCAAGGGTTCTGACTCAGTGCAGCTTCCTATGTTCCAGTAGGCTTCCAAATTGCTATGTTGCCAAATCCCTCATATAACTGTGGAACTCCCCTGTGAGCTTATGTGTTTCTCATTTTGTAGCCAGGCCCAGTTTCATAGTGTCCTTTAATCTGAGCTGCTGCAAAGACGGGCCCCAGAGCTCTCCCTATTGGGCACCCTAAAATAAGCCATAGGCTTGCCCTCTAGTGTTCAGTGGGGGTACTGCAGAATGAACATAGCCTAGCCCTATGGAGGATGCTAATTATTTATTTTATTTATTTATTTATTTCATTTTTATACCGCCCAATAGCCGAAGCTCTCTGGGCGATATCTTGACAGTTTCTGGATTCATTGTCTGTGTCTGAAAGAAGATGGGTTAGACTTCATATACTAGCCTTCCCCAACCTGGTGCTCTCTAAATGTTTTGGACTTCAACTTCCATCAGGCCCAGCCAGCATGGCCAGAGGCCAGAAATGCTGGGAGTTGTAGTCCAAAACATCTGAAGGACACCAGGTTGGGGAAGGATACCTATTTTGATTTCTGAGTTATCTGTGTAAGAGGTAGCCACGTAGACGCTAACTGAGCCCTGTGATGAGGAGTCTTATGCCAGGTTAGAAATGCTTTGTGGGATCTTCTGGTGATGTGAGTGCACCAGGGCCAGCTCCAGATTTGAGGGGTCCCTCAGCTAAGTGCACTCTGGTGGATCACCTCCTATGTTGGTGGGCTTATCCTGACAACAGTAGTGGGCATCTATGAGCTACCATTTTAAATTTCCCACAAGAACCTTGACATAGTGTTGCAACGGGGCATTGTGGGAAATTAAAATGGTAGCTCACAGATTTAGCCACCTGGATTAGGGTAGGTATCATCACCAGTAGGCCTTGATAGGAGCCCAGCAGCTGCCGAAGGATGCTGGCTGTTGATGCTGAGCTTGGATTCTACCCGGATCACATCTAGCCACCTTGAGAACCACAAATAAATACAAAGTCATAAATATTACTCCACTCTCTCTTTGGGTTCATCATACTAGGAAGTGAGCTTGACTTATTGCACAACTGAAGGCCCATGGTAGGCACTGAACATAATTCTTCCACCAGGAAGCAGGAAGTCCCTAAACTGTGCCATCTCCTTCACTATCCTACAGCAAGTAAGGGATATCATGTTTGGATTGGACACTCTGTTTTCCAAAGTGCCAGGTGCCTGAGAATGCCAAAAGGCAGTGTCCATTTGGACCTTCCTAGCGGCCATGAAAATACAAAGGAGCAAATGGTCTGATATAACAAAGTGAGAGATGGGATGTTATCCTACAGGAAGTTATGTAATGGGAGAAGGAGCTGTTCAGATGTTGAACTCTCCTTTGGGTGAGAACCAGAAGGCTGACAGATGTTGTGGAAGATGAAAGTTCACCTCTTGCTTTGTATTTATATATGATGCAAAATTCTCTCACTCTTAACTGTTAGCATGAATGGGGTCACTAAAAGGGCCTAGCAGCTGCCTTGCCAAAACCATTGTGAGGTATGCAGCGGCATTATTTTCATTTGAAAACAGTGCACTGGGCATATGTGAGAGCGCACACACACACACACACACTGCTTCTGTTCAGTGGAAACTTGTAGGCCATGAGCGCTCTCCCAGCATGCACCAGTAAAAGACATTCTGTGTGGTATGGTGTGACACAGGGAGGTTGTATGTGCACTGAAGCTTTTTCTTCTGTGCTGTCTTCTCATAGTGGAGAAGCATTTTCTTCTTAAATACATTCTTGCTCTGTTGAATGACTGTCAATGTTTTAGTCTGTGAATGGTTTCCTGTTTGTGTCAGGGCCCAGTCCAAGGTGCTGTTTTTAACCTTTCAAGACCTTCACAGCCTGAGACACACACACACACACACACACACACACACACACACACCATACCTTAAGGACCACCCCTCCCTATATGAGCTCACACACCAGTTAAGGCACTGCTTGTGTCTCCAATCACTGAAGACTGTGATAGCCAGGAGCAGGGCTTTCATGGTGATTGCTCATTACCTGTGGTACCCTCTGCCTAAATTTGCATCTCTATTGGAGTTTCAGAGAAAAGTGTGACCTGATAATTTGATTAGTTTCGGGACTGTTCTTTGGGATTGATTTTGATTTTAGCCTATATTGTCGTCAACTGGATTGAGCCTAGGGGAAAGTGCTGTGTATGTATTTTAAATAAATAAGTCAACGTGGAGACTGAAATGGCTAATGCTGAGCTTGGAAATCCTACACCTTCTGGAGCTGCTGCAGCAGGAAAGGAATGTTTTACAGTAACAGGATTCCGTTTTAAAGTTCATTCATTCATTTCATTTATTTCATTTATATACCGCCCCATAGCCGAAGCTCTCTGGGCGGTTCACAACACTCTATACATAAAAACAACATTAAAACATACAAAACAGTTAAAAAAATTAAAAACCAAATTTAAAAACACAGTTTAAAATAACAATACAAAAGCCAATAAAATTGAGCCTACAGGTGACAATCCCCCCCCCCCCGTGCTATTCCAAGCTCCTAACTAAATGCCTTGGCATAGAGGGAAGTCTTAACCTGGCGCCGAAAAGATAGTAAGGTTGGCGCCAGGCGGGTCTCAAAGTTGATTTTGAGTCAATTATGAACAGCTGGCTGCTTGGTGATGGTCTAGGGACACCATTAGATCCAGGGGAGCCAGTTGGTATGGAGCTTGATAGTGCCCCATTTGGATGTTCTAAGCCAGCCTTCCCCAGCCTGGTGCCCTCCAGATCTGTTGGACTATAACTCCTACAAGCCTCAGCCAGCATGGCCATTGCATGACTGAGCATTGTGGGAATTGTAGTCCAGCACATCTGGAGGGCATCAGGTTGGGGAAGGCTGTTCTAAGCCCAGGGATCCATTTCTTGAGTTGTTCTTGTATGGGAAGTTGTCTGTGCTGGCAGTCCATATGTGGCTTCAGGGCTTCTCAGTCTTCACTGCTCGAGTGGCCACCTTGTTCTTTCACTCTTTCGTTTACTCCTCCTCAAATTGGTCCAGCCAGGGCAATCTCACATTTAGCATCGATTTCAGGGGTTTTTACCCTTAAAGGTGGACTCAAAAGAATGTTAAATAAATAAATAAATAAATAAATAAATGGATGCCAGGCTTGCAAGGGTACCCAGCTGGTATATGTCCCCGCTGCTGTCACCACCCCTCTTCCAGCCCTTGCCCCCAATTTGTCATTCTGTTGGGCCTAGAAGAAGTAGAAGTCACGTGGTTGCTAGGCAACCGAGATGCATAATCCCCACTCACCTCCTAGCCAGACAGGCAAGGGCAGTGGCCAAGGTAAAAGAGGGAAGTATGGTGGGAAGAAAGAGGACTCGCTGAGCACAGGGGTGGGTAGGATGCTGAATGGAGACCGACCTGGAGCATCTTGGTGTCCAGGACTGTCAAGGCTTGAAATGGATGGGCCTGTTCCACAGGCCAGGAGACGAACCTCCCACTGAGCAGGCCTGTCCGTCATCTGGCTTGTTACACCATGATCTTCTAGATGGGGAAACCAAGACTTGGGATTCAAGTCTTGGGGGAGGGTAATTGAGTCATAAGCCATCTGCTTGCGTGATATTGGGCTAGGAGAATTCCATCCTTCACAGCTGCTGGGCTCTGACTCTGTGCTGAGGCAGCAATGTGTTTCCTAACCTGTGCAACATTCAGATGGGGGATTGTGTATAAAATCCCATCAAGGGCTGACTCACTCTTGCGGTGTAAATTGGGTTTATCTGATGCTGCGGTTAGGAAAGGAGCTTGGCGTTTTCCAAATATATGGGTTAGGGAAAAGATGATATGCAGACTTTATTTCTCATGCTGCCGGGTTAGCCCTGGAATTGTGACTGAAGCATAAGCCAAGGCAGGCATTTGATGGTGTCCAGGTTTTCAGCCAGCCACTGGGGGACTAGCGTGAGCCGTGTCACCAGATTAGCGAAATGAATCACTTCTGGTCACAGTGTCCAGAAGGCTGCCTGGAGGAGCAACGGCCTGGCCTAGAGCACATCCGTAGAGGCTTTAGAAAGCAACAGGAAGTGGACCTCCAGGAAGAGTGGAAGAAGGGATACAATACTAGGCATCTGCGGTCTTGGTGTTTGGACCGCTGACTACTAGACCTTTTCAGTTTCAGCATTGAGGAATAGCCAAGGTTAGTTTGTGGGCTTGCGAGAAATCGCTAGGGAACTCTTTCTAAAGTTATCCTGCGCCCCCCCCCACACACACACACCTTGTGGGTGGTAAGAGCTGGCCCTTTCTTTCATGCTCCCTTCTTCCCTTTGTCCCCGCAAGGGCAGGGTCTCCTCAGCACCTTGACCCATATTTTCGTTAGCACCTGAGAGGGATGTGTCCCTCCTCTGGGTGTTTGCCTGTTGGTCTGACTCTGGGCATGTTGCACCGCTTCCCAGCTGCACACTGGGATTTCTGACAAGAAAGGGTAGTTTGCATCATTGTGGCTTGCTGAAATGTCCTGCCCTCCCTCCTTCGGCACAATCGAAAAACTGGGAGAGAGCACAGCCAGAGTTGTCTGGGTGAAAGGGGTGCGGAAACTTAAAGCTCATGAGCTCTCAAGTGAATGTCACCCTTCCCTATGCCCCCCTCCTACAGCAGACATCTCCCCCCCCGCCCCGCCCCCATCTCAGTGACTGTGCAGACTTGATCTCCTGCCTTTTTCTCCCGGCATGGCTGGAGACTGCTTGTGTAATTCCTGGAGACTCTCTCTCACACACCCTCTGTGTCATCCTTTGCCGGGCGGGGCGGCTCGCTCACTGCAACAAGTTGCTGCTTGTGCAGCCAGGGATGGGCTTGGAACGTGCAGATGCTGCCGAAAAGCTCTGCCTCGGGGCTGGGGGCCTGCCGAGGCGAGACAGGGGCAAGGGCTTGCGCGTGCGGCTCTGGCTCCCAATTCCACACCTAAGTCGGCTCAGTCAGATCCGTCATCCGTGCCCCTCGCAAATCAAGGCATCTCGGCTAAAAGCCTCGGGGAGCCCGTGCGGCCTGCCGCAGCCCTTGCATGTGCCATGCTCCTTCGATGCTGGCCTGGAACACCTGGGCAGGGTAAGCTGTGCGTGTGTACAGTGCAAGGAATGGCCTGTTAGTTATGGCTTGGGGGGAGCCAGATGAGATGTGTGGCCGAGGAGAGCTGGCAGCTTTATTTTCAGCCAGCGATTTTGCCTAAGGAGGGCCTGGGTCATTTGGGGTCAGGGAGCTCCTTTCTGTGTGGGGGTCAATGATCCTCTTGTTTGCCGTCTTTTGCATTGTCTGGGCTCGTGATCTCCACACGTGGCTTTCTCCGGATGTGTAGCATTACGCTGGTACTGGATTAATTCTGGGTAGGTATATTTGGACTAGGTCGGTCGGAAGGCTCCAGTCTGGATGTGATGTAGTGTCTTATCTGCCAGTTTTCCCCAACATGGCCTGGCCCGGGCTCCTGCTGAGAACTGAACTGAGCCATATCGTTGGGGTGATTGACCGAAAATGTCTGTCTTCTCCCCCACAGCTGTGCATGAAGGAGTCGAGCGAAGTGCTGCGGGACCAGATGCAGTGCATGATGCGGACACTCCACGATCTGAAGAGGACGCACGACCGAGAGTTCCGGCTGGACCCCCAGGAGATGAGACCACCCTGTGTTGTGCCTTCCGCAAAGCAGTGCACCAGCCCGCGGGTGTCTGCGATTTCGGAAGCGGACTCGGCCTGTTGCTTGGAGGGGGCCGTGGAGGAGGAGGCTGCTTTCTCTCCTCCCAGCAGTGAGCGGAGCCTGGAGTTCGATTCGGGCTACTCCGAAGTGTCTGGGAGCAGCTGGCGAGACGAGGAGGGACCCCCGCCACTGCGAGCCAGTAAGCTTTCCTCGGGGGGCTTTCTGCGCCGCCGAGTGCCCGCCAGGAGGCCCCGGCCCAAGTCTGCTTCCGACGCCTGCCTGGAGCGGTGGCGGGATGTCGAACCGGCAGCAGATGCGGGCGACTGGACAGTGTCCCTTCTGTCACAGAGCCGCAACCGGCAACCGCTGGTGCTGGGGGACAACTGCTTTGCCGACTTGGTTGAGAACTGGATGGATTTGCCCGAGGAGAGCGGGGAACGCGGCCGGCTGCAGCGCTGGCTCGCCAAACCCCACGGCTTCCTGCTGAACCTCTCGGGCAATGTGCGCCGCAGGCTGGCCGGCATCTCGCGCACAGAGCGCGCCAAGCAGGACCCTGATGGCACCAAGCGTTTCTCTTGCCCTGCAGGCCTGGGTGGGCGGCCCTCCTTACCCTACTTCCACCAGTCCCACGCCAACATCAGTGAGCTTTCCACAGACTGTAGCAGCTTTGCTGCCCTCATGAACTGCCGAAGTCGGCAGCCCATCATTTGCAATGACGTGATTGGTTACATCTAGCCTCACCCTTTTTTTAATGCTCTTTTTAAAAACAGATCTATATTTTTTATGGTTGTCTGTAAATAAATGTCTTTTTTTTTTCTACATTAAGGCTGTCTGACGTGTGTGTGTGTGTGTGTGTGTGTGTATGTATGTAAGGGATGCCTCTTGGCCCAAATTAGACAGTGGTGTAAAGGAGCCAGGGCTCGAAGGGACGCAGCACTGGCACTTTTTTATTAGCAGGGTCAATGTTGTCATCTGCCACCTCGCTCAAAATTCCCTGCTCCCTCTGAGCTTAGCTGCAATCCTCATAGTAACTGGGGGGGGGGGGAATGAATTTTCCCAGCAACAATGTATTGCTCCCTGTTGTCATGCAAAGTATTTTGGGATGGCTTGGTCTTGAACTGGCAATTAAGACCCATTAGGTTTAGAGAAGTCCTCCTCCTGGGGGAGATAAAAAAAGAACTTCTAGAACTGGCTTGTTGATACGGATCCACACAGCTGCCTGAATTTTGGGGCTCTCCTTAGGGACATGGCTATGGGCACTGTCATGATGAGTGCCTGCATTTCAAAATTTACACCACTACTTTTAGCTGTGCTCCAATTGATTCTTGGGCTTGGCTATGGCCAATAATCCATCCATTCTTGGCCACAGCTGAAGCATCATTAAGTACCGCTGTAAGAACATGAGAAAAAATGGAAGGCAAGGAACAATGAACTTTCCGCCTAAAGTATCTTCCCAGGGACGGAGCATATGTCATGCTCCGCTGCCTTGATGCGGATCGGCCTTCCTTAACAACTAAGGCAGCCTTCTCCAGCCTGGTAGCTGTGGCTCATGCTGGCTCAGCTTGTCTGAGCGTGGAAAGCTAAGCAGGGTCAGGCCTGGTTATTACTTGGATGGGAGACCCCTCCTCTAGTTTCCTGCATTGAGCAGGGGGTTGGACTCAATAGCCTTGTAGGCTCCTTCCAACTCTATGATCTATGAAATCTATGAAATGTTTCGGACTACAACTCCCTGCATTCCTGGCCATTGATCATGCTGGCTGGTACTGATGGGAGTTGAGGTCTAAAACATTTGGAGGGCACCAGGCTGGAGAAGGCTGAACTAAACTATAGGCCTGAGTCAGTTTGGCAAATATCAATATGGTTCCTTTCTATTATCAGAAGATGCGAAGTTTGAAATACGGGAGACTCAGCCAATAGCATTGTACCGTAAATCCTGAGAATGTGATATAGAAAATTGTTGCTGTGTTTGGTGCCCAATGAATGTGAAAATAGAATCATTTCCATTATGGGCCCAAGTTAAATTGAGTGCTTTTTGTTTTTTGGGAAGTTTAGTATCATGCCAACCTGAAACTGGAAGGAGTTATGTAGGTTGATAAACCACACTGGAACAGTTTGTGCTTGATTTTCAGTACAAAGTTTGGGAAGTAGCCAGAAGGAGAACCACTCCGGGCTTCCAACAATGGGGCATTTCAAAAGGGCTAAGACAGGAACGATAAATGATGGCAAGAATCGCTTGCATCCTGGCATAGACCTGCAAGGACAGCGGGTACCATGCTGGAGCCATCCAGCTGGAATTTGTAGAGCGGAACACAGCTCTGGTGCCCACATACATGTGGCAAAAGGAATATTCAAAGCAAAGTTCAGTCTTGGTCAACGTGGAAATTAGCGCTCCTGTAATAATAAGGAATTCTGTCTATAAAGTTCTCAAAAATGTTGCTAAACAATGTTTATTAGGGTATCCATTGTGCAATATGAAAGATCCAAATAACTAACTGCAAATTTTACAGTACAGTACTATAGATATGTACTCAAAAGCAAGTCTAATTGATTTCAGTGGGACTTACTCCCAGGTAAGTGGGTATAATTGCAGCCTAACATTGTTTACTCAAAAGTAAGTCCCACTGTGTTCAATGAGACGTACTCCCTAGTAAGTATATTTTGAATTTCAACCATAATCAGTTATTCAAAACCAATGTTCACCGAAGCTTTCAAATACTGCACATGTATTTGCAGGGTATTAATAATATCTAGATCTGATGGACAAATTTGTTTGTTTTAGCTTTAGCAATTACGTTTAATGGTAAAACAGAACAAACCTGTAGTCACACCTAACAGTGTTGATTAATCCAATCAGCAGCTTCAAATACCTCTGAAGAACTGATAACAAAGACCGTAGAAGACCAATACATGTCAAGGGCTTACTATGTTTCCAGATTATGTGAAAGCTGCCAGACCCAAAATTGTTACTCCCACCCATCCCTTGGAACAATGAGACAGATAACACACACACACACACACACACACACACACACACACACACACACACACAAAAACAACATTAAAACATACAAAACAGTTAAAAAAATTAAAAACCAAATTTAAAAACACAGTTTAAAATAACAATACAAAAGCCAATAAAACTGAGCCTACAGGTGACAATTCCCCCCCCCCCCCCGTGCTATTCCAAGCTCCTAACTAAATGCCTTGGCATAGAGGGACACACACACACACACACACGACACACAATAACAGAAATTACAGGGGGTTGGATCCAGGATCTATCTGCCTTCTGTGAAAGGAAGGGCTCTGCTCACGAAAGGTGCCCCCATCCGATTTTGGGGGATTCCCCCCATGAGGTGAAGAGAAGAAGAAATATTTCTTCATATTTAATCCAGAGGTGAAATGTGGTTGTGTGTTTTTCTAACTTGGTATTACTCTACTGCACTACATACATTGTGTTAATTGGTCACATCTTGTCAGGTAGCCTGTGTACTGGTAAGTGGTTTTCATTGGACACAATTCAGCTAACCTACATGATGTATTGTTTTTCTTCATTACCAGTTTTTCAGCTGTGTGCCTGAAAGGGCTTCATATATGTGTGTGTGCTTTGATTTGTAGCACACACACAAAAAAGTGTATTCAAATGGTCTGCCAAGAACCACAGTGATTTTCAAGTGGTTTGCAAAAAAAATATAAAATTAGAGAACCACCATTGTAAGCTAAAGGACAAGGCCAGAGCTTGTGATAGTGAATTCCATAAAGTAATCATGCAGATATGTTAGAGAATATGGATGTTAAGCACCTTTAATTAGTGTCCTTAATTCACATGACTTGTCTGCAATTATATCTTGACAATTGCTTTGAGCTTTCCTCCCACTGTGAATAGTAGGCAAAGCATGGGGGGATTCTGATCTGGACTGTAGCTGGGGGCAATGTGTTAAAGCCCCCCCATATCCTCCTACGCCACAGTCCCCACCACCACCACAGCTATTTAAAAAAAAATAAAATACAAAAATCAGCTACATGATGCCATACTATGTGACAAATGCCACATGTAGTTTGGCCCTTTGTGATGACTGAACAGGGATTTGTGTAGTGGGGCTTAGATAAGTGAAGTGGTCCAGTGCCCAGAAGCCCCATTTCAAATGTTCTGTCGGTGGCTGCCCCCAGGCTTTTCAGACTCTTCTCTACAATCACTTGGCCAAGAAAGAGGTAATTAAAAGTGAATTAAAGACGACTCTTTAACTCCTAGGGATAAAACCACCACATTCCACACATTGAGGAATAGCAGTGGCCTCATAGATCTCTAGATCCCATCAGGCTCTTTAGAATGCATCAAGGGGAAGGGCTTGGGATAATATGGCTCACTAGATTCACCATATAGTTCAGATGCTTTCTCTAGTTCAGGGGTGGGCAACTTGTGACCCTCCAACTGTTGGTGAACTGCAGTTCCCATCAACCCCAACCAGCATAGCCAGTGGTGAGGGATGATAGGATTTGCTGTCCGACAACATCTGGAGGGCCACAAGTTGTCTGCCCCTGGTCTAATTCATGCTTGTGATGGCCTTCCCTTGTTTTTCCATGACTATATCATGTTGTGCCGTCTACCTACAAGAAGCGAGGCTGATTTCAGGAAAACATAAGAACATAGCAATTGCCTTGCTGGCTCAGACCAAGGTCCATCTAGTCCAGCATTTTATTTCTAAAAGTGGCCAGCTGGGTTATCCCCTAACCAATTACAAAGCAAGGCATGAAGGTGAGAGAGAGCATTTCTCCGTTATTTCTCCCCCATACCGTATCCAATGGTATATGGCCTCTGGACATGGAGGTTACTAATAAGTGTTGATAGACCTATCCTCTACAGGGGCAAGGAACCTGTACCCTTCCAGATGTTGTTGGGCTACAACTCTCATAATCCTTAATCACTGGCCAACAACAGCTGGAGGACCACAGGTTTCCCCACCCTGCTCTATGATGTTGCCCAATTCTTCAAAAATGCTGCCTAAGGTAGTGGCCATCATCACACTTCATGGCTGTGACGGCCCTTAAGAGAAGGGCGTCACATACTGATGCACAGTATGGGGGGGGGGAATTGTGCCTAGGGCAAATCAACTTCATTGAGTAGCTGTAACCCCCAGGCTCTACTACCAATACCAATGGCCATGTTGGCTGGGGCCAATGGGAGCTGTAGTCCAACACATCAGGAGGGCATCAGGTTGGGGAAGGTTGTTCTATATGATGTGGGTTGTTACAGTGCCCATAGCTATGAGGTACTAGTTCTGGCCGTTTCCCCTACCCATAGGGCAGCCTTCTCCAACCTGGTACCCTCCAGATGTTTTGGAATTCAACTCCAATCAGCCCCAGCTAGCTTGACCAATGGTCAGGAATACTGGGAGTTGTAGTCCAACATATCTGGGGGGCGCCCAGTTGGAGAAGGCTGCCCTAGCAGAATCCACTTTGCAAGCTTTTTATTATTTTAAGGTTTTGCATACACTTATTCAGGGCAGTGCGGGGTGGGGTGGGGAGATCATGAATCCACTGACAGTATATGCTTTTGCAAGAAATAAAGGCCCACTGCAGATGTGCACATGTTGTGTGTAGAGATATGTAGGTACATATCCAGAGAGGATTTTTTTTGTTTTTAATTGTTCCTTTACTGTCATGAGCCATTTGGGTGGTTCTTTCCCAGCTGGGAAGTAGGGAGACAAGTCACAGAGTAAATCAAACCAGCCAAAGCACAGAAAGTGTACCACATTGTTCTTGTATTGTGAGGAGGGACACATCCCTCATGATAAGAAAACCACATGATGTTGTGACTCTACCGAGGAATATGGTAAACACTCCAGTTTACGTTGGTTACCAAACACACTCTTGCCTTTTGAACTGCATCTCTTTCACCAGCGTGCTAGTGAGGGATAAAGGGACTTCTTTATCAGGAGTATTGTCCCTCTTAGCACAGTTATGTGAATGAGCCCTAAAACAATTGGTTTATGAGCCATCGCCCGACTCATTTTGCTCTGGAAGCTGCAATGAAGCCAATGAAAGAGCTCCAGAGGTAAGCCTTCTTCTAGTTAACATACGCCTCTACCTTGAATCAGTAGATCTGAAGGCTCACAAAAATTGGCCTTCAGCATAACACAAGCTGAGGGGATTTTTCTCCTGTTATTTACAACAGCCCAATGCAGGTTATTGGATGTCATATACCACTACCTCCACCATCACCACGCTGCCCTCATGGAAGTTATTGGGCTTTATAGTCATGATCTGACGCCTGCATGAATGGGAAATCAACTCAACACCTTTATTGGGCGTTTCTGGGGGCAATGTGTTAAAGCCCCCCCATATCCTCCTACGCCACAGTCCCCACCACCACCACAGCTATTTTAAAAGTGGGTTAATCGCCCTCTCTGTTAAAAATAGCACCTTTAAAAGTAGCAAACTTGATCAGCTTTATTTCCCAGGTGTTCCGTTCTGCCTTTATCTTTTGCATAAGCGAAACAGATTGAGTTTAGCAGACAGGGGCCTTCTGTCTCTCACTTTGAGGGAGGCTTTCCAGGCTGCATCCCTTACATCAAGCCTTCCCCAACCGTGCTTGAAACCTCCACAATCACATGTAACCATCTGGAAAGACCTAATTAATACTCCCTAGCTAAATCTAGATTGGGAAACCCTCAAGAGGAAGTCTAGCTCTACAGTTTTATGTATCTGAATCGCTATATGTGGGTGATTGCTGGTAAGTTATTTCATTCTTCGTGTTAGATGTGTTTTCATGCTGTATTGTTTGTTGATGGAAGAAGCAGCTGAAGCAGCAGCAGCCGCCTTCCCCACTCTGGTGCCCTCCAGATCTGTTGGACTACAACTCCTACCATCCCTATCCAGCATGCTGGCAGGGGATGATAGGGGTTGTAGTCCAACACTTCAGGAGGGCACCAGGTTGGAGAAGGCTGCCTTACATCATCCTACTGGTTCTTCTTCCCCGTCTTCCTTACCATTGTGAAAGGCAGAAATGTATTGCTAGCCAACTCAGCAACAGCTAAAGGTGAAATTGCACAGCCTTCCTCCAGTGTGGTACCCAGTTAATACTGCTGAGAAGGGCCCTTGCTCTTCTCATCTGATCATGAACTCAGCAATGAAAGACAGAAAGAAAAAACATTTAGGCTGCAATCCTGCAAACACTTACCTGGAAGTAAATCCCTCGCCTGTGCATCCCTTTTACTGTCAAAAACAGCATTGACCACCACCCTGCCCCCCATTTCCTCCTTCGATGTGATTGGGGCCGATCCATGTTTTCAATACACAGATGTGCCGCCATCCTGCCTAGTTTGGCCCTTTGGACAACAGCCTTTCCAAGTCTGCTCCATGTAATACAGAGGGAATCCCCGGGGATCACTTCCAGTGAACAACATTGGCCAGTAAGAGAGGCAGGAGGCTCCCTTTCCTTAGCACTCTTCACAACCTGGCCCAATATTTATGACCTGAAACATTTTCAATAGGGAGCTGAAGCAGGCAAATGAATGATAAATACCGTAGGCTCCTGTTCTAGGGCTTTGGCATAAAATGTGAAGCAACGGGCAGCACACTAGGACTTCATAAGAAGGGTCCACGAAGAGGGATGGAGTGCAGTAGGCATTTAGCAAAGGGCCTTTCATTTACTGGTAGACCTGGAGCAATGCAACGCAGGTACTGTCCAACAATCCCATGAGCTGCTATGCCAGAGAATGTATTTTTGGACAGGGCACACAACAACTGCGGTGGAGGTGCAAAATCTAAAGGGCTAGATCCAGATTTACACTGGATCAACTGCACTAGTGGGACTTCTCCCTCCCCCTTTCTCACTGGCAGCCCCTCCAGCTCCCTGAAAATGCTACACAGAGAGGCTGCTGAATGGGATGAGCTGCGCTGTGTGGGCAGGGCAATCCCCCAGAACTGGGCGGAGAGGCTTTACTTGAGTGGATCCCTTCCTGTCACGGAAGGCCTGATTCTGGATCCAACCCAAGATCTGTAGTATTGGGCAACTGCATTTGCAATCATAAATGTATCAACACTACACACCGAGCAATGGGGTGGGTGTTACTATCTGAGGAACAGCTATCACTAGACACTGCGTAGCAGTATTACTTATTTACCCACAGCCCAATAACTGTTCTCTGGGAGGCTTACAAACCATAAAAGACCAAAACACAGCAATAATCACAGAATAATGGAAACAGCAAACAAAATCAGCACAAACATTTCAGCAGCAGGCCAGGGAGTAAAAGAGCATCACTAAAAATATTGCAGCACCTACAGTGCAATCCTATAAAAGAGCATCACTAAAAATATTGCAGCACCTACAAGTGCAATCCTATGTACGTCTACTAAGAAGTAAGCCCTATTGAGCTCAATGGGTCTACTCCCAGGGAAGTGTGCATAGGATTGCAGTCCTAAAGTTAAATGGAACAAAGGTAAGGCAGAATAGGGGACAACTCACTTATGTGTCATTCTAAAATGGCATTTTGGAAACCTTACTATTTACGGTAGGTTGGATCCAGATTTAAGGTGGATCAACAATGCTGGTGGAAGTGCAACCTCTCCAGCCTCCTGAAAATGCTACACAGAGTCAGGAGACCCTCTTGAATGGGGTGAGTTGTGGCATGGGGGAGGAGAGCTCTTCCCTTCACGGATGGTCCCTTCCTCTTGCAGAAGGCAGATCCTGGATCCAAGGTAGTGTGTCTGATATATGGTAGCAACATACTGGTACTGACAGGCCTATAAACACGCCTTTAGGATCTTGATTGGATCACGCAAACCAATCAAGAGAATAGGAAATATCATGGGGAGGGGAGAGGGAAGCAGATCTTGATTTTCAAAATAAGTTCCTGGGCAGTATTTTGTGTTGTATGTTGCAATGTACAATCTGCAGCCCTTTTGTCATTTGCAGAACTTAAGAGATAAGCACAAAGAGCAGAAGAACACTCTGTCCAATCTCGGGATCCAAAGACAGTTTTCCTAAGAGCAGGGTCAGGGCTGAAATGAAAGAAGTTTCATTTAAACATCAAGTCCGTCTCATTACTCTAATGTGTTGCTAGAGGTTTACTGTAAACAGGAGGTGCAATCTGTCGGAGGGCACTCTGCCATACTGCTCCAAACTTAATGTAAACCAGTAGTTATTTCAGTTAAATTAGATGTGAAAAAAGCAAGGCCAGTTGCTGTGCTCCCTTTATCTGATGTTATCAGTGGTGCTGTTTGAGGGAAGATTTGCAGTTATGTGTGAGACCAACCTTTTCTTTAAAATCAAACCACAAACATGGAATTGGCAGACAAGTTATTCTTGCTAACAGCAGCTGCATAAGTCTTCTAAGAATATAAAAGAGCAACACCAAGTACTAGGAACAAACATATACAGTATGTTTATTACAACCAGGATGTTGAAGGGTCTGGAAACCAAGTCTGATGAGGAACAGTTGAAAGAGCTGGGCGTGTTTAGCCTGGAGAAGAGAAGAATTAAGGGGAGACATGATAACTGTCGGGGAGACATGATAACTGTCTTCAAAGATATGAAGGGCTGTCATGCAGAAGATGGAGCAGACTTGTTCTCTGTTGCTTCAGAGGGCATGAGGACTACAACCAGCGGGTGAAAATTGCAGGGAAGTAGATTTTGACTGAACATTAGGAGAAACTTCCTAAAGGCAAGAGTAGTTTGACAGTGGAACAGACTGTCTTGGGAAGTGATGGACCCTCCTTCGCTGGAGAGATCTAAGCAGAGGCTGGGTGGCTATTTGTTAGGAGGGCTGTAGTTGCATCCTGCACTGCAAACCCTGCACTGACAAGGGAGTTGGATTAGATGATCTCCAAGGTCTCTTCCAATTCTATGATTCCATGTAGCACTTTGTGGCACTGACCTGGTCTGCATGATCACCTTGGGTTAAGCAAGCCCCAGTACTTTAAGTCGTGGCACATTCTGGGCAACATTTGCCTAATCACCCACCAGGTTGTGTTGTCCAAACCTGGGCGGCATGGCTTGCTGGAGTGGGAAACAATCCTCAAATAACCCAACCACAGCCCATGGGTTGTTTGAGGGTTGCTTCCCCCTCCAACAGGCCATGCCGCCCAGGTTTAGACAGCACAACAATAACCAGGCGGGTGATTAGGCAAATGGTGCCCAGCACATGCCGCAGCCTAAACAAGCCACCGTGGCTTGTTTAACCCTACAGTAATTGTGCGAACCAGTCCACAGTGTAGCGTCACCTTCTTCAATGAAGCAAAGAGCGAATTCCTGCTTTAAATAAAATTGGGGCTGCCACATTCAATGTGAGTCTGCTTTATGGTTACCATTATCCATTCTCTCTCTCTCAATCTCTCTCTCTCTCTCTCTCTCTCTCTCTCTCACACACACACACACACACACACACACACACACCTCATCTTTCAGGATTCATTGGTTGGAGCCAGACATGAACAGGTGGTAAATTACTCTCTTTGTCTTCATCTTCACAGATCATTGACAACACCAAGAGTCTGCACTCCTTAGGCACCAACGCTCCCATGGTCTGGTGAATCCGTTCTGTCAGCCTGCGAAAGCGAAAGCAAGGGGCGAGTGAGGTGCTGGAGGAAGGACAGAGAAGCCAGGGAAGCAGGGATGGTCCCCGTCACTTGCCCTGCTCGATGTTGGCCACACTTCCTTCTCCACATGTAACAACCGCAGACAATCTCTAAGTCCAGTGGCCACAACCATCAGAGGACCGACTGGCTGACATTCCCCGGGGATTCTTATTCACAAGGCCATCTTGGCATATGCCAAGGAGGAGGCTATATACTCACCAGAAGAGCCCTGCTGGATCCGACAAAAGGCCCACCCAGTCTAGCATCTTGTTTCCCACAGCAGCCAACCAGATGTCTCTGGGAAACCCCACAAGCAAGACATGAGGGCAAGAGCCCTCTCCCTCCATTGAATCCCAACAACTGGTCCACCCAAACAGGCTGTTATTGATCCTGCCTCCCTTTCCGTTTGCCTTGCTGTTCTCCTTGCTCTGTGTGCAGCCTGAACAGTGGTCCAGAAGCAGAGGGGGAAATTAATTTGGCCTCTCCAAGGAGGGATGTTAGCCCTCCATGCCTCCTCCCTGGCTTCCTGTCCTAGGGCCGCCCATAGCAAAGGAAGCCAAGCACACTCTCCCTAACAAACCGCAGTCACAGCTAAAGTGGAACTGTCTGTCTAAGTCTGCAGCCTGGTTTTGGG
The DNA here is from genome assembly GCA_021292165.1 of Shinisaurus crocodilurus. Taxonomy (NCBI): domain Eukaryota; kingdom Metazoa; phylum Chordata; class Lepidosauria; order Squamata; family Shinisauridae; genus Shinisaurus; species Shinisaurus crocodilurus. Next base: position 119,017,750 of record CM037881.1, read on the forward strand.
GGGTGGGGAGAGGGAGTGGGAGTGGGCAGAGGGCAGAGGGCAGGAGAGGCTGCCAAGGCGTCTGGAAAGATTGTGGAGTCTGGGGACTAAAGTTGCCTCTGGAATGGATGCATGTGGATGGCAGAGGCCAGGATCATGGCCTGCTTGAGGCTGGGATGAGCTAGGCCTGGCCCGCCCGCCCCAGGAAGCAGCGGAGGAGGTGCTGACAGCAGGATGTTTACCCAGCATGGAAGGGGACAGGAGGCAGAGACTTTGCAGCTGCTGCAGCTACAGTACCCAGGCTCTACTTGTAGGGGCCCTGAAATGGGGCAGCCATGGCCCTCCCTACCCCTCATTCCTGAGGTTCCCTCTGCACTCTTCCTAAGTCACAAGCAGAGCCACCAGGTCAGCTGCTCCTCAGTTCCCAGAACTGGGCAAGCAGAGGCAAAGAGAGAGAGAGAGAGAGAGAGAGAGAGAGAGAGGAGCAAATGTAGATTCAAACCCAACTGCAGACACAAGGAGCTAAAATGGAAGGGCTCACTGAGACTGTGCCTAACTAGGCCTGCCCCCCCGCCCCCGCCAACCCAGGCACCACCAGCCCTCTTCAGTCCACAGGAAATCTCCTGAGAAACAATAGAACCAGTCCTTGACAGTCCGGGCACCTTGTAAGGTTTCCGTCTTGTTTGTTTGGGAGTCATTTTAAGCTGTTTTGCCTCAGCTTTAATGCTCTCCGGTAAGATTTTAAATGGTTGTAAACCAACTCAGGGGCCATATTTTTTAGGAGGACCAAAAAGCAATATTATAAATGTTTTAATAAATGCATACAGGAGGAGTCTGAAGCAGGAGGTAGGCTAAGAGAAAACAGGGGAACGATGTGAAGATGGGGACCGATTTTGAGGATGAACCTCAAAATGGGATTGGGAAGTCTTCTCTGCCAGAAGTCTGCTGTGTCACTTCAGCTGTGAGGCTTCACAAGCCCCCTTCTTCCCGAACCATGCTTGGGCCTTGGCTTGGCAGCATGTTCAGGGTTGGTGAGATAGGCCCAGGGCCGGCACATCCAGTTGCCACAGGTATTCTGTGACTTTAGGAGGTGTAACGGCCGGGCTGAGCTATCAAGACCATTTCTGCTTGTGTCACAGGATGCTTGCTGAAATGCTGATAGCACGGAAAGGCCACCTTCACAGGGCTCTCATCTCAGGTCTGCCCCTATCATTAACTTGTCGGGAAAGGTTTAAGGAAGGGATAACCTCCAAACTCTCAGGGATATATTTTTTTTGTAATTCTCCTACCTGGAGGAAAGGTGTTGCTCTCTTAACTTTTCTTCCTCGTATCCAGCATAAAGAATAATTTTCTCACAGAATAGCATCCGTGGCACCAGGCAGTGCTCCCTCTGTAAAAAGCAGGTGGGGGTCAGCATCACAGAGACAATCCTGATGAGATCTCTAAATGGGAAGCTCACTGGACCAGGTTAATGCTGGGATAGAAGGCATCAAGGGCAGCTGGGGAAGAGCTGCCAGACAAAAATGCAGGCGGCACTAAAAGTCCAGTCTAAGCAGGGAAATATAATGGAAACGGCTAAATGGGGGGGTTGGGAGAAAGGATATGGAATGCGTTGGGCATGGGATGGGTTGATCAGGCCAGCCAGGAAAGGAGCATCTTGAATTGGATATGGGACAATCAAGGTCATGGGGATACTGGGACAGAACAAAGGCATCCCACTGAGACTGGTGTGTGTGTGTGTGTGTGTGTGTGTGTGTGTGTGTGGCTGGAGGGGTGCTTGATGCGGGGTACCTTTGTGTTTGTTCACAGAGGAGGCCAGGAGATAATGGGTACAAGGTGCTGTACCCACCAGCCCTTCATGGACTTCTGGGTTTGCACTGCTTGCTCGCCTGATGTAGCAGAGGAGGTCCCTTGCTGCAACCCTGGCATGCACGGTGATGGAGGAAAAGGTCACTGTGAGATTACGGTGGGAGCATGCAGAGGTGGAATGGGTCATCCCAGCATATGCACGCTGGGTTCCTGCCAGAACCTGCCCATGAAACCTTATACTCGGCCATCCTCTTCACCTGGATATGATCACAGAGGTCCCTCAAGGTGATCTCTTCGCCCTCAGCACCCACGCCTGGCACCTCAATTCTGTCCCAGCAGCTCCATGTCTTCTGGTGATACTGAGAATAGAGCAAATTCCAGAGGGGTAGCAGTGTTAGTCTGTTGCAGCAGACACAACTTTTAAGGTCCTGTGGCACCTTAACAGACTTAATACAGCCATGCCTTGGATCGAGAGCATAATTCGTTCCGGAAACGTGCTTGTAATCCGAAACACTCTTATATCAAAACGAAATCCCCCCCCAAAAAAAATTTGTACAGAGATTTTTAATTGAAGCCACACTACAGTACTTGTATTGCAAAACGTCGCTTGTATATCAAGTAAAAAAAAATCAAATCAATATTTAAGAATTTGCTTGTCTTGCAAAACGCTCTCAAACCAACTTGTCCAAGGTATTACTGTACATTTATTACGGCATAAGCTTTTGTGGGCTAGGGTCCGCCTCACCAGACGTACGAGAATAGAGCAGACACACAGAGAAGGTCAATTCTAAAAAACAATTAAAAATGCACAAGCCCACGCCAGCGGATACACCCCAGGAAGATGCTTGTAGTATGGGCCAGACAGGCCAGAAGAAGACTACTTCCAGGCGAGCATAGTGGGTCAAGCCTCAGACTTGCGCATTTTAAACTGTCAAGCAACCCAAACCTTGCTTGAGGGGCCGTGGCTCAGTGGCAGAGCACACGCTTTGCATGCGGAAGGCCCCAAGTTCAATCCCCGGCATCTCCTGGTAGGGCAAGAAAATGTCCTGCCTGAAATCCTGGAGTGCCGCTGCCAGATTCAGTGCTGACAGTACTGGGCTAGACGGACTAAGTGATCTGACTCAGTATAAATAAGGCAGCTTCCTAGGTTCCTAAACCTTTGTATGCTTATTTGAAAAGCAGTGGAGCTTAAACTCAGGACTGCAATCCCAAACACATGTACTAGATTGTAAGCCCCATTGAACACAGTGGGACTTACTTCTGAGTAAACAGGCATAGGATTGGTGGAATGGTAAGGAGCATTGACCACAGCATATTAGCACAAAGTAATTTGAATTATTAGACCTGCTGGGATCATTTTAGTAAAGCAAGGCTGTTAAGGCGCAATCCTATGCAAGTTTAGACAGAAAAAAGGCCTACAACTCCCAGCATGCCCCAGCCAGCATAGCTGGCTGGGGCACGCTGGGAGTTGCAGGCCTTTTTTTGCTGTCTCAACTTGCATAGGATTGCACCCTTAATAACTTTAATAGAGAAGCAGCAATTGCTGGATGATGAACACTATGTCTAATTCAGGCTCCTCTGTTCCTTTACCGGTCAGATTTCAAAAACAGGAGTTTGTTGAAAAAGAAATCTTCCAGCAAAGGATCTCAGAAACTCAGGTCTGTTCATCTTATCAGAATGAAGGTTAAGAGGTGAACTGATTGTAGTGTACCTTCACAGGGAGAAAGTTTTAGGTACCAAAAGGCGGCCCTTTAATCTAGCCAAGGGGAAGAGAAGCGCAGCCAATAAAAATAAAAGATAAAACTAGACAAATTCTAATCAGGCCCAGCATTTCAAACAGCAAGGGCAATTAACCCTTGCAACAACGAAAGGACCAAGAGAGAGTAGGCGGGTTCTCCAAAGCCTACATGATGCGGTGGCCTGAGAGCATTCCGGATTCGGACTGAGGGAAATCCAGATTCAGCTCAGCCATGGAGCTCATTCTCCTTTCAGCTGCTTAACCTCCCTTGCAGAGTGTTCTTGGGAGGCTGAAACACTGCTCTATCCCTCCTGGAGGAAGGGCAGAATACACTTCTAATAAATAAACAAAAGATGCAGGCTTCCGATGAAGACCAGCCCTCCTCCTGAAAAGATGTTTTAATGTAGTCAAACACAACAGAAACCCCATGACATAATACGAACGGGAGGAAGTCATTCCTCCTGCAATTTTGCATAGGAAGCCGAATTTGGACAATCTCAGCGGTCCTTCCCAATCTTGACATCTCTGAATGCAAAAGCTGGCAACGAGCCTAATGGGGGCTCTGTAGGGCTCCCTTCTGTCCATTCATGATCTGGAGCTCTCTCTTGGACAAAGGCATATTGAGAGGGTGCCTTTTGCCCACACACAATCATCCTTTTCTTCAGAACAAGGCCCAGAACGCTGACGGCCTGGTGGCCCCCTGCGTTGCTGACCCTGCCTGCTTGGGCCTTGGGCAAGAAAAGAGAGGAGGACAAGAAGTATCCAGTCCTCTAACAAGGGACCCTTTGGGGCTAGTTACTAGCTCATAGCAGGAAGCGCCCTGACCGGAGAGAACTTTGTGGGGTCAGGCAGCACAAAGGGATACTGTCCTCCTGGGCAAACTCACTGGCCAGCAGGGGCGGAGCTGCGCTGGTCTGGACAGGCAGCATTTCTTTAAGCCTCCAGAGCTGATCCAAGGACCGACAGAAACACACACACTCTCAATCTGGGGACAAAAGCAGTTGCTCAAGGTGGCTGCCCCAACACATCCCGGCTCAAAGCTCTTATTAACCTAGGGAAGAAAAGGGAACACCTCTCCATGCTGCCACTTGCGAGACTGTATCCCACTGCGCTGTTCTCCTAACTCCTCTCTCAGCAGGATGGAGACAGCTCCCAGCTGCCCCCCAAAGAAGTATACTAGGACTACTGGGTTGTTGTTGTTTTCATATTAGCCCAGCTTTAAGGGCACAGGCCTCCATTAGTCTCTCATCTCATCCACTCCACAGTCACACTAGGAATACCATGGAAGGGGAGGAAGAAGACTGCACATGATTGCTCAGAACCTTTTTGAGCAGCACACAAGGGGTCATTGCAGCCCAATAAACCCTTAAATCAGCCTTCACCAACCTGGTGCCCTTCAGGATGTGTTGGGACTACAACTCCCATGGCTGGCTGGGGGATGCTGGGAGTTGCACATCTGGAGGGCACCAGGTTGGGGAAGGCTGCCTTAGATGATCTCCATGCCAAGTCATTAGGGAATGTATAGAGCAGTAACAGGCCTGTGCCATCTCTTCCAGATTGGGCTTTTGTGATGCCATTGTCCTGCCTCAGCCACATAATTTAATGGGGGTGGGGTGGGGGGGGGTAGAGGTCATCATCTTCCACCCATAACCCACCTGTGTTTCCCCACTGCTGCTTCCACCTTTTTTCTAACCACCAAACATCTGTTAAGGAAAAAACGACGTAATAGCTGCACAATGCCCCTTCTGAGTGGTAGCACTAGGAGCCCCACATCTAGAAACAGTCACAGACCTTCTCCTGAGCACGTGGAAGTTGGAACTATCAGACATGATCCCATTCCCCCATCCATGCATTCAGAGAGCAAGTCTGAACAGGGCTACTCTTTCCCCAGCAACTGGGATCTTGCCTTTCGCTTTGTTGGGATGAGGTTTTCCAGCCTAATATTCTCTCCCAGCTTGATTCAAACCTATGCTGAGGTTCTGTAGATCCCATGGGAAGGAGGGGGTGGGATGGAGGACAATGGAAAGCGGGAGCCCAAACTCACTCATGCTTCCTGCAAGCCCTGGGAAGTGTTTGCCTGTATCCTTAAGGATGGGAAGCAAATGACAAAAGGGACAGAATAGAAGGCAGGGGGAGGAAACAGGAGCGAAGGTGTTCCACTAGCTGGCACAGCCGGAGAGAGATTCCCAGAAGCTCAGTAAGAATGTGCATGCAAGCCACATCAAATCACCATAAACAGGAGAGCACCTAGCTCTTAGGATATGCTCTGATTAGAAACACAAGCAGTCCCAACAATATAGTCTGCTCTCAGCTACACGTGTGTGTGTGTGTGTGCGCGCGCGCCAGGTTGGGAGGCAGAGGTTGGAGCTGGGAGCCAACGTTTTTTCTGCCTTGACCATTTGGGGCCATATGGCCCATCCCATTTGTTGGTGCAGAGGGAAGAGAGATCCCATCTTTCTCAAGTGCCATATGGCCGGCTTGGCCTTTCACACCTGGAGGGACACATTTGCACCTCTTGCTCAGCCCTTCCTCTTCACCACTCCTTAATCCTGCCCACCCCTCTGCCCATGCAGTTCCACAGCCAAGGGGCTAACGGGCAGTCAGGGAAGGTGGGAACTGATCAGGCTGCATCCATAGCAAAGGAAGGCAATTCTGGGGTTTATTTTCCACCAGCCGGCTTTGTGTCCGCTGCAACAAGATCATCCCTTCAAGGCACTGGGCTACACGCCGAGGAAGGGTACACAGGAGTGGGAAACAAGGAATGCACAGAGCGGGAAAGACAGAATACTGGGGTTCCATTCCAAGCAATGTCCGCAGCTTGCACAAACTCTCTCATCATGCCATGCCATTGCCTCTCGGTGCCTGTTCTTTCCTTCACTCAAGCCTGCCCTACACAGTCCCTTGAAATCTTATGATTCCCAGCCCACCCCCACAGCCCCAAATCTGCTCCAGCACCGAGGAGCAAAGGTCCAACGAATCTACTCTGTGGGGGTGTGGGGGGGGGAATCCTTTGGCGCCAGGGTAAGAGCTCCCTTCCCCCAATCACCAGCCCTTACTAACTAATGACTCCCATATGCTGCTTAATCAACTCCACAAGTTCCTGGACCCATCGCAGCTCTTCATTCCCTTGTGCAAATCGGCCCCCTTTCCCAGCTCCTGATGCTCCTTCCTGCCCTACCCTTCCCTTCCCTGACATGGCTTTCTGTTCACTTCTTAACCCCATCTCTCTTCTGGTTCAACTCCACCCCCAATTGCACACTTGCAGCTTCAGGAATAGATTTAACTCCATGGGTTCACTCCTGAAAGGGGAAGCAAGTGGTCCTGAGCAGTGCATGCAATGCAGAACCTAGGACTGACTGCCCTGTGTAGTTCATTTGTTTGCCTTATACTGAATCAGACCCTTGGTCAACCTATCCCAGTATTCCCAACACTGAGTCTGGTACCAGCTGAGTCCAGGGTTTCAGGGAGGAGCTTTTCCTCTCCACCTGGAGATGATGCGCCAATTTGGACAGCTTGAAAAGGGGATTGGACAAATTCATGGAGCAGAAGGCTATCAATGGCTACTAGGCCTGGTTGCAGGGCCGGTGCTACCATTAGGCCAACTAGGCAGCTGCCTAGGGTGCAGGGCTAAAGGGGGCGCCAGAAACGCCTTGGGGGAAAAAATACAGCGCTCTCAAGTGGGAAGGGGGGCGCTAAATATCTGATCTTGCCTAGGGCACCAAACTGCCTTGCACCGTCACTGCCTGGTTGACTATATGCTTCCTCCAGTATCAGAGGCAGGATGCCTATGTACTCCAGTTGCTGGGGAAACACAGGTGGGAAGGTGCTGTTGCACTCCTGTCCTGCTTGTGGGATCCGGTGGGCAGCTGGTTGGCCATTGTGTGAACAGAATGCTGGACTAGATGGACCTTTGGTCTGATCCAGCATGGCTCTTCTTATGTTCTTATGGATCAAACGTGAGACCTTCTACATGCCAAGTATATGCTCCACCACTGAGCTATGGCCCTTCTTCAAAACAGAACCCTGAGATCCACCAACAGGAGCCAGGTGCACAATAGCGACTGGGGTGGAGGCAGTAGACACACTAAAAATTCAGAAACAGAGCACATCTGATCACATGCTCCCTCTAAGAATTTGTTTTCGGGACTAGAACTAATCTGGAAGGGCGAGCCTTTTTCTTATTGCTATTTTTAAACTACTGGACCTACTGCAAATCAGCCAGAGATATGTATCCAGTGGGTCCAGATCTACCTTCTGCCTACTCCTGAACAGCACCATAGGTCTCAGCTCACTTGCTATCCTGCCTCTTCAGTGCAACCAGTCCAGGATTCCCCTTCACGGTTAGGAGAGCTCACTCTGCGGAGATGGGTGGTCAGATTCTAAATTTCACCAAAATCAGACGCCCCAGCCCCCCTTCAGCATGGGAGCTTTGAAGTTCTGCTTATAGGGACCTTCTACAGAGGCCTGCTGTTCAGAAATCTGAGATAGCCTTTAAAAATACAGGACATTCGGCAATACTGAAGTGGAGCCTATGTGCTAAGCAAGCCCTCAGGCCATGCAGCATGATCTGAACTGGGAGGGAGGAGGAACAGAGGCGCCGAGAGAGCCAAAGCCGTGGAAATCACTGGGGATGGAAGAGCTGCCCTCCCCCCCTTCCTGCCTCGCCCCCCCTCCCACCAATCTGGTTCCAATCTGTGCTTCCTGTGTAGCAGGAAGCCCCAGCCTCGCACTCCATAAACTCAAGACAAAAAGGCTTCTATTCAAACAGACGCTCTTAATTTAGCTTCTTGCTCCCCCTGCTTTCCCCCACCATTCCAGCTCTGGTTTCTCTCTCCAGAAAAGGGAGTTTTTGCAAGGAAGCCAAGACTGGTCCCTGCCCCGGCCCCAAACAATCTAGGACTAATGCAAAGTCTTGGGGATGGTACATTGGGCCGGGATGAAAGAAACAACCCCAAAATCTCTGTGCGTGCATCTGCATGTGAGTGCGTGCACACACATATACACACATGCATCATTCTGTACTAAAAATACAGGTCCTTCCCACAGTCATCCCAGATAAAAGAATGGCACCGTGCCTTAAGAAGGGGTTGCTAGGCTGAAGCCAGGCGGTAGAACAGTTAGCGGCACTACGGGCAAGGCAGCCTGCATAACAAGGAGGGAAGGGAGGAAGGCCTTAGGAAATGGTCTGAGTATGCCCAATGTAATCCCATCCCCAAGCGAAGCCGGTCTGGGCCTAGCTAGTAGGTGGGTGAGAGACTGCCTGGGAATCCCATTAATGCTACTCTGAGCTCACTGGAGGAAGAATGGGATGTATAAATGTAATAAACAAACAACTTCTCACATAAACAACAGTCTCTTGTTGGATACTTTCCTAGAGACGTGGTAGAACTGTGGATACATACAGTGAGCGGCATCCAAAGACAGATAAGGTGTTACACAAACAGCATTACGTAGATTGATGGGATGATGCTCTCCACAACTGTCAAAGCACAGGCCCACTCACTGTTTCATTGGCAAGTCACCCTGGTGCCAACAGTTTCTTTTGACAGTCAAATGGCCGCTGCTGCCATTATGATTCACAAGCAACCATTTATCCGTCAGCTGAAGGTGATATAATGGCGGTGGGGGTGGGGTGGGGACTCTTCCCAAAGTTCTTATGCCACTCTCAAGATGTCTGCCACTCCAGACATCTACCATGTGCCTACAAGGCACAAGAGAAACAAGCATTCACAGCCACGTATTGCCTCATGTGGCCTTTTAGCTAAGGCTCTGCTTAGGCCTGGATTCATCTCAACCTGCTGGATGTTCACCTCTGAGGAACACCCCACAGTCAAAGCCGTTCAGAACATCCAGTGAGTACTTATTCCAATATTACTCTAATATGTTTATCAAATAATTAATAATAATATCCCAATATTCTAAATCTGTTTTTGAAAGCCAGTGTGGTGCGGTGGTTAGAGTGTTGGACTGGGAGTTGGGAGATCTGGGTTCTAGTCCCCACTCAGCCATGAAACTATCTGGGTGACTTTGGGCCAGTCACTGACTCTCAGCCTGACCTACCTCACAGGGTTGTTGTGAGGATAAAATGGAGAGGAGGAGGATCATATATGCTGCCTTAGGCTCCTTGGAGGAAAAGCGGCATATAAATGTAAGAAATAGAAGAGAGAGAGAGAGAGAGAGAGAGAGAGAGAGAGAGAGAAAGACAGACAGACGTGTGTGGAGAGGTTCACTATTGGCCTTATGGAGGACAAAGGAAGGTGGTGCAGTTGGGCTGGGGCAAAAAGAGCCGGCACTCCACCTCGGTGTGCAGCTTGGCACCAGCTGTGCATGTCAGCTGCAGGTTAAAGACCATTTCCTGTGTCTGACAGCTCACAGGCAGCCTTGTCCCTGCCTCTCCTTCTATGCTGCTGCTAGCCTGATACACACTCCAGGCACCAGCTCCTGAAACTAGATCTCCTTCACTGTCTGTCTGCCAGAAGGGGCTCAGGAAAGGCAGGGTCAGCAGCTGAGCAGGAACAGCCACCCTCCCCCCAAATTCTCTCTCTCTCTCTCTCTCTCTCTCTCTCTCTCTCTCTCTCTCTCTCACACACACACACACACACACACACACACACACACACGGTCTTGGTAAGCAACTCAGTACCCAGCACCCAGACAGGAGGGGATGGGTTGGGATGGCTCCCTCCACAGCCTGGAAGTCACTCACATCCCTGTGCTAAAAGTGACAGGGCAGCCATTCTGACACTTCCCACTGACAACGCAACATCGAGCAGTAGTCGATGCGGAGCTAATGCCGCTGGTTCTTCTTCTGATTTCATTCACGGTGCTCTTCCAGGGGCGAAGCTGTGGCTGGCCATCATGGGAGTGGACTGCAGCCACGTCGGACAGTATCACACAGCACCCCCCCCCACCCCCACCCGGATGCTCAGGCGCCTCGTGCTCCTGGTGGTTGCACTGCAAGAGCTGCAATGTCCGAAGGGGAACTTGGTGCAGGAAAGATGCGCAGGCTGGACATGAAAAAACCTGTCTGTGCCGGTTTGTTTTCAGACACGACAGCAGCAGTGCAGGCACCAGAGGTGTGAGGCACTTGCACATCCAGGTCGCCACAGGTCCTGGAATGTCCAAAGGTGCTCTTAGGTGCACCTGAAGCAGCATGGGACAAGAGCAAGCCGCTGCTGTTGGTTCGGTGTTTTTTTTTTTTTTTTTTTTTTTTAAAGAACTGGGCGATGGGGAGTAAAAAATAAAGTTCACTTTCAGCCGAGATACTGTCCATGCCCACACAGAAACGACATGTACGGAACCCCTAATTCAACATGGGGTACCAGAGTGGAAATCATCCCCAAGGGAGATTTCCACTCCTGAAGGACTCTTACTTCCCTGCACTGCGGCAATCCCTTGCTCCACCTCCTGTTGGAGCTTTCCCTAGCCTGGTGCCCTCCGATGTGTTGGACTACAGCTCCCAGCATGCTGGCTGGGGCATGCTGGAGCTGCAGCCCAACAGAAGGTTGGGGAAGGCCTCATTCGTGCCTCATTAGAGCTAACCCTGACTGTAAAGAACAGCAGCGCATTTGAACAGGCAGAGCATGATGCCTCTCTCTCCTGCCCATCCTTGGTCCGCAAGGGAAAGCAGCAGCCCCCTCTGAGCTCCTTCTGCCTTCGAGGCATGATGAACACGGAGTCCAAAGCCAGACCACCACAGGCCTCACCTTGTACGTGGACTGAGGTGACAGAGGCTGGAAGCGATTGAGCAAGGGCTCCGAGAGGCGCAGGAAGCTGCCGCGATAGCGGCTGAGACACCTGTGTTGCCACACCAGCTTGTAAAGTTCCAGGCACACCAGGCCAGCTACAGCCGCTGTCGTCGTGGCAATGGCAGGCACGATGCTGCCCACGATCCTCTTGGCCTGTTGAAATGAATCTGGACAGTCATCAAGGAGACAAAGGGGTACAAAGAGTACGAAATGGTCGTAGGAAGGGGACACTGCAACAGCCACACTGGGCCAGGAACATTGGGGAAGAGAGCTGCTGGAGGACATGGCAAAAGAGATGTCAGACTCGGCCATCTTCATTCTCACACTGGTGACAGTATAAGCCGGGGATCCGCAACTGGAGCGCCAGCCAGCCCCCAGTGCCACCTTCATTTCCGAGAATGCCTGTAGGCCCCAAAAGCATTATAAAAATGGCAGGTGCCTGTAATCCAGAATTTCATTTTGAAGCATACCCAGCTGCTCAGAAAAAAAGGGAAAAGGCAAGCTGGGGTGGTAGGGAGCATTATGGGGGGAGAGGGGGTCTGTGTGTTTTGTCCGCATTTTGTGTGTGTGTTTAGTGCGTGTGTGTGTGTGTGTGGCAAGGAGGCATGTGTGTGTGTGTCTTGCCTGTTTTCAGTGTGTGTATGTAAGTGTGGTGTGCATTAGCTGGTTTGTTTGGTGCGGATGGATGTTTTCCCTGTGTAGATATGTTTCTCTGAGCCTCATCAGTTTGCCTTCTGCAAAATGGGTGTTGGAGCAGAAAACTGGGTTCACAAAAATGGTTTTGTGTTTTGGAGTGCAGACTCCACCTCTGCTTTCTACTTAGGTTCTTGGAGAGGTTACTCCTCTTTCAGCTTCACCAGTTTGCCTTCTGGGAAATGGGCGTTTTGTAATTAGCCACACCCATCATGGCAGCCATTTTATGAATGGGCAAACCCCCATGGCAGCCATTTTGTGTGAGTGTCCATGACACTCTCTCAAATCCCTTTCCCTCCTGCTCAAGACAACTTGTGAGGGAATGCCATTGCTGCACACACAGATCTCCTGGAACCTGTTGGAAAGGAACAGTGTATGCTAATATAGGCCCCAGCTCTATTTTGAGCCAGTGTGGCGTAGTGGCTAGAGTGTTGGACTGAGACTTGGGAGACCCGGGTTCTAGTCTCCACTCAGCCATGGAGCTCACTGGTTGACTTTGGGCCAGTCACTGACTCTCAGCCTAACCTACCTCACACAGGGTTGTTGTTGTGAGGATAAAATGGAGAGGAGGAGGAGGATTATGTAAGCCGCCTTGGGTTCCTTGCAGGAAAAAAAGGCGGGATATAAATATAATAGATAGATAGATAGATAGATAAATCTTATTTCCTGGAACTGGCTGGCAATGGGAGAAATGACTCTACAAGCCCCACCTCTTTCACTTACCTGGAGTTTATCAACAGGAGGGATGTCATAGTTCTCAGCTCGCAGATTGGCTGCAGTCATGATGAAGTCTACGTGAGAGTTGTCATCCTGAGGGCCCAGCAATTACAAAATCATTCAAAGCCAGCAACGGGTGGTAAAAATGGAGGAAGAGAGAAGGGATTTCAATGGGAAAGAGGCCAAAGTGACTGCAGGGCTTACCAAGGGTAGCAAGCAACAAACAAACAATAGTTAACAGGGGGTAACAGCCAAGGCCGTGTGTATTATGTGATTTCACATAAACATAGAAAAGACATAGAATTTGGTACCATGTGTACAACTTGGGGTTGTATCCAATGTTAGTCCTATCTAGAGTAGGCCTATATTGAAATGAATGGGATTTAAGTTAGACTAATATTGGATACAACTGTTGGTGTCCTAAAAATCCTACCTTTCATATTTAGAAAAAGCAAGTCAATAGCTCTTTTGGCTGTGAAAATAGATTTGAGAGGGTGTATGCAGTGCTTAATGAAATCTCAGAAAACTGAGCGTAGCTGAATAAGAGTTCTACGGTCAGTGGAGATGTAATGTGACGTTGGCCTTGACTATAGTTGAGGGACAGGATAATCAGGACGCAGAACTGTGCACTCTGTCCCCTTCTCCTCCTTAACCTCTTTCCTCTGATGTGATGATTCTACTCTACACCCTTTCAATAGACGGTTCTATGTTATTTCTGTGACTGATAGTAACACAACATTGGAGATTCTCCAAACCTAGTTTTTGGAGTTCTCCTGAACTAGGAGGAGGAGAGGGGTGGGGGAGAAAGGAGGAGTTCGCAATCCTGTAATACTGCTACTAATCCCTAACAGAGGGTACGTTTATACTACATATGCATTGGGCCTAGAGCAGTGTTCTCCAACCCTGGGTCCCCAGATGCTTTTGGCCTACAACTCCCAGCATGCCTACAACTCCCAGCAGGGCTGGGGCACGCTGGGAGTTGTAGGCCAAAAACATCTGGGGACCCAAGGTTGGAGAACACTGGCCTAGAGGCTTGGAGGTGGGTTTCCAGTCACCGGCTTGCACTTCCCCATGACTAGCAGAAGCAGAATAAAGGTGTCAGATAATAAGTATGCCCAAATGCACATAATTTACAGAGGTCACCAGATTCAGCTTTTCCAAGCACAAAAGCTGGGTAACCATGGTACCATGGAGAGCTGTTCCAGGTGTATGAGAGGGGGCCACCGCAGCTTAGTGGCAGAGCTCACGCTAAAGGATCAGATTGCAGGTGCTGGAAAAGACCCCAGCCCCAGCCCCTGGAGAGCCACTGTCAGTCATAGATTTCATAGATCATAGAGTTGGAAGGAGCCTACAAGGCCTATCGAGTCCAACCCCCTGCTCAATGCAGGAAACTAGAGGAGGGGTCTCCCATCCAAGTAATAACCAGGCCTGACCCTGCATAGCTTTCCACGCTCAGACAAGCTGAGCCAGCGTGAGCCACAGTCAAAGCAGACAGCACTGAGTGAGATGGACAAATAATCTGACCTGGTATAAAACAGCTTCCTACATATGAAATCAGAGAAGAGCCTGTCTAAAGAAATAAGATGAAAGTGACCAACACACACAGTTCCTGGTTGAAGGACCCCACCACCTGCTCACAGCTGCCATTTTGTAGACGAGGGAACAGAATCTTCTGAGCTTTCTCGGCCCGCTCACTTTGCGCTCAGAGAAGAGCACAGCATGTGGGGTGGCTCATGCAATGCAAGCTCCAGGAACAAGGCTGTGCATAAAAGAGCAGTCGTCCAGGTACGACACAGGTATACATGTGGGGGAGACTGGCTCCCACACCCTCCCCAACCATTCCTGGCATGCTGGCACTTCCAAAACCTGGGCACAGGGACTGCCGCTTACAGCAGTGCCAAATACAGCCACTTCTTTGACTGCTACATCCATGGACCTCCAATGTACACCCTTACCCACCTAGGCCCAGGTTTTCATATTGACACAGTGACGTGATAGCCAGGAATCGCATGAGGTGATGACAGGGAAGGTTTCGAGGCTGATACAGAACGGTGAAGGATTGATTCTTAGTAGTCAAGATGGTAGTAGGTATGAGCAGATGATTATCAAAACAACAACAACAAATGAACAAAACAAAAAACTATGGGCACCATCCAGCCAAAGTTAAGCAATTTTAAGCACATGCTTCAGTCTCTTCTGCTGAAATCAGTGACGCATAGGACCAAACTAGACTCAGCCTGTGGCTTACGCTGGCTCAGCTTCTCTGAGCGTGGAAAGCTAAGCAGGGTCAGGGCTGGTTATTACTTGGATGGGAGACCCCCTCCTCTAGTTTCCTGCATTGAGCAGGGAGTTGGACTCCATGGCCTTGTAGGCTCCTTCCAATTCTATCTATGAAATCTATGATCCCCATTCATGCAATTAGCAATCCTGGTAGTTGTGTCTGAAGTTTTGAGTTGTATTTTATTTGGGTTGGTATTTAGGACCTAGGTACTGTCACAGGTTTCTTGAATGTATGAATTTCATTGCTTAAAAAGATTGATCGTGCCCAAGTTGAGTGCCTAAGGGCAGAAACTAGACTTGATGCCATTCATACAATTAGCAATTGAGTGAATGGCTTTTTAAAAGTAAACTGCAGGTGTAGGTACCCTTGATCTGGATCAGCACCCTAGTGTGGGGGTAGTGGGGCTTTAGCCTTTCCCCCATGCTGCAGTCTGAATCAAGATGGGGGGTGGGTATGCCTGCAATCTACATTTTAAAATGTACGCAATTGATAATTGCATGAACAGCATCAGGTCTAGTTAGGCCCTTAGGTACTTAACTTGGGCAGGATCATGCCCAATCTTTTCAAACAATGCAATTCATACATTTTAAGAAGCCTGTGACAGTACATAAATATCAACCCAAAGAAAATATAACTCAAAACTTCAGTCACATCAACCTGAAAAACACTGAAAGGTCAAAGCAACAAAGCAACCTACAAACAAGACTTCTATTAGGACTGTTTGACAGCAACTTTCAGCTGAAAGTCCAATATATGGAAAATATTCCACCTTAACGAAAATCTGGGTCCCAATCCTGGCAGCTGATGACATATTGGGAAATAATCCCCATGAGATTCCCACATTACATCTGCAGACAAATGCTCACTGTATGCAAAACTTCTGCTAACAGCAGCTGTGGAGCAGAAATGGGCCAGTTCCCAACCCTACTCAACACATACAAAATATCATTCAGCTACTAGTGTCACTGCAGCTGAATGAAGTAGTCCCTCTGCTACAATATACGAGCAGATCAGGGAGAGGCCATAGCGCAGTGGTAGCGCAGATGCTTTGCATACAGAAACTCCCAGTTCATTCCCCAGTTTTAACTCTGGGGGCAGCCTGGTGCCCTCCAGATGTTTTGGACTACTGCTCCCATAAGCCCCAGCCCAGCATGCCCAATGGCCAGGGATCACGGGAGTTGCAGTCCAAAGCATTTGAGGAGCACCAGGTTGCCTGCCCCTGGTGTAGACATTAGTCCATGCTGGCTGGGGATGATGGGAGTTGTAGTCTAACACACCTATAGAGGGCACCAGGTTGGGAAAGGCTGGGCTGGATGGATGGAGCAATCATCTGACTCAGTACAGGGCAGCTTCATGATATATTTCAACCCCTCAAGCTAAATTGAAGGACACCCAAATCTTCTCCTATAGATCATTGTGATCTGGGAAAAGACAAGGCTGTATTGATACTGAATAAGCATACAGCTTAGCATCCTGAGAATCTCAGCTCTCCTCCCTCCCACCCAAGCATTTGTGACGAGAGGCCTGGAAGTATGCGGAGGCTGGTGGCTCCAGTGTCACTGGAGCAGTGTATCCACTCGGGATCACACTTTGAACTTTAAAGGAGCTATCCATGGTGCCGAACCTATTGGGGGGGGAAAGAGAGATAGGGTTCAGCACCATGGACAGCTCCTTTAAAGTTCAGACTGAAGCCCAGGGTGGATACACCACCCCACTGACTTTGGAGACACCAGCCTCCACAGCAATGATGCCTGGTGAAGTCCTAGAAGTGGGGATGGTGATGATGGCCATGGGGTGCTAGCGAAGTAAGATTCCCAGCAGCCAAGAGGAGGACCTTCGGTGCTCCAAATAACTTTTTGCCCTATTCCATGATTAGGAGAAGCAGAAAAGATCATGCACGGTATTCAAATGTAGGCAAAGTGCCCCATTTTACATAATTTATAGCAAGGGTGCAGAATCTCTTTCAGCCCAAGGGCTGAATCCCATTCTGGAGACACTCTCGGGGGCCACATTCTACCGGTGGTCGAGGCCAAAGGCAAAAGGGGGCAGGCCAAAGGCAAAGAGGGTATGGCCATAAATACAATAAACACCCAAACCCCAACGTATTTTAGCTTAAAGCTCTTCCTGCCAGTAACTAAGCCTTAGGAGAGGCATTTCAACCTTTTAGAATGGGGGAAAATTGCACAAAAGCCAGCAAGCCACCAGACAATCAGTGGTTGAGAGAAAGGGGGAGGGGCCAGGGAAGGGGGTGTGGCCTTCTGGGGAATGACAGAGGACTAGATTGGGATTTGGAGGGCCAGATTTGGCCCCCGATCCTGAGGTTTTGCACCCCTGATTTATATGGTCACAACATTCAGCTTCTCTCCTCACAGAGCATGAGTTACCTTGGCAGAGCATTTTTATCTTACACATTCGTTGCTGTTTTTAATAGCACAACATATACCAGGCTAAACTATCCTTCTCTCACCAGTGGAGCAAATGAACAAAACAAGGAGGTGTCCAGGTTTGTGGAACAGGGATTTAAAAAAAGAGCAATACTCAAGTCACAGACAAAAGTGAAAGCTGGCATGTAATTTCATGGCAACAGCTTTGAGGGTGAGCAGGGAGATGCAGGCACTTGGTGCTAGGCCTTTGTTGGGGCTTCTCTAAACGAGGCATTTATGGTGCACTCGTGATCCCTCGCTCACGGAAGTTTGTGGGGCCTTTTCGCAACATTGTCATCCTCCAGGGCCTCTCTTGTGTTTTCCAGCCATTTTCATGGGGTTTTTTTAGAGTGAAGAAAGTCAGGCACTAAATTCCAAACCGGAATGAAAGCCTTGTGTAAAGTCGCAATTCTGCTATACTGCAGCTATACCACTATATGATGGCTTTTACTCTGGTTTTATTCTGTTTTAAACTTTGAACGGTTTTATATTTTATCATGTTGTATTTTAGGGGGGGGGGGTTAACTTTTGTGAACTGCCCAGAGAGCTTTGGCTATGGGATGGTATAGAAATGTAGTAAGTAAGTAAGTAAATAAATAAATAAAATCTAGTGTGTTCACGGCAGAGGTGAGATTCAGAACAGGAAGTGTCCTGATTTGCAGCTCAGCCTCTCAGCCATGATACGGAAACTTTTGTATCTGATGTAATTGAACCCTGAATACAAAATATTTTGTAGCTCTTGTCTATACCTGCCCTTTACAGATACAGATACAGATAGTGGAGCACCGGGGAAATTTGTCTGTGAGTCATTCCAAGACAGTAGAGTTGAAATGAACTGATCCAGGATTAAGAAGCCCTGGCAGAGCTGCCGGAGGGGAGGTCATGGTTGGAATGGCAGAGTCCTGCCTCCTGGAAGGGTTACTTTCTTCCTCCTTTGGAATACTGGAGAGCAGAGGGAAATACAAAGCAAGACAAAAACATAGAGGCACGGAGGTACCTTTTCAAAGTGAATGGGCTTCATCAGACCAGAGGTGAGGGCACCGTGTTTTTCCAGCTTTTGCTTTAACTCTGTCAATTCCTGCTTCAGGTTGGTCATCTGATCTAAAAGACACAGTTGGAGAAGAGAGGGTCCAGCAGCAATATGAAGTCACCTGAGAGATGCAGGGAGAAACACATTGCCCACTTGTTTCGGGCCTTTTGTGCGATCCTTGCAATCCAGTTGCATCTGTTAGTACCCATTCACAATTTGGACAGGGGCAGGCAGAGTACTCTAGGGCAGCCTTCCCCCATCTGATGCCCTCCAGATGTGTTGAACTACAACACCCAGAATGCTGGCTGGGGAATTCTGGGAGTTATGGTCCAACACATCTGGAGGGCACCAGGTTGGGGAAGGATGCTTTGGGGTCTGATGGGAACAGTTGGGATATCTGACCTTCTTCAATAGATCCCTCCAAGGTCTCCGGGATCTCTTTGTCAGTGATGGGGATATGCACTCCTTGACCTGGCTGGAAAGGCGGTAGATGCAAATTGAGGAGGGTTTGCAAGGCAGCAGCTCTGTCCTCCTCCACATGCAGGCTGTGTGTTTGGGCAAAGAGGAGACTGGCAGCAGAAATGAAGGTCATGTGGGTAGTCTATAAAAAAACACAGAAGGTCGATTCAGCAAGGACAGCACCAAATCTATTCCCCTTTCCCACTGCAGCCTGTTTCTTGCTCCCCACAACCAGGAACAGGCTACACTGTCTGCCCTTCTGGAAATGTAGGCTCCTTCCCATCCCTGCTAAGCCTCGCCTCGCCTCCGACACAGTCAACACAACATACCAACGTATGAAGTCTGCCACCAGATCAGGAACCACATTGCCAGGAACAGTGGATTCAGGGCTCTTGCCTACCAAATGTGCTCCATGAATTCTGGATTAGCTACTACAACCCACACTTCTAAAGAGCGAGAAGATGGGTCCAGTTCAGGGTCAGCTCGCCCTTTTAACAGGGCAAACATGAAATGAATAAACTTGGAGCCAACTTCTCTCCTGCCAGTTAGGGGTTTTTTCGGAGCACCTTTGGGCTACTTTCTTCAATAAACAGAAAGCGGATAGGGGGTTGCCCTCAGTTCCAGCCAACAATAACAAAAACAGGCACAGACTTCCATTCACTGAACTTGCTGTTCTTGTTGCAAATTTACATGTGTTTCACCTTAAGGCTAGCGAGTGGTCAACCTAGCTGAGTAAACGCCCTGACCTCTCCTTGGTGTTCCTTGCAGGGGGTAGGCAACCTGGTTCCTTCCAGATGTTTTGGACAACAACTCCTATCAGCCCCAACCAATAACAGATTGTGGGAGTTGTAGTCCAAAACATCTGGCAGGCACCAGCTTGCCTACCACTGTTACCAAGGCGGCGATCTCGGTCTCATCCTAGAATCCCCCGTTCCCAAGCTGAGCTCCCCACTCACATTTCTGCAGTCAAAATCCAGCTGGTGTGGGCATCGCTTGGGCCCTGACCAGAAAGGATGTCCAGAGCTTGTCTCCTGGGGGGACAAAGGCAGATGGGATCAGTCAGGAAGCAGCATGGGGTGGGGGGAAGAAGTGCAAGGAAGGAAATGTCACTGGCCAAGAGTTGGAATAGGGCCAACAGTTTCTGAAGTCTCAAGTGCTGGGAACAGGAGGGAGAGTGTACAGTACAAGTCAGAGGCCAAGAAAGAGCCCATGTAGCTAATTTTCTAGAGTTCAGACAGAAGAACTAGACCCTTTGTGAACACTAACATGGTATGTATCACTCATATCCTGAAACCATATAATTCTGCTCCTCTGGAAGACTTGTGGGAAAATACATTGGCCTCACAAAATTATTACAGCCAATCCTCAGTCTATTACTGCCAGACAGTGACTGGGTTCACACAACATGCTAAGCCTCTCAGTAGGTTAAGTGGCAGAGTGGCTCAGCATGTTGTCTGAACCCTGCGTGGTGGTTTATAAGCCAACCTGGTGTGGCTTATAAACCACCCTGCTGAGCCATGGCTTGCAGTAGGGTTAAGAAAACCCTAGTAGGTTTAGCGTGTTGTCTGAACCCGGACAACAGGCTAACCCACTGAGAAGCCAAAAAGGCACAGAGCCCCTTGGCAAGAGTGGCAAAAAAAGGGCTACCACTCTTGCCAAGAGGCTAGCAAAGGGTGCTTTCCACTCCCTCCCAACTGTAAAAATAAATAAATAGCAGTGAGCTACTAAGTTCCAATTTGGCATGGACACTTGTCAGAATGGACACAATGTCCATAACAAAATGGAGCTTTGTAGCCCACTGCTATTTCTTTTACATTTTTTTTAAAGGTTGGGGGGAGTGGAATGCACCCTTTGCAGCAGAATCTTCGAAGGTTTTGGGGGAGGCTCAGGTCCCCCTGGGCTGCCCTCACTTTCCCAAGTGTGAATAACCCATAGGCACAAGCCCCCCCCCCCCAAAACCAAGATCCTGCAAAAAAAAGGGTGTTTTGGGGGACATCCCCTCAGTTCCCCCCCTTCCATACAGAATCCCAGGGGGGTTGTGGGTGCTGGGAAGCCCCAAGCCTCAGTTTTGTCATTTACCCCAAGTTGATAGCACCTCAGGAAGTAGAAAAACCAGAGGGAATCCCCTGTGCGGGGGGGGGGGGGTTAGTGCAAATGGCAGCTTGGGGGGCAGGGGAACTTGGTGCCCCTGCAGTGTACCCTGGGATACCTGCGGGAGGACAGATGAGGGAAGAGGGTGGTGCAGATGGCCAGGGAACCCTGCTGTGCCTGATCATTAGTTGGGCACAGCCAGGGACCCAGGCCAATTTAAGCCCACAGAGGCTTCAGAGCCTCTGTGGGCTTAAAGTGTTGTGTGAACACAGCCACTGTGACTAGAGCAGGCCAGTCACCAGCCTATGTTATGTGTTAAGGGCCAAAGGAAGTACACTAATTCCTAAAGAGACGGAGGGAGTAATGGTCTCAGCGTCCAGAGGATGTGCACTAGAACTTACAGCAGTATCACTATCAATGAGGACGCAGGCATGGTGATGAAAGGAAGGGGAATTTGACTCCAGCTAGAGTGCCATGGGATTTTCAGCTGGGGCCAAGGGATCATCGAAGGTCTGCGTGCACAAACAGGGGGAAACCCGAAGAACCAAGGACGAGTGACCCTATCTCATCCTTCTTGTATCAATCAGTGAGTTTTATTGTTCCAGTCAAAGGCCATGACAAACACCTATGACAACAAATCAATACAATAATACAAAGATTGTGTGATAGGTTTGGGGTTAGTCTAAATGACTTTTCAGGGGTCACTTACAGCCCAGTGTCTCTGCTTCCAAAAAGATTTGGGATCCCATCTAACTCTGTAATTATTGACTCTATGATTTTTGTAAGGAGAGCTATCAGGGTGGATGCCTTGAGACAATACCTCTTAAGACCCCACAGAGGACAGTTGATAGCCAGTCACATTCTGAGGATGTGTTTCAAGGGGAGCTGGGATGGCCCAAGAAACCAGAGGTGATGGGCAGAGACGACTCATTTTTCTTCCCCCACTAGACAAGGTGAGAGGCCCGCATATGTAGCAGGGCTAGTGCTTGAACTGAGAATGAAAGGGCTTACTTGCTCTCTGTAGGAAATTCTATGGCGCTCTGGGTTCCCCTAGAAATCTGATGAGGAATCAGGATGCTGTGAACCCTCATCTAATGTGTGTGTGTGTGTGTGTATGTGTGTGTGTATATAAGCCCTTTTAACATGTGCATTCTGTATTTTAAACTCACTTCAATCAGTAGCATCATCATGACTACAGGAATAACACGGAGCTTGCTTTCGCTGTCCTGATGCCCCCATCACCTGCTGCTCTCTGGGCAGTCATTGGGGGGGGGGGCTGTGGGGCCATAGACTTTGGCCCCGCCCAGCCCTAGCTGGGCAGGCCAAAGTCTATGTCCAAAAAAAGTTTATATCACAGAAATGCCATGAGTTTCCAGTGACCTCCGCCTAAGCAAACTGAACACTGGGTACGCAGTGGAACCCCTGAAATTTCTCACATGCTCGGAAGTGGGGTGCACATGCGCATCACTGGTGTGAGAAGTTGGATTTTGTTTCCTGGAAAAGGAACGGCGAGCCAAGGGGGTGCCTGAGCAAGAATGGGTGGGAGATCTAGCAACACTCCAGGAGCAGATGAAGCTGATGTTCCAGCAGAGGCAGCAGTTTTGTGAAGACTTTAGAAAAACGGTGACGGTTCCCAGGGAAGCCTCGCACGACTCACACATGCAGCAGAGGAAGATGCTGGGGGCCCCCACGTGAGGAGGGGAGCGGAGCGCTTTGCCTGATCAGCCACTGCGTGGGTTTACAGCTGACCCAGAGGTCCAGCTGCCGTGTACCCAGTTCAGGGAGAGTGAGAAGAACTATGGAGTGCATGGACGGCTGGAGAGCTGGGGCTGTAAAGTCAGCAGCAGAGAGACAGGAGGAGGCCGTGCCTGTCCAGGAGCCTGCCGGAAGAGATGAGGGTGAGAAGCTGGCTGAGGTGCAAGCCAAGAGGGAGGCAGTGAATGAGAGCCACGGAGAGCCAAGGCACCCTGCCCTCTGCGCCACTGGGACAGCAGGTGGAGGCAATAGCTGCCCAGAGCTTTGCTGCCCCACCGTGCCAGGAAGAGGGACAGCAGCTAGTCAGCTCAAAGGGATCAGGTGACCTGGAAAGCCAGCAGGAGGGCCCTGCCCTCCTGCTAGCCTTATATAAAAAGTGTCCTGGATTTAGCTCATAGCAGCCTGAGCAACTTGACATAGCCTTGCCACGCCAGCAGCCTGTCTGGGACCACGTTGCCCGCCTCTGGCCCTTCAGACTCCCGGTTGCTGCTTTTGGACTTGACCCATGGCTGCCCTGGAACACGCCGTTTGCCTCTCTCCCCACTGGGTCCTGACCCTCCTATGGCTTGCTTGCTGCATGGCCGAAAGCTATAAACAAGTGGTTTTCATACAATCAGAGCCAGCAGAGGAAAGGTTTTATGACTGTGTCCTAGAAGTGTGGTTGTGTGATTCCACTCCGAAAGAACCCAGAGTGAGAACAAGTGGGGCGAAGGATGAGTGGGCAATTCCTAAGGCAGGGGTGGGCAACATGTGCCCCACAGGTCGCATGCGCCCTCCTGTCCGCTGGTGTGGCCCCACCACCACCCCTCACTGCTAAAATTTGGTGGCATGGCAGCAAAACAATCGGCAGTTTAACGTGAAAACAAGCTAAATTTGTCCTTTTTAATCCTCTACAGTGATTTGGTGCTGAAACCTGCCAGTTTTTTGGGGCGGCACAGCAGCAGCAGGAGTGTAGTCCACAGGGTGTGTGTGGGAAATGGCCTCTGAACCCCCTGAAGTTCGCCCACCCCTGTCCTAAGGAGTAGGACCAGGGAGTCTGGAGTGAGTTATGAGGCTTGATGTTACCAGTGGGTGGAAGTCAACCCCAGTGAAGTGCAGCTGGGCAGTGGGAAGACCACCACTTGGTCTTAATGCATCCCATGAAGCAGCTGCCAAGATGGTTTGCTGCATTTGGTTCCAGACATCTGAATTCCAACTCTTGGCATTGAGTGATTGTAACAGAGAAAGGCAATGTGTGCAGAGAGAAAAGCAGTGAACAAAGAGACAGGAAATGGCTGGGGGAAAGACAGGGTCTATACCAAAGACTGCAGCTATGTCTCACATGCTCAGGTGGGAAGTTGTGCAGCAGCTGCTGGATATCATGGGAGAAAAGGCGCTCCCAAAGTCTCCGGGCCCAGGCCACACAGTCTTCCCAGCTCTGTGGTTTCTCCTGAAAGCTGATTCTCACTAGCTTCAGCATCTCCAAAGCTTTCATTCCTTCGGTCTCCACGAAACTGGGATCCCTGTGGATAAGAGTGTACTTTGCGGTAGAACTCAAGAAGAAACCTTGCTGTTTTGCTTCTTCCTAGGAAGCACTTTGTGTCAATTTTATGTTTAAAATGTCTATGCTACCCTTCCAAATGCCTGAGGCAGCTGAAAAGCATCAATAAAACAACCCAAAATACGATTTAAAACCACACCTAACGATGCAAACCCTAGAGAGCCTCTTTCTCCTTATACATTCCTAAACTGTGTGAAATCTGCATTTTCAGCCCCTCCTCCAAAAGCTTATCTATATAAATGGGCTTTACTTTTCTTACTTGGAGGGGGAAACCAGGAGACAGGAGCACAACTGGGCCTCATCCGGTTGCTGGCTCCATAGTCTTGGGGCAACCACAGCAAAGACCCTGCCGTTTCTCCCTGGAGATGTATCAGAATTCCAACCCAGATACGTAGAGCCTAAGGGTGGGGCTTCTCCCAGGATACTTGTGGCTTCCCACCAAACGCTGAAAGTGATCAGGATGGGAAAGGAGGTGCCAGGTGCCTTTTGGAACTAAGCAAGGGCACGGGCAAGAGCAGGAGGCAGGCATAGGTAGAAAGACCTGTATGCTAAATATATGCATATATTATATGCATCTTTGGAGGATCTGTATCCCATCCATCCTCCAAGGAGCAGCTTACATGGTGGTTTTCCCACATTTTGCTCACAGACTAGGTTGGGAGATAAGGGACTGGCCCAAGGTCACCCAGTGAATGTCAGGGTTGACCTAGGAGGGGGTTCCAAACCTTTTTGGGTCGGTGGGCACATCTGGAACTTTGACAAAGTGTTGCGGGCACTCTCAGAAAATGGTTGTCATGGGGGAGGGCTTGCCCATTCACAAAATGGCTGCCATTGTGACCTTTTCTAGTCACAAAACACCCCTTTCCCAGAAAGCAAACTGGCAGAGGGACTGACATTTTAACCATTAAATCACACTGGTGTACTACAACAAGCAGCAGGGTTGGGAAGAGGACACATTCCCCTGTGGACATCACTGGACTCAGACCATGATCAACAACGTGTTTTAGGGGATACAGATTCCCCCTTTCTTGTCACTGAATGCACAACTGGTCATCTTATGCACATGGAGCTAGGAGCGGGACCTTCCTCCAGGAGATTCCCACTTCCTGTCCCAGTTGGTACTCCATCTAAGAGCAAACCACAGCTCTCACTACAGCTCAGAGATGGATACAAAATATCTAGCAGACTTCTCCCCATCCCCCCCGCCCCAAGGAATCACCAGCCTTCCCCAGCCTGGTGCTTCTCAAGATGTGTACGACTACAACCCCCATCATCCCCAGCTGGTAAGGCCAAATTCCCTCCACACCCAACACAGCCCATTCATGGCTCCCCCCCGTTGGTCTGTTTTTAACCTTCAGCTCCACCACAGCCAAGTTCCTGCCCTGCACTCACATCAGGAATTTGCCGACGCTCTCTGCTGTCGTCTTGAAAAGACCCTCAAACTGATTTCGGGCCCACTGCAAGAGAGGAGAAGTGAACTTTGCCAGTGGCTATTTGCAATCGGATCCATTACACGTCGTGCAGTCCTATGCATTTACTCAGAAGCAAGTCCCACCGTGTTCAGTGGGGCTTACTGCCGGTGTAAGTATTCAGGGGCGACTCCCGCAGCCTCAGAGTACCGCTTGCTTCCAGTTATTCCTTGGGTCTAGACGGGGCACAGCCTGGGCACGTAAGCTGAACACCTACCTCTGCTGCCCCCCCTTCCAGGGTCCTGGCACTACATCATGGGCTCAGCAGCAGAGTGTCCCCATTGACATCCTCCCCTTGGGGTGCAGGGAGCAGCGGCAGCATGAAAAGACCCCAGGGCTGCCAGAGAAGGCAAAGCCTGCTGCCCCCACTTCTGTCCCTGCCACAGAAAGAGAAGAAGCAACTGAAGCGCTGCCGAGGGCGAAAGATTTTGGCCTGGCTTCTGGGTGAAACAGCTGGACCCCATATCCTGCCGTCAACACTGCCGACAAACCCTGGCCCTAGCGCAGCTGCCTGGAAAGAGTAAATGAAGCCAAGGGGCCAGGCAAGGAGCTCAGAGGAGGACCTCTTGGCAGCTGAGAATGAAGCAAGTTTCCCCTGGACCAGCTGGAGAGAAAGGCAGGAGAAGAGGGGCCTTGGCGGCAGGCGCTGCAGAGCCGATCTGTGGCTGAGAGAATCAAGGGCAGGGCGGAGAAGGCCGGCGTCCCCCTCCCCACTGCCATTATTAATTATTATTATTTTATTTATTTATTTATAAATAAATAACCCGCCTTTTCCCCAATACTGGGACTCATTACCTGTATTGTGTGCTGGATGGTGCTAGGGAAATGGCGCAGGGTGCAAAGAGGGTACTCCCTCTCATCCACGTCCGGAGCTCGGCCAAACGGCTTTGTCAAAAACGGCACACAGACCTGGACATGCCCCCTGGTGCCGTGCGTTCCAGATTCGAGCAGAGGCTTGAGGAACCGCACACACCTTTGGCCCACATATTCTCCTGCAGGCAAAGGAGGAAGAGAGGGCACACTTTTTATAGGGATGGATGGGTAAGAAATGAGCTCAGTTCTCATTTCATTGTGGATTTACTAAATCCGCACTTCCTGAACATGAACCGGAGCACGGTCAAGACGCTGAAATCCGTACTTTTCTGAAGTTTGCGATGCAGTTCGAGCGGGAACAAATGTGTACAATCATGGGGGGGGGGAGTCCTCACAAAACTGTGTACATTTGAAATGGCGCATACCCAAAAAAATGCAGGTATTTGGAATAATGCACACAAAAACACTTGATTCAGCAGAAAAATAGCTTGCCAAAAATGTGTGCATTTGAAAAGATGTGCACAAAAATGCATACAATTGGAAAAAAAACCCATATATATATTTTGCAAAAACAGACATGAAAATATGTTCAAATTTTTGTGCAGAATTTTTTAAAAATCGCAATCTGAGCCAGAAATGGGACAGAATGAACAATAATTAGCGGTTGACAGATTTGCCCATTCCTAGGCACAAAGCACAACTCTGTTCCTTTGTGTTTTTCTGCCTTCAATGCTCCCACCCTGGGGATCTGACCCTTACAGGCAGAAATTGGCCTGTGAGCAGGACAAAGGAGAACAGCGACAGCTATAGCAAGATTCCAAAATCTCTATTTCAGCAATATCTTTATTGGGTCACAAAATAGTGCACAAGCTTCCGGGTTCTCCAGAAATCTTCATTAGGAAAGATGGTAAATACAGCAAAAGGGGAAGGAAAAAAGTGGCTGATGTTCAAATCATGGAGTCTGCCTTTGCTTACAATCTTACCATGGAATGTGGGAGTTGCCTGCAGACATGCAAATTAGGCTTACTGAAACCACTTTTCCCTTCCATTCCCCATTCTGGAGAATGGAAGGCTCGGTACAGAAGTAGACTGGGCCATATCTTCCCAAAAGGACACAGTTCGATACCCTGTAAGCTGGCAGTGTGTGTTGGAGAGGGAGGAAGAGTGACCACTGGCAACAGTTAGAAGAGATAAAAGACACTGTCCTGTCTGCAGGGGCCAGTGGTTCCTTTGTCGCAGGTGCCTACACAGCCTTTTTCTCATCAGCACACACAAAAGCTTGGTTTTATTTTTAAAACAGATGTGCAGTGCAAAGCGGGAGCTCGGTGTGTGTTTGGCTCTCTGTGGCTTGTGCCTCAACAGCGTACAATGGCCATTACCTGATAACAGTAATGTTGAGTAGTTACAGAGCTCTGTTTCTTAAGTGTTCAAAGCACACACAGTATTTCAATCATCCTTACAACAATCCTGTAAGGTAGGCCAGCATGATTATCTTCTTAGTACAAGGGGGAGGGGCAGAAGCAGAGAGACCGCGGCTTGTCTCCGGCCTATCTGGGGTGGGTGGGTTCACAGCTGAGTGGAGTTTTGACCCGGGAATTTCCCCACTCATGCAAATTCAGAACCACAGAATGCACAGTGTAAATTAACAGGACAACACACTCATTATGCAGAGCAGTCTCCCAAGCTGGTGCCCTCCATCTGTTTAGGACTTCAACTCCTATGAGCCCCAGCCAACATGGCCAATAATGCTTGGCCATCAGAGTTGTAGTCCGAAACATCTGGAGGGAACCAGATTGGGGAGGGCTGATGTAGAGTCTACATAATAAGTGTTTGCCATCCTATTTATCAACACTGTTTCTATTCTGTGCATTTGCAAGATACATATAAGACTCTGGACTTTGAATTCGGACTGGAGGCCTTAGTTTGACAGGACTGGGAGGCCTCTGAAGTGGGAGCAGCCCTGTTTATGCAGGCCTTCTTGCCCCTGTAAGTCGACCTTCCTTGGCCCTCCCTCCTGATGCACACACTTTTGCCTTTAATGTCTATCAGCAAAATGCACTATTCAGTCCTATGACAGCCAGTGTGGCGTAGTGGTGAGAGTGTTGGCCTGGGACTGAGGAGACCCGGCTTCTAGTCTCCACTAAGCCATGAAGCTCATGGGGTGACTTTGGGCCAGTCACTGACTCTCAGCCTAACCTACCTCACAGGGTTGTTGTGAGGATGAAGTGGAGAGGAGGAGGAGGATTATGTAAGCCACCCTGGGTTCCTTGCAGGAAAAAAAGGCAGGGTATAAATATAATAAATAAATAAATAGACTTATGTGAACTCTTCCCCCAGGAATGGATCAACTTTCCATATAAGAAGGACCAGGTGGCTGCTAGCCCACAACAGTCTACCTAGCATGGATCCAGTTAAAGGCCAGCCCCCGATGCTCCTGAGCACCACTTCACATCTGTTCCCTGAAAAAAAAACTAATTTTCTGTTCACAACTGCATAGGAAAAATGCTTGTACATCCCTTTTCTGTTAATGGCTCAAATGCCAGCGTGCGCATGGTCAAAGTGTCCAGGAGCCAAAAGGCTGCGACTGCGTGTCTTCTATGCCTACCTATGCAACTTCCTGCCCTTGCCTTGGCCGTGCCCTCCAGCTCCTGTGTGTCTGGCCTGCGCATACATTTCCCTTCCTTGCAGCATCCCATCCTCCCTTCTGCTCCACTGGCCAGTGCTCTAGCTATGCTATAAAAATGTCCATGCAGCTGTGAAAAACATTAGTAAAAATGTGGCATACCATATTCAGTTTGAGAACATGGAGAGCATGGTGTAGTGTCGCACAGAGGCTCACACTGCAGTCCTATGCACACTTACCAGGAAGTAAGTCCCCCTGAACTTGGTGGGACTTACTTTTGAACAGACACGTATATGGTTGCACTGGAAGAGACTGACAGTGCAATCCTATGCACACATACCAGGGAGTAAGCCATACTGCCTACGGTGGGACTTACCTCTGAGAAAACATGCATAAATAGGACTGCCCTGTGAAGCAGGGTCTCTGGTTTGAATCTCACCTCTGCCATGAACTTACTACATGGCCTTAGGCAAGCCCCTCTCTCTTAGCCTCTGTCTTCAATCTGCAATATGGGGGATGATGATAATTAATAATAAGAAGAAGACAAGCTTACCTTGCAGGGTTGTTGAAAGCAAGCACTGCAACCAGATGATGTCTGAGAAGTGCTTTGAATACTGGAAAACTCTACATAAGTGCTAATTAAGTATTATTCAGCAAAGGTGTCTGCTTAACATAATTCATTCTGGGCATGGCAGGCTTATTACAAAGACTTGGGGCTGTGGCTTCAATATAGTGGGAGAAGCACAGGCATTCTGTCCGAAGCACTCACTGGCTTGCCAGCTGTCCAGGGCACTGGCGACACCATCCAAGCCGAGGAAGAAGTCATCCCCGTAGAAGCGCTCCGTGTCAGGCCCGACCTGATTCTGCTCAGCTGTCACATTGATATTGGGGTTCATGAGTCTTATGGCAGTGGCTGCCACTTCTGACTTCTGCTGCTATAGGGACAAAGAAGATATTAGGTGGATCTGGGATAGGAAAACAAAAGAAGTTCACTTGGGTTATTGCCCAGGGTCATTGGCGAGGGCGCCAGAAGGGGAAGTGAGCCAGACCCTAGACTCTCCTAGACTAAGGAATAGTCTTGATAAGATTCTGCCCTCCAGATTCTGCCCAAACTGCCCTCCTGCTGCTGCCACACACACCCCTTTCCCCGCCCCCTGCACCTTCAACCTCTTTCCCACCATCATCTCTGGAAGACTTACAGACACGTGCTGTGGTCGAAAGAGGAACTGCCTGTTGAGGTTGGATTCTTCAATGGTGTCCATGTCTGTCACAGTGATGTTCCCGCCCTCACCAGCGGCCAAGCCAATCATCGCAAAAGTTTTCAAGAGCTCACAGCCAATGGCACCGGCTCCCACCTGAGAAAGTTGTAATACAATTGGCTGAAGTCCCATCACGTTCTGAATGTGGCCTTGAGCCAGGTGGATCTCAGAAACCCTATGGCAAGGGGACATGATGAGGAGATGACCTCCCCAAGTGATATGTGGCTGGTTCTGATAGAAGGCTTTGCTCCATTTGAATGCTGTTGGACTGATTCCCATGCTGGAAGACATGGAGAAACCAGCTATTCACAACTGGAAAATACACACAGATTTTTCACAGATTGGATACAACAGGCAGCCTCTGTGTTGGGCTACAACTCCCATCACCCCCAGCCAGCACTGGCTGGGGATGATGGGAGTTGTAGTATGACACATATGGAGGACACCAGGTTGCAGAAGGCTGAGATACAGGATTCTGATAGCCTTTTTTTCTTAGAAAATCTATGTTGGGTTTCACTTCTGACATATGCTCTGTGTGTACTATTCTTCCACATGGTGGAAAAAAACATATGTTCCAAGAGGCCCAAAGGCAGATGGAATGATGTCTGCAGTTTTCAACAGTGCACACTGAAATTAGACACGCTGGTATAAGCATTAGGAACAGCATCAGAAAATTGCTGTAGAAGCCTCAATAGTTTAATAATGCAATTCCAACGGGCGGGGCCGGAAATCACGTTGTGACAAACTGAATGATCTTCCTTCATGGAAAGTGAACTGCTGGCCATATTGTATCTTACAGATGTTCGTTAGCCAAAACATGTATAAAGAAGGGGAAAATATCTGACTTCAGTATGTTTCAACTCCATCTGGTGCTCTTGACTAAGCTTTGCTTTTGCTACAAAACAAGCACTGGAAGGAAAACCCACAAGCTCATTGGCTCCATGTGCCAATTCATCAAATGTGTGTAACACATAAAGAACGATACGAGGCCTTCAAACAAGAAAAAGGAGTAAAACCAGGATGTAACATCAACCCAACCCTCTTTTATCTTATAAATCAACTATCTACCAACTCTTTTTGAAACTGCTGTGAAGTTCAGGATTACCAGCATATGACTCAGCCACACACTGCCTGTTTTGTACTGTGACCTCACCGTGCTCTCATCTCTACCAAAATGAACGACTGAGAGGTCTGAACTCTAGAAAGGTTGCGCAATACACGGGACGTACAGATGAACTTATGGGGGAGCAGGGAGGGAAAGAAATTCCACCACTTTCCAAGAAGAAGCACCAAATCAATCAGAACACAAAGATGTCTTTCACAAGTGTAAATGATATATGGTCTAACGATGACTGTATCCTAAAAGTTTAGGAAAGACATGGGGGGGGGGAAGTACTGAGAATGTTGATCAAATTAGAGTTGATGCACATAATGAGGGCTGTTCAAATCTGTACCAAAATTTCCAAATTCTGCACCCAGAAGATTCAAATTCTATGCTAAAAATGTATTATGCAAATCACGAAATGTTATGCAAATTTAAATCAATTTTATGAAAACAGGCAGTTTGCATGGTTTATTCTTACCCCCTCTATTGAGTTGAGACAGAGAGAGACATGCAGGTCAGAGAAGCTTCGCCCTCTAAAAATAGGAGCATTTAACAGATCCTGCCAGCCCATTTTCAAATATACCCCCAAACCATGGAGGGTAGACACCCCCCATCTTTCTCTTTCCTTTCCTTTCCTTTGCTTCCCTTTCCTTCCTTCTCTCTTCCCCTTTGCTTTCCTCCTTCCTTGAGAGAGCTGAGGTTCTCAGGGATCTACACCAAATTCTCCATTCATTCTATGCCAGGGGGTAGGTAACCTGGCACCCTCCAGATGTTTTGGACTGCAACTCCCATCAGCCCTAGTCAGCATGGCCAGTGGTCAGGGGGTGTGGGAATTATAGTCCAAACCATCTGGAAGGTGCCATATTACCTACCCTGTTCTATGCATTTAGGTCTGCAGAAGGTGACAACCCTGGAATTAACGCCTACTAACCATAGCTATCATTATCCATGAGTAGTGGTGGAAAAACCCTGGAATCCACCTTTAACCATTGACTATGGTAATTGGGATGAAATCCTTCTAGATGCCTATGTCAGGCCCTTGTGCTACCAAATGTTATATTTACAAAGAAACTTCAGTAACAGCTGTACAACAGAACT
Source organism: Shinisaurus crocodilurus (assembly GCA_021292165.1). Lineage (NCBI taxonomy): Eukaryota > Metazoa > Chordata > Lepidosauria > Squamata > Shinisauridae > Shinisaurus > Shinisaurus crocodilurus. Next base: position 119,050,380 of record CM037881.1, read on the forward strand.
CAGTCAGTTACTCATCATACAAAAATTGGTTCTTCTTCTTCAAGTGCCACCTCTCAAGCTTAAGCAGCCAACACTCCCTCTGCCGTTAAGCACTGGAAGAACAGACACTGGAGTTAAGGAAAAAGTCAGTCCACTCTCATGACATCAGTGCCCGGATTAATAACCTTATCCCCTGATCGGCAAAGCAAACAATTTAATCCAAATGCGGTTTTAACTATCAGGCCAATGAGGGATGGCTGGGAGAGTTGCATATATCTCATCATGAAATATGGCAGCCTTCCCTAACCTGGAGCCCTTGGACTACAACTCCCATTATCCCCAGCCAGCATAGCCATTAGGGCTAAGATAGGCAGTGACCACCACCGCAGACTACAAGTGAGAGAACTGGGAAGCACAAAACATGCTCCAACCCCAAAAATGAGAGATTCTGCAACCAATGTGCCAGAAGGAAAATGGAGAGATACTTTTTGACCCAGTGTACAAAACTTTCAAATTGAAATTGATATGAAAGGAAACAGCATCTTAATATGGGGAAAGGAAAAGAGACAGGGGTGCTCTGTTATGCTGCACCCTACCAGTAGGGCAGCAACAGGCTATAAGGCAGTGTTCTCCAACCTTGGGTCCCCAGATGTTTTTGGCCTACAACTCCCAGCATGCCCCAGCCAGAGTAGCTGGGAGTTGCATGCTGGGAGTTGTAGGCCAAAAACATCTGGAGACCCAAGGTTGGAGAACACTGCTATAAGGAATGACGGAGCTGGATTGCAGAAGGGCTGCCCCTTTGGATTTTGTCAAATCCATTATATCCTGATTTTCTTCTCCTCATTATCTGTCACTTCCATGGTCCCACTTTGCTGCCTGTGCTCTCTCTTCTCTCCCTTCCACTTCAGATGTGGGTAACATGTGGCCTATGGACTGTATGCGGCCCCCGCGTTGCCAAATGCAGCAGTGGCAGGAAAAAAAATCGTCAGTTTTAGCACTACAGAGTGCAAAAAAGATCAAATTTAGCTCGAGAACAAGCTAAATTTGACTCTTTTAACACTCCGTAGTGGTGGTTTGCCTCCAAAGTTGCCCACCCTTGCCCTACATTAGGTTATTGCCCTATCTATGTCAGTGACACACCCAGACTGTAAGCCACAGAAAACGGGCAGGCCACAAGAAAGGTTGATGTGTGTCTTGAAATAATCACACCACCATGTTGGATGCGCACTACGTCATGTGGCAGTGAAACCCGTACATTCATTGTCCCATGCGGGCTGGGGGTGATGGGAATTGTAGTCCAACCCATCTGAAGGGCCCCAGGTTGTGAGGAGGCTGCATTTTAAAAAGGCATTGTGCGCCAAGAACATTGCTTTGTCTGATTCTTCGTGACACCCCACATCCAGCCTGCCCTACTCACCACGAAGTATTTCTGCCTCCCAAGCCGTTCCTGGAAGTCAGCCCCAAAGACAGCAATCTGCCCATCATAGCGGCCGCCACGCTGTCGGAGGGTAGAGATGGCAGGCATCAGAGATCCAACAGGAACGATCCAAGCAGGGGACAAACCGAGATCAACACAATTCCCATGGGACAGACCTGTACCTGTTCTAACGGATTCAGAACTGGGGCTCTTTATGGGCGTCCAGTCTCAGAGCAGGGCGAGAACGAGACAGGAAGGTGTGCCTCTGGTAGCAGCCTAAGTATAGGGATTGAAAGTGGCCGTGGTCTACCACGGGGCAATGCGGCTACAGACAGTCCTAACCTTCTCCAGTAAAGAGAGGTCAGCGTGAGGAAATGGGTGCGTGCACATGGTCAAAACCCCTTCCAGGTTGGAAGCAGCATAAGCAGAGCGGCGTCCCTATCCTATCTGTACTGGAAAAGTACTATTTGCAAAATGGATCACACGCACCGGAGCACAGTCTTCTGCAGTCAGCTGCTCCTCTTCGGGCAGGCACTCATAGGCATCAAAGTACAGCCACTGGTCCAGCGGGGTGAACTTCCCTGAGGCAGCCTGCGGACAGAACAAAAGAGAAAAGCAGCTCTGGTCTCCCTCTGGGTCAGCTTTCCCCCAAGATGGTGCCTGCCAGATGCATTGGACTGCAGCTGCGCAGCCAGCAGGGTGGATGGTCAGGGATTATGGGGGCTGTAGTCAGTGATGTGGGACAGAACATTTTCCAGTGCTTTATTTTTCTGCAGAAAATGTTCTGTTTCATAAGTTCACTCTTAACAATTTATTTATTTTATTACATTTATACCCCACCTTTTTTCCTGCAAGGAACTCAAGGCGGCTTACATAATCCTCATCCTCCTCTCCATTTTATCCTCACAACAACCCTGTGAGGTAGGTGAGGCTGAGAGTCCATGACTGGCCCAAAGTCACCCAGTGAGTTTCATGGCTGAGCGGGGGACTAGAACCCGGATCTCCCGAGTCCCAGTCCAACACTCTAACCCAGTGCTTTTTTTCTGGAGAAAATGGTACCGGAACTCTTGGATTACATTTCCTCGGGAGTAGATGGTGATTAAATTGTAATGCAATTAATAGAAGAAAAGGTGCTGGAACTCAGTTCCGCTGAGTTCCACCAGAAAAAAAGCCCTGCTCTAACCACTGTCTATGCCACACTGGCTCTCAATGAATGGATGCCAATTGCAAATACAATATGAGGCAAGCTGGGCAGTTTCAAAGTTGTAATTAATGTTTCTCGGGTGATTATCCCTAGCAAGTATGAGAGAGAGAATGCGTATATGTCACTGAAATGCATATATGTCTCAGTGTGAAATGGAACCAATAAGTAGCGACAGCTAAATTGAAGGCGTTCCAGCAGCCGTAGTGGGAAAGAGCTGTTGAAATAGATGAGTGGTTGTCAGCATATCATGCACAATCCTTTGAGTTGCTAAAAATCAATTAACGCAGCCTTCCCCAACCTGGTGCCCTCCAGAGGTGCGGGACTACAACTTCCAGCATCCCCAGCCAGCCTTGCTGACTGAAGGATGCTGGGAGTTGTAATCCAAAATATTTGGAGGGCGCCAGGTTGAGGAAGGCTGAATTACTGTCGACAGTTTTCAGCACCCTTGTTTCTTTTTTACGTTTAAATCATGTAAGAGAAGTACATACAAGTGCCTTTTTACAGGTATTCCAATAAAAATGTATACTGTTGGCTGGGGAATGCTGGGAGTTGTAGGACTTTTTCTGTCTAAACATGTGTAGGATTGCACCTTAAAATGCCTTTAACCTGGTGACAGCCCTAGTAAATAATAGAATAAAACAGTGCAATCCATCCATTCTGTTTGGTTTACCACCATATTTTGCAGTTTTACTCTGTTAGCTAGGATGCAACAGAGGTCCCTCATCCTCATATTCGCCTACATTTTTCTCCTATTTTCAGCCAGGCTTGTGGTGCTGCAGGAGAGTCTGGCAATCCGTATGTCCTGCAGCTTGTTCTGCCGTTTAACATCCTAGAGAATCAGCTGTTCTACTCCAGAAAATGGAAAGTTAAGAACTTGCCTAACCTGTACTATAAGATATCCAACAATTAGTCACAATTTTGGGCCAGACCCTGTGCTATTTGGTTACCAACAACACTTTGTTTTTCTATAGTCAGTGTGTGTGTGTGTGTGTGTGAAAGCACTCAGTAATGGCTTCAAAGACACTCCAAGATATTTTCATTCCCACATTGCACATGGACATGGAGGCAGAGATCTAGGGCTTTTCTACATGAAGCTGTAAATCCACTGCATCTACTTTCAGTTTCGTTGCAAAATTGAGATCCGAGCACTACACAAGGAGCGTTTCCTTTCCTGCTTTTCTGCTACATAACCTCTAGGTGGTGCTGTGGTATAGTAGAATAATGCAAATACACAAGAGGAAATCACACTTTCTTTTGCCATCAGAATCATAGAATCATAGAAAAGTAGAGTTAGAAGGGGCCTACCAGGCCATCGAGTCCAACCCCCTGCTCAATGCATGGAATCCAGGTCAAAGCATCCCTGACAGATGGCTGTCCAGCTGCACCTTGAATGCCTCCAGAGTGGGAGAGCCCACCACCTCCCTAGGGAGTTGGTTCCATTGGTCTTATTGCTCTGACAGTCAGGAAATTTTTCCTGATGTTTAGGTGGAATCTGGGTTCCCTGTAACTTGAGCCCATTATTCCGTGTCCTGCAAACTGGAATGATCAAGAAGAGATCCTGGCCCTCCTCTGTGTGACAACTCTTTAAGTACTGGAAGAGTGCTATCATAGCTCCCCTCAGTCTCCTCTTCTGAAGGCTAAACATGCCCAGTTCTTTCAGTCTTTCCTCATAGGGCCTTGTTTCCAGTCCCTTTATCATCCTAGTTGCCCTCCTCTGAACCCTCTGAAATAAGATCCCATTTCCCCATTTCCCCCAGTCTAAAAAAACTCGGAAAGTGCTGCTTACACAGAGAAGCAAAAATGCAGGGTCACGGCGTTGTCTAAAGAACCCATAAACAACCATGAGCTGGGAATGATGAACACACAATAAATGCCTCGGGTAGAAAAGCTCCTAGGGTACTCCCAGATGAAGACTTTATTGTGCATTCGTCCTACCCCATTTTACATGTGTCCATATATTGTCGGCTTCCATTTGTAACTCTTCTGTGTTTTTCTGCCACTTCTTTTTTCTTGCACAAAAAAATTAAGGAGGCAAAGACGCAGAATAGCTGCCCAATGCCTGTTGATTGGTAGCCTTGGGGTTCCCTTGCTTAAGAGCCCTCCATCTAGAAGCACCCCAATGTCTTGTCTAAAGACACCTAGTGAGCTAATGGCAGAGGTAAAAATTGAATCAGGGGCTTCCTAGTTCTCACGGCGCCCTGTGATTCAGGGGTGCAAAAACTGTGGCCTTCCAAGCCATTTCTGGCGGCCTGCCGGATCCTCCTGCATTGGTTGCCAGAAGAGAATCCCTTCCTTATCTTTCATCTCTGATGAGAGATTGGAGAGAAGGAAGGGATTCCCTTGCTAAAGCTAGCAAGAGAAACCCCAGAATCTTTCCATAGCTAGCACTAGAAAGGAACCCCTTTCCTTATCTACAATCTCCATAGACAGCTCTAGCAAGGGAATCTCTTGCTTATCTCTGATGAGGAAGGGATTCCCTTGCTAGTGCTAGCTATGGAAAGCCTGGGTTTTCTTTTGCTAGCGCTAGCAAGGGAAAATCCCAACCGTTATCTCCAATCTGCCATCAGAGATGGGAAATAAAGGAAGGGATTCTCTTGCTAGCACTAGCCAGTCCTGTGTGTGCGTGCACATGTGCAGCTCCCTGGTGCTGCCCAATGCCAAAAAGGTTGGGCACCCCTGCTGTAATCACATTGAATCTGACTGAACTATACTCCTCAGGAAGCAGGAGGTATGCAAGACAGCAAGGGGCACTAGAAGCTCAGTGCCATGCCATAAAAAGGAGAGAAAACGGGCCCATAATGATATGATTGTTGCAGCAGTCAACTCTTCTAAATCAAAATTTAAAGCCAATTAAACACTGACCTCTTCTAAATATGCTTCTGAAATAAGAAGGGGCAAAGATACAAACGGGCAGAAGATAACAAAGCCTAAACATAAGGTGGCATGGGGTTCTACTTCTTTACAGAGGACAGTCCTCTGTTTCAATGGCTGGCCAGTCCATGGCTGGTTTAAAGGTAAAGAAACATAAGAAAGGAGAGAAGTAACTTGCCCATCAACAGTTAACACCTGGACAGTGGACTGAGCAGGCATATATCACCTGGTCACACAGTCTTTCCCACTATACTGAGATGTGTTGTTTTGCTATTTAATTACCAATCCAGTTGAGCAATACCTTTATTAGGACCAATCAGAAGCTGCACATTTGAAAGGAATAATTGCTCCTCCTCTCTCTCAAAATACAGTGCTAGGTATAATGTGATAGCTGCCACACCCACCACTGACTAATTCATTCAGGGCGCAATCCAATAGGTTGCGCCCTCCATGCTCAGGCTTACAAGCACCCTATGCAGAACAGGGAAAGCGGCTGAGGCGATCTTCGCCTCCCTGCTCCTCCCGCTCAGCAAGTCAGCTAGACGCTGATTTCAGCAGTCTAGCTGCAGCACTTTGCATGGGGAGGGAAGGAGGCTGGAGCGCCGCCAGGCTACCTCATATCCTGGCAACCCCAGTCTCCTCCCTTCCTTGCCCCCGAGAACACCCCCTTTACCCCTTCTCTGAGGTTGATTTTCCAACCTCGGAGAAGCAGCCAGCATGGTTCTTTCCGCACTGGCTGCGAGAGGGTGGGCAGGAGAGGGATCCAAGCGAGGGTCCCCAGCTCCAAGGTGGGAGCTCTGTTTCTGACCTCAGATCTGGGAATTCGAAGTATCCCATGGCCCCCTAGATGCTGTCTAAGGGGGTCACAGGATCGCTCTCTCAGTCTGCAGTCTCCATTTTGAGACTGGGTCTATCTAAATAAATTGCAGTCCTCAGGGCCACCACAGCTGGCTAAATGTTTGGACTTGTCTGTTTCTTCCCCCACCCTTTGCTTTTCCTCCCTTTCTGCTCTTTCCCGTTGGTTGACTAGAGAAATTGGGCCATCAAAAAACAGTCTCAAAGCTTAAGATGCCATCTGGTGGACATTTTATAAAGCAGTAGCAAAACACTGCATTCACCAGTGAACAAAAATAAGTCAGGGTTTATATGTCACAATCCACTCCAAAGAGGACTACATATCCTTACTCTGCTTGGTAGATGAACAACACTGGAACTAAAGCAAAAACGATGTACAGATTGAAAACATATGATGTTGGGAAGCAATTCAAAAACTTGCAGGAGCGATATCTGAAATGAATGCATAAACAAACATCTTTGTGCACTTTTGGCATAATGTCTGAAGAGGAGTTTGCACAAGGGAGATCCACAAGCTATAATGTTTAACTGAAGCAGGGGTGTGCAAGTTGCAACATTTTAGGAACCTGAGAGTCAGAATCTTGGTCCATCTAGCCCAGTATTGTTGACACTGACTGGCTTACAAGCAACCCCTTGCTCTCCGGGGTTTCAAGCAGGATTCTTTCCAAGCCCTACCTGGACAGGCCGGAGATCGAACCTGGGACCTTCTGCATGCAAAGCAGCTGCTCTGTCACACTGAGCTATGGTCCCCTCCCTACAGCACCTGGTATTCCAAGGTGGTCACCCATCCAAGTACTAACCAGGCCCGACCCTGCTTAACTTCCGAGATCAGACGAAGATCAGGCTGTTCAGGGCTGTTCAGATGTTTTCAGCCCCAAGGGCCACATCTGGAGTTGGCTGGGGACTGCACACACTTCGCTCCCCCCACACCTCTACCCCTTCAAGCCTCCCGTTTACCCGCTGAGATCTAGGGATTGCTGGGGGGGGGAGTATCAGGGGGTGAAGGTGAGAGCCTCTCCCACCCCCCAGCGATAGCTACTGAGATGGTTGTTTCTCCGCCACTAGTGGCAGCAGAACATGGTGATCTCAGAAGACAGGGAACAGTGATCTGGGGAGGAGGGGAATGTTGGTGGGGTCCTGCCAGCTTTGGGGGCCGCACGGTGGAGTGGCCGAAGGCTGCCTGTGGCCCCAGGGCTACAGGTTGTGCACACCTGACCAGAAGGTGTCTATCTCCCCTCCAAGCATTCACCTAGGGCAGCCTTCCCCCAACCCGGTGCCCTCCAGATGTTCTGGACTACAACTCCCAGAATTCCTGGCCATGGGCCATGCTGGCTGGGGCTGACAGGAGTTGAAGTCCAAAACATCTGGAGAGTACCAGGTTGGGGAAGGCTGTTCTAGCCCGATAATGTCTACTCCGACTGGCAGCAGCTCTCCCAGGCTTGGAGGCAGAGGCCCTTTCTTTCCCAGCCCAGTTCCCTGAGCAACGTTCAATGGGAGATGCCGGAACCCTCCATCCCACCTTGCCCCGGTCCTCCTCCGGCTCTGAGCTTATGGTCCCGGCCAAAGGATCACCAAAGCCAGGGAGGGACTGACAGTCACGGGCAGCCTTCCCCAACCTGGAGCCCTCCCGATGATGCCGGACTACAGCTCCCAGCATTCCTGCCATTGGCCATGCTGGCTGGGGCTGATGGGAGTTGACGTCCAACACACCCAGAGGGCACCAGGTTGGGGAAGGCTGAGGTAGGACATGAAAAGCAGAAGGACAAACCGGTCCCGTGTCAGCGCCTGCCATCCTTGGGGGCCCACCGCCGATGCCTGCCCTGCGCCCCTCTTCATGTTTTCTTCTGGCCTGGCATTCTGGGCAGCTCCCGGCGGCAGGACCACCTGGCCACCTTTTAAATTTCCCATGATGCCCCCAACCCCCCACACAACGCCACCATGGTCAGATAAGCCCCTGCCAAGGGCCCCCTGACAGAGGAGGGCCCCCACCAAAGGACGCTTTGCCTTGCAGCCCTTCAAGCCTGCAGCCAGCACGCGGCACGAAGCATTTAGACACTCACGAGCCGACGCTTCTCATTACACCTCAAGCCACATCTTTATAACGCGGGGCTAGTTGGAGGCATGTCTAACAGCACAATCCTGTGCATGCCTACTCAGGAGTAAGTCCCATGGAGTTCAATGACACTTACTCCCCAACCCAGTAAGCGTGTACAGCATCCTTGACCAACCTGGTGACCTCCAGATGGGTTGACTACAACTCCCATCATCCCCAGACAGCTGGCTGGAGATGGTGTTGTAGTGCAACACATCTGGACTGTGCCAGGTTGGGCAAGGCTTGTGTGTAGTGTGTCTTTATTGCAGTGTTTCTCAACCTTGGGTCCCCAGATGTTTTTGGCCTACAACTCCCAGCATGCCCCAGCCAGCTATGCTGGCTGGGGCATGCTGGGAGTTGTAGGCCAAAAACATCTGGGGACCCAAGGTTGAGAAACACTGCTTTATTGGAATACAAGTGTGCATATTACAAGTGCATACATGACACACTTTTGTGCCCGGTGAAAGCCCCGTGCACACGTCACGCATCACGCAGTTCCTGGGGAACGGGCCCCGGCTCCTGACCAGGAGCATGCTGCTGGGCCTCCCTGGCCCGCAGGGGTCCACCAGTTAAAATGGCTTTCTGCAAGGAAGAAGTCCCTTTGTGAGCAGCTGCTTGCATCTAGACTACTTCCCTGCAAGGGGGGGCCCCTGGGAACACCTGCACACATGGCCGGGCAGTGTGCCCAATGCCAGGGGTGGGCGAGGCCAGGGGCACGCCCTCGTGCCTCAGTAATCGCAGGACAATGCCCACTTCATGCGAATAATACATAAAGGGGGCAAAAGCTCCAGGGGGTTTCAGGGAACCTGTCCACGCATCTCAGGTATGTGCCTGACCATTCCCAAGTTACCACTAAAGCTAAAGTCAGCTTGTCTTCCTTTCCACAGGTTCATAGAACTAGCCATTGCAAAAATGTGTAGGTTACGTATTTTTCGCTCCATAACACGCACTTTCCCCCCCCCCCAAAAAATAGGGGGAAATGTCTGTGCGTGTTATGGAGTGAATATTGTAAAAATAGTGTTAAAAAAAATTTTTTTTTTTAAACTTAATTTTCCCCCCATACCTCCCTCTGCAGGCAGGGACGGGCGAGTGCAGGGCCAGCCAGAATATATATTTTTTTCAAACCTCCCTCTGCCGCTTAACAGCTGATTTCCCGGAACAGCTGATTCCCTGAGAGGTTTGCCGCCTCTCAGCTGCTCCAGCAGCGGGGGCCGGCAAACATAAACAAATATAAACACAGCAGACGAGAGAAAGGAGGCGGGGGAAGGGTGCTCACAGTAGGTGAAAACCCACAGAGGCAGCAAACTCCCCCAGTCTGCAGTTGCCAGCCGCGCTGCGTTTATATTTGTTTAAGGGTGCAGAGTCACAGTAGAATACCGTGGTAAATGCTGAGCCCCAGGGCTTTGCTGCAAATTGAGGCTCGTTCCCCCTCCTTGCTGGCGAAGCATGGTCTCTTCCTGGCTCCCCCACGCCTGTAGATACCCAGCAGGAGAAACGCACCACCTTCTTCTCAGCCTCTTTGCAGCCAGAGACTGGCAACTGCAGACTGGGGGAGTTTGCTGCCTCTGGGTTCCCACAGGCGTGGGGAAGCCAGGAAGAGATCATGCTTCGCCAGCAAGGAGGGGGAACGAGCCTCAATTTGCAGCATTTACGGTACTATACCTACAACTAGGTATTCTACTGTGACTCTGGATGCTTTGTATTTATTTATTTATTGCATTTACCGGTATACCCCGCTCTTCAGCCAGAAAAGGCTCTCAGAGTGGCTTACAAACTTTATTATGATGATGAGGGGAATGCCTGGAGGAGAGCTTAAGCTTAAGTCCTTTGTTTGTGCCTTGGAACACAAACTACTGTCTTATCTGATCTTGCCTAGGGCAGCAAACTGCCTATTGAATTTTCAACAAGCATGCTGCAAGCCAGTTGTTTAAAACAGCTTTTTTTTCCCCATTGCATGTACTGTACTCAAACATACCAATGTTTGCCGTAGTTCAGTGACAGCTAGGGGCAGGCGCTACACAGGAGGCAGGATTGAAAAGTGTGTGACCATGGCGGATGGTGGTAGACTCCTGCCACCTGTGTAGCCAATGCCACCTAATAAGACAGTCCCTGCCCTGGGGGCCCAACCTCACGGGATAATGTCCTTTCTGTACATGCTCCCCTGTGGAAAAAACAAAACAGGGAGTTCTGCTGTTGAAAGAACCCAAAAGATCCGTCTCTGTCTTTTTCCCCTGGTCTCTGTCTTTCTCCCCATCCTGCCAGTTTCTTTGCCTGTGAGTGGGGCTTGTAACAGGGCTTTGTTTTGGAAACACTTTATTATGATGATGAGGGGAATGCCTGGAGGAGAGCTTAAGCTTAAGTCCTTTGTTTGTGCCTTGGAACTCCGTGTCTTATCTGATCTTGCCTAGGGCAGCAAACTGCCTATTGAATTTTCAGCAAGCATGCTGCAAGCCAGTTGTTTAAAACAGCTTTTTTTTCCCCCATTGCATGTACTGTACTCAAACATACCAATGTTTGCTGTAGTTCAGTGACAGCTAGGGGCAGGCGCTACACAGGAGGCAGGATTGAAAAGTGTGTGACCATGGCGGATGGTGGTAGACTCCTGCCACCTGTGTAGCCAATGCCACCAACCAGTCCTGATGCTCGTGAGTAGGGTTGTATTTCAAACTTGAGGTAACAATAACAATCTCATAACAATGAAGGACACATTACTGACAGTTCCTTCATAACTGTATTTTCTTGCAGAAAAATACTGTGCCACCTCCTAATTCTACATACCGGTACCATACAAGGATGATAAAGCAGAAAAGACTAGCATATAAAATTCCTTTTAAACTGGAGGTAGTAAAATATGCTAAGGAACATGGAAACAGAGCACTGGAACCTTAAAGTCTCTCCACATTTGTTATGTGATGATGGTTCTTAATGCCACTGTTGACTGCTGTTCACTTTACATGGTTGAAATAAAAATATTTTAGTTCACCATTTGGTTCAGAATACTTTTTCTTGTCAGAATATTTTTTCCTTGTTTTCTTCCTCTAAAACCTAGGTGCGTGTTATCGCCAGGTGCGTGTTATGGAGCGAAAAATACGGTAATTGACCCGTATCTGCACTCATTTCAAATTACCTAATCGTGCATCTATTTTTTAAAATAATAATAATAATGATAATCATAACTAGTTGACAACTGAGCTTATCTGGCAAATCCACAACAAAACCAGTTCAGTTGGTTTAAAGAGGACAGGCAGCAACTTGAACGGCAACAGTGATACAGAGGCAAGTGGGTCTCAGAATGGGGCACCTGCCTTTCTGGACAGGAAACCCAGCTTGCCACTCCTGGGCTGAACCAGGCCTCGTGTTTGGGTGATTCAATGATCACCGATGGGAAGCCTGTCCTTAGGCAGCTTCAGGCTGTGTCATGCTTAGCAGCAGTAGTACTACTAGTAGTAATAGTAGCAGCAGCAATTATTGTTGTTTGTTGTTGTTGTTGTTGTTATTATTAATATTATTCACATTTGTATAGCACTTTCAGCAATTCAAAGAGCTTTGCATGCATTAATCCTCACAACAACCCTGTAAGGTAAGTCAGTATTATTATTCCGCCCATCCCATTCCTTTTTCCTTGTGTGTCATGTCTTTTTAGATTGTAAGCCTGCAGGCAGGCAGGGACTGTCTTGTTAATTGCTGTAAACCGCCCAGAGAGCTTCGGCTATTGGGCGGTATAAAAATGAAAGAAATAAATACATACATACATTCCTCTCACCCTTGCAGATGGGGGGACTGAGGCTGAGAGAGAGCGGCTTGCCTGAGGCCACCTAATGAATTCCTGGCAGAGGTGAGATTCGAACTGGAGACTTGCTGATTTGTAGCTCGGTCTCTTAGTTGCTACACTACAGCAGCTGTTGCCTTCCTTCAAACGGCCTGTTTCAATGGCACCTTCCTGATGCTAGGCAGCAGCTTTCAAGAAAAGGATGTGTTCCCTCCACACCACAGTCGTAGTTTGGTCTAGCAAATGAAGCATCCATGGTCAATGGTACTGATATAAGGTTTGGACACTCTAGTATTCCACCCTGTCCCCACACTTGCAGCCCTCCTTGGAGCACAGATGCATCATGGGAAGTGTCCACCCAGCTAGCTCAAAAAGCTGCCTGTCCTTACAAGGGCCTGCCACTCACCTTCAGCACCTCTTGAGCAGCTAGGCCTCCAATGAAGGCATTGACTGGGCTCAGGTCACCAGCACACCCATATGCAAATGTCTGGACCAGGTCCTCTTGCAGTGGCTCCTGACCCATGGGGAGGGTCCGTGCCAGCTCCACCATCTTGTCTGCATCTGCCTGCCAAGGAATGATGATGGATGAGGCTCGGGGAAAGGGCCTGGCCGAGGATGCCATAGCACAGGGCTGTTGAACTTCTTTCAGCCTAAGGGCTGCATTACATTTCGGAGACGCTCTTGGGGGCCGCATTCCAGTGGTGAGCAGGGGCGCAGGTAAAAAATGCCGGCATGTTTTAGCTTAAAGCTAACTTCCAGTAACTAAGCCATTGGAGAGGCATTTCGACTTGGCTGGGGGGGAAATGGTTAGGGCCAGGGGAAGGGAAGGGTTGCCTTCTGGGGAACCAGACTGGGACTGCAGGAGGGCTGGATTTGGCCCCTGGGCTCAAGGTTCTGCACCCCAGCCATAATGGCCACTTGCAGGAAAAGTCATGATGTTCTCATCTCTGCAGAAAGAAGGGGCATCCTGCAGCTTAGCTCAGGGTTGGGAACATCAGGTAGCCTGGGAGAAGGGCAAGACTTGCTAGAAAGAAAGAAAGAAAGAAAGAAAGAAAGAAAGAAAGAAAGGAGCAACTTGCCTGATCCCTGGGTCTAGGAAGTCGCCGCATCTCACTCCAGAAGAAATGCAGTGCCCAGAAGGCTGTGTGAAGAGTGTGATAGCGAGGCAGAGCCCCCACGCTTGCGGTCTTGATCTTTGGATCATCCATGGAGGCCCGCAGGGACTTCTGGGGTGGGGTAAAAAATAAAAAAAAATACCAGCATATTTTAACTTAAAGCTCTTGCTGCCAGTAACTAAGCCTTGGGAGAGGCATTTCAACCTTTAAGAATGGGGGGGGGGGGAGAGAACTGCACAGAAGCCGGGAAACTACCAAATGACTAGTGGTTGGGGCAAAAGGGCAGGGCCGGGGGAAGGGGCCATCTGGGGAACCCCAAAGGCCTAGATCAGGACCCCAGGAGAGCTGGATTTGGCTCACGGACCTGAAGTTCCCCAATACTGGCTGGTAGTGGCTCTCTGGAGTCTCGGACAGGGGTCTTTCTTTCCCAGTCCAACCTGAAGATGTCATGGTTGAGCTTGGGACCTTCTGTTCTGCATGCAAAGCATGTGCTCTACCAATGAGTTATCACCCCATCGTAGCTCCCTGCATGGAGTCCTGCATGTCGGAGAACCAAGCCCAGCTCTTCTAGAAGACCATAGTCCTAATCTCTCTTTCCTAGTGAAGTAGCTCGGCGCATCCTGTAGCTGAAATTCTCAGCCATGGCAATAACAAGATTGTTCAAGGGACAGTCCACCCCTGTGAAACAGCTTGAAAGGTAGGACCTCGTTCCCCCATTCCTGAGATCTCTCTAGTCCGGAGATGAGTACGTACAAAGGCGTGCTCTTGAGGCATCTTGACTTGGGTGATGACCCCGCCACGCTTGTATGGAGAAAAGGAAGACGTGTCTCCAACTTCCAAGCTGAATTCTTCTCCTACACAGAGAGGTCAAAGATTAGGCCTTGGTCTGCCCTGGTCTCTGAGCAGGCCAATAGGTCTGGAGTCAGATTAAAGCCTATTCATCCATTTGCTACCAATGCAGCTTCCACAGTAGAGGCCTCTGCCTTTCCTCTGGAGTTTCCTCGATTGACCAGGCACTTTAATCTCCTGCAGTCTCGCAACATTCCCCTAATGCAAGTATCACAATGCATCCTTTCCCCTCCAACACTGCACCACACCACCCTTCTGTCAAATTCCTCTCTCAGAATTTTTGCCCATCTGTCTTCTTGATGCATCTCCCATATTAATCCTCCTATTCCCCCCTGGACACTTTCTGTATGCAGGAAGGAACAGCAGACTCTCTGTGATTCCAGAAGAGGCTTTTATCGCACCATTGTCCTGCCTCATTCACAGAATTTTTCCAGGGGGGCGGGGAAGGAAGGGCAGATGACATCATCTTCCACACATAGCCCTCTGGGTTTTCCCACCACTTCACCCATCCTTTTTCTTAACCCAGAGAATCCATTAAGGAGAAGAATATGGACCAGCTGCACAATGCCTTCTGATCTGTAGCGCTGGGACCTGTCCGACTGGAAAGATCCAGGAGGGGAAGGAAATGGAAGGCCTATTACCTTCCACATGGATTGGGCGGGGCTTAGAACCATTTAGTTCGGTCATCCCCTCGACCTCTGAGAACGTCACCCAGTCACCATCCATAAAGTGGTGGCCTTGTCTCTGCTCATCATTACAGGCCACTGTCAATACACCAGGGTTGCCCTGTGGGAAGAGAAGAGATGTGGGACAGTGAGTAACCCTGGCTCAGGAAGACCTAGGTTGGGGCTGCCTTGGAAGGAGACCAGTTGCATCCAGGGTGTGAAGGAGGTGAACCCAGGAAGGGGGACATGAGCAGAGCAGTAGCATGCAAGATGCAGAGTGCTGGGAAAGAGACACTGGGCAGGTTCGCATGTCACGACAACACACCCTGCAAATAACCTACACAGGGAGGGTTGTTCATGAAACAACCCATGGTGTGCCCGACAGACAATTGGGCTCACCATGGGTTATCCCCACCCCATCCTACCCCCTCTGTCCTCTTACAGGTATCCCAGTGACCTGCATGGCAGAACCTGTCTTGTTTCCTCTCCCTGCTGTGATTGCAAGCCCTTTTCCGGGCGCCACAACTTTCCCCCCACTTTTTTTCAGAAATCATTTTTTGCCATCTGCAAAGTGACAGCCTGTCCAAAGTGCCCAAGCAGCACATTGGAGGGGCTGTCCTGGTTTGCCACGTTTTTTGGGGGGGGGGGGGGTTGCACCAGAAATGTGTGCAAATGTCTTTGAAATAGTGTTGTTGTTGTTGTTGGTAGTTTGGACCAACTACCTGAAATTTGAAGTCTTGCCTGGTCAATGTCCTGGTAAGTGCTTGCTGTCAAAGCAGGCACCATCCATGGACACTGACAAAACCAGGCTTCAAATAAGTTACTTTACATTCACTTGACAGCTGTCAAATGGCAAGCTGTCAAGTGAAAGCAAACAAAGCCATGAGAAGATCTTGGCTTGTGAAAGTGGGTGGCGAGTAGATTACGCCCTTTGCAGTGAGATCCTCTAGGTTTTTAGTTTGGACCTGAAAGCTCTCAGTTTCCTCCACTTTTTCACCCTTCCCTGAGTCTCTAGGTGCTCAGGGAAAGTGTAGCCCACCCCATTTATAGGAACACTTACTTTTGAGAGCTGTCAAAAGTAAGGGTTTCTTTTAAAACAGGGTTTTTGACAGGATTTAGTTGTTGTTTTTTTTACAGGAATATATGCAGCAGTGAAATTTGTATCTCTGTGCTGGGTTTGGTCAATACACCAACCCATTGTGGGTCCAACAGCCCCTAGAACAAGCCATGAGTTGGCAGGGTGGCTTGTTGACCCAAAACAAGTTACCCTGCTGGAAGCGGTGCAAGTCTGCATAACATGACAACCCACTATGGATAGTTACCCACAATGGGTTGCTATATCATGTGAATGCAACCACTAGGCGAGTTTGCATGGCACGGCAACTCACCCTGTGAATAAGCTACAGTGTGAATTGTTCATGGAACAACCCACGGTGCACCTGACAGATGATCCGGCTCACTGTGGCTTGTGCTCCCCCCCCCCCGCTTCCCCCTCCATTTGCATTCTATAATCTGTGTTATATTTCTCCTCCATTTATTTCCAAGCCTTGAAATCTGCATATATGTCCCAGTTTTTTTTTAAAAGTACAAATTTTACAGACAGTTAAAAAAAAAAACCTTAGCGGTCTTAGAACGGGACGGATCAAATCGGGCTCCCCCCTCAATGTGGCCCCATTCACTCTATCCCATTCAGCTGCCTTTTCAGGGCTCTTTGACAGGTGTCAGGGAACTGCAGTTACGGCTTAGAAAAGGAGCTGCAAAAAGGGGGTGGCCATCCGCTTTTGGTGCACATACCCTGATGCTTTCCCCCGCTGCCAGTGCTTTCCAACTGACAGCGAGGCAACTGACAGCTTTCAACTGTTCCCAATTTAGCCTATATATGCTGTTACTCTTTGACAACTGAAACTGACAACGGCATTGACAAGGCAAGACTACTCAAATTGGAAAGCTGTAGGAGTGCACTTGTGCAACTGCAAAAGACTGACCAAAATTTAAAAAAAAGAAAAAAAAGAACTGAAAACATTTATGCACATTTCTGGGGCTGGGAAAAAAAAAGGGTGGCAAACCAGCGACTGTCACTCCAAAGTACTGCTTGGGCATCCATGGAGGGGCTGTCACTGGTGGTGGCACAGGTGAGATCACAAAGAGCAGCAAGGGGTTTTTTGCCACTCTTGCGGAGCGGCTCACTAGCTGATCCCTGTAACCCAATGATGAAATTGCTCTGCCGGGTTTGAACAACACGGCAACCCACTGTAGGTCGAACAACCCCTTGAACAAGCCATGGATTTTCAGGGTGGCTTGTTGCCCCAAAAACAAGCCACCCTGTGGGAAACGGTCCAGGTTTGGACGACACGACAACCCACCATGGCTAGTTGCCCACAATGGGTTGCCATGTCACGCGAACCCAGTCATTGTCCGACTTTATTGCTTAAAACCGCAGGTTGCCGCAATGTATCGGGCATCGGCAGTAAAACAGTAAAAAACAAACAAGCCAGTCATTGTGTAACAGTGAAGGGAAGTACCTGGGTGATGTGATGAATGGCAGCAGAGACAGGTTCAGCCTCCGAAGGGTCGTACACGATGAAGTGTTCTCCGAAGTCACAGAACAGCTGCCTGAAGCCAGGAGACCAAAGCAGAAGAGGTTATAGTTCTAGTCCCTCTGCTTTCCCATACGGTGCACTTGACTCATTGTCCCTCCCTCAGAAGTGTCCCCATCACCACGTCACTTCCATCCACAGAATCTCCCTGCCCAGAGAACCTTCACCCGGCAGTGCCCCGTTACCACGCCGGAAGCCAACATGACCTCTCAGCTCCCCTCTCATACAGCCCACAGCCACTGCCGCACAGTCGCCACTACGACCCACCCACCCCCCCACCCACCCCCCTCGGCACAAGGCCCGCTCGGCAGCACGTACCCAGCCAGGCCCTTCGTGTCAGCGAGGACAAAGCAAATGTTGTTGGCGTGGCAGAAATCACTTATGCGCAGCTGCTCCTCCAAGGGCGAGTTGGTCAGGACCACAACCTGTAGTGAACGTGGAGGCTTACAGCTGGATGGGATCAGGTGTCAACTGCGTATGTGCTATCTGCCCACATAAGCAGATAAGGAACAGCACAAGGCCAGGGGACACTTTCCAAAACAGATGCTCTGTATGCATTCAATGTCAGGCAAGGATATACCCTGCAGCACAGCGTAGCTCTCCATCCTAGCCCACCACATCCACGCGAGCCCAGTGGCAAGACCTCCACCTAGTGTTTCAAGTGCAGTTTCAGAACAAAACCGTTGCTAACCCTTGCGGATGGCTCACCACTGCTTGACCACCATCAGAAACAACCGGGCATCAGTCTGCAGGGCAGGCTTGTCGCTATTGTAGGGCGAAGAGTACATACTCTCCCCACTGGTTTAGATTGGCTCAGGGATAGGCAAACTGGTGCCATCCAGATGTTTTGGACTACAACTCCCATCTGGCCAGCATGGCCAATGGTCAGGGATTGTGGGAGTTGTAGTCCCAAACATCTGGGGGCCACCATGTTTTCTACCCCTAGATGATATCCTACATCAGGGGAATAGAACTTCAGGCCCATGGGCCAAATCCAGTCCCACAGGGTTCCCCAGTGACCACTCTCCCGTTCCTCCAACCACGGATCGTTTGGTGGTTTCCTGGCTTTTGTGCAGTTCCCCCCCCCCCATTCTAAACGATTGAAATGCCTCTCCTAAGGCTTAGTTGCTGGCAGGAAGAGGTTTAAGTGAAAATATGCTGGCATTTTGGCCCGCCCTTTACCTTAGGCTCCACCCACCACTGGAATATGGCCCTCGGAAAGCTTCTCCAAAATGGAATTTGGGCCCTCGGGCTGGAAGAGCTTTCACACCCCTGTCCTACATAAACAGCAATGGTGATTTCTTTCTAGCATCACTAGAATTACAGTATTTTTCCATGTATAAGACTATACTTTTTCCTAAAATCGTTAGACTAAAAATTGAGGGTCGTCTTATACACGGAAGTAAGCCAAGGAGAGAACTGCACGGTTGCTGAAACTGCCCAGTGGGGGGCGTCTTATATATGGGGGCGTCTTATACACGGAAAAATACGGTACTTCCTCTCTCCCTTTGAGACAGATGCTTTGTCCCTACCTGAAAACTAGACAAGAAGCTCTCAGTCAGCCCCTTGGTAGCAGCTAGCACAGGGACGTAGCGGTTCAAGCTTGCAAGATGGCGCTGGGAGACCTCAGCTCGGTTTTGTCCCACGTCATCTTCCGACAGATAGAACTGCAGAGACAGAGCAATGCTAAGCAATTTCACTTACAGCAAGGCTAAGAGTGGGGGGAAAGACCACACCGTTGATATATGGAGGAGCTTGACACAGTTTTGTGCTACAGCTAAAGCCAGGGGTTTCTCTTTTGCTGCCTGTTCTCCCACCAGATTTAGTGCACTGGCTGAGAGCCGACTCAGGATTTGACTCATTGCTCTGTTCTCAGACTTCATGCACCATCAAATATATATATTTAAAATGGGAGTGTACCTATTTCTGCATCAGCACAGTATGACCAGGGCTGCTTGCATTCTGCAGTTGCACCAAGCAAGCCTGGATCTGGGCACTGGAAGCAGAAATCAGCATTGTGAGAATAACAGCCTTCATTTACTATTTTGCAAAAACAAGTAACTTTTATGGATTTTATTTTTATTTTTAACATTTATAAGCGTGCAATCCTATGGCCGTTAGAAGTTGTCTAGATGGCCATCAGATAGGTTGGAGTCCCAGCTCCAACGTCAGAAATGCGTTCCGAGGTCGGAGCTGGGACTCCAACCGTGGAGCACCCTCCCTCTGCCCTCACAGTTGGTGTGGTTCTTTCCGCGCTGGCTGCTGCTCCAAAGTTGCAAGTGCGACTTTGGAGCTGGTGCTGCGGGGCATTCCAGGGGGCAGGAAGGGGAGTGAGACTCCGCCAGGAGGACGAATCCTGGTGGCACCTCAGCCCCTCCTCCTCATGAGCAGGGGCAAAAGACATAGATGGCCGAAATCAGCCATCTATGTCTTTTGCCGGGCAAGGGAAGCGCAGAGGCAATCCTTGCCTTGGAGCTCCTCCTGCACTCAACTGGATGCCCGTAATCCTCTGAGTTCAGAGGAGGGTTACGGGCAGCCACATTGGATGGCGCCGCCCACCACTCTTCATGAGGGATGGGAGAATCAACGGGCCTTGATCTCATGGAGGTTTCCCAATTTCCACATCGAAGCTCGGTTCGCCTCATTCCAGTTCTCAAATGTTTTTTGAATGGGAAAAGTGTGTATTTAGGTGCACATTTTTAAAAGTGCTTTAACGAACTGAAACAAAATCCTCATCCATCCCTACAGTCTTCGCCCACAAGGGAGCCTGGAGTGGTATATACAACATTATAAAAAGACAAATACGATATCTTGTGTGAATGCTTGCAAAAATAGCCTTAAAAATGTGTGGGCAATAAAACCTAGAGAAACCTTGGGAGCCAAAGTGCAATCTGAAAGGGTTAGCAATGGTCAAAGAGCCCTGCCTTACGCTGCCTTTACCCCTTCCCACAACTGTAAGAAACAGAATTATGCCGAATGTGCTAGTTTATATAGGCCAGCGGATTCCACTTTTGGAGGGCACCATTTTTTGGCTATTTTTAACACAGGCTGGGCATGCTGTTACACCAGTGTTGCAAAGATACTACTCCAATGTCTGCAGTCAGATATACGGAAGATGTTGGACACCAGGGAACCAGATAATGAGTTTTAAAAGACCCATTATGAAATTCAGAGCCTAATGTGACAGCATTACTTGTTCTGACTGCTCTTAATAATGACAACTGACTGATTAGGCTTCCCAAATTGTGCAACCTTGCTTGAATCCCATGACTAGATTACACCATAACCCATGAAAGCAGTTGAACTACCTACAACAATCCAATTGTAGTTATTCAGTGAGCTATAACCTGGGATCAATCATGAGTTCAAATGACTTACAACTTAACTTGGGATGTTGGGACGTAAAAGGTGACTGGAGCACAATGACAGAATCCAGCCTTTCTTGGTACAAATACTTTATTTATTTATTTTTAGACAACTAGTCTCCTCAGCCCAGGATTATCACAAGGGTATGAGTTTGCAGAAGAAAGATATAGGAAGACAATGTGGGATTGGAGAAATATATGTGAACAGCTTGGAACATAACCCTGGGGCATCTTGGGAATTCAGATGCAGCGCTATAAATATATGGGCGGTACCCAGACTTAATCAGAGTAGACCCATTGAAATCAATGGTACTTAAGTCAGACATGACTATTTTAAGTCCCACTGATTTCAATGGGTCTACTCTAAGCATAAAACTGGATCCAACACACACATCTAAATATCTATAGATTTATTTATTTATTTATTATATTTATACCCCGCTTTTTTTCCTGCAAGGAACCCAAGGCGGCTTACATAATCATCCTCCTCCTCTCCATTTTATCCTCACAACAACCCTGTGAGATAGGTTAGGCTGAGAGTCAGTGACTGGCCCAAAGTCACCCAGTGAGTTTCATGGCCGAGCGCATATGGCCTTGAGGAAGGCAACAGCAACAGAATGAAACCCCACAGGATGTGTGAACAGTGGCAATGGAGGAAGAGGGCTCCGTGCCTCGTGCTCCCGCATTTGCTAGGCAAAGCCCCTGAACAGAATACCTGTGAGGAGAGGTCATTCCACTGAGCATCGTTCTGGTCATGGACAGTGACAGATTTCACCCCTGCAAGAATAACGTTCTTGGCGATCTCCACCCCCAGCCCCTTCATGCCAGAAACCAGCACGGCAGCTGTGGACATCTTCTGCATGGCCTCGTGGCCAAGCACATAGCTAGAAAGAAGCACACCTCTGTGTTAGGGACATGGCGCATACACAAAGCCTGCACAGGGCACAATATCAGCCCCTCACCTGCTCTCTTTGAACTCCACCTCTACCTTTCCCTGCTGCTCCCTTGCCAAGCATTGGGCTCCGCCCCCATTACGTATATACCTTAGTCCCACCCTAGGCTGCCATATCCCACCCAGCTTTTCTTCAAAATCATATCACTGCTCAGTCTGCACCCTGGCCATAGCACAGCGACCCCATCAGGCTTCCCAGTCAACATCCCTCCTGCCTCCATGTTGTGTATTGCTTGCAAGACTCACAGCTGGCGAGAATACAATCCCTCGTCAATCCCAGCAAAGCTCTTCGAGGCACTCATTCTGCCCCTGCCTATCGGAAAGAAAAGGTAGAGGTTTGGGACAAGATTATATGAATGACTGCCTGCACTTGCATGAGCATACCCACCTAAGCTAAGCATTAAGATCTGAGGTCCTGCTCCCTGGTCTGCCAGTAAGAACTGTTAGATAGGTGGGTACCAGGGACAGCGCCATTTCAGTGGTGGGTGGCCCCACATCCTTGGAAGTTCCTCCCTGCTAGTTTTTAAGAAAATTCTGAAAACAGTTTTATTCCAGTCTGCATTTGGTTGATTATCGTGCCGTGTGCTTGGAGAATTTTAACTGCTGCTGGTTCTAAATTAATGTTCTTAAATTGTTGGTTATTTGTATGATTTAAAACCTACGCAAACTGCCTTGTGAGAGCAGTGTGCCCTCAAAGGCAGGTTATAAATCTTTGAATGAATGAATACATCTTATTTATTTATTTATTTATTTATTATATTTATACCCCGCCTTATTTTCTGCAAGGAACCCAAGGCGGCTTACATAATCCTCCTCCTCCTCCTCCTCTCTATTTTATCCTCACAACAACCCTGTGAGGTAGGTTAGGCTGAGAGTCAGTGACTCACCCAAAGTCACCCAGTGAGTTTGAGTAAATTCCTTCGTAAGTCTCTGATAAGAATGTGTGGGGCCAAGCACTATTAAGTCAAAAGTCTCTCAATACAGATCCTGGCTGGAAGCCCCTGCCTTTGCTTCCAAATCTGTTAAGTTAGGTGGGGGTGGGGGTGGCAGGTGGGTGGTAAACACACCCTGTGGGTAGCAAGAAAGTTTTACATATCCATGTTTCACATAGTCTCAGTGTAGTGGGTAGCTGGCTGTTGTTCTTCTGTGCCACTTTGCCTCCTGAGACTCAGGGGCCTTCATTGTTCCACTCTAAAGCCAGGGTGAACATACCAACTTTCACTTCTTTGGGCATCACAACTGACCTTAACTCCACTAAGCACTGATTGGACTACAGGGAACTGTTAGTCCAGTTTATGGCAAAATAAACATCAAGGAAAATCAAACATATTCTACAGGACTTTTCAGCTCATGAACCACCTTTAAACCCCACCACCAGTGATATATATCCCACTTTTCACTGCTTTTAAAAATTAAGCAACAAACTGTTTTTATGCAAATATTAAAGGATCCAGTCTTTCTATATCACTTTTATTTTATGTTTTAATTATATATGTCCATCTTTCTGATTCTCTCTCTCACTTTCTTTCCGAAACTCATTTTTTTCTGTTTATTCTTCCTTCCTCATCTTTTTTTTAAAAAATGGTAGGGAAATACAAAGGTAAATGGTGGTTGTCATGACCCTGCTGCTGTGACCCACCCTAGGTTAGCCCACCACCCCATTTTGGGTCCCCAGGCCATCATATAATCATAGAAAAGTAGAGTTGGAAGGGGCCTATAAGGCTATCGAGTCCAACCCCCTGCTCAATGCAGGAATCCAAGTCAAAGCATCCCTGACAGATGGCCATCCAGCTGCACCTTGAATGCCTCCAAAGCGGGAGAGCCCACCACCTCCCTCGGCAATTGGTTCCATTGTCTTATTGCTCTAACAGTCAAGAAATTTTTTGTGATTTTTAGGTGGAAACAGATGAAAACCACTTGGGCTTAGCACGGAGCATGACTTAAAACAAAGGTTTGCAAATAGAGAGGAGCCACTTGGGATCTGGGGTGGATGTGTGTGCACGCAACTGACAGCTCAATTCTATGTATGTCTACTCAGAACTCAGAAGTAATTCATATTAAGTTAAATGAGATTTACTTGAAGGTAAGCATGTATAAGACTGCAGCTTGAATTTAGATGTAGACTTGGAGTTGTATCCAATATTAGCTTAATTTAAGTCTCATTCATTTCAATGAGTCTACTCGAACACTGGCTACAATCCTTCATGTTAAGAACATAGGAACATAAGAAGAGTCCAGCTGGATCAGACCGAAGGTCCATGTAGTCCAGCGTTCTGTCCACACAATGGCCAATCAGCTGCCCACGGGATCCCACAAGTAGGACATGAGAGCAACAGCACCTTCCTGCCCATGTTCCCCAGCAACTGGAGTACATAGGCATTGCATTGGCATACTGCATCTGATACTGGAAGTCAGGACCGGTGCAAGGCAGTTTGGTACCCTAGGCAAGATCAGATATTTAGCGCCCCCCCTTCCCACTTAAGAGTGCTGTATTTTTTTCCCCAGGCGTTTCTGGCACCCCCTTTAGCCCCGCGTCCTAGGCAGCTGCCTAGTTGGCCTAATGGTAGCACCGGCCGGCAGGAGGTGTTCAGAATACCCTTCATGTCCGCTGCACTATAGCCTACAATCTACATTTTAGCTTAGCCCAAACCAGATTGCACAACAAGAGGGTGCCCCTGAGAAACGACAGTCGTTATTTTGGACTACAACCCCTATCATCCCCAGCCTGCATGGCCAATAGTCCAGGGCTATTGGAGTTGTAGTCCAAAACATCTGGAGGGCACCAGGTGTGGGATGACTGTCTTAGCTAGTAAGTGCCAGCACCAAGCACAGCGAAGCAAGGGTAAGATCCTGCACTATGCTGCTTTCTGGGTTCCAGATCTGAAATGCCATCGCACCCAGGAGGCACAGCAGTCTGTCAGCAGCAGTGCTGCCGCAACGTGAAGGCAAATATGCGCGTTCCAATGCTATTTCTTGGGGGGAAATAGTAAAAACCTTACTTGAACGTAGCGCTTCCTTCTACATAAACACGTCTCGGCTTAAGACCACACTGCTGCTGAGGAGCGCCTCTTCCAACCCATCAAAGCCGGCGGGGCCTCCCTACAGTTGCTGAACGAAAGTGAAAGTGCAAAACAACGGCTTTCCGGAAATTGGGGAGGAACCGACAGGGGGCGATTCGATTCCTTCGCAGCAAATTTGAGCGCGTAGATAGGCTTTAAAAGAGAGCGGAATTTTGGAATTGTGTGTTACACACACGTTCATTTTTTCTGCCCAGCCCCCGAACTCCTCTGGCATATTAGGGTAGCTGTAGTAGCCTTTGAAAGACCAAGCGGTTCCCAAGGAAAGCCAAAACCAGCTCCCAGAAACAGACGCAGCAGCAGCAGCGCTATAGGAGGTGGTAGCCTTGCTGTGGGAGGGGCGGAGTGCCTGTTAGCTGACTTTTTATCTTAATTAAAATATGAGAGGGCGAAAGGTTGGGTTGGCTAGTTTCTCATATTATCTCATGCTGGCTGGGGGATGCTGGGAGTTGTAGGACTTTTTTCTGTTTAAACATGAATAGGATTACGCCCTAAAACATGTTTTCAAAACGGTGGTTCTCCGAGTGTGAGTTTCGTTACGAGTAAATATGCTTAAAATCGCGCTGGAGAGGAGGAGGAGGAGTGACAACTTCCCGCCTTCCTGGCGTTCTCCTTGAGTTTACAACGTGATGACATCCAAATGTCGTAAATAAACAAGAACAAAGAAGCCTCGGGGAGGTTGCGCAACCCAGTCCTCCTCCGCACATTTTATCGGTGTCTGTGAAATTAGTAGGGCTTTCTTACGAGGCAACTTGGCTACGATCGAGCGGCAAAGCGTGCGCTCTTAACTATGCGAACCAGAAAAAAAGTCCCCTTGGGGTCAATGGGACTTTACATCGGAGGAAACCGCATAGGCGCCCTGTTGCAAAAATTGACGGCAAAGTGGGGCGGGGCCTGCAAGGACCCTTGGGCGCATGCGCAGTGCGGCTCGAGCGACAGTTCTGTTGAGGCTTGCGGCGCAGCGCGTCTCCTTTGCAACGCCCTTGCCGGTGCGCGCCGGCGAGGCAGCGCGGATGGCGGCTGCGGCGGAGGAGGCTGTGGCGGCTGCGACTGGGTCTGGGGAGTGGGAGGTGCCCACGCGAGTGCTGCGGGCTCTCACCTGGCTCGGGCAGGAGTTCATGTCGGACTGGGAGGCCCAGGACTTGCGGGCCGCCCTCTTCCAGCTGCTTTTGCTCTGGCTGCTGGTGAGCCTGCTCGGCATCCAGGTGGCCTGGCGCGTCTACGGCAACACTGTCACCGGCCTCTACTACCGGCAAGGTAGGACGCCTTCCCAGCTGGACCTTTGCCCCGCCCGACCCGCTTCTCTTCCCGCCCAGACGGCTGCTTCTGTCGTCGTCGTCCCCCCCCCCCCCGCGAGCCTTCCTGCGTCGTCCTCCCTCCGGTGTAGTCGCCTCTGTACTACTCCCCTCCCCCTCCGCTCCATCTTTACCCCTCTGATCTTACTCAGGCAAAGTCTCCTGCCCTCACCTCCCACTATCCAGTTATGTCTGCCAAGACTCAGACCCTTCTAGGGATCAGCGTCTGGGCCCCAAAACCAAATCTGGCCCCTTGAGGGGTGCCCCTGGTCAGCCTGCTAGCAAGAGAGGTGTGTGTGGCTGTGGCAAGAAGGCTTGGTGGTGGCCCCATCTGCCAAAGTGGGCACCAAGTCTTGTTGCCATAGCAGCCACCCACTCTTAACACAGACATCTTTCTTGCCACGGAGCTAATACTCCGCAGGGGGCCAGATCTGGGGGTGTGGGTGCTAAAACGAGCTGCTAAAACCACTGCTGCCCAATTCTGTTACCAGACTCTGTTGGTTCTGTTTAGTGGCCCTGTTTGTCCAGTCAAACTGTGTTGCACTGCCACAGGTCATGATATTATTCCTCTCTCCCCTTTCCATTTATTCTCTGGTCTTTCTCTGTCCATTGTGCCTGGACTTGCCTTGTAGTTAGGTACCATCTGGATCCTAAACTGCTCCTGCGGAGATGTCCCCTGTTTAAGATCAAGCTCTTCTGATAGCAAGGAAGGAATCTTCCAAGGCTTGCTTTCCATCAGTGGGGAGAAACTGGGCACCCAGATTCTGCAACAGGGCACCCAGATTATTGTTCATCTAGGTTTCTCTCACCTGACTTCAGTGCTAGTTTGCTATTACACCTCCAAAAAGACTCCCTTTCCTCTTGTAACACATGACTGATATTACTGTGTGCATGAACGGTGCCTAGAATTACCAGATTTCACATGGTTCCGACTTCCGAGCTCCTGAATTTTTCATAACAGTGTTTGCAGGGGAGTGAATGGCAGCATCTCCTGTCATTGCAACGGGATGTCAAGGGGCAAGCCTGTTGTGGCTGAAATTCTCATTCTCTGGATATTGAGTTGCCTGAAACTTTGGAAATTTGATGCTGGCACCTAGGAATTAGAAAGATTTATTCAGCAGTGTATGATGCCTGAGGATGCCGAAAGGGCAGAATTCTGCAGTATCTGAAAGACTAACATTTACTTTGGCGTGAGCTTTTGTGGCCAAGAGTATACTTCATCAGATTTCTCAACATTTGATGCTAGTTCCCAAGGACTGGAAATATTTTCTATGCTATCGCATCACTGATTGTCGCCAGAGCCATGTTGTGTACGAACTTGCAATCCCTGACATCTGCAGGTGCTGACCTTCCTGGACACCTGGTGCTCCCTTAATCTGGGTTTTGAGATTATTAGCTGGAAGAGTAAGATATGCCCTCTTCACCTTCTACTTCCTCTGTGAAGTTGCTTCCCTGTAAATCAGGCCTGTGCATTCCATACAGCCTGCCTTGCACCTGTAGCTAGCCTTCTGCCTTCAAGTGAGGTGGAGGATACTATCCCATCGCTGGTGTTGAAATAATATTCAGTTGCCAGTCTGGTCAGCTTCTGTAGATAGAATGGTGGTGGTGTGTGTGTGTGTGTTGCCTCAGACAGCAAAATGGGCAGGCCTCTTGGGCAGGCTTTGCCTGTAAGGAGTCCCCAGAGGACTGGGGAGGTTTTTGAAACCCAGCTACTTGCTGAAGGTTTGTTCCCCTTCCTTTTATTGCTCAGCACCATAGCAGAGTGTTCTGTAGGTAGGAATGATTATGGACTACCGCTATACCCTTAGATCCTAAAATAGGAAGGGGAATTGATAGTGGCCTGACTTGCATCTAGGGACAGTAGTTGGCATAGAACCAGTCCAGAGCACACTACTTGGCAACTACTTGACATTTATTGGACAGTTTGTCCTTAATATAGCATGGTTTATTACTATGATGTTGTTCACTTTAAACCCACACACTTATCCATTTAAAGTCATGTGTTGCAGACAAATAGTCCTAGAAGCTTACGACTGCAGGTCCCTAACAGGTTTAACCGGTGTCTGGATTTAAGCCAGTTTATTCTACTGACTTGAAAGAGACATTAATCTTAAATCCAATTGCTTTGGCTTAAGTCGGCTTGTGTGAATTAGACTGAAAATATCATATCAAAAATGACCTTTACCATCCAACTTTTTCTCTTCTCAAAAACTGAGATCAGGTTGGTCTGATAAGACTTTTTAGAATAACTCTGACTGTATTCAATTTTATTTTTATGTCACACAATTTTCTTAGTCATCTCTTTGACCAGACCTTGCAAACTAATTATCTTGTTAATTGCCAGGATTAAACTGTATGTCCCCAAGGAATTTAGGGAGCTGCCTTACTGAGTCAGGCCATTCATTCGTCCATCTAGCTCAGTATTGTCTCAACTGGCAGTGGCTCTTCAGGGTCTCTCAGGCAGGGGTCTTTCTCAGCCCTGCCTGTAGATGCCAGGGGATTGAACCTGGGATCTTCTTCATGCAATGCAGGTGCTCTACTACAAAGCCCTTCTACTTTAAACACAAAACCAAACCTAGAAAGTGAGAGGTCTCTTCAGCTAATTCATTCTGGGCCTGTTGGTGCAAGCAAACTAGGCCTGCTGATTTCTAAACACTCATTTTCCTTAATGTTATTCCTAATTACACTTAGAATAGCAAATATACTGCAATTAATTGCCTTGTTCTTTGTGGACACAGATCTATTAGCTAAATAATATTGCAGACTTTTCATCTATAATAGTGGGTATGAATCCTTAGGAACTGGCAGCCAGTATTCGCTATAAAATTCATTTTTGTCCTTCACTTTTAACAACCCTTTCTTGTTCTTAGACCCGAGCAACACTCTCTGATGTTGCTGGCTCCTCCTTTGACAAGTTCTAATTGATCATGTAATTCTCTTTGGTCATATTATTTTCCAGTTTCTGCTACCTTTTCTCCACTTAATTGGGGTAGGGGTGTTTTTTCTATAAAGCAAAATAGTTCTGTTGTATTCTCTGGCCGTCTTGGAAGCTCCCCTTAAATCTTATGAAGTGCCATCTATCATCCGATTCCACAGTTGGGACCCACATCAGGTGAAAAGAAGCCCTGAACACTTCCTTAAAATGTCATCCCCTCAATGTTTTGGAGGCACACACCACACACACACACACACACCGACAGCCTGTTTTCAGCCCACTGGTCTTGTAGCAGCTCAGAGTTTAAATTTGTGAAACATTCTAGTATAGCAGTGTTCTCCAACCTTGGATCCCCAGATGTTTTTGGCCTACAACTCCCAGCATCCCCCAGCCAGCATGGCTGGCTGGGGCATGCTGGGAGTTGTAGGCCAAAAACATCTGGGGACCCAAGGTTGGAGAACACTGTAATATAGCCTTCCCCAGTCTGGTGCCCTCCAGATGTGTTGGACTACAACTCCCATCATTCCCAGCCAGCATCGCCATTGACACCGGGTTGGGGAAGGTTATTCTCGGATTTCAGTAGAATCAAAATCAAAAGGGGCTGCTTGTGCTACATACTGTAGCTCATATTTACTGAGGCTGCAATGTTTTGTTGATTTACAGCACAGTCCTATGCATGTCCACTCAGAAATAAGTCCCATTCAGTTGAATGGGCCTTACTCCCACATAAGCGTGTACAGGATTGCAGCCTTATTGAGATTAATCAAGTCAAAATGTCTTAATTAAGAAGGTCCCCTAATTAATAGGGAAAATGGTTTTTTAAATGTTTAAATTACTTCTAATAAAAATACTTACCAAAACAAATTGAATGAATGAGGAACGCCTCTTCTAATATGACAGCTGTGACACACAGAGGAAAAAAGTATGCTTTCTTCCTTCAGAAATAATCTTTGATTACTAGTGCAAATATATTTGATTAGTTGATTAAACTTGTATGGTTGACTAAGATTTCTTTAATCGAATGAACACTTTGATATCTACATTGAGCTTTAACCCATACACTGAGTTATTCAAAGTGGAGAGATGGCCCTTTTTCTCCACGTGATTGATGTGGGACACCAGATGCTTGGCTTGAGACGAAGGCCGATCGCCCCATCAACCAGTTTGAAATGTTCATAGGGAGTCGAACCCACATCCCATAAGGGGTGAAGGTTTGAAGCCAATTTTGCTGGGCAGTTCATGCTAGTGGAAGGTTGAAATAATAGTAGATAGGAAATTTATTATGTTATAAGCCGTTTTGCATTTTGGTAAGGGTACGATCCCATTCTGTTGGGCAATTAATATTGCCTGTGTGCTTGCTTTTGCACCCCATAATACCTGCTTAGCCTGTACATCTGTAAATAAACAAATTGCAAAAACATCATCATAAGTGCCCAGTGTTCTCTCCTCCAAAGGAAACATGCAGTGCAATTTCATGCATCTCTGCTCAGTTGAGTTTACTCCCAGATGTGTGTGTAAGAGTGAAGCATTAACGTATAAAGCTGCACTGATCTTCATACTGCTTGAGTAAGGAGAAGTGTGAGGCTGCGATCCTCTACTGAATTCCTGGGAGTAAGCCTCATTGAACTTTCACCCTGTCGGTAGCACTAGAAATTGAGGTCACCAAATGACATTGATTGGCAGTAGATACAGGGCAGAGAAGGGAGTAGTGCCTACTTCATGGAACACAATTCATTTATGGAATTTGCTGCCACAAGATGTGGTCAAGGCCACTTGCTTAGATCACTTGAGAAGATTAAACAAATGCATGGAGGAGAAGTATCAATGGCTATTAGCTGCTGGCTATGCAGAGCTCAAATGCCATATGCCATTGAATACCAGTAGCTTGTGGGGAGGGGGCAACAGTAGGAACTATTTCCTTCAAGGCTGCTATAGGCTCCTCAGAGGCATGTGGTCAGTCACTGTAGGAAACAGGATGCTGGGCTAAATGGGCACTTGGTCAGATTCAGCAGGGCTGCTCTTCTGTTCTTAGGATCTTTAAAAAGGTGCATTCAGAGGGTGGACATTTTGATCTGCTCCCAAAATTCGTTGATAGTAGCTGAGCCTTCTTGGTTAACAAATCTCTGAATAGTTCTTTTGCTCCTTTTATAAGACAATTCAGTGCAAAGGGAGCTAACCAGGGGCATTTGCCCTTCCCTAGTTGAGGAGGCACAGTGGTACTGAGACCCTGAGTAGAGGAAATTTCACTCTGATCTTCCCTGATCCCACGTCAGTGAACATTCTGCAACCCATTGGAAAAACACAGAGGTTCTTCCTGGAGTAGAAAAGTGTCAGTGTCAGCTGAGATGTTGGCCTGAGTAACAGTATTCTCCCCTCCTTCCTTTTCAGGCCCTGGAGGGCAGAATGGAGGGACACCAGATGGATCCTCCCACTTCTCAATGTGGTGAGTACGTAGTTTCCTCTCTGGGCTTGCAGCCCCTCCAGATGATGGAATCCATGCTCACTTTGGGGATACAACGCCAGAGGGATGCAGGCTGTGCTCTCCCTATCATCCCTGATTTACTAAAGCTTTTGGTCTGTTTGCTTTATTTTATTTTACTTTTAACTCAGGGAGAGCTCAAGCAATGAGACTATGAAAACGCATCGGGAGTGATGACAGAGGTGACCAAACCAGGCTACTGTTGCTCCAGGAGCGTAGAGGATGCTGATGCCTGCCTGCCCAGAGGCCTTGTTCTTTCAGTACTGAGGAAATTGCAGCCATAGTCGCCCTTTCTCCCATCCTGTGGCCTGGCCGATTGCAAACACTGGTGCTGTGAGGACTGCTGCTCGCTGTCCACTTACCAAGCACCGAGTCTCAGGATTGCTCTACTCAGGTTGGGGAAGGAAGCTGCCATTCCCCCCCACCCCCTTATGAAGCTTTGTCTCACGAGCCTGCCTGTTTTCAATGCCACAACCCCTTGTTGGCGTGGACCCCATTTCTTTCTGCAGTGGTGCTTGAATTCCCCTTGCCTTGAACCAGCCTCACCGCAGAAGGGAAGCAGACACCACCACCACCACCCACGATACAGTTTAGCTTAAACTATCTTTTGCTAACATCCGTCCTGGTATTGGAAAGCTCTAGAGGCCTAGTCCAACTCATTCAAACCCCTGATGGTTTCCTACCCCAGTCAGCCTTTGCCGTCTGTGCCAGTGGCTACCTTTGAGCTTGCTAGTGTTATAAAACAGTTCTGTCGCCAAACCACAGTTCATTCATGGTGCTCATGCTCTGGAGGGGTACAGTGAAGCTCTCCTGGCAGCTGTGCCACTGAGCACACACACACACACACACACCCCACATATTCTGCTGGACGCTGCCTCCCAGCCCCTGGTTCATTGTCTCTTAACGAGTGGATTATAAAGAAGTGATGGAAAAAGCAAATGCAGTCTGGGTCTTATTCCAGTAGCTGTTGTATATTGGTACTTGTGTGCTGTACTTCATTAGCTGAGGGCCAAACTACACATTGCGCAGACGATAGATCTCCTGCCCTTTTGGTTCTTCTTTAAAGTGGGGTTTGAGACCCATGGGCCACATATGCGGCCCCTGAGCATTGCTGGTTTCGTGTTGGTAATGGTGGTGGGTAAGCCTCAATGTCTGTCAGGGTTACTGGGAGGGGGAGGAAGCTAAAGCCTTCCCTGCTTTGAAGCAGCTTCCCCACCAACCCCAGTAACTGTGTGTGTGTGTGCACACAGGTAGAGCCCCCAGGCCCCCATGCTAATACGGCTCTCTGGGCCAAAAAGGTTGTGCACCCCTGCTTTAAAGTAAGGGGGAGGCTTTGAATTTGATCAGAGCATTGGCACTGAAGGTGGAGACTGTAACTCTCCCTGCTTCTCTGCATTATTTTCCCAATCTAAAATGCCATAGCCTAAAACTATTGTTAGCCCCATGGGGGAAAAACAGAGGATTTGCCCAAGTGGAAACACTGGTCAGGATCAGGACCGGTGCAAGGCAGTTTGGTGCCCTAGGCAAGATCAGATATTTAGCACCCCCGCCTTCCCACTTTGAGTGCGCTGTATTTTTTTTCAATGAGTTTCTGGCGCCCCCTTTAGCCTTGCACCCTAGGCAGCTGCCTAGTTGGCCTAATGGTAGCACCAGCCCTGGTCAGGATGGTACCTGTTCTAAATTCTAGAACCCCTATCAAATGTTTCTAGAGCAGGCTCAAAAGCCCCCCTCTTGAAAATGGTTGAAGAATAGGCCTTTTGCCTTTGTATTCATTTTGACCTACCTGTATATGTGCATGATTAGAAAGAAGCAGCCTGTGCAAGAAGCTACCCAGAAGAACAATGGGGTGAAGTGAAACCTACCAGTGTCCCAGAGCTTGTACATCAAGTGACTGTACATCCTGTTACTGGAAGTACAAGTGCTAGATGATGTGTTTTAGATGGACATTTCCTTGGGAGAGTGGAGCTGAAACCTGGGGCTGTGCTTACACCCCAGTAACCATGTCTACTCTTTCCCCGAGTAGACTATACTGTAGGGAATATGTCTACACCCTTTACCCAAGAGGATAAAGCCTGGTAAAATATACTAGTTGAGACTAAATATTTCAGCACACATTGATTAGGGGAAACCCTTTGCTCTGCTGGAAGCAATAAGCTCGCTCTTTACTATTGCAGGGCTGGTTGTCGGTTGTAATGGTAGAGGGTCTCCTCCCTACTTTTAGCCATGCACACATCAGATCATTGCAAGAAAAGGAGCAGGAAATGGAGAGTAGGAAAGACATTAAGGGCTTTTTAATATTTGGGACAAATGCAAGAGGGGGGACACAGAAGTGTGTGTGTGTAGGATCTGGAGACCTCAAGTTACTGGCACGTTTCTGACAGTATTAACCCAAAGGGCTAGTGGAGTTGAGTATCATTCCTCAAGTCCGCTCAGTTGCCTGTAGTTGCTAAGGTCACCTCTCTGCCAGCAGTCTGAGATGGTTTTCCACTTTCTGGGGCTGGCTTGTCTTCAGTAGCCATCATTCTGCTAGAGCCCTAATGGAATCATGGGGGGGTCCTTTCCTTTTAATACAGATTGGATATAAAACTGAAAGCCTGCCCAGGCAGTGTCCTATTTCACTGTGTAATAACAGGTGGGTACAAAGGGCATCTTGGTCACTAGAGCTGGGCAGCTCTTCTTCCTCACCTCTACCATGAGGGCTGTGCTCAGTTTGCTATATTCACTCTCCACGTAGCCCATGGCAATGTTCTTCTGCAGGCAGGGAGAGGGGCAGCCACTGGTAACCTCACCTAGTGCATGGAGGAACAGGTAGATTATTTGCTAATAAGGAACATGTAACCTCTACCCAATTTCTGACGGTAGGGGAACAACAGGTGCTGGAGATTCTAACATCGTCCCCACCCCCAGTGGTCCCTAACTTTGCCTAAATCCAATGAGCCACTTTGGCCTTTTAATGATCAGCTGAGGACAACAGAACACGAACAAGCTATGGAGGGCATACACAGCCAGAGACGGCTGCTACTTTCCATATGCAGAATACCCCCTCCAGTTGTACCTTTTGCAATAATCTTCAACTTGGTCTTCCTAGCTAGAATGTGGTCTGCAGCCTTAAGAAGGGGAGGCTAATAGGAGTAATGTCTAAACATGGACCGGGTTTGCACAACACCAGGGTGGTTAAGAAGCCATGGTGACATGTTAACCACCCCAGTGCATGTCGGCTCATTTCCCTAGCCGGACAAGGGTTGTCATGATGTCCCAAACTGGTGAGGGGTGGTGGCTGTGGTGGTTAACAAACCACCCAGAACCCACACACTGTTGTAGGGTTGCTGGGTGGCTTGTTAACAACCTCAGCCATTCACCCTCGCCAGGTTTGCATGTAGCAACAAGCCATGCCTGGCGAGGGTAATTAGGTGGTTAATAAGCTGGCATGCATGGGGGTGGATTAACAAACCACCCTCGCATTGTGTGAACCGGGCTAGTGACTTAAGTGCAAGGAGCTAATAATGTAATAAATACATAACATGGACAAGCCTGTTGCTTTCCAAAGCCATGCACATATGTCCCTTGCCTACAGCAAGACAAAACTTCAAATGCTACCTGCTGTGAGGATGGGACACTTAATGTACGAGGCCAGCTACAGCATTGGGGGGGGGGGGGTTTACAATGTCATCCTATACCAGTGTTCTCCAACCTTGGGTCCCCAGATATTGTTGGCCTACAACTCCCAGCATGCCCCAGCCAGCGTAGCTGGCTGGGGCATGCTGGGAGCTGTAGGCCAAAAATATCTGGGGACCCAAGGTTGGAGAACACTGTCCTATACTTTCAGTCCCCTACATAGTTTCCTACTACATCAGGGGTAGGCAACCTGGTGCCATCCAGATGTTGGACTACAACTCCCATAATCAGAGGGAGACGTAAGCTTGGGGGTAACAATGGATGAAGGCCTATGCACCGCAATGGAGAGAACAGCTCCAATAGCGCCCAATAATACTCTACCACAAAATGTAGGAAGAAAGCCAGACTATAAAGCACAT
The DNA here is from genome assembly GCA_021292165.1 of Shinisaurus crocodilurus. Classification (NCBI taxonomy): domain Eukaryota; kingdom Metazoa; phylum Chordata; class Lepidosauria; order Squamata; family Shinisauridae; genus Shinisaurus; species Shinisaurus crocodilurus. Next base: position 119,085,930 of record CM037881.1, read on the forward strand.
GGTCTTCGATGTCTATATACTAATGTCCAGAGTATGGGCAACAAACAGAACGAATTTGAACTCTTAATACATGAGGGCAAATATGACTTAATAGGTGCAACTGAAACTTGGTGGGATGACTCCCCATGACTGGAATACAGCAATTGAAGGACATAATGTGTCCAAAAAGAACAGAAGCAACAGAAAGGGAGGTGAAGTCGCACTATAGGTTAAAAATACATATCTCTGCCCAGAAAAACAGGAGGATGAGCTTGGTAGCCCCATCAAGAGCATCTGGATTAAAATAAATGGGGCAAAGAATAAAATGAACATGGCAGTTGAAGTCTACTACTGACCGCCCAATCAAGGAGACAATGAAGATGAAACTTTTGAAAAGTAAATTGCCAATGTTTCAAGGAGGCATGATGTAGTAGTGATGGGGGACTTCAATTTCCCCGATATCTGTTGGGAGACAAATTCTGCCAAACATGGTCCCTCCAAGAAATTCCTGGTGTGTGTTGCTGATATTTTCCTCCTACAGAAAGTGGAGGAAGGAACTAGAGGATTGGCTATCCTTGACTTGATTCTAACCAACAGACGAGTTAGTGGATAAAGTAGCAGTTACGGGAACTCTGGGGGAAAATGACCATGTTATACAGTACTTGAGTTCTTGATTCTAAAGGAAGCAAAAGCTGAGTGTAGCCAAATGCGTACCCTGGATTTTAGGAAAGCCAATTTTAATACACTCAGAACAATGATAAGGTCCCATGGCAAGCGACTCTAATGAGAAAGCACAGAACTGCAGGAATAGTGTCAGGAAGGCTAAAGCTGAGAATGAGCTGAGGCCAGCGAGGGATGCTAAAAGCAACAAAAAAGGTTTCTTCAGATACGTGCATAGTAACAACAGAGGAAAGAAACGGTGGTTCAACTACGCAGTGAGTATGGCAAAATGATAATAGATGACAAAGAAAAGGCAGAAGTATTCAATTCCTACTTTGGCTCGGTCTTCTCCTGAAAGAGGGTCCATGTCCCCCCTGGCAAACCTGAAGTACAAGCTGAAGGGGAAGGGTTGCAGCTTGAGATTGATAGGCAAATGGTCAGGGAACACCTGATTACTTTGAACAAATCCAAATCTCCAGGCCCAACGAACTGCATCCTAGAGTAAATAAAGGAACTGGCAGAAGTAACTCTCAGAACCACTGTCTATTATCTTTGAGAAATCATGGAGAACAGGTGAAGTGCCAGATGACTGGAGGAGGACTAATGTTGTTCCTATCTTCAAAAAGGGCAAGGAGGAGGAACCTGGGAACTACAGACCAGGTTCTACAGTCTGTAGGACTGACTGAGGCAAGGAGGAGGAACCTGGGAACTACAGTCTGACATCAATCCCTGGGAAAATTCTGGAGCAGATGATAAAGAAGTCAATCTGCAAGCACGATGAGGATTCAGTGTCAGTCATACAGTGGGCCTTCTAGTTCGGAGGAGGGGAGTGTGTTTTGGCAGGGGGATGATGTGGGGGTTCAGTGTCAGTAATACTGTGGCCCTTTTAGTTCATAACCAGAAACTGCTCAGTAATAGTTTGGAAGGGTTTGGGGCCTAGTCAGTCTGTGGAATGTCAAGACCAGTGTGAGCTCATCACTGTCACAGTTCTCAGGAGAAAGCAGGCGGAAGTAGACTTGTCTCCCCCGTCCAGCTGCAACGTCAACCTTGCAGAGATAGGAACTGGCAGCCTTCTCTGGGAACTTCAGAAGAGGGGAGGGGTGGTTTGCAGAGGTGTCACTCTGGTTGAAGCCTCACCCCTGAAGGGTAGAAGGGAGACACCCAGGTGGGATAGGGGCCTTGTGGATGGGCCAGTTCCCTTGTCAATTAGTGTTTTGGAAGGAGGGTTAAGACCTTCGCTTTTAAGTCAGTGCTTAGCCTCCAGAGCCTTTGCTAGGAAGATCTCCCTCGTCTTCCCTGTCTGCATCCTTCTGTTTGGATCCATCACCAACTGAGCTATTGGGAGCACTCTGCACATGGACTCTACTTAATTTGGACTTTCTTCTCCTTGGACTTTTACTGTCAAGAACCTGCCATGAGTGTCATACTTTTCATAGACCGTGCATTCTCATGGCTATGGATGTGTCTTCATCGAGGAGCCCAGAGCCTGGCTGGCTTGGGGCTATTTCCTGGTTTCTGGACTTTCCTATGCCTTGACCTATGTGGCATAGATATCCCAAAGCTGGGAGCTTTGGATGTTGGAATCTCTGTGTGTGGGGAAGCACTTTGGACTCAAGTCTGATCTTGTTCTGGACTCTGATTGTCGAGAGGCCTGGAAGCACAGTACCCAGAGGGGCCAACTGAAGTGGCAGGGCTGGTTTTGACCTCTGTGGCGGTGTGCATGCTGGTTCAGGTCCTCTTCCAGATTCCCTTCCTTTGTTGCAGGAGCAATGGGGCTCCAATCCTTCCCCTGTCAGATGAGCAGCTAGGAGTTGCTCAGATCCTAAGGCCAAGACGTACAGCACCCCAGAGGTTCCAACTCAGTGGCAAGGTTGGTTCAGCTCTTATGGGGGTGTGTGGGTAAGTCAGGCCTGTTTCTAGGATCCCTTGTCGTAGGAGCATCTGGAATTGACTCCAATCATTCCTTTGTCTGAGGAGCATTAGGGAATGGCTCCGATCCTTCCCTTGGGGTGGAATGTCAGGGAATGTGGTCCCTAAGAGACATTCCAGTCCCCAACTTGATGTGGAACAATTTCAAGAGCCTGTAGCAAAATGCCATCAGCTATATGATTTCTGAAGACTGTAACCATTAAGCGTATGCCATGGGATTTGCTGTAATAAAAGGATCTCACTGATTTGGAGTCTCCGGTGTCAGAGTGCTAGAATGTGTGATTGCAGGACCGGGCCCCCGACAAGCACCTTGAAAACAATGCAGTGATTACTAGAAGCCAACATGGATTTGTCAAGAAGAAATCCTGCCAGACCAATCTGATCTCATTTTTTGATCGGGTAACCTCCCTTGTGGACTGTGGGAATGCTGCAGACATAATATATCTTGACTTCAGCAAAGCTTTCGACAGAATGCCTCATGATATTCTGATGAGCAAGCTAGCTAATAGTGGGCTAGATGGAACAACTATCAGGTGGATCCACAATTGGCTACAGAATCGGACTCAAAGAGTGCTTATCAATGGTACCTTCTCAAACTGGGGAGAGGAAATGGGCAGAGTACCGCAGGGCTCGGTCCTGGGCCCAGTGCTCTTCAACATTTTTATTAATGACTTGGATGAAGAGGTGCAGGGAATGCTCATCAAATTTGCAGATGACACAAAATTGGGTGGAACAGCTAATACTCTGGAAGACAGAAACAAAATTCAAAGTGATCTCGACAGGCTGGAGCACTGAGCTGAAAGCAACAGAATGAAATTTAATAGGAATAAATGCCAAGTGCTGCACCTAGGAAAAAGAAATCAAATGCACAGTTACAGGATAGGGGATACTTGGCTCAACAGTACTACAAGCGAGAAGGATCTTGGAATTGTTGTAGATCACAAGCTGAATATGAGCTGGAAATGTGATGTGGCTGCAAAAAAGGTAAATGCTATTTTGGGCTGCATTAATAGAAGTATAGCTTCCAAATCACATGAAGTACTAGTTCCTCTCTACTCGGCACTGGTTAGGCCTCATCTTGAGTACTGCATCCAGTTCTGGGCACCACACTTTAAGAAGGACGTAGACAAACTGGAAAGGGTTCAGAGGAGGGCAACAAAGATGATCAGGGGACTGGAAACAAAGCCCTATGAGGAGAGACTGAAAGAACTGGGCACGTTTAGCCTTCAGAAGAGAAGACTGAGGGGAGATATGATAGCACTCTTCGAGTACTTGAAACGGTTGTCACACAAAGGGCCAGGATCTCTTCTTGGTCATCCCAGATTGCAGGACACGGAATAATAGGCTCAAGTTACAGGAAGCCAGATTCCGCCTGGACATCAGAAAACATTTCCTAACTGTCAGAGCAATACGACAATGGAACCAACAACCTAGGGAGGTGGTGAGCTCTCCCACTCTGGAGGCATTCAAGGTGCAGCTGGACAGCCATCTGTCAGGGATGCTTTGACTTGGGTTCCTGCATTGAGCAGGGGGTTGAACTCGATGGCCTTATAGGCCCCTTCCAACTCTACTATTCTATGATTCTAATCCATGACCATTGGCCATGCTGGCTGGGGCTTATGCGAGTCATAGTCCAAAACATCTAGAGAGCACCAGGTTCTCTACCTGTACTAGACAGGTGCCTACCCCTGTGCTAGACAGTAATGGAACCACTACCCCACCTACCAATGGCCTTGCCCTCTGGGCTGAGAATGGGCATGTGTTGCCGGATGGGAGGCCCTGTGGAAGTCAGCCCCACACGCTTCCTTTTGGGCTTCTCTTTGATTTGGGTAAGAATGATGGATGCACCGGGGAAATCCATGGCCACACGGCGGCGTTTCCCTGGGAAGCAACCAGAAATAAAAGTATTATGCTAGTGCCAACAGAGCAGGAACTCCCCCTGCTATAATTGAAATGATCCTCTGGTCATGGGCAACTACTTGCGATGTCAGGGGTGCAGAATTCGAGGGCTGAATTCCGTTTTGGAGTGCTCTCGGGGGGCACATTCCAGTAGTGGGCAGTGCCAAAGGCAAACGTGGTAGGGCCAAAAATGCCAGCATATCTTTAGCTTAAAGCTCTCAGTGCCCCTAACGAAGCCTTAGGAGAGGCATTTCAACCTTTTTAGAAGGGGCGGGGGAGGAACTGCACAAAAGCAAGGAAACCACCAAACGCTTTGTGGTTGGAGGAAGGGGGCGGGGCCATGGCCCTCTAGGAAGGTCAGATTCAGCCCCTTGACCTGAGGATTTGCACCCCTGTGCTATGTGGTCTCCCGTCCCCTATTATAGTTTATCTTCCATTACCAATACATATGAGCCTTGTTCAGGTGTTCCGTACCTGAACAGGGCAAATATGTGATGAGAGGGAGTGCTTCAGCTCTACCTCCTTTGTCACATCCATCACCCTCTACTCATGGAGGGCAACTGTCTAAAGAGGAGACCTTCCTCTATCCATGGAGGCTCTCCACATGAGCCAGAATGCTGGAAAACCTTTGTGTCTCACGTCCATGCTACTCTGAAGCATAATAATGGATTTGGGTGGTTGATAGTGGCCAGGAAGGTGGAGCGGGAGAGACAGAAACCTACCAAGGGTCCATATCAGACTAGCTTCCACAGGGGTTGTGCTCTCATCAATGTCATTCCCATAAAGGCACAGCCCCGCCTCCAACCGCAAACTATCCCGGGCAGCGAGTCCAGCCAGCCACACAGCAGGATCTCTAAGCAGCAGCTCGGCCAGCTCCACTGCTCTGCTTGCAGGGACAGAGATCTGAGCGTGGAAAAGCATTGCAATTTGGTCAGTGTGATTTTTGCTACCCTCTTCCCAACACCCAGTTTTAGTCTCTTGCTCGCCTTGCCCAATCCTACACTCCAAATCGATCCGATGTTACCTCTGGATGTGACCGACACCCTCTTCCCACTCCAGCCAGCCTGAGCGGATGATTTCTTTTGGACCAGCAGCCGGTCTTCCCAGCATGAAATAACTTACCTGCTTCTCGGGGGAACCCACCACAATCAGAAACCGTCCGACGACATCAGTGCTGCTGCCTTCCCACACTCCCCCTTCTTATACTTTTGGCAAGCTGAACTGGGAGCTGCCCATGTGGTACCTCCACTCCGTCCTCGCCTGTGTAGCCACAGCGGGTCACCCTGCAGCCTTGCACTCCAAAAACACCCATCACCGCACTGCTCATGAAGGGCAGCTTAGCCAGATCGTCTGACACCCCAGCCTGCAGCACCTGGGCCACGGCAGGACCTGGTAAAGAGAGGAGGAAGGAACAGGAACAACAGGAGCTGAAAGACCAGCACCTGGCTTGAGTGGCAGTCAGTTCTGCAGGTGCCCGTAAGGTGTTTCAATCAGTCCCAGTGAAATGACAGAGGAAGGAATCAAGCATTGCGGCTGGAGGATGCAGTTCAGCCACATGTAAAACATGAGGATTTAGCCCAGGGATAAGCAACTTGGTGCCCATCAGACTGTTATAGACTACAGCACCCATAATCCCTGACCACTGGCCATGCTGGCTGGGGATTATGGGAGTTGCAGTCCAAGACATCTAGAGGACACCAGGTTGCCTACCCCTGATTTAGCCTCAACATGGCTTGGATTGCGGGGCAGCTGGATGTAGAATTCATGACCACTTATTTCTGAAAAGGCCACTAGCTCAGATAGCTTCTAAAAAGGATCAGTCAAATTCATGGAGCACAGATCTATCAATATCTGTTAGCCGCAAAATGGTCACACTCCCTCCTCTGAAAATCAGGCGACTGGGCCAAAGAACAAGGAAGTGCTATTGCCATCCTACGCCCCATCTGTGAGCTTCATAGAAATACTGAGCTGGTCAAAACAGAAAGCTAGGCTAGTTGCATTCTCTGATCCGGCAGGGCCCTTATGCGTGTGGAGAAGTACAATACAAAGTGGGCGGGTCAACTCTGAAGGCACAGGACAAGTAGCTACCATATCACTGAATGATAAGCAGGCCTTGCTGTACCCAAATGAGCTTAGCAAAATAAGAGAGTGGACTGCTTTGGACCAGGTAGCCAACCCCCGACTAAGCCTAACCATGCCCTTGCCTTCGGGGCAGTTGGGTGACGTAAACAACTCTTGTCTGTTCCAGGATAAGCAGAGAAGCGATGCATTGGGTGGGGAGACGCCACGGTGCCAGAGCGATCAGCGCTCCTCTCACAAGGTGAACGCCTGGCTTATGGTGTTGGCATATGGCAGCCTTCTCCCATCATCCCCAGCCAGTGTGGCCATTGGTGACACTGGAGGCTGATGGGAGCTGTAGTCTGACACACCTGAAGGGCATCAGGTTGGGGAAGGCTGGCGTACAATGCTTGCCAAGTTCCCAGTGGTGGTGGTGGAGCAACCACTGCAGAGACTATAATTACCTTGCAGAGCAAGCAAAGCATTGTTGGAAACCTCCAAGCTCACATCACAGCCAGCTGCCTTCATTTCCTTCTCCTTGTTCTAGGAGAGCAAACGAGATAATAGCAAGGTCATGACACACACTGGGGGCCCCCAGCTGCTTCCTCTCATCCATCCCACCTAAGAGGGTCCAGCATCTGCTGCATTGGAGGGAAAGATCGAGTCCCCCAGAGGAAAGGAACAACATACTTCTCAGCTGTTTTTGCTGTCGCCCAGGACCGGTGCAAGACAGTTTGGTGCCCTAGGCAAGATCAAATATTTAGCGCCCCCCCTTCCCACTTGAGAGCGCTGTTTTTCCCCCCAAGGCGTTTCTGGCGCCCCCTTTAGCCCTGCGCCCTAGGCGGCTGCCTAGTTGGCCTAATGGTAGCACCGGCCCTGCTGTCGCCTCGTCATCTCCTGGGTGAGCCCCTGTGGGATTGGCTTGTGGGAGACACGTACCTGCATGAGGGCAAAATCCTTGTCCATGCAGCCTGCATTAGAGACCACGTAGAGGTGCTCCTCCGAGGTGCTGGTCACAATCAAATCATCTATGATGCCTCCTTTTTCATTTGTGAACAGAGATAGAGTGCCCTGAAAGTAAAGCTGAACTCAAGCCAACTCCCAGCCACTGATCTCTGAGAGCAGCTACCAAGCAACAGAAGGCAGATTTTGCCTGTGAAGCAGAGTAGAAATGCAATAATCTAGAATAATAAGAGGGTGTGTGTCTGACCATCCGTCAATGCCATAGTGCCAAGACAGTGAATCCTAGACACCTGAAACTTGACATGCATACAAAGGGGACCCTAGGGGTGTGCACTTCAGGGCTATTTTATTTTTTGAATGCATTAATTAATTTTAATTCATTTAAATGCGTTCATGTGGTTGAAGCCTGCAATGACATCTTCAGCCACTTCCCAGACCGGCACCTAGCTTTGCAGTCCACACAGTTTGAAGCCAGGGATTAGTAGGCTGCAGGACAGAATTAAATGTCCTCAGGGGAATGGAGTGGACAAGAACCCTCCCTCAAGTTCAACTTGGCAGGGGCCACGTCTAGGGATGCCAGTCAGCATGGCTTCAGTCAAACAGGGCGGGGAATGATGTATCCAACTTTAACAGCTGAGTAAGATTGCTTGAAGGCCTTTGCTGTATCAAACTAAGGGCTATTCCAACCCTTGTGAAGCTGGGCCTATATAATAATTAAGAGTCAAAGCCATGAAGAGGATTCAGTTATCTCCCCCGGTATGGTACATCCTTTTCTTTTGCAATTGCAACATGGGATGTACTTGTGCTAAAACTTGCAGGCCTGTATTGGATAATGTCTGTGACCTCATTTTTATTTTTATTTATTATATTTATACCCCACCTTTTTTCCTGCAAGGAACCCAAGGCGGCTTACATTATCCTCATCCTCCTCTCCATTATCCTCATCCTCCTCATCGGTGACAAGCAACACAGCTCTCCCTGTCCACACACATTTACATAGGTGGTTTTTTTGGGGGGGGTATTTCTGGGGGTACTCTGCAGTGTTTTCTGTTTTAAGAAAACCACCAGCTGTCTCTCATCTTTAAAAAAAAAAAAAAGAGGTAAAGAACAGCAAGGCTATTCAAATGCCCTGTCATTTTATGAGGCTTTTATCCTTTGGCTTTGGATGCTGAGTATTCACTGTGCCATCCATCCGCTTTCTATGCTCTGATCAAGCAGGATCCCCGGTTTCGCAGAGTTGTACTTGCACTCAAGCAACATGAGTAGAACTCCCTGCCGACCTTACCGTTCAGCACAGTAAGGTCGGGGATTTAAGGGGGGCAGCACACACAGGGAAGTTGGGGGCGGGGCCAATGTGCATCCCCACTCCTAGTTTTAGCCCTCACACATTTGGGAGAACACATGAAGGATTATTTTTCCCCATGATCCGGACACTATGCTTTTGTGAATGCAGCCTAGGTTTACATTAGCTTTCTTTAGCTGCCGCATCACACTTCTGACTCATACTCTGCTTGTGATCCACTAAGGGCCCAATCCTAAGCATGTTTAGACAGGAAAAAGGCCTGCAACTCACAGCCTCCCCAGCCAGCCATGCTGGCTGGGGCATGCTGGGGGTTGTAGGCCTTTTTCTGTCCAACTATGCATAAGATTGCACCTTAAGACACCCAAGTCTTTTCACATGTACAGATGCCAAGCCAGGTATCCCCATCCTATATTTGTGCCTTTGATCTTTAATCAGCTGTCCCCTAGAAGAAAGACTTCCCCACCTCCTCATCTATTATAGGGAAATAGTTGTATTAATGGTGCTGGATTACAGTTTGCAGGGGCAACATGCAAAGAATGAAGTGTGCTCAAGGGACACTTTGTTTGTTGACAGAAAAGCCCTCGCAAAGTGTCCATGTACTATTTTGTCTTAGAGTTGTTTCCTACCTTCTCTAAAAGGCACAGGGAAGTTAACGATATATCCTGAACTCCCCCTCCCCCACCCAACCCCCCCTATTCAGTGTCAGGCTGAGCAAACAGTGATCTGTCCAAGATCATCCAACTGAGCATGGATCTGAATCTGGGTGTCCCATATCCAAACCCAGCACGCTCTCCAGTAGACTGCACCTGTGCATAACTCGTTGGGGCTCCAACGTACCTGATTAGGCTTCAGCTCTGCAATGTCCCCAACCACTAGGCTTTCTATGAACTTGATCCGGTCTTTGCCAAACACTTTCGTCTGTAAAAGGAAGAGTGACCTCACATCACCCACATGCCATGCAGGACCAAGGACAGCTGGTTCCATGTGATGCCAAACAGCCACTTAGCATGGTGCAGTTAGATTGTATGTGACCAGCACTACCAGGGAAGGGTTCAGCTGAGCTAGGTTCATCTCCCAGCCAAACTGTAAGGCCAAAAAGATATTTATCTGTCTGACTGTCCATCCGTTCGTCCATCCTGCACCTTCTGCACATACTGTACGTATATGCTGCCAGGGCAGCTTACAGTAAAAAGACAAACACAACACAATCAACCATAAAATCAAAGCAACAACATAATACTGTAAAACAGTAGTTAAAACACATCTTCCAAAGTTGCTAAAAAGATTCTAAAGGGCCTGGGAGAATAACACTGTCTGTGCCTGGCATTGAAATGATAGAGTGGGTACAGCACCAGGGCAGGCAAGCCTCCCTGGGGAGAGCCTTTCAAAGGTGGGGTGCCTACAACCAGGAAGGCTCTGGCCCCAGTCATCACCTCCCTTAACTCAGAAGGTGGGGAAAACTGAAGGAGAGCCTTGAGTGATGACCTCAGTGATTGGGCAGACCGGTATTGGCAAAGATGGTCCATCAGAACTAGAAAAGGAACACTGATTAACAATGAGAACAATTATTAATGTAAACTGACTTGCATCAATTGGCCAAGGCAGAGGCGTAGCGTGGGGGGTGCAGGGGGGGCCGGCCGCACCGGGCGCAACATCTGGGGGGGGGCGCTCGCACCGGGTCACCGCCCACCGTGGAGGGGCAGGGGGCATCTGGCCCGGAAGGTATTTGCGAGCTGCGTTGGCAGTTTCGTTCGAACGAGGTTGGGAAAGGGAGGGGCGCGCAGACGTTGCGAGGCTGTTGAGCTGCATCGGCCTGATAAGCCCTTCTCTCCCACCGCCCCACCCCCTGCACGAAACAGCGGGGGAATTCCAGGAACTTGAAACAGCGGAGGGGAAAAGTAATTTAAAAGAAAAGTGAAACTGTGGGGCAAAGCATCCCCGCGCCGCCACCTGTCGCTGAATGCGCTCCTTCCAATCTCTCACGGAGAGAGCAGCCAGGCTTTGCCGAAGCCACAAATGTACTGTAGGAATGACCTCGAAGCTGAGACTTCCGTGCCCGCCACCACCCTACGACACCGCCACCCACCCCAATTCCTAACCCTAATCTGTAGTAACACAGGTCAAAACCAGCCAAGGTCACTTCGGGTTTGCGTTTGTTCCAATGACACGTCCCAGAGGTGCACAAGAAACAAAACCCACACCGCCACCAACAAAAAACCACACCAGGATTTCCAAGGCTGAACGGCCAGTCTGAAATTATTATATTTGAACTGGGGAGAGGGGGGGGGGGGAGTTAAAGAAAGCTACGTATTTGTTAATCATAATCCCCGCCAAACTCCAGACATGAGATGCTTTCAGGCAGCATGCAAAATCCTGCCTGTTTCAAAAGACACGTTGGGCTGAGTTGGTGTTGGTGTTGGTGTTGGTTCTGCCCTTTTTGCAGGGAGAGGGGGATTGCTTCTGGGTTCTGTTTCTGCCTTTGGTTAGTTTTCTTTCTTTTTTTAAAAAAAATGCCTTTACTGGTTTTTATTGCTTCTGATTTAGTTTCAGTCGTTCAAACCCACTCACCCCCATCTTTTCTGCTGTGTTTTAGTTGCATTTTGATTTGTTGTTTGTTTTAATCATTGTGTAGCACAAGTTATTCTGGGTCATCATTTTGATACGATAAGGCATGATACTTAATTATCAGATGATTTTGCAACAGCATGCTCCCCAATGCACTTTAGTGCGGTCCAAGTTGCTTTGCATGGAGAAGAGAGGAGGACTGGTAAACATCTCTTAGGGTGCGATCCTCTGCAAGTTTAGACAGGAAAAAAAGGCCTACATTTCCCAGCATAGCTGGCTGAGGCATGGTGGGAGTTGTAGGCCTTTTTTCTGTCTAAACTTACATAGGATTGCACCTTTAATGTATAATTAACGTCTGGATTTTGCTGCTACAAGGATGCCAAAAGGGAGAGACATGATACAGTTTAGACTCGAGTGCTAAAATCCACGGGTTAGGGGGCGCAAATTACTTGCCTTGCCCCGGGTGCTGACAACCCACGCTACGCCACTGGGCCAAGGAGTTTCATACAGCAACTCCCAGTGCTGAGGGAAATGTGATCTCTCACAATGCAAGTGCTACTCTAAGAAAAGACATCTGAGCAACCTGAAAAGTATTAGCAGTAAGTGTACATTTGCTGCATGAATCCAATACAATCTGGAAATACCTTAAAGGGAGGAAAAACAACAAAGGGAATTGTGGCACTGGTCCACAAAAGTTTAAGAATAAATTTGTTCATCTTTAAGGTGCTTGAATATTAGTTTGTTTTTGCTGCAGCAAGCTAACACGGCTATCCCTCTGGAAATATCTTAAGGCAGCCTTCCCCAACCTGGTCCCCTCCAGATGTTTTGGGCATCAACTCCCATCACCCCCAGCCAGCATGGAATGGTCAGGAATGCTGGGAGTTGTAGTCCAAAACTTCTCTAGGGCTCCAGGTTGGAGAAGACTACCTTAAGGAGAGGAATTCTTATCCTGCCAACAGTTCACATGCAAAGCAGAGACAGTGTTACAAAGCCCGACAAAATGCAATTCTGCTACACTGTCTTGATAGATGGTTATTTCTGCATACAAGGATGGGATTAAAATGCTTGTGCTAAGTCCTCATGTTCAATTGGCATCCATCACCACTTCCCCAAATCCTATTCCACTAATTCCTTTCCAAGATATGGCCACCCATGTTGGAAATACTCTCTCTCTCTCTCTCTGCATGAACCCCAAATCCCTGGAATTTCCCAATAGCATTTGCTCAGGACCAATCAGAATCCTGTCTCACACAGTATGGGGGGGGAGGGGGAACACCCTAAAACAGGACTATATGAATTGGCTGCTTGGAGAAAGCCCAAACACAAGTCTGCACTCACACACACACAATTTTCCCCTAAGGGAGGGGGCGAGGGAGGAGGGATGAGGTCACCGGAGAAGCAACCAGACAGGTCATCATCCCCAACAAAGGAGGGTCTCGGTGGAGATCCACAAAAGTCCAGGAAGGACCATCAAGGACCATCAAACTATCAGGGCAGTCTCAAAGAGCTGCAAAGTACCAGTACGTCACCTTCTTCCCGGGCAGGATTAAGCCCACCTGAAAAGAAGGGGCAGGCATAAGCCCCCACCTGACCTGGAGGGCGGGGAGAGCGGGAACTCCGGGGTAGAAAACCCCTCTCCCTTCCGGCAGGGGGGTTGTTGGGAACCAAGGGTACTTCGGGGCAGATCCATCCTCCAAACAAGCAGCCCGAGTACGCCATTCTCATCCACAGATCGCCGACCGGGAGCCAGGCTGAAACTGACTAGGCTTAAAGTCTGTGGTCTAAGGTAATTGACTAGATTCAGTCCGCTAGTCTGGGAGCCTGTTCATTGGCTAAGGCGGGGGTCAACTAAGGTTGTGTTGACTGTATAGTATTCCTGGAGAGCTGTTAGTTCCGTTCTGTGTTATTGTATAAACAATTAAAAGCCTTATTTGGTCATTTAAAGGGCTGCGGTTTCCTTTTGTGTACGAAAGCCTCGTAGGTGGTCATTAGCGCTCGGACGGGCTGTAACTCAGTACCGGTTAACCCGTTAAGCGCCGAACTCACGCAAAGGATCCTGTTGGTGATCCTTCACAGCTGCATTTCAGAAATGACTTCTGGGGGAACATGAATGTACAAGATTATGTGGTAAACATTTCCCCTGCAATTGGCCACAGCTCCCAGGCACATTTCCTGATACATGAATGCCCATTAAATGTGACAGAAAAGGCACATTGGCCAGTGACAGAAATGCAGGGATCCTCCCCCAACACATCCTTCTGCTATATTTTGGGGGCACGTCTCTCAGGGCACAAGCTCATCCTGTCCCCATGAGACTGGACCAGAGAGTTCCATCTTTAGTAAATGGCAGCAAAGTCGGAAAGCAACCACTGGGGATGTGTGAGGGGATGAATGAGTATCTGTGAAGAGTCAGGCTGGATCCTCTCTATGCCCTTTGGCTCACCCCACCATTACCTGAAGCATGTGAGACACATCAAAGAGTGAGCAGTGCTGCTGACGTGTGTGCAGGTGGGACTCCAGGTGGCTGTGCGTATACTGCACCGGGAGGCTCCAGCCTGCAAAGGCCACCATCTTCCCGCCATGGTGCCGGTGGAAGTCATAGAGGGGCGTCTGCTTCAGGCTCTCCTGCAGAGGAAGGCAAGGTGTGCTCTGATTGGCCATTGCCACAGGAAGTCATCCAAAGCCCAGCAGGCTAGAGGCGGGCAAAGAGCACTCCATGTCAGTCACACTGAAGCCATTCCCAGCCCTGACCAAACCCCAGTTCACAACTACTCAGCTTCCATTAAGAGCTGATGAGCCCCTTTGTGCAGCTTCGTATTTCCCCTGCAGGCTAGACACTGGCGCTGTTACATCAGCAGCATCCTCAGCTGTCCTGGAGGAGAGGGTACACATACCCTCCTAATTCAGCCTGTCCAGGGCCGGCGTCGAGGGTCGGCATAGTTGGGCATCTGCTGAGGGCCCACACCCCAGCTGGGGCCCACTGACAAGACTTGCTCCTCTTCATCATTGCAACCTGCTTGTCACCTGCTTCTTGCTCTGGTCCAGACAACAGTGGTGGTGGTGAGGAGGAGCAGTAGGTGTGACTGCCTAGCTGTTCACTGGTTCTCTGTCTGTCAAGCAAGCAAGTGGTAGCAATGGGGGGGAGGGAAGGAGGAGAAAGAGCAGCTGGTGGCAACGGCAGCAAGAAGGTAGACCCACTGAGGGAGGGGCCATTGAGGATGTCTTGCCCAAGGGCACACAGAAACCTGGAGCTGCCACAGGCCAGGTCCAGCTTTCTCCTGCGGGAGCAAGGGGCAACTCCTGCCTCTAAGCAGCCGCTGACCTTTGTCATTAGCCTTGTTTGCTTAGTGTGTTATCACACGTCCAATGTCAAGAAGGGAAACACGCCTGCTCGCCCTTTGGACCCACAGGACCTGCAAGTCTCCTCTGTCCTTTCCCCACCTGCTTAAGGTCTTGGTCTACATGCTCATGGCTGAGAGATGATCCTAATGATCTTCAGAGAAATCCCACATTGACTCTTTAATATCTTGCCATTTACAGTAGTTAGAGAGAGTGACTGTGGCCAACATTGTTTATGGCAAAACCAGTCACTGTGGAGAAATGACCGGCAGTTGGAAGAGTGGGCAATGCAGGCTGGTGCTTCCACAGGGTGTCTAATCAACCAAGACCGGTTGGGAGTTGTTGGGGGCTCATGAGAAACATGCTTTTTGTGGGCTCCCTGCCTTCCCCCTTGCTCCCAGCGGGTCCAATCCTCAGCATTGCACCACCCAGAGCAGTGGCACCACACCTCCCAAGGGGCCCAGTTTTCACTAAAAGCAGTTATGGACACTACTTCTCAGCAGTGGCTATTTGGGGGTTAGTGCCTGTGCCTGTGCCCCCCCCCAACACACACACAAGGGACTGGGGCACTGGCAGCCACCCAAAGATGCCAACCTCTGACACAAACCAAAGCACACACTGTGAATAACTTCCCTGTTTCTTCCTTACTATTCTCTCCCCTGCTCCGTGCTTTTATTAACACATTTAGCAATGGAAAATAAGCTGTGTGTCCCACATCCCCCCAGTAATTGACTGATGGGGTCAGCGCTACTGCAGGCTGCCAGGGGACTCAAGCAGTCATGTCTCCACTTGGGCCCACACGAGTCGCTTTTTGAGCCACAGCCTCGTAAGAACTTTGTTCAAAGAGGCTTTGTACAAAGACTCAGCACAATCAACTAGACACAGTATCGAATTAGAAAATAAACTATAACCCCTCCCATCTTTCCACACCATTGCAACACCTCTCCTGACTCAGCTAAAAGGAAAGAGGAGGTTATGCCATTTAGGGGGGTGGGCGCGGGATTTGCAAGTTTCCCACCTCACATCTGGGGAGATTTAACTCGTTCCCAGGCATGATCAACACGACCCCCGAGGAACTCCCACAAGACCAGGCCCAAGATCAGAGCTCAACTTCTAAGGAGACAGATGCCAGGAATTAAGCCTGCCTGGAAAAGGCAACCCATGTACCCGAATCCCTAAGCCGCCTAAACTGTACGGCTGGGGGCGGTTGCTTTAGCGTGAAAGATACGCATACTGCACATGCTCTGGGGCTCCCCCCCCCTTTTTTTGTTCTTTAAAAATTAATTCAGAAATCCCAAGGCGGAGATCGAACTTTTAAAAGATAGCTTCGACCGCGGAACCCCGGTACGTCAGAAAGGCTTTCAAATGTACGGACTTGTGCCAACTTTTCCCAACTCAAATTCCCCACCTGGCTCTTTCCCTCCAGCACAAAGGCACCGGGGCTTCATCGCCTGCTGGACGCCGGAGGGACAGACAGAGAGCCAGCAGTCCCGCTCCCCTACAGTTCGAAGTCCGCACAATCTCGCCTGTTTGCCCCATGGCGCAGCCCCGCACCGCTCGGGGTCGCCAGCTCACCTGCCCAGAGGTATAGCCCCGCTTCCCGCATGCAACGGTCCCGGAGGAGGACCCCAAGCACCGAGACGCAGCAAGCCGTACAGCAGCGCCCGCACCTGCCCGCGGCATTTTCCCAGCCCCCGGGGCGCCCCTACGAGCGGGCCGGATAATACCCTGCAGCCCCGCCCACCCCCTGCGCCTCAATTCCCACGAGGAGCCTGGGAAATGTAGTCACATTCCCAGGGATTGATCAGATCAGACGACTCGCTCGCCCGCCCTGCCCCACCACGCGAACGAGGAAGAAGGGGGAGAAGGAGCAAGAAGGGACCAGCTGTTCCAAGGAGACGCTGCTAACCAACACCCATGTTGGTTTCCGGCGGGGTAGCCGTGTGAGTCTGTGGCAGCAAAAAACAACAGAGTCTGGTGGCACCTTAAAAAGTAATGAATGTATTCTGGTATAAGCTTTCCTGGCCACTTCATCAGATGCATCATGTTGGCTGTTGCAGATATACCACCACCACCACCACTAGGATGCCCAACCCTACGAGCGCCAGGAACAGACAAGCAACGGAGCTCTTTGTTTAAACCAGTTCCTCTTAGACTGTTCCAAGATAGGGGTCTTGGCATGACAAAATAGGCAAGGCTCGACGTAGCCCAGGGTAGAGGGGCGATCCCTGGTTTCTCTGCTGCCGAAGTGCAGGAAAGCAGATAGAGCAACAGCCGCCGCCGCCCCACCCCCATGGTGTAGTGGAGCCAGGGGTCACGTCAGAATTCCTTGCTCCCTCTGAGCCTCACTACAATCCCCACAGTGGGGGAGGGGGGAGGATGAATTTTCTCAGCAACAATATATTGTTCCCTGCTGGCATGCAAAGTATTTGGGGGTGCCTTGGGCTTGAATGGGAAATTAAGACCCATTCGCTTTACAAAAGCCCTGCTCCTGGTGGAGATGAAAACTGCTAGAACTGGTTCCTACAGATCAACACAGCAGTCTGTGTTGATCCATGCCGGTTTTTGACCATCCCTAGGGACTTGGCTATGGGGACTGTCATGATGAGCACCTGCACTTCTACATTTACCACTGCCCCAATCACCAATGGTGCAGCTGGGTAATGTTAGACCCTGGATGTGATGGTCTTACACCCCCTGCCTCACCTTTAGACAGCAATGTGTATCATTCAGTTGCGAAGCACACACACAACTAACCTTCCTCTCCCTCAGGCACTCCCATGTGTTACAACTACTTCTACATTCCTGCTTATGAATCTCTGCACTTTTCCTTTTAAAATCTCCCCTATTTAGCTACTACTTTCACTCATGAATTTGACAGCAGCCTCTCCTTGCACTTCCATTCCCTTTTCCACTCCGCCTATCCCCTTTCCTCTTGCTCAACATCAGCGATAGTACAGTGAAGGAAAAAGACTGCAGGTCTGTGTTCATGCAGCCATTTGTTAGATCCTAATATAGGTTCATAAGTAAACTTAACAGAGGTTTCACAAGTGCATAGAAAGAACCAGTACTTTGCAGTGTGTGTGGGTGGGTGGGTGGATGTATATTGTACTAAACACACAATGAACACAATGCATGGATTAACTTTTATTTGTGATCCATTTACACTGGATAAGCATCCACTAGGAAAAACTTAGATACATTAACCCTGATTCAGTGCAGTGAATTAGAAGATCATTGCAGTCCTTTCCAACTATAAATAAATAACATAAATAGTCCATAATAAATAACAAGAAGGAAACTACACAGATACGGGTAACAATATAAGGTTGCTCCTGAGATCTAATGTCCAGCATTAAAAAAAAAGATGACCCACACATCTTACCATAGCTATTCGTTTTGTTCTACAGCTTGATCCATCAGATGACTACAAATCATGCACAGACTGCAGGAAGTGTCCCTCACAAGGAAGATACATTTGTCTGGGAGCCACGTGACACTATTCTACTCATGTATATGTTACTTAGCATGAGAACACAGAAGATGCTAAAATATTCTCTTGTAACCATCGTAGCAGCCCTTTGAGAGGCAGTTTAAGAGTTGCTTTACCAATGGACAGTTGAGAGAAAGTAATTTTCAAAAGGCAGCCTAACAGATTCTTGATACAGCAGAAACCTGAACACAAGAGCTCTCCCACAAACATTTATTCATCCCAGCTCTCAACACTCTATGCCAGAGCATAATAATTCAATGAAGGGAAATGAGTATCTACAGTCATGCAACGGTTAACTGAGGAGCTGGAAGAGAAGCTTAATAAGGAAATGTTTAAGAATACATAGGGGACAGCAAATTGTGAGGCAACTCAGCTTTCAATAAGGTAGCCCTCCCAGAATGTTAGTGATCAGGTTTTCTAGCATGATGCAAAGTTTGTTTCTTCAAGTCTCGATAGTTGTGGCTGTTAGAAGGGGCATGGTGCTCCAGGCCTCAACTGAAAACCAACACAGTGCAGACCAGCACTTCTATTTTACACTGTTTCTCTCTGATCACAACTGTTGGCTGTATTGCAGCCACAGCCATTGCCAACTTAAGAGATGTCAGGGCTAGCCCTGTACAATCAACTAAGTTATTCACATGCCTCTAGGCATGGGTAGGGAACTTGTGGCCCTCCAGATGTTGTTGCACTACAACTCCATCATCCCTGATCATTGGCCATGCTGGCTAAGGA
Source organism: Shinisaurus crocodilurus (assembly GCA_021292165.1). Lineage (NCBI taxonomy): Eukaryota > Metazoa > Chordata > Lepidosauria > Squamata > Shinisauridae > Shinisaurus > Shinisaurus crocodilurus. The sequence goes on from CM037881.1 coordinate 119,104,850, forward strand.
CTGATGGGAAATGGTCCAACAACATCTAGAGGGCCACGGGTTCCCCCACCTGCTTTAGGGAGAAGAGGGGACTTCAGTCAGTCTTCAAGAAGATTCCCTTATTGCCACCTAAGCATTAAAAAAAGACGTACACTCTGACTTGCAAGTGAGGTAGCCTAGCAGAGGAACCCATAACTGAACTCTTGTTTCTCTGGAATTCCCAAACCTGGATTTGAAAACAAAATTCTTGTCATTCCTCAAGACATCTCAGGCCATTCCCTTGCCAAGATGAAGGAAACCCCTCACCCCTTCACACAATGCCAGCCAGATTCTTGAAGAGGATGCTCAGTTTTGCCCTCAAAAGAAACATGAACCAAGGAGCAGTGTTTGGAAAAGCAGAGCAGGAGATGAAGAGCCCAAATGAGGCACCTTCAGTTCAGGGAATCCAACCTTCCATAATAGTCCAGTGCAGAATGCAGGGTTATGACAATGTTCTCCATACAAGACCAGGCTGGAGAGACAGAGTATAACTGGAGAGCCTCCAAAGAGGCCACCTCCAAACAGCAGAAAGGGGAAGGATGGAACATAAAGGCAACAGGCTTAGTCCATCATTTCTTCCTGCCTCAAGCCAATCCTACAATGCAGGGTTGCAAAACAGAGAGTTCAGCTCTTAGGAGCCTTGTCCACTTCTAGCCCCAGCAGAACTCAAGTATAGGAAAGCAGATTGAGATCATAGGAGCCATCCACCTGAAACAAGACATAGGAAATTATTAGCAAAGGTTCAGCAGATTGGGAACTTCATGGGATGCATGTTCCCGCACAGACCCTATTCTCTCTCCAGTATTGGGAGAGCCAGTGTAGTCTAGTGGGGCAGAGGGCTGGATTTTGACTAGGACTGTTGTGGGGAACCTGGTGCCCTCCAGATCTTGTTGGACTCCAACTCCCATAAGCCCCACCCAGCATGGCCAGTGCTCAGGAAGGATGGGAGCTGTAGTCCAACATCATCTGGAGTGATGCAGGCTCCCCACTACTGGTCTAGGGGAAGCCAGATTCAAATTCCCACTTGACCTACAGGATGACTTCAGGCCAGTCACTATATATTGCCCCAATTTGCCTCAGGTTAAACTGAGAAAACTTCATGTAAGTCACTCTAAGCTCCTTGGAGAAAGGATACAAGATACATGGAAATTTCACACTGGCTGGAAACTCCTTTCATCAGGGCTTTTGCTAGTCACTGCATCTGGCCAGCCACTGTGAAAAACTCAGTAATGGACTAAATCAACCTTTGCTCTGATCCAGCAGTGCCCTTCTTATGATATGATGAAGGCCCTGTGGCCAGCAGAGTCTGGGCATACAGGTTGAAGGAATTTTCGAGATGGGGGAAAACCACTTAAACCACTCTTGTTGTGTTTGGGTTCCAACTGGACTGCAATGAAGGACACACACACTCCCAAAACAATCACAGAAGCAAGAGGAAACTAACGTCAAAGCGTCCAATCCGTGCTGCTGGCTGGCTGGCTTGGAGCATCTCCGTTAGAACCCACATTTGCTGCACTTCAGAAGACACTTTGTCAGCATCAGGGAGTTCCTGAAAGCAAAGCATAGTTATATCCAAATTGGCAGTTTCTCCCCTGCTTTTGTTGATATTACACCACATCTACCCAGAAGCCACTCCCCTCTAGGAGCTTGTCAGCAATTGGTAACCAATCCATTTTATGGCTCTTCACTCAGGAACATGCCCTTGCTAGAAGGCAGGCCCTGGTCTCAAGCGACAATACTTACATCATGTAGGTTTGCTGGCCGTTCCTGAGGAGATGGGTGAGAAAGCCAAGCCGGAAAGCCTTTCTGAGGACTCTAGAAGAGAAAAACAGCCCCAGAGCAAAATGCTTCTGATGCTCTACAGAGCAGAATGTGGGAAGGCATGCACACACATTAATTAACCCATGTTACCACCACCAATTCAGTCTCAGAGCAGGCGGCCAACAGACAGGCATGAGGTGTTGATGGAATACTGCATACAGTTCTGGTCAGTGCTCATCAAAAAGGATATTGTAGAGTTGGAGAAGATACAGATGCCCTTAACTAAAATGATCAAGGGCCTGGATCAACTCCCTCCTTTAGGAAAGGTTACAGCATCTGGGATTATTTAGCTTAGAAAAGAGGCAAGTAAGGGGAGACATGACAGAGGTGTACAAAATTATGCATGGTGTGAAGAAAATCAATAGGGAGACATTTTTCCTCCCTCTCTCATAATACTAGAACCCGGGGTCATCCAATGAAGTTGATTCATGGGAGATTCAGGACAGATAAAAAAAAGTACTTCTTCACACAGCACAGAGTCAAACTATGGAATTCGCTGCCATAAGATGTAGTGATGGCCACCAATTTGGACAGCCTTTAAAGGGGATTAGACTAGTAGCTATCAATGGCTACTAGTCCTGATTGGTGATATATTACCTCTAGTGTCAAAGGCAGTATGCTTATGCACACCAGTTGCTCGGGAATATAAGCAAGAGGGTGCTGTTTGTGGATTTCCCACAGGCAGCTGGATGGCCACTGTGTGAACAGAATGCAAGACTGGTTGGACCTTTGGTCTGATCCAGGATGGCTCTTACGTATTATTTATTTAGGGTGCAACCCTATGCATGTTTAGAGGGGGAAAAGTCCTATAACTCCCAGCACTCCCCAGTCATGCTGGGAGCTGTATGACTTTTTTCTGTCTAAACATGCATAGGACTGCACCCTTATTATATTTTTAGTCTGCCCAATAATAGATGTTCTCTAAGCTAATTACAAACAGTTAAAAGAATAAAATACAATTCCAAACAGCATTGGAATAGATAAATATAAAGATATATAAGAACAACCATAAAATCTAAAAATTGAATCTCTGAAATATTCTTATGATCTCTAGAAATAATTGTCTCAAGTGTTCCCGGGAAAATGTAGAATTCTCTCTTAGGGACTATTAATACTCTTACCCCAGACGCTCTTAGGAGTATTATTTACCAGGTGACAATAGGGGACTATTCCAAGTGTACTTAGAGGTACATTGGGTTGTATCCAATGTTATTCCTACTTAGAGCAGACCCACTGAAATGAATGGAACTTAAGTTAGACTAACATTGGATACAACCTAATACCTAGGGTAATTTTTTCTCCCACCTGGATTTCACAATGGAAGTTTACTCTAGGATCAGCTTTAGAATGGCGTTTGGCAACTGGAGAGTTAGTATCATGGACTGGTACTTTGTCCTACACACAGAGAGGGGCTCTGTCAGTTGTAGTCATGAGCCACACCCAGGATGTGAATCCTATTGCATGGTTGTTAGAATGAATCTAGAGGAAAGAAGCCAAGAGTGCACTTGTTCCATGGATGACAGAGATCCATGAATTGAATGGGGGTGGTAGGGAGAAGACAATGTCAGCAGTTGAATTACACAGGAAATGCAAAGAATATTCATAGGAAGAGCCATGCTGGATCAGACCAAGGGTCCATCCAATCCAGCATTCTGTTCACCCAGTGGCCAACCAGCTGCCCACGGGAAACCCATAAGCAGCACATGAGTGCAACAGCACCCTCTTACCCATGTTCCCCAGCAACTGGAGTACATAAGCATACTGCCTCTGATACTGGAGGTAGCATATAGCCATCAGGACTAGTAGCCATTGATAGCCTTCTCCTCCATGAATTTGTCCAATCCCCTTTGAAAGCTGTCCAAATTGGTGGCCATCACTACATCTTGTGGTAGTGAATTCCATAGTTTAACTCTGTGCTGTGTGAAGAAGTACTTTTTAAATCTGTCCTGAATCTCCCATGAATCAGTTTCATGGGATGACCCCGGGTTCTAGTATTATGAGAGAGGGAGAGAAATGTCTCCCTATCCACTTTCTCCACACCATGCATAATTTTGTACACCTCTGTCATGTCTCCCCTTATTTGCCTTCTTTCTAAGTTAAACAATCCCAGATGTTGTAACCTTTCGTCACAGGGGAGTTGCTCCAGCTCCGTGATCATTTTAGTTGCTCTTTTTCCAACTCTACAATATCCTTTTTGATGAGCAGTGACCAGAACTGTACACAGTACTCTAAGTGTGGTTGCACCATAGTTTTGTATAGGGGGAGTATGATCTTGGCATACTTTTATTTTCAGTTCCTTTCCTAATTATGCCTAACATGGAGTTTGCCTTTTTACAGCAGCCACACACTGGGTTGACATTTTCATTGAGCTGTCCACCACAACCCCAAGATCTCTTTCTTGGCCAGTCACCACTAGCTCAGATCCCATCAGCTTATACTTGAAGTAGGATTTTTTTTGCCCCAACGTGCATCACTTTACACTTGCTTACATTGAACTGCATCTGCCATTCTGATGCCCATTCTCCCAGTTTGGAGAGCTCCTTTTGGAGCTCCTCGCAATCCTTTTTTCTTTTCACCACCCTAAATAATTTGGTATCGTCAGCAAACTTGGCCACTTCACTGCTCACTCCTAATTCCAGATCATTTATGAACAAGTTGAACGGCATTGTTCTCAATACAGATCCCTGTGGGACCCCACTGTTTACATCCCTCCATTGGGAGAATTTACCATTTATTCCTACTCTCTGCTTTCTATTCTTTAACAAGTTACTGATCCACAAGATGACCTCTCCTCTTATTCCATGACTGCTCAGTTTGCTCAGGAGCTTGGTGAGAGACTTTGATAAAAGCCTTTTGGAAGTCCAAGTAAACAGTGGCCAAGCAGCTGGAGAGGATGGCCAGAATTGCCTCCACAGAAGCTGAAGGCTAGGTTTTAACTACTGAGTTACCTCCTTCAGAGAAGAGAACTTGGAGTTGGCCTAGCAACCTTGAATCAAAGGAAGAGTTCTAGATGCAGCATCTTCTCTAACTCAGTTGGGTGGCCTAGCATCCTCTTGGGAGGAAAGGAGAGCAGAGAACCTAAGACCAGTTAATTATATCAGACCCTGGACTTCTTCTTGAAGTAGGTTTCATGAGACCTCTCTTCACACAGATCAGGAAGCCATTATAAAAACCCAGGGAGGATCAGAATAGTGCCTACAGAAGGGAAAGGTGCTTTTAGGAAAGGCTGGGCACACACCTTCTGACCCCCAGGGAAAAGTTGGAGCTCCTCGATGGTGAAATGCAGCCATACTGGAGATGGTTGTCGCAAGATGAGACGCAGGGCAGCTACCCGGTCCATGTCACAAAGCATCTGGCAAGAAGAGGGAGACGAGGCATTATTGAAACATCGGTAGCTGCAGCAGTGAGAAACTGGTAATGAGACTAAAGCACTAGATCAGCATTCCCCAATCTGGTGCACTCCAGAAGTGTTGGACTACAACTCCCAGCATTCCCCAGCCAGCCAAGTTGTAGTCCAATACATCTGGAGAACACCAGGTTGGGGAAGACTGCATTAGATGGTCACATAAAGTGGAAGGTTGCAGGGGTTGCTACTGTACAGTTATGGGATGGGGATACATTGAACAGCCTTGCCTGGTACTAGGGCAGTACACTGTGATAGACTAGTGCAGGAAATACAAGATTGTTGTGGGGCAGCAGATCCCCTCTGGAGACAAGGCTCAACAGCTTTTCAAGGTGTTACTGATTTGCTATAGCACTATAAACTTTTCTAACAACTTCTCTGTTGAAAGAACACCTCTCTTGAACATTGGAATTGCTATTCACACAAACAGCAACATTCCCTACTACTTAGCATTACCAAGAAGAGTTTCAGGACACAAACCATAGAGAAGAATTCCAAATGGGCTAGAAGACATTATCAGTAGTTCTAGGGATGAAGGCTAAGTCAGAATCTTATTGTGGTCCAGTATGCCAAACAATTAAATTCTCAGAGTGCTACTCCTGGAGATCTAGTCAGATCTTGGCTCAGTCATGGACTAACCTCAAGCATATCACAATTTCTATGCCTCAGTTTAGCATACAGTGATACCTTGGATTGCAAGTAACTTTGTTTGAGAGCGTTTTGCAAGACAAGCAAATGTTTAAATATTTATTTAAATTTTTTTGACTTGATATACAAGCGACGTCTTGCAATACAAGTACTGTAGTACAGCTTAAAGTAAAAATCTCTGTACAAATTTTTTTGGGGGGATTTTGTTTTGATATAAGAGTGTTTTGGATTACAAGCACATTTCCGGAACGAATTATGCTCTCAATCCAAGGCATGACTGTAGTTAAAATAGCAATTATACGAACTCATCTCACAGGGCTTATTGCAAGGCTGAAAGGTGGTAAAGGCAATAAAAGTCCTTTACATATTAAATAGCACTACAGAAATGAATAAAATAATGGAAATGTATTTCACCTACTATTTTGGGATTGCATAGTTGTTACATTTGGCTGACTGTATATTGGTTACTCTGCCTTATGGTCTACCTCCCAACAGTATCCTTTGTGACAACTCCAGGGGTTTGAAAGTTGGGTTTAGGCTCAGCAGCACGTAGGACCTTTGCAGGGACAGAGGACCTATTAAGATGGTCCGTCCCAGGAGACTCATGGAATCTAAATCACATAGGCTGATGATCCTATTGAAGCCGAGGCCAAACTCTGGAATGGGGAAGTGGCCCCGCCAGTTGACACAATTGTTCCTGAGTGTCCTCTCTCTGGACGTGGAGTGAAGTTAGCTCCTTGGTGGTCTGAGAAGCTAATAAGCAATGAAAGATGATTAGAACAATTGAGGCAGAAGACTAGCAATGAATCCAATCAAACACAGGCTAGAGGTCATATTAGAGCCTACACTGTGGTGATGATGGGAAAGTAAGATTTCTTTGTTGCCACCACCATTGCATCTGCTCAGAGTTGGCCAATGGAGCTGTTGGGAACAGTAAGAGGTTTTTGACATCTTAGGCCACAAGATAGAGGGGAGAACTGCTTGGTAGCTTGCTGTGACCAATTTGCTAAGCCCTTTGTAGAAAAAGTCACTCCACATATCTGTTCTGACTTTGATGCTTCAGTTAGAGCAGCGCCAGTAGACGTACTTTTGGCACCTGCTTGTCTAGTTAGACTGGATACATTTCTATTTGTGCAGACAGAGAATGTGGACAGGATTCTTGGGAGACATGAGGACAACTACATGTGTACTTGACCCTTGCCCATCCTGCCTAAGGGTGGGGGGCAGAGCTGGGTTGGCAGAGTTGGTGGTATGGTTGATAAATGTCTTGTTCTGAGAATATGTAGTTCCAGGCTTCCAGCATGTCTAAGTGAGGCTGTAGTGAGAACTTTACAGAAAAAAACCTTCCCTTAACCCCACTGTACTGGAGGATTTTTGGCCAGTCGGTGATACTCCCTTTTGGGGGCATGGTGTTTAAGTATGTGGTAGCCTCTCAGCTCCACATTTTTCTGGATGAAATAGCTTATCTAGATTCATTTCAAATCTGGCTTTAGGCACAGGTTTAGGACTAAAACAGCGTTGGTTGATGACCTGGTCCAGGATCTGGACAGCAGAGTGCATCCCTGTTGGTTCTGCTGGATCTCTCACCAGCGTTCAATACCATTGACCATAGTATTCATCTGAGCTGGCTCATAGGCAATGGGACTTGGGGGCATACTGATATTGTGAATCTAGTCTTTCTTGGAGGGGGCGGTCTCAGAAGGTGGTGCTAGGGGACTCCTATTCAGTGCCTTGGCCTATGGTGTCCTTTAGGGTTCCATCTTGTCCCCATACTATTTAACATCTATATGAAATGCTGGGGGAGGTCATCTAGGGTTCGACCTCACCAATATGTGGATGACACCCAACTATCTCTTCTCACCACCTTCATTCCAGGGAGGCTGTGGAGGCGACCATGGACTGAATGTGGGCAAACAAATGGGAGCTTAATCCAAACAAGACAAAGGCAGTACAGCTGTTGCAGGAACTGGGGTTCAACCAGTGTTGGATGGGGTAGCGCTCTCCTTGAAAACACAGGTTTGTAGTTTTGGTTCTTTTTCTGGACCAGGCCTTGACCCTGGCTGCCCAGGTCTCGGCTGTGGCGAGGAGTGCCTTTGCCCAGCTAAGACTGGTATGCCAATTATCTTCATTCATGGAGATTGCGGATCTGGTCCATGGTGACACATGCCTTAATTACATCATGTCTGGATTACTCTACAATGTGCTCTATATAGGGTTGCCTTTGAAGAGTACTCAGAAACTACACCTAGTCCAGAATGTGGTGGCCACATTGTTAACAGGGGCCACATATAAGGAGTATGTGGCTCAGCCATGAAACTCACTGGGTGACTTTGGGCCAGTCACTGACTCTCAGCCTAACCTACCTCACAGGGTTGTTGTGAGAATAAAATGGAGAGGAGGAGGAGGATTATGTAAGCTGCCTTGGGTTCGTTGCAGGAAAAAAGGTGGGGTATAAATGTAATAAATAAATAAATAAATGTGTGAATCCCTTGTTAAAACAGCTGCACTGGCTTCCTATTTGTTTCCAGACACAATTGAAAGTGCTGGTGCTGTTGACCTTTAAAAATGGCCTGGGGCCAGGATATTTGAAGAACTGCCTTCCTTCTTACAAGCCTGCCCATCTACTGATATCATTTTCAGAGACCTTCCTGCTTGTCCCAGAAATATGCATAGTTTGGGATTACAAAGAGGTCTTTTTCAGTGTCTGCATAGACTTTAGAACTCCCTTCTGAAAAAAGCCCTTCTCGTTTCCTCTCCTCTCTAATGGCCTTTCACAAGTCGGCAAACCCTTCCTTTTTAGGAAGGTATTTGGGCTGTGAACTGTTGACTTGCTGTATTGGGTTTTTAAGTGTGTCTGGATTTTAAATACTTTTTACTGCTGTTCTATTCTGCTACTTTCTAGTACTGTTGCAGTGTTTTAATGTTACATTTTAAGGGTTGTTTTAAACTGTTAATTTATGGCTTTATTTTTGTTGTTAGCTGCCTTGAGCATTTTGGAAGAAAGGGGGAGGGTAGTAAGTGTTTTAAATAAGTAAAACATAGATTTGTCAATCCTGTTTCTAAGTTTACCTATCAGTAAACCTTTACCTAAGGAAGAATAATAAAGCTCACCAAAACTTCCAGAGTACAAAGTTGTAGGCTAGCACTATTGAAAATTAAATTTGGCTAGGATTCCCATCATTAATATTTTGCTTTTCTGGAGAATGCCAGGCAATTAGCAGTTAAGTACAAGAGAGCGTGGCTATGCACCCCTAATGAGCCTCACAACAGCCTAGCCAAAGCTGTCATGGTCACAGCTGAAAGATACACTATGAGACATTAACAGTGCAATCCTATGTATGTCTAGTCAGAAGTATGCCCTATTGAGTTCAATGGGACTAACTCCCAAGTACTAGTGAGTATAGGATTGCAACCTAAGGGTATCGAAACTCAAAATTTACTAACAAATTCCAGCGGGGTAGCCTTGCTAGCCTGTTACAGCAAACACACACAGTTCTTTCTAATCCCTTTATGATATATTTTTAAGGATTTACTGAGTGATGTCTCTGCTGCACTCGCTGTGCAGGGATGCTGTGTAGAGTAGAGGTTGCCACATCACACAGGAAACAACTTGAAAAAAAGATCAAATCAGCTATGTGCAATGCCAACAGAAGCAGAAATTCTGACCTGATGTCTTGAGAGAGAGAAGTACTCCTGGGAGCCTTCCTCTGTATGTGGGTTGGGCATCAGGCAGTAATTCCGCAGACAGGTAACCCATTTGGAAGGGCTTTCATTCCCACCATCTGCAGGGCTTTGGCGCTGCACTCGGAGAGTCAAAAAGGCTGTGTAGTAATTCTTGAATACAATCTCCTGCAACTGAAATAAGAAGTGAGCAAGTTGTTTGAAGTCATAGCAAGCAATACAGACCATTCTGCAGAGGGGGAGGGGGAAAACCTCAATGAATTTCTCTTTCTCAGAAATCCTTACTGCAACCCTTTTAAAGGCAGACTGATCTTACAGTCTCCCTATTACAGATGAGAGCAAAAGTAGAAAAGCTTGCCTATAGCTGCTAAATGAATTAATGTCAGAGGTGAGTTTTGAAGGCCCTTCTAGCTCACCTTCTTAGTTTTGACACCAGCTATAGGGTTAAAACCATGACAGATTACAAACATATGATCTGTCAATTGTCACCCCCACCACCCCCACACAACATTTGCTCTTTTTTTCACACTTACATCAACGGCCTGCGAGTGTGGGAGTACAACGTCAATCACCACAACACCAGACCGGCCTTGCTCAGTCCTCATATCTCCTACTTGCAGTGTCACTGGGCTCTTGACAGTGCAGGGTGCAGGCTCATGGGCTGTGGTCCCCATGCTGGAAGAGAGCAATGGACTCAGTTCAGTAGTGGCACACAATAATTACAACAACAACATCAACAACCTCCCTATATTGGAATTCAGGAAACTCCACTCTTCCAGTGACCATAACAACATATAGACTCTTACTCTACAATTGCCAGGGAGTCATATTCCATCAACGAACCATATTCCGCAGATCAGCCTGGAAGCACAGTGGCTCTGCTTCATGTATTAGGAGGGAGATGAGAGGGAGCGCAGGGACATTCCACCAGCCCTGCTGAAAGGCCGCCCTCCTGAAGGCTCCTCCTCCCTCAACTGCCATCACCACCAGCCATTCCTAGCGGGCCATTCCACCAGCCCTGCCAGGAGTATTAATTAATATCCCCCTTCTTCCCTCCCCATTCCTTTTTCCTTGTGTGTCGTGTCTTTTTAGATTGTAAGCCTGCGGGCAGGGACTGTCTTATTAATTGTTGTAAACCGCCCAGAGAGCTTCAGCTATTGGGTGGTATAGAAATGAAATAAATAAATAAATATTTGATATTGCCACCGAAGAAAAACTCATGCTTCAATAGACCAACTAGGCTGCAATCCTATGCACTCTTACTTGGAAGTATGCCACATTGTACTCAGCGGGGCACACCTCCTGAGTAAACAAGCATGGGGTTGAGTCTCTTGTGGCATTAAGAGAGCTTTATACCAATATAAATTCAGCAATAATGGGTTGAATCTGTACTTACGAGCAGACCAAATGAAATGAATGGGACTTAGGTTAGTCACGACTAACCTAAGTCCCATTGATTTCAACAGGGCCTACTCTAGGTATGGCCAAGTCTGGATCCAGCCAATAATCATGATAATGATGTCCCATTGATTTCCTTATTATCAACAATACAGCCCGGTTCTATAACCGGCAAAGCCAGAGCAACCCTTAACAAGGGACACACACCACCTGGCTGAGCCCAGGTCAAGTGACGGGTAACGCGAAGGCTCCCAACACACACGCAAAGAACGGCTCGGTTCCGTCCTCCGAGTTCCTCCCGGCCCTTCCCTAGACCCAATTCCACTGTGAACTCCAGCGCATCCCTGGGACGCGGCGGCGGCGGCGACTCGCCTGCTCTGGGCGGCCTGACTGCAGACGCTCCCTGCTCCTTGCCGCGCAACCGTCCCTCTTCCTCCTACCTGCGTCCGACCTCCCGCTTTAAAGCAGGGCTGGGCGCAGACTGGGAAGAGACCGACGCGGCTTCTCCTTAACACCTCCTAGCGAGCGCAAGGCCACTACAAACATGGCAGCATCACACGTCACGAACGTTGCTACTACTACGGACAGGCTTCCGAAGGCGGAGCCTTCGTTGCTAAGGCTCGCGTCACGTCGCACCCACTGATGACGTTGCATCCCGTTCGGAGGCAGCGGATCTTGCTTGAAGCTGCCCTACCCCGGCCTGTCACTCTATTACAGAAAGCATAGCGACGTGTCCAGCGGCGCCCTGAGACGACGCAATTCGCTCGCATGTGTACCGTTTCCGTGTTGCTACGGCAACGCGGTAGCTTACAGTCTGATTGGCCGGAAAGTCCGACTACTCTTGGTCGAGATTGGGTGGCTGGGATGCTAGGACACGTCAGGTGCATTGATTGGTCAATTGGTTCGACTGGGAGCTTGACGGGGATGTCGTGGAGGCTCGTTCTGTCTACCGCGGGCGGGGAAGAGCTTCTGGGCTGGGCCGGGAGCGGCAGGTGAGTGAGTATTCGACGTGGGGTGCAGAAGGCTCTTGCCTCTTGCCGAGCTTGTGTTCGTAAGTCTTCCGGCGTTTGAGCCCGGGGTCGGATCCTTTGGCTGACCGCGTAGAGTACCGAGGGCATTAGACAGCGGTCGGGCTCTGGGCTCTAGAGGTCGCCGGCCAGTCTTGGCTGGGCGGGACAGGGAGGGAAGGCAGATAGGTTTGGGCCTGTCCTGGCTGTAAGTGGGCCTGGTGGAGGCGGGCTTTAGTGACCCCGGAAGTTTTGGAGGCACTAACGCTGAATCTGACAGTGCATCCTTTTCGCTTTCCTCCCCTCAGACAAGGATGAAGGCACTGATCCTGGTTGGGGGCTATGGCACACGGCTGCGGCCCCTGACCCTCAGCATCCCCAAGCCGCTGGTCGAATTCTGTAACAAACCCATCCTGTTGCACCAGGTGGAGGCCTTGGTGAAGGTAGGATTCAGTACCAACCCCAGGTGTGACTGTGTGGGTGAAGGTGAGGCTGGTGCAGGGTGGTGGTTACTTCGTTGCTCTGTGCTTTGGAAGAGCTTAATGATTGGTTGAAAGTCAATAGATGAAACTTTTCACCCCATGGTAGTATTTCCTTGTGGGGGAAAGCTTCACCGATCGAATTTCTGCCTGTCAAAGCTGTTAAAGGCACCGGAGCTTTGTTAGGAGAAACTGGGGTGGGTGGGGGTGGGCGCACACATACACTTGAGAACGTACAGCTTGATGCTTCACACCCTGTGCCACATGAACACAGACTCAGTCTGTCCCTCTGTAGGCATTTCTTGTACTCTTTGCTAATGCATTGAGGGTAAATTAAGCTGCCACACCATACAGAGAAATGGACAGCAAAATGGAGATGGATGTACATGTCTGGCATGCTGTAGCTGGAAAAAGTGCACAAATGGGTCGCAGACTGATTTCTAAGTTCAGGCAATGGTCCTTTTCCCAATTTAGGATGGGAATATATGAATTAGCTGCTGCCCTGTGCAAGCCCTGCATAACTACATCCTAGAGTAATCATGATCTCAGCTGGCAGTGAAGTCAGTTTTTGTCTCCCTGCCTCTGGAATAGTTAGTTCTGGCCTCTGACTACCTGAAACTGTTGTGAATAGACTCTGTGTCTTGGGTTTTACTGCTGAATGCTAATTTCCTCCTCCCTGACAGGCAGGTGTAAACCATGTGATCCTTGCTGTCAGCTATATGTCTGAACTGCTGGAGAAGGAGATGAAAGAACAAGAGCAAAGGGTAAGTGTTCTGAGGTGAGCAATTCCTAGGCTGCTTACACGAGCCTATTAGTATGGGATGCTATAGACAAGTAGCCATCTAAGCGGGAGTCAACGCATTTGCTAGTGTTCTCTTTTTTAATGTGGAACAGCTTCTAAAAAAGCTAGTAGCTCAGTAGCCCTTACGTAGAACCGCACTGCTTCCATAGAGCATCCCAATAAGAATTTTTGCTCATGCTAACTGATGATTAATTTTTCCAGTGTTCATGATCTACAGATTTGACAGGTCACTTTAATCTTGGGTCTTGGCTCCTGTAAGGAAAAGGGTCTGTCTTAGACATTGCCAAGTTAGTTATCCTGTCTGTGATAGCATCTTTGTGTGAAACTCAAATTAGTATAACGTTGAGTTTTAACTAGCTTACAGCTAGAAGAACAACATGTTGTCTATATTATGATTTTAATTGACATTAACTAAGTCAAACTAAACATAAACCTCTCTCTTTCGTGTAGGCATGCCCTTAAATACAGTCTGCTTCCTACACTGTAAAAAATAGGGTGTGACCTTTTCTTGGCACTATTCCATACTACTTTTCTGTAGCTTCCTGTAACTGAGGGTTTATGGACTCAGTTTAACTGATTGATATACCAGCTACAAGTGTTCGTAAAGAGCAAGATAGAGTAAAGCATCCAACTATGATAGTACACTCTTCCACCCCCACCCCCTTTTTGTGATTTGATGTGGTTTACTGCTGGCAGATTACTTTGGCCACAATCTTTCCCATTATTTTTTATAGACGGAACAGCTGTGGTCTACAGCTATTTGAGGAAGTAGTTTTTATGTGCATTGTCATACTTTAGACATCCCAATATAAAGTGCTCAGCACTGTCACTGCTGTTGCACTGATTGCACAATCTCTTCTGTTTGGTGCTTCAAGTGTGCCTTATGCCTATTGGTTTGGATCCTAAGGTAAGTTGACTTAAGGAAGTTGATGGAAGTTTCCTCTCCTCTCCGCAGCTACCTGCACCTCCCAAAAAGCCTCTCCAGTGGGTTGGGGGGACCCTTCTGGGGTGGGGTGCAGGGGGCTTTTGGGTGGAGAAGGGAATGGGAAACTTTCCTTCCATGAACTTCCTTAAGTTAACTTACCTTAGGATCCAAACCATCAATTCCAACCTCCTTGTTACAGCTGGCGATGGCGGTGACTGCTGAGATCCTAAGCAAAGCTAATATAAAATGAGTTCTGTTGAACTTCATGGACTTGCTTCCAAATAAGTATGCTTAGGATTGGGATGTTAGAGTGTTGTTACAAGTGTGGATGATGTATTACAAAAAACTGAACAAAGACCAGGCAGCTTACAATCTGCAGGTTGCCATAAATTAGTCATTCAATAATATTGATATGTTTGGCTTGCCCTATTTAGAGAGGGCTTTTGAAAGTCTGGTGAGTGGGGATGGGGATGTTATGGCAATTGCAGTGATAGGCAACCCAATGCCCTCAAAGTATTTTGGATGACAGCTCCCATAAACCCTGACTATTGGCCATGCTGGCTGGGGCTTATGGAAGTTGTAGTCCAAAACATCTGGAGGACATCAAGTTGTAGATGGTCACTGGTGCACACACACTCATTCTTCTAATGTTATTTTCTAAATTCTGCTTTGTTTTCCAGTTGGGCATTCATATTTCCCTGTCGCATGAGAAGGAACCACTGGGCACAGGTAACTGATACAGCCAGTTCCTGGCCAGCGGGCTTGAATTCATGGATTTAGGGGGTGTCAGTGTGGGATCAGAATGTAAACTTGTGGCAGCCCTGGGTGTCCTGGCTGCACGTAGATAAGGGATTAGTTACTTATTCCTGGGAGCAGCTGTATCTGACAGAACTTTCTGAGGTGGTCTGAACAGTGCATGTTGGTTATGGTTGCTGAAGGGCTTGTGAATAGGTGAACACTGATGACTCCCGTTTCCTCTACAGCTGGCCCCCTGGCACTAGCACGGGACCTGTTGACTGAGAATTCAGAACCTTTTTTTGTGCTCAACAGCGATGTGATCTGTGACTTCCCCTTCACAGACATGATGCGGTTCCACAGGCATCATGGGAAAGAGGGCACCATTGTGGTAAGTACTTGAGGTGGATCAGATGCATGCTTGTACTGCTTTATTGCTTTGGACTGCCAGAGGATCTTCTCTTATTCCTAAGAGCTGCTAGTTGGGGACATGGGAACCAAGAGTTCCATCGCTTCCACCAGCTCTTAGTTCTTATTGAAAACTGTAGTTGCATGAGCAAAGGAAACTACCTTGCCATGACTGGGTCTGATGTGACTTTGCCTTGCAGGTAACAAAGGTGGAGGAGCCCTCCAAATATGGTGTAGTAGTGTGTGATGCAGATACTGGGCGTATACACCGCTTTGTGGAGAAACCTCAAGTTTTTGTCTCCAACAAGATCAATGCTGGCATGTACATCTTAAACCCAAGTGTGCTAGAACGGATCCAGGTATGAGGCAGGAAGGGTGGAAGAGATCTTGCATAGGACAGACTGGCTGAGGTGCCTGGGGCTGCGATTCTGGTTGGGCATCTCCTTCTGACCTGGCTGTGAGATTAAGTATTAATTTATGATGTCCATGGGAATCGTGCATCTTTTAATTCGTGCAGCAGGAATGACCAAATGACTGAACTCCTGCCTTCTCCTAGCTGCGGCCTACCTCGATTGAGAAGGAGATCTTCCCAGTGATGGCAGAGCAAGGACAACTCTATGCCATGGAACTACAGGGTAAGGACCATACTCTGGACACATGTAGGAGGATTCAAAATTATGCTCTTACCCTAAGGGGCTCTCAAAACTAAAGGTAGGGATTTACAAGAGATCATATTAGACAACAGTGCAGTGATTTAGTGAGGGCCTCTGGAAGGTAGGGCTGCAGTTAAGAAGCAAAATAAGGTTAGGATGCAAAGAACTGGGATAGCATATCAGATTCAAGCTCTTAGCACCATTTCAGATTGATGACCCATTTTTTATCCTCTGGAACAATGTTTGAATTGTAGAATTTAACAATATGTCACAGCACATATTGCGATATGCTACCTCCAGGAGCAGAGGCAACTGTGGAATAACATTGGGAGTGGGCTATTGCCATCATGGCCTACTTGTGGGCTTCCCAGAGGCATCTGGTTGATGGCTGTGGGAAAACAGGATGCTGGACTAGATAGGGCTGCTCTTACATTCAAAGATGCAGGAGACAAAAGAAATCTATTTTCCACTTTTTAGTGGGATAGAAGGAAAAACAGTTTTTCAGCATGTTACTGAACTTGTAGAACTCATCACTAAATGTGATTGATAATTGCACAATTTTGTTCTGATACTGCTCTTCAAAAAATGTCAACATTAGATCTCCCTTGAGACTGAATTTGCTTATCCCCAGGTTGTTTCGTACCCTGAAGCATCTGGTGTTAAGCACTATCAGAGATGGAGCACAGTGTTAAAGACTTGGGAAATAAGCTCACCTGATATTTCCAGTGTCTTAGAGCAGGATAACTCTAGAGAGAGAATGATATCAATTTCTTCTACGTGTCCGCCAGGCCTGGAGCTCTGCTACAGGATGCAGAGTTCCTCCCAGTGACCCTAATAAAAGTTCTGTCAAAGGATTTTGGTCCTTATTAATGTAGATTTTGTCATCACAGGATTTTGGATGGACATTGGTCAACCCAAAGACTTCCTGACTGGCATGTGCATGTATCTACAATCTCTGCGGCTGAAACTGCCCGAGCTGGCTGCACTCGGGACCAGGCTTCATGGGGAACGTACTAGTGGTAATTTTACTCTTGTACTTCTTTGAAGTGAGGAGAGAGTGAGTTGCATTCAGTAGGGGTCAGTCTAGAACTGGTGATATATGAATAGGACAAGAAAATTGTACACAATTGATCTTGATATTTTATCGACAATTTTGGGGTATAAAGCTGTGTGGGAATGTTGTCTACCACCTAGTTTCCTCCAAGGACCACAAGATTCTCTTTCATGCCAGTTTTTCTCCACTTTCAGGACCCTACTGCCAAGATTGGATCAAACTGCAGTATTGGTCCCAATGTCACCATTGGGGCAGGAGTGGTGGTAGAGGATGGGGTTCGGATCAAGCGTTGCACTGTTCTGAAAGGGTCACGCATCCGTTCCCATTCCTGGCTAGAGTCCTGTATTGTTGGCTGGAGCTCCTCAGTGGGCCAGTGGGTGAGTGACAACTGTAGTTATCTTAGTCAAAGACATGGCTTAACAAGGCTGAGCTCTGACTGCTCACTGGAGGGTGCAGTACACATAAATGCTATGGATGTGGTTACATACCCAGTTGGGTTTTCCCTCCTTTGGATAAACTAAGGCTTCTCCCCATGCCTGCATGTGTGCACTCTCTCTCTCTCAAGCATTGGACTCCTGCCTTTGTGTGTGTGTGTGTGTGTATGTATGTATATGTGTGTGCACGCACAATACCCTCATTATGTTGAGAGCAGTATTGTACCAATGAAGCTTGCCCCATAAATTCCCAGTCTAGTATATTCTTTCAGTGCTGCTCTCAGTCCAGAAGCGTCAATCTTTTCCTTGTGGGCTGAATAGCAGCTAATTAAGTTGCTTGTGCAGGGAACAGGTTTAGGCAAGCTCTGCAGGTACTAAACTGGTGCTATTGCCCTGGCTGCTCTTAGCTTGCTTTATTTAGCAGCCCTAGACTAGAAGTAGTTAGGACCTGACTCCCAAGTAGCCATATAAGTGCATTGCAGGGGCAAGTAACCTCCTAGCCCAAGGCCATCATATAAAAGTACTTTTTCCCAGCTCAGTATAGAGGTCTAAAATGTAACTGTATGCCATGCTCTTCCTTCAGGTGCGGATGGAGAATGTGACAGTACTGGGCGAGGATGTCATTGTGAATGATGAGCTCTACCTCAATGGTGCCAATGTGCTGCCTCACAAATCCATTGCGGAGTCTGTACCAGAGCCACGCATCATCATGTAGCAATTCTGGGCGTTGGAATGCTGGACCAGCTAATAGGGCCATCCCTGCCTTGCCCTCTACTTGGGGTATCCCCACCCTGTGTGCCTTGGCAGCAGGGGGCCTGTTGAATTTTCAACTAAACTTTTCTCTGAATTAAAATGCTTACTTTGCCCCTGCTGCTGCCCTCCTAACCCTTTGCTGGGGTCTTAGGAGTGTAGCGAGACAAGGATATGCATACAGTAGCTGGAATGCTCTTCAGGATCATGCTTGGGAACAGGGGTAGGGTAGGAAGACCTGGGGCAGCTCCAACTTTGTCCTGCTGCACAGGCCAGTGCCCTGGTTTGGAAAGTGACCCTAATCAGCAACGGGGAAATGTTCTGCTTGTGCTGTAAACTCTGAGATACTGTCATAGTTCAGCTGCTGTAATAGAACAGGCCCAGGTAGGCCTGGGGAGGGGAGTGAACAGCACGTTGCGCTGTTATTTCAGCATGGTTTGCTGCTCCTATAGCCCATGGAGAAGACAGAATGCAGTGCTCTTCTATGGAACTCTACTGCCTTACAGAAACATGACTCCCTTCCCTCTGTATGGCCAATAATCAATAACTCTATTATTCAAGAACTCGAGACCGGACTCTGTCATGTAATGAAAACAAATGAAGTTATCTTATATTGTAATGAACAATGCGTGCCATGTCTCATATGTTGTCTGCCCTGTAAGAGGAGCTAAAGAAGATGGTGACAGTCCTTAAGCAGCTCACCTTTATTGCTACCTTCCTTGAAATCGTTCCTGTATTCTTGCAGCTCCAGTGCCAACTGTTTGTAGCTTGCCTTTTACTAGCTACAGCTTAAACTCTGGAAGAGTGCTCCATAATTGTGAAGAAGAATACATCTCTTGCAGCTTTAAGGAATAATAATTTAATAATATTCCATTTTATGGAAGTAACACCCCTTCCAGTTTGGAGGGATTTGGGGGAGAGAGACAATCATAGATGCACATAAGTTAAATTCCTTGCTCCAAGCACAGTGCTTGCTGCCCTCCCCGACACTTCTGGTTACAAGTCACACACAGTTAGTAAATTAAAAAAAAATCCTTGTCTGCTCCTGGACAGTACAGGCAGCCTGGTCACACAGTGAAGGGCTGGTGCCATGGGCACCTTCTGCTGGTAAAAGATAGCAGTGCAGTCAGGTCACCCCTGCTGTAGCCCATAAAATCAGCCTAATTCGTACTTCTCCCAACCACCACCACCACACAATGTATGGACCAAACCCTGGCCCATACTGTATCTGATCTTTTTCCTTGGAGAAGCTTAGAAGTCTGTTCAGACATTCCTCTGGTGGTCATGGGCTTCATCCCTGCGCATGTTAATTATAGCATAGTGTGCCCTTTGTTGCATCATTAAGCTCCCCACAACAAGAGCATGGCCTAGTGTTTTTGCTATGCTTACCTAGCTGTCCTTGCCTTCAAAGGAAAGGAACCAGATTCACTAAGAGCAGATTCAAATTTTTAGGCGGACAGATGGTACAGTCCTTTACTCACCTGCACCACCAGATTGCACATGAGAGAATTGCTTGACAATCTCCCTCCATCCCCAAAGCTAACATATCAAGTGGTTCAGGCAGATGGGCTACTGCATGGTATACCCACATAAATATTTGAACCAACTCGGCCTCACATGCATGGTCAAATGGCAAAGTGTTGCAGCGGCAAGAACACACTTGGCTGGTGAGCAGCTGGACTCACCGGAGAGATGCTGGCTGTGGGCACAGCTTTTAATCCATCAAGGAGAGCACCACACCAAAGAGGATGTGTCCCAGCTACAGTACAAGACAGGCTTTCCTGGGGCAGATGCAGGAAAGGAGCTACAGAATCAGGCTGAGGTAGAGAACCTGAGAACGTTCAGCCCCCTTGTACATACCCCATGGAGAAAGCCAATGCCTGTTGGTTTGGAGTCAATGACCACAACAGGAAGTGTACCTAAATTCAGGGGGATTGAAGGGTACAATGTGGCCTGGGTGATGCATACAGCAGTGCTTGGCCTGCAAGAGGTGTTATAAATAAAACTGAGCTCAGCTGAACAGCAGCCGCCTTTGACAGAGGTGCTCTCAGAGCAGGGAGAGCCCACCATGTGGAGAAGCTGCCCGGGCATGCGGCCCTGCCCTGCAGGGTCCAGGCACTAGGAGGTGGCTGGCTTAATGTAATCATCCACACCCGTGATGGTGGCTTTGCAGAAGAAGCAGTCCTTGTTGTTCATCAGGTGCTGGTTGATGCAGGCTCTAGAAAGACAAGAGTAGAAGCCCTTACATGTCTGTCCACAGCTACAAGGCAAACCTTGACCGTCACACCACTATCTAGTACCTCAAGTCCCTTGATCACTATAAGTATTTTTTTCTTGTATTTTATTGTACATCGCTCAGAGTGGCTGGATGACTGGCCAGATGGGCGATTCAAAAATATAATAATAAATAAATAAGTGAGTACAAGTCCTTCTTGCGGGATTAGAGCATGCAGGACTGTGCTTACTCTGCTCTTAAAAATTGAAATTCTGCAACTTGTCTATATCATGCAAATTAACCAAATTTACTGACATTTGCTTTTGTGTGTGCGTAGTTATACTGTGCAGTCACTTTTGCTTCTGGTAGTCATAATGATGGTCAAAGAGAAATCAAGGACACTGAAACCTTCCCCCAACCACTAGGAATCCTGCTCAGCCCATCTGGCCTCTAAGGTTTCACCAGGAATTACCCACACACTTTCAAGCCCTTACCGTCACAGCCTGAAGGGTTAAAAACGTGCTTCAAAAAAATAAGGAAGTTGATTTTTAGGATGCTGAATTCTGCATCTAATGTTAAAATTCTATGGTTGTGCAGTGCAGTCATTTACAGCCTTCTCTATGGGAGAACTAGATTCTGGATGCTTAAAACAACCATTCAGGATGATTGGGGAGCTTGAATCTCTTCCAGTTAGGAACAACCGGCCTGGTTATTACTGGATGGGAGACCCCAGGGGGTTGGACTCGATGGCCTTGTAGGCCCCTTCCAACTCTATGATCTATGAAACCAGTGATGGGATTTCAGCTCAGATGCTTCAGGGGATTCACATGACCAGAACCAAATCAGTTCAGGTATGTAACTCTGGTGCATTCCAGCATGCCTGCTATCCAATCAGCAGGCAACAGTAGGAAAAAGCCCACTCTCCCAGGGGTTTACTCACTTGCACGATTTGTGGGAGCATGGCTTGAATACAGCAGATATTGGATGCGCATAGCAGATGGGACATAGGTCCTCCTCACTGGTGGGCTGTAACAAAAATAAAAATCCCTCAGGACTGGAAGAACAGCTCTTTACAGTCAATAGTATAAAGTTCTACACTGGACCCTTGAAACTGAAACTGCTGGTTGCTTTGTATGCTCTATGTCAGGGTTCAAAAAGATTCACATACAATCAAAACCATATGTCCCTCAATGCCATCCATTCAGCAGCTCTGAGCCTGCTACCAATGGGGTAAGTGTGGTACAATTCCATGGAAAACAGCTCAAGTAGCTCTAGCCACTGCTAGTCTCTGAGGAGCGCAAGAACTGGAGGGGGTACCTCAGCTTCCTTGGCCATACACAGTACAAAACACTCATAAATGTCCTGTTTTCTCCTCCCAGTGACCATGGGGCAGTCTGCAGTCCCATCTAGGGTGGGATTACCCTTTCTACATTGGTTTCCCAAAGGCAACCTCCACAAAAGACCAAGAGTGATTCTTACAGTGCCTCGTGGACATGTGAACTGAAATCTATGTGGCTGCTCTACAAATATTGTCAACTGGAGTGGAGCATGACCCCAAAAAGGTTGCTGAGGCTGCCTTTGGGAATGTATCTGTGATAACCATTGGGGGTTCCCTGCCCAGAACTTTATACAGTAGCATGATGCACTCCTTTAGCCATTCCAGATAACATGGTGCTAGTAACCTTTTCATAAGATATCTTCTTGAACAAAACAAACATGCATGCCTCTTGCCTGAAGTGTTTCAACTTATGTGCCCATTTGTTTTGGATACTATGAAAAATTGGAATAGACCTCCAATTTTTTCTGGTCAGATTTGATAGCCTGAATTTCCTGCAGATGTTGAATGGCTTGTTTGAACATAATGATGTTTTGCTAGGTTCTTGGACCTCGGAGTGGTCATGAACTTGTTTCTGGGGTGATGTGAGAAACTCCAGGGCATAGCCATGTGAGGCTAACACCAGGCCTCATGCATCTGAGGTGGGCTTCAGTCACTTGTGGACAAAGAGGAGAAGTCTGTCTCCTATGGGTCCCTGGAACCCAGTCTGACTTGCATAAAGAAGAGTGTTTCTTCATGTCTTTGGAAGCAGCTGTTGCACCTCCAGCATGCTGCAGACCTCCTGCGTGGGCAGCAATTGGGTTGGCGATACATAAAAAAGGCGTGAAGAATGCCAAGCCACGTTGTGGCTCTACTGGCCCCGACTGAAGGAGGAGGGGCAGCTGTATTAGTTCTGCTTTTCCTTCCCCAGTCCCATGTAGGGCGACATCCTATTGCTATTCTATGTCGGGGTGCAGGGAGAAGCAGAGGAGAAAGAAAGAAAAGGGGAAATCCCTTTTAAAACTTGCAAAATGTGGTGAGTGCAGAGCTCATCAAAGAGCCTGTCGTACTGCCAGTAGACAGGTCAGGTCTGGAGAACAAAGACATCCCTCTTCTTGGAGGAGATGGCAAGAAGTCTTATAGGCCCCTTCCAACTACAATTTCATAGATTTAGATTTCATAGATCATAGAGTTGGAAGGAGCCTACAAGGCTATCAAGTCCAACCCCCTGCTCAATGCAGGAAACTAGAGGAGGGGTGTGGCTTACGCTGGCTCAGCTTGTCTGAGCGTGGAAAGCTAAGCAGGGTCAAGCCTGGTTGTTACTTGGATGGGAGACCCCTCCTCTAGTTTCCTGCATTGAGCAGGGGGTTGGACTCGATAGCCTTGTAGGCTCCTTCCAACTCTATGATCTATGAAATCTATGAAATCTCCCATCCAAGTACAGTAATACCTTGGATTGCAAGTACCGGTAACTTGGTTTGAGAGCGTTTTGCAAGACAAGCAAATTTTTAAATATTTATTTAATTTTTTTTACTTGATATACAAGCGACGTCTTGCAATACAAGTACTGTAGTACAGCTTAAATTAAAAATCTCTGTACAATTTTGGGGGGGGGATTTCGTTTTGATATAAGAGTGTTTTGGATTACAAGCACGTTTCCGGAACGAATTATGCTCTCAATCCAAGGCATGACTGTAATAACCAGGCCTGACCCTGCTTAGCTTTCCACACTCAGACAAGCTGAGCCAACGTAAGCCACAGGCCTACTATTCTATGATTCTAAGTTGGCTCTGCCTACTCAACCAGGGCTGTCCCTGAATAACGCCCCCCCCCCCCAAGAATAAACAAATCAAAATGCTCTCCAGGAGCCCTTGGAAAATCAGAGCAATCAATGGTGACTCATTTGAATCTGGACTTGGAGACAGGCTTCAGACAGATCAGCCAATGCCAGCACATTCTACCCTCTGAGTGCTTGCTATAAAGAAGCAAAGAGTTTCCATCCAGAATTATTTATTCTTTATGTACTTGTTCAGCCATTTTAAATCCAAGAAGGCCAATACATCCCCATTTTTCTCTGAGACATAAAGAGGATCAAATATGCCTCCATGTGGTTCTGGGATGCAGCAACTGGTTCAGTAGACATGATGTCCAGAAAGTGTTAAATTGCTGTTAACATGCAAGATACTTTGGATCTCGGTAATGCCAGAAATTTGTCCCTTGGAAATCATTCAAACTCCAGAGCATAATCCCAAGACTGTTTTGCTTCCAGAACTGATGCCTCTGATGATAGGCCCTGGCCAGATGCATCAGGGAACTCACAATGGGTATTGGGGTGCAAGCCAGATTGACATTTTGCCGTGGGACTTCTTGGCTCCTCTGAAAGAACTAGAAGCGAAGGTAAACTGCCCCAGAAGAAGATGGCTTGTTGCACTATTTGGATTTGGGTCCCTTGGAATTCTTGGCTCAGTTAACTTGCATGGAGGAACAAAATGCCTAAGCAGGATCTAACTGTGTTTTCTTGAATGCCATATGCAAGTCCTTTTTTGGCTTTGGTCTCAATGAGAATATTGCCCAATTATTGGCCAGATAACTTGTCCCTAAGAAGGGCTTGTCAGTCTAGTGTGGAAGCCAGGATCAACATCCCAGGCTCCCAGCCAGATGTTTCAACTTGCCATGGCCTCGGCATCAAACTGGACCACATTTAAGGAAAAATCAGATAGCCAGCAAGGTTTTGCAGAGGCCATCTTTCCTGGGATTGGGTTTTGTGGAAGTGGCAAGCTCATTGGTCCACAGCACTGAAAAATAGTAACTGAGGCCCTAAAAGCTACCCCTTAGGCTTCAAACACACCAGCCTCCTGACATTTGAATAAATGGGAAGGCATTGCAGCCCTTGGCCAGTAGGACTGTGTTAAAAGTCAGGGCTGCTACAGGGGCATCTGCTAAAGGAAACTTAAGTATTCCAAAACTCCCTGAGACAGAGAATATGTGCACTGACAAATCTTACCCCTCGTCAGGTTGACCCTATCAAATAATTCTGGGAAGGGCACCTCTGGGCTTTTAGGGAAGGTGTGAGGGAACACTGATCTGATTTCTTGAGAGTTCCACCTAGGCTAGGGTTCAGGGTCTTTGGTGGCTGGGACCAGCTGAAGAGTCCTCACTGCTTTATCAAGTAATGTTGAAAAGTAGTCTGTGCCAAACACCCTGCACTGCCCAAGCTCAGTTGTCTGCTCTCCCTTCCTCTCTTTTTTTTTTTTTACAAGGAGAAGGGAACCTTTGAATCAGTGTTGTAGTATTCTGAAGGGGGGCTGTGGGTCTCATCTCTGGGGAGTCATAGGATCATAGAGTTGGAAGGGGCCTACAAGGCCATCGAGTCCAACCCCCTGCTCTATGCAGGAAACTAGAGGAGGGGTCTCCCATCCAAGTAATAACCAGGCCTGACCCTGCTTAGCTTTCCACGGTCAGACAAGCTGAGCCAGCGTAAGCCACAAGACTTTTGGAGCTGGTCAACAAACCATCTTCTTCCACTTAAGATTTGGGGAGACCTGCCCCTCTCATCATTAGTTTAAGTCTTGATGTGACAGATGGTTGCTGCAGATTGGTCTGGAGGTGGGAAGAGACAGCAGGAAGCCCTAGAACCCCCACCCTCCATTCAAAAAGGAGCTACGACATTTGCAGTTTCTTGTTCAGCCCCTGCCGTGGGAACTGGATTGGAAGGTCTTACACTTCCTTTTCTGCCTCAAAACAATTGTGGGATCAAAACCTCCCCTTCTTATTTCAGCCTTTGGAGCAGGGGTGGGAGCAGCTTTGAGTCCCATGCTGTGTAGGCTTCCTTCTAAGCTTCCTCACCCACTTGAAGAAGGCTGAGTGGAGAGAGGTATTCCTTGCATGTGGAGAGGGAAGACAGATCCCTTTCATGCTTCTGTGGTGTCACTTATTCCCTCTCCTGGTACTTGAAAATCAGAGCCACCTCTGCAGGTGGGGCTCTGCAGGACAGCGCAGAGGCTGGCTGGCTGGGTTGCCTCCCATGCCAGCTTCTACTTAGGGGCTATGCTCTATGCCAAAGTGACCAAGCCCAGAGGTTGGTGGATAGAGGATTGTCCTGCCACCAAGGAGAGGGAGTGGGCTTAGGTGCAGCACAGCTGCTCTGAATAGCCATGCAGACATAGAATATGGTAGGACTCTCCCCTTTTGGTGCAAAATGCTAAGGGAACGTTAGCAGTTGGGCCTACTGCCTACCTCCATGGGAAGGAGAGAAGGCCTGACCTGCAGACTACCGCCCTCACTGTGTCCTTGCCTTGAGAGGGAGAAAAAACCCCACCTATAATTCTATTTCTTCTTTTTAAATGTAGCTGTTTTACTCGGAGTTCCCCAAACCTTCTGCTGCGTGTAGCTGAGGCAGGACTGGTTTACGGAATGCCTGCTCCTGATGATGTCATAATTGAACGAAGGGCCTTGTAGGAGGCAATTCTATTGAGCAGACTCCTCTACTGCCACTAGGGGGAGGAAGTGCGATTTTAAAAATAATAATAATAGCAAAGGTACAAAACTCAGCTCTGCTTGTAGAGAAGACTGCAGTCTGTCAGGTGTGCAGATACACAGACGGCTATCTTTCAGTATGATTTTGGGACAGCTCGGGACAGATGCAGTACTCAAGATATACTTGGCTAGGCTCCCATCTCTGCACAACACAGAGAATGCACTGAGTGCAGCTCAGCTTCAGGCTCTTAGTAAAGGTTCACTTCCTGCCCCAGGACTGGCCTCCACTAAGCCCATGAGTTTCTACTGAGCCATCACATCAATCCCGCTTGCTCACCCCTCCCTCCTACTGCAGCAGCCTTCATGCAGCTCCAAACTGCAGCTGGGAGGTGAGCAGACACATCAATAATTCAAATCCAGCCCCTGGCAGATATCATGTTCCTTGCTGGATCACTGCTTCCCTTCGGAGGTCACCTAGACATAGCAACACATGCCGGGGGTACCTCCGCAGCCAAAATCAATCTGAGCAACCTTATTGTGCTGCCCTTCCTCCTAGGTATATTTTCTGTTCACCCCGCAATTCAAAATTCTCCATTTAAAAGGGGGGGGGGAATTATGTGACTTCAGTTATGCAATCCATCAAACCTATTTATGTTCTATTTGCTTATTTTGTACAGTTTATTCTGCTTATATGATTCAGGTTTTCAAAGAACTTTTTTTTTTTTGTTTTGGCAAGGACTGGGAGTGGGGTATGGAGATATGTGATGAAAAACAGGCCTCACTACACTGAAGGCAGTGGAATGTCATCCTACTGGGACATCTGTTTGCTCACTGGGTGCATGTAGATCCCAGAGGGAGAAAAACACACACAGGCCTGCCTTCTTCTGCAGCTCACAAGCGTGTTGCACTGGTCATAGGTATGTGCTGCACAGCATTGGAATCCCGACTCCCAGACACATTCCCTGCTGCTCTATGGAGCTGAGGATTTTCTTAGCTTACTATTCATGCTGGTCACAAGGCACAACTTTGTGCTCATCCCCAAATCATGTTTCCAAAAGTGTTATCAAGATAATAGATTGTCCTCACAGAAGGCTTAGAATTGGCCCTAGCACATGGGGGCCTAGAACGCAACCTTTGCCACAGAACTTGGATCCACATCCTCATATGGCCCTACATGCAGTGCTTTTTTTCTGGAGAAAAGGGTACCGGAACTCTTGGATTACATTTCCTCGGGAGTAGATGGCAATTAAATTGTAATGCAATTAATAGAAGAGAAGGTGCTGGAACTCAGTTCCGGTGAGTTCCACCAGAAAAAAAGCCCTGCTTACATGCCTAAGCTGCCAAACCAGCTGCCCAGAACATATACAGAGACACAATGTTGGCAAGCAAAGTGCGTCACACTCCTTGTATCTGCATAGCTCTGGGAATGCTAGGTGCCATGAGGAGAGCCCTCCAGTTAGTGTGGATGCAGAGTGCCAAGGGCAAGGGCCCACACATGTTCAGGTCATTGGGGCACTTACCAAGGTGGAAGCTGCAGCCTGCTTGGACTCTTCACTGAGGTGGCCCAGCATTTGCTCTACCTTGGCTAGCTCTTCCCGGCTGATGTAATCAGTGTCTGCAAAAAAAAACAAAGAGTAGTGATCACAGGAAGGGGATGTGGTGGGCACAGGTTCTAACATTATGGTGCAAGGGGCCTGTTACGTTTTTTTTCAGCCCCCCCCCCCGACTAAACTGAAGCTGCAGTGAAGGTGGCTGGCCACATGACATAGCCCAGCATGACCTGACAGGGCCTGGATCTAAATCCTATTGGGAGGGTATGTGTAGAGTTTTCACAAGCCACCAGGTAACAGCATACATGGAAAAGCTTAGGCGGGGGATCTTCTCAGAGCCAGTGTGGTGTAGTGGTTGGAGTGTTGGACTGGGACTCAGGAGATCCAGGTTCTAGTCCCCGCTCGGCCATGAAACTCACTGGGTGACTTTGGACAAGTCACTGACTCTCAGCCTAACCTACCTCACAGGGTTGTTGTGAGGATAAGATGGAGAGGAGGAGGATTATGTAAGCCGCCTTGTGTTCCTTTCAGGAAAAAAGGCGGGGTATAAATATAATAAATATTGTAGCTACAATTTTTGACAGGCTGGATCTATAGTCCCTTAAGATAAATACCTGTATATTCACAATTTTAAAGTATTTAAGCTTTGAGAATTTCAGTAACTCTGCTACCAATTGCAAGGTCGGATTAAGGCCATGATGGGTCCTGGAGCTAGGAGGCTATAGTGGGGCCCCTATTCTGCCCCCAACACTCACAACATTTGTGTGCATGCATGCACACAGTCAGAGAAAGCCATTTTATGTACAAAAACATTTTTATTGCATATCGGAAAGATGGCCTCCCATATGAGCCTGTCTGGTTCTTAAGATCTCCTGGAGAGGCCCTTCTTTTGAGACTGCCACCTTCAGAGGTGTGTTTGGTGGTGACCCAAGAGAGGGCCTTTTTGGTGGCCTCTCCCAGGCTATGGAACTCCCTCCCAAGGAAGGCTAGGTCCGCTCCCTCTCTGCTGTCTTTCCACTCCCTTCTTCTTAATTGTCTTCTATGGGAAGGTAATGAGGGTAATAACTGCTCCATGAAGGTAGGCCCCCAAAATGGGTTTGAAATGAATCAGAAAGTCCCTTCTGCAGACAAATTGTCAGTTTACACCAGGGGTAGGCAACATGCAAGCCATATGCAGTCATCGCCACCCGCTGGTGACAGTGAAAAAAAGGTTTTTTACTCTTAAAAATGACACTTTTAGTGCTACAGAGCACTAAAAGGATTATATCTAGCTTGTCTGCAAGCTAATTGACTGTTTTCACACTCTGTAGCAGTTTGCCACCAAATTTTGCAGGAAATCACCATGTTGTTTTTAAATTTCAGGGCACCCTGTGGAGGGGGGGATCCTGGGGCAAAATGGCCCCTGGACCTCCTGCAGTTGCCCACCCCTGCTCTGCACTTATCGGCACTGTCAATCAGCTGTGACTTCAGTCATTGACTTAAGACACTGAAAAGTGGTAGCAGGCTCGTTTCTCACAAATCAATCAGACAGAATAATGCCTGAACATTTTGTCTTGTATCTCGGGTTCTACAAGGGTTAGAGACTTGCTATTTTCTTTTTATTTGAAAGCTGGGACTGTGGGCTTGCTAGTGCTACCCCACCCCCACTCCCATGATGAAGGGCTGGTGGCTGCAGCCCCCTTAGTTCATGGGTCAATCTGGCCATGACCGTGTCCTGATGATGATGGCAAGGAAATGGATGTTAAGGAGGACTTCTAGAGTGGCAATACATTTGGTTTATTCATGAAATGGGTGAAAGCTCTCAGGTGTCACAAGGGAACAACAGGGCCTCCCATATGAGTAACTAATGAATGAAACAAGTCTCCCTCCTATGATATAACAAGAGTAGTTGAAGGCAGGTTAACAACATTCAGGATTCATTAAGGGCTCCCACTGTAATTTATGAGAAAGATCTTGTGAAGCATGTTCCAGCATGCATGCATATGTATAACTTGATCCCTAACCCCACCCGCATACCTGACATATGCTACACTGCTATACTGTGTGCTGTTCTGGGGCAGCCTTCTTCAGTCTGCTTTGACCTGGGCTCTCCAACCTTGGGTCCCCAGATGTTGCTGGACTACAGCTCCCAGAATCCTTTGCCATTAGCCATGCTGGCTGGGTATGCTGGGAGCTGTAGGCCAGCAACATCTGGGGACCCAAGGTTGGAGAGCCCTAGCTTAGACCATTGGGATTTCATGCAGCACAGAACCAGCCAGAACTAGTATAGCTTTTTCTTATTGGGCCCAGCTGGGAAGATGGTGGTCAGAGAAGGCTCAGGGTAACTTTGACAATGTCTATATGCCTCAGCCTACAAAACAACCTCTGCAAGCCAATCTAACATTTGCTATGCCAGCAACTGAGTGCCTATGACAGAGCATATCAGCTACTGGGCCAGCTCAGTATCATCAAATGGTGGGGCTGTTGGCAGATATACAAGGACGCATTTTGGGAATCAGGCTATTAGAGAGTGGGTACTCTCTGATGGGCGGGGTAGGAACTTTCCCTCTGCAGTACAGAAATAGGATGGGATCACAAGCACTTTGCTGCAAGGTAGGGGAATGCACAGCCAGGCAATGGGGCCTAATTGTCAGAGAGGTTTGATAGATGGGAGGTCCCAGCAAGGTCCATTCTGGGAAACAATTGAGTGCCTCCTTAAGAGATAACGTGCAGCACATTACAGAAAACAGATGAGAATCTGCCTGTGGTGTTCTCTGCAGTCTGCTGTCTTCCTTCTAGCACACGTTTTCACACAATCAGCCAGAAATGAAACCTGAAGCTGCCAGGTAGGAAAGTCTCACTTATACTGACTTCAGGGATAAGGAAAGGAAATAAACAGAAACCCACTCCTGTAGACTCTCACACAGCAGCAAATTACCCCAAGAATGGCACAGTCTTCAAAGTCTGTTCCATTCAGTGCACCCCTGGGGTTTAGCATTCCTAATTAACAATAGTCCCAGAGCACCCAAGTGTCCTGCAACCATTGGGAAACTGCTGCAATATGGGACTTTTTAAAAAAAGCCATTATATTATTATTTTTCACTTTTTTGACACTGAAGGTTCATCAACAGACTTTCCAAGTATAACTTCTATTCCCCCACCCCAACTGTCCAATGGTGAGCATACAACTATCTGAGCAGAGCAATTGCAATTTCCCCTTCTATTTCCTTGGAATGTAGCTTTCCTGAGCTCGGTGGAGATTCACAAGGGAGCCATCACAAGGGAGAAAGCAGAGATCATACTTGAGCTGAGATGTGGTTTATTATATTGGCTAAATGGCCTCTTGCAGCTACCTCAGTATTGTAAACACCCTGGAAGTTTATTTGCTTGTATACATTCAACTGGAGAAGCAAAGCCTGGAAAGGCCCCAGGCCTCAGACAGTGAAGCCTTCAGCCAGTCTTTCATATCTGAAGAAAGTAAGATACATTGACAGGGTGACCACAATTCAACAGAGCTTAAAGGGAAGAGGCAAGGCTTTTCTGCCTATTACAAGGACTCTTCCATAGTTCTCAATGGCATGGTTCACACATCACAACAACCCAGGTTTTCTTTAAAAACCCTGGGTTGCTGTGAACGACTCTGAGGCAACATAAGGCACTGCCTGTCCTCCCTCGGCCAACCGATCACCTAGGGTAAACACCCAAAGGAGCTCCCCATCCCTGGGTTGCTTAGTGTTGTGTGCAAACTGGGAACTCTGGGGTGTTGAGGGAGAGACAACCCAGAGTTGGAACCCAATGTCCCTGGGCTATTTAGCCCCAACTGCAGCAGGAAAGATCGAACGGTGGGAGCCAGCATGCTCACCCATTCTTGCTTGTTCACAACAACCCAGGATTTAAGAAAAAACAAATCCTGGGTTGCTATGATGTGCCAGCCAGGCCAATCACTTCAGTCGCTCTCCACTGCCGCCACCATCCCAATCACGCAATGCCTTGTTTCATCACCAGCTCAAGATCTCCACAGAACTAACAGTTTCTAGAGGATGTGTAAATAAAGCCTGCACTATTCCTTCGGGATTGGTGTTTCCTCTGTCTTGGTGCTCCAATTCGCTTTCCCGCATCTCTGCAAACTTCAAGGGCATGGCAGAGTCCAAGGACAAGAGCCTGCTTTTTTCTCTCTCTCTCGCTTGATGGACAAATACACTTATTTCTAAGACTGTCCTCTGTAACAAGAAGCAACCCTTTTTTGCACGGAGAAACTCTGCTTTTGTTTCCTTCTCGTCATCAGATGTGTGGCAGGTAATAGGGGTATTCAGGCTGGCTTCAGTTCAACGATTTAACAGGATGCTTTGGGAAAGTAACCATATCAAATTGGGATCATGCTGAAACAATGGAATCTTCCATAATAATGCCAGTAGCAAAATGCCAAAACTATCCCCTACTTCATATGGCCACTGCAACTACTCTGAACCCTCTCCTCCCAGTCTCTGCATCATCTTCTGAGGCTTTTCAATCACAATTTCAGGTATTCAAGGGAGGCATAATCTGCAAAAGGTATAGGAGGATCCCCACTCCCAGGAAGAATGCAAAGGGCTCAGGATGCACAAAAGAAGAGCTGAAAGGCCTTTCCATTTAGGCTAGCTTTAAGGGGCCAAGTCAAATGGCATAGCCAGATTGCTATAACTTTATATTTTAGTGCAGGGGTCCCCAACTTTTTTGGACCAGTGGGCACATTTGGGAATTTGAGAAACTGCTGTGGGCAGCACCACAAATGGACTGGGTTCGCACAACATGACTACAACTCACAATGGGTTGTCATGTTGTGCGAACCTGGACCAATTCCCACAGGGTGGCTTGTTTGAGGGCAACAAGTCACCCTGATAACCCATGGGTTGTAGTTGAGGTTGTTGCACCCACAATGGGTTGTCATGTCATCCAAACCTGAGTGACTGACCCCATTGTGGGTACCAGTAAATGGGTAGCGAGCTGCTTGGCAAGAGCAGCAAAAGCCCCTTGTATCTGAACACTCTTTGGGTCAATGTCCAGGGTTGGTACCTGCTGCATTCTGACAGCAGGTACCCTTCCCTCCCTGACATTGCCCAACCAAGGGTCCCCATTCCTGCACTCACGCAACTGCAGTCCTGTGCAGGTGAGAAAGTGCAGCTTTAAAAAAATGTTTTTGTGCACATTGGGTGTGCAAAAATAAATAAAAATTTGTTTGCCGCCCATCCAAGGGACCGCTTGGGCACCTTGATGGGACTGTCATTGGCTGTCAAAACAAGGATCGCGAAAGCCGGCTGTCAAGCTGGACTTCGCAATCTCTGGGAAAAAAAGGTAAAGGGACAAAAAGCTGTGATGAGCCAAAACTGGCTCGCAATGGCAGCAGGCAAGAGGGAGACAAATTGGTCCTGCTGTGGGGTCCCCTGGGATACCCACAGAAGGACCGAGGAAGAAGGAGAGGGAGGGAGGGGGCGAACAACCCTCAGTGAGCCCAATTGTCTGTCAGTCGGTTGTTCACACATCAACCAACCCACTGTGGCTTACTTGTCAGTGTGGGTTGCCGTTATGTGCGAACGCGCCCAATGCTTAATCAGAGGATCACTGCTTTGGTGCCTGTCATGTCTATGGATCTTAAGTTGTGTCTTATTCTGCAAAATCTATTGTTTCATGTCTATTGGACACTGCAACATTTCTTTAATATGGGATTGTCTAATTCAGCTAACTGCCGGCGGTGCAATACAGTTAACGCTTCTTTTAAACATACGTTTTGGCAGTGTCCAGTAGGTGCTTCTTTTGGGGAGGAGGTTATTACATAGATAAATTTGGTACTGGAACAGTCTTTAATATTCACTGATGTACAAGCTCTTTTAGATTATTTACTTGCTTCATGGAAATTAACAAATGGAAAGGGAAATGGATTCTCTGGGCCCTTTGGACAGCTAAAAGACTGATATTACAAAATTGGAAGGATAAACACTCACCTCCTATAATGCAATGGATTGAGGACCTTAAATGCTTTCAATATATGAATGGGTGGCATATAGACACCAACTTGAAATGGATACTTATTTGGATATTTGTTCTACTTTTGTTGAAGCCTGTGTATAATTACTAGAAAGTTGTATGCATTTCATATAAATCCATACACTTATATTTAAAAGTTGGAAAAAAATAAAAGAACACATTTTTGGGTGCCCATAGGCACCACAGTTGTGGACCTCTTCACGGGCGCCATTAGAGGTGCCCATGGGCATGTTGGAGACCCCTGTTTTAGTGTATACCATACTTTTTTCTATAGGGCTTATTTTTGCTGGCATCCTGTCCCAAGTCCTCAGAATGGGCTGTGTAACAAAGTTAAATTAAAGTAAAAAAAGACAAAATGCAAATTTTTGTTCCCTTGGAAACACATGCAGTGGGGAGGGCACAAAAACTGGAAGCTTGTTCCCATACTCCAGTGTGGATATCCTGACCTACATGGTTGTGTCATGTGTGTGACCAGACCCACACTGCAACACAAGCAGTAGTCCTTATAATGACCAGCTGGAATGGAAACAGTTCAGAGAGAGGAGAAGCTTGATTGAGCTGGTCTTTCAGTAGAGCAAATGAAATGGCCCTGCTTCCTATCAGTCCCTCTGCTGCAGTCTCATGGAATGGCTGCTGTGTGGTGATAGCTCAGGGAGGGAAGGCCTGAAGGGCAGTAGGTCTGCCCAGCTTCAGCAGACTACTTATATTGCTGGCATTGCTAACACTGGAAGCTACCTTATACAGACTCAGACTCTTGGCCCATCTAATCCAGTCTTGACAACAATGACTGGCAGCAGCTCTCCAGAGTCGCAGGCAGGGATTCTCTCCACCACCTGCTGCCTGATCCTTTTAACCAGAGATGCCAGGGATTGAACCTGGGACTTTCCACATGCAAAGCATGTCACCTACCATTGAGCTATAGCCTGTACCACAAGTCTGCATAACTCTGGTAACCTGCTCCACTATACGCCGCATCTGCTCTATACTGAGAGCCAGTGTGGCGTAGTGGTGAGAGTGTTGGACTGGGACTCGGGAGATCCGAGTTCTATTCCCCGCTCAGCCATGAAACTCACTGGGTGACTTTGGGCCAGTCACTGACTCTCAGCCTAACCTACCTCACAGGGTTGTTGTGAGGATAAAATGGAGAGGAGGAGGAGGAGGAGGAGGAGGATTATGTAAGTCGCCTTGGGTTCCTTTCAGGAAAAAAGGTGGGGTATAAATATAATAAATAAAATAAATAAATATACTAAAAACAGTCATCTCACACCACAAAATCCTAACCTGTCATTATATCTTACTTTGTTTTATTGTGTTGTTATTGTGTTGTTAACTGTGCATTTTAACTGTGGTTTTATTTTTTTCCATGTGCCTTTGCTGTAAAGGTAGCTTTGAATACGTCTCAGAAGAGAAGCTAATGAGTTATGTATAAATAAATATACATTTAAAAAACTGTTCCTAAGTTTGAATCCTTCTCTGATCCTTCTCAGAGGATAGGAAACTTGTTGCAGTTAGGTCCTGGGTTGCTGCCTGGGAGTAAGGGTGCAAGGAGAGGAAAACATGCAAGTAGTTTCAGAAGGCAAATGTGTTTGTTGTCCTCGGGTACAAAGGCATCTTTGGGGGGCAGGGAGTGGCAACCAGGAAAAAAACCTCACCAAGGTAACAACAAGACACTTCATTGACTATTTATAGGCTCTACAGCAGAGATAATGGTGGCCACCTCACCACCAGAGGACACCTAGGAATTACACAACTGTCAAACTGGCAAGAGACAAATAGCCATGCAGGGGAAAGCAGCCCATGGCATAGGTAAGCACAACAAATCAAGGGGATACTTACAACTCTGCAGGGAGAAATGTTTCTTGTCAGCAGAAGGCGATGCCATTACCAGTACTAAAGGCTCCGTGTGACCCAACAAGTACTGAATAGAACGGAGCTGGAAACAGGGATCTGCCAGCAGCACAGCTGTTGCCCGCTCAGCCCTGGAAAGACAGACAGACACTCTTTTTAAATGCCCTGCCTTAGAATGGAAGCGCATTCCACTGCTCTCAGCGATCCCTGTGTGCAATAAGAATGCTTTTGTCACAGCTAGGAGAAAGGACATTCTTCTCAGACCTTGAAGGCAATAAGGCCATCATCGCTCCTCCTATTGCTCACTGGTGCCCTAGTACAGCAGAGAAAGGTGTGAGCATATGACCTGGCTCGCTTGCCACGGTGGCAAACCATGGGTTCATTAACCCATGATTTGCAGGGATGCACAGAGTGTGTCAGTCGTTTCCAGTTTGAATAAACAACTTACAAACACCCCATTTGTAGGTTGTTAGCGTGACATCTGAACCCAGACACTCTGGGTTGTTATTGGTTAAACAACCCAGAGTTAACCCATGGTTTGCTGTTGGGTTAACTCTGGGTTAATGAAACCATGATTTATTACTGTGACGTGCAAACTGCTATGGCAATGGGAGAAGAGTCTGTATTCTGAGTACTTATTTCATCAATTCATTGTCTCTGTTAGGGAGATTATGATGACAATTAGCCAGTACTTAGAAACAAACTAGAGGTGATGGCAGCAGACCCACATGTTGCCAAATCCCTATAAAATGGTGTGTGGGGGGTGTGAGTATTAAAGCACATCATGGGTGGGAAGAGTGAGCTGAACCCCCAACTCCCTCCCCCATTCCCTGTCTTCAAACACCTCTTTTAGCCAGTTTGTCCCAGTGCAGCTCTGGGATTAGTAATCCCTGCTGGGTGAAAAACAGCTTTATAATGTTGTTGAGTGGAATAGCACTGGTGTGTGTGTGTGTGTGTGTGTGTGTGTGTACGTTATGTTCCCCTCCATTCCCCTGTTGCACTTTGAATTGCCCCCCACCCCACCCCTCCTGATGCTTTATAGGAATCAGCAGAACCCTGGATGGGTCTCCTGCCACTGTCATGTCTAGATATACCCTTAGACATGATGTGGATAAAGTGTCCATTGATAAGTAAAATAAGAATATACCAATCCAGGTGGCTTACTTTGATAAGTGGGCACATGCAAGTTATATGGATTCAAGCATCACTACCACAATTTTGATGAGTGGGCAGTGTGGCCCATGTGTTACAGGAGCGCCTCTCACAGGGTCACTGACAACTGGGCACCTGCTGTTGCCTAGGACATACTTCTTCACCTACACCCAGCCTGCGTCATGCTCCAAGGCCAAACAGGGATGGGAGGAGAGGGAAAGGGATGGGGGAGGGAGACAAAGGCAGAAAGTAGGCTCTGCTAGGCCAGTGGTAGCCCCCCTCAGGGAAGCCTTTGTATCTCTCCCCCCCCCCCCAAGGTGAGCTGGAATGAACTGCTATAGCAGAGGAATCTTGGTCAGGGTCACCCTGGAAACAGAGCAGGGCTGCAGCAGAGGCAGATGAAACAGAGATGACTAGATCAGGCTCACTTTTGGCAGGGGGAGAGACACCATTGTAAGTGGTCTGGGCTGCAGTAACAGCAAGGGGGGGGGGAGTGATGGGCCTGGACAGAGAGCAAGAGCTGGGGTGGCGTTGTTGGGCCTGGATAACTAGGCGTGCCGCTCTGCTTTGCCTTGCCCACCCCTCCCATCTGTAGAGTGACCTGCCTCATGGATTTCATAGATCATAGAGTTGGAAGGAGCCTACAAGGCTATGAGTCCAACCCCCTGCTCAATGCAGGAAACTAGAGGAGGGGTCTCCCATCCAAGTAATAACCAGGCCTGACCCTGCTTAGCTTTCCACGCTCAGACAAGCTGAGCCAGCGTGAGCCACAGGCCTGTGCAGATCATGACCAACATAGATTTCATAGGGATCATAGATCATAGAGTTGGAAGGAGCCTACAAGGCTATCGAGTCCAACCCCCTGCTCAGTGCAGGAAACTAGAGGAGGGGTCTCCCATCCAAGTAACAACCAGGCTTGACCCTGCTTAGCTTTCCATGCTCAGACAAGCTGAGCCAGACACCGTTGTTTATTTATAAACAAAAAAGTGAGAGGAAAGAGAGAGGATGACTGTTCTGAAGGGGGGAAATGATTAAAAATGAACTCTAAATGGCTTCAAGCTATACCTTAGGGATTAAAAAGAACAAAAAGGCCCTTTTCCCTGACTCATCCTCATACAGGCTATGCACAGTGTCCAAAATGGGTGAGGAAAGAGAGGAGCCAAGTTTTAGGAATAGAAAGCTATACAAAGGAAGTCAACAACATATCCATCAAATAAATAAATGAATAAAGTAAATATATACATAAAACATAACATACAAAACAAAAAAGCCAAGGGGGATGCACTCTCACTCTCAACACCCTTCAGCATGCTTACTAATGGCCCACCTGCCCTTTAGAACAGTCACCAGGCTCTGTTGTATCTCTACGTGGCTCACGTTCAATAAATGACCCACATCTGCCAACCTGGGGGTGGGGTGGGGGAAACCTAAAATCATGGCCACTTATCAAAGGCCTATTACAGAGAAACAGATGTTGAACACACCCTAAATTATGAGGCACTCAACCCTCATAATTCATATACCCAGAAATTCAAGATCACTATTAAAGCTATTCAACTTTTCAGTGTTAAAGCTATTTAAGATCCAGTACAGTAACAATCATAGAACACTTAGTCAGGAGTAAGTTGTACTGAACTTATTCAAAAGTTTTGCTACTCCTCCTACCCTTTCCATTCAAAGAAGTTGAAATGCTGTAAAGAAGCACAGCCTTAACAGGTACACAGTAATTGGGATAACCCCCCTCCCCATAGAATCATTATACCTTCAAGTTTCACCATGGGAACATTTACAACAGGAGCTACTATTCCATCTGCTTTTACCATACACGCCCGCCCCCCCAGCCTAATTTCTCATGTTCCCTAAATGAAAGCAAATCTTACTTCATCACAAAGCATTACAAGAGATATCTCATCACCACGGGGCTATATGTTCCCACAAGCAGCAAGACAAGCAGTCAAAACAAGACAAGATGCTAGTAGGACAAAACTGAAGAGAGGGATTTTATTTTAGCAGCAGGCTACTGTACTGAACAGCCCTGCACAAAATTATTAGAATAGCTGTCAGTCAAACAAGAGTGAAATGTAGAAACAAAGTGGAATCTCAGGTCAGAAGGTACAATGGCCCTCTTCATGTATGCCTCTATGTGTACATGAAACACATGGAGGGCAATAGTGCTGTGTCCCACTGTCCCGCCTCCAAAGTTGCTGTGACCCTGACATCTGCACATTGAGTGTGATATCTGCAAAAGGATGCCTACGCATGCACAGCTGTATGTGTGTAGGTGTTCCATGTGATCAGGCTCCTCCAATTGTGCAGGGGTCCCAATCGTATACTATAGAGCATCTATTTGCATACAACTGTACACCCTCCTTTTCAGATGCCCTAATCAACGAGGGGATGTTGGAGATGTGACAACATTAGGGGCAGGGCCAACAGGGCACAGTCCTGTCCTGTCTCCCCACCCACCCATGTCTAGTGTACACATGGAGGCACATGTGAAGTGACCTAAGTCAATTCAAAATTTTGAGTATGCAGTCAGTGTATGAGGGAGGTCAGTGTGTGAGGGGAGGGAATAAGATGAAGAAAAACTATGTGCTCCTACGACCAAAAGTAGAAGAAGTGCAAAGCAAAATATTTCTGTAAACTTACAGTTTATGTGTGACTTCTCAATGAAAAATTATGAGGAAAAATTCACTAAACCATATGCAACTTTTATAGAAATAGGAAAACATGAATGTAGAGGACTTGGGTTTCACCACAGAGTACTGGTCTCTTCACAAGTATATGCATATTATATTTGATCTCCTGACTAAGTTGGATGTCCTGAGTTTGACTTAAAAGCTGGCACAAGTCCATTTAAAAAGGCTTGCAGAGTGCTGGTTGAAGTTTCCAACTTCAGGCACACAGGACCTTATCTATATACAGTAATACCTTGGATTGAGAGCATAATTCGTTCCGGAACCGTGCTTGTAATCCAAAACACTCTTATATCAAAGCAAGTCTCTGGCGGGCGTGAGCGGGGCTGATTTCGGCCCGCTCCGCCCGCTCGAGGCGAGCGGTTACATCCCTACGACTTGTATTGCAAGACGTCGCTTGTTTATCAAGTCAAAATTTATTTTAAAAAATTGCTTGTCTTGCAAAACGCTCTCAGACCAAGTTACTTGCAATCCAAGGTATTACTGTACAAGAAAGTGTTCTGACTGACTGACTGATTGACTGACTCATAAACGCCCAGCTCAAACCGTTTAATCTAGGAACGTGAAATTTTGAAGGAACATTGCTTTTATGACGTAGAGCCCCACTAAGGAAGGATTTTTGGAAATTCCGTCCCTAAGGGGGTAAAAAGGGGGGGGGGAAATCGCCCCACACTCATATCTCCTATGGGCAAAACAACAGGGCAGCAGTTATGCAAATCGGCCTTACCTCAGAATTCTGCAGGAGCCAATAGGAGCAGTTATGCAAATAGCCCATACGACACTTAGAATGTCCGTATGAATTCCTGCAGGGGCCAATAGGGCTGGGTATGCAAATCTCCCCTAGGCCATTTAGAATGTTCTCTGAGTGGGTGAAAAGGGAGGGAAACTTTTTAAATGACTGCCTGACTGAATGACTGCTGTGTGCAGGGCGTCGTCACATAGGCTCCATCACGTTTTGACGGATCCGCCCCAAACTTGGCACGCATACTCTGCCATCACCCAAGGACAAAGACTGGCGGGTTCAAATCTCCGAAAAATCCTCGCTGCGCCTGTACGGCCCAAAATAGATGAGAGCCAATGGCGTCACTTGGAATGTTCGCAGGGGCCATTCAGGAGTGGTTATGCAAATCGCTCCACCGACATATAGAATGTTTGTATGAACTGCCACAGGGGCCAATCAGGAGCGGATATGCAAATCTCTCCTGCATCAAAACAGAATGTTCATATGAACCACAGCCGGGGCGGAGCTGGGATTTGATTGTGCAGTCCCGGGGGGGGGGGGAGTAGGGATTTCACTGTGTAGTCCCGGGAGGGGGGGGAGCAGGGATATCATTGTGCAGTCCCGGAGGGGGGAGAACAGGGATTTCATTGTGTAGTCCGGGGGGGGGGGGAGAGCAGGGATTTTATTGTGTGGTCCCAGGGAAAAGGGAACAGGGATTTCATTGTGCAGTCCCGGGGGAGGAACAGGGATTCACTGTGTAGTCTTGGGGGAGCTGGGATTTCATTGTGTAGTCCCAGGGGGGGGGCAGGGATTTCATTGTGTAGTCCCGGGGGGGGGGGGAGCAGGAATTTCATTGTGTAGTCCCAGGAGAGCTGGAATTTCATTGTGTAGTCCCAGGAGAGCTGGGATTTCATTGTGCAGTCCCGGGGGAGCTGGAAGTCCTGGGGGAGCTGGTAGTCCTAGGGGAGCTAGGATTCCATTATGTAGTCCCCAGGGACCTTTCCTATGGAGCGATTCAAAACAGTGGTCAGCGACCTTAAGGAATTTCGAACAAATAGTGCCTATAGGAAAATGACGATCCATGCAAACTTGGTACGGTCACTCTTCATCACGCGAGCGAAGCCGCAGGGCAAAAGCTAGTTGCCTATATAATCAAAGTTTACTCTAGTTGGAGGTACTGTTTGCTAAAGCAATTAGACCAGCAAAAAAGCTTTCCTTAGGTCATGCACTGATCAAAAGGTATGTCTGGGGAAAGACTTCATGAAACTGGACTGTTCTTCTAAAACTATTATTTCAGCTAGTTAAAGAGCTGAGCACTACATTCCTGAGTACTCTGACCAGCAAAAACCATTGTTCAAGCTTCATGGTCAAGACAGAATATGCCTCTTAATGCTAATTTGCTAATTATTGTTCTTTGAGTTGAATGTTTGTTTTGTGCAAGTTGATGTATGTAATTTTAATATGTAACCTGGAAGCTGACTTGTGTGCTCCAGACCAGTATATAAACTGGTGCCCCAAACATGAAAAGTATTCAGCTAACTCTGCAATATGTCACTTTGAATGAGACTCATCAAAATTTAACTGAGTCACTAGGCTGCTCTGTTTGTTTGTTTATCTATGCCTATGTGAAGAAAATAAGAAGAGCCCTGCTGGATCAGACCAGAGCCATGCCTAGTCCACCATTCTGTTCACACAATGGCCAACCAGATGCCTCTGGGAAGGCCATAAACAGGGCTATATTCTTCCATAGAAGGGAAACTCCATGGGGTGCAAGTTGGGAAGCCTCAGGATCATGGGAACGTGCCAACTTTCCACCAGCATTCTAGAAGGAGTTTCTTTCTCCTTGTCAAAATTTTCACATTACTGAAATATTGTCATGTTATTGAAGGCTGACCTAAAAAAGTATGGGGCACTCAGATAAAATGGGAGAACTGAAGGAAGGGCTGGGCAAAATGGTCAAAGCTATCACTGCACATCCCAACTCAGTTCAAAGAGTCAGTCAGAAGCTATTGCCTCAGTCACTTCAGCAGCCTTCTCCAACTTGGTGCCCTCCAGAAGTGTTGGACTACAACTCTCATCATCACCAGCCAGGCTGAGGCTGATGGGGGGTTGTAGTCCAACACTCCTGAGGGGCACCAGGTTGGGGGAGGCTGCTCTAGAGACAGGCCAATACGTTTCAGACAGAAGGATGAAGGTGGTGCTGGTGGTTCCTGCTATGATAGAAAATAGCACTTTCAGGTCCTGTAACGAGCCATGTGCCTGCCTACTGGGACACGGCCAACACATCCTATGCTTTGCTCTTTGGCTGTGCAGAGTTGCCAGTG
Organism: Shinisaurus crocodilurus; assembly: GCA_021292165.1. Lineage (NCBI taxonomy): Eukaryota > Metazoa > Chordata > Lepidosauria > Squamata > Shinisauridae > Shinisaurus > Shinisaurus crocodilurus. Next base: position 119,147,363 of record CM037881.1, read on the forward strand.
GGGACGACTGCTGTCTGGCACCCCTTTCCTCCAGGCAAAAGAAGGAGACGTCAACATTCAGAAATAGTCTTCTTGAGTACTTTGTCAAGGGCAAAATGATCAAGTATGCTAAGTGGTGCCGCAAACAGTGTAAGGAGGCAGGTGGTTGAGCTGCCTCCTGAGCAATATTAGGACTCCCTCCTTAGCGAGGAAGGCACCTGCCACATTTGAGAGGGGCACTAACACACGACCATGGTGCTGCCAAAAGACCACTCTCCTGAATGCAAAGGAAAGTCTCCCAATGATATCAGGGAGAGCAACACGACTGCTTTAAACTGTTACAAATGACAGGCAAATCAACTCTTCTGCTCCTCTGCGTCCAGCAACATAGACACGGCAATGGCCTCCTGCTTCAACCTGCAAAGTGCCACTTGCGACTGCCATGATATAGCAGATTAAGAGGAACATGTAACAGCCCCATAGCTATGTCCTGAGGATAAGGGAATGATATAGGGGAATTGCTCATCTCCAGAGGAGGTTGTACATGCAAGTGACATCTGGGATGGTGTTTGTAGAAAGAGGTTTATGCTTAGCTGCTCCAGTAGAGGCTCAAAGGTGTTCAGGACTTGCATTTCTTACAGGCGAATCTGCAAAAAGAAACTGGCCTTCTAAAGGACTATCTGTGGCACTTCTACTGTTGGGTACAGTTATGTATATGAAACAATACTCATGTGCAGAAACAGACACACACAGAGAGACCTCAAATAATTGGGAGAAGTGAGCTAACCACAGTCCTCTTGATCAAGAGATATTTTCTGTTGAATTTGAGCCTTTCTGTTGAGGAATCTTATATCATTCCAGAAACCATTTGATGCTTTAATGGGCTCATTGTGTTTTGCTAATAGGTTTTGTGTTGTTTTCTCCATTTGCTGTGACTGAAAGGCTCAGTATAGCTTGAAAAATTGGAAGAGGAAAGTGCAATATAGGCATGTTAGGCCTAATGGAATTACAACCCACATATCTCTTCCGGGTGGCTAAAAATAATTGAAATTAATTGAATTACTCTTCCTGCTCAGTTTGCCACATAGAAGAGGCCTAGTTCTCACTAAGGTGGTAAACATGCGTCTTGGAAGGAAGTACCACCTCAGAGTACATTTGAGGGCTCACATAATGGAATGAATCCCTGCACATGGAAAATGAGCATGTCAGGGAGAAGGCTAGAGTAGAGCCCTTCTTCCTGATCTGCTATTTTTCCATGTGCACAATTTTGTTTTTGTAGGGAGGCGCAGTCAGACGTGTAAATCAACACTTGCTCTCTGAAGTGGCATAGCCCAAAGTTAATTTTTTTCTTCACTTTTCCTTGAAGAACAAATGCTTAAATTAGCATAATCTTGGCAGCAGGTTTTTTAGCCCAGTTACATTCATGCCCACTTTATTATGTTTAGTGGGAAACGGCAGGTTCATGGGCCTAGCTAGGTCAGGCCTCACATATTGTTGAATACATAGATTACGGATGGAACAGGCCCAGCTTGCAACGTTTTGTTGCTCTGTGTCATCCATTTTGTGAAGAAGCATGTTTGACACTGGCTCTCAGCAACAATTTCACTTCCATATAAAATATACTTCAAGATCAGAGAGGAGAAAGTAACTCATTTACTGCTTTCCTTAGGGCATATTTCACACAGGGGATGCTCTGTGTTCTATTCTGGAGTCACAATTTAAGGCAGACATTGACAAATGGGGAAGGGAGGAGCTATGAGAACACTAAAAAGTCTCAAAGACAGCTCATACAAGGAAAATTGGAAGGCAATTACTATGTTTTGCCTAGAGACAAAAGTTGGGTAGGAGGAGATGGAGAAGAAAATTGGCAGGTTCTCACAAAGTGGAACACTGGTTTGCCGTATCTACTGAGGGCTGAACATGAAGAACTTTAAATTATAGGAAGGCTGATATTTGAATTAAACATTTGGGAATTTGCCCTAATCATGCTTAGTTAAGTTATAAATCTCTTTCATTTGACATTTTCATGGAGAGTCTCAACAAGCATCTGTATATGATACTCTGTGTATAGGGCGGTAGTCTTCACCCTTTTAAAACTCTGGACACTTTCATCTCAGCCTAAAGAATGCCCCCCCCCCTAAAAAACCATATACATCACAGGGGTGCACAGCCTGTCTGGTCCCAAGGGCTGATGTGATACTGGGTCAGGTGTACCCACATAAACATAGGCACACACATGCACAATCCTGATGCAAGCAGCAACAGGGAATGAGCAATCTGGAGGAGGATCTCTGAGGGAGGCGGTGGAGAGCCTTCTCTCTATCCTCTCCTCCAGTGATCCTGACACAGATTGCTCTTTCCTCACTGTTAGCAATTGACAGTACAGATGGTGGTAGCAGTGGTGATGATAGAAGTGGCAGCAGCCTCAACTACAACAACAGTACAATCAGTGGGAAATAGGTGGGGGCAGAATGGGGGGGGGGTTCGGGGCACCTGTAGGGGGTGGCCCACAAGCCACAGGTTGTGTACCCGATAAACAGTCCCTGTCTGTCTTTCCTTCTCTTAAAACATTAAAAGGGGGAAATGGTGCCACTAGTGCAACCCCGCCCAACTTATGCCAGACCCAGATGCAGCTCATGAGTTGACAACCAGTAGTAGAAGGTATACTGCCATAATATACTGCTTGAACTGGATGACCAGTGGAGTTTTATTTATTTATTCATTTTCTATACCGCCCAATAGCTGAAGCTCTCAGTAAAGTTAGGATCTAGGGCAAGCTTGGGGATCCCCTGGCTCACAGGTTTTCTCCATCTGGCCCTCCAGCTTCTTCTCCAGGCACTGCCCCCTCTCTCAGCAGGGAAAAGCTCTTATCTCTGACTAGATGCTGATTGGAGATAAGAGCTTTTCCAGGGGGGGGGATGTCCTCTGAGAGCATTCACAAGAAAATGTCGACACAGAAAAATTATCAAGAGAATCTATGAGGTCAGAGGCTTTTCTATTGGGAATAATGGACAGTCAGCTAGAAGGAAGGTATGGAACTTTATTTTTATACATGACAACGGCAAGCGAGATTACTATATGCACAGAAATGGAAAGGTCCAGCAGTGCCTACGACAGAAGAATGGTTGGTCAAGATGCTGGAGCTGGCTGAGATGGCCAAACTCACATCATTAATCAGAGAAAGGACAACATCCACGTTTATTGTTGAGTGGAAACCTCTAATTGACTTTTTGCAGAGACTGGAAAATTAATGATTTGTTTGTGGGTTTATGGAATAAGTGAATTTGGGACAACGGGAAGAAAGATTTCTCATTCGGATTATCGAGTAAGAAAAATTATTGTTACCTATATTTGCTGTAGAAGAAAATCGGAGGTCTGTTTTGTTAATTGTTATATGTTTGATATTATGTGTTTGTTTCACATAGAAATAAAATTAAAATTGCAACAACAACAACAAAAAGAAAGAAAATCTATGGTTAGCCCTTTCTCATCATATATTGTTGTGAAACTCTTGTTTCTCCCAAATTTCTGAACATTACAACCTGAATTCTCTAGATCATGACAACAATAAATCCAAACACACAAAAATACAACATCCATACTAAATCATGCAAGAAAATAAAGTATCCAAATGAAGTACACTTACATCACTGCCTGCTTGGCATGATTCATTCCATTCTAAGAGTTTCACATTTGGATGATGGTTGAGGGATTTAGTATTTTTATACACAAAATTCCAAATGTAAGAACTAAACAGCAGAGCCCGAAAGAGTCAGCTGGTGTCTTGATTTTCTAACAAGCATGCTTACAAGTTATTCTCATAATATTTTAAACAATGAAAAGGCAATTATAACTGCACATACACTGCACTGATTACTGGATCTTATGAAAATGAGGCAGTGACTGCTCGAGTTCACTGAAGGTGTGAAAAGCTGGCTATTAAATGGCAATCCCATATACAAACAAGTATAGAGCTGTCATAAGACTTTGATTCACTGAGAACAGAGCAGAGCTATGACTAACTGTACGCTAATAGCCTGACATTAGAAGTAATCAAACACACTTGGCAATTAACAGAAAGTTTACAGTACTTATTTGGATCTAGTCAATTTACTGTGCAGTTTCCACACCAGCTTTCAGACAGACAAATCTAGACTTGACCACATCTCTTAAAGCAAACTGTGCCAATTCCCAATACATAAAGTACAGGTATACAAAGCTACTGACTACTATTTGTGATCCAGTATTGGCTAGATTAGGAAAGCAGGCAGGAAAAATGGTACACAAGCCCTCAAAATCCTATTTCACCTCTCAGTGCTAATTTTTCATGTTTAGGACTTTGAGTGCTGATATTATTCCTCCTTCCAAAAAAAGAAAAAGGGGCAGTGGGGGGAAGAGGCAAACCCAACTTTCCCCTTTCCCTTCAAGCTGGAACAAGGCTTGGCTTTGAATCTGTTAATTTACCATACTCCTTAGTTTTTCATGAAAATATCTAGAGCTACTTAGAACTTTTTTAAAAGGGGTGGGCAGCTTTGGGAGGTCTGGGGGCAATTTGTGCCTCCCCGGACCCTCCGCAGGCCACCCCACACACACGCAGGTGCTGAAAAGGGGGGGGGAATAAAAAAATAAAAACACAATGTCATCTGTAGCTACTACAGAGCACCAAATGGGTCAAAATTAGGTAATTTTGATCCCTGTAGCAGCTACAGATGTCATTTGCTTTGCCCCCCAAAAAATCTTTTGCTTTTTTGGTACCCCCACATTTTGAAGGGTAGTGGGGGCAGCAGTGGGGAGCTGCAGGGCCTGCATGTTTCCCACCTATCGTCCCTGTTTCACCAAGACAGGGCCATTCCTTCATTACAGCTAAAAGAATGGCAAAAATCCATGTTTCAAAATTTTATTGCAGTTCTTTAAACCTGATGGATAATGTTAAGCAAGTGGGCATTCAACTTCCAAGAAGGACATATTTCTTCTCCCTTTGATGCCACAGACAAACTGTCACTGAAGACTATCTAATGTGACAATGCACTGCAGGGACAACTTCGTGCAAGGAAAAATATTTGAAAAATAAGTGGTTATTCTCCCAACTATTAGACTTGCCAACTGATAGGAAGAACTAGGAGCAACAATTTCAGCAGGCTGCAACAGAGGGAGATGAGATGGGAAGCAGGACTATTCTAGCAGCCATGCTGAAAGACCACTTGCTTTTTTCCCCCTGAAAATCCTGAGCTACCCCTTCTCCAGGGTGGCTCAGCATTTCATGGTCTCCATGACAACTATGGGACTGTCCCAACATATAATTGGCCCAACATGCAGGGCACACTCTAGACCTCCCCCCTCCCCCCCAGCTGTCTGCTGAACATTAGACTTAGGGCAGCTTTTCTCCTCTGCAAGGGTAAGGAACCTATTAAGATGGTCTGCCCCGGAGGCTAATGGATCTCAATGGTTTCCAGAGGGCTCAGGGGTGGGAGGTTCTGGCTGATATGGCTGGTTCTCCTGTTGAAACCCTGGTTGATCTGTGGAATGCAGAAATGACCTGGGTGGTTAACATGATTGCTCCTAAGTGTGCTCTCCAGAGTAGAGTTTGGATGGCTCTATGGCAGTGTTCTCCAACCTTGGGTCCCCAGATGTTTTTGGCCTACAACTCCCAGCATATCCCAGCCAGCATAGCTGGCTGGGGCATGCTGGGAGTTGTAGGCCAAAAACATCTGGGGACCCAAGGTTGGAGAACACGGTATACCCCAGAGCTGAGAGTCATGAAACAAAGTAGGAGACAGCTTGAGTGCAGATGGAGAAAACCTCCTAGGGGATGCAATTGGACACTAGTGTCTGCCTACGGTTGGATATATTCAGGGGCAGTGAGGGTGGCAAAGAAACAATACATCTCTGCCTCTATTGAATCCTCTATGTGCCGCCCAGCAGAGCTTTTCAGGGTTGTCCAGGACTTATTACATGCTGGCCATAAGGGTGCAGTGGATCCATCAGAGGTCCACTGTGAAATGTTTGCAAGGCACTTCCAAGATAAAATCTCTTGCATCTGCCAGGACTCCAGTGTTACAGCAGGTGAATCAGGTAAGGTATCCTGAGCACAGCCTTGTCCAGTTCTCTTGGATGAGTTTCAGTTGGTACAGCTCAAGGGACTACAGAAATTCTAAGGGGTGGTATGTATACTGGAACATAGGGCTCCACAAAAGGGTAAGAGTTGCCTAAACCCAACAAGAAGTTGTCACCCAAGAGACAGGGCCCATGTTATTCAAGTGGATCATCTCTCTGGAAGAGATGGAGAAATAAGTGAGAGGAGGCAAACCTACACAGCAAGAAGGAGCCATACTGCATTTTAGATTGCACATTTAAAAGAAGCCTCACATAAGGAAGCATCTGGCAAATCTCTCCCAGACCATCTCCTCTGCAGTTGGAAAACAAAGGGTTAAGTGCCCATCACATCCAGCAGCTGCAGCAGCCAAATTAGTCATTTGCTGCCCTAATGGAAACCAATTACTCGGCTTTGATTTTCACTTCCCTTAAATAAAGTAGCCTGGCTCTCCCTGAAAATTACACTTCAGCTGCTCTGCTCTTTCTGCCCTAGCAATTACTCTACAGACATGTCTGGTCAACTTTCACACCTGCTTAAGCAGTACAGGGGGCAAAGGGTAAGTCAATGGCATGCAGTCTCTCTCTCCCTCGCTGCCCATCCTGCAGAGCAGAGTCAGAATTACTAGGCGAACCCAGGCAGCTCTGCCTCCCTTTGTTTTATCTTATTGATCGGAGATTGCTTGTTGCATTTTGACCTTTCCCCAGCCCAAAAGTCTCACCAGACTACTGACTTTACCAATACATCCTGCAGTTCATAGGGAACAAGTTGAAGCCACAATAGTGGATCAACAACAGAAAACCATGGGGGTGAGGAGACGCAGGAGGGCAAGGTATACTGATACCAAAAGTCTAAAAGCCTAAAAAAATGTCATATATATACAAATAGAAACAAAGAGGCAAATAATGAAGCAAGTGTCGAAACAACTAGATGTGGCTATGTAGCAGAGATTATTATTATTTATTTCATTTCTATACCGCCCAGCCGAAGCTCTCTGGGCGGTTTACAACAATTATAAAATACAATAAAATACAATATAAAAATACAAACAATAAAAACATCGAAAAAATTATCACTGGACATTTTTAAAAACAATTTTAAAATTACTTAAATAGCTAAAACAAGGTTATAAAAAGTATACTGGTTAAAAAAGGTGACATACCACCACCGCCTGTACTATTTGGAGCTGTTAAATGCCTCAGCATAGAGGGCAGTCTTAACCTTGGCGCTGAAAGGATAGTAAAGTTGGCGCTAGGCGGGTCTCAGTGGGGAGCCTGTTCCACAGTTGGGAGGCTACCACAGAAAAGGCCCTCCCTCTTGTTGCCACCTTCCGAGCCTCCCTCGGGGGCGGCAGTCGGAGAAGGCCCCAGATGCTGAGCATAGTGTCCGGGTAGATTGTGGTTGGGAGAAGTGTTCTATCTGGCATTGCGGTCCCAAGCCATGTAGGGCTTTATAGGTTAAAACCAGCACCTTGAATTGGGCTCGGTAGTATATAGGCAGCCAATGCAAGCGGTCCAGAACTGATGTTATATGTTCAGACCTCCTGGTCTCAGTTATTAATCTGGCTGCCTGCATTTTGCACCAGCTACAGCTTCCAAACAGTCTTCAAGGGCAGCCCCACGTAGAGTGCATTGCAATAGTGAAGCTTAGAGATTACCAGAGCATAGATTACTGCAACCAGGCTATCCCTGTTCAGATAGGGGCGTAGCTGGGCCACCAGCCAGAGCTGGTAGAAGGCACTTCATGCCACTGAGGCCACCTGAGCCTCAAGTGACAAAGATGGCTCCAGGAGCACCCCCAAGCTACGAACCTGATCCTTCAAGGGGAGTGCAACCCCAGCATTAATAGGCCCCAGACAACCCTAAAAAGCTCAGCTGGGTGGCAAATGGATGATTGAATAGAGGCAGTGAGATGTTGTTTCTTTGCCGTCCTCACTGCCCCTAGATATACTTGATTGTAGGCACATACCAGGGCTCGACTGCATCGGCTACGAGTTTTTCTCTATCTGCACTCAAGCCATTTCCTGTGTTGTTTCATCGCTCTCAGCTCCAAGGTGTACCACGGAGCCGTACAAGCTCTACTACAGAGAGGGCGCTCAGGAGCAATCGTGTCAACTGCCCAGATCATCTTACTATTCCAGAGATCCACCAGGGCCTCGACCAGCCATATCAGCCGGAAACCCCCCGAGGGCGCTCTGGAAACCATCCAGATCCATTAGCCTCCGGGAGTGGACCATCTTAATAGGTCCCCCACCCTGCAGAGGGGGAAAGTTGCCATTAGTCTAAATCTCAGCAGGCAGTGATCTGACCATGACAAAGGGACCGATTCAAAGGGACCTTCAGATTACTATTCCCATGCCCAGCTGAGAAAACCAGATCTAGAGTGTGCCCTGCTACATGTGTTGGGCCAATGACATGCTGGGACAGTCCCATGGTCATCATGGAGTCCATGAAATCCTGAGCCGCCCCAGATAGGGTGCCCTCGGCATGGATGTTAATGTCCCCCAGGCCCAAAAGTCTGGGGGACCTCAGCATCACAACTGAGACCACCTCCATCAGCTCAGATAGGGAATCTGTTGAGCAGTAGGGTGGGCGGTACACCAACTGAATCCCCAATCTGTCCCGCTGGCTCAACACAAGATGCAAACACTCCAGAGCGGTAGTCAGATGGACAGGGAGCCTCAAGAGAGAGATAGCATTCCTATAGACCAGGGCAACCACTCCTCCCCGGCCCTCAGGTCTTCCCCGATGCTGTACCAAGTACCCTGGTGGGCATAACTGGGAGAGACTAACGCCTCTCTGTTTGCCCATCCAGGTCTCAGTAATGCATGCCAGATCAGCTGCCTCATCCACTATTAGATCATAGATGAGGGAGGTCTTATTCTGCACCGATCTGGCATTTAGAAGCAGCATCTGGAGACCCGAGGGCAGGCTGATAGGGCAACCACCAAACCTGCGGGTGTGAGGAGGGCCAGAACACGGCACAGCCATTAACTGTCTGGGCCGCATTCCCCTTACTGGGCTAGCCCTCCTCCCAACGCCATATCTCCCTCTACCCATCACTACACTGATGGGAGCCCCCACAAAAAACCCCAATTGGTCCAATATCTGCCCTCCAAGACACATCCTCAAGCCCTAGTAGGAAGGAGATTGAAAAAGGACAATGGTTATAGCTGGTTTGATCCACATTTCAAAATCTAGTCACCGGCCCATGAGAATTCTCTCCTTCCCACCTTCACCAAATCTACACACACACACACACACACACACACACACACACTCACTCCCTGGACAGGGATAACACCACAGATAACACCTTAGGAAGATCATCCACACAAGCCAATAATCATTGTACCAACACATGTGAGAAAAGAATTAAAGAGCAAGATCCATACACTGCAAGGATGGGGTTGGGGCTTCCTGCCTAAACTACTCAGCTCTAGAACATTCCGAGCAAGGCTCTGCACAGGCACAAAGCCCATATGTGTGATGCACAGACCATTAAGAAGAAAGGACAAAACTTAAGAGGGAAGGGAGAGGCAACTTTCCTGAATGCTGGCAGCATTGCCTTAATCATGTTTCTCAAGAGCAATGACCAGGTTTTTTTTAATGCAGATAAACTGAAAAATGGAGCAGGACAATTGCAATGGCTATTGGGCAAGTCTGCCTGGTGCAGTGTGGCAGGGCAAATAATTATGCATGACTCTATTAAGATAAAGCTGGCATCAATCTAATTCAAGATTCAAAGACCTTGTGTATTCCACTGTTGGGAATTTGGCAGTGGTATGAGGTCTAGTTCTTCCTCACTATAGAAGCACATTGCTAGGATAATGACGTTGCATGCTGCTCCTATCACTGTACTAATATGCTAAAGCTAAGGTAGCAGTGGAGGAATGGATCATGAGTGTGGTGATAATTCAGCATAGCGACAAAAAGGATGTCACTGCCTCTAGCCAAGAGTCGTCCCTCAGCACATCCTGGTAAGGACCCCAGTGGGGAGTTTGAGACGAGTGCCAAGGGAGTCACTGATTAACTTCAAAAGGATGAATGGCTCAAACATACAGATCACAATGAAAACAGAATCCTGAAGTGCTAGATATCAAAGAAATCTCAACATGCTTTGCTTGTGGGCTTTGTGAGAGGGGGGCACGGAATGCAGAGTTAGGAACCATTTGGCATCTGGTCCTGAATTACAGAAAGATGACACAGAACATGCCTGCCTCAGTTTTCTCTATCTGCAAATGAAGATACTTAAAATTCCAGAAGTGCAATGCTGTGCCAACAAGTCACCAGACAAAAATCCATAAAACCTGCTTTACCTTTTGCGATTTACCTTTGTGATCTTCAAGTGGTCAGTGTGCTCTCTTTATGCTTCAGTGTCCTCTCCTACACTGTACTATGTATGTGTATTATGCTGTGGTTTGGGGACCAAACTTCAAGCTTTCAAGGAGTCCACATTATGGAAGTCTGTGAAGGATTGTGTTCACGGAAATTGACATAACTACAAACAACTTTTTAAAAGCACCTGAACAGATTTAATCACAGAAGGCTTCCATGGATTATTATTGTGACGGTCACAAAGAAACTGTGATTATACTGCAGACATAAAGTGCAAAGGGGTTCTAAGCAGACAAAAATGACTAACTCTTGGGGCCAAGGAGTGTATCCCACTCTGTGAAACACTCAGAATAACAGGGTCACAATCTTGGTTGTGTCCTCTTTCACTGCTGTGAGGCCATGCTCCCCTACAACCCCAAATACAGCCAAGAATGACTAAACTGAGAAGCCTTATAGACACATACTCCTCCTCAAAAAGCAGAGGAGCCTGGGCTGCTTAACAAGATCACGATTCACGATCTTCCTTCTTTGACCAAGCCTGCTTCCTCATCTCCCCTTGTAATTGTGCTGCTAGCGCAAGTTGCTGCAGTTCTTGTGTGCCACTCTGATGGCCAGTCTCATCAGGATAGCTGTCCAGGATTGTTCTGCCCTCACATGGCATAGCAAAGAAACTACATGCCATTCAAAAAAAAATAAATCTTCACTACTGATTCTTTTCTCTCCTCCCCCTTCCATCACCACTCCCTCTTAACACAAACCAATTGAATTGCTCCTTGGTCCACAAAGCTTACCCTTCAGTGCTCACGGGCAGCTTGCAAATAGGAGCAGAAGAGGGGGGAACTGTTTGCATACACTGAGCTCGGCTGAAAGATGATACAAGCGGCAGGAAGGACTGATGCTGCTCAATATAATCCAGAAAGAAAGGTTTCAGGGTAAGAGCTACTTTTTTTGGCATTTCCATTTGGGATTACAGAGGTGAAGGGATGTGCTCCTACCTGAGCCTCCTTTATGATGGATCTGTACAGGAGTTGCTTAACCACAGGATGAGGATCCACTAATGGAAACTTTGGGCTCTAAGGATGCTTGGATCAGCAAAGCAGAAAATGGATCTGACTTCTTCATGCACCCAAGTTATTGAAATGGCAGCCTCAAATGGATGCAAGGTTAGGTTATTTGGAGAGAGAGGCAAATCCAATAAACATGTTTAAGGCTTCTGAAATAGAGTTCAAGAGGATCTATACAGACACACCTTGTCTTTGAAATTATTGGGGTCAACAACTGTACACAGACTCCTGCCAGTTCGTACAACTTGAAAAAGCGGCATGCTGAGCAGCAGTCACACGCTGGCATTCAGCTGCCCTGTATCACCTGGCCAGCACTGGCTTATTTTGAGCAGGGCACACTATCTTTTCAGGTGCAAAACTTGAACTCTCCGCAGGCACCGCTTGATCTTAGCGATTCATTCTACTGCTGCCCATTCATGCTGCAGTGTTCCGTGGCAGGTGAATTTTACTCAAGTGTGAATTTTACTTTGGCAGCTTGGTTCCATGCTGCTGGCAACACAGGGTGAACTCCACTGTAACATGATGAACGTGCTGATATTGGCTATATTTATTTGGAAACTCCTCGGGAAGCTACTTGTATTCTTTGAACTGTGTGTTCAAGTTGGCACTTTAAACAATTTCTCCACTCCCACGAGATGCCCTGAGGTTTGCATTTGTACTGCTGATCTCTTGAGTTGTGCCAAGAAGAATATTCAGCAGGTCCCTGTCACGCTGCCTCCCACAGCCACCACGTTGGATCTCAGCCACAATGCCATTGTTCGGCTTCACAATCATTGGCTGACTGCCTTACCACGCCTCCAAACCCTTCAAATCAGCCACAATAAGATCAGCAACATCACCCGACAAGTGTTCTACAATGCCACTTCCCTTGTACACCTGGACATTTCCTCCAACTGCCTGCACACTGTGGAAAAGTACTACTTTGAAGGCCTTGTGAACTTGAAAGAGCTCTTGTTGTACAATAACAAAATTGTACAAGTAGATGAAAATGCTTTTGTCAAGCTAACCAGTTTGCAGAAGGTCTATCTAAGTTGGAACAGGCTAACTAAATTTCCATTTGAGTCCATTCAAAGACTTGAATATCCTTATTTGAGGACCCTAGATCTTTCCACCAACAACCTAAACAGCATTCCTGTTCAAGTAATATCAACCTTGCCTGTGTACATTAAAAATGGCTTATATCTTCACAACAATCCTGTGAAATGTGACTGCTCTCTCCTTGAGATGTTCCAAGAATGGAAGCATCGTGGTTTCAGTTCCGTACAGGATTTCATAGAAGAACACACTTGCAAAGCCTATGCCAATGTGTCCCTCTCCTTAGTCAACACCTTCAAGTACAACAATTATTTTGGAGATTGTTCCTGGAGCCAAAGCAAATCTGACATTCCAAATGTTTTCTGCAAAGTGGGAGAATCCTTATTAATGGACTGCAACACAAGCCTCCATGATGACAATTCCACCACCTATAGGTGGATCTCTCCCCGCCATGAATTATTCAGGTATCCTGAGCACAGTGATCAGACACATCAACCTTTCAAAAATGGAAGCTTAAAGATCACAAATGCACAAATGCTTTTGCATTCTGGTGTTTATGTGTGCATAGCAATCAGCAAGCTCCAAAATAAGAACCAGACACACGAAGTCAATGTCACAGTCCAGTACCCCAAATCAGTTGAGTCTTTCAATACTGGCCTCACAACACTCCTAGGGTGTGTTGTAAGCTTGGTACTAGTCCTTTTGTACTTGTACCTCACACCATGTCGCTGCTCCAAGTGCTGCAAGAAACCTGTAAGTCCTCCCCAAGACTGCAGCGCCCAATCATCTATCCTCAGTACCACCCCACCGGCCACAGATGGGCCAAATCGCAAGGTCAGTGCAAACAAGCATGTTGTTTTCCTGGAGCCCATCAAGGAGGCCCAAAATGGCAAGGTCAAGTTGGCTGCCAGAGAGGACTTTCCCGATGCTAAAAAACCCAAGCTCCTGCAACTTAAGTTGGACACCGAATCCATCAGTTCAGTCTTTTCTGACCCTCCCATCATATCCTGTGAGGCACGAGTAGAGTCACCGGCAGATGTGTAGCAAACAATCCCCAGGAAGAAAGGGGGAGCTGGAGTAGGGTTAAAATCCATTACCTTTGTGGGGGAGAGAGAAGAAACAAGATATATTTATGAAGCATTTCCTCGCCAAAATGTACAGAGGGTTGTTTTTTTATATATATATTTCCCTTGGATGGAGGATTATGGTTCACTCTTATTTTCCATCATCTCCCCCAGAACAAAAGAATGATGTCTTTTCTTCCAGTAATCCCAGTGCAACTGTCTCAGAATCCATTTATTATGGACAAGAGAAGCAAAAATCTTTTACTGAAAAAGAAACGGAATGCTCTTTAGACATCCCAGATGACTGCAGCCTGCTCGGTAGCAGAGACAATACAATGTTATGACAGAGGGTACCCTTAGAAAACTGCTATAGAATACAAGCTTGTGTTATTGCTTTGATCTTCAGAGAATAAACATTTGCTATATGACAAGCCTATGTTTTCATTTCAGGAGAAGAGTGCCCTAATCTTACTACACAAAGAGGGGGGGGGGCTTTCTTACTTTTTAACTGCTTTAGCCAGCTACTGCTTCTAATAGTGATTTGGAAAATAAATTCCTGAGCCCACTGTTCTCAACGTCCAGGCTGCATGGAACAATGTATTAGATTATTCATGCACAGCTTGGTTAAAAACTGAAGCAACGTTCCCTTTAGGGAGGCCACAAACCCTGCTCCAGAAGACCACCTCATACTCTTGGATATGTGCGGTCAGCCACGTAAGTGTCAGGAACTATAAGAGTTGATCTTGTGCTTGAACCAGCTTAACAAACTGCTTTATTCCACTGGATGCACTAAACATGATAGTTGCCCCTTAAAAGCTCCCTGGGCTTCTCTTTTAGTGAAAAACCTTTTTTCAGGTTGCACTCCCTAATGGCAATCACACAGTGTCACAGCTATGATCAATTTTTACTAGCTCAGGAATCCAGTATTTTTAGATTGTTTCAAGAGAGAAAATCCATGCAAGAAAATTATCCTTGGGTTTGACTTGAGCAAGGCAAATTATATCCCTTGCTGTCAGTACAACAGCGGAAAATTTGGGGGCCAAAATGATGGGTATTCAGACAGGGTTAAAAAGGATGCTATTCTCTAGACACAGTGCTGCTGCTCTTTTGATTGGGTTTTTAATGTACAATTAACCTATGGCTGTCCCAGTTCTCTAGCTAGATTAGTTAAGATATAAGCACAGCCCCTGGTTTGTGTAGGTTTTTACACAGGGAAAAGTGTGTGTGTGTGTGTGTGTGTGTGTGTGCATATACACACACACACACACGCACACACACACTCTCGCTCTCTCACCATAGTAATTCAAAGCTAGAATTTCCTTGTCATTCCTCCCACGCCCCCCCCCCGAAACAGCTGTAAATAATTAAGTCCAGGAATGTATTAGATTATTCATGCACTTCGTGTAATACCAATGACCCAACCGTGCATTGGTCAGCGTTTACCATGTAACACAAGTCTTAAATGAACAATATCCCTGGCTTCTTTCTCCTTGAGAAGGACAGTTTTGCTTGGGAGAACCAATCAGATAGCTATTTTGGTAGTACTCTAATTCATATAATAAGAAATTGTAACCTGGGCTAGATGTCCTCTCAAGTTACATTTAAATAAAAATGCCTTTTAAAAGTTGTTTGCAAGTTTCTTTGTCTCATAACATTGTGGGACAAAGCTGGCTTCTACCTTGTCTATGACCAGGTAAAACTCCACACACAAAGTGCCAGATCATCCAACATTAATCTGACCGATTCAAAAGGAGCTCAAATCTATACTAATCTGAACACAGGCAGCCTAGCACATTAAATGATACAGTTGTCTCTGTTAGTAAATCTAAGTTATAACACAATTTAAATTTGACATGGTAGCTATGATTGGAAGGTGTAAAGAAATGAATGGAACACAGAGACTAGTGTAAAAGCAAGTGTGAACCTGAAGGAAGAAACTACCGGTAGTCATTATTTTTTATATGTATAAAAATGCTTCATTGCTTGTAAGCACAATATAAATATGCAGTGGTGGTGATTATAAGAAATACTTGGGCATTAAATGGTCCAGAGACCACCATATGCCAACACAGACCGCAGTAGGATAACATGGTAGTAAGCACCACATTTATATCAAAGGTGGAGGTGATGAACAACAGCTTAGAACTTTGGTACAGTGCAATTATTTTGATTAGTTGTGTATAACCTTGAATATACATTTATATGAAATTATAGATTCTCCAGAATTCAGGTCCAAAGTTAGAGGTAGTCCCTGGTCAGCAATCTGTTCTTCTAGAGAGCCACTTGGAGAAGGGAGTGGGGGCTTGTGGGCTAATGCTACAATCCCTGCCCCGCAAACTGGTCTGCTAGCAAGTTCTGTTGCCATAAATACCACTTTCTCCTCACCTACATCACTTCTAGATTGGGGCAAGATTTGGCCCACAGGCCTCCAGTTGCTAATCCACATGTCATCCAACCCCGCCCCGGCACCATTTATTTTATTATTTGTTTGCATTTTTTGTCCACCTTATGCCTAAATGATCAGAATGGGTAATGTTTAGTAATCACATCCTTAATTCTCTTTTCCTTTTCTTTTAAACACCCAACTAATGAATCTCCCATTTATCCCTGGCCACAAAAGCTTGCCTGAATAAAGGTAACTTGCATTATGCTTGAGGTACCTAGCCTTGCATTGTACAATCAACAGGTTGCTCTCAGCTGACACAAATTGCAAGGGTGGTGGTGAGAGATGAACTTACACCAGGCCCTGAACTCAGGGACATGGACAGACAGACAGACAGACAGACAGACACATTCACTCATTCACTATCCATCAGTCCTGGCTCTTGTTCTGCAGCCACTGAGAATGTATGAGAATAGCACATTTCTTGCTACCTTCCTACCCTTTTTGAACAAAAATGTAAGTGGGACAGATAGGAAGAGCTGCTGAGTAGCAGACATGGAAGCTCCCCTCCCATTCAAGTGATGCAGAGCCAATGTTCAAAGATGTAGTGCACTACCACTTGGTTCAGTTTCCTGCTGGAGGTGATGTGCACCGGCATTCCCTTCAGGAAAGAAAGCAAAACATTCCACCTCTTGGACATGCACAGTACAGAGCATTCCCAGGGTTTCTTCGGATCCAGCTCTGCAGTTTCTAAGGCTACGTCTGCTAACTCTGCAGATCAGAAGATCCCTAGCCAAGGAATCTGATTTATGGGAACAGGAGAAGAGATGATAACATTCTGTTCATTTAGATGTTATTATGCACACCTTGTGGTTGCAGTTTGATGTGGAATATGATGTTGAATTTGATTTCCCAATCTTTATTTCCTAAGATTTATAGCCTTTTTTTTGGTGAAAATAAACAGGCAATGTCTGCTGAAGGATCAAAAACCAAGGAGGAGGAGTGATCTCTAGCAGAAATTCCAGAATGGACAACTTCCTACTATACCTCCATCTATTTACTATTATGCCAGCCTATGAGTCATTGCCAAAATATTCAGAATAGCAGAATTGTTTCCAGAAATTAAGTTCTGCAAATCATTTTAGTTTTTATTTTGAGAATTCACATTTCTTCAGTATGAGAAATAGCTTCCCTGATCAAAAACCACAAATAATCATCTACAGGCCAAGGAAGATAATCTGGGAAGGAAGCTATTTCATCTGGCCGTGTACGGGATTGAAGGAGGAAAACATTTCAAGGACAAACCTAAATGTTCATTCAAAGGTTTGCAATTCTCGCAGCTGCTGTATAATTAAGACCGGATCTCATTTGAAGATAGGACTGTGAGTAAACTTTCTAAACTCTCTAACCTTCCAACACTGCTGCCTGTGTTTGGGGAGGAAAATTAAGGATAATTTAGGACATGGTTTTTACTAGAAGCAATTATAGGAACTTAGGAATGGAGCTTTCTCTGGAGTTAATTCCCCATAGACGACGAAAGCAAATGAAAATTACACAGTTTTACACCCCAAGGGAAATGAATAAACATAAAAATGCAGGAGAAGAATTTCCCCAGCACTTAAATACGATAATCTGGGAAGATGTGGTCTACTGAAGCTTTGTGTAGCTTTGTTCCATATGTGTGGCCCTACAGTGTGTTAACTGTTCCCAGACAGGGCTTTCAGCCTGATGCCCACATAACTGATGTTCTGCCTAGCCTACCCAATTGCCCAACAGCTGGTAGGGCTCAGGACTGTGGGCAAGACACTAGACCAGTGCCTCAGTTCATTTCTATTTCAGTCTTGACTTACTGAACCCTTGAAGGCAGAGTAATGCTGGACTCATCTCATCTGGCTTTGAGCCACATGTTTGCCAAAGACAGCACAACACTGGCAAGGCTCCAGTTCAGCTGTGACAGGAACTCTAAGGCACATGGTGAGCATACAACCAACAGGACTAGGTCAGGTCATCTCCGTAGAACATGTCCTACTTAACCCTCAACTCCCAAGCAACCTTAATTTAATATCTACTGTCACCTTCCACAGTTAGAACTGTGCAGCTTCATTGCCAAAGTTTTAATTGGGTGTTAATGGGACTCTTTCACATATTTGTACATAGGACTTTGGTGTGTGTGGGGCACAGGGGAAAAGAATGACTGTGCCACTTGCAGCTTCTATTCTTGTATTTGCCTTGCTAAATACATTCTACCAAGGTTGAACTACTGAAACCATCAGCACAGATCCTTCTGCCAAAAGGAGTTGATTACTGGTACCCACAGGCTGTACCCAGGTCAAAGCTGCACTCCCCAGAAAAGAAATAGATTGTTGGCACAAGCCTCAGTAGGTAGCTGGGAATCCTTATTACGTATACTGCTTTTAGGGGAAATAGGAATTTTAAAGGAATATTCTTCCCCTCAGACATCTTTTGAAAGGGGCTGAAACTGAAAAAGGGAGAAAGGAGGCAGTTCCTACTCCAGAATTGCCAGGAATCAGATTCCATTAAAAAGACTTATTTCTGCAATGGTGAGAACGAACCAATGAAGGGTTAAGAGAGCTAAGAGAGCAGTAGATGAACAGTTAATATTTTCATTTGTTTATTGTGTATACATACAGACCCAGCATTTCACCTCCCAAAGATACTCTTCCACAATCCAAAACAACAAGCTACATTTGGCCTTAATCCCTGCTCCCCATGGCCAGTAGTTACTGCACTGTCTTATCACATTAAAGGCTAGCTATAACACAGCCCAATGGGCTTGCTTGAAGAACGAACAGAGAACTTGGCTAGAGGTGCTGACACACCAACATGAATATTACAGAGCAAACGATGCAACAAAATAGCACAGTGCTGCCAAGGACTGTCACACAAGCTTGTACCCTTGACAGCCACAAAATGCTGTTCACTAAGGCTAGAAAACTACATGGAAGATATGAATAATGACAAGTATCACCTGAGATGATTGGAATGTTAGCAAAGAAAATAATGAGCAGTTAAGAAAAATACTCAGGAATTACTTAGTCTATTAGCATCCTTTGTTCACTTCCTGCTGAAGCACATATAACTAGCCACTGATATCCCTTATATTCAAAATGTGGAGATACATAGATCATAAGTTTGACCGTATACTTATGCTGGGGGCCTACAAACTAGGGTCAAAGCAGCATATGGGCAAATGGCAGATTAGCTAGGCCAACATTTCTAGAACTTGAGCTGTGGATCTTCCTATATAGTCTGTGGCCAGAGTCAACTACCCAAGTCTGGGAAGAACAGCGCACAGAGCAGGAGTCAGAGCTGGTATTATTCTGTACCACAGCCGAGTTCTTTGCCAAGAAAATGCTAATAAGTCACTCAATGCAAATACAGACATCTTTTCCTATGTATGCACATATTGTACACCATTTAGCTCCTTAACATTCAGCCTTAAAAAAAAAGAATTTGCAAACGTACAGGTGTAAATGAATAGTAGTTAGATATAAAAACAACAAATGATCAAAGCAGCAGCGTTTTTCAAAATCCCTTTACCTGATTTTGGTGACTAGAGTTAATGGCCGGGTTCACTTGATTGGGTGGCTTCTTTTTCCTGCTCCACATGTGCTGGTTGCATGCTGGCGGGTAATTATGGAAATGATGTGCACGTGACCAGCACGGACAGGGAAAAGAAGCCACCATGGCTTCTTTTCCTTCCCCAATTGTGCGAACCCAGTCAATGTGTGGTTGGGAATTGTTTTTTATCTGTTCTAATCAGATTATAAATAATAGAATTACTGCTACATGCCCCAAACCTTTGGGATGCAATGGGATGGGCCAGAAATGTAAGGACGGGTCTTTTACCCAGCAGGAAAAGATTCTGGGACAGATTTGCTGCCTCTGCCTTAAAAATCACAACAGACATACTGAGTTTCAGGGAAGAAATCTTACAGCACAATCCTATACATGTCTTCTCAGAAGAAAGCCTTACCAAGTTCCATGGGGCTTAGTCCTGGGTAAGTAGGTATAGGATTGCAGTCTTAGTTACTGGTAATCCCACAAGGAGAAAAAGCAGAGGACGACTTGTGCTCAAATTACTCTCCCATGGCTGTTCACAGAGATATACTCAAATTGCAAAAGGAAAAGGCTTCAGTTCTTGTACACAGAGCTGCTCCTTGGCAAAGCAAGGAGCAAAAGCTGAAGAAGGGGGGTGATGGGAAAATCTAGCACTGACCTGTTCAGTTCAGTAAGTTAGAAAGGAAAACCTGCTCAGGATTCCTCAAAAAGCAGATACCAATACTGAGTGGAAATCACCATGATATATGCAAGAAAATGAAAACTAGTTATACTACATGCATTAAAAACATCCAGCCAATGAAAATGAACAAATTGTGCATATTGTACAGGAAAGCTCCTATTTATTTATTATTACCTTTTATATACCACCTTATTTCCTAAAAATACATCACGGCAGTGAATAGCCATTTAAAACTATAAAACCATAACACAATAAAAACTGTAAGAAACATTAAAACTACATATTTTAAAAAGGCTAATTTTTTTTTAAGTGCCTTCACACCCTCTCTAAAGAGCAAGAAAGTGGGTGCCAATTGTAGTACTTGAGGGAGTGCATTTCATAGTTTGGGGAAAACACAGGGCCTCTCTTGCAGATCTTAATATCCAGGCAGGTTCATAGCAAGACAGGCAGTCCCTTAGATACCAAGGTCTTAAGCTGCTTAGGTTTTTAAAGGGTTAAAAGCAACACCTTGCATTACTCCTGGAAAGCAACTGGCAACCAGCACACGTCTTTCAAGACAGGTGTAATATTGTCCCCATACCGTGCACCAGTTAGCAGCCCAGCTGCTGCATTATGTACCAATTGAACCTTCCAGACACTCTTCAGGAGTAGCCCCACATAGACGTCAATCCTACAATTATACAATAATTTTCACTGTTGTACAGTGGGCCACATATAAGAACATAAGAACCACCATGCTGGATCAGACAAACAGCTTATCTAGCCCAGCATTCTGTTCCCACAGAGACCAATCATATGCCTCTTGAAGCCTACAAAGAGGACATGAGCACAACAGCACCCTCCTGCTCATGTTCCCTAGCAAGCGGTATCCAGAGACATATTACCTACCTCTGATACTGGAGGTAATATATAGATAGCCATCTTGACTAGTAGCCATTGATAGCCTTATCCTCCATGATTTTGTCTAATCCCATTCAAAGCTGTCCAAGTTGGTGCTCATCACTACATCTTGTGGTAGCAGATTCCATAGTTTAATTATGCGCTGTGTGAAGTAGTATTTCCTTTTATCTGCCCTGAATCTTCCACCAATCAGCTTCATTGGATAACCACGGGTTCTAGCATTATCAGAGAGGAAGAAAAGCCTCTCCCTATGCACTTTCTGGTTTCTCCACACCAGTGCATCACTGTTTATATCTTTATCACATCCCCCTTTACTCACCTTCTTTGTAAGCTAAATAGCCCCGAACCTTGTAACCTTTCCATATAGGGGAGCTGCTCCAGCCACTTGATCATTTTGTTTGCCTTTTTCTCCCCCTTTTCCAGCTCTACAATATCCTGATGATATTGTATAAGTGATGATATGCTAGTTTCACCATGAGCACAGCCATGAAGTTTGACTTACCTGTACATTGTAGGCAGGTCAGTCTGCTCCCTGAGATTGCCCCTTCTCCGAGCTACAGACAGGGTTCTCCTTCAATCGTGACATCATCCTGGTTGAACCCACCCATTAATTGCAGTCATTTCTGGAGGCCTTGCTCTGTTTTCTGCCCCTAACAGAGGTGGCAGGGATGCAGAACACAACCTTTTCAGTAGTGGCATCCCAATTGTGGAACTCCCTTCCCAAGGAGTTTAGACTGACCCCTTCTTTGATATCTTTTAGACAGGTGGTAAAAACATTCTTCTCCTGCCAGGCTTTTAGTGCATTTTAATCTTCCCAAGTGTGGATCCACTTTATCTGTTTTTATTCTGGATTTCTATTGCTCTCCAGTTTTAATTGTAATGAGATTTTAATTGTTCTGAACTCCCTTGAGGGCACTTTTAAGGGCTGAAATGTAGTATATAAAATGTTTTTATTTATAAATAAATAAATACAAACCAGGAAAAAGGATATATCCAGATCATGCCTGGCCCCAGAACCCTTCAATTTCATAATGTGAAGTAGTCAATACAATAACCAAACATGCAACTAAGAACAGAGAAAGTAAGAGGACACGACAGAGGGATGTCCAAAGGTGATGACCAGTGTTATCCAACCCCCTAATTCAGACAACAGAAAGGGACAGGGGAAGGGCCATATTTTAGTGGTGGAGCACATGTCTTGCATGCAGAAGGCCCCAGGTTCAATCCCTGGCATCTCCAGGTATAGCTGGGAAAGACTCCTGTCTGAAACCCAGGAGAATTGTTCCCAGTCAGTGTAGACAATACTGTGCTAGATGGACCAATGGTCTGACCTGGTATAAGGCAGCTTCCTATGTTCCTACAGAAAGAAGAAGGTGGGCCATACCACCTTATGTCCACTAGGAAGGACATTTACAGCTAAGTTAAAATGCCTGTTTTTCCACACAGTGGCCTTAGAGCAGTCTACCTACCAGGATGTAGAAGACTAGTTCCATCTCAAGTGAGCTATGCTCTCTCTTCATCCATTAAGGCAGCCTCTTCAGATGACGGTGTCGATCTTATCATGCCTCATGAACATGTGAATTAACGTCCACATGACCTCTCTACACATTTCTTCAACAGGAGTGTTCCTTTCAAGGAATGTCCTGTGGAGGTGCCATGCCCAGAAATTTTAGACTAGCATGATGCACTCCTTCAGTCATCTAGACAATGCTGAACTCACCCTCCTGGCCAAACCAAACACCTTGACTAGCTGGGAGAAAGAGTAAAGTCATTGGGAAGCCGTGACTACTGGGGGGGGGGGGGGGGAGAAGAGAAGATTCTCACTACTGAATCATTTCTTCTGGCATTATTTACACAGAATGAAAAACAGTGCAATGTGCTTGCCTCAGCAACGTGCTGCCTTCCCATTCCCTCCAATTCCCAAGAGGGAGTGCAAAAACGCATACGCACAAAATGCATACACACCACCAAGCAAATTAGCATCTCAAAAAAGGAGAAAACATTTTCAAGGGTTTGCAAGATAGATCGCAATTTGTGATCTAATTTTGAGATGAACAAACAATAAGATTGTATATTCCTGCTTTGTTATGTCAGAAGCTTGTCCCTCTGGAACCCAACAAACATCAGGACATATTCCTGAGACATTCCCAGATCTTGGTATCTGATGTTACTTGACACCTGGCAAACTGAATCAAACAACTCCCAA
The DNA here is from genome assembly GCA_021292165.1 of Shinisaurus crocodilurus. Lineage (NCBI taxonomy): Eukaryota > Metazoa > Chordata > Lepidosauria > Squamata > Shinisauridae > Shinisaurus > Shinisaurus crocodilurus. The sequence continues at coordinate 119,170,686 of CM037881.1, forward strand.
TGGGAATGGAAGTGAAGGATGGGGGTTGACATGGGACATCTTAGCTCCCTTGTAACTTGTGAAAGAGGAGATGGACTGTCTCAATAAGAATCACTAAAATGAGAGGATGGCTTGATCCTCCACTTTATTTATTTATTTATTATATTTATACCTGGCCTTTTTTCCTGCAAGGAACCCAAGGCGGCTTACATAATCCTCCTCCTCCTCTCCATTTTATCCTCACAACAACCCTGTGAGGTAGGTGAGGCTGAGAGTCAGTGACTGGCCCAAAGTCACCCAGTGAGTTTCATGGCCGAGCGGGGACTAGAACCCGCATCTCCCAAGTCCCAGTTCGAACAATAGGCTAGATTGCATAGAAGGACAAATGGACTGTACTGTTCTGGCAGTAGGGCATAGTTCCTTGTATCCTGGAAATGGTGGATGGTGTACCCATCCCTGCTACATATTGACATGGTTTGGACGACACGACAGCCCGTGGTGGGTTAATTAACTCTCGGGGTGCCAGGGTACATGCTGTCCATCATTATAAATATGCACACACCCCCACTGGGGGTTGCTGTGGCTTGCTGTGTTGTGCTAACCTGGCTGAAGAGGGTTATTCGAGGGTTAAACAACCCTCACATAAACCACAGTCTATTCTAGGGTTATGCGAGGGTTGTTTAACCCATGACGGGCTGCTGTGTAATCTGAACTGGCTTACTGTGTGAGGGAGAGGAGTGACATGCAGTGAAGACCACTCTGAGTAGGCACCAGACATTTTGAGCGGAAGGGTAGTGGAAGGCCTCACAGAAAGCAGCACGGTGTAATCCCAGTAAGGTCCATCCCCCAACACTGTACGGGAAAGAGGAGGTCTGACTTGCAGGCCAAAGCCCAATATCCCTTATCAACCCTGCCCTACCTATGGTTGTCAGGATGGGCTGGAGGAAGTAAAGGATTTTTCATGCCTCCATTGTTTCAACCAATCTTTCAAAACTCCAGTCTTGTTTGTTCTACAGTTACTCGGAGAGCTGCTGCAAAAGCACAATGCCATGAAATCTGATCTTTAAAGACAAATAATAAGCCTGGGAGAAAAACTGTTTCAAAGTAACAAAACAAAACCAAAAAGACACAATTTCAGAGCAACTCCCGACATCATTAAAAAAAAATGTTAATGAGCTCTGCAAAAGACCATACCCATCCGCTTTACTCTTATTCCTAAGACATACAGCAATGTTTGTTTTCTATCTAAAAGACAGACAAAAGCAAATATACATAAAGCATAAATGTGTCTCTGACCACACTGCACCATCTGTGCATTGTTTAAAAGCCGCCCATCTCAACTGCATGTATTTGGTGCCTTCTGAAGGGGAAATCAACACACACAAAAACCTCAGTGCAGAAATCTGCCTAAGTTCTAAAGAGCCATCTCAGTGCAGAGAAATACACCCTTGTATAAACACAAACACACACATGTATCAAGGCGCGGAAAACACCATGCTGACTCAATGAAACAAGGGGAAAGAAGCGTCAAGGCAAATTTTCCAAGCCCGGTTCTGAAACCAACAGATTGATTTTACGACAGTGCTGCTGAAGTTTCCCAGCTTTGAGCTGCTAGGAAATATCTTTACGAGAGAAGCCCCACTGAACACTGATTTGCTCTGTGGAGAGATGAAAGCAGAGAACAGCAGGCCCTTGTAACAATGAGCACCGAGGTGGGTTTTATCCCTAATAGTTTAACTTATAATGTGTCCTCAATGTGGTGAAATCACAAAGTTTCAGTCCGTGAAACGCACGGTTTATACCAGGGGTGGGCAGAAGGTAGATCTCTTGGTGATTTGAAGTAGATGGGCAAGGACTTCTGCCTCCCAATTGTTTAACAGTAGCAACAATTATACTACTAAAATAAAGAAACCTTGAGAGGGTGTGGAATTTCCTGTGGAAGGACTATTAGCAAAACCCTAGGTAGGGCAGGACTGACAAAGGACATTGGGTTTATCCTGCAAGTCAGACCTCTTCCTTCCCCTACAGTGCTGGGGGACACCAGTCCAAGGGATGGATTTTTGTGTGGAAGGACTGTGAGCTCAGTTCAATTCTGGCACTCAGGACAAGTTTCTGGGCTCAGAATGCTTTAATTCTAAGTGTAAGTCTTTTGCACCAGGCTCTGGTTGGTGAATCTTGGTGTTTAAGGAAAAAACAAAGTAGATCCAGCAAGCCTGAAATCTGCTCTCCTCTGACTTAGTATACTCCTCTTTCTCCACAGGAGGGCACATTTGTCCTATCACTAACCACAGCGATGAATGTCACTGTGTAAACTCACCCTGTGGTAGGACTAGCATCTACCATTTTCTGCCCTACACTCTTAAGATAGACAGTGCAAAAACCAAAACAGATCTGTCATCCAGTTTTCCAAAATTCAGTTCAGGTTTTCCCCTTAGGCTGTCTCCAACAAATACTCAAATCCACAAGTGGAAGCAATAATGAGAGGTCTGAAAAAAGCTGCATGACACGGAGTGGAATAGCCATGCTGTTGCTATCTCTCCATCAGACCTGGCAGATTGAACTATTGAAGGAACTGTTTGACATCAATAACATCAGCTGTTTTGCAATAACAACCCCAGCAGCCTCATTACCAGCAGCTGCACTTAAGAGGGAAACTTTCAGTGTCCAAGAAGCTTATTTTTTAAAAAATCTATTTATTTATTTTTTAACTTGGATTGCATTAGTAAAGAAAGACAGCTTCTCTGATGAACAGGACTTTGAAAGTTTAATGACCATCTCTTAGGAATGCATCATGCCTTCTTTTAGCAAACACAACAGCAATCAAGAACCCAAACCACTGCCAAGTCTGGAGTTTCTAAACGGCTTGTACATCAAGTTAATGGGTCAGCATAAGACCACTTATGTTTTACCAAGAAGAAGCTGAGTCATTCCAGCCCTCCCTACTCAGCAGTAAAGTAGGTAGTTTGTAGAAAGGTTATTCCTACAGAATGAAAGCTGACGGTTCCATCTTCTGCAATAGCTCCACATTTAGCAAGTCACAATGGAAGAGGAAATAACCTTACTTTTGGCAAGGACATAAATCAGAGAGTTACAGAGCATGGGAATTGGATACTACATCTTATGGGGAGGCTGCCATTTCTAATCTTAGCTGCACTGTGAGCTATCAGTTCTACAGCCCAATTGGGAGCTACCAGCATTCCTAGTAATTTCTCATGAAACTCAGCAGGAGCAGTTGTTTGTTGTCTGCTTAGAGTGGCTGCTCAATAGAAGGTCTGTGCCCCCTTGAGCTTTCTCCAGGCACAATGCTTTGGTAATGATTCCAGGCTGTTTGACACAATATCATTGGGGGGGCGGGGTGGAAGGTCACAGCCTGCCAACTGAATGGCACAGTCTTCACTCCAATCAGATAGCTTGCCTCTCTCATACTGAGGCTGTACAATTGGGGTGGGAATGGAGGCAAGTCCAAAACCGAACCATGCAAGTGCAGAACATAGCTATATATAACCAATCTTGGTTTCAGTAACAAAAATAAAGTTCATTAGATTGCCAACCAGGCTCGGTACACATATGGGCATTACGAACATAATAGGTTCTACCAATGAACCACCTAATTTTGAGTTTTATCAGCAACCCTATTTAAAACTAGTCTGCTTCCAGCATTGAGGAGTATACAGTCCCTGTGCATGGGCTGTTCTCCTCATAAGAATGAGGATGCCCTTTTTCTGCACTCGAGTGACCTTGTGATCACAGAGCATTATTTCTCTCCTGATGCTGGATGTGTGTGGTGGTTAATTAATTTTCATAAACCCCTTTGAAGATGTAAAGCATTCTCAAAACACTAATTAGTTATAGTGCCATTACACCAATCCAGCAAAAACCTTAACCTACAACTGCATTTGGTAGTTCTCCGTTCGCTCTCAACTGGTAAAATTAGTAACTTCCTTTCTAGAAGTGTCAGGTACACAGCTCAGTCAAAGAGCAACTTGGTAGTGCAGGACTGATTTTGTGGAAATGAGTGCTGTAGCAGCTCCAGATGCCACTTGGTTTTGGTTTTTTCCTATTTTCAGTACCTGCAGGGGGTGTGACCTGTGGGGCAAAATGGCCCCCAAATCTCCTAAATCTGCCCACCCCTGCTTTAGTTACTGTTTTCCAAACCAATCAGTAATACAGTTTGAATCTAAAATCATTCAACAAACCAATCAAGGTTGAAGAAACAAACAGGGAGGCTAGTATCCAACCTTTGTTCAACATTTCTTTCTCACTCATGGTTTGGTTTCCTTTTTGTATCCAGCTAGTCAACTAAGGCAATTTCTCTCTAGTATCTTCTCACTGGAAAGGGAAGCCAAGGAGGAGGAGGTTGGGAGGGGAGGGGCACAGCCCAGGGCAGCTGGAAGGCAAGGAGGAAATTCCTACTCACACCACAGCTGCTCATGCTACAGTTGCTCCCTCTGGCTCCAGCAGCTCCATACTGACTGTAGGGTAAGCAGTAGAACATGTGAAAGCAGCCCATCAGAGAGGGGAACGTAACGGTAGTGACACAAGACATCATGACGCATAACGTTTTCATACTACAGTTCTTTGTTGATACACACACACACAGAGACACAGAGAGCAATTCATGTATACACAATAAGCTCTCAAAATAATGAGGAACTTTAGTCTCAGATTGGACCAAGGAATTCAGAACTTGATAAGCAAATTACTATTTCCATTGGAGTAAGTTTGCCCATCTTTCTGACTTTTGCCTAAAGCAGGCATTAATCATCAGTTTCTCCAAGTTGTATGACCTCCTTGGTTCTGCAACACCCTTAGTATAGTCGCAAGATAAAACAAACAAGTTTCACAGTGACTCCAGACACAGCAAGACTTGGGCTCAAACAAGCTTCTGGGGGTGCAAGTTTCATAATCCAGTAGCTATCACATATCCTTGATGTTCTACTTGGTATTCCAGAAAATCTCAAAGGTCACATCAGAACATAAAGGAAGGGGTGGCCTTCAGCTGTTCCATCCACAAATCTGTAACACTAAGCACCCAGTAATCATTGCTGCATGCTCACAGCAATCTCTGCATGAATCTATTACAAAGAATTAAAACAATTCAAAGCACCTAAGAACAATTAAAAATGCCAAGACCCAGTAAAACAATTAAATTAAGAAAGAAGCCCCATTGTATGCTGTCAAATGCCTGGGAGTAGAGGAAAGTCTTAACCTAGCAACGAAAAATGACAATGTTTTGTCATAGTTAAATATTGTAAGAGTTAAGGGATCTCCTATCCACACTTTTGAAGAAAAAACAACAGATTTGCCAGTTTATAACTTATTACACCTATGCAAAAGTGAGGTTCACACTTGAGACAGTTTTGTCCATGTCCTTAACCACATGTTGAAAGTATTAGATGTTTCCTGAAAGATGCAGCTCTGAACAGATATTTATTCTGAGAGCATCTCAAATGCTCATGGCGCAATAACTTTGTATTGTGCACACGCAGTCCTGCCACAATAAGGTCAAAATATTAAGATTACTTCCTCTACAGGAGCCAAATGTTCTACAAAATATGAGAGATCATCATCATTGGCTTCATTTGGCATGAGTCCAGGCTTATTCCTCGCTCACCCAACAACAGAAAACAGCTCATTCCCCCCTCCCACTGATAATAAAGCTCTTCTCTTTGTATAATTTACAATTCCACCCATTACTGAAAGCTCCTAATTAAATTGGGAAAACTTAATCGTTATTGCCATCTGTCCAATGACAACTCTTTTTCTCAACTTCAGATGTGTGAAATGAATTGGGAGTCACATTATGCCCATTTCAGGATCTATTACACTGCTTTTGCAGCTTTGCAATCAAATGGGGGGGTGGGGGTGGGGTGCCCCAACAACATCAGGGGCCAATGAAAACAAGAATTCAATAGTAGGTGACTGATCACAGCCCTAGTAATTTGCAATGCCCTAGTATGGTCTCTCGCATCCCTGCCACAGACTATCACTCAGACACATTTAACTACGGTGGTATCTTTTTTCAAGAGGACAATCTGCCGGCAATTTGCCAGTAGGGCAGCACAACTACCAAATGCAGCTCATGACGAATAGAACTGGGAAAGTGGAGGGTGCAGGTTTCCATAAACATTATCTGAGACTTAACGGAGAACCCATGGAACTTTCTTGAATGTCGGCACAAGCAGATTAAAATGATGGAGTTACAGTGGAGTTATAAATGCCATTCTTTTGTAGATCACATGATCTAAATCCTTTCAAGTTACCCACAAAATAGTGGGTAGAAATAGGGAAGGACCATCTTATTTACCTGACTCAAAACCCTTGCCCTTACCCTTGTTAAGACTAGGACGAAGGGCATTTGCAAAGAAAGGTCAACAAACTGGGGAAATTTTAAGGGCTACCAGAATTCCAGGAGCCTAATCCCAAATGCCAATCTGTGATAAAGAAAGGTCTTCGTAGACCACACACAGCCATGCAATAAATCCCATTATGTTGGGTTCGTTTCCAGTACCATTACACAACCACTTGCAAACCATTTTCAGCATTATCACTCCTAGTAGCATCTCTCTCTCTCTCTCTCTCTCTCTCTCTTTATCTTTCTATCTATAAGATTTATACCCCACTTCCCCTAAAAGATTCAAGGCAGCTAACAAAAGGAGGAAGAAATACAAATACAGCAACACCCCACCCCCCACCCACCCCACAAAAATCACAAGTTCTTCTCTGGTGGCAGGTAGAGTTCCCATCCCAATCAACAATTTACACAACAAATATTGTAATAGAACCTGCATTTGGTACACACTTGCCTTGCCGTGTTCACCCAGGTTCCAGAGAACCATGCAATTTGCTCTATACACCAAGGGACTTTGAACTTGTGCTTCTCTCCATTGGCAGTCCTCTGTACTACATGATGACAAACAGCTTTTGAAGCCAAGAGGAGTTTCAAAAGCAACATGTGTTCTGCTCTGTTGTCCAAAGTGGAGGAAAGTCAACATTCCTACAAGGCAATCATGCTCTGGCTTTGGAGCATGTCTAAAGTAGCTCTTTGGATCTCACCTTGGATTATACAGAAATATATAAATTTCTAACCAGGGTTCCAGAAGTCCACTAACTGCTCATGGGTAGAAGTGCCCTTTCCCCACTCTGGTGAGCTCCCTTGGCTCTGTTGCACATGCCCAGCACAAAGGATCCTCTTCCCAATGGGCTTTTGCAGGAGGGAGCAGCAGCGAGGTGTTACTGGTGCCTCCAGTGAAAGCCCAGCATAGGAAAGAGAGATGAAACAGTCCTCCTTTCCTCCATGGAGAACTCAGGGGAAGAAAGTTACAGTGGCTTCTCTCTTACCCTGAGGGGAGGAGTTAGCTGCAGCTGCAAATTTTGGCTGGGTAGTAAGCCATACCAAAATTTGGGGATCCCTGTTTTAAACTCCTAAATGGAAAATTCCCACTTCTCAATTCTGTACTGCTGACTCTGGACATTGCTAAGGCCATTCTGTGACGTTATCATTGACTGGAACCCACAGATACCGGTAAGTTTACAGAGATAAAACTAAGCTTATTAACAGGATGGCATGTAATTGCAGTCAAGCCCCCTATCACCAGCTGAGTCTTCCAGTTTTCTCATTAACAAAAGACCTGCTCAAGCTCTAAATGTCTCCCGAGCTGCACACTGTTTGGTGAGCCAATGATTGCTCACATCTGTGGCCCAAGACTTCTCCCAGTGCACCTTCTTGCACTCCATCAACCTTGAAAAGATGAACTCCAGAGGTGATTTTCATCTTTGCATTATAGAAACAGGGACACCATTACTGGAATACTGCATACCATTTTGGCAGACATGCCTCCAAAATAGATTGAAATAATGCTCAATGAAATGACAATACCCAAGTTTCTTTAGGGGAAGACAATGCCATGACTGTTAAACTGGCTTCAAACCGGTTTTAGTTAGTAGTGTATATGTACTCCAAGTCTTTTAAGATCAGAATGTATGGTCTGGCTCTACCACATATTCTGAAACTGCTTAAATTGATTTCTTAATGCTGGTTAGACTCAATGTTCATAGTGCTTCCTTCCGGTTTTGCACTGTATCAGCAACTGGATTTCCTTATGCCAGCCAGCTCTATTCCATCCAAATGAAAGCAGCTCTACTCACTGTAGGGAAATAGCTAGCTGGCACTATGCCTGGCATTGCAGAAGAACAATTACTGCCATCTTATAGATAAACATCAGGGTATTTCTGCCTCCTTCACTCACATTTCTATGTTCGAATCTAATGGGAGTGAACTTCCTGGGATAGTAATGGGATTTCTCTAACCAAACACACGATTAGTGCATTGCAAATACTGGCCTATTCTGAAGTGTTCTACACTGGATATCTACAGTACATAGATACTCATGTGAGTGATAAATTGATGCGATATAAGTTAATGATAATGAGGTTATCCCACAGATCCCCCAAAGACTCCAAATCTTGTCCACCTCTCCACTCTTCTCATCCTACATTCATCTCAGGGCTCTGCCAATTGCCCTAAGCGATGATGTTTGGCAAACCCTTTCCTAGAACTTACATCTATTGCTTTATATTGCTAGGAAATAACATTGTTGTGAAGTTGTATGTTTAGGAGTGATCATGTTGAGACCAAACTTAGTAACAGTATTTTCCACCCAAGTTAGATCAGATTTGAAATGCTGAAGATTTCATGTACAGCTTTCCACATCAAGTCAAGGGGGAAGAGCCAAGGACCATGGACTAATGCTCTCTCCTCAGCATTCCAGTAGAACAAAGCCTGAATTCTCATTGCTGAGAGCCAGCAGCATGAAGTAGCTAGAGATCACAGAGCAGGTAACTAGTCCCACTCCCATCCACCTTTCATTCCCCAGAAACAATTTAGAAGTCAGGTGATACAACAATGGTCCAAGGAGGCCTATATAATGAGCTTCAAGACAGACCACTGAAAGAAGGGCCATAATTCACTATAATTAACCATCAAGTCTCTGTTGGTGGTGATTAAGAAATGTGCTATTTTTCCCTTGAAAAAGCAACCCACTCTATCCTGGGGTTTTTGATTTATCCCTGTAAAATGCATTTCATCCTATGATTTGCTGCATACCTCATTGCAATGGAATATCATCAGCCTATTCACACCAATAAAAGATACAATATAACATCTCACAATAGGCAATATATCATTACTGAGAACACTTCTGATGAGGACCAACATGGGCTAGCCTTCCTCATAGAACTAGAAGCAACTGTTGAGGAAAATGGGCAGCAGGGAGGCCTGTGACAACTGCATCTGGCTATCAGTGTATAAGCTGGGCAGTAGAGGAGCTAGTGTAGGAGGTGGAAGGGGTGCAGAGCCAATGATCAAAGTTTTGTCTGGACAGTAGGCAGACTAGAGGTTGTAGAAAAAAACAAGGGTGTGGTAGACCCAGCACCCCCCACTAAGGCCCCATCACCTGATACATAGGTAATTAGGGACTGGGGAGACCTAGGTTCAAGTCCCTACTCAGCCATGAACCTCCATGGGTGACTTTGGGCCAGTCACTGACTCTCAGCCTAATCTACCTCATTGGGGATGTTGTGAGGATAAAATGGAGCAGGATATAAATGTAAAACAAATGAACAACAAACAAACAAGTTCCTGTTTCCCCATGTGTTGGGATGGGATGGCCCTCTATAGCCTTGCTAGGAATTTCCATATCCAGATTAAAAATAAAAATGATTTGGGAAATATGTGTAGGGTAGCTAGATTCAAAAGCTACACCTGCTGAAATTCCCTCTTCTACAAAACTACTAAAAGTGCAAGAGCCCAAATCTCTTTTCCCTCTGGTTACCCTAAATGTAACCTGTATTACAACAAAAATTTAGTAATACAGGAAAGACCGTGGTATTCTTGGCACATTTATGCTTACGGCTGCATGGCTTTGACCACAGGAGGGAGGATATAATTAGGTTGATTTGTGCCTATCTGGAAGGCCTTGGTGGGGGTGGGGGTGGGGTGGAGAGGATCAGAAATAGCCTGGCTACAGAGCTGAAATGCCTAGCCAGATGGGGTTCAGCTGCCTGCAAAGCAAGGACCACATGTGAAAAACAAGCCAAGCCAAATGAGAAATGTAAATGTGAAATTCAGGATTCTTATGGACTACACTTTACTCGGAAGGATAACACTGGAACATCAAGCAAGCTAAAAGGGATCTGAATAAGGTTGGCACACTGATCAATTGACCATCTATTATCATTTCTCAAATATTCCAAGAAGCCATGATGCTGATGCCTGATAACTACTTAGCACAAGTACATGACACCTTTTTTTGTTTTTTAATAGTTGCTGTTCCTTTGTTTTATATCCATTTTAATTTCCTTAATTTTTTTTCAACTGTAGGCTAACTATGGTATTCCAGTATAAAAGCCAAAGAGAAGAACTATTCAGTAAATAATTCAGATTATATTTTATTAGGAAGCTATGCACATATTCCTCCAGGATCTGGATGGGCATTTGCATGTGTTTTATAGGGTAGCGAGTGCTTCTTCTCAACCTCCTAATAAAACACACCTCAATACTATCCAGGCCCCTTTTAGTATGCCTGATGTTCCAGTTTCGTGCTGGAGAGACCTTTCTCAAAAGAGGCACAAGGTGTGTGTGTGTGTGTGTGTGTGTTCATGTTCCTCTTTTTTACTACTACTGTATGATTCATCGTGGACATCCAAAAGAGTGGAATTAAACTGAAAATGGCAAATTGTTCAACTTACCTGTGTTTGCTAGAAAAGATTTTGACCTTGTTTGGATAATCATATCTTGGCTTAATAAGCCAAAATACAAATGCACTGTGCCCACACAGTGGAGTCCCTTCCCTTCTCAGTGCACCACAATTAATTCTGGACATTTTCAATTAACCAGCTTCCTGTTATGTACAAACCAGAAAATTATGGTTCTCTAAGTTCAGAACAAGTCAGGATCTTATATCAACTTCAAACTGTGGTTTAAGAACCTGGCTTGTTCCAAACCAGATGATAACCATAGTTTCCTGGTTTGGATGCAACAGGAAACTGCAGTTAATTGAAAACTTCTTGACTTATTGCAGCACACCAAGGAGAAAGGAGGGAAGGGGCAGCATAAGGACAGCATGTGCAGGCAAAAGACTCATGCATATTTCCGCTTAGTAAGCCAAGATATGATCATCCAATCTGTACTTTTGAGAGATTAGAGACCTGGATAGAAGAGGTCAGTATCATTCCAAGCCCTGCATAGAAGAGGTCAGTATCAAACACTGCAGAAAAGTAAAAAAAATAGGTAGAGCAAGAATCCCTTTCCTTCACACATTTAAGACTCCTCAGAAAGTAACAGTATCTTGCTCATTCTCTAAAGAACAGCTTAACAGGGTAGAACAGTTCATTGACTTCAGCAGAACTGTACCCTGCCTTTTTAGGAGATTTTTCTCCCCAGCACAAGGAAATCTACCCAGCCCAAAAAGCAATCAGCCCTCCTGACTCCTCCCAGCAGCTAGGAAATATTCTCTCGGTTGGAGAGTATAAAAATCAAAATGGTAGCTACTAATTACAATACCATTTACAATAGAAAGGCTATTGTTAAAAAAACAGAAAAGAAAAACAATAACCATTCTCTCTGAATGGTCTGAGAGCTGTGGTATGGACCCATCAGCTCAGTGAATTGGAACACCATGACAAGGACAACGAAGGGAAAAGAGAAAGCCACCAGCCACACTGAAGAGGATCTGGAAATACACGTCAGCAGCCACCTTCCCTTGGGACTCTGTTTATTTTTCCCTGTAACAGGCTACTGCAGCCAGACATGCTGACTGCTTAAAACCACCAAACATCGCTTGCCTTTACAATTTTGTCCATCTAACTGATCTGCTGCTAGCACTGTTCAGATTAGGAAGGTAACTAGAGAGACACTTAGCAGTGTTATTGCTACAGCCTGATGCAAGTGGTGCCCTTGCAGAATGGCAAAAAAAATGGGCCTGCTCTGCCTTTGGGCAAGACCCTTCCCAGATATAAACCCCAGAGCTTATTCTCTTCAGAAAGAGAAGAAGTAGGAGATGAAGGAAGAAGTGCAGAGGTAAGACAGATCTCTCTGTAAACTTCTCAGAGAAAAAGAATGGAACCTAAGACCAACTGCTCCAGCTGCCTGTCCTTAGGCAGAATCAGCCAGGCAGCTACAGACAGTGCACATCAAACCACTGAGTGGAATGCAGAGTAACCTGCTGGAGCCAGACAACAGAGGGCGACAAAGCAAAGAGCAGGACACACAAGGTAGCCAGCACCAGAAATTATAGACAATTCAAGGGCAGGTTTAAATTGACAGGGTGTCTCTGTTTTTTATAGCCCATTTGCACTCAGTAAGAGTAGAAAAATATCTGGAGACCAACCCACAGCACAGAAATTCCTAAGGGAAGCCATTATGTCTTACTACAGACTGAGCATATGAAACAATGGACAAAGTCAAAGACTGCATCAGCACTCAATGCCACAGAGCCACCAGGTCTGTCTGTTTCGGTCAGACAGAAGCGTAACTGGGCGAGCAAACTAGAACATCAGCAATGAACTCTCCATTCCATGGGGTGGAAGCAGCGTGCACTTACCCTTGGAAGTCAGTATCAACAAGAAGCCGGACCAGAATTCCTGTCACTGCCACAAGGATTGGATAGTGGTCTACACTCTCCAGTCCTGGAGAAGGAAGGAGAGACCCAGTGTCACAACCAGCAATGAGAAAATCTAGGGTGCCAACTTCCCCTAGGCAGCCCTTTTTACCTCCTGAGAGAGTCCTAGATGAGCACAACTTAGCACATCTCTGCACTGAGGAACACCGGCACTTACATTTTTAAGGGACTAATAAGTGATTAATGTTTGTATTAACCCACCTAAGGATTTGTACTACCTCATCCAACAGCTCCATCAAGTCTTCACTAGAGCACCATAGGCTCAAATTAATCCTTCCCCCTGCCCTGATTTGGGAAACTCTGGACAAAAGGGTCGTGCCCTGCCACAACAGAAACTCTTACAGCTAAGTGACAAACACTAGAGCAGGGTTCTCCAACCTTGGGTCCCCAGATGTTGCTGGCCTACAGCTCCCAGCATACCCAGCCAGCATGGCTAATGGCAAGGGATTCTGGGAGCTGTAGTCCAGCAACATCTGGGGACCCAAGGTTGGAGAGCCCTGCACTAGAGAGAGCACTTTCTTGTCTTGCTAATACCACTGTTTGGTATCCTATTACAATGGTACCTGAAAGAATTATGCAAAAATTCTGAATGGTGCTCAGTCTTTCAGTTCTGCCACATTTCTTCACCTTCCAACAGCATACAACCCTCCCACACACAGTTGTCCAAACACACAGAGCTTCTCTACAACATGACTTTGAGAAGGACACTGGAAGGCAGACCATCAAGGTTCTAAGTGAAGGTTCTGTTTTTCTCCCCCTTCTAGGTAAACAATAAAATAGCAGATGCTTTGAAATCTGGAAAGAACTAAGCTCACTTAGCCTGAAGGTCATACAGATTTCATAGATCATAGAGTTGGAAGGAGCCTACAAGGCCATCGAGTCCAACTCCCTGCTCAATGCAGGAAACTATAGGAGGGGTCTCCCATCCAAGTAATAACCAGGCCTGACCCTGCTTAGCTTTCCACACTCAGACAAGCTGAGCCAGCGTAAGCCACAGGCCAGTATAGTCGTAACCACAGGTCAGTATGCTCTGTGTCTCCATTATGGCCTAGGTGCCCGATTTGGGAATACGGGGGCATGATCATAGAGTTGGAAGGAGCCTACAAGGCCATCGAGTCCAACTCCCTGCTCAATGCAGGAAACTATAGGAGGGGTCTCCTATCCAAGTAATAACCAGGCCTGACCCTGCTTAGCTTTCCACACTCAGACAAGCTGAGCCAGCGTAAGCCACAGGCCAGTATAGTCGTAACCACAGGTCAGTATGCTCTGTGTCTCCATTATGGCCTAGGTGCCCGATTTGGGAATACGGGGGCATATCTGAAAACAAACCTCAAACATTCAATGTTATCAAAAATTTAAAATTAGGAGAAATCCATTTCCTTCAGAGCAAACCATCCTTTAAGATGTCATATCCTTAGGATTCAACATATTCTAGAATGCTCTTGCTATCTCACTAGCAATACCCTACAGTGTCAAGCTTTCTACAGAGAGATGAATGAATTCCTCAAGAATGGCAAAGCTTAGAGATTAGTCTTTTTAAGCTCCATCCATTCACAACCTGCATTTTCAAGGCGAAGGGCAGAGCCCTTGTTCCACCGGAAGGAAAACAAGGACACAGCGACTCAGCAATACTGTGTATTTCCAATTGCTGATCAGGATGTCACAGATCTGCTGCAGCATGCCCTATTAATGTGCAAGGTGTGCCACAGCAGTTATTTGATAATGCTGCGTGGAAGAAGAGGGCCCTTGCTCTGCAGAGAGAGAGAGAGAGAGAGAGAGAACGAACTGATAAAACATGCTGTCCTTTCCCTGTCATGAGACACCAGGATAACCAGCCAAAAAGATGCGCTCAAGGTAATGGAACTGGTAAGTGGAACACGCTCAGCAATTTCACATTCAAATGCAGCTCCTGCCTATTCACCGGTATCTCTCTCCATCAATTTTTACTGCATAAGCAAGGCATCTTGCTTCCCTATATAGATTACTTCACATTTTAACAAGCTCTGCATGAGAATGGATCCCTTGGCCTTGAGTGGGCCAGGCACATGGTCATCACTTAATGACTACTCAGTGTTCAGTGCCAAGAGACCCCATATCTCACGGCTGTAGATTGCTTGCATTTGTATAAGTATCAAAGGGCAAGAGTGCATGGGGCTTTTGCGGGGAACTGGAGGTCCGCCTTCATTCTCATGCCCACCCTGTTGGTCTCCTGCCTATCTGGAGAGCAGAGGTGGGTAACAGTTGGGGCAGTGTAAGCTGCACTGACCGCACAATCCAACACAAAAGGATGGCACAGGATTGTCCCTACAAGTATTTCCTACCTCTTTCAAGGAACTAGCTTTGGCAGAAGCTCCTGTGCAGACACCAAAAATACCACCACCACCACCACCACCATCATCATCTTCATTTCTATACCGCCCAATAGCCGAAGCTCTCTGGGCAGTTTACAACAATTATAAAATTTTACAATAAAAAACAATTTTACAATAAAATACAATATAAAAATACAAACAATAAAAACATCAAAAAAATTTGCACTAGACATTTTAAAAACAATTTTACAATTACTTAAATAGTTAAGACATTATTATAAAAAGTAGACTGGATAAAAAGGATGACATAATCACCACCCTGTGTACTATTTCGAGCTGTTAAATGCCTCAGAATAGAGGGAAGTCTTAACCTGGTGCCAAAAGGATAGTAAAGTTGGTGCTAGGCGGGCCTCAGTGGGGAGCTTGTTCCACAGTTGGGAGGCTACCACAGAAAAGGCCCTCCCCCTTGTTGCCGCCTTCCGAACCTCCTTCAGGGATGGCAGCCAGAGGAAGGCCCCAGATGCTGAGCGTAGTGTCCGAGTAGATTGTGGTTGGGAGAGGTGTTCCGTCTGGCATTGTGGTCCCAAGCCACGTAGGGCTTTATGGGTTAAAACCAGCACCTTGAATCGGGCTCGGTAGTATATAGGCAGCCAATGCAAGCAGGCCAGAACAGATGTTATATGTTCCAACCTCCTGGTCTCAGTTATTAATCTGGCTGCCGCATTTTGCACCAGCTGCAGCTTCCGAAAAGTCTTCAAGGTCAGCCCCACGTTGAGTGCATTGCAGTAGTCAAGTTTAGAGATTACCAGAGCATGGATTACTGAAATCAGGCTATTCCTGTCCAGATAGGGGCGTAGCTGGGCCACCAGCCAGAGTTGGTAGAAGGCACTCTTTGTCACTGAGGCCACCTGAGCCTCAAGTGACAATGTTTAGAAACATTCCTGGGAGTTTGTAAGAAAGCAGAGAGGAATATCTCTAAGGAACAATGGGAGGATGAAGAACGCAGGGACATAGGAAGCAGCCTCATCCCAAGTCAGGCTATTTATCTATCTTGTCAACTCTGGCAGCAACTCACATGGCTCTCTAGGGCAGCCTTCCCCAACCTAGTGCCTCCCAGATATTTTGTAGAACAGACGCCTGTCAATCCCAGCCAGCATGGTCAAAGATGATGAGAGTTGTAGTCTAAAACATCTGGAGGGCACCAGGTCGGGGAAGGCAACTGTAGTTTCAGGTAGAGTTCTTTTCCATCACCTGCTACCTGATCTTTTTAATTGGAAACACCAGGGACTGAACCTGGAACCTTCTGCATGCAACGCATGTGCTCTACCATGGAGCTATGGCTCCTTCCCAAAGGGGAACTGCAAGTGGGGGGGAGCTCACCTGGCAGGCGAAGATTGACCACTCTGTCGAACAGGTTCCGCTCAGCTGTCACACGATTTAGCACCTGATTTAGCAGCTGTGGGGAAAGGAGATAAGATGGAAGAATGCTTAAAGCAGAGGAGTACGTTCTCTCTGTAAACTTGTAGAGATGCACACACAGCTTCCTACTCCTTGTACTCACAGTCTGGGGTTACACGAGCCAAATCCTCTACTTATTGGGCACAGTATTATGACAAGGTGTACTGGGATCCAGAAGCGGACATGAACAGGCACTTTGAGGATTGTTCTTTCCCTTGTGGCCTGGAATGTTCTACCTTTCAGCCCCAAAATAGCACAGAAACCTCTTTAAAATACACATCCTGAGAGCAAATGGTGAGGCAGTGGCTGGATGCATCGTAATGCAGTGTGTGTGGCCTGCGCGTGGCATGGCAGATAGCCATCATCAGCAGGCCTGCACAGAAAATTTGCGACAGGGCTCCCGTGACGTGAGCCGCCAGCAATTAACTGGCTGAAAAAGTTGGTCAGATTGCATCAGCTAACATCCCAGCCTGTGGACATTTCCTCTGAAAAAACTCTTAGAAGGTAAAGCAGCTCTTAATGCCCCAGCTAGATGGGCTCCTGGGATAGCAGATGGCAGAACCCTGCAGGATCTTTTCCCAATGAGCCAAATATCAGTGTGCCTTTATTGGAACCTCAGCACAAAGCCACATACAAGGATGTGCAATGATATTTGGTTTAAGGGTGCAGGGTAAGATGAAGAAATAGCCAAGAAGGACTCATCATTCCAGAGTGGAATCCGACGCTTCTCACAGGATGTGGCAAAATTCTGAAAGTGGCAGCTAGAAAACATTTGGCGCATTGTCTCCCCCTCTCATGTCAAGGACTGCACTGTTTTAAGAACCAATATAGAGAGTATATTTCAAAAGCTGGGTTTACTTTTGGGGGTCAACCTCTTTTGGAACACCGCACTGGTTGCGTAAATACATTTGTTGTACACTCCGATCACTTTATTTGCATACAGCTGCTCACAGGTCTTCATGTGTGTGGCAAATCTGTACACATGACCAGTCATCTCATGGCAATTCAAACTGGGTTTCCAGAAGTATCTTCTACAGATACTTCTGTGCAACATGGCCCATGCTCATATGCATGCCTTTACCTCCCTGTCTTTAAGCATCAGTGTCTTTGTCTATAGATTCCAAGTTCCCCCTTGTAACCCACCAAACAAGCTGATGGCTTCAGGATTCTAGCAGCTCCACTCACCTGGCCATGCAGTCTTTGCCAGAACATCCATTCAAAAACTATCTTGTTATTTGGGGGTCCTGTTGCTGTTTCTTCTGCCACCACCATCCAAAATAATTAGTGCACCGGTAGGCTTTTTTTTGACAGGGACATATGCAGCCACGAAATCTGTGTATGTCCCTTTCAAAGAACCCTGTTTAGCCCTGTCAAAAAGCCTGTTTTAAAAGAAAGCCTTACTGTTGACCACTCTCAAAAGTAAGTGTTCCTGTAAATGGGGTGGACTGCACTTTTTCACCTTCCTGAGCACCTAGAGTCTTGGGAAAGTGTGGAAAAGGTGGAGGACATTGACAACTATCAGGCCAACACTTAAAACCTAGAGGATCTTGCTGCGAAGGGGGTGATGTAGTCGCCACCCCCTCTTGCAAGCAAATATCTTCTCGCGGCTTTGGTTTCACTTGACAACTCGTCATTTGACAGCTGTTAAGTGAAAGCAAAGTCACATATTTGAAGTCTGGCTTTGTCAATGTCCATGGATGGTGCCTGCTTTGACAGAAGGCACTAACCAGGACATTGATCAGGCAAGGCTTTGCATTTTGGGTAGTTGGAGTTGTGCAGTTGTGCAACTCTGAACTACTGACTTAATTTTTTTCCACCAAAAAAAAAACAAAACGAAAACATATGCACTCATTTCCGGTGAAAAAATAATAAATAGATGGTGAACCAGCGACAGCCACTGCAATGTGCCGCTTGGGCACTTTGGAGGGGCTGTCACTCACTATCAGAGATCGCAAAAAGCAATCTCTGGGGGGGGAAGGGAGGGGAGAAGACACAGCGACCACAAAAGGGATGGTTAGACCTATGACCATGAAAGGTTGTCACACAGAGGAGGGCCAAGATCTCTTCTCGATCATCCCAGAGTGCAGGACACAGAATAATGGGCTCAAGTTACAGGAAGCCAGATTCCGCCTGGACATCAAGAAAAATTTCCTGACCGTTAGAGCAATACGCCTATGGAACCAACTACCTAGGGAGGTAGTGGGCTCTCCAACACTGGGGGCATTCAAGGTGCAGTTGGACAGCCATCTGTCAGGGATGCTTTGACTTGGGATTCCTGATTCTATGATCAGAGTGAGGGATGTGCCACAGGTCAGTTTCTTCTTTGCTAGTTTCATGAAATTTATGAGCGTCTTTTCCCTAGTGTTTTCTTCCAGAGAGAAATTAAGGAAAGAAAGAAAAAGAGTATTGAACTGGAGGCCTTGATGTTGCTGTGCACACACTGAACAATCACTCTCAGGCTGCACAGGTTGCAGTGTAGGATGCAGGGAGAACAAGCCTGCAGTTCTGCATACATCAGTCCCCAGACTTGCTGGTGACCTACTACACAACTTTTTGGAAGAAATATAGCTCACAGTGGAATGTGAGTGGTGCGAATCTGCCAAATGGCAGCACCCCCATCATCAGCTAAGCAACCTTTATCCCTGCCACATACCCATCCTAATGCTTTCCTGCAGAGAAATGAGTACCTGTGCAAGTCTCCTGAGTAATAGCTCTGATGAAGGGCGACTCCAGTCCAGGAAGATCTCAGGAGCCAGAGTGACAGTCATTTCCAAGACTCTGAGCAGGCTCACTGACAGATCAAAGCACGTTGCACACACCTTCAACTGGCGACTGTCTACAAAGTTTCTTTCCAGGCGCTCTGCAGCTTGTTGGATCTGTCCAGACAAAAGGATGTAGCTCAACATAGGAAACAATGAGAAGCAGCAGCTATTTTCTCCACACTCATCCCAAGCCTCTCCCTTCTTTTTTCAGCTCACACACACGTTGGCTCAATCCCAGCATCTCCAAGGACCTGTGTTTCAACCACTACTGACACCTAGCAAGGGAAGAATGTATTTATCCTCCAGTATATCATTAAGCAGAGGCTTGCCCCTTCCAATCAGGTTCATTCTGGACCCAAACTCTTACCTCCTGAATCATGCCAATGAACTCTGAGAAGGCCCAGTTCAGTTGGTTAAGGACACTGTTGAGGAAACTGGGTGCCATTTCACGGTCGCTGCGCAGCAGGCCCGCCATGTGTTGCTGCAGCAGGGTGGATGGACACGGTTCTGGAATAAAACAGTAGCACCTTCTAAAGAGGCCACATTGACAGAAGGTGCTGGACAACTGCAATCTGGGACCAGCCTGCTTTCCTGCAACCATGTGAAAATGGGAAATAGTTCAAACACCTTTCATTCTCCACGGATTCATGGCCCTTTCACTCCGTGCAGCACCATTTTGTCCCTTAAAACCACAAGGAATTATTTAAGCCTCCTCTCACAGAGGTCCTCTTTACAATAAGTAGAGATGGCAGGTGCCCTCCAAGGCCAGCTCTCTCACGGACTATTCTGAGTCTGTCCCATCTCCAAGGCCTGAAGCACTTTGCCATAATGCCGGCATGAATTAGCTGGGATGTGGTCATGCACAGTTGCTGTCTCCCTGCAAATAAAAAGTTGTACCCTACAGCAGAGCTCCAGTCAAGCATGCCTCCTACTCATCTCCACAAGGCCCTAGGTCAGCTCAGTACTAATCTCTCCCGAAAGGAGCATCACAACAGCTCCCCAGCAGCGAATCGGCACCAAGGCAGCCATCCCCACTCCTCTCTGCCAGCATGACACATTTTCACACTTGTCTGCCCATCTCCGATCAGGAAGGACAGTGGGTGAGACATCTAGAGGAGAGGAAGGGGAAAAATTAAGCCCAGTTCCTTTCCTATGCCTGCCAGCCACCTCATGGACCCCAAGACCAAGTTTGTAATCACTGTGCATTTGAAGACAGGCAGTGGTACTGCAAAGACATCCTTTGCAAATAACTGGGGATGGGGGGGGGGGATGATCTTTGGACAACCTGCTAGCTCTCACCAAGGAGTCCTCCTCACCACGGTATAAAGAAGCGACATTTATTTCCCCACTTCCCTTCCCACTTCTAATGCTCCCACTGGAAGCACACAAGACATTAGGGCTCTTGCAGTTGTTGGTATCGAATATCACTAATTGTAGACCACTGCTTGCTTATAAGGGGGTGCAACTAGAAGGCTCACAATTGTGAACTTTAAGAGTTCTCCCAACCAACCCCTAACAGCAATACTTCCACCCAGGATGGAAGAACTCGCAGCTGCTCTTAATGGCAGGAAGGATATATGTGAGAGTGTGTTGTATGAGCACTTTGCAAGCAGGTCTTCTGTGTGTTCTGCTCACCTAGGAGCCAGCCGCAGCATTTCCATCAATTAAAAGTTACTACAGAAGGCCCTGGACAGGAAACAAATATAAACTGTCCCTTAATAAGCTGAGGATTGGAGATCAAAAGATGATTTCCAAGCACTAAATTCTCAAGAAAATGTCTTATTGATAGAACGTTTTAGGCAAGCAAGAGAGTGCCTCAGGCATAAAAGGGGAGGAATCCTAGCAGAGGGTGGGCAGGTTTTCAAATTTAGAAATTCCACACACCAAGGTAAGAGACAGAGAACATTTGATCCTTCTGCCTTTGTCTGTGCTCCCTCCCTCCCTGCAGCATAACAAAGACTTGGGAGAAGTAGGGCTCAGCCCCCTCTTGAGCAATATCCCAAGGACAGCTAGTAGACAAGCTCCTTTTCGATTAACTTGGTATTAATTATTCATTCATGTACACCTCAAAATAGCAGAGACCAGGATCACTAGCCAGAGGATCCTGTGCTCTGCCTTAGACCTTTTGGAGCCAACATGCAGGAATCATCGGTAGACATGGCAGGACCTTGCCAACACCTAGAAAAGTTAAACACTACCACACTGCCCATGAGGTGTCCCAAGGTCACTGTAGGGCTATACACACACACGCACCACAGGGATGGAGAGAAGAGCCATGCTGGATCAGTCCAAGGGTCCATCTAGTCCAGCATTCTGTTCACACAGTGGCCAACCAGCTGCCCACAGGATCCCACAAGCAAGATATGACTGCTACAGCAGCACCTTCCTGCCCATGTTCTCCAGCAACTGGAGTACATAAGCATCCTGCCTCTGATACTGGAGGAAGCATGTGGCTAATCAGGACTAGTAGCCATTGATAGCCTTCTCCTCCATGAATCTGTCCAATCCCCTTTTCAAGCTGCCAAACTGGTGGCCATCACTACATCTTGTGGAAGTGAATTCCATAGTTTAACTATGCACTGTGTGAAGAAGTACTTCCTTTTATCTGTCCTGAATCTCCCACCAATCAGCTTCAAGGGATTCATAGATTTCATAGATCATAGAGTTGGAAGGAGCCTACCAGGCTATCGAGTCCAACCCCCTGCTCAATGCAAGGAAACTAGAGGAGGGGTCTCCCATCCAAGTAATAGCCAGGCCTGACCCTGCTTAGCTTTCCACGCTCAGACAAGCTGAGCCAGCGTGAGCCACAGGGATGACCCCAGGTTCTAGTATTATGAGAGAGGGAGAAAAATGTCTCCCTGTCCACTTTCTTCACATCATGAATAATTTTCTACACCTCTATCATGTCTCCCTTTACTCACCTTTTTTCTAAGCTAAAGAATCCCAGCTGCTGTAACTTTTCTTCAAAGGGGAGTTGCTCCAGCCCATTGATCATTTTAGTTGCCCTTTTCTGTATTTTACCAACCCTACAATGTCCTTTTTTTAGGTGCAGTGACCAGAACTATACACAGTATTCTAAGTGCGGTTGCACTCTAGATTTGTATAGGGCAGTATGATCTTGGCAGTTTTATTTTCAATTCCTTTCCAGATTATGTCTAACATGAGAGTTTGCCCTTTTCACAGCAGCTGCACACTGGGTCGACATTTTCATCGAGTTGTCTATCACAACCCCAAGATCTCTTTCTTGGTCAGTCACCACTAGCTCAGATTCCATCAGATTATACCTGAAGTTGGGATTTTTTGCCCCAATGTGCATCACTTTACACTTACTTACAATGAACCACATTTGTCATTTTGATGCCCATTCTCTAGTTTGGAGAGATCCTTTTGGAGCTCCTCATAATCCCGTTTTGTTTTCACCACCCGAAATAATTTGGTGTCATCAGCAAACTTGGCCACTTCACTGCTCACTCCTAATTCCAGATCATTTATGAATAAATTGAAAAGCATTGGTCCCAATACAGATCCCTGTGGGACCCCACTGTTTACATTCCCTCCATTGGGAGAATTTACCATTTATTCCTACCCTCTGCTTCCTGTTCTTTAACCAGTTACTGATCCATAAGATGACCTCCCCTCTTATTGCATGATTGCCAAGTTTGCTCAGGAGTCTTTCGTGAGGGACTTTGCCAAATGCCTTGTGGAAGTCCCACTTAGGGTTAAATCCAGGGTCACCTTCCCTCTGGTCGGTTCCATGACCAACTGTTCTAGGGCACAGTCATTTAGGACATCGAGAAATTTAAACTCTGTCATGACTGGAACATGCATTTATCCAGTCAGTGTGGGGGGTAATTGAATTCACTCATTATTACAACACTTCCTCGTTCGGAAGCCTCCCTGATTTTGTTTTCCATCTCAAGAATGGAATTCACCAATTCACTAGGCTGCTTGTCTGGATGAGGACTGGGGGAAACTTTGCCAGCGTGTGTGTGGAGGGGAGCTGTATCTGCTTTTCTGCTCCCCTGTTCTGTCTCATCTTTGCTGAAGGAGATGTTCAAGGAAAGGTAGGGATGGAGAAGAAGAAAGAGGAAAAGGACGGTAGACACTACAACCACAGGGGGAAACTGGAACAGAGAACACATGAACAGCAACAAGTTTGCTGTGCACTCACAGTGTGCCATCCAACTAAAGGCAGATACATATATATCCACCCACCCTGAGGCACATTTGGCAGGTCA
Organism: Shinisaurus crocodilurus; assembly: GCA_021292165.1. NCBI lineage: Eukaryota > Metazoa > Chordata > Lepidosauria > Squamata > Shinisauridae > Shinisaurus > Shinisaurus crocodilurus. The sequence continues at coordinate 119,194,115 of CM037881.1, forward strand.
TCAACACAAACATTTGCATGCCTCTCTTAGGACTGCCACTTGGTGCCCCCAAATCTATTCCCCTTTATCTTCCTACCCCACTGTTTCCAAAGCTGAGCCCCACTTACAGTTGGAGAGATAGAATAGGACCTGCCTGCACACCAAGGGTGGGAGGGAAAGAGACTCTGCCAAAGGGCTAAAGAACTATTTCACCACCATACAAAGGGAAGACAACAGGAAACTTACTCTGGAAACTAGCAACAGAGAGATCTCCTGGGCCCAAGAAATAAAGAAACAAACAGAAAAACATTAAATACAGATGCAGTTGTTCTTAGAAAGGTTGACTAGGTGTTACTCCCACCTCCTTCTGCTAGGCTGTGAGATTAGCTATTTTGCCTCTGCATTATGTGATCTCTTTGACAAGTTGTGGGACCAATTGCTAACTTGCCATCCACTCAGCAACATAGAGGACAAGAGCTTATACAAAAGAGGCCATTACTCTTTTCACTAACTCAAAAGTTCTTACCCAACGCACATGTGTGTGTGTGTGTGTGTGTGTGTGTGTGCGCGCGCGCGCATCTCCAGAGCTTTTGCTCTCAGCATCAGCAAAGTCAGCAGTCCTGGATCCAAAGATGTGAAGCACTTAACTAGTGATTCCTGTGAGCATGGAACAAGATTCCTGAGATCCCATATTCTCTCAGTGATGTAGAATGACTCTTGTCTTGCTATCACCTCTCTGGCCAGCTCCAGAGGAGAGGCCAAAGCTCCCCCTACAGCTTGTAACTGGAGTCTCTCAGCACTCCGTGCCATGCAGGATAAAGATATTCTGAGGACTGTGGTAATGCTGGGAGACCAGCCTGGGTTCTAAAGCATGGCTACTGCAGTAAGTGACAAAATGCCTCAGAACAATAGGGCAGGGCCCTATGATTCCCCAGAAAAATGAAGGGGATTGCACATATTGGCAATCCACCGCTGAAGGCATGCCAGACATACATAGAGTAGAGACTGGCATCTCATGATAGCCAGAGCCTGCTGGACCCACCAATGCCGCTTCCCAAAAAAGGATTCTGATTTCCTTACACAGCTAGAAACACAGTGGTGGCACCCTTTGGAATACTCTCCTATGTGTGGTTCAAGAGGCAGACATGGTAGCAAGCTTTAAACGGCTCTTGAAAACTTATTTGTTCACACTGGCTTTCCCTGAGCTGTAAAGTATTTATGTTACTGCCCTGCTTTACTGTTAGTTTGTTGTAATGCGTTAAATGATTATTTTATCTTGTTTTTATATTGGATTTTTAACATGAACCACTTAGGAATTTTAGTACATTAAGTGGTATAAAAGTATTATAAATGTAAAAAATAAAAATGTTCAGTTTTACTTTTTACATTATAATCCCATACTTTTAGGGATCCTTTCACACAGTGCCTACCCATGTGTTGAGGCCGTACTCTGACACCATGCTTGCTCTGGCCATCCACTTCTAAAACTTCTGTCTCCCTATAAACACCGGGGTTCTTTTGGTTATCTTTACATGGGAATCTTAAGATGTATCCAGTGACCTACTGAAAACAAATGGGGTGATGGCAATTCTATCGAGGTTTTCAAAAATAAGTTTTGGGCTCAAAGTAGAAAAGAACTGGGGAGGGGTCAGGAGGTTAAGAAGTAACTTCAGACCTCCAGTTTGCCACAGTCCATCCAGGACAGAGAACAACATATCCATGCTGCTTGGTATCAAGCATCCAGTGGTACCAGTTAATGTGCCGGGGACAGCATCAATGTAACAGCATCACACTACAGGATCCTTTCCCTCTGGTACTAGAGCTAATCGTTGATCAGATTAGGGGAAGCTCAGTTACTGGGCTGCATGAACCCATGAGGGGAATGGCAAAGCAACACCTCCCCACTCTGTATCTCCCCACTCACTCTGTAAACTTGGGAGACTGGCATCCTCCGGCTTGGTTTTCAGCAGATGAGGAAGCCGTGTGTACCTGTATCCAAATCCACAGCCCTATAGGAGAGGGGGAGAAAAAGAAAAACTCGATGCTTAAAAGACCTCATGTTATCTCCCACAGGAACACAGAGGAGCTATCGGCCAGAAGTAGGTAACAAGGATTCAGACAGTAAAGTCAAAGCAGAAGTCATGCAGACAGCAACCACTGGTTTTAAAGCCAAACTGGAAATTCCAAGCAAAATGGGAAGGCAGGGAGAGAATCTGTCCTTACTCGCCACAGTCGTACAAGAATCCAGTTGGTTTGGGCCCAGGGTCTTTGCTCATAGGGGGCCAGCAGGTTCCTCATCATGGATACTCGCCTACCAGGATAAAACAAACAGGTCAGCCACCATAAGAGGGGAAGATGCCAAGGTTGAATAGGAGAGGGGAGTCCAAAGCAGGATATTTACTTTACTTGAGATGGAAGAATTAGAAGTGCAAGTGAAGTGACAGGGGGACACAGTTGACTATGCACACCAAAGGAAATTATAAGTATAGGAATCATGACTGATGCAGGGAAGAAAAGAGATTTCAGCTTCTTCCAGGACAAATGTTATTATTCAGGGAAGAAAGAACCAAGAACTTACTGATCTTCTGGAATCCTCTCTACAGCCCGAAGTGAGTGGGGGTAGCAAACATAGCTGGCCAATGCCTGCATTAGAGAGTCTCTGATGTCTGAATATGGAAATGAGACAGAGAGCGCTTTAATGAAACAGCAGGTATAACAGTAATGATTTCCAGAAAAATACACTAGAAGTTGTGATGCAGTTGCTTGCAACAGTAATGAGAGGCAGACAAGTAGCCAAGATAAAGAGACAGAACAAGATATAAACAAGACAGCTACCAAACCCTGAAATTGTTTTCATCTGCACTGAGCTGCACTATTTGAAAAATTAGAAGCAAGAGTCCTTTACCATTCCAGAATTGTCAACTGGAAATCAGCAAAAAATCAACAAGCATGAGTTTCATCTGTTCTTTCTGCCACCACCACAGACACACACACAAGCATGTACAGCAAAACATCACATCTGGAGGACAGGAGCTGCCTTACCAGTGCCCACAATCCTCGAGTCAGCAAAGTGCTTGGCTAATATGGCAGCGAGGTGTGTCAATGTCTCTTCATAACCTGAAAAGAAGAAATTCCAAATATTAAGGTCACAAACATACAGGAAAAAAAATCCACGGCTACAGAATTCACCAACTGCAACAGAATTAGAATTAGCTTTCACATTCTTACAAAGAATTCCTATCGTCCCTCTATATGAGGGCTCATGCCAGCATAACATAGCCATAATCTAGGCACTCCTAGCACCCAAATTGACAGTATTACTGCCATAGAAATAAAAGCTAACACAGCAATACTGAACTGTGTTATAGAGGAGCAAATAGCAACTTTGGGGAGGGCAGGAGATTCAGATCGGGAAAACTGCAAGCGGGGGGAAAAGTTAACCCTCCTTCCCACAGTGCTGCAACTCTGATCCAAACTTCACCACTACCCAGAGCATTTGCCTTTTGAAAACCCTTGGGAGATCCAATCACAGATCTCCCAATATCACGTCTACCTTGACCCCAAGAGTGAGAGAGTGTGGTTCTCTGTAGCTGGCACTCTATAAATGCACTGAAATAAGAGTGCCTCACTTCCAAAGAGCTTGCAGTTCAAAGGAACATTCTGGCAGAGAGGTTTAAATACAAATTTTCAAATTGGAACAACTTGATGAAATCTAAAACAGTTCATCTAAGCCAACTTTCGTAATTACATCTCCAGGACCAGGACCAGTCTACAGAAGAAGTTTAACACCTGCTCTGTTGTGGGGACAGTATTTTTCTCACCCATCGCATCTTCCTTGGAAGGAGGAAAGTGGATTCTGCATAAGTTCCAAAACAATGCAATTGCAAGCTGAGAGCAGAAAACACAGCACGATAAACCACTGGGGATAGTGAACAAAACAAAACCACTGGAACTATAGGATGCAAAAAATGTAGGAAGACTTATTTTGCCCGTGTAACTTTAGCAGTCCTTAATAGCGAAGAATAATGCAGTAGTTAAGTAATCAGAGCCATGAAGCTGCACAGCAAAACTGGAAACAAACAGAAGGGAGACATAATACCCTCCAGACTGAGATATGCTGACACTTTGCAACTGCATGAGGTCAAGTGACCAGTTTGTCTCTGAAAGCCCAATGCGAGGCACTTCAACAAACAGCTGTTGAAGCCAGCTGCTAGCCTGCCTTACTGCTCCAGAATTGAGCATTTAGGTGTATGTGATAAACACGGCAGCACACAGGATAATATATTTTGAGAGGGAGTCTGCATAGCAGTTTCCCATGATGTCTCTCAGTAGGATGTACCTGAGATGTAGAGAATTTGTGCTGTAAGTCATTGAATAATAAATGTTCATTTACAATAGTTATCTACCTATGCTGGCCAGTCTCTGTACCTTACTTCTAACATAAATTTATCCTATCCCAGCTTCCAGCCACTGGATGAGCAGAAGAGAAGCTACATAAGATACTCTTTCCCCAAACATATGAGCTTTTGACAATGTGCCCTGCACACTTTCAAAACATACCTCTACAACCATGAGGTCAGGTTAGCCTTCCCCCCACTCTTTTTTTAAAGTGGAAGTCAAGGTTTTTGGCATTCCAAATTCTGTACCAGGTGACAAGATTCTGCACTGAGTCCTCATCCTTTTCTCTTGTGAATTGGATTCCTCATGCAAAATTAGAGAAGGTCCTGCTTAAAAACACTCTCCAGTTCCCTCTTCCTCACCTGGAAGCTCCTCCATGCTGTTCACAGGACTGAAGTAATTCTTGAGAGCACTGTAGCTGTTCATAGCCACACTCAGATAAAATTCGGGCATAAATGCAAAGAGTGAGCCAATCCGGTCCCCATGTTCAATAGTGCGGATGCACACCCGTAGCAGCCAGTATATGTCTTGCATCTTCTCCTGTAAAGGGGCAATCCCTAGTGAGTTTGTATCTCAAGTGGCAGAAAAGGATATGCATAAATAAAGGAATAGAGTAGTTTTGTGTTTTACAGCTTGCCTGGTAGCCACAGATGACCAGGAATTCCACGCAGGCAAGTGTGTGGGTGGGTGGAGGAGGAACTGAACACTCTTCCTCCATAACCAGTGTGGAAATGCAATGGGACGGGGGATGGAGTGATCTGTGCCCTCCTCGGCCAGTCTGTTTGTCTGAAGACATTTTTTTTTTTGGCAAGCCTGCTAAGAGGGGACTCTGTGGTCAGCATGGAAATGCAGGCTAACTAACCTATGAGCAGGCTAGTAAATGTTTTTGCTAGCTAATCACTTTTGTAAGCTTATTTACAAGGGTGGATTAGAGTAAATACTGATGTGGGCATAAAAGAAAAGGGTACAAGAATGTTGCCCTATATCAAACTTTGTGCAAAATCTAAAGAAAACTGCAGATAAATTCAGTGCCAAAATGCAGGATTCTTCTGTAATAAAAATGAACTTTACTGAGATATATTAACAAAAGTAGAGCATACAAGACACAAGAAGCAACAGTATGGCTCCATTCAACATTGGTTAGGCTAGAGCTGGAATGTTTTAAGCAAGGCACCTCATTGATATTATGCATATTACTTTCCCACTCACCTTTGAATAAATAGTAACATTGATCCAAGCAAGCCGGCGACTCAGGTGATTAAGCTTCTCAGAGAAAACCTTCTGACTCTTCACCAGTTCTTCATGGATATCTCTTCTCTGAATTGGGAACAGAAGGGCGTGAGGAGCAACAATGCATACTTTCCCCTGCTTTTATAAATATGTACACAGCAAGCCCTGTGACTTAATAAAAGCCTAGCCACAATCATTCATAGGGTGTTCTGTTACTATTGAGGATAAACCAAGAGCTGCCAACTGCCCGTAGTCTACCCCCCAATAGAGTAACCTTCACCTTGAGACCAAGGAGGATCAGGAATTTTGTGTGGAACCCCACACAAAGTTTGGCTAGCTACAATATATAGTACACAACTTTTCACACCCACCAGTATCCAAGACAGTCACATCACAATATATGCTGAACAGCCCACAAACACAGAAGTTGAGAATTGGTTCCAGCAACATACTGGAAGCCAACTTGTTTTAAAAACTGATCACATATCTACTTGCCAGAGCAGTGTAACATGGGAGACAAGAATTTATGCAAGATGGTGACTCGTCTTCTGCGAAAGTAAAAATCATGTTTTCATGGAAAGGGAGCCATAATCTTCCATACGTTTGTGGCCGCCATGCTAATACCACTCATAGGAGAAGACCACTTGTGAGAGCAGTTTTTAGCATGTTGGCCTCTGAGGTATGACCGGAACCCAACAGACTTAGGTTCACAGATTTGCACAGTAGGAACTGAAATAGGCCTACAATTTTGGAACTATAATTAAGCTTTTAAAAGGAAGTACATTTTTATAATTACACGTAAGAATCTGCTTAGCATAGTAATTTGCAAGCTGTTATCTTAGCAGCATGGCGTTCTCCATAATAGCACTTAAATAAGAGACAGGTAACAAAGAAACCAAAGCAGGAGGCATAACTCAGTTTTATTATCATTGTAAGCACTGCATGAAACAATCATCCTATTCTACCCAAATGAAGAATAAGCTATCATTATTTCTTGGCCTGAGCTAGTGTTCAGGAAATTAGCTTTAGTGGCAGCAACAGAGTGCTAATCAGCACCTGAATGATTCTCAGGGAGAACAGCATGCAGGTAATACAGGGCTACTTTAAAGGAGGTCAACTATAACAATCCTCAAGTCATGTGTGTAATATATGTGTATTTCAGGATTGCCCCAGAAAATAACTCTAGATTTCTCTCTTAGAACCCTAATAACTCTGAAAAATGGCTACAATCACTCCTCCCATAGAATCCACAAGAACATGAGACATTTCGAAAGAACAAGCTGGAAAGACAGCTCTGAAAAGAGCTTCTTACCCTCCTTGGGCATCGGCTAATCTTTTCTTCAGTGTCTTTCAGTGCCATAGCATACTCATTCACATCATCGGAAACACCTACCATCTGAAACACAACTAAGTGTCAGTGACACCAACTAGACCTTTTCTAATTAGGCTATAGCACATACTGGGTTATTTACCAGAAGTGAGAAAAACTTAACACAATTATGGCAGCATCAATACACTGCAGGGCCTAACACTATAATGAGTCCCTCCCACCAATATTTTTTTTACTATAGTAGACATTGTAAAATCTAACAGCCTGAGGGCAAAACTACACACAAAGGTGACAGAACCAGATCTCTGAGACCTTGTTTGCACGTAATGCCAATTCAAGGGTTGTTTAACTCATGAATTGGTGGGGCCATGCCGGAACAAGCGAGCAAGCTGCTTCTGCTTTGCATTCGCTTTCATCAACAGCCCAGGAATAGCCCCATTCCTTGGTTGTTTGATGCGGCATGTGAACCTGGAACTCTGGGCTGCTGAGGGACAAACAACCCAGAGTTTGAATCCAACAACAAACCACGGATTCAATTCTGGATTCTTTGTTCCTCAACAACCCAGAGTTCTGGGTTCGCACGTCACAAGAAACAACCGGAAACGAGGGCATTCCTGGGTTGTTTATTATTTATTTATTTTATTAAAATGCTTCTATACCACTTAATATATTAAAATCCCTAAGCAGTTGATGAAAGCATATGCAAAGCAGAAGTGATGAGCAGGTGGGAGGCAGCACGCTCGCTCAGTCATTAAACAGTCCATGGGTTGACATTACGTGTGAACCAGGCCTGAATGTGGGTCATTACCAAATAGCAGTAAAGCAGCAGGATGGAGGACAATTTAGGAAGCTGCCTTATACTGAGTCAGACCATTGGTCCATCTATTCCAGTATTCTCAACACTGAGTGGTAGCGCATTCCAGGGTTTCAGGCAGGATTCCTTCTTAGCCCTATCTGGAGACTGAACCTTGGACCTTCTGCATGTAAAACATGTGCTCTACCACTGAGCTACAGCCCCAGCAGAGGAGAGGCAACCCTTCCTCTGCCTGCCACTTTCCCACCTTCTCGCCGCAAGCCATTCCCAACCCCTCTCCCAATTCCAGACAGGCTCATTTCTAATCATAGAGCCTAGCTTAGGGGGGGGGGGCACAGACTGAAGATTCCATACCCCCTATCCCGACTTCTGCTTCTCAGCAGGGGGGGGAATGCACATCTATTGTTTTCCTACAATAACCAAGGTCTGCTACCCACAACAGGTATTGTTCTACCCAAAGGCACAGAGCAAGCAACCATCACCATTTGGTGCAGTGGCCCTACTAAGTCCTCCCCCACCCTCTTCCAGTGGGTCCTGGCATCCTCATTAGCACAGGTTCTAATCCCAGTTGTGAGAATGGGACAGGGCTGGAAACTCCCCTGAAGTGAATCCTGCTCACCTTACCAAGCTGCTGATGCACGCTGAGGTTGTACATCATGACTATTCCATCCAAGATTTCCAAAAGAGAGTTCTCAGTTATTGGCTGTTCCGGCTCTTCTGCAGGTTTCCCCAATAAAAGGCCCTCATTTCCATGTTTGCCTTCAACTGTCATAAAAACAGAAGAGAGTTTCTAAGCAAGCCACTGCTGACGGTGTGAATCTATCACTGTGAAGAAATAGACCTAGGCTGTTCTGAATATTAATATTAATATGCTTTTTCTAATTATGAAGTTCAGGCAAGTTGCCTGTTCCAAGGCCATAACTGAATGAAAAGCCATCCCAGGTCAGCAGACTTCTAGATCTATCTGGTTTTGGTTCCAGCCACCTTTTCTTCCCCTATTCCCTCTGAACCTACATTTCCTCTGCCTTGCCTCCCCCTCCTGCAACTTTATCTATTAGGATAATTAAATCTCACCTATTTATGCCCTCTACTGGCTACTCCCAAATCATCTGCATCTAGACTGAACACCAGAGTAAAATAAGGTAATGTTTGTGAAACCTTGCTTCCTGGATCAGCTCTACTATATTATTTCTTACTGTTTGGGGGTGTTGTTGGCGTTCCCCCCCCCCCTTTTGCTACATACTTGCATCCTCTTTCAAGCTTGCCCTAGTGAGAATGCAGTAAAGATACTACTCACTGTCTTCCTCTGTCCGTTGTTCCATGTTCAGTGCACGGACTTTAACTTTTTCCAGGGCACCCAGTGAGCGCCTTGGGGTCATAAGGCTGACAGCTGCAGTACTGAGGAATCGGTTAGCTCGCCCCAGGGTGGGTGAACTGAGCCAGCTTGGTCTGGCCAAGGCACCTCCGATTGCCAGTGCAGCAGCTGGACGCTGAGAGAGAGAGACAGAAGGACAGTGTCAGGCAGTAGTATTTGTTCAGCTATGACAGTTCTTCTAAAGAAAAAATGAAGCTGGTTTGAAGCATGCACAAATCTCTCTCCTGGCTAGTTCAAGCAGTGAACCATAGATATGCACATTCATAGAAGAAGTTTCTGAAACATTCCCATCACACATGTCATAATCTAGAAAAGATATGGTGGATCTCATACAAGCAAGCATAGCTGGGGCAGACATTCAGGGGAACTTTTACTAGGAAATGCAAGTTGTATCCTCACTGGTAAATTTCCATAGGGTAATTTTGTAGTAGATTGAAATGACATACAACCAAGTTTATACAAACTGCTCTGCAAAGTAGGTTTATACATCAGCTAATGTGGAATTGGTCCTTATAGGCTCCGAATAGCAGGTAGCATGGTAGAATTAGCATTGGACCAGAAGCAATGCTGTATAGTTTCAAATTTAAGAGGGACAAATCTTGGAAGTCATCTAGTCCAATCCCCTGCTCAATGCAGAATGCAACTACTGCATCCCTAACAGAATGGCCATCCAGCTTCTGCTTAAATACCTCCAGTGAATGAGAGGCTACTACTTCATGAGGAAGTCTGCTTCACTGTTGAACAGCTTGTACTGATAGGAAGTGTCTCCCAGGTTTAGCCAAAATCTGCTTCCCTGCAATTTCCACCATTGGTTTTCCACTGGTTTTAGTCCTGTCCTTGGAAGCAACTGAGAACAAATCTGCTCCAGCTTCCACATGACAACCTTTAAGATATCTGAAGAAAGCTATCATGTCTCCTTTTAATCTTCTCTTCTCCAGGCTAAACGTGCCTGAAGAGGGGAGCGAGGCAAGCTGGAAAGCAATCTTGGCCCAAGATGTGAAGTTGAAAAACATGATTGAAGCCAAGCAAAACAGGACAACCCCTGCCCACCCCATGTTCTCCTTACACGGGGTTATTTACGGTTGTGGAATTCTTTTAATGGAATTTTCTTGAATTCCCTATCACATCAGGCCTTGAAGCAAGATATGGCAACAATCCTCAAGGTTAACAAATGGACAGAGACACCCCTATCCCCACCCCTTACAAGAAGAAAATGCAGTAGTAGCTGGTCTTGCCATTTCCACAGCACTTTTCCTGATCTACAGAAGAGCAAATCTGAGCCTCAAAAGCACCCCCAAGAACTTTCCCCACTCTGTGCTACATGCTACTAGTCACTGCTGCTATTTCAGCTTCAAGGAACTCTAAAGGCAATGCTCTACAAACTTGGACATTATGGTAACTGCCCCATTTGCCCCCTCCCCAGACAGGTAGCATAAAGATATATTCCTCAAGCTGCCTGCAAATTGCAGGCAGTGGTTAGAGTGATGTGGTGTAGTGGTTAGAGTGTTGGACTAGGACTTGGGAGATCTGGGTTCTAGTCCCCACTTGGCCACAAAGCTTACTGGGTGACTTTGGGCCAGTCACTGACTCTCAGCCTAACCTACCTCACAAGGCTGTTGTGAGGCTAAAATTGAGAGGAGGACCACGTAAGCTGCCATGGGTTCCTTGCAAGAGGAAAAAGGTGATATAGATGTAATAAACAAACAAACAAAACAAAACTTGGAGGGGGATGGATCTTTCACTTTGCACCAGGCATTTGCAGAAAGTAAAAGCAGTGGGAGAGACGCACATGGCTTCTGCAAAAGCTCTGCATGAAGTGAGATAAAACCCATCTGTCTGCAGGCAAGAGCAAGGGGACTCAGGTATTTTCTATCACTTTGCACCATACTATGGAGAAGGTGAGAAGGGATGGGAGTCCCTTTCATTGTTTTCTCCTTCCTTAGCACCTTGTGTGATGAAGTGATCTTCTCTCACTTCAGACGAGCCACTGGACAAAGGAGTGGCAACAAGAAGACCTCCCACTGTTTCTTTCCTTTTCCAAAATGTGGAACATTTCATGCAGGGCGTTTGTAGAAGTCAGAAGCAGTGTTAGTCTTGCTCGCTGCTTCTGCAAACCCCAGTGTGAAATGGCAGCAGAACCTATCCCTTCTTTGTGCATGGCAGAGGATCCAGGTCAGGTGGCAAAGATTGATAGCAACCACAAATAATAGCCAACAAAACTAAGCCAAGCCAAAATGGGTGGACCTTTGTATACAGGCAAATCGCATGTTCCTTCCAGTTGTTCTTTATTAGAACTTTTAAACTCAAGGAAACTGCAGAGCCATCACTACTATGATTAGCAAAGAGCCAGCAAGCCCAGCTCCTGACTCAGTCACCAATAGCTACAAGTCTCCAACCAACATTCTTTGCATTCCCAGACTAAGAGTGCAGCACTTCTAACTTACAGGGAATGCAGAGTTGCTGGGGCTTTAGATTATCACCAGATCTGGCTATGCAGGGAATTCCTCAGCCACTGGCAAGATTCCATGTCTGGACTAGATTCAGGGGGGCTAAAATTAAGCCTGAAAGTTCTGGGAAAATAAAAAGGTATTTGGTGCAAAAACACAGTAGGCACCAGGTGGATCTCTCTGGAGAAAGCATTCCATCACTGGAGTGCCACCACTGAGAAGCCCATCTCCCTGATAGCCACCTGCCTCACCTCAGATGTCTTTGCTTTCAGAACTGTTTCCTGATGTAGATAACGCCTGAATTTTGGGCTGGCTTCTGATGCATGCCTTGCTATGGTACCATCAGACTACATTCAGCACCCAATTTGTAAAGGCTCACTTCTTAGCTACAACACATGAAAAGTTTCTCTTTTCACTTGCTCTTTCCACCATTCAAAACCATATCCACTCCCAGAAATACACAAGCACAGGCACAGTCCTCCTCCTTCCCTATCAAGGGGCTTCTTTCCCTGAGAGCTACTTTAGTTAAATTTTGACCCATTTCATGCAGCGTTGCTAGGCTCACTTGTGTTGTTGACACTGCTGACTCTTCATCTTCATCGAGATCGTCCATTGTCACCGCCTGAAGTTCTGCAGGGTCAATCAGAATATTTGCCTTTGAGGCCAGGTCATCTGTGTCAATAAAAGTAGCAATGACATTGCCAGCTAAACATATTCCTAAACACATTCCATCTCCTGCTTGCTTTGCCGTACTGCTAGCAGAAGTCCAAACAGTAACATAATCAGAAGTATCATTAATACTATTCCATCATCACCAAGGCTGCAATCCTATGCACATTTGCCTGGGAATAAGTCCCACTGAATTCAATACAACTTACACAGGATTGCACTGTAATTCATCAAACTCCAATCTCATGGCTAATACAGAGGGGACGGGGAGCAGAAGAAAAATGCTTTCTACAAAAAGAACAACCACCTCTGTTTTATCAGAATAGGGGAGATATACTTTTTTTAAAAAATAGAGCTGAGGACTGATGGTGGGGAATCTTCCCCCTGAATCTCTACTATATGGAGCATTAAGGGTGGACTGAGATTCTTTTGCTCCAGTGTTCCAAGTAAGAATACACCAGGCACAGAGACTAGTGTTAAGTCTGTGGAACTCCAGCACAGACAGCTTTCATCCATGTAACCAGCACGCAAAGGCCTATCTTGTTTTTTCCCCTTCTCTGTTTTAATTCTCTCACTGCCATCCCATCACACTTCTGAACAAAAACAAACAAAACAAACTGTCCTATGAATGCAACTCTTTTGCTGTTTCAAATGCCAACTCTTTGGTACAGTAACCTTATTGGGTTTGAGGAGCTTTCACTGTTTCCAATGGCAAATTTCCTTTTCTGGGTAAATTTGGATATATAAGATTATGCATATGGTGCAGGGGATTAGATTAAATCTTGGCACTGTTACTAGGTCATGCTGTATGTTGATATCATCTTAGAAAGATCAGAATGTAATCACCCAGTCCTCTGCAGCCTCTTACATGCTAGAACACCACTGCAAAGGCAGACTTGCTCAGTTGTAACTTTAAGACTAAAACCATGGTCTAGAAACTCTGTTCTACTTAAAGTGCAACAGAATTCCCAGTCCATATCACTGACTGAAGCCATTCCTTGATTTTTACCAGAACATGGCTATGAAGGAATATCTCCTGCTTCCTATTCAGTGGTTTTAGTGTCAAGCCAGAAGTATGAAGTCTTCTAAGGATGGAACTACATGAGTTTTGTAGTCCTGAGGGTTTTCTTTTATCAGGGGAAGCAGCTGCAGAGTGATTCAAATAGAGTGGAGGACCTGTCAGGGAAAAGGGTCTGCTAAAGAAAAAGTTTATCAACATTTGTCCCCTTTTTTTTCCTATCCCCCCATCCCCACTGCTTTCCTTTCCAAGTGAAAAAAAGATACAAGGTCTTGTTATCTTTTAAAGCAGCTAGAGGTAAATGGCTGGTAAAGAAAGGGTAAACAAGTCTGTTCCCTGACATATCCTCCACTCAGTCTGAAGCCACTGTGTTTTTTGGCACTTTAAAATTATATTCAGTGGTGACTCTATATGGGTTTAGACTGTGATGATCAGATATGCTTTTTGAAGGAAGCTATATACAGACACTGTATTTTTATGCTTTATCATTTTATCTGTAAACCATTCTGGTAACTGATGTTGAAGGGCAGTATAAAGAAGTATTAAAACAAATAAAATGCCCCATCATGCAAATTATACTATTTCAGATTCTCCTTCTAAACATTTTCCTCTTCTTGTGCCTTTTGCCCTTGATTCTGCTCTCAAGACAGGAAGTGCAGCCTCCAGACTCTGGAGGAATGAACAAATCCTTCCCACTAGAGGCATAAAAGTGGGTAGGAAATCCTAAATACTCTTATCTGCACCAAACACATGGCCAAATAGCCTCAGTGCCCTAAAGCCTGACTCTGCTGATCTGAAGAGCACCTGAGAGAGGGAAAAGACAAGTACTAATCAGAATCTCACAGACCGAGAAGCATCAGCTGCCACTTTATCTTCAAGTCCCAGGAGAGCAGTTCTTGCTTTTAGCATCAGAGGCCATAAACATATCCTTGAAGAGAACTAGGCTATTTAAATTAGTTGGAATAGATTTCTAAGTAAATTAAAAAGTCAAAAAAATTACCACACTCATGTCAAGGCAGCTATTTAATATTCAAGCTAAAATACGTCATCTACAAGGAAGGTCATAAGCAAAGAAAACTAGGCTTCCGAAAGCCACTTCAGATGCTTAGTTAGCATCTGCCAGTTATAGCTGTTAATGACATTCTGAGCTCAAATTCCTTGCAATTAACAAAGCGAAAATATAACGGGACCTTTCATCACATCAGTGATGAGCACTCAGAAGGCTGCTGATTTCTAGGCCTGAGTCAAATCAAGAGGCAGAACCAGAGCTCATACACATATAGCTACTAAGTTAACTTTGTGACATTCTGCCTATACTGCCTATACTCCTTTGGCAGGATTTCCATGCCATTTGCTTTCACATGACTTAATGGCCATGTTTGGACATAATTTTAAGCCAGGGATCCTGGTTTAATTAACCAGGATGTGAACAAGTACATAATTTGCTCCTACTTTGTGCAAGCAGGTAAACCAGGGGTGAGGAACATTTTTCAGCCCAAGGGCCAAATTCCAGTCCGGGAAAGGTCTCAGGAGTTGCATTTCAACAGTGGGTGGGGCCAAAGACTAAGAGAGCAGGGCCAAAATGTGATTTTTACCAATTTTGAATCCAAAAAGACAAGAAAAAAATAATTCAGAAAAGGAAACAGAGGTTTGGTAGCCTAGATTAGGCCTGTGGGCTGAAGGTTCCCCATCCATGGGGTAAACGAACTAGGAATAGATAGCTTTGCATTGCATCTGGACCCAGGATTATGGTTAAGTGCACCCAAACAAGCCAGAACTTGTAAGCCAACAAGAAACCTTGGTTTAAAACTGGCTTATGATCCTGGTTTATTTGGGTGCACTTAATCTTGGGATCAACCACTCATATGAAAGGAGGGGTGAAGCGGGAGCAAACCGGGTACACACTTGCCCATTCACATCATGGTTTATTAAGCCAGGATTCCTAGCTAAAAGTGACATCCATACATGGCCTATGGGACACAACTAATGTCCGAACAAGCACTTGCCTTTAAGAGTCTTCTTTAGATGAGATAGGAGTCCCCCAAGTCGCTGGAGGTCAAAGTAATCCACCTTTCCATTGTAGAAGAGTTGAGGGGGGACATATGCATCTGCGGGAAAGATAGACAGACATATATTTAGGAAGATGGTCAAAGAAGAACAAACCTTCATTGACTGCAAATAGTTGGGACGGCTATGTATATATTATTTAGATATGGATTTTTAGGCCGCCATTTTAGGGCATAGCCCCTCACAAAACGGCTTGCATAATAGCAACAGCAGCAATACATAAAATATATTAAAACAACAGATTCAAACAATTATAAAACAGCAGCATAAAACTTATAGGCCTGAGAATTTCAAAAATTATTAAAAGCAGCTTGAACTCCAATAAATAAGCCATATCACTAAGAATATCTTTTAAATAACTCAAGTTGTTTCAAACCAGCAGCACTAAAAGACCTTAACAGAAGGCAAGCCAAAACAGGGAAGTTTTTAAAGCCTATTTAAAGGCTTGTCATTATGGGGCCATACACAGCTCAGTGGGGAGGGAGGTTCACAACCTGGGAACCACTACTGAGTTCAGCTGTCTTCCCTACCCACAGTACCTCCATCTTATCTTTATTAGTTTCATATCCTCCTACCTTTATCTCCTTGTCTGATCTCCCTCCGATATAAGGAGGGGAGATCTTCCAAGTGTATTGCAAGACAGAGCTTTGAAACTGTGTATTAAACACAGAAGGCTGAAAATTCATTGTTGAAGGTAACTCAACATCCAACAGAGCCCATTTGGAGGGCTATATCATGGAAGGGACAGTGATGATGGTGGCTTTCTTCTCTGACACCACTGTGTCTGTACAGTGGTGCAGGCTAGGTTCATTCTGGGGGGCGGGGTCATTGTGGGAGGGGAAGATGTCAGCTCCTTTGAAGTTGACAATACCCAGAAACCTTTTTTCCTTTTAAGTTGTCTTGAACATCAGATGACTCCTCCAAATATCACCCAGTCTCTAATTTCATATTTGGGGTAAAGCAACACAGCATTCGGTTCACACAACTCCATAATTCCTGGATGATACATCCCTCTTCAAAGCTCAATCACATTCTAAGATAGATACTCAGGGGTTGGATCCAGATGTAGTCATACTTAAGAGTAGACCCACTGAACTCAATGGGACTTAAGTCAGTCATGACTATCTTAAGCCCATTGATTTCAATAGGTCTGCTCGAAGTATGACTAAATCTAGATCCAACTCCATGTCTGTGCATCTTTGGAAATTATTTTTCTAACATGAAGGCACTTACCTTCACTGTTTAATGCTGAAGGGTTCTTCACCTTGTGCTCATCCCAGTAATGCCTCAAGGCTGAGATGAGTCGATGCAAGAAGCATACCATATACTCCGGTGGACACAACACAGTCAGATTCTAAGGGCAAAAAAAGTATGGCAGACTTCTGCTGTTAACAGAGCAGTTACAGGAGCCAAGCCATGCTAAGCTCCTCCATCCCCTCAGACATGTGTGATGCGCACATCCTTGCGCATAGTGTTCCCCAGGGCAGCACAGAACATTTCCAGTAACTGATAAGAGTGAATATCCATTATGGATTCTCACCCATTTCCCAACAAGACATAGCAAGCAGGCATCTTCTCTTTAAAGCACAGTAGCAGTGTACATGGAGGAAAGAGATGCCAGGCCAACCTGGTACCCTCAAGGCATGTCAGCAAACATCTCTAAGCACACTTCCCACACTATCAGAAAAGACTAGCTTCTAAACAAAACATTACAGATCAGGAAAGAACAAAAAATACGCATCACTGAGCTGACACCTTTGCTTAGACAGTCACTAAGAGACCTTCAAGCCATGGCTGTGTGTGCCCTGCTGTGAAAGATACAAAATTATGTGCGGGGAAAAAGCTGAATACTGTATCCTTTAAAGTATGCAAAGTACACAAGTTTACATAACTTCAATTATTGTACATAATGTATTCAATTTCTGCTAGTAATGGGGAGGAGCAACAAGTTATACAGGATGATGAAGCCCTGACTTCTGACCACTGGAAATCTTGCTCAGACACACTATCCCCCAAGTTCCTGTAGCTTCTGCAATCTCACCTGATTTTGCATTGG
The DNA here is from genome assembly GCA_021292165.1 of Shinisaurus crocodilurus. Classification (NCBI taxonomy): domain Eukaryota; kingdom Metazoa; phylum Chordata; class Lepidosauria; order Squamata; family Shinisauridae; genus Shinisaurus; species Shinisaurus crocodilurus. The sequence continues at coordinate 119,211,498 of CM037881.1, forward strand.
GAAGTTTGATTTCTACAAAAAAGGACCTTGTGGACCCAAACTTCTGAAACCAAGATTTCTGTTGAAGAATTTACCATCAATATAAGGCCTACCTACATTCCCCATGGATACTATTTTTATGAAATTATGATCAGCAGCTCTTCCATTGCAAGTATCTTAAGCAAAATCTTTAATCTCCATAAAAAGTATTGGGAAATTCCTATCATTATTTCTCTGCCTCCAATGTCCTAGGAGGGCAGTCAACTGGGATCAGGGGAGTAGGGACAGAAAGAAAACCAGACTGTGCCAGACAGAATTGAAAGTCTGCCAGAGAACGAAAACAAACAGAATGCAATGAAAGGAGTGATGCGTCTTCCTATTGTATGAGTCCAAGCCCTCGAATCAGCAAGTCCTGTGTCGTGCCTTGCTACAGAAATAGATCACCATGGATTCAGCCTACTTCAGAAGTAGGTTATTAAACTCCATTGACACCTTGGTGAACAATCAATGTGTGGAAATTGCCCAAACAGATGGGGCACTAGGCTCACTAATCTGCAACAGAAAAATAAATGGCTACCCAGGACACACATTAGGGTAGAATCCATCAGCACAGAATTTAAGAAGTCATTAACCCATTAATGAAGACTCAAATTAAGTATCCCGGCTACAAACGTGTCTTGGGCTACATCTTCTGATGCATGCAATATCAAGTTCTTTATCCACTGATACAAAGAGGGCATCTTCAGCTTCTCCGACAGGAAGTGCAACACTAGGTCAAAAGCATCATAATTCTATTCTTAACTTACCCCTCGGTTACTAGCATTTTCCTGAAGAAATTTGCGGAACTTATTTAGAAAAATGTATCTGGAAGCTCCTCCCTGAAAGAAGCGACAACCAATATTTAAAATCAGCTGAGTTCCATCAAGGTGAAAGAATATCCTAGAATTACAGAATCTCTTTGTTTATTTGATATGCAATTTGCCCTTACAGATAAGGCCATTAAAGGCAAGTTCACACATGCATTTGTCAAGCTGAGAGCATTTTATCTGCTGCTGTTTTGCTGTTTTAAGTGGTTTTAAAATAATTTGGACTCTGATTTTAATTGGAAGTTTTGGAATATTGTGCTTTAGACTGGATTTATTGTTGATTTTTCTGTGAGCTGCCCTGAGGACCCCACTAACCTATATTGGCAGGATATAAATCAAATAAATAAATAAGACCATCAACAGCTTCAACATCAAGTGGGTTGAACAGCCATCACAGATTTGAGTGCCACGGACAGAACTTTTATACCATCCATCCATCACCTCAAACATATTTCCTCTTCCATGGAGACAGTTCACACAACAAGCTACGAGTCATTTAATGAGGAGATCGTGTGATAGACTCTACATGCATGCATTAAATCAACCTTAAGACAACTTACACAGCACACTGCCCTTGTGTGGACTCTCCCCAGGTAAGTCACCCCAGATGAATGCGCTGCTAACCTCTATCACTAGCTCTTTCAGCAGCTGTGTCATTTCTTGAATGTACACAACCTCATAGTCACATGATCTCTAACCAAGAAGGTCATGCAGCAGTTGCACACTGCTTCATCTGGATGACAATCCAAAGCAGATTTTTACACATAATTTACCCATGCTTTCATTTAGAGTCCCACCTAACAACATTCATTCCCAGAAGTTCCACACATATTTTCAGCAGTATCAATTCCCAGAGAGTTTAGGAGATGCTAGCATAATTCAACCCTGATTCAACCCCGTCAGGTTCACATGTTTAGTGTTTAATTCAGTGGACATGATTGACTGCTAACAGCATACTACAGAACATCCTTCCCTAATGTGATGCCCTTCAGATGTTTTAGACTGCAACTCTCATCATCCCTGACCATTGGCCATGCTGGCTGAGGCTGATGGGAGCTGTAATCATCTGGAGGCCACCACATTTGGGAAAGCTGCTTTACAGCAGGGCTGAGCAGTTTGTGGGATGTTTTGGCCTACAACTCCCATCAGCTGTAGGCAGCATAGCCAATCGTGAGGGATGAGGAGGGTTGTAGGCCAAAACATTGGGAGGGCCACAAGTAGCCCACCCTTGCTTTAGAGCAAACAGGGAACCTAGATACTAAATGAAGAGCTTAGCTCAGTGATGATTAAGGACCTAGCAAGATGTATCTCTCAAATTTAAGTAATATATTCGATTTTTTTGACAAGTCAAATGCAGATTCTAGCAATAAAGCCTGCCGGTATCTAGCATACAGTGTTTTGAGCCTCAGTGTATTAAATATCAGGCTATCAGCAATGAACTTGGCATTGTACGACTATACAATGGCATTGGCTTAAGAAAAGATGCAGGTACAGCACTCTGAGGAAAAATTTAAACAGCCTAAAGCAAGCTAATATTCAGAGTTAAATGCATACATTCTCTACAAGGTATTCCAGTTGTCCTTACCCCTCCATGATCTTTATTGTTTAAAAGCAACTTCAGTATCTGCACTTGGAGTTCCTCCACCACTGAGAACAAACAACACAGCCATTATACACATTGTGTCAGGCAGCAGCCAGAGCGCTACAGAGAAATGGACAATGATCATTTTCAAGCACTGCACGGAAGCTCTCAGAAGCCACCCTTCCCAGATTATTACATGGCTCACTTTGATGAGGTATTCCAAGAGACAGTCCCACTAGTTTTCTCAGAATGACAAGAGGTACAAACATTATCAGTGGAAAGCTCAGCACTGTCTCTAAGGAAGATGACTGAGTTTGTCAGTTTTGTATTTGGGAGTAGGGGTGCCAATGGCATCAGTAGATGGCAATGCCCAGTTAGGGACAAGCACATTTTCCTCCAGACTGTAGAGAATATCAAGCCCCAGTCCATAAGCACTGACCAATATGGCTTCAAGCCATCCTCTACAACGCCAATGAGATTTTGGATTTCACAGCCCCACTCCCATACCTTCAATGCGTTTCTTGAGCCGCTGGCAGCCTCTTTCATATGCTCGTCTCCGCAATCTCTCCTCAGCACTTTCTTCCTTCACCTCTTTACTCTCTTTACCCTGAGTTGAAATATGAAGGTCAACAGAATTGTTAGTAGAAGCTGAAAAAGACAGACAAGCAGGGCTGGGAAACACTCATAAATGCCAACATAGCTAATAAGAGAACGCAACCTTCAAAAGGTGCCAAATGAATGGATATTTGCCTCACTCTGTGTAGAATATGCCTCAACAAAGCAGACACCACAGATACACCTTAGAATACACCTCAACAAAGCAGACACTACCTTAAATCTACCAGCAGCAGGTACCATGATCCTCACCTCTTTGTTGAAACGGTTTGGCCACCAAGTGGTGGGAATGAGCTCTTGTAAACCAGCCTCCTCCACACGGAGGGGACTCTTGATGTAAAAAAATACAACTGACCGGAGCACATCAAATCTGCAATGAGTTAAGGGATTCGATAGATGTACATATCTGAGGGATTTGAGTAACAAAGAGCAACCCTGCAATAACTCCACACACAGGATTATATCAAAATTTAGATTTCTTGACAACAGCTCAATCCAGAAGGCACTTGGAAGCTGCAATGATTTCACCATGCAGCAAATTGGATATTTTGGGGACATGAAACAGGAGGTGAAGAACTGGGAAAAGAATGTTAGCAAATTTTTGCTGATTTTCAGCAATATCCAGTTCAAGGGAACATTGAAGCAGCTATCTACCCGTGTGACACATAAGTTGAGACCAGCTTGTATGTTCTCAAACCTGCTATTGAGCTTGTGCTTGTATGGTATTAAGTGACTCGAGTGAGACAAAAGTTACAACCTGCTAAGTAGTGTGGTAATTACAAAAGTCACATACAGCAGGGAAGGAATGAATAACTATCTGTCCAAACAGAGATGTTCTTTAACTATTGCCATTTAACAAGGCAACTTATATCAGATAGGTAGAATATGTACAGTGCTGGAAGAGAAAACAGGGGCAAGACAGCCCTCTGGGCACGTGGGCTGTTTCCTGAAAGGTGACTTAGCAGCCTGCTCTCAGGTAATGTTGGGATTCGGTTTTGAATGTAGGGGGAAGGACCATAGCTCAGTCATGGAGCACACACTTTGCATGGAGAAGGTTCTAGGTTCAATCCTTGGTATTTCCAGTTAAAAGGAACTGGTGATATGAAAAACCTCTGCCTGAGAAATGCTGCCAGTCAGAGGAGACAATACTTGACTCGACAAATAGCCTGACCTGATATAAGACAGCTTCCTGTGTAATGTATAGATTACTTTCAACAGAAAATGCATGCAAAAAGGGGTTACTCCATCAGAAGCTGTTTATTTCCTGTTCAAAAGTGGAGTTGAATTGAACAGGCATGCTCTAACAGAGACACTGCCTACATTTTCCAAGTCCATTTTTCAACCAATCTTCATTCCATTGATCAAAATCTCCAGATTATGTTTTCAATAAAGATAGGGCCTAATCTGCTTACAGGTATTCTTCAGTTTGCTTGTGCTACTGATTGAACATCATAGCTGTAACTGCTTAGTAACTGGTTAAACAACAGAAAGGAGGAGGGGTACATTACTTCTCACAATGGAGGGGGAAAGCGTGATTTCCCCAAGGACCTGTATTGGAACTGATCCTATTTAACATTCATAAATGATCTGGAATTAGGAGTGAGGTAAAGTGACCAAGTTTGCAGATGACCCTAAGCTATTCAGGATGGTGAAAAGTCAAGTGGATTGTTGATTGAATAGGGAGCAAAATGGCAAACTAGATTCAATTTAAATAAGTGTGTAAAGTGATGCACTCTGGGATATATATCTCCCAACTTCACATATATGCTGATGAAGTCTGAGCTGGTGGTCACTAACCAGGAGAGATATCTTAAGGTTATGGTGGATAGCTCAATGAAAATGATTGATCCAACGTGCAGCAGCAGAGAAAAGGGCAAATTCTCTGCTAAGGATTATTAGGAAAGGGACTGGAAATAAATGTGTGGGTATTGTAATGCCATTATACAAATCTAGGCTGTGGTCAAGCTTGGGATACTATGTTGAATTCTAGAAAAGATGCAGAAAAAGGTCAACCAAAATGATCAGGTAGCAGGAGCACCTTGGACTAGGTTGGGGGACGTGATAGAAGTCTATAAAATTATGCACAGTGTGGAGAAAGTGGACAGAGGTAAGTTTTTCTCCTTCTCTCATAATACCAAGACTCAGGGTCACCCAGTGAGACTGAGAAACTGGCAGGGGACTCAGGACAGACAAAAGGAAGTCCTTCACACCACACATAATTTAAACTGATGGCCATCAGTTTAAATGGCTTTAAAAGGATTAGACAAATCTATGGAATCTATGGCTGGTCATGATGGCTATATGCTACCTCCAGATTCAGAGGCAGCATACCTCTGAATATCAGCTGCTGGGAATGATGGCAGAGAGGGCCATCATGTCCTGCTTGTGGGTTTCTCAGAGGCTGAAGTTATATCACGTGAATTGGAACTCCAAAATCAAGGCACAGATCTTCGATCCAGGTAACTACTTGCTGTCAGCACTTTTAGATTCCCATTGTTCTGAGGTGGCTAAACAGTTCAACACATGATGGCAGCTGCTGATGTAGTATGTGGGGGTGGGGAGAGGGGGGCTGTGGCAAAACTGAACCAAAAAACATTCTAATCTGTATTATCAGTTACTCCTGGAAATGCTGGGATAAGAAGCAGGGTAGATATTTTCCAAGGCCCCCCCTCCCCCGCCTCCATATTCACGATAGGGTGCAAGACTGATGTTACCCGGGAAATGGAGAAAACTGAATGTATGTATGCAAAGCATTGCAAGGGTGAGACAGGGGCAATAATTAGCGAAGTATGACCTAATAACACACAGTGAGGCTGCAGCCATTTATCACAGCGCCAAACCTAGCCCCACCAATATTTGTGCAGCTAACTTTAGAGTGGGGCATCTGAAGTACATTTGCACAGAAGGAGAGAAATCAAGGCTCCACTGAGAAATGGCAACAACCAAGGCCCTGGAAATTAGTTTTCAGGTAGCCTTGTGCACCCACAAGGGTCCACTTCCTATTACAATGTGATGATTCTGCAGTGGCTACACACTTGAATCTCTTGGCAGTCAAAGTGAGTTTGCACCATCAACAGACTGGATGCGTGTGAAAAATATAGGTATGAAAAAGGATACAGGACATTGTGGAGCAGGTACTTCCTGGATTTCTCATGCTTCAGGACAGCAATAGTGAGACGGAGGTAGTGAATCTAGACAGAGAAGAGATGAAAAGGGCAATCAAGATAAGCTGCAACCAACAGTTCTCAAGATGCCATATTTAAAATGCTTTACAAATTTATGACACTAAAGCCAGACAGACTAGCTTCCCTCAGTGAATTTCCATTGGTGTATAAACAAAACAATACTTACCTGTAAGCCTAGATCGGGAACAATGGGAGAGAAGCGGTAAGCTCTGAGCAGGGACATCAGCAGCTGCTTGAGGCATTCATGTACTTCATAATCCTGAGGAGGAAAGAAACTGTTTAGGAGATACTGGTGCCAGTTAGCCCCCATGGAGAAAGGAGGAAGCCCAGAACTATAAGAAGTGAGAGTGGCATGCCATAAGGGTCAAAAACAGCTCACCTCCATGAGAAGCCACATGAGATCCAATAACTGCTGAATAAGAGGGTGTGCTTCCACAGCCCCTCCTCCTTCCAGGATGCTGAGTAGGAAGTTCATAAGCACATCTTCAACCAAGTACACTTTGCACTGCAAAAAAGAAATTCTCAGATCAGCAGATCTACAGAGCAGTTTTATCAACACACTGCAGCAGAGTCAGTCAGGACCAGTCATAATACAAGAACAACAGTACCTACGCTGCAGCTTTCAAGGTGTCCACAACAGCCATTTTTCCTGGGATAGTCTTGGGAAGTGCAAATGCAGTCTGCCCCACACACCCCAACTGCCCCACACACCCCAAACGTGTCCCTCATTAAAGCTTCCTTTTTGGATGTGCTCATTTCTGAGAAAGCACCTAATTAGAGAGACACTTGCTTCTTCTGCAATGTCCCTCGGGATGTCTATGTTGTGAAGGACAGTCCTCCCGTCCTTGCCAGTAGGTCTATTCACAAAAAGGGATGAAACTTACTGCTACACAAGCCAGACTGTAGCCTTTCCTCATAAATGAATCTGCTGATTGGGGAGGGGGGACAACTGGATACATAGGGGGGCTTCCTCACAAATTGGTGGGTGGGCAGGCACAGGCTGCAGCTTGCCAGATGAAGCACCAGGTTGGAGACCTTCCCCACCCACAAGTCAGTCCTGTACTCTTCTTCGTTTGTATGCCATGAACTCAGGACCGGTGCAGGGCAGTTTGGCGCCCTAGGCGGAATTATATTTAGCGCCCCCCTCTCGTGCCGTGGGGGGGGGCTCCGGAGCAAAGCAGCCCTGCTCTGCAACCCCCCCCGCGCCGCCGCCACCACCACCACCTACCTACCTACCTTCCCCCCGCCCTGGCTGCTGCCGCCACCGCCTCCGAGGAGGAAGTGACGCGACGGGACCCCCGCGCTCTGTTTTTTGCCAGGGAAACCAGGGCAACAGGGCTGTTTAAGCCCTGTTGCCCTGGTTCCTCCCGCCAAAACAACGCGGGCGGGGCTCTGGAAGTGACGCGGAGAAGGTAGGTGGCGAGGGGAGGGGAGGGGTGGCGGCGGCGGTCAGGGAGGCGCGGCGGCAGGCGGGGAGGCGCGGAGGTGGCGGGGGCAGGGGCGGGCAGGGAGGCGCGGCGGCGGGCAGGGGAGGTGCGGTGGCGGGAGTGGCGGGGCGGGGGGAGGCGCGGCGGCGGCTTCGGCGGGGGGGGAGGCCCGGTGGGGGCGACGCGGGGGCGGCAGCGAAGAGGAGCGCAGCGTTTCTGTGCCCTCTTCAGCCACGTGCCCTAGGCAACCGCCTAGTTTGCCTAGCGGTAGCGCCGGCCCTGCATGAACTGCACACACACAAAGAGCAGCTGAAAGCAAATTAGAACGAGGGGCAACCTCAAAAATCTTGTTGCTTCTTGACCCAGACAAAAATTGTTGGTGCCAGTGCTCAAATTATTGGGGGGGGGGGGTGTTAATGAAATCCAAAAGTCCAATCTCCTGACACCTACACCCACCCCAGCCTTCCAAAAAAAAACAGGAACTAGGAGGTCTAGCACAAAAGGTAAGGAGGCCTGGCTCCCTTTTCCTACCTGAAATAGAAGCACTGTAATTCAAGCACCTGTAATTGGAAGGGTCACCGTCATTAAGAACCAAGCCCGCTCCTCTCAGCATAGTCCCATCCTGGATTCTGCTTCTTAGTCAGAACACTGCGATGGAACAGGCTTTTCTTAGGGCTCAGATGAAAATTCCCATAGGAGCGCTCAGTGATAGAGCACATGCTTTGTATACAAATGGTCTTGGGTCTTGGCTTGATTTTTCTAAGCACCTTAGAGAACTCGTTCCTGAAAGCTGTGAATTCACTGATGGAAGACATGTTTATGCCCTCCTGCATCCAGGAAAATGATGCACTATGGAAGGTGGAAGATCCTGAAATTAAAGCAAACAAGGTAAAAATTGAGGAAGCTCACCATGAGGGGGGCAAAGTGGTTAAAAATGTGAGCCAAAGTGATGAGCACTGTTGGTTCCCCCTGGAGTTGCCAGGTGGAAGAGTCTCTCTCTACCAGCTTCCCTTCCTGAAATACAAAACTCAGGATTACACACATTTTTAAATAGATCCTAATTTTACAAGAGTACTTTTTCTTAATCTTTTTCTTAAACACAGACCTCACTGTTTATACCAGCCATTCCCAACCTGGTGCACTCCAGATTTGTTGGACTACCACTCTCATAATCCCCAGCTATGCTGGCTGGGGGCTTAGGGCAGCTATAGTCCAACACACTTGGAGGTCAGTAGGTTGGGGAAGGCTGGTTTAAACACTGCTTTTTACATGATGGAAATGCACACGGACAACTAGAAAGATGTCCCTCATTATAACAGGTGGGGTGTGCGTGTGGAGGGGGCTTACCTACTGCAAGACTCCCTGAAGTGATGTGCTTCTGTGTGTGCTCTGCACATTATGCTAGCCAGTGGGGTCCCTTTCCATTAATGTCAGGCTACCCAGCATCCAAGATGGGGAAGGCAGGTTTTTGCCCTCACCACAAGAGTTTCCCCATGCACAGCAATTTCTCCCATAGGAGTCAATAGCAACTATTTATATGGAAGAAGGTAAGGGGGATGCATTTGGCAACACCACTGAAGTGGGGACTGAATTGGTTTCCTGCCCCTGCTGACCCCAGCCATTAAGAACCAAGCCCGCTCCTCTCAGCATAGTCCCATCCTGGATTCTGCTTCTTAGTCAGAACACTGCGATGGAACAGGCTTTTCTTAGGGCTCAGATGAAAATTCTCATAGGAGCGCTTTCAGCATGAATTGTGTGTGTGAGTATGAAGTTCAAGCCCCCGCAAATGGGCAGCCATTTCTCTGAGTTTTTGGTGGGAGAGGCATAACATTTGCCACCAGTGAGGACACCATTCAGGGGGGTGGCATTCTGTTAGCAAGGGCCACAGATGTTTTCTTTTTTTTTGGCCACTTACTGGTAGCTGTCATTTTTTGTGGCTACCACCATCCCCCGCAACATGGCCAAACATGTTGCTACATCGAGGGCAACAGGGGTGGGAGACAAAATAGCTGCTGGGCCACAGAAAGAAGAGCTCTGGTGTTGTTGCTGCTAATGCCTGTGATGATGGCAAGGGTGGTAGGGAGGAAAAACGCCAGCCACCATGCTGCTAACAGTGAGCCCTCCTCCTGAACCTGATGGTGAATTTCCTGCCCCATTAGAAGACTCATAAAAAATAGCCCTCCAATTCTGGGGCCATTCAGGTTCATGCCCTAACTTAGCCTACAATCCTATTCTGGAAGCAACTTAGCTGGAAGCAACTACCACTGACCTCAATGGGGCTTACTTCTGAGTTGCACTGTTAAATATTCATTTCTAGAGCTGTACATACCAGAGCCCTCTTTCCCAGCAAGTTTCACATGGCACTATATTTCTCCCCCTTTTCAGCACCTGGTGGAAGACTTTTTAGTTTCCCAAACCTTTTAGAAGGATTTGTTTTATATTGTGCTGGAAATTTATTGTTGCTTTGTTTTTGATGTGTTTTATTAGTGTGTATTTTATTATTTCATTCTTTGTAAACAGATCTGAGATCTCTGGCTGAAGAGCAACTAATAACTGCACTAAATAAACAGGACAGGACAAGATTAAATAAATTTAACATGGAAAATGTGATCTTACCGAAACATCTATTCCAATATTAATAACATTTTTCAGGTATCCCAGCAGCTTATGAGCTTTCACCAGATCTGTAGCTGGTTTGTCCTGTAAGGGCCGATATCCCTCCACTGGATATGTATGGAATTATTAAGAAACAATATATATCAGAATGCAACTGACTCCTTCAAAGAACTGATTCCACAAACCCTCTAGGCCACCAGCAGAACCTCTTTCTTTTTTCTCAACTATCAATTTTTGCTTTGCCTTAACGATATTTCAAGAAGGCTAGATCTGCTGCTTTGCATTAGTGTTCAAATCTTGTCCCAAGAGTATATCATGCTTGAAATATCAACAAGAATCAAACATTCGATCAGGTTAGCAAGAATGACTGACAAGCTTCAACCACAGAGGCTTGAACTACTGTTCTCTCCCAAAGAGTAATGCAAAATACATAATGGCAGTAAAACTACACAAAAAGGGTAGTTGGGCAACATGACCTGAAACATGGTTATAGGCCATTAATCCCCTTTCCCTTCTCAAAACACTACACCGAAGGAGTCTAAAACTGAAATCTGGAGTTACATAGTGGCTAAGAGCATGAGCCAAGAGCTCAATGTCCCTGTCCGAACCTTCAGCTCAGCTCCACTCTAAACTCACTAGATCACCTTAGGTGAGCCACTGTTTCTCAGCATATGATAACACCACCAGTCCACCTTATAGAGTTGGTAGGATTCCAGAGATAAAGTATGTGAAGAATGTAATACTCATATAGCACTTTTCCTAGGTACTATTATGTCAATGAGAAGTCAGTGGATTACCAGAAAGGTACAGTATGGGTCTGGCCCTGGGAAAAGAATGGTACATTTCAGATGCTGGTAATTTCAATCTTTCCACAGTTTGGGCTGAAATGACTGTCAAAGGATATCGGAGTGGGACGGCTGCCAAAGTTAAAAGCAACAGATTCCTTGAATGATAAGCTGATGGCAGGGAAGTAGGCCATACCAGAGCCTCGTGAGATGTTATCAAAAGCTGTCCCTAGAGACACACCATTCCTGAAGGAGAAAAAGAGAAAGAAATCCCTAAATGGTTTATACACTTTATCAGAGAATTCTAGAAAAATGGTTTATGTATCTGACACGGCACAAAGGCAGAAGCAGTCAAATCCTGGTGGCTTCTCCTCTATTAGGATGTCAATGAAAATAAAAGCAGATTCTGAATCCCAAGTGCAGAATTCACTGCTATGTCCCAGAAACTTAATTTTCATTTTGAAAACATGCCCTGCAAGACGCCTAGGAAAATATTAATTGGCATTGCTGGAACTTTGTTCAAGGTTCTATTCAGCTTTAAAATGCCACCCAAGGACTCAAACTTGCCTTATTCTCTCAGTAGGAGCACCTGTGTGTGAAGATCAAACCATTCCACTATGTTTGCCAATTAAATTTATTATTTTGCACAACACCTATCACAACAAGCAATTATTTGAGATCACTGCTTAATTTTCACTGTTTACCACCATCTTAACAGTTTGGGATTTCACATTAGAAGAAACCTTCATTCTTTTCAACTGCTATGCAAGTTCAAATGCTGCAGAAACACTTTTCTGGTGTCAGGCATTTTAGCACACAAATGATGTTATGTTGAACTCTCATCCTTAGTTTGATCAATGAAAATTAATGTACAGGAAGACATATTGCCTTACAGGGAACAGGCCCTATGAGGGCATGAAGAGCATAAAATAGCCATTTTTTTGGCAATAAAATATCTATTTATTTTGCCTTTGAACAAAAAATGAAATTTAAGAAACCAATTCATTTGAAAGAATCTCTAAATATGAAGAGTTGATATACAGAGCTGAAGGGAAGCACACGTTGTTGTTGTTATTATTAATAATAAAATGTTTATTACTATTATTAGTATTATTACTATTCTTATGGAAGATAGTTTCTAAGCAATTACTCAGTGGATATGCATTCAAACAATGCCTGGGATACCGGTAAATAAAGTGCTCTAAGAAAAAGTTCTGCAATATGGCTGTAGGAGTCCTGTGCAGCTCTAGATGCCACAGGAGTCCAGATAACTGCAACATATACAGCCTGCTTCACATATGCAGCTTCTTATGTGGTACTACAGCTCCATGATGTCATGTTATGAACAGCCACCTATGTGGGTTAGTGCTTGTGTGGATCTGGCTTAATTGTCTATTCATAATCCATCTTTCTTGCACTGTACCTAGGGAATGTTTCTAGCAGCATACAAACTCCCATTCAGAAATGATCCATTCCAGTTCTATGTAACAATTCAGAAGCAGTGAGGTAAGGCACCCTATTGAATCTAATGTTAACAGAGGATTATTGTGGGTGGAGCAAGGATTTACCCCTTGGTGGAGCTTGGTTTAAGTACTCAACAAAATACTTAGGAGATGAGATGACAGAAAACAGTAGACTAGCAATATCTAGGAGAACTCTATAAGAATGCTTACAAGCAGAAAGAAATGCTTCCTTCATCCAGGTCTATCAAACAGCTGACAATATCTCCTGCTGCCCAAGACTGCAGAAAAAAAGAAAAGGAAAAGGTATTAAGTGGGGCATGTAACCAGTTTTGTTAGGATATTGTCAAAAGCAAACAGATTGCTTCCAAGTTGGTCAAACAAGCTGTGGGTCAAAGACCTCCAAGAGCATAGTGCCATTCTACATTAAGCCCCATCCCAGAGACCAATCCACTCTCCCCTCTAACTATGCTAATACAAACCCTTCCTCATCCTACCACAGTGATGGCGAACCTTTTTGAGCCCGAGTGCCCAAACTGCAACACAAAACCAACTTATTTATTTCAAAGTGCCAACACTGCAATTAAACCTGAATACTGTTTCAGTTTTAGAAAAATAACTCATACAGTTGTCCGAACTAATTAACATCTTTTGTCTTAAAAGAAAAACACAATAACAGAGCTTTCAATGATACAAACAGTTTTTTGTTGGAAAAAAAATCAACTCAAAAAATTATTATAGTACTACATTGTACACATAGCCTGAAGGGAATTTATACAAACTTTTTAAATAATTAGGCACATGTATTTTTGGATAAGGGATTCTCAACTTGTAATATGATTATATGCCAGACTGAAATTGTATGGGGCAAGCTTTACCCCAGGTCCTTTCCCTGCTTCTACAGGTGTCAGATTAGTAAAAGTAAAAGTCAACCTGTACTAGGATGAGCAAGATAAACAAGAAAACTAAACGTGCTTAACACATTTTAAACACTTTATGTCTTGGACTGCAAACACTGCATTAGGTAAAAGTTTGCATTGGGCATGCTTTTGCACAATTAATGTGATTTTTGCTATTGCATGCATGCTGATAATTTGTCAATCCTTGGTTCATACTCCGTTAGTTTGAGAGCAACACATGCAGCACTCAGGTCAACTGTTAGGGCTTTACATCCAAGCCATGCTCTGTGCATCATTCTTCAAAATCTTTTAAATGTGATAACAATGTAGAAAAGAATTCTGTAACAGGAATTCTAGAATAAAATCATTCTGTTCCACACTGTGAGAAAGAACAAGATCATTAGTGTTTTGCAGAAGGGGACAGTCTTTTAGTGATCTGGTGACCAATGGCTCGAGTGCCCACAGAGAGGCCCCTGTGTGCCAGCTGTGGCACCCGTGCCATAGGTTCGCCATCACTGTCCTACCACATTTGTAGAAAAGCAACTAGTGTAGTTCCCCAAGTTGTAATGGGCAGAGCAAGAGAGGGTGGGGGATCTAATTGTTCTTCTAATTGCAATTGAGAAGGGAAGGAACATTTTAAAATAGGGACATTTTTAAAATGACACACTTCGTTTAACTTCCAGAAATGAAAAATCTATGGATCAAGATTTCTGCTGCCCCACTGCTAATAGGTTTGACTTTCTACCCCTTCTGCTGTTTATTGTAGCATAAAGAATTCTTGCTCTGTTTCAGCAGACATGGGGTCGAAGATGGCGTATAGCAGGAACATCTGAGGTGTGACATGTGAGTTTTATTTATGTATTACATTTCTATACCACCCAATAACCGAAGTTCTCTAGGCGGTTCACAAAACAAGACTTAAATACATAAAATACAATCTGGAAGCATCCATAAAGTAGGGTGGTGACTGGTATGGCTATATGGCTGTGTGTGTGTATGGATGTGTGCATACAACCAGTATGGGTATGTGTCTTAGGAATGTTCACAATGCATATAATTGTTGTAAACCTCCCAGAGAGCTTTGGCTATGGGGCAGTATAGAAATAAAATAGATGATGATGATGATGATGATGATGATGATGATGATGATGATGATAAAATGTGGAAAATAAAGTTGGTCCCTGGGAAACTCATGCGAGTACGCAATCAAAAGCGCCAAGTTTACAAACATGTAAGGAGTGCAGAATGCAAATATGTGTGTGATGCAAGTGTGCACATACATGCTCATGAACACAGAGGTGACTAAGAGGAGTTCCACTAAAACAGCTTTTCCTGGTGTGCTCAGCCAAAGTCAGAGCTCATCCATCCTTCTTTACGAATGTCCTTCAAAAGTAACCAAATTACTCTATTTCATTGGTTCATTTATTTATTTTTAAATGGAGATAAGATATAGTGGTTGTGTTCACACGACACACTAAGCTACCTTGTGAATAAGCTACACAGTGCGGGGAAGACTGGCCTACTGCAGCAGATACATGAAGAGACCTATAACGTTGGAGCATGTGTATCTAACTACAAACACCTACACGCACATGCACAGTGGAAGATATAACCCAATCAGGTGTGCCCTACTGAAACCTAAGAACACAAATCAATGCTGATAACAGATGAATACATCATGCAATAAGAGGGGAGTCCAGTTCTACTGGAAACGAAATTGACATGACCTGGAATAAAGGATGTAACACTACATGGGGCTAATTATTTTCTATCATGAGAAAACCATGTAGAGCTCTTATTGCAATCAAGAGATACCGAGTCAAATTTGCTAGTGAACTCTTAACTTAGTAACTTCACATTCCAGTCATCTTCTCAATCCTTTTTGTTTAAATATGGTGAAGGCCTGACATATTCTAATGCCACTAATTGGAATATTTCAACCACTAATGTGACCTTTAGAAGAGTTTTATCAGACCAGAACATTGAAGGGCTTTAGCTCAGAGATAAGAGGACATGTTTTGCATGCAGAAGGTTCCAGGTTCAATCCCCGGCATCTCCAGGTGAGGCTGGGAAAGACCCTTGCCTGAAACCCTGGACAGCTGCAGCCAGTCAGAGTAGACACTACTGAGCTTGATTGACCAATGGTCTGACTCGGTATAAGGCAGCTTCCTATGTCCCTAATTCTTGAACCAAGCCAAGTAACTTTTGCAGAGATGCCTAGACTGTAGGCTTAGTTTGCTCCTATGGCAACAAAATAATTTGGGGCAGACACTCACTTTACCATAGTTGGTTGTGGTCACATTCCATTTGCGCACTCGATTCCCATCATAGGCATATGAATCTGAAGTGTCTCCAACTCCCTCCTATATAAAATGAGAGCCAAGAACACACCTTAGCCAAAGGTACTGCCAACTTTTAGGATTTTGTATTCTCAAGGCATACCTTTTCAGCTGATCATCCTCATAATATTTATCCACGGGAAGAGATTTGAATAAGTTTTAGGCTGTGACTTAATGGGCCGGTTCACACAATCACCGTTAAACGAGCCACAGTGGTTTGTTTAATCCTCAGCATGTAGGGGGCGCAATTTGCCTAATTACCTACCCAGGCATGACTTGTTGTGTCATCTGAACCCAGGCAGCATGGCTTGTTGGAGGGGGAAACAACCCTCAAAATAACCCAACAACAGGCCACGGGTTAGTATGTCCCTACAGTTTACCAACATGTAATTTCTACAGCACAAGAGTCAACTTAAAACTGAAGTATTCCCGTTGAAATTTGTGCTTTTCAACTGTTTCTTCATAGTGCTGTTTCTCATCTTCCATAATCCACTATCAGGGTCATGTCAACAAACACAGAGAAACATATAGTCTGAACCACAGACCTCAGGGCTGGGAGAAACACCCACATGGGGCAACCCCAAAATACCAAATGTTAATGCAGGCTTGTAATATCAAATATATACAACTTTAAGTCCAGAGCACATGATCTGAAAGGGAATTACAGGCCCCCTATTCTAGCCTTTGGTAAAAGCTCTGCAAATATGGTCCCTGCAGTGTGCACATCTGCATAATGTTATAGTATATATATATATACTATATATATATATAGTATAGTATATATAGTATGGAAACTGCAATAGTTTCCATACTATAAGGAAATTCTTTACACAGGAAAAACAACAACTTGTCCAGGCTTGCATGTTGAAATACTCAGGTAAAGTCTGGAAAGTAGCCCAACACTATGCAATGCTGTTACATTACCTCTTGATTGAACCGACAATTGAGAGTGCACCAGCCAATCTGCATGAGGCCTTGGGATGAAATCAGCACCTCATAGATCCATTTTCCTAAAAGAGAAGACAACACGAAAGTGTCAGGTGACAAAGTCTCCATCAAATGCTATAGACTGAAATTGCTCACCAAACAATTAGGGAAGCTTGAATAGCCCAAAAGGATAGCACCCAGAAGAGTTCAAAAGGGTGAATCCATTCTTTCTGTTCCAACACTCCCAAATTATTGACTGACGTTATTTATAGGTCACCCTATAACAAAAAGTTCTCTGGGCAGCAACAATCCGGTGTTGGACATTTTCTGCAGAATAACTGATACAACTCTGGCCCAAAAATTAAAGTCAGGGATTTAAGTCTCATTGTTAATAAATTCTAATCTCAAGTTGTTATCCACTTGCTACAAATGTTTTTCCCGCTTGGACCAATACCATGGTTGGTCCATCATTTTTCTGATCCTTACCTTTATACACACAGGTAGTAGCCCTGATAGAGCCAAAGTTACTATGTCCAATCACCTGATTTGAGACACAAAGAAAGAAGATTGTCACACACCATGAATAAAGGTTTTCCCATCTCAAGGGTTTCCTTACACTTTACATGTGCGCACGTGTGTGTGTGTACATGTGTGCGGTGGGTTGTAAATCAGTTAAAGAAGGTGTCAGGTCATTTCCAAGCATTCAAGTCTCAAAGAAGTTCACCAGTGGTTTGTTCCCACCTACCATTTTACACAAGGACTGGGCACAGAAAGAAATCAGGAGGTCTGGAAGTACACTTGACACTGGAGCAACAAAAGAGCATGTCCACATAACGGCTTCCTGCTTCTACTTCTCCCAGGCCAATATATCAGGAAGCTGATACTGGAGTTGGCACAACTGTGCTGGGCCCACAACCACCCTTATGAGCCATGTGGATAGGCTGGGGATCAGCTAAGAGCCTGGAGTGTGCCAACTGCAGGAACCAGATGGGCTGCATGAGTGTGCACCCAAAGATTCACCAGAAACAGCAAGGCCAAGAGAGGGAGTGTACCAGCAGTAATGATAACGGATTTCAAGACACAAGTGATTACAGATGGGACAACACGCTGGTTCAGTACATAATGCCTATGACAACTGACAGCACCACCCACAGTGCAAAGGACACTTAGTAAATACAGAAGGATAACATTATCTGTTTTCAATGCAACCGTGGGCATTTGATTGCTTGGACTGGTAAACCAGGCAGTGTATAACAACAGCTGCTGGTAAGTTCAGTGCAAAGGTGGTTCTGTTCTTCTTTCCTTCGCTGAGAACTGGAACCTAGTGAGTGAGATGTAGTAGCAAGAAAACACTCAAAGAAGACTTCTACAAACATATGTGTTAGATTTGTTTAGATTGTAAGCCTGCGGGCAGGGACTGTCTTGTTAATTGATTATATGTAAGCCACTCTGGGGGTCTTTCTGGCTGAAGAGCAGCATAAAAATGTTTCAAATAAATAAATAAATAACTATCAGCAGCACATATGAGAAGCAGAAAATTATTCTCCAAGGGGGTTGGGAACAGAGCGGGAAAAGGAGGACAGCAATAACCAGAAGGAAATCTTTAAAAATAATTTAAAAGGACCCGAATGTGTGGTCAGTGTAGAATTGAACAGGACATTCCAATGACATTAAGTTGAATTTTCAGATAATAGGTGGACAGCCAAAGGCATAATACAAGAGAAAGTTGCACAATGCAGACCACAGGCAAGGAAGAGTTTCTAGATTAAGGACGCTGGTGGGCTTTTCAGAAAAAATGCTATAGCAGTAAGAAATGGGAGGTGGGTTATAACGAAGACTCAATAGAGTGTTATAGTTTTCAGGAGGGTGAGTCTCTCAGAGCATCTCTAAATAAAACCCATCATCTATTAATACTAAGGGCCAGTGCAGGTGTAACACTAGACCTGTCTTAACTACGGTTAATAAATCAGGAGCAAGCCTCTTGAACACAGTCTCCCCCCACATCCTCTCTCCCACAGCTCTTCCTGCATAACAAATTTCCCCATAAGCCAGTTAATTAGCTTGCTCTCACCAGTGTTAACCATGGTTAATGTTCCCCTTAAATTAGGATCTGAAACCCACGTCAAACTGCAGTTTCAGATCCTTAGTAAATGGAAGCCCTAATTAACTTTAATCATGGTTCACATCAGTGCTGATAAGTTGTGGAGGGGGGATTTGCTTTGAGAAGATATGGGGATGGAGGAAGGAAATCCACATTCCCAGGGCTGGGTCACAGTTTATTAAGTACGATTAATAGGGAATCTCTGCACCAGACCCAAAAGTAAAGGGAGAGTGGAGATATACAGAGAGAAACAAAGCAGGAAGAGAACACCAGCACAGGCTCTAAACAGCTCTTTAAGTAAGCCAAAACTAGTACATTCACAGTGTCTCCCACACACTCACCCCAAGTAGGTCATCATCCACCAGCAGGAGCCCCTCAAAGCCACTAGTGTGATCCAACACCACCGTAGAAGGACCAAGTCTGCCCTCTACTACCTGATCTGAAATGAAAGATGCAGGAATGACAAAGAAAGGTTTTCAAAACAACAGTGTAAGACAGGGATGGAGAACTGTTCAGCCCCCAGGGACCTGATTGCTCTCCAGCTCACCCCCGGGGCCCCGAAGATTCAGGGAGCGGACTCTCCCCAAAGCCCCACCCCATGGCATCATAGCAGGGATTCTCCGTGCAGAGAAAGGCACAGATGATGCCTCTCTCTGTATGGAGAAACTGCTTTACTACTTATTGGAAGGGAGAGTGGTGTACAGGGGAATCCCTGTCGTCAGTTCTCAATAACTGAGTGGAGATAACAGTGGGAATTCCTCTCTCCACTAGCATCCAGGGAGTGGGGTCTGGGAGGGCGCAGGGCCTGGGGGAAAGAGTTGGATGGGGCCGTGGGGGGAAAGGGGAACCTCCCTGGGCTGTATTAGGCCCACGTGCTGGAAGCTCCCCATCCCTGGTGAGAGAGACTAGACAATATTGAGAGCCAGTGTGGCATAGTGGTGAGAGTGTTGGACCGGGACTCGGGATATCCGGGTTCTAGTCCCTGCTCAGCCATGAAACTCACTGGGTGACTTTGGGCCAGTCACTGACTCTCAGCCTAGCCTACCTCACAGGGTTGTTGTGAGGGTAAAATGGGGAGAAGGAGGACTGTGTAAGCCGCCTTGAGTTTCTTGCAAGAGGAAAAATAGGCAGGATATAAATATAATAAATAAATTTAAAAATATTGTTGCAATACAGTGAGAGAGACTAGACAATATTGTTGCAATTTTATAGCAAAGAGAGAGAAACAAAAGTTTCCAACATGAGTCAAAATAATACATGGTTCAGAAAAAGGGAACATAGAGGAACACTCAATGTACATTTTCCAGAGAAACAATTAAAGCTGTAGCCGTGGTTACCCTGGTCTCACATTGAAATCTCACAAGATATCTAAAAAATATATCCATGTCTTGTCACCCATTAATATGTTCCATAAAATCCAAAAGGGGTATGATAAGCATACAGTATGGATTGAAGGTAGGCCATGGAACTAAGGAACAGCAAAAATATTCAGATAGTGGATATAGACTGTGTTTCGCCATAGGAGCCATAGTTAAAAGTATGTATTGCTCTATTGCACATCAGTCTCAGGTGGAAAGATTTTATAGGATGCTATTCTGCTTCCTTATGCAATTTCAAAATGCATTAACACTATGTACACCTACCTTGACCATCTTCTGAGCCAACATTCTCTGCCAGCAGTTGTTCTACGTGTTCTTGTAGGTTTTGAAATGACAAGTGCTTTCTAGGAATAAAGTGAAGTATCTTTCAGAGGTTTTACATGATTCTCTATGGAAAGAGACTTGCACAAATTGTAAATCAGAGGGTTTTTTACTACTTCAACCCAGGCTGCGAGCGAGGGAGGCACCACGGGGGCCGGCGGGGCACCGCAGATGACCTGCGCCCCGTGTGTGTGGGCGGACCCCGCAGTCCCCGCACCACAGTGTGGGCCTCCCAGCGCTAGGGGGCGGTGGCTCGGGATGCCCAGAGCGGCCGTTTGCCCCTACAGGCCGGAGCGGCCGCAGCTCCGGCCACTCTGGGCGGCCTCCTCTGTGCGACCCCCGCGGGACGGCCGCCCGCTGTTCGCACAGCAGGGTGGCCACATGCAGTAGGGGCTTACCCCTCTACCACCCATGGTCACTTTGCGTGCGTCCCACATGCAGTCGTCCCACGGGGCGCCCCCGGTCGGCGTTCGCACGACACGGGAACCGTGGGGGACTTCTGCTCCCCTGCGGTTCCCGTGTCGTGCAAACACGCCCTCTCTTTCATAAACTACCCATTTAATAAAGTCATGTGGCATGAAGAGACCAGGAAGACGGTTGCACAAGTGTCAGAAACTAAAATATTAAGATCATAGAATCATAGAATCATAGAAAAGTAGAGTTGGAAGGGGCCCACAAGGCCATCGAGTCCAACCCCCTGCTCAATGCAGGAATCTAGGTCAAAGCATCTCTGACAGATGTCTGTCCAGCTGCACCTTGAATGCCTCCAGAGTGGGAGAGCCCACCACCTCCCTAGGTAGTTGATTCCATTGTCTTATTGCTCTGACAGTCAGGAAATTTTTCCTGATGTTTAGGTGGAATCTAGGTTCCTGTAACTTGAGCCCATTATTCCGTGTCCTGCAAACTGGGATGACCGAGAAGAGATCTTTGCCCTCCTCTGTGTGACATCCCTTCAAATACTGGAAGAGTGCGATCATATCTCCCCTCAGTCTCCTCTTCTGAAGGCTAAACATGCCCAGTTCTTTCAGTCTCTCCTCATAGGGCCTTGTTTCCAGTCCCTTTATCATCCTTGTTGCCCTCCTCTGAACCCTCTCCAGTTTGTCTATGTCCTTCTTAAAGTGAGGTGCCCAGAACTGGACGCAGTACTCAAGATGAGGCCTAACCAGTGCCGAGTAAAGGGGAATTATCACTTCCCGCGATTTGGAAGCTATACTTCTATTAATACAGCCCAAAATTGCATTTGCCTTCTTTGCAGCCACATCGCATTGCTGGCTCATATTCAGTTTGTGATCTACCACAATTCCAAGATCCTTCTCACTTGTAGTATTGTTGAGCCAAGTGTCCCCCATTCTGTAACTCTGCATTTGGTTTCCTCTCCCTAGGTGCAGCACTTGGCATTTATCCCTATTAAATTTCATTCTGTTGTTTTCGGCCCAGCGCTCCAGCCTATCGAGGTCACTTTGAATTTTGTTTCTGTCTTCCAGAGTATTAGCTGTTCCACCCAACTTTGTGTCATCTGCAAATTTGATAAGCATTCCCTGTACCTCCTGATCCAAGTCATTAATAAAAATGTTGAAGAGCACCGGGCCCAGGACCGAGCCCTGTGGTACCCCGCTCGTTACCTCTCCCCAGTTTGAGAAGGAACCATTGATAAGCACTCTTTGAGTTCGATTCTTTAGCCAATTGTGGATCCACCTGATAGTTGTTCCATCTAGCCCACTCTTAGCTAGCTTACTAATCAGGATATCATGAGGCACTTTGTCGAAAGCTTTGCTGAAGTCCAGGTATATAATGTCCACAGCATTCCCACAGTCCACAAGGGAGGTTACCCGATCAAAAAATGAGATCAGATTAGTCTGACAGGATTTGTTCTTGACAAATCCATGCTGGCTTCTAGTAATCACTGCATTGTTTTCAAGGTGCTTGCAGACTGACTTCTTTATAATCTGCTCAAAAATCTTCCCGGGGATTGATGTCAGACTGACTGGCCTATAGTTCCCAGGTTCCTCCTTCTTGCCCTTTTTGAAGATGGGAACAACATTTGCCCTCCTCCAGTCGTCTGGCACTTCACCTGTCCTCCATGATTTCTCAAAGATAATAGACAGTGGTTCTGAGAGTTCTTCTGCCAGTTCCTTTATTACTCTAGGATGCAGCTCATCAGGCCCTGGAGATTTAAACTCGTTCAGAGTAATCAGGTGCTCCTTGACCATTTGCCTATCAATCTCAAGCTGCAATTCTGCCCCTTCAGTCTGCACTTCAGGTTTGCCAGGGGGGTCATAGACCCTCTTTTGGGAGAAGACCGAGCCGAAGTAGGAATTGAACACTTCTGCCTTTTCTTTGTCTTCTGTTATCAATTTGCCATCCTCATTGCGTAGTTGAACCACCAGTTCTTTCTTCTGTCTTTTACTGTGCATGTATCTGAAGAAAGCTTTTTTGTTGCTTTTAGCATTCCTCGCTAACCTTAGCTCATTCTCAGCTTTAGCCTTCCTGACACTATTCCTGCAGTTCTGTGCTACCTGCCTGTACTCTTCCCCTGTAGCCTGTCCTTCCTTCCACTTCCTATACGTGTCCTTTTTTGTTTTCAGGTCATCTTTGAGTTTATTGTGAAGCCACATTGGCTTCTTCTGTTGCCCTCTGCCTTTTCTCCTTGTGGGAATTGTTTGCAATTGTGCCTTTAAAATTTCCTTTTTTAAAAACTCCCACCCCTCCTGGGCTCCCTTTCTCGTGAGAGTCGCTTGCCATGGGATCTTACTAATCATTGTTCTGAGTTTGTTAAAATTGGCTTTCCTAAAATCCAGGGTACGTGTTTGGCTACACTCAGCTTTTGCTTCTGTTAGAATCAAGAACTCAAGTATAACATGGTCACTTTCCCCCAGAGTTCCCGAAACTGCCACTTTATCCACTAACTCGTCTCTGTTGGTTAGAATCAGGTCAAGGATAGCCGATCCTCTAGTTCCTTCCTCCACTTTCTGTAGGAGGAAGTTATCAGCAGCACAGCTCAGGAATTTCTTGGAGGGGCCATGTTTGGCTGAATAAGTCTCCCAACAGATATCAGGGAAATTGAAGTCACCCATTACTACCACATCGTGCCTCCTTGAAACAATGGCAATTTGCTTTTCAAAAGTTCCATCCTCGTCTTCTCCTTGATTGGGTGGTCGGTAGTAGACTCCAACCGCCATGTTCGCTTTATTCTTTGCCCCCTTTATTTTAACCCAGATGCTCTCAATGGGGCTGCCAAGCTCCTCTTCCTGTATCTCTGTGCAGAGATACGTATTTTTAACATACAGTGCAACTCCACCTCCCTTTCTGTTGCTTCTGTTCCTTTTGAACAAGTTATACCCTTCAATTGCTGTATTCCAGTCATGGGAGTCATCCCACCAGGTTTCAGTTATCCCTATCAAGTCGTACTTGCCCTCATGTATCAAGAGTTCAAGTTCGTCTTGTTTATTGCCCATACTCCTGGCATTAGTATAGAGACATTGAAGATTATGTGCTTTATAGTCCGACTTTCCCCCTACATTTTGTGGTAGACTATCAATGGGCACCGCTGGAGCTGTTCTCTCCATTGTGGCATAGAGGCCTTCTTCCATTGGTACCCCCGAGTTTATGTCTCCCTCCCCTGTTGGATTCAGTTTAAAGCCCTCCTGATTAAGTTCCTCATGCTGTGGCCAAACACATTCTTCCCAGTCCTTGTGAGGTGCAACCCATCCTCTGCCAGCAGTCCATCTTCCAGGAAGTGTAGCCCGTGGTCCCAGAATCCAAATCCCTCACGTCGGCTCCACCTTCGTAGCCAGTCATTCACTCGGAGTATTTTTCTTTCCCTTTCTATGCCTCTTCCAAGTACTGGAAGGATGGATGAGAAAACTATCTGGGCCCCGAAGTTCTTGAGTTCCCTTCCCAGCTCTTCAAAGTCTGCCGTGATTTCTTTGTAACTCCGCTTGGCAGTATCATTTGTACCCACGTGGAAGAGAAGAAAGGGGTATGTGTCGGTGGGCTGCATGAGCCTCGGCAGCTGCTCTGTCACATCCTTAATCCGTGCCCCAGGGAGACAGCACACCTGGCGAGTCCATGGGTCTTCGCGACATACTTTGGCTTCGATCCCCCGCAGGAGGGAGTCTCCCACTACGAGTACTCTTCTCTTCCTCTTGCTGTAGGCCTTGGTTTGATTGCCTCCACTTGACTGACCCTCAGCCTCTTGCTCGCTGTCACGTTGGGTGCCCGATAATCCGTCCTCTGCAGGCTGTCCTCTGCTCTCGTCCTCAAGTACATGGAAGCGGTTCCATAGCTCCACTGCTTCCACAGGCGCAGAGTGTCTTGTAGTTCTTCTGCTCCTAACAGTCACCCTTTTCCAGGGGGTTCCCCCTGCGTTATTTTCCCTTGCCTCTGCAGTCTCCGACTCCGCCTCTTCCTGCCGTTGCCCTTCTGGCTCCTGTACTGTGCTTTGGTGCTGTAGATCCACCGTTCTGTCTAAGAACTCCTCACTTTCTCTTATGCTCCTGAGGGTTGACACTTGCTGCTCCAGTCCTCTGACCTTTTCTTCCAACAGTGTGACCAGCTTGCACTTGTTGCACGTGTAGGCCATGTCGATCTCCGGCAGGAAAACAAACATTGCACACCCCTTGCAGGTCACCACCACTGCTGAGTCCTTTCCTTCCATAGTGCTCTGTTTCTGTCTTCCTCCCCCTTGACCTCCCCTGCCGAACTCCGCTGCCAAACTCCTGTTTGCTCTCCCTGTGCGCTCGCTCTGTTCGCTCGCTCTCTGGGAGCCTGCTTGCCTTTTCACAGTCCCAAAAACAGCTGGAGCCTCTCTCCTGTTGTGCTCCTGCTCACCTGGGAGTCAGGAACAGAATGAGCTCCCAGGCCACGCCCTGCAATCAGCCCCACTTCCTGCAATCAATCAGCTGCAATCAGCCCCAGGTGGTTGCAGTCAGCAGGAGCTTCTGCTCAACAGAATGAGCTCTCAGGCCACGCCTTTCCCTTGCAGCACTTCTTGTTGTACTACTCCGCTGCCAAACTCCTGTTTGCTCTCCCTGTGCGCTCGCTCTGTTCGCTCGCTCTCTGGGAGCCTGCTTGCCTTTTCACAGTCCCAAAAACAGCTGGAGCCTCTCTCCTGTTGTGCTCCTGCTCAGCTGGGAGTCAGGAACAGAATGAGCTCCCAGGCCACGCCCTGCAATCAGCCCCACTTCCTGCAATCAATCAGCTGCAATCAGCCCCAGGTGGTTGCAGTCAGCAGGAGCTTCTGCTCAACAGAATGAGCTCTCAGGCCACGCCTTTCCCTTGCAGCACTTGTTGTTGTACTACTCCGCTGCCAAACTCCTGTTTGCTCTCCCTGTTCGCTCGCTCTGTTCGCTTGCTCTCTGGGAGCCTGCTTGCCTTTTCACAGTCCCAAAAACAGCTGGAGCCTCTCTCCTGTTGTGCTCCTGCTCAGCTGGGAGTCAGGAACAGAATGAGCTCCCAGGCCACGCCCTGCAATCAGCCCCACTTCCTGCAATCAATCAGCTGCAATCAGCCCCAGGTGGTTGCAGTCAGCAGGAGCTTCTGCTCAACAGAATGAGCTCTCAGGCCACGCCTTTCCCTTGCAGCACTTGTTGTTGTACTACTCCGCTGCCAAACTCCTGTTTGCTCTCCCTGTGCGCTCGCTCTGTTCGCTCGCTCTCTGGGAGCCTGCTTGCCTTTTCACAGTCCCAAAAACAGCTGGAGCCTCTCTCCTGTTGTGCTCCTGCTCACCTGGGAGTCAGGAACAGAATGAGCTCCCAGGCCACGCCCTGCAATCAGCCCCACTTCCTGCAATCAATCAGCTGCAATCAGCCCCAGGTGGTTGCAGTCAGCAGGAGCTTCTGCTCAACAGAATGAGCTCTCAGGCCACGCCTTTCCCTTGCAGCACTTGTTGTTGTACTACTCCGCTGCCAAACTCCTGTTTGCTCTCCCTGTTCGCTCGCTCTGTTCGCTCGCTCTCTGGGAGCCTGCTTGCCTTTTCACAGTCCCAAAAACAGCTGGAGCCTCTCTCCTGTTGTGCTCCTGCTCAGCTGGGAGTCAGGAACAGAATGGCTACACTCTGATAAGTAAGAACAGCTTCTGTAGAGAAACTAACCATACTAATCCTAAGACACACTCACCAGATGAACCTTATATCTTATGACTAGATGTAGTATAAACAGGATGCTTCAGAACAGAAGAGCTCATTCTTCCACCTGCATCCCAAACAAAATGTTGCTTTTTCTAACATGAACAACCTAATTATTTGGCAACTCTTTGCTTTTCATCTGAATTTGGTATACAGTGTGTCGACTACTCAAGTTCCAGTTGCCACGATTCTTTCTGGCTTCCTATTGAACAGATGTAATAAGGCAGGCCCACACAACTTGTGACCCACAAAGCTGAATGAAACCCACCAGCCATGTGCTGTGGCCTTCAAGCTTATTAACACTACTCTGTTTTTGCAGTCCCAGGCAGACAGCAAAAAGAGTAAGTTTGTTGAGCCCCTGGTGGGCCACAACACATGGCTAGCAGACTGCATTGTGCTTCATGGATCACAACCTGTACAGGCCTGTAGTAAGGCCTATATCCAATAGAAGCTGAGAATTAAGCTAAGTGCCTTCTTTTCAAGCCCAGTCATGCCTATGATCCTAAGAAACAAATCAAAGAAACTTGATGCGGAAGGTTTTGACATTCAAAAGGAAAAAAAAGTGAAATGGAATACTCCAAGAATACACTGACTGGGAAAGCTGTGGTAAAGCAACAAGAAACCACTCCATTCCTCTTCCTCCTCCTGGTAACCTCAGCTCATCAGAAGTAAAAAGGGATGAAAGTTATTTTTAGCAGCACTGACAACTCAGTTGTGAGTTCAGAAGCTAAGTATATAGTAGGAGGAATTTGACCCTAGCAGATCTTTAAATACAAACATACAACAGGCATTCGACCAGAAAGACATTCACATGAGGTATCTCAAACAGCACTGGTACCATCCTGAACCTGTACATACTCCAGGGGAGGGGGGGGGAATGAAAGGATTTTAATGTAGTATTAGGACTCACTGTTCTGTGCCATGGAAATGTAGTAGACATCAATGTGTAATAGAAAATGGAAGTAAAGGCCTTGTTTTGTGATTTCCTAGTGAGCTTACCAGGACTATACACAACTACTAATGGAAAGGTGTAAAGCGCTTAAAAATGACAATCAGACAAAAGAAAGAGGAAGACCTGATTAAAGAAAATGAAAGAGATCACTCTATAAGATGTACTAGACACAAGTGTTTATGATATAGTTTTCATAACTCCTTGTCACACTCATTTAAATTATGACAATTTGCCCGATTATTATAATCAAACAGTTATAAAGTTCCTACAATTTTCTAAGTGCTGTACAGAAATTAAGATGTTCAAATTACATCATTATTGGCCATTTCTAAATGATATAAAGTCAGATTTACAGAAGTTATACATTAGGTCAGTAATTGCTATACTTTCTCTGCCTCTCTCTCACACACACTTTCAAAATGAAGGCATGCAAATACTATTGTCTGAAAAGCTACGCAAACATTATACCATAGAAACACTTCTGCAGTATATGAATGTTTTGTTTCATCTAATGTCAACATTATGATTAAAATGTGTTCCCAAGTAACACTGCTAAGGATGTACTCATCAGTAGCACCAATAGAGATACAGCTTTCCCTGCTCTTTGGTGAATCAAGAGTCTGGTACCTGAATGCGGCAGTAGGCTGAGTTCCATCAGCACTGGGGAAGATACGATGTAGATAATCATTCAGGAGCTTGCTGTTCACTATCCCTAAGGCACACAGAAAGAAACAAGCCAATAAACAATCAGGTAAAACCTCCAAGATGCCAATTTCACTGCCACAGACAAGACAACTCACTATACATGGGGTGCCCAGGTGACCCTGATACTGACCAAAGATGGACCTGCCTAGCTTCAGTAAGATTGCTGCATCATGTGCCTTCAGACCATACCCTGGTCTATATAGTTAGTACTGTATCATAGTACTTGAACAGGAGAAATTAAGAAAGCTATTTTAATAAGGTCATATCACAATAAATAATTTACAACCCACTCTTAAGCATGAGTTTTGATTGACTTAGGGTGGCCATATGCAAAAGAGAACAGGGCTCCTGCACCTATAACAGTTGTGTAGAAGAGGTGCAGCTTGCATGACAAGCTACTCCTGCTGAAATTCCCTCTTCTACACAGCTATTAAAGGTGCACGAGCTCTTTCCTCTTTTGTATCTGGCCACCCTAATTGGACTTGCACCCAGGTACACAAAGGACCACAGCCCTCGCCTCTAAGGGTCTATCACCACCCTTTCCCCTGCTCCCATGAGGTATGTCCTAGCATTAACACATGCAACAAACAGATGATAAAGTATGCCTCTCATCATGAGTGCTGTCCCTAGCTAAGATTCCAGATTCCTTCATGGAAAAGTTATTAAATTTATTCAAGAGGAGATACAACAAGGCACTGCCCAGAGGATTCAAATAGCACATTAATGTACATCCTGTCCCTCATGGTTGCCGTGCTGCTATTTGAGTGTTTACACATTCCCTTAAGTTACTTGGCAGAAGGAGTGACAGCATGTTGCTTGAAATGGCAGATCAGTTTAGTCTGCCCTTGTTCTCTCTCTTTGTCCCTCTGCTACTCTTTGCACACACATACTGCAAATGTGCAAGAGCAGCATGGGGACAATGACAGAAAAGGGGCAAGCTAAATCAAAAAATAAACTAAAAGAGCTGCACAGATTGTCATAACAAAGCCTAAGCTACAATTTAGTATTCAACCTACAAGCATGAGCATCACCACTGCCCCTGTTTTTACTACCATACCAAGCAGCAGTTCTATTCAAAATCCCATCTAATTTGAAATTAGAAGAACCTCAATTTGTGGTAAAACATAAATCCACAAATGAGTATGCTTAGTATTTCTTTATGCTAATAATCCTTCTAAACCAAAATATCTGTTGATCACAACAGAAGATGGATTCACAAACATATTTCCACCACAAGGGGAATTCTGTAATTACTTTGCAGTGGAGGGCACATGCCTCCTGATCTTGTGAATGATTCAATACACGCTACAACCCAAAGCTTCAGACCCAATTTCTGAGGCCTGTTGAACTTAGTCTGGCTTGTAATTTGAATGCTGACTAAGCCACACACAAGACTGGGACACAAGTGCATCTCAATCACAAGGAAAACCTAAGAACAAAATGTCCCATTGCAGTGGGGAAAGGTCATGTTATTCTACCCTTACCCTGTGTATTATTTTTCCTGTATAGTATCCATTCTTTAGTGAAATGAACTCCACAACAGCTTTCCATTAGACACTCAACTTTCATCTCTTTGGATTTCATCAACCCTTCTACCTTTAACTGCAACTGAAGTTCTGCTTACAAATATCTGCAGCTATGCCTAGTGAAGGTTCACTTAGCCAAAGCCACAGACTTGTCTGCATCTGTGTGAATTAAAAACTGATAGGCATAACAAGACAGATACATACCCCATCTCAAATCTTACCCATTACTGAGGCAAATTCCCAACACTGTATTCCCCTACCCCTCACAGGGTTAACTGGTTTAAGTCAGATGATATGCAATCCTGTTTCAACTAGG
Organism: Shinisaurus crocodilurus; assembly: GCA_021292165.1. Lineage (NCBI taxonomy): Eukaryota > Metazoa > Chordata > Lepidosauria > Squamata > Shinisauridae > Shinisaurus > Shinisaurus crocodilurus. The sequence continues at coordinate 119,241,602 of CM037881.1, forward strand.
TTTGCAAATACCTGACCTTAAAGGGTGTTTTTAAGCTGCAATCCTATACACACTTACCTGAGAGTAAGTCCCATTGAATTCAGTGGGTCTTGCTTCTGAGTAGACATGCACAGGATTGCCTATTAATAGCTCTGTGGCAGGGACAAGTTTGTAGCACTATGATAGGTGAAGCATTCAGATGCTGACGCTCTTCATGCAATGCAACTATTATTCACACCAACTGAACCATTGTGTAGATGTTCAGCCACTAAGAGCACCAATGTATCTAATACCCATCAAACAAGGTTAAATTCATACTACCTGCAAGTATGTCATGCAGGCCACACTGAAATTCCCTCTTCTACACCACTATTAAAGGTGCAGGAACCCTGCCCTCTTTTGCATCTAGCCACCCTACTATTGCAGGTAGTATTTATTCTACTAAAAACTTACATGTTAAACTGACCTTACAAATATATGTTAATTAACAGATGTACCTTTGTTATTGGCCTTTATGGCTGGGCTAAAACAAGAAAGGTATCTGCCAACTGAGTGGTAAACTCACTCAGGTGGCAACCTGTTTGCACAGTGAGGGCACTGCAACAACAGTGAGCCTCACTATGTTCTCTTAACAAGTTCCCATCAAGACTTTTTCTAACAGCCACTCCCCACACAATTTGTGATACTGGTCCTACCTGCAACCTTGGACTTTTCAGGCTCTGTGCTTAATCTATAATTCTTCCGAGAAAACGATGTGCCAGAACCTCTTGATGTCATAATTCAGGTCCGTGTGAATGGCCGCTAACCTCAAAGCTGGGGAAAAAGGTGGGGGTAGGGGGAAATGGACTTACTAGAAATGAAAACATTTGCAAAAAGAAAAGGATGCAAAGGTTTTACTGCTCCTCACAATACTGGAGTAGCAAGAAAACCATATAAATATTATTGTATTTAACCAGCTTTATGTAATAGATGTATGTCTTTGTATAAACTCTCTGGCATGAAACTCTCTGCTTCTAAGAATCTGCTGTAAAACAGCCAGGAATATGACAAGTACAAAAAACCAAGGCGTCTTACTGTCTCCAGACAGTATTAGAAAGCAAAGGCGGCAGGAGCAGGCAGAGGGAACATCAGGGCCTGCTCCAGTTGGACTGCCCCACCCCAGGGCTAACTGACATCAAGGGCCCTGTGAGCAAGAAGGAGGAGTGAAGGCGGCAGGAGCAGGCAGAGGGAACATCAGGGCTTGCTCCAGTTGGACTGCCCCTCCCAGGGCTAACTGACGCTCTGTTTTTTCTGGTATTTAATTAAACTGTACATCGCTCAGAGTGGCCGGATGACTGGCCAGATGGGCAATTCAAAAATATAATAAATAAATAAATAAATGCAATTTATATTCATGAGAAGACTAAGCAGATGTGTTGAAATATCTACCTCATAACTTAAAATTATTTCCTTTAGCACAAGCTAGAAAGGACTAGACAAAAATGGCAGAAGTTCCTTACAGAACTAAAAAAACTGGTAAAAACAAGAGCAGAAAAATTCATTAAAGACTAACAATCATAAATATGGGGAACTAATGGTTTAGCCTGTTCAAAGTCATGTTTTTTAACAAGGGAAAGCAGAATGAGGCTATCCCATGTATAATCAACACAGAGAGAGAGCGCAAGTGCACCCTAAACAGAATACACAACTCCAGAGAGTAATAAGTATCTATTGACAAACTCATTCCTATAAAACAAAGTATATACAAATTCACATGTGCATATCAAGAGTACAAAAAAGTTAATACATATGTATACAAACAACCCACAGGAGAATGATGTGACTGATGCTTTGTTTTATGGGGACTTGTGTCAATAGATATCAATTACCCTCTAGAATTTAAACTACGGTAATGGTTTTAACAGGCGCTATAAGCTTTCTATATAAACAGAGCATAATGCTTGCAACAAAAGAAAATGACACTGGAAAGCCTCAAAATGGAAATACAATTTATAATCAAGATACACAAATTTGTGTATAAAAACACTGTGACAGACAGCAGCATCCCCTAAGGTTCTCCATTAATCAGACATATAGCCATCTGGACCTTCATGCCTAAAACCATACTTCCACATTAGCAAAAGGAAACATGTTCTACCTCCAAGTAAGATGAAAACATCACCACACAATTCAGTGTTGTCCTTCACACCACATCACAAAAAGTAACCTTGGCAACATCAGCAAATGAAGCCAATGTGTGGTCATGGATTAGGTGAAGTGTAGTCTGCAGTAAGCCTGGCAGTATCACTTTGAATTACCGGTAACACTGTAAAGCTAGGTGTTCTTATACTGGACCATACTCTCCACCCCCAAATTTTGTTGGGAATGGTTTAATTTAATGAGACTTTATCTCTAAAAACCCAAAAGCTGTAAGTATGCCTACATTATGGTTATTAAAAACAACACCAATACAGCAACCTCACAAATATGATTCCAAACATTTCTAGTCAGCTTGCCCAGACAAGCCTATTTGTTTGTGGCCTCAACGTAAAAATGAACCAACTTCCATGCCTGATCACCTGAAGTACCGGTAATTCATACTCACCACAGACAACCAGGTAAGTAGCTATTTTCAAGACTGCATTACAGGGTCTTTAAATTACCTAGGCTGAGAGTTCTGACAGTAAAAGCATATGTTGTAACATTTCTAATACCAGACTGTTGTTCCTCCAGAAATAACAGAAAATTGTAGACATCTTTATGAGGGATACCCCTACAAAAGCAGAGATGGCCCTAGTTACCAAGGACCTTCATAGCATAATCCTGTACAAGTGTACTCAGCCCAAGATGTGGTGAAAGCTGTAAATTAAGATGGCTTTGAAAGGGGATTAGACAAATTTGTGGAGCACAAGGCTGTTAAGGGCTACCACTAGTCATGATGGCCATATGCTAGCTCCAGAATCAGAGGCACCATGCCTCTGAACGCCAATTGCTGGGGGACAAAAGCGGGGGAGGGCTCTCACCCTTATGTCCTACTTGTAGGCTTCCCAGAGTCATCTGGGGGACCACAGTGTGTAACAGGATCCTGGACTAGATAAGTCTTTGGTATGATCTAGCAAGGCTCTTCTTATGTCTACTAGGTTCAAGCAGACTTATTCCCAAGCAAGTGTGCGTAAGATTGCAGCTTCAGCCTATCATGAGTTATATGAAAAGGCCATTTGAAGGGGATAATGTGAATAAATGCAGGCGATTAATTTGTACAAATTTTAATTTCATAATTATCTTGATTGCTGGATTAACTATGTGCCAATATGCCAGCCATGCATTAGCAAAAGGAATATAAACAGGAGAAATGAAACCATGCAGATGTCAGTTTTGGTTCCAAACAATAGATTTAGCTGAAAACCCATAGGACTATCTCCTCCCCCTGGATCGGTGTTTTCTTAGAAGGGTTTGTGTTATATTTAGGCTTTGGCACATGGGGCCAGAGTCCCAGCTGTAGTCAGAAACAGTGAGACAACAGTGCACAACACCGTGTTGCAATAACTCTGGTCTCCCAAGTATTGTGAAAGGCTGTGATCTACTTCCACACACAGCTTGGGATGATATCCTTCTGGTATTCCACTGGTGACAGGAAACTTTTCAGTCACCAGCCCTCCACTGCAATATCTGCTACAGCCATTGGCTGCACCGCCTTCTCTTCTACTCTTGGGTACTAGAGTGGGGAGCATCTTTGACAGCGTGATCCTAGGCACACTTACTCGCGATAAAGTCCCATTGAAAGAAATGGCGCTTACTTCAGAGTAAGTCACCTGAGAATCGGGCTATAACGCCTGAGCACACTTCGTCCCGCTGACCTCAACGGTGTTTCTGTCCGACGAGTAAGTACGCTTAAGATCGCACTGAAAATCTCTTCCGCATAATCGTGGGCTACAGGATATACCTGACCTGAGCAGTTTTGCTCGCTCCACGCTCCTTTGGCGGCGGGTGGTGGTGGGAGTGGGAGTTGCAATCACATCGTTTTCACACGAGCAACAGGCCTCCAGGGTGGTGTCTGTCAACACCGTGTAGTGGAGAGATTGGAAGGGGGGAGGGGGGGAACACGCAATGGGAGAGGGGGGGCTGTGGGCAGGAAAGACCCGGGAATTGTCTGGCCGATTTGGAAAGAGCAGCAGCCGGAGGAGGAGCCGCCCCCTGAAAAAGGCTTCACGGCAAACTCACGCCAAGGACAGTGACCGGTGCCGCTGCGGCAGCGATTATAAGGCTGCCCACTGCCACCTCTTCCACTGGTTGGGGGGGGGGGCGGACGACGGCCTGCGCCGCCCGGGTGGGTCCGACAAGGCGACCTGCGGTTCTTAGGACGGGGATTTAAAGGGAGGGGGACACAGCCACACGGGGACGGGCAGGAGGGCGGCGGCAGCGCGGCACTGGGCCTAGTCACGGTCCCAGAGCCAGGCCTCTACCTGCAGCTACCCCTCAGGCAGCCCGCTCGGCCAGGTGGCTCCCCCGCCGCGCGCAGAGCCCCGCTACTCACCACCGCGCCTGCCTGCCTGCCTGCCTGCCTCGCTCGCCCAGCCCCGCCGGCAGCGGCTCCTCACAACATCCGCCCTGCTACGGAGCGCCGGCAGGGACACGCCAAGCCAAGCGGCAGGGACAGCAGCAGCGGCAGGCTTGGGGCGGGCGGAGCGCTCCTCGCTTGCGCCGGCACCGCCCCCGAGAGCCGGCCTGAGCTTCCTCCGGCAGCTGCTTCGGCATCCCGCTCCCAGCCAGTGACCTTCCACTCTCCTCCCGCCCTTTCCGAAATGTTTCTGATGTGTGTGCTGGGGGAATACCAGTGAGGACATCTAGGGGGCCTGGCTGACACCCTTCAGCTGCTCCTCGAGACCCCGCCTTGGCCATACAACCCCGTCATACCTTGTCGCCTCTCAAGAGCGACACACACACCTTGTTGGCAGGAAGGGGAACCCGAAGGGCTTTATTATTGCAAGCGGGACACATACACTACTTCAGCCTTCTTAACTTGGTGCCCTCCAGATGTCTTGGACTTCGACTCCCATCAGCCCCAGCCATCATGGCCAATAGCAGGAACGCAGGGAGCTGTGGTCCAACAGCAACCGGAGGGCACCAGCTTAGTGAAGGCTGCCCATGCCGGTAAGGCCCTCCCTGGCCTTGGTGATCCTTTGGCAGGGACCATAAGCCCAGAGCCGGAGGAGGGCGGTGTCGGGAGCCCTAACATCTCCCCTTAAAAGGAGCTCAGGGAACAGGGCTGGAGAAGAAAGAGCCTCTTGCTCTGAGACCTGCTGCCAGTCAGAGTAGACAACATTGGCAGGGCTCTCCAACCTTGGGTCCCCAGATGTTGCTGGCCTACAGCTCCCAGCATACCCAGACAGCATGGCTAATGGCAAGGGATTCTGGGAGCTGTAGTCCAGCAACATCTGGGGACCCAAGGCTGGAGAGCCCTGAGGTAGAGGAAGGGTGGGCGAAATAGACAGACTGATAGTCTGTCAGTATCAGCTGACAGATGTATCATATGTTCACAATAATTGGATGCCCTCATAGTACCTCACCACCTCCACGCCCGCCACTACAACATTCCCACTGCCTCCATATTTTGCACCCCATAACAGCTTTCTGGTTGCTCCTTCCCATCTCTCAATCAATAGTGATCCCAAAACCCTCCCCCCCCCAAATACACCCCATGTCACAAAAAACAACCAAAGGTAGCCGTATTGATGTGATGGTCCATGACCTGCAATGCCTAATTTGAATGTCTGCAGTCCCCTCCTCCCCCACTTCATCTTGAGACTCTGAACATGCAGATACTTCACCATTGTCAGGTTTTTTTTCCTCCCCATTCCCCCCATCTCAACCTGCTTTTTGTGACATCTGGCCTTATGAAGAGGTCTGCAATTCTTGAAAGCTTGCACTTTTGTGATCTTTTGGTTGGCTTAATAAAGACATTACACTAATATGTTTTTTTGAATAATACCTCCATGTTCTCCTTCCTCCTAATGGCATCCCTATAGCCTCCTTGTGGATACCACACTTCAGGATGCCCCAGCACTGACAATACACAATCCCTCCTTGGCAATCCTCCTCAAGTCCTGGTAGTGACCCCCAGAAATCCTTCCCAGACCCTTAGGACAGCTACTGTAGCTGCCATACCTGGATTTTCTTGTTTTTTCCCCCTACCTTCCAATTCAAAGCATTTACAAAGCAGCTTGCAACAACAGATGAAACATGAAAACAAAACAGAATAATAAAAACATTATTGCAAACATACATAACCCATACAGATGAAAGAAGCAACAGCACCACTAAGTAAATCACCAGCATCACTGTTCACTAAAACTCCAGGGAAATAAAACAGTTTTTAGCCTTTGTATTTTAAAGGGTTGCTTTTATGTTACTGATTATTTTTGTGGATGTTGGGCACTTTGGTTTCTTTCTGAAGATGACATGGGATACGTACATTTTTTATGAATAAATAAATTATAACCTAACACCTAAAACTTTATAGCGAAGGTACCCTAGTAACCTCAGAAAGGAGGTGCTACCACAAAAGGCCCCATATCTGGTTTCTACCCACTTAATGTCTGAAAGGAGGGGAATTTGGAAAAGGACCTCTGAATCTCAGTGCTTCCCAACCAGAGGGCTGGCCCAAGACATTTTTCTGTCTGATGATCCAGACCAATTAGATCTCCACCCCCACCCCAAGTCAAGGTGCATATTACCCAAGACCAGCCAAGTTATTTTGGCACTTGAGCAAAATAAATAAATAAAAATTTAAAAACCCTGCCTGGAAGTACAAGCACAACAATAATGAATTAAATAACTGACAATTTGCTGCCCTTTCATGACACAGGAAATCAACTGCCTGAGGCAGCCACTTCACTTTGCCTAATGTAGGGCTGGCCCTGTGAAGGTAATGAATTAAGTAGTAGGTGAAACACTGACACAGTTGGATCCATTTTGTAACATCAGCACAAGCAGCACACATAGAATCCATTTCATTTCATTCTCAGCCATAAGCCAAAGGCAACTTCCAGTTTGCCAAGAATGTGAAAATACCTAAGCTGGGAATTTGTGCCATAGTAACCTTACCCCCACCAAGTAGTACCTTCCTGTGTTCAAAACAGAGATGGATCATGATCTTGGCTGACATCTGAGATTTATTATTATTATTATTATTATTATTATTATTTCTATACCGCCCATAGCCGAAGCTCTCTGGGCGGTGTACAACAATTTAAAACTTTGTGTGTAGAAAAGGATTAAAAAAACACTAACAATGCAAGCCTATACATGCCTACTAAGAAATACACTCCATTGAGTTCAATGGGACTAGGGATGCTGCCAGATGGATGCCTCCTGGCACTACCAATCAAAATATATTGTGCAGCTATTCCATCTTTTTTGTCTTTAATAGAATTTTGGAAAAAAGTTTGAAGAAGTGGTGAGAAAACATAGAGGGTTACAAGTAGAAGGCAATGCCATCTAGAACACCCCCTCCCAACGTTGGGAAATGACGAAGGGCAATTGAATAATAAAAGCCTAGTCTGAAAGCCCTCTTACTCCCAGGTAAATGTGTATAGGACTGCAGCCTAAATTAGAAGATCTTTGAAATATTTTTACCTCCGAAAGACTAAAGAACAACTATTAGTTGTGCCAATTTCCCCCATAAACTTGAGAGGATTAGCTACCTAAACCACTGTCACTAAAAAGACTATTTTCAAAGTTTGGGGGGGGGGTAATTGTATATGTTCAATTTGGGATGCTCAACTTTGCAGGAATTAGAATAAGAGGACTGAGTATTTAGCTATTTTTTCAGGGAATAATAAACGTGCCTGCTTTGGACTAAAATTGGACTGGTGTGCCATGTCTCAGCAAGAGACTTTCATACTCATAGTGAAATGTTATTGAACACCCACTACCTTTATTGGCATTAGATATTTCCTTTCTAGTAGCAATACCCTCTCACTCCCTTTCACTTTGCAATACTGATGTCTCATTACTCTTCATTAGCATCGAAAATCCCCTCAATTTCCCAGCCTACTTTCCCTGACATTTTCTCACTGATCCCCAACAAATATTCCCAGCACTGATAGGGCTTCTATATCCTTACGCTGCACATGCACCCCACCTCTGAATGGTGAGAAGTTTCAGGGGCTCCAGTGCTTACCCTGGGTTCACTTTCCTTAGATTGAGGTCACTGGAGACTTATGGTATTTCCGTGATGTATGGTCTATTTATGCATACATACATGCTGAGTGTCCACAGACACTCACTGGGTGACTTTGGGCCAGTCACTGACTCTCAGCCTAACCTACCTCACAGGGTTGTTGTGAGGATAAAACAGAGGAGGAGGAGGAGGAGGATGATTATATAAGCCGCATTGGGTTCCTTTCAGGATAAAAGGCGGGCTATAAATATAATACATAAATAAACAAACAAACATCACCAGAATGTTACCAGCTATCAACTATACCTATATCTGTACTTATACTTACATCACAGGGTGCCCTGTGGCAAGACCTTTGAGAAGTATTGCCACAGGACACCCACACTGATAGCACTAGTGACAGAAATGTTAGAGTCAAGAATTACATAGTTGGAAGGGATGCTGCATCTCTTTGCCATCAGAGGCACTGGCTTCTGAGGGACCCTTGAAAGGTCATTCAGACCAATCCCAAACCCATGACCCTATGCTGGTTCTTCTTCCAGACACCCACAGCCATGACACACCCCACAGGTGTGCCCTGGCCCTGAAACCCCCAGCAGTACCAAGCCGCTGGCAGTGCCTGTGCCTTCTCTGTGGGTGTGCCTTCTCTGTGGGTGTTGTTCCCTGCTCAGCCAGTGGGGGAAGACTTTCCAAAAGAGTCTTGAAAGGCTCTGCTAGGGTCTCTCTCAGCACAGCTGTCCTTCTGCCTTCTGGGGATGGGGCAGGCTCAGGGCCGGTGCTACCATTAGGCCAACTAGGCAGCTGCCTAGGGCGCAGGGCTAAAGAGGGTGCCAGAAACACCTTGGGGAAAAAATACAGCGCTCTCAAGTGGGAAGGGGGGGGCGCTAAATATCTGATCTTGCCTAGGGCACCAAACTGCCTTGCACTGGTCCTGGGCAGGCTCTGTTTAGCAGAGAGGCAACCTGTAGTTTTGAGCAGGATTTTATCAGGGCCAACCCAAGGCAATTTGCTGCCTGAAGCAGAGCAGCAAACATTACCCTTCCCCTCCCCAAGTCAAGGTCCATAGTACCCAAAGTCAGTCAAATTTTTATTTTATTTTTTTAACGCCTGAGGCAGAAAATCCCAAAAGTGCCTCTCCTCCTCCCTGGCAGTAAAAATTCAACAATAATAAATTAAATAATTACAAATGTGCTGCCCTTTCGTGATGACTCCCTAAGTCAGCTTCCCAAGACAGCTACCTCACTCTGTCCTGGTATCCACAAAGAGGATGTTCTAGTGTCTGTCAGTGCTTGGGCCTTGTGATCCTTCTCTAGTCAGGCTGTCATCCTCTTAGGGCTCCTCAGTCTTGTTTTAGTGCCAGAATTTCCTGTTTTTGTCGTTGTTTTAACCAGAGTACTATTTCACTGGCTGCTAATCCACCACTGTGTACACACAGCTTCTTCTAAGTCCCAGGCTTAGTTTGAGCTGGAATTTTCCTGCCTATTTTAGCTTAGTACTACTCCCCTAGTTCTGCTTTCTTCGTACTACTAGAGTTCAGGCCTGGCTTAGTATGAAAATTGTCATGGCTTTTGTAACCTTAGTATTCTCTCCCTAGATGTTTTAAAGATGTTTTAAGATGTTTTATAATGTTTTTGTGAAGGATCACCACCTGGATCCTTTGCGTGAGTTTGGCGCTTAACGGGTTAACCGGCACTGGGTTACAGCCCGTACGAGCGCAGGAAGCCGCCTGAGAGGCTCGCGCACACAAGAGGAAACCAGAGCCCTTTATATGACCAAATCAGGCTTTTATTTGTTTATACAAGACACGGAGCGGAACTAACAGCTTTCTAGGAATACTACAATGTCAACACAACCTCAGTTGACCTTTACATTTATCAATGAAACAGGCTCCCAGGCTAGCGCTTTGGGATTAGTCAATTACCTCAGACCAAAGACGTTACGCTAGTCAATGTCAGCCTGGCTCCGGGTCAGCCGATCCGGGGATGGGAATAGCTTACTCCAGCTGCCGCGTGGAGACCAATTCTGGTTCCGAAGTACCCTGGGTTCCCAACAACCCTTCACCGGAAGGGAGAGGGGTTTTCTACCCCTGAGTTCCCGCTCCCCCCACCCTCCAGGTCAGGTGGGGGCTTGTGCCTGCCCCTTCGTATCAGGTGGGCTTATTCCTGCCCGGGAAGAAGGTGACGTACTGGGTACTTTACAGCTCTTTGAGACTGCCCTGATAGTTTGATGGTTCTTGATGGTCCTTCCTTGGGTTTTGTCAATCAATCAATCAATTTATTAATTCGGCCAACAGACCTCACAACACGAACATCACAGTAAAAATAATGAAATTAAAATAAAATAAAACAAGATTTACATTCAGAGCAGTACTTAACGCAGATAAAAATCTTAAAACAGCAATACATAAATATATATAGATACATGAACTATAAAACTTATATACAAATGGGGGGGGGGAACCAGAATAAAAGATTAATATAATACAATTTCTTTCCTAATTCTTATTGCCCTCAGTAAATATTTAGCTGCAATTTCCGTAACAGGCTCTTTCAGATCTGAAAGAAGAAAAAAGACATAATATTCAGCCGTTCTTCCAGGATAGCGAGAAATCAATGGATCGATCAACTCCCTACGTAAGTCTCGATAGAAATTACAGAAGAGGAAAACGTGATTTATAGTTTCAATTTCCTCAGAGCCGCATGGGCATAATCTATTTGAATAAGGTATTCCTCGAAACCTTCCCTCCAAGAGGGCTGAGGGAAGTACATTGAAACGGGCAAGCGTGAATGCTCTCCGATACTTAGGAATGTTTAATTTATTCAAATACTTAGCTTGGAAATTAGGAGAGACATAATTGATACCAAATGTTAGAGGGGAGCAGGTTTTGTTTGCTGCTGCAGATGAGACTTGAAAATCAATATTTTGAATGCGCTCTGTAACATAGTATCTAGCTTTCTCAGGACCATAGGAGAAGAGCAACAGTGGAGAAAACCCTAAATTATATACTTTATTAACTAATATTTTCATCCAAGAGCTAACATGCTGATCATACTGGACTAATGATAAAAAGTCATCGGAGGGAACTGAGAACATTAAACGAAGCCAAAATTTTAATGTGAGCGACCAAGCTCTAGCTTCAATAGAACCTGTGCCCACCTCTAGCCACAAGACTGCATCTGTTACACAGTTGGGAACCCCAAAAATAGCCCTTAGAAAGGCAGATTGGACCTTTTCAACTTCTGAATTAAATCCTGTGATCCATATTTGAACTCCATAGAGAAGTTGGGCCATTGATTTCATGTTAAAAACCTGCATTACAGAGGGAATATGACAACTCCCTTTAGAGTAGAAAAAACGCTGAATTGCCATCTTGGTGTTACTTGCAATTTTGATGGCATAGTTCCTATGGAATGTCCAAGATAAAGAAGAATGAAAGAAAATTCCTAAATATCTAAATGAAAAAACTTGTTCAAGTGGACAACCATCTAACGACCAAGTGTACTTTTTCTTGTTTTTTGAGAAAACTACAACCTTAGTCTTATCATAGTTGATCACAAGGGCTTCTTTCTTACAATAATTGGAAAATTCCATCAAGGAACGTTTTAGCCCTATTTGAGTTTGGGAAAGAATAGCTGCATCATCTGCATAGAGCAAAAGAGGAACTCTAGTTTCAGCAAGTTTAGGTGCATGAAATCTAGGGGAGTCAAAACAGGGGGCAAGATCATTAATATATAAATTAAATAAAAGTGGGGCTAAAATACACCCCTGTTTTACCCCTCTTGTTGAAATAACGGAGCCTGAGAGGTGGCCTCTGACACCACATCGAATTTGAATAGAAGTCTCTGAATACAATTGCTTAGTAAGGTATAAGAGCCTTTTATCAATTGCTGAGTTCTTTAGCTTGATCCATAGCCTTTCTCGAGGAATCAAGTCAAAGGCTGATTTGAGGTCGACAAAAGCTACAAATAACTTCTTACTAACTGAAACTAGATATTTTTCGGCCAAATGTGATAAAATAAAGCAGTGGTCTATGGTGGAACAACCCTTTCTGAATCCTGCCTGTTCCTTACCCAATATATTTTCCGTCTCAAGCCAGTCCATATATTTTGTGTATAGAAAGCTAGCATATAATTTTCCAATGACAGATAAGAGGCTTATCGGTCTATAATTAGATGGGTCAGATTTTGACCCCTTTTTATGAATTGGAACGATTATCGCTTTATGCCAAATTACTGGTATACGTCCTGTACTGTTTATAAAGGTAAAAAGAGAAGATAGAATTGGAGCCCACCATTCAATGTTAGCCTTAAGTAACTCAGGGGAAATAAAATCGGGGCCTGGTGCTTTTCCTGTTTTTAAATGCGATATCAACACTTTTATTTCTTGTACAGTAACTGGAACCCATTCAGGGAAGTCTAGAATATTTTCTTCTGCTTGATCAGTTATTGGGATGTGGTTTGCATCATTAAAGATCTTGTAAAAGTATTCTTCCCAGACACAAGAAGAAATACAATAGTCGGGGATTCTCGATGAGCCTCTCATCCCATCCGCGACCATTTGCCAAAAACACCTGCTGTCATTCTTGGAGGAAGCTACTAACAATAACTTCCACCATTCCCTGCTTTTTTGTTGTTTCTTGTGTCGAATTAAAGATTTGTATTTCTTTTTTAACTGAAAAAAGGAGTCCGGCAGAGTTCTGATGTTGTCTTTTTTATACTGTCGATAAGCATTGTTCAGTTGTTTTTTCATAAGGGCACATTCCCGATCAAACCATTGATTTTTAGAGGTCAGTGGACCGTTCTTTGATTGTGCATTATTGACAGTGATGCTCTTTTGTAATAAAGAGATCAAATTTTCAAATAAAGACAAAATATCATAATCAGGGTTAGGAGCCGTTATTGCTGACTTTAAAGAAGCATATTCAGAGGAATTAAATAAAAGTATCAATTTTTCCTCCAAATGCAGATTCCATTTTACCCCTTTTTTTGTAATAACTAATTCGATGTTATGGGGGCGTTGCTTTAAAGGTAAACGGGCAGGAGAGGGAATAGACAAATAAGTAATCAATGGCAAATGATCACTATCAAGTAGACCCCCCACTTCAAATTTTTTGCATAGATCTAACATGGATTCTGAGATTATCACATAATCGACTGTGCTACTACCTCTACTTGAGATGTAAGTAAATTCTCCGTTTTTGTCAAACAGCTTATTCCCGTTTAGAATGATCAGACCCGAACGTCTAATAAAATGGGCTAGGCAGGCACCAGAGTAAGTAATTCTTTGGTCTTTGGAGGATCTTATAAAGTTAATTGGACAGTCATCTAGTTCTTTCAAATGCCAATGTTTATAAGCATATAAAGTATCATTGTCTGGTCCAATTCTAGCATTGAAATCGCCAGCAATGATTAAGTGGGCTGAGGGGTACTGAGATTCTATTTTGATAAAGTACGATTCCAGTTTGTCCCAATTTTCTTTCACTTCCTGTTTATTGGACCGTGGGGATAAATATATATTAAAAACTAGAAGGCTGCAAGCTTTAAAATTGATCAAGACTGCCATAGCAATCGGATTGCAATGCGGCAGCCAAATGATGGTTGCATCTAGAAAGGAAGCAATGAGGCAAGCTAACCCCACACTTGGTCTACCTTTCCGTGTGGAGAAGCTAGCCTCTATAGTTCCCACTGAGAACCCCTTTAGCTCAATTTTTTTGGTAGCCCATGTTTCCTGAAACAGCAAGACATCAAAAGAATTAATATACTCAACAAAGCTGCTATCCTTAATTCTAGTATTCCACCCAGCAATGTTCCAGGACAGCATTTTCAGTTTAAACTCGTTCTGAGTTGTTTTTTGTCAGTTATAATGAGATATGTTGTTTATCTCCCCTTTCTCATCTTTAAAGATGCAAACATTATTAGAAGGGTGATTGATAACAATGGTTGGTTCTAAAGGAATGTTCAGTTTTGACTCCGCAATCTGACCCACTTCATTATCCTCCAGATATCTTCTCTGTGTCCACTCCTCAGCTGTCATTCGTTCGTAGGCAAACTTATTATGATGTTTCATTACAGTGGTTGTGGCACTCAGCTTGCCGGCTTTAAAGGTTTTGTGGAATTCCACCGAGACTCTCCATTGTTGGGGATGCCAGTCTGTCTGGCTGCTTCCCCTGTGACCTCATCCCCCCTCCTCGCCCCCTTCCCTTGGGCGGAGACTAGGTGTGTGTGTGTGTGTGTGTGTGTGTGTGTGTGTGTGTGTGTGTGGACTCCTGTCAGGCTTTCTCCACAGTTTTTAAGTTGTTTTAAGATGTTTTAATAGTATGTGTTGTGTTTTGATTAGTTTATGTATTTTATATTTTTGTAGAGGCGGGTAATAATAATAATAATAATAATAATAATAAGAAGAAGAAGAAGAAGAAGAGGAGGATCCAGCCGCCCAGGTCTCTCGTGCTCTCAAGAGCATGTGAGGTCTGGGGGACTGGATCCCAACTGCCACCACTGTCCTTTCAGGCAAAAGGGCGTCATTGTCAAGGGATCTAGGTGCCACCCCTGCAGTCCTTTGAGCTCCCCCCCCATGCTCTGGTTTATGCCTGGAGAGTGGGATTGCTCATGAACAATCCCACTCTCCCAGCATCGGCAGCATTATGGGGGGGGGGGGAGCCAATGACAGCCGCGCCAGGTGCAGCTTGGGCACTTGGCCAGCTGTCATCAGCCAAAGTCCCTTGGCCAGAGCAGCAACCCTTGTTTGCCGCCGAGGGGCTCTATAACCATCTGGCTTAGCCATGGCTTAGTATGTCATTCTGGTTTGGATGACACACTCAGCCTACTAGGGTTTCCTAAACCCTAGAACAAGCCATGGCTACTTGGGGTGGTTTAAAAGCCACCCCCAGGTCGCTTCTAAATACCCCGTGTTCATACAGCACATTAAGCCAAGTAGGTTTATTCCTAGAGTGGCTTAACGTGTTATGTGAACCCAATCAAAAATCCCTGCAACTTCCAGCATGCCCCAGCCAGCCATGCTGGCTGGGGCATGCTGGGAGTTGTAGGACTCTTTTTCTGTCTAAACATGCATAAGATTGCAGCTTAAGTGGCCTCTTGTAGTTTAGTTCATATCCTAAGCATACTTATCTGGAAGTAAAACCATTTTTACATGTATTTTGGTATGGCATGGTATGATTGCTGCTACCTCAACAGTTGCTTCCATGCTGGTTCGCCTGTAAAGTCTTCAGCCCAAGTGTGTGCACTTGACATTTTGGGTTATTAACCATATAAGTAGCACACACACACCCCAAGAGTGGCTAGGTGTTGCCTGTGTAGTTACTAACGATAAGGTGAGAGGCATCCATGTGGGCAGAAAACTTTATTCATACCAGGACTGACATGGCAGAAACTGCAGAGGCAGCCACAACAACCATGCTACCGTAAGTATAAAGGGAGCCAATGTATCTCTGAAATAATGTACTTCTGACTAAATGTGGTTAGAAGTGGGCTGCTTGAAAAATCCATCTTCAGAGCAGATCATGGCTCATTCTGTTCAGGGGATGGCCACCTTTTGAGCCCTAAATTCTAGGCTATTGTCAAGAACAAATCCATGCATTACTTTGCTGAACACTATAAAATTGTCTAATGAGCTTCAGCAAAAGATTCTGTTAGAATTCTCAGCTGAGTGACTCTAGTTCTTGGTTCTGGAGTTTTGTCTATTCACTGTTAACTTTTATATACTGCCTTATTTGTGAAAAAGTCATCAAGCCCCTTTGGCTTTTGCTCTTATATGATGAGACGCGCATGCGCGCACACACAGTTTACCATCATGTGTGCATCTAATAATGGAATAATCTCAAAGCTTAATAGGAAGTACAGAGAAATGGGTTGTGGCACGTGAGTTGTCCTGTGGCACCTCTCCAACTCATTCCTTTTTATTCTCTCTAATTTTCCTTGAGAAGCATGTTGGCAATGTATTGGTTTTGACATTCCACAGGCCCATTTTTATGTTTGCTGTCACAACCCACCCCCACACACCTGCCCAATATATGATGATCCCAATACAAAGGTAAATTAGTACATTACATTTATGGAGGAACACCACACACTTTTTGCTACAAGGAAATACTTTCCATGTTGTAAATATATAATTTGTGAGTCCCTTATCATCAATATAGTACCACCATGGTAGAATGTGATGTGCATGGGGACTACCCTGCAATAAATAAATAAAAAAAATCTTTAAAATTGCCCATGCAGAATTGACATCCTCAGGGGCCATTGGGGATCCATGGGCAATCCCCCTTTTTAGCTAATAGAATGCACTGTTATACATTAAGAAAGTTTTAATTTATGCTCTCTCACAGCCAAGGTGAGAATGAAATGTGTTAGTGGAAATCTGCTCTCTCTTTTATTCATCATACTCTGTGCGGGGGGGGGGGGGAGATAAAGCTGCAAGATTTTAAACGATGTTATCTCCAAGGTGACCAAAAGAACATTAGCATGAATATCAGTCTTACTGTCTAATTTATTTATAAGATCTATAGAAGCAGAAATTTAAAACTACAACAAACCTATGTATTTGGAGAGAGGCTCTAAAAGATAATTACTCCCTGGTATTATTGGCTTCTTTGGTGGTCAGAATGCAGTCGTCTGAACATTGGGTAGAATGTGAAAAACGCACAGGTATTCTTGGCATAAATTCCAACATGTCCTATTTAGAGTAGACCTATTGAAATGAATGGGGCTTCAGTTGGTCATGATGGACATAAATTTCATTCATTTCCATGGGTCTACTCTAAGCAGGACTTATGTTGGATTTTACCCTTAGTATTATTGTCTTCTATTATCTAGACTAATAGTAACTTCTTCCTCATGAATATTGGAATGAACAGAGCAAGCAGACTTGGATCAGAAACACACTGGATGTAAAAGTTGGAGTCATCTATGCTTTACAACTTCTTGATGATGCCCTTTCAGCTTTTGTGGGTTAGTGTGTGTGGCAAGAAGCAGCCCTGTCTTACCCATTCTCTCCTTGGCTGATGCTGGCATTCAAGCATTCGGTCTGCCATTTCCAAAGAGTATAATACATATACATATTCTACATATACAGTTCTACTGAGGCACTTTTCAATCCACTTATTAAGAAAAACATCCAGATAGCAACTGGAACAAAATAGAATGATACAAAATTGACAAAAGTATGTTGCCCCAAGAGTGCTTAAATGTAGTACCATCATCTCAGTGGGACCTCCACTGGTGTGTCCATACTGTGGTGGGACCTTTCACTAGACATTTATAATGTGTACTGTTCAAGAGGTAAAACAATTGCACATTCAGAGAAGAGTACATGCGTCTGGGGGTCGAGAAGTACATCTGGATAAATCTAGCTTTAGAAATATTAGTTTAGTTACAGCTTTGGATGCTCAGTTCCAAATGAAGGTGACATTTTGGTTAGCATGGTCATTTTTTACTTTGGTGATTACTGAGTCTAAGTTTTCTTTCCCCCCTCAATTGGTTTCACAGTATATTTAGTGCTGATGTTACGTCCTGACACACTACGATACTCTCCAATCTCTGTCTTTGCTTTCCTATTCTTGGTAATTATCATCTCCACAGGAGCTGAGGCAGTGATCAGCTTCATGATCACCTGGATTATCAGCTCTGAATGTGGTGGGATCTTGGCAGGCAGGGTCACCTCAACTTTGTCTACAGTAACAGTAGAGTCCAAACTTCCTTTCTCCACTGTGAGATTAGTGCTTGGATCTATGCTTAAATTGAACTTCTTATCTACTGGAAAGTTAAGGACCTTGAATTGGAAGCTGTGGCTAGTGGTTGCCTCATAGACTCTGCTGTTGCTGCTGGTGAATGTCTGCTCAGAATCTGTGGTATTGATACCATTTATCTCATCAATCACCACTTCTCTCTCACTCTCCACTTTCTTGCACTCCCATAAGATCTTGGCAGTGATAAGAGGCTTGCCACTTTTAAGGGGATATGCGTGGGAACACTTATCATTGAAGGGAAGCTCTGGTCCATACTTAGGAAGTTTAGTGCCTTCTCGTGCTATATAGAACCAGCCACTTCGATTTGCATTCTCATAGAGGATCCAGGCACCTCTCTGGACAATATGGGAAGATGCCTTGTCATTGAAATACCCATAGGTCAGGTTGGTCTCCTCTGTTATCACTTTGCTTGCTCCTTCATAGTGACCGTGCTCATAAAATGTGATCTGAGGATTTTCCAGGTCTTCAGTCACAAGCTGGAGAGAGGAAATGTGATTGTTCAAGTTGATACGCTTATGTTCACCTTCCTCATATGCATAGCACAGGCCTGCATAGTTTGGATCACGGAAGACCAGCCATGGTTGCCCAATCACCTTTAAGGAGGAAATGCAGCCCCCAAAGTCAACACTGCGTAGGTCAGGAACATCTGAAGTAAATTCTTTCCTGAGTCCCTCAAAGTTTTCATGTTCATAAACAATAATTTTATTCATCTTTGACTGTTTGGAGAGAAGAAACCCAGGCTCGCCTTTTGGGTGACACGGACTCTTGTGGATCTTTGGAAGGAGGCAGAATATGGACAGCAACTCTTCCTCTGCAGAAATTCACTCTGCCATGAAAAGAAAAGAAGAAGAAAACACACTGGAACAAAAGCACATGCACCAGCATGAGCACATTGGACAAATTAAAATGGCTTTGTGTCAGGGTGAAAAAAAAATATTCCCAGTTTCAAGTCTCTACTGGTACTAAAACACTGGCACAATCCTAACCATGTTTACTCAGAAGTAGGTAGTGTTGCCAATAGTACAAGGGGGAAAGAACTGTTCTGGCCAATTTTTTTTGCTTTTGAGCCAATTGCCAGAAAAACAAGAGACAAGGCTGTATTTCATCCCCATCTCTCGCTTTAATATCTGTACACCTAGGTGAATACAGCCCCAGCATCAGCAAGCAGCATCCTCAGGCACCCCAGCAGGGCCACTACTGACACCTGCCCTGGGACCCTCTTGACATTTTTTCCCCAGCACTTGGTGCGGAGCAACCAGGAAGTAACCACAATGCCCCTGAGAGCTTCTCTACACAATTTGCGGGGGCTTTTCATGACATCGTCATCCTCCAGGGCCTCTCCCATGTTTTCGTGGGATTTTTTTAGAGTGAGGAAAGCACAGTATTAAATTTCAAACTGGAACAAAAGCCCCCTGCATTTTCACGCTTCCACTATACTGCAGCTAATACCATAGCGCCACCTTGTGCTTGGAAAATGAAATATATACAGGCAGTCCCCAGGTTACGAATGAGTTCCGTTCTTAAGAATGTCTTTAAGTCGCATTTGTACGTATGTCGGAATAGTATAGCGCAGCAGTATACGGCATTTATGCAAATTGTGTAAGTTATGTATACTATGCTATACTCTACGCAAACAACGTAGAGCCGGGGAACCCGGAAGTCTGTTCGTAAGTCGGACGTTCTTAACCCAGGGACTGCCTGTACTGTAGAAAGGCTGAGAAAGACAACCCCGGGGAAAGAACCGGTGCAAAGGACTCACTCTTCCTCTTGCTAAGAAAACGGAAGAAGAAACCTCAGTAAAGCAGCAGTTTAAACCCTTCATGTAGAGAAGTCCAGAATGGCATTGGGGGGCATTGTAAGGAACTAAAAGGGGCCCTGCCCAGTCCTCATCAGAGGAGCATTGTTGCCACCACTGAGTAAACCTGCTGAGGAAGGAGGCACAGGTGAAGGAGGGGCCTACTAGTGGGTACTATGCCAAAGAAGCTGGCCCGGGGTGAATAGATAAGGGTTGTTCTGGGCTCCATCCCCAGGCCTACCAAAACCTGCTCCGTTTGTGACTTTATCCCAGAACCCACTCTGGGTTCTTCCCCTTACTTTCTAATAGCTATCCTTAGGATTTTGGCCTACTTTGGGGGTAAGACAGCAATCCTATACACAGTTACCTGGGAGTAAGCCCCATTGAACCTGAGGGGTTGGGTGGCTGGGGTGGTCCTACAAGAGACCATGGGTTCTGGGTCATTTGTTAACCACTTCAGCCCCCGCCGCACCCTCTCCGGCTTCTCAGACATAATGACAACCCACACCCAGCAAGGACAATTAGGGAAATCAGCCAGCAGGTGTGTGTGTATGGGGGGATGTTAACAAGTCACCATGGCTTATCAACCACCCTCATGTTGTGTGAACCCAGTTACTTTTGAGTAGACATGTATAGAATCACAATGTATGGCTGTAATCCTATACATATTTACTAGGGAGTAAACACCATTGGACACAGTAGGACTGAATAAACATGCATCGGATTGCACTGTAAGCCCCTCCAGTTGTTTAACAAGCAGCTTCTTCAGTTTAGCAGTGGTGATTTATTTGCTACATTTATTTCCCACCTTTTCCTCCAGGGAGCCCAAGGCGGCGTAAATGATCCACCTCCTCTCCATTTCATCCTCACAACAACCCTGTGAGGTAGGTTTGGCTGGGGCATGCTGGGAGTTGTAGGCCAAAAACATCTGGGGACCCAAGGTTGGAGAACACTGCTATAATCCTATCAGATTATTCCCGTCTTCAGAACATCTTTGCCTATCTATATCCATCAAAGTGCACCTGGTTGGGGAAGGCTGGTGTACAGGATGAGCCCTCAGGTCAACTGGCCAGGACTGGGAGTTAGACTGAAGGGGAAGGCCTGCTTCCCTTCAGCTTGGGAGAGAGAAGTAGCCTTAGAAAATGGGCATGCATCCTCAGTTCCCACTGCCAAGGAACCCAGTTCCCAGCCCCAAAGATCCCATAAACTGCAAAGGGAACTGCTGTCCCACAGCTTAAAAGGCCACAGTGAAGGAATTGTCCTATTAGAAGATGTGTGTATGTTGCATTGGGGCCCAGTTCTCTCCCTCCAGTAGGAATCAACACACACACACACACACACACACATTTTTGGCGGTGGGCCCTCACTTGTAGAATATATTTATAATCAGCCTGTTATACACCTACCTACACAAAAGGGGTTCCTAAAAGTGTTACAAGTTGCTCTCTCAGTGACTGGGTTCAGACAACATGATAACGCATACTCAAGGGTTGAGTGTGGGTTGTTGTTGAACCGTGGATTGTTGTTGAAATGTGGGTTATTGTGTTGTCTGAACCCAGCCGAGATAACAAACCATTGTGAACAACCCACAGTTCACAAGCCAACAACCACCGTGGCTTCTCTTCATGGGTTGTTTGTGGTTAACAAACCATGGCTTGTTAGTGCAGCTGGATTCAAACAACATGATAATCCACATTTCAACAACAACCCACACTCAACCCTTGAGTGTGGGTTATCATGTTGTCTGAACCCAGCCTCTGAAAGCTATTTCTCCAATGTGTGGAAAATAGCACCTTTACTCACAATAGATCTGTCTGCCTCAGCTTGTCATATTTTGCCCTTTATACTCAACCTCTGTTCCTGTTCTTACTGTAGGCAACTGAACTTCTTCAGTTTTTGTAACCAAGAACAAAACATGAGCATTTCCCCCTATAAAACAAGCTAGTGCTCTACATGCATTCATGTATAAGGAGCTTGTTGTACCCACCTTGTTAGGTGATCTGTGCAAACATCCAGCCTTTCTCAGCTGCCTGGAGTTCCTAGAACTCTTGCTAGCTTTATATAAGGTGAAAATTGAATACATATGAAACCAATTACAATGGTATGAAGATTGGCGCTGTTTATAATAATTGCAGCCAAGCTGAAGAAAGCAAACGGAAGAAAGAATGTCAGTCCACTCTAACCCACATGCTGTATGGAGACCTTTTAAAAGCCAAAAATCAGAGTGATTTGTGGATTCAGTTTTCTCTCTCATGTGTCTGAGATTTTGAAAAACAACACGTATGCAATTTCAGACAGGGATTATGTTGGAGGTTATGGAAAAGAGTTGGTCCTATACTGGTTAGGACGATGCAGAGTTTTCTCCTTTATATGCAGCCTGGTTATTTAAACTGGTTATCACCACGTAGGTTGTTAAACCCTGCTAAAAGGAATGGATTGTCCATACAAGGTTTAAAAACTAATAAAGACATTTATTAGTTTTACTTACAGTCCATTTATTCATATATGCAGGATGTATATAAGCAGAATAGAGTCTTGGGTGTTAAGAGTCTGCTTCATTGGAGATCACTGGCTGGAAGTCAGCTCAGACCCTGTGTCCGTCAGGTTGGAGAGAGAGGGGGGGGAGAGATGGCCACAGAGAGGCTGGAAGTAGGGAGGAGGGGTAACAAAACATGTGTAGTGGTGAGAGTGTTGGACCGGGACTCGGAAGATCCTGGTTCTAGTTCCCGCTCACCCATGAAACTCACTGGGTGACTCTGGGCCAGTCACTGACTCTCAGCCTAACCTACCTCACAGGGTTGTTGTGAGGATAAAATGGAGAGGAGGATTATGTAAGCCGCCTTGGGTTCCTTGCAGGAAAAAAGGCGGGGTATAAATATAATAAATAAACCCTTTCCTCCCACTCTAACTAGTGGTTACATTACCTCATTGATTTAAGCAGGCAACATTACAATTTCCATCAGATTAAGCCATTCAAAATCTTCTTACTGGGAAAGCCTATCATCTATCTGTGGCTTTCTTTCCCATCACCTTTCATCCCATCGCTACTGCTATGAGAACAACAATGACAATCCTCAATAAATTCAGTGGGATAGTTGAAAGCACATGGCTTCTCTCTTTCACTATGGTCAGTGAGACTTGAAAGTACTTAACCTTGTCTAGATTGTAGTACAGTAATACCTTGGATTGCAAGTAACTTGGTTTGAGAGCGTTTTGCAAGACAAGCAAATTTTTAAATATTTAATTTTTTTTTACTTGATATACAAGCGACGTCTTGCAATACAAGTACTGTAGTACAGCTTAAATTAAAAATCTCTGTACAATTTGGGGGGGGGGATTTCGTTTTGATATAAGAGTGTTTTGGATTACAAGCACGTTTCCGGAACGAATTATGCTCTCAATCCAAGGCATGACTGTACCCAGATTGTTTGTTTAGCACTTCTACAGGATGTAGAAGTGGCCCAGTCTCTAGTCATGGGGTCTCTAATGTGCTTCCCATGGGCACCTCTCTTGGCACCTGCTAGGATCCCTACCCCTCCTGATTTCTATTTTATTTCTTAAGGGTATTTTTAAAATTAAAAATAACTGGAAGATTGGCATACTGCAAAGCAAAGGGCTGCTTTCCAGCACTATCATTTTGGGTTCAAAAGAGTGGTTTTATGTTTTGGAGCTCAGACCCTACCTCTGTCTTGTACTTAGGTACTTGGGCAAGTCACTTTTCTAAGTAGGTATAGGATTTTGCAACCCTAGTCTCACCAGTTCTGGAAAATGAGTGTTTTGTGACTGGCCATGCTATCATGACAGGCATTTTATAGCTGGGCAAGCCCTCACCATGGTGGCCATTTTGTGAGAGCACCCACAACAGACTCTCAAAATTCCAAATGTGCCTACCAACCCAAAAATGTTGGGGACCCCTGCTCTAGTCTGTACCCAGAGGGTATGCTTCATCTAGCTAGGCTGGTAGATAGTGCTGGAGAGGAGTCGTCGTGGTGAACATCTGCACCAATGACATGGGGAAATGCAGTCACAAGGTCCTGGAAGCAAAATTTGGGTTACTATGTAGGAAGTTGAAATCCAGAATCTCCAAGGTAGCTTTCTTTGAAATGCTCCCCATTCTACGTGCAGGGCCAGTTACACAGGCGAAGCTGAGGTGTCTTAATGTGTAGATGAGACAGTGGTGTCGGGAAGAGAGGCTCAGATTTGTTAGGCACTAGGGAACATTTTAGGACACGCTGGACCTGTACATGACTGCTGGTTCTTAATGTCAAAAAGGTGGCAGAGGAGCTTTTAAACTGATTCCTGGAGGAAAGCCAGCAGGAGCTGGCATCTGGGGAGCATCTGGTTCAGGATGAATAAGTCTTAGAGGGTGAGGGTGAAAAGGTTTCTGCTCATCCAAATGGGGACATGGTAGAACTAGGCAATGAGCATGCAGTGGGACATGATGGCCAGTCAAAGAGCCCAAAGGGTAGTAGGAAAAAACACATATGCCAGAGACATTTGGAGCGGGATACCATGTACAGGTGTTTATATGCTGATTCTAGACACCTCTGAGCCAAGATGGAGGAGTACTTGGTTTTAAAGGAGAACATAAATACAGTGGGCATAATGGAAACCTGGTGGAATGGAGAGAGCCAGTGATATATGGTTATCTCTGGAAGGACAGGAGAAAGCTGTATTAGAGGCAGTGTCATTCTGTATATTGAAGAGGGCATAGGATCAAACTAAAAATCTCAAAAGAGACATACACCTTCACAGAGGAGTGACTTCTGTGAGTGACAATACCAGGCCCCAAAAGTAATGTAGTATTGGGGACATAATATTGCCCACCCTCCCCTGACCAAAATTCTCTTGGTGATCTTGAGACGGAGAATGAAATCAGGGCAGCATCCAAAGGAGGAACTGTTGTAGTAATAATGGGTGACTTCAATTACTCTCACATAGGTTGTGTCATGACCCCCCCCCTCCAGGAATCCTCCTTTGAGGATGAGGGTGACTCACCCAGGGCCCTCGACACTCCTCAGGAGCAGAGTTCAGACACTGCTGCTCCAGACGGGGCCGACCGGGCAGCTGAAGAGCTGGCAGGTCCCTCTGACATGACCCATGGGAGTTCCCCAGCCCGGGAGGAGTCAGAATCAGAGGTGGAGATGGTGCAGGTCCCGAGTCCCAGACAGAGGAGGAATATGAGACAGCAGGAACAGATGCAGGCCCCTCGACACAGCGTCCGGCTGCAAACCAGGATGTCGACGGGCATGCCCAGGCAGCAGGCAGTAGAAAAACGCTCACTCGCTGAAGCCTGGGTATCGGGAAACAAATACAGGCCTGTGGCTTACGCTGGCTCAGCTTGTCTGAGTGTGGAAAGCTAAGCAGGGTCAAGCCTGGTTGTTACTTGGATGGGAGACCCCTCCTCTAGTTTCCTGCATTGAGCAGGGGGTTGGACTTGATAGCCTTGTAGGCTCCTTCCAACTCTATGATCTATGAAATCTATGAAACATCTTCCTTGACTCTTGCTCCTGATCCCTGACCTGCTCCTGAACCTTGCCTTGAACCTCGGACTCTTGGACTTGACTTCGAACTGACCCTGACGACGGCTTTGCTTGATCCTTGGACTTTTATAAGAACTTTACTGGCTAAAATCCCTTGACTGGCTGATTATACTTCTCCCTGCTACATTTCTCTGAAGCGGCATAACTTCTAATCTCATCCCAGCTGTACTTTTGGCAGTGCTCCCAGAAGCAAGGCCAGCTGCTGGCTGCCGGCCAGCCTTAAGCCGGACAGGTTGGATGAATGCATGTTCTGGTCATAACAAAGTAGTAAAATTTCTAGATACCCTAAATGACAATGCCCTAGAACCAACCAGAGAAGAGACTACTCTGCACTTAATCCTAAAGTGGCGCCCAGGACCTGATGCAAGACGTAAGTGTTGTTGGACTGATTGGCAACAGTGACCACAGTGCTATCAAATATAATTTATACGTAAGTGGACGATTGCTAAAGAAGTCCAACATAGTCACATTTGACTTCAAAAGAGGAAACTTCTAAAAAAAATGAGGGGACTGGTAAGAAGGAAGGGACAATCAAGAGGGTCAAATCTCTCCAAATGCTTGGGGGTTATTCAAAATCACAATAATAAAAGCTCAGCTAGAATGTGTACCGCAGATCAGGAAAGGAAATCCAAGAGGAAGCCAATGTAGTTAATGAGCAGAGTCAGGGAAACTATCAGAGGCAAGAAGGCTTCCTTCAGAAAATGGAATTCTTGCCCAAATTAGGAGAACAAAAAGAACACAACATTTGGCAAAAGAAATATACAGGCCTGTGGCTTACGCTGGCTCAGCTTGTCTGAGTGTGGAAAGCTAAGCAGGGTCAGGCCTGGTTATTACTAGTTTCCTGCATTGAGCAGGGGGTTGGACTCGATGGCCTTGTAGGCTCCTTCCAACTCTATGATCTATGAAATCTATGAAATGGAAGCAGACAATAAGGAATCCCCAGTAATGCAGTCAGATAATTTTAGACTCTGGATGTACTGGTCTTACAGCAGACCCTCTTGTTGGATGGTAACATGTATTCCTTCACTTACTTCAAAATGGAGTAATCCAGCCCCCTGCTGCATTTGGGGGGCCCTCCTGTTCATTCTCTTCATCTAGTTTATTCTTTCTGTCTGATCATGGTTTTTGGCTTTCTTTCTTTTTTTTAATATTGAAAAAAAAAGAGAGGAAAATGACATATCTCACTCAGCAGATTGTTCTGCTTCTGCCTAGTCCACAATTCTAGCTGCCAAAAACGTTTTGTTAACATGTGAGGACAATAGGCTCTTCGCCAGAAATCAATTTTAGCAAAACTACATTCAATGCAGAGTTGCCATTTAAATGCCTTTGTTTATTAGATTAATAAAAGCCTTCTAATATTTGTGTTGGTTTTTCTGTTAAAAAAAATGAATTCTTGCCATTTGGGTTTGATTTTGAAACAATTTGTTTTTAAAAACTGTAAATACAATTTAGCATTAGCAACAGGGATAAGTGGACATGACAACTGTCATCCTGCTACTTTGAGTTGCTGTTACACATATGAATACACAATTGCTACTCGAATGGATAAAGTGAAGGAAGCAAAGCACTTAAACAGCCACTTGTTTATAACCTTGCCAGAAAGATACTTAAATATTAAGTCATGTTACAGCTTTTTTGGGGGGGTCAGTCTTAACAATTAGTATTTAAGACAAACTAGACTGATTCTTTTTCCTTGCATGTTTTCCCTACAAGTTATTTCTTAAAAGTTTATTTATCAACAAGACATGGATATCCTGCTTTTCTATGCTACAATCAAACTCAAGACATTCCCCTCAAGCTCATTCACCGCACAGGATGAAGCAAATGCCGCAGAACTCATCAGCTGTGCAGAATTTTTCATTCTCATATACCTAACGTTACACTTGTGACCTCCCCATTAACTGGCCTTAACTGCACACTGTTGGTGCGTGTGTGCGTGAGCAGCAGAGTGCGTGTTCGCATGGGAGATTTAAAATCCTGTCTGTGTGCTAGCAGAGGCCTGTTATTCCACACACAGATCTTCCAGATCTCAGCTCCCCCCTTTTCGCAGCGTGCAGCGTGTTGTGAAGATGCCAGCCCAGCCTGCCTGTAATCCAACTTGCTTCCAGCTTCCCCGTTTGCAGATTAATCCATGGGGTCAGGAAACACTCTGTAACACCACAGGTCTAATTCTACCTGTTTATTCACTTAGCAAGTAAAGTTCTACAGAGTATACATTTCCTAGTTACAGTCCATGTGCAGAGTATAAATGCATAGCAAGCATTACATCCAGTGGAGTAAGTTGAGCTTCACTCCACCTCAGCAAAGGCGTTACATTGTTGCAGTAACAAAAGCCCAGCAAGAAGAACAAAGAAGAAGAGAGAAAGCAGTCCTGCCTCTCTCTAAGATGGCTTCAGACAGAAAACAAGTTAGCATGTCATCGTCATCAGAACATACAAACCATGTGCCTAGCTCATAATGCTCCCACGGTCTAGGCTTCCCATGCGAAAAACACGATAACCCAGAAAGACATAATAAACTTGTTTACAGCCATTCTGTTCCTTTCCATGTGTAAACAATGTGCTGCAGCTGGTAATGTGATACATATCACAACACACACCCCACCCCACCCCACCCCCGGTGGGGTTAGCCTTCTCTCCATTCCCTCCCCCAGCAATCCTGATACAGATTTCTCTTTTCCTGCTGCTGCTACCAGCGAGGAAAGAGTGATCTGTGTCAGGATCTCTGGGATATATATGTGTGCGTGCACATGTGGCCCCCAAGCCAGCATCACACATGTGGTCCTCGAAGCTGATAAGGTTGTGCATCCCTGCACTAAAGCAAATCACATCTTCATTATAGTATCCGAGTGACTTAGGGCGCAGTCCAGTGGGGCTGCCTGTAACCCGCTCCAAACTCTTAGGATTACTACAGGCACCCTTTGCAGAGTGGGAGGAGTGTGGAGGTGAAGGTCGTCTCCGTGTGCTCTTTCCGCTCTGCAAAGCAGCTAGACGGCTGATTTTGGCCATCTAACTGCGGCGCTTTGGAGGGGGTGGGAAGGAGGCTGAGGCGCCGCCAGGATACATTGTATCCTGGTGGCACGGGTCTCCTTCCCTCCTCTCCCTTCCCCACCCCCCAAACCCCTTCTCTGAAGGGTTTGTAAGAGCGAAACCTTGTCGCTCTTACAACCTAGGAGAAGCAGCCGGAAAGGTTCTTTCTGTGCTGGCTGCGAGGGGGGGAGGGAGAACTGAGCATGGATCCCCAGATCTGAGGTTGGAGCTCTTTTCTGACCAGATCTGGGGATCTGAACAATCCTATGGCCCTCTAGATGCTGTCTAGGGGCCATAGGATCCCTCTGTTACTAGTATTAATTTGTTTGCTTTTGTGAGAGGTAGCTCCCCCCCCGCCCCGCCCCCCCGCCACCCTCAGTTCTCTCACCCAAAATTGTTACAGGCTTGTAAGTTTGTCTGTGAGTCAGTCTGTGCATCTTCCCCTCTTGAACGTCTGCCTGGGTGGGGGTGGGTGGGAGAGGCAAATCTGTAAAGCAGAGTAAGAGAGAAAGGTTATAGGCCCTGCATGGGAAACCTGCTACTTTAATCTGGGCGAAAGCCCCCTTAAACACTCCCCTTCCCACTTATGATTGCAGTGGAGAAAAACACAAGACTGACCATGTGCAGGCATGAATGTCATGATGATAGTAGCAGTCAGAGGATCAAACCGCCTCCTACTAGGCTTACCCCTCTTTGCATGATTATAAACACTATTCTGAGATAAACAGAGAAGGCAACAAGGGGACTAAGGGAAGAAGGGATGGAAGAAACATCCCGCCTAGGAAATTTGGTTTGGATGTAGTAGGGAGGGAAGGGAATTTGGAGCAGGACCAGCTTAGAGGCATAAAAAAGGAGGAAACGGGGTTCTGAGGGGAAACAGGCAAGGCAGCAGACGGTGACAAGGGGACAGATGACTATAGCTGTACAAGAGAGGGGTAATGGGGAAGCAAGGGCTAAAGCAGTGTTCTCCAACCTTGGGTCCCCAGATGTTTTTGGCCTACAACTCCCAGCTACGCTGGCTGGGGCATGCTGGGAGTTGTAGGCCAAAAACATCTGGGGACCCAAGGTTGGAGAAACTGGGCTAAAGGAACAGAAGATGGGGAGAAGTCAATTGGAAACTGGGAGGTAAAGTTGGGACTCACACACTCAACTCTAGCCCATTTTTATGGACATGATGTTTCCATAACATTCCTACAGTTTGTGGGCATCATATTAGAACATGCACAAAGTCCAGATTGTTAAAATGCTTCCTTCTGAGTAACAGCATCTATCCATCTGTTGTTTTTCCAGTTTTTGAACTTAGCCACAGCCATGACCATTCCAAGCTAGGGAACTGGTGGGCCCATTTCAGGATCTCAATCCTGTCGGAGACCTAATCAGTATCAAAATTTACTTTGGTTTCTTCCAGTGCAATTCTATGTACATCTACTAGGAAGTAAGTCCAGTGAAGTTCAATGGGACTTACTCCCAAGGGAAGTGTGTTATAGGATTGTAGCTGTAGTCATCTGGAGAGGATATATTGTTGAGTATTATCCTTCCTATCTCACGTTAGTGAGATCAGCAGAGTAGAGTCCCTTTTCAGCTTAAAAGAAGCTTAGATTTGGCTAGTGTTAGCCAGTTAGCATTTGGTGATCCAGGATGCTTTAAGGCAGACTGGATTTCCCTGGTTTTGCCCTCTTTTCTCTCCCGCAAAACAATAATCAGAGACACAGTCTTGTAAAAGTTAAAAATAACATTTACTCACTCATATCTTGCAGTTTCATTCAGACAAACTTAAAAGCGTTTCTTACAGTGCTGGCTGGGGCATGCTGGGAGTTGTAGGTCAAAAACATCTGGGGACCCAAGGTTAGAACACTGATCTAAAGAACCAAACATTCCATCTTTTCCATCTCAACACTGAGATGACCTTCTATCTCTGAAAGAACCAAAGTCCTCTAATTCTAAAGATATGATTGGAGTCACAAGATAGGCCAGTGATTCAAGAACAGATGTGACTGCATCAGGACTAAGGACAAATCGTAGGCTAAGGCCAAAATCTAGAGTTGTGGAGCAGTGAACCATTTGAAGATTTCTTTTTTCTTTTCTTTTTTTAAATAAGTTTTATTGATTTTTTCCAAGCATACAACTAATAACAAAATAAAAAGAAATACAACATAAACATTGTGCACCCCCCACCTCTTGGGACCAAGTTATATCCCCCCCCCAAATCACACTGGCTCAGCTTGTCTGAGTGTGGAAAGCTAAGCAGGGTCAGGCCTGGTTGTTACTTGGATGGGAGACCCCTCCTCTAGTTTCCTGCATTGAGCAGGGGGTTGGACTCGATGGCCTTGCAGGCCCCTTCCAACTCTATGACCTATGAATCTATATTCCAAAAATGTAACAAATCTTGACAAGGTTCATTCCCATTCCCCTTCACCAACACACAATCCAGAAATTTACCCCAAATGCTCACAGAAGTGTTTTTCTCCAATTGTCCTTTTTGGCATTTGATATTGCAAGTTAATTTATCGTTTAGCGTGATATCCCATACATCTTTATACCACTTGGTAATTGAAAAGACATGTTGAACTTTCCATTTCCTAGCTATCATTAATTTAGCTGCTGTTAACAAATTCACAATCAATTCTTTAGTATTTGTTAAACAAACTACTTTTTCTGTTATTGTTAACAATGCTAATTTTGGGCAGACCTCTAATTCCATTCCAATTATTTCTGATATTTCTGCAAACACTTTCTGCCAAGCTTCCAGAACATTTTTACAGCTCCACCACATGTGGGCATATGTACCTTTTTCATTACACCCTCTCCAGCACATTGCGGAGCAGTTGTTATCTATCCGATTTAATCTTACTGGAGTTAGATACCATCTCCATACCACTTTATAGAAATTATCTTTTATCCTAGTTGACATAACTCTTACAATACGTCTATCCCAAATATTTTTCCAACTTTGTTTTGATATTTCCTCATCAAATTCTTTATCTCATGACAATTTAAGAGAATCCTTATGTTCTTCTTCTTTTTGTAACTTTTATATAAAACCTTTGTTGTACAACTTGTACCACTTGTTGAAACATTACCTTCTATAGCTTCTCTAGTCAAAACTGTCTTTTCAAAATTGGTTAATTCTCTTTCACTATCATATCTTGTCCTCCACTTCTTTAACCACAGTTCCAGTTGCATTAAATTTAACCATGAAATTCTTCCTCTTCCTACTGTTTCTATTATATGTTCTCTAGTCTTCAATTTTTCCACCCAATCCATTAATTTAATCACCTCCCCCCCTCCTTAGTATAGCTTCTAAATGTCTTACATTTTCTGGAAAGTCTTCCATTACCACTACCAGAGTTAACGGGGATACCTCTGGTATGAAGATTTCTATAAGAAGCTCAGTCATACCACTGGTCCATCTTGCCCACTACTATTCTACTCTGACTTGCAGTAGCTCTTCATAGTTTTAGGCAGATCATTAGTTTAGTGACCTGACTGAGATCCTTTGCAGATGCTAGGGATTGAACCTGGGACTTTATACATGCACAGCATGTGTTCTACTGCTGAGCAAATGGGTACCTCCTATGTAAGCAAGTTTCTAATTCATTTTTCAGAAACACTAACAAGGTATTACTGCTATCTCCATGGCTGGACACCAGAAATAACATTTCTAAGGCCACAAGTTCAACAGAAAATGAGGACTTGCATCTTTTGGTTGCCAAGTAGTCATATGATAAAACCATTATCTCAAGCTGCTTCTGTGTCATGCCACACAGTCCCCTGAGCACAGTTTTGTAACATTCCTTAAACATGTATAGTCACATTCTTTTTATTTGCTTTTCATTGCTGCCATGACCTGAAAGTTTCTGGAAAGCAGAGTCCCAAACACATAAATCGTCACATCTGCTTCTGCTTAAAAACCACTTATGTCTGACATTTTTGGAAGGAATGCAAATATTTGCTGGGGATGTTTTTCTGGAGGCACCATCTGTATGACAACAAGAGCATCAAGAGCACTATCATAGCTCCCAGGGCTATGGAACTCCCTCCCCATAAAGCCAATTTAAACCCAAGGCATGCTATGGCCTGATAACAATGCAAAACCCTTTCTCTCCTACCACCCCTCCACTTCTTTTTGTGAGACACAACCCAGCTAAAGTTAAGTACTGGTAAGTCCAATTGATTTAAGTGGGAGGGATTTAGCCTGAGCTCAACTTCCCCACTAAAATCAGTGGGACTTAAAAGTGCTTAACTTTGGCTGAAGCATGCTATTTGATTTTGTTGTTGTTAATTGTATACCTTTTTTAGTTTTATATATTTATGTGTTCTATTTCCTATGTATTTTCTTGAGCCATTATATTGGTACTAAAAATAATAATAATCTATAAACATTAAATACGCAGAAAAAATACAACATTTTAGTAGATAAACGAAGTAAACAAGATCTCAACAAATGAACAATAATAAGCAAAATGGAAATAATCAGCAAAACAGAAAATAATCCAGCATAAGAATGGGAGAACAGCCCTGCTGGTCCATCAAATCGAGCATCCTGTTTCCCACAGTTGCCACACGGATGCCTCTGGAAGCCCTCGAGCAGGTCATGGACACAATAGATCTCTGTTGCAGTTGTTCCTCAGTTATTTATATTCAGAAACATGGTGCCTCTGATCCTTGAGGTAGCACATATAGCCCTTATGGCTAGTAGCCATTGGGTGGGTTCGCACGTCATGACAACCCACCCTACAAATAAGCAACACAGGGTAGGTTGTGAGATAACCCACAGTGTGCCTGACTGGGTTGTCTCCCACTCCTTCCCCCTCACTCGTCCCACAGGTATCCCAGGGGACTCTGCAGCAGGATTGACTTGTCTCCTCTCCCACCACTGCAATCATGAGCTGTTTTCAGCCTGCTCCGGCTTTTTTCCCCTTTCCCCTTTCCCCCATTGACAGTCAGCTTTCACGATCACTGATTTGACAGCCACTGGCAGCCCTTTCAAAGTGCCCAAGCAGCACCTTGGAGGGGCTGTTTGTGGTTGCAAACCAATTTTATTATTTTTGGACCCCCTAATGTGCACATTTTTTTGGGACTTGACTGTCTTAAGGGTGCCCTCACTTTTCCCCTTGTTCCCAAGACTCTAGGTGCTTGGGAACATGGAGCCACACCCTTTTAAAAGGAACTGGGTTTTTTGTCAGGGCCTGCATAAATCCCACCTCTCTGTTTTCACGAGCACGGTTCATTTGTGCCTTTGGTCTGGCTTAACAACTCGCCTTTTGACAGCTGTCAAACCAAACCAAAGGGGAGAAAAGGGCTATTGGGAGCCTTTCTGGGTCAATATCCAGGATTGGTACCTGCTGCACTTTGGACATTGCTCAGGCGAGGCTGCCCATTTTCAAACCTCCGTAAGTGTACAGGAGCCCAGGCGAGCTTGGCAAGAGTGTCCGTAAGCCTGGCTAGTTCCCAGTACCCATGATGGGGTTGGTCACCTGGGTTCAGACAACATGACAATCCATCATGGGTACAACCCCTACAACAAACCATGGGTTGTCAGGGTGGCTTGTTGCCCTCAAACAAGTCACCCTGCAAGAAATGGTCCAGATTTGCATGACACAACAAACCACCGTGGCTTGTCATCCACAATGGGTTGTCGTGTCATGTGAACAAGATCACCCCTATCCACGTTCTTATTGACACTTTGAAAGAACTCTGAAAGGTTAGTGAGATAGGACGTACGAAACCATGTCGATTCTTCTTCAGCAAGACATATTCTTAATTCTTCTATATGCTAGATACCTTTAATAATGTTTTCCACCAATTTACCTGAAACAGTCATTAAGCTAACTATCATGTAATTTCCTGGATCTCCCCTAGATCCCTTCCTCTGGTACAAAGGCCAATCTTAAAGTTACAAATTTTTGTTAGAAGATAAGCAATTTCACATTTACATTGTTTAAGAACAGTTTGGTGTATACCAGCCAGACCCAGAATTTTGTTAATAAGGCCTGGTGTCACTACTGTTTGGCACAATTCTTGACACTGTTCATGAAAATATACTTTCAGGCACGGGTATCTGCCCTACATCTTCCATAGCAGACAACTTTGCAAATCACCTTGACCAGAATGGGAACAAGAAGTGGGGAAGATCTGGATTCACTTAAAGGTACCATAACATGGTTGCCAACTTTCATAACATCAGTGACTTTTTGTTTATTACAGATAATATAATGAAACCATGAGAATGGCTTTCTAACCTTATCTAAGGCTGAAGACAAGATTACAGTCATGCCTTGGATTGCAAGCATAATTCGTTCCGGAACCGTGCTTGTAATCCAAAACACTCTTATATCAAAGCGAGTCTCTGGCGGGCATGAGCGGGGCTGATTTCGGCCCGCTCGAGGCAAGCGGTTACATCCCTACACTACTTGTATTGCAAGACGTCGCTTGTTTATCAAGTCAAAATTTATTTTTAAAAAATTGCTTGTCTTGCAAAATGCTCTCAGACCAAGTTACTTGCAATCCAAGGTATTACTGTATATAAAAAGAGACTCAAACCAAAAGAAAAATTAGAGAATTGATTAACAGCGCAATCCAATGTGGCTGCTCCGTAACCCCCAAAGATCTCCTCTGCACTCCTCCTGCCCTGCAAAACACTTAAGACAGCCAATTTCAGCCATCTAAGTCTTTTGCCCCTGCTTGTGGGGAGGAGAGGCAGAGGTACCGCCAGGATACACCTTATTGCGGTGGAGCCTTACTCCTCCCCTCCCTGCCCAGAAACCTCCGGCTCCGAGGTCAGTCTTCCGACCTCAGAGCCGCAGCTGGTGCAGTTCTTTCCACACCAGCTGAGAGGGTGGGCACTCGGAGGCTGGAGTCCCAGCTCCGACCTTGGAGTGTGTTTCCGAGGTCAGAGCTGAGATTCCCACCTTTCCTATGGCCGGCTAGACTCTTGTCTAGCCAGCCATAGGACTGCACCCTAAAAAGGTTTATTTTGAAACCTAGTAATTGCTCATGTCAACCTTTTTCTTTATTATTTATTGAAAGGTTGAGATTACTTTTTAACAATAAAAGAAACCCCCTCCCTCCCTCCCAATCATACAGTGGATAGTACAAGACATATAACAATAAGCCCCTCTTTCTCGTTTCCCTCTCCATCCATCACCTTTCCCTGCAGGTTGCTAATTTGGTCCTACACCAATGGGGGTTGAGACATGTTGGTGGGTAACCAAGTCAGACAAACATCACAACAGACTCAGAAGTAATCTGAAATGCATCAAATGCTTTATTTAAGAAAATTGCAAAAGAAAATTAGCTTGGTCTTTACCTGAGCATAAACTAGAAGGTAGAAGCTTCTTTGGAATTGCATGATCAGCAGTGAAAAGGAATACAATATGAATTTCAAATTAATTGAAAAGATTACAGGATTGCAAAACTGGCATTACAAATGTAGTGAACAAAATAGCAAATTGAGCTCCTAGCACTGTTTGTTTGGATAATATGATTTCTCTGTAACTTCCCTCCTGCACTATATTTGCATTGTAAAGCTAAACTAAAACATGCTAAATTTTCTAACATCTCCTAACACTACTTGAATGTAAAAAGCTAAGCTAAAACATTACTAAGTTCTTCTAGGCATGTGAAGAATTAAACTTGGCACCTAAACGTAGAAGCTACAGCAAGAAAACCAAAGTCTACAAGTAAAAATTAAGTGGTTTAAATAAAAAATTTCGGGGACCTAAGGGGTTAATTTTGCATGCATCCATTATAAAAGTGTTGCATCCATTCTAAGAGCTTAAATCTAAGCTCTGCATTCAGTTCCAGGACTTAAAATCTAATGGCACTAAAAATATTAATTACATTTGGAGCTAAAAGGTTAACCAAGTTTGGTTCTAAAATAACTTTAAGTTTAGAAATAATTCCAAGACCCATTCTGAGAAATGAGGCTAAGTCCTGTCTTCAGGAACTATTCTAAAACCTAACTCTAGAAAACAAAGAGTTAAAATTATCTGAGAACCTAAGTGTTGAAGAGGTCCATAGTTACCTGAATCCTTTGGATCAGAGGCAAAAGCAAGCAGGAGAGTGAAGAAAGCTCCTGCTACCTAAGCTTTTATATATTTGCTCTATTCATAGGTGGGGGCCTCAATGGGACAGCCATCTTCCAATCAAAAATGAGGTGCATGGGTGGCTTCACCACCCATCCATCAATCAATCAGTCAGAAGTGAGGTGTCCACTTATCCCCCAATTATCTCACATTTTGTGCCCACACGTCTCTAGCATTAACAGGCTCATTTTAAATTCTCCGAAATTCCCCCATCTGGGTGTGTTATCTTCACTGACATGTTCCTCCAGGTATGTCTTCTTTGAACTCATTTATTTATTTATTTATTTATTACATTTATACCCCACCTTTTTTCCTGAAAGGAACCCAAGGCGGCTTACATAATCCTCCTCCTCCTCTCCATGTTATCCTCACAACAACCCTGTGAGGTAGGTTAGGCTGAGAGTCAGTGACTGGCCCAAAGTCACCCAGTGAGTTTCATGGCTGAGCGGGGACTAGAACCCGGATCTCCCAACTCCCAGTCCAACACTCTAACCACTGGTTATCTTTGGTCACCTGCGCCATCTACCCCTTTCCCCTGCCATTGTTGTTGTCATTGCTATGGCTTCTGAACCAATAGGCGTCAAGTAAGGATGTTTACAGGACCCCTTATCTTAGCAGGTGCATAGCATGAGCACAGTCTTTTGCTCAGAATCAGCATCCAAACATGTGTCAAAGCTAGGTGTTTTTTTCAATTCGGTTAAATCAAAACACAGCTCACTGTGACCTTGGAACGCAGCCATACTGTACAAAACTATTTCTTTCAGTGCCAACTTTTAATTAATTGTCACAGCCTTCAGTTCAAGGGTGTTAGATGCTATCATCTTAGTTGTTATGAGATCACAAGTCTGGGGTATTCCTGCTCATGGGTCAGAGGTCTTCTCAAACAGAAGTCTGGGGACTTTTAGTGGATCTTCTCATAGGTTTCCCCACAACCCTCAATCAGACTATGCAACCATCTCAAGACCAAGCCAATGATTTGTCATGTGAGGCAATTTGAAGCAGCTCAAAGCAGCCCCTTCAATCTCCAGTTGGCAATATCATTTAACCGCTTCAGTGCTAGATTAACACAGGTCACAGACATGCCTTAAGTTCTTTGTTGTACATATTAAACCATTTACAATTATCACTTTCACATTTGCTAATTTGCCTATTATGGAGTTATATTAAAAGAGGGGGGGGGGAACCCAAAAGAATGAGGGAAAGGGAATGGAGGAATGGCAATCTTCTTGACTGGGAGGTAGTTCCAACAATTAGTTTGTATCCCTGCATTTTTGGCCTTGAAGCTATGCCTCTTCTTTTTAAAGATGCCCAGCTTTTTGAACTCCCTTCCAAAAGTATAAGCAAGTCCATCAGATTAAGTAGCATATTGTCTTTTGGTACTTGGGCTGCTTTTGGTCCAGAGTAGACAGGAGAGAATCTGTCATCACATCCAGAACAAAAAATGACGTCCTGACTTAGTTATTTTTTTCTCTTGCTGATTCAGGCATTTTCTTCCTCTTTCATTAAAGTGATTGCTTTCCAAACTGGAAGAAAAGGAAAGATAACAGGAGATTTAAGTGAGTTCCTGGAGCTGAAGCTGCAGTTGTGATGCGTGGGCTGCCATGCCAGCTTCCTTCCTGGCAGTAAGCAGCATAGAGAGGAAGGGTCGCATTATTTGACAGTATCAGTTCAAGCTAATAAAGTGGAGTGCACTGTTTCCAAAACAAGAAATGTAGGGACAGGTGTGTGTCTTATAGGCTTAAGGAGTTTGGAGTTAGCTGCTTTAGGCAATGCTCTAAAAGTCCCTTTATGTAGGAAACAACATGCAGGTAGATTATCATTTGAGTAAATCATTCATATATTCTGTAGCAAAACGTACTTTGTTCGTCACATGAAATGATCTACATACAAGTTGCATGATGTTTCTGACAGGGAAGTGACTTCCATGTAGGAAATTATTTGGTGTGAAACAGCCTTTAGAAAATTAGGGAAGGAGCCTTGAGGAGCCTTCTGCACAAACTCATCTCTCAGTGTAGACACATCACAAATAGCTGTGCAGATCACAAATAGAAGGCTACACCCCATCTTGGACTTTCACCTACTACCTCTTTGGACCATTTTGTAAAGGTATAGAGTTTAAATGGCAAAATACACACACCGTGCCGTCCGTTAATGGTGCACATGCATGTAAATGGCTTGGTCTTCCTACGAAAAACAGGGACATGGACCAGTCTTTCCCAATACACTTCTCTGGTGTGGCTACTGCAAGAAAACCTGACCATATTATGCCCTTTTCTCAGCTGGTGGCAATGTGTGTGCATTTTGCCATTTTAAACCAGGAATTTGGGTAAAGTTTAAAAGTGTGAATCTGTGAAGATTGTTAGCTTTTTGTTATCTCTTGTTTTCATATTATAGAGTGGTACAACTGCTTGTGTGCATGTTCAGGCTATTTTATTTAATTACATAATATAAACAATAGCCCATACCAAAAAGAGGAAGCATTTATGTATTATAAATTTACAAAATTAATGTCATAACACCAAGAGGAACATAAAATGAGATTGTGGAATTATGTTTCAGTATTGCCCATATTGGCTTGATCCTTGTCCTAACCATCTATGCCTCCACATGTATAAATGATTTTTGACAAAGACACTTTCCTGCCCATGTGTGTTCTTCTCTGTTTGGGTCAGGTTCAACTGACTTTTCAATTTCTTGGGAAAGAGGAAGTAAAACACTTTAATCCAGCCAATTTCCCATCTTCTCTTTCCAGTAACTCTGAGCTGGCTTCATCTACATTGCACATCTGCAACTGATTCCATCCTGGCTCTTGGTTTCCCTCCCTGTGTCTTGGAGCTGTCCATGTTTTTGTAAAACAGTAATAGTATCTAAACGGCACTTTTTCCTACATGCTCAATAGACTTCACACGTTATACAGTAACTCCATCTTCTTGTCTCTCACCTTCAGCGGTGTTGTAGAGATGTAGTTCAGTGGCAAAAAGCATAACCTATGAGCTACAAGTCACCGGCTCAAATTCAGCTTAGCCACAAAATCCCTGAATGACTTTAGGCAAGCCAATGTCTCTCAGCTTCAGCCTTGCTCACCCAGTAACATATGAAATGTGGGGATAATATTATTTGCCTACTTTTCAGGGATCCTTAGCAACCTTGCAAGGTAGGCACATATTATTGCCTCTGTATGTCACATGTTTGGGGGTAAGGAGCTGAAGCTTAAGGGCATGCCTGGCTAATATGAGATACGAACATATTGAAATGGCTTATACATTAATCTCTTTGCCACCTGTAAAACATCAATGAACTTCAATGAACTGAGGGTAAGGTTTTAAACAATATTATAAAAATGCTGGAACTTACAAGCAGGGAGAACACAGCTTGCTGGAGGAGCAGCATAATAGAAGGGTGGGGAAAGAAGAGTTACCCAGGTGCTAGGCCTTGAAGCATCTCTTGAAACACATGCTCACCTCACACTCGGCTCAGCTTCTGCTTTCTAAGTATTCCTACCAAGGAATACTACTGCTAAATTGTGGCAGAAGTTCTTTCATGTCCCTCCCTGGCTGGCTCATCCCCTTCTCCCCAAATCCTTCTAGCCCCTACTCTTACTGTCCTTGTTAGTGCCTGTTCTGGTTTTCATACACTTCACACTTGCTGTACTGTTCACATAGGCTCGTTTTCTTTCCATCTTCTCCCAACTATGTCCTCTATCATGGCTTTCATTGGATTTGGCAAGTCTGTGCCAGCCCTTCAATTGGCCAGGAGGAAATCTGGTGGAGTGAACTGGATGTCTACAAAACTGTCTCTGAGATTAGATCTAGAGCAGAGCAGGATCAGAGTGAGGAAGCACAGCAAGTTGGTTACAGCTAGCTATTTGAATGGGAAGTTTCACTGACCATGAGACTTCAGCTTTTGGCTTTATGTGGTATGCATCAAACTGTTTTATTCCTGAGTATTTGAATCTTTAACAGCCATGTGCCTTCCGCTTTAATCTCTCTCTCTGTGTGTGTCTGTCTGGAGGTGTGTGTGTGATGTCTGGATAAATGCACAAGTTTGTTATGTTGGTATCTACTTATAATGAGGGATCTGAAAACCAAGTCCTATGAGGGACAGTGGAAAGAGCTGGGTATGTTTAGACGGGAAAAGAGAAGATTATAGAGAGGTGTGATAGCTGTCTTCAGATGTCTTGCAGAAGGTGGGGCAGACTTGTTCCCTGTTGCTCTAGAAGGCAGGTCTATAACCACAGAATGGAAACGGCAAAGAAGCAGATTTTGGCTTCCTAATGATAAGAGCTGTACAACATTCGAACAGACTACCTCAGGCAGGCAGTGGTGGCAGTCTTCCCTTTGCTGGAGATATTTAAGCAGAGTGGGATGGTTCTCTGCCAGAAATGCTTTAACTGCATCCTGCACTGTAAGTCATGTGCTGAGCAGGACTATATGACCGCCAAGGTCGCTTTCAACTCTAAAATTCTATGATCTTAAAACAACTTCTAACAACACATTTTAAGGTCAGGTTTGCTCCGAGAAACCAGCTTTTAGCCTTTTCTCTTACCTGCTTAGGCAATAAATAAAAAAACTCCACCCACCCAGTCACGCCACTCCCGTGCTCTCAGGCAAAGTAAGGCAAAGTAAACTCTCTCCCCCACCCTTATCAACACTCACTATACGATAGACAGGCTGGTGCAAGTCTCTGTGAGGAGTCGGATGAAGGGCACAGATGCCTCTGTGAAGGAGTTATCTTGAAGGCTTAGACTGTAGAGTGTCTGGCTGGTGCTCAGAGTAGTACAAAGTTCTTGGGCACAAGCATCTGTGAGGTAATTTTCAGCAAGACTGGCAATGGGGGAAAAGATGGTATCAACACAGGCAGATCACATACTGTTTCTAAGCACTGTTATCTTTCCTTCAATGCTTTGGTGAGAGCAGAATCAAAAGGACTGTATAGAGGCAGCAAACTACCATACCTACTCCCAGCCTAACCAATTGTACCTTCATCACCCTTGGCTGATATTGGAGGTGTAGCGGGGGTCCCATTGGCTTGTTCTATGGTCCACTGCACCACCAGACACTGGCAATTTAGATAGCTTTCCCAAATGTTACCAAGCAGACAAACCAACACCAGCCTGACCCCTTCTGGGTACTGAAGTGTTGGTACCACACCCAGTAATCGCTTTAAAAAGCACCGTGTAATTTATAGTCTCTTCAAAGACTATAGTCTTTGTCACTATAATCACTGAAAGATACCCGTCACGGTCTATCCCAGGGGTGGGCTGAGGGCTATGTTTCACACTGGGTGATGGGCCAGGGGCTGCACATGGAAGGGGTGGGGCCAGAGCAATAAGGGCGGTGCCAGAGCGAATGGGGGGGGGCACTGAACTTTGGATTTTGGATTTTATTTTTACTATAATTGTTTTTGTCCTTTCCTTTTGCTGTTAAGTTTAATGCCTGTGCTGGAGCTTCCCACACACAGCCTGGGGGTCTTACTTTCTGTTCAGTGACAGTAGCTGAGGGCCCTGATCCTGATCCCCACCCTGCTCTTGGGGCTTCCACTGAGGTGGCCCTTCTGGCTGGGCTGACCCCGCCCGCCCCAACACAGGAAACTGTTTTCCTGTCCTGTTGCTCCACTGCTGGGGGTGGCGGGGGAAAGGGCAGTGGAGCTGCCACACTCCATCCCAGCATTCCGCTCTGGCTCACCTTCACCTTCTCCTTCTGCAGGAGGAAAGATCCACAAACCCCCATAAGAGGACACTACAGTGCAGCCTTCCCCAACCTGGTGCCCTCCAGATATTTTGGGCTTCAACTCCCACCAGCCCCAGCCAGCTTGGCCAGTGGTCAAGAATGCTGGGAGTTGTAGTCCAAAACACCTGGAGGGCACCAGGTCGGGGAAGGCTGTTAAAGTGGATCTGGATTTTAAGCTAGTGATTCCAACTGGCCAAGCAGGCAGCTTGAAGAGTCAGCACAAGGAATGCTTAAGGTTCGCCATTTCTTTACGAGTCACCCGCCGTATGCACCAAAAGGTACACTGGTAAACTCCTGAATAAGTATAAGAATGCACAGAGCTCCAAGCCAGAGTGCTCCCCTCCCTCACTTCACTGAGGGGCAGGCCTTGAGCTGTCATCAAGGCCTGCAGGAGGATAAGGTGCCAGTTGAGGCAACCTGTCTGCCACCTTGGAGCTGTCCTTGGTCCTGCTCATCCTGATTCCAGCCCTGTCTGTCTTTGCTACCTACTGTTGCGCTTCCTGCTCTCAACACGTATGCAGCAAGTTCTTTCTGCTGACCAATGCCTACTGTTAGTTTTCCCCTTCCTGCCAGCTTAGCCCTTCAAGGTTACACCCAGTCCCGCTGTAGAAGAGGATCTAGTTACCCAATAATCTGAACATCAATACTGCAAAGACGGCACATGCACCCAACATTTAATATATGTGTCTCTGCTCCCTTATTACTCACTTCAGAGTGGTCACATTACAACCTAGTTCCTTCAGTGCGGCACAGAGAACACGCACTCCTGAGTTGCCAAGTTTGTTACTTCCAAATCTGCGGAGGAGGAGGAGAAGTAAAAAAAAATAAAATCCAAACTATGAAGCGGTTCTTTCAGAATCAGAGAGGAATATAAGAAGGTGCAATCTGCATATTTTGGATCATGACATGCAAAGAAGAAGAAACACTAATGGCTCATTTGGAGAGGCTAGCCCAGAGAGCCATTTGAAGATATACTCTGGCACCTGCTTGCCAGAATTTCAACAGACTTAAGTTCCACACTGCATATAATCAGACGACTTGAGGGCATGTTTATTTTGCATGTGGCTATTCTGGTTCTGGTGTGCTACTGTAACAGGAAATTTTAAAAAGGCAATACTAAGCGTGATCTTTTCTTCTAATAGTGATCAATGTTAAACGGTAAATTATCACACACAGATTAATAACTTATAAAAAGCACCAATATTGAGGTTTTGGTAATATGCTAATTTAGGTGAATTAAATAAGTTATATCAAAATTAAAGCTGAAATCCACAGAGCTATACTGTGGATAGCAAACATTAGCTAGGGAGCCAAGTGTTCTGCATTCATGGGCATGAGAACCCAGAAGACTGAGCCTGGGACATCCTACATTCCCAATCCTTTAATTTCCTCTAGACAGGTTAGCAATTCCTTCCACCGCTTCCCATTTCAACTGCATTGATTTAATATGATTTCAGAAAAGATGCTGTGGCCCAGAAGGGAAGCCAGAGCTAAGGCTGCAGTTCTTATAGCTGACAGTTCTGTCTAGATACACCAGAAGCAGAGAACCAATTACAGGACATGTACAGAAGGCGGTTAACCATCTGCAGGAAGTGAGAAAGGAGGCAAAGGTATAATCTAGACACTCAGAGATTCACTCTACTGGCTATTATGGTTGTACAGATCAGTCTACTTTAATTTAGAGAAGCACAAAATAGGACGGATAAATGCATTCCGATCCAGACATTCATTCAGGAGCTGTAAATTGTATTGATTCACCTCAAAATGTGGACTGACCTCATGCTTATTGGCAACTCCCAGCAGGATGTTATACAGACTGAGAGAGTACAGCAGGCCTTGGAGCTATAGATCAGACAGTAGCACAGGATTGGCTCTTCTGGGTCACATATCTCCCAGGATCAGGATTCTGATCTGTGGTGTCTACTGTCCTCCAACAAGCAACCCTGACTAGGGTATCAGTGCCCAACCCATAGGTTCTCGGTTTGAATCCTGAAATGCCAAACAACTATACTTAGCATTTAATATTCCTAAAAAACAACAGGATAGGGTTACTTACTCTAAAGTTGTACAGTTTTTTATTCCTGGCCCTAAAGCCTTGATGTGAT
Organism: Shinisaurus crocodilurus; assembly: GCA_021292165.1. Taxonomy (NCBI): domain Eukaryota; kingdom Metazoa; phylum Chordata; class Lepidosauria; order Squamata; family Shinisauridae; genus Shinisaurus; species Shinisaurus crocodilurus. The sequence continues at coordinate 119,285,793 of CM037881.1, forward strand.
GAGATTTCAACCTGCAAAAGGTTAGATCAATGGAGTGATCATTGAGTGTACTGTGTTGCAAGCAGAATGCCAGAACCCTGCAGTCCAGCACTGAGAGTGTCTTGAAAGAAAGGTTAATACTCTGGAAACGATGCATCACACACTTTGCAAATTCTGCTTCCTGGCTCTCAAACAGACAGTGGAAAAACTTCAGCAGGCGATAGCCTGCTCGAGGTGGATTCTCAGCAGTTACTTCTTCTGCTTTCTGAAATAAGAGAGGCTTTACAAGGTGAGATGTCTTGCACTGCAGTGTTTGCTCAAGGAAGGTGCACACATCTTTACTGCTCAGGCCAAATATGAAGCACACAGTTAATGTCAAATGTTCATTGCCTGGCTTCTCACACTCAACTAAGAGTCTCTTCAGGTCCTCCATATTGTTAGCTGGCTCTCCTGTTGGATCCTGCTGCAGAATATACCACATGGCAGCAAAAAATTCCTGAAAGCAGAGATGGAGAAAACTGTAGAGGTTGTGTTGGTGAATCGCCTTCCGGAACGCTCTTCTGTCTAGAAACAGGTCTTTAAGAGCAGAAATATCCAAATTATGTTCCTTGAGATCCTGCTCCTCAAAAAGGATTTTCTGTTCCAGTATGCCAGTTCGTGCCAAGGAACAGAGTTTTCTGAACTCATTCAGGGGGAACGTCTTCCATTTCTTGGACTCATGCTTAAGGAGGTTGTGCAAAAAATGCACAAAGACTTTTGTTGTGGTGTCCATGGTGTCCACAATCTCGTCTTTGGTTTCCAACTCTACTTGAATGACAGAACAGATGATCCAGCACACCATGGGGATGAAGCAGATGGTGGACACCGCAGTGGTATTTTCGATGAATCTTAGGGCTATGATGGCTTTCTGTTCTTCTTCAAAAAACTTGGAAAAAAAATCCTTGCGACCTTTTTCAGAGAATCCGAGAATCTCAGCGAATCTGGGATACTTCAGGCATCCCTGCAGTCTCTCTGCAGCGCCAGGTCTTGTGGTGATTAACAGGTAGGACTTTGGTAAGAGTTCCTTCCTCAGCAGGCTGCTCAGAATACATTCCATGGACACCTTTGAATAAAGATCGTCACACAAATTATCTCCTCCAGGCTCTAAAAAGCAACGAAGCTCATCAAAGCCGTCAATGATGAAAAGCAGCTTTTCAGGATGGGCTAAGATTTCTTGCACTGGGGCACGCTTGTCTCGATACCATTTTGCAATAAGGCCAGCCAGGCTATTGGCTTCTTCAGCAAGTACTAGTTCTCTGCAGCGAATGCAGAACACGTAGTCAAACACATCTGAATAGAGCTCCCCAGCAGCCCAGCCCAGCATGATCTTCTGCACGGTCATTGTTTTACCAATCCCTGCTGGTCCTTGCAGCACCACTGTTCTTGGGGTTCTTCCTGACTCATCAGGTTCAAAAAGGCTTTCGATGTCAGTTGATGAATAATCAGCACTGTTGGTTTCCAGGATCTCCATGTGCATCCTGCCGGTAGCAGCTAGTTCATGCTCCCTCTGCTTCTGAGGCCGATGCTTTCTGACCATAAGCAACTCTACATACCGTTCATTCAAAGGAGTGCTCTCACCCAACAGACTGTTGCTGTCCTCTATCACCTGGTATTCTTCAATCACATTCTCCGCATACTTCTTTTTGTAATCTAGTACAGTGCCATGCAACAAAGAGAAGGGTCCATCACCTATGATGGTACTGTGTGTTTGTAACATGCCTTCCTAACACAAGGGATCCTCCCTCTCCCAATGACTCTCTCTCTGAGTATCTAGAGACCACTGGTCCCTCTCACCTAAATAGCTTTTTCTTTCGCTCAAGACTGCCAAGGCCTGTGTTTGCAAATATGCAAACTACTAAATTCAAATATCCTCAAGCAGAAATGATGTTTGCTTGTCCGGTTTCTGAACTGTTTAGATGGATGGGGAGAAGGCTAAACTTGCATTTGTCTCTACCACTTGTTGGCCGTATTTTATCTTTTCATCTTAAATGAGATGCGTGCACACCTATACAGAGCCCACATCATTCATCAGCAATACTGGAAGAATAATCCAAGTCCTAAATTCTCTCTCTCTTATCGAGTCTCTCTGTTACCAGTCCCTCACAGGGCAGTACTAGCCTAGGGCGTGATGCAAATATTTACATCTCCCAGTGCCCACGCTTATTTAATTTTAGCACTGTCCAGTTATGTTTCTCAATCCTGTGGTTTTCCAGTTTTGTTTTGTTTTCTCCTTCAAACATGGGGTTGTATACAATGGTGTCCTTCGGTCAGCAGAATGGACACTGCTGGCAGAACACATGTGCCCTTCCCTGTGTGCCGCCCAAATCTACTCCAGAAGGTTGGGGAACCTCTGGAACAGGTTTGAGCAGCAGACAGGTGGGTGCAGTGGGGAAGAAAGGAAGGGAAACTCCCACTGTGTGAATGCAAATTCACTTACATAACGTTGGATCCATTTTCTACATATTATTGAGCCTCTAGACCAGGGCTCTCCAACCTTGGGTTCCCAGATGTTGCTGGCCTACAGCTCCCAGCATACCCAGCCAGCATGGCTAAATGGCAAGGGATTCTGGGAACTGTAGTCCAGCAACATCTGGGGACCCAAGGTTGAAGAGCCCTGCTCTAGACACTTCTCAACCCTTTTGGCTGCTTTTCAAAGATAAAGACAAGGGTCCCACTTATCTTGAGACCTAGAGTAATGATTACAATGGCTTATGATGAGGTGCTCACATACCTTGAACTCGCTTCCCAACCGCTGAAACAGAAACAAAATAATCAGTGAGGCGCTCTTGTATTGCAAATGGCAAATTCGTAAATCTAGAGGTCCAGCTGTATATTACATAGTAGTATGGTTGATCATACATTCCAAACCCTTCACTTTAAATTTGAGTTCCCGTCAGCTTTGAAACCGCAAATGCTTTACATCAGGTATAACTTGGAATCAAATTCCATCCCATATAATCTAGTTTGTCAGGCAGATGTGATCAAATGCATCTTATTTATTAAGGCTTACAGCCCTGGTCTGAAACTAGTTTTTACTGGAAGACAAGAACAGAGAGGGAAAAGCCGGCTGCATGATTAAGTATTGCCTAAGCAGTGGGATGAGTGCAGACAAAGCTCAAGAACCAGAGAAGCCCTTTGAGGGCTGGAGAGGGAGGGATGAGATGGCCGTATGGGCATTCAGCCAAGCCCTGACCAGTATGAAGGTGGTACAGCTAAAGGTACATGTGGCTGTGGACATGCGGCAGTGATGAGGGCGGAAAAAGCAGAGATGATGAAGTGGGGCTGGGAAAAGGAGTGATGGTGAAAAGGAATGAAAGCAATGTGGTGGGGGTGAACAGAACTGGACCATCACTTAAGTCAGGGATGGGGAATGTGTGGCCCTCCAGATATTGTTGGACTACAGCTCCCATCATTCTTCATCACTGGCCATGCTGGCTAGCGTTGGTCACACGTTTCCTGTCTCTGCCCTAAATGATTACTACCAACATTGAACTATAGTTAGTTATATGGCATATTATGTCTACATATGAGCAAATCCATACCCTTGCGGAACTGAGAAGCATTGGACTTGAGACCCATGTCTTCAAAGATGGTCGCCGTCAGGGCAGCAGCCTTGTCTTCATAGAACTCTACCAGGAGACCCACCAGCAGCTCCCGTGTTGCCTCCTCCAGCCGTCCGGCAGGAATATTCCTACCTGTGGGAGCTGCTGTGATACGCAGCCTGAACTTAAATTGTTTAAATTTCTCTTTGCCAAGGCCTTCTAAGGCAGTTAGCAGCAAGTCTTGCATCATTGCTTCTCCTGACTCCATTGCTAGGTCACACAGCCAGGCTGCAAATAGAGAACTGTGTTAAGTGCCAGAAGAAAAGATGTAGATACCAGCATTGGGAGGGGATTATTCAGCACTTCGGAGGGGAGGCGGAAGGAAGAGAAGGGTGCCAAATCACAGGCATTGACCATAATCCAGTATTAGGGGTAGGCAACTTTTATTCTTCCAGATGTTTTAGCCTACAGCTCCCAACAGTCCTAGCTAACACAGCCAATGGTGAAGGATGATGGGAGTTGTAGGCCAAAACATGTGGACGGTCACAAGTTGCCCACCCTCTGCTTCTATAGCTTCTTCTCCACTTCTAGGAGATGTTAAGTGGTGCTCCACGGATGTTCACAACTGCCAATCAGAAGAGGGAGCAAGGCCTGAGATTAGCACATTGCAGTCAACAGGTTCTAGGACAGCCTTCCCCAATCTGATACCTTCTAGATGTGTTGGATTGGATTACATCTGGAGAGTGCCAAATTGGGGAAGGCTGGTCTAAGACATTATTGCAGGATTGTATCAGGTAAATTTTGTAGGTCTGAGGATGGGTAGCATAGAGGGGAATGTCTTGGAAACCACAGAGCTTTTTGTTGAAGAACTGGAGGAAGCTCCATTTGAGGATTGTCTATATGTGGGGCATTTACCTTCCCCATATCAAAGAGAGGAGAAAAGCCACCTATCCAGCCATCTTCTGCTGGCAAGGAACACTTTCAAATTTCAACAAAGAACACTTTCAAGCTGTGCTGTCTGAACAGGGGATGTTAATTATGTTCTGTGGAAGCATGACATAAAGAAACAGTATTATTATTATTATTATTTATTTATTTATTTATTTTTATTTCTATACTGCCCAATAGCCAAAGCTCTCTGGGTGATTTACAACAATCAATAAAAATACAATAAAATACAATGTAAATACTCATAATAAAAACTTTATAAAAAATTTAAATACTAAAATTTTAAAACCAAATTTAAAAGTGGCTCAAATGACTAAATACAAGTTAATACAATGTGACATGTTAAAAAAACTTGATATAACCACCCCCATGTACTATTTAGAGTGGTTAAATGCCTCAACGTAGAGGGCAGTCTTAACCTGGCACCGAAAAGATAGTAGAGTTTCCAAATCATAGAATACAGGAAGTTGTTGACCATCCTCTCCAAAGCCCTTCACATGCAGCCTATCTTGTTATCCTTTAGGCTCTGAATTTAAGAGCATTTTTTTCTGGCCAACTTTTAACATAGGATTAATTTTTAACTTTTACTGCTCCCAATGCTATTTAGGGTGCAATCTTATGCATGTCTAGACAGAAAAAAAGTCCTACAGCATTCCCCATGCTGTCTGAGGAATACTGGGACTTGTAGGGCTTTTTTCTGTCTAAACATGCATAGGATTGCACCCTTAATCCATGATGGATTTGGGGAGGGCAGGGTTAACAAGTTTCTTGATTTTAATCTATTGTTATTCATCAACTGCTTATGCCTCCTCACTCCCATTGGATTGTTAGCAGCCTTGAACGTTTTTAAACAGAAAGGTGTGAGATTTACTGGGTCAGAAAGAAAACTCCAATCCCACAAATAAAAAACAAGTTTGGTGTTCTTTTCTTTTGAGCCATCTATAATAGAGGCACATTTGGTTTTTGTGTTTTTGCTCCAAAGCTCTGCTCTGGACCTTACTTATTAATTAATTAATTAATTAATAACATTTATATGCCACCTTTCCACAAACATCACCAAACTGGTATACAATCATTCAAATAAAAATAATACATAAAAGCAATAAAGCCATCTTAATATAGTAAAAGCTCTACTCACAATTTAAAAGGGCAAATTAAAGAGATGTGTCTTAATGCCTTTCTGAAAAGCCAAGAGTATTTTTAATTATTACAAAGTATGCTGGCTGGGGGATTGGACATGTGAAGTGTGCAACACATCTGGAGTGCACCAGGTTGGGGAAGGCTGCAGCAGAGACACATTTATTCAGATGGCTGCGCCGATTTTTAAAAAATGTGAGAACTACTGGGAAAGCAAATAAATGGAAGAATTATTTAGATGGTATTAGGAACATGGAAGGCTGCCTTATACTGAGGTCCATCTCACAGTTCTCACTCAGTATTGTTTACACAGATGGCAGCAGCTCTCCACAGCTTCGGACATCAGCTAGCCCCTCAACTGCTCCCTCACAAGATGTCCGAGTACTTCACCGAGGGGCAACCCTAATTCGAGTGTAGAAAAAAAAGCCTACAACTCCCAGCATGCCCCAGCCAGCAAACTCCTATTCACCAAGGGCGCAATCCTATAGACAGGGGGAAAAACCTACAACTCCCAGCATGCCCCAGCGAGCATAGCAAGCTCCTGGGAGTTGTAGACCTTTTTTTCTGTCCAAACTTGCATAGGATTGCGCCTCAAATGCCTTCCCTCCAAGACTCTCCTTTCTCTCGTCTTCCGACAGGAAAAAGCCTCTTCCCGCGACCCTCAAGAAACACTGAGCGACTCTCTCCCCTCTCCTCCTGTGCCATGTCCGCGCAGCTCCCTAGGTTCGCGAAGCAATTATCTTATGCGGCACCCTCCCCCAAGCCGTCCTTTAACCTAACGGAGTTTCCACGAAACACTGTTCCCCATTTCTCCGCCAAAGGGGTCGGTCGCCTTTAGGCTGGCCTCAGCGGAGCTAGGATGCGCGGCGGGCAGCAAGCGTCACAGGTTTAGGCCCAGCTTTTAATGCCGGCTTTGGCCAGTTGCGTGCGTATTGGCGAGCCTAAGGGGGCGGCTCGTGGTCCTGTGCAAAGGGGAATAAAAGCGGACATCACCTTTCTGGAGCCAGCCAAGGATAAGAAAGTCTCGAGGCCCAAATAGGAAAGGAAAGTGAAAGTCGCCTGACAGACTGGGAAGAGGAGCTGAGGGGGTGAGCCTTGCTCAGACTTTGGATCGTGCCTGTCCTTAGTCCTACTCTCTTAAAGGCGTTGTCAGCGCTTATGGAAGAAAATAAGCGTTTAGAAAAGATTTGCGCTTTCTTTGATTCCTGCTTAGAAGAAGGCTGCACGGCTGCACTTCGATTGCCTTTAATGTTAAGACAACGCGGTCAACTTAAAAGCGGGTAAAAATAAATGCTAAATGCTGATCACTTCGAAGTGCGTGTCCGCCCCCGCCCCCGCCATTTAGTTCTGCAAAAGCTCTCACTTAGGTTGCACAGCTTGCACAGAAGAATCTCATGGTGGGATCTGCCCACGGTGCCCTTGACAATGAATTACTTGTGTACGAGAAAACTGTACGCTTACACTCTGCCACTCTGTGGTTTCTTATATTATGTGGGGAGTGGGGGAACAAAGCCGTGCTGATCCATGAGGACCCTACCTCCCCCAAGACCTATACCTTTATCAGGGCCAACCAAAATTCCACAAAAATGTGAAAGCTTTCGAGTTCTCCAGAACTTTTCATCAGGCTAGACAGGGCTCGCCAACCTTGCTGGACTACAGCTCCCAGAATTCCTTGCCATTAGCCATGCTGGTTGGGTATGCTGGGAGCTGTAGGCCAGCAACATCTGGGGACCCAAGGTTGGAGAGCCCTGGGCTAGGGGGTACGCAAAGCAGGGGGCGGGGTGAGAAAAGTCCAATGTTTGGCCAGATGTCGGCCATGAGGTTTGCAGTTTAGATATCTCAAAATGGAGATTTGCAGTCTGAATGAATGAGTCAGTGATATCTGTTGCAGGTATCAGATTACACCTAGCAATGCATGTTTCTATTAGAGAACCATTATACCTATTATGAAATAAAATTCAAGGTTTATTTAATGTTCACAAGTAATGTTCACACTGGGAGCCAGTGTGGCATAGGTGGTTAGAGTGTTGGACTGGGACTTGGGAGATCCGGGTTCTAGTCCCCACTCAGCCATGAAACTCAAGGGGTGACTTTGGGCCAGTCACTGACTCTCAGCCTAACCTACCTCACAGGGTTGTTGTGAGGATAACATGGAGAGGAGGATTATGTAAGCCGCCTTGGGTTCCTTGCAGGAAAAAAGGCAGGATATAAATGTAATAAATAATAAAGCATAGTTTCATTAAAGAGATTGAGATGGAATTGGATGGGATTTATAGGGTTCCTTATTCAAGACTACTAGAGCCACTGCTTCTTCCTTATTGAAAACCATCAGTCATGGTGTTAAATGCCCTGCAAACACAGTCAGCAGTGCAATCCTATACATTCAGTGTAAATTCAATGGGACTGACTCCTAGGTAAGTGCATTATAGGATTGCAGCCTAAGTGTACTCTTCGCTAAAGTTGTGTACTGTACATGTAAATCATGCTTCTTTGCCTAATTTATTTGGGTTTCCACAAAATCCTTAATATTTTTGCAAAGTGAAGGGTGGAAGAGGGCAACAAAAGAACAGGGGAACTTTGGTCCCCCCCCCCACAGACTCAAGTGTTTTTTTTTTAAAAAGATGAGAACTGAAATCCTCTGGGAGCCAGAATCCACAAAATGGTATGCAGATTTCAGTACCAAAACCAACCACCTTGCCTTTTAAACTCTAGGCATCCTCCTGCTAGGCTTCACTGCAGTGATCTCAATAGCCTATCCAACCATTGCTTTCCAATCCCTTTAATTTTGCAATCCATTATAACCCTGACATCTCCAGCTGTGGTAAAGTATCTTCTCTCCTACTCAGATTATCATCAGCCCTTGGATTGTGTAGGAACACACTTCCCATCTTTTATTTGAAGCTACAGATGGCATAACATAAGTTTAGCACTTAGGAGCACCAGAATTCTTTTACAAATGAGCAGCGGGTAGAAGGAATGCTGGAACCCTTTGTATAGGAAAATGTCTTAAGAGTTGTGCGAAACACACATACCTACTCATTTGGCAGATGTTGGTTGCTCTAGGGCTCTCCAAGCTTGGGTCCTCAGATGTTGCTGGACTACAGCTCCCAGAATCCCTTGCCATTAGCCATGCTGGCTGAGTATGCTGGGAGCTGTAGGCCGGCGACAGGACCCAAGGTTGGAGAGCCCTGCTCTAGACCATTATCCAGCCTGTAATGCTACTGTGAATTTTTACATTCACATCAAATAATGAAAAACTGGAAGAACATTGTCCCTCTCACCCAAAATCTGATTGCTGCACATTTAGCAGTGAAACCAAGCAGATAGACATGCTAAGTTTTCTTGTACTGCCTAGTTAGTGGAAGTAGAAATAAACCAGGCGTGGGCAACTTGTGGCCCTCCAGAGGTTTTGGCCTATGGCTCCCATCAGCTCTAGCCAGCGTAGCCAGTGGTGAGCAATGCTGGGAGTTGTAGGCCCCTACAAGTTGCCCACCCGTTCTAGGGCATCAACATTTTCCGATGCAAATGACCCTAATTTGCATTGGAAATTTTTCTGATGCAAACTACCCTATGGAAATTAACCTAATTTGCAATGGAAATTTTTCCACTTAAAATTTTCCCAGAAAACCCTCATCACTGAGAAAAATCATCTGCATGTCTACTCAGGAGTAGTCCTACTATGCTCAACAAGGCTTACTCCCATATAGGATTGCAGCCTCAGTTTTCACACATTTCCTTTAGGCTAAAATAGAGTAAAAGTTAGCTCAACAGGCTTGATGATAATGTAGAGACATTTTGCTCATATTCATTGACTATCCTTCCCATTGTATCAGATGAGCTACTAGATCACCTAATTAATCTCATGAATCTTTTGTCAATTGAAGAACTGTAGAAACACTGAAAGCTTAACAGTAAACAATCTTATATTTGTTTACTCAGAATTAAGCTCATTGAATTCAATGGAGCTTAACTTCCAGGCAAGTGGGTATAGGATTGCAGCCTACCAACGCGTTTTAGAGCTGTTTACTCTAGCCCTCTCATTTGAGGCTACCAGCTCGGCAGGTTTCATTGATTAACTAGGCTCGGAATAATCACTCTTCATTGGACGGCTAGAGGTCAAATAATTCCCAAATTTAAGCTCTGGTGGTGGTAGGCAGGCACTTCATAACCTGCACTGTATGTATATGGGATTAATCATTTGGTGGCGGTGGTTGCCCCCCCCCCCAATGAAATCCTAAGGCAGGGCAGCGGGAGTCTTCCACCTTGCACAGCCATAGTATCAAGGAGATGTGTTCTTATATCAAAGCCATATACCTCCTGCTCCAGCTTTTATCTAATAACTGGTGTGTGGCAAAGCAGGTGCAGTCCAGAAGCCCACAGAATTCTTAGCTGCTGTGGGAAACAGTCATATTAGAACAATCAGAAGTGAACATATTGGGGAACTACAGATGTCACCCAAGGCTCTCTCGTACACTCACATCATTCTGTGGCAATCTCTCTTGCACACATACACTACAACCTCTAGCTGCAAGGCTGTCCAGACATGTTAAGCAGAGGTGGTTTTATTGTTGAAACACAAATGGAAAAGACACCCCAAGTTACATTAGAATACAAAATACTTAGAAAACTGAGCCACCCCTCCCTTGGCACATGATCTTCTCCCCACCCCTCCCCACCCCACACATACTGCACATTTTATTCCATTGGGCAACTGCAGCAAAATGGGTTACTTGATACCTTCCAGCGACACAAGCTAGCCGCAGGATGCTTACTATGTATATTGAAACTGCCACTAGAGCTGCCCACTATGCACATTCCCAACATCCTGATTTGTTTAGATGCTTAAAAAAAAATAAAAAAAAATATTGTGTTCCCAGTAACTAAGATTTGGTTCCAGACAGATTCTGTTGCTGCAAAGCAAGAGGGCTTTGCAAGCGCATGGGGGCAAGAGGGCATGAACGGCATGAATATACTTGTATAAAACCACATATACGTAATTAAACATGCTCATGTACAATTTAGCAGTTTCAGCTGGAATCACCCACACAAAGTCACAGGCTCCAAATGGGGGACGCAGCTTCCCAAAGGGCAGAAACAAGCATAACGCTCATTCATATTAAGAAATGAAGAAACTTGATGTCTGATCCGTCAGCTATGTAAACAGCTGCACATTCTTTTCCAGGCTGGTTCCCTGCCAACTCCGGCACACCTATGTCAGCGTTTCACCTTTTGTTACCTGCCAAGGGAAAGAAGAGAGCTTGCTTACCTTGGAATGCAGTTTCTTGGGAGGGGAAGAGGAGACCTGATGTCTAAGAATATGCAAGGAAAGAGGTTTGCATGGAAGACACAATCGTACCATAGACACCAGCAAGGGCTGTGCAGCTCCCAGCTAGTTTTGTATTAAGGCCTCGCAGCAGGGTGGGAAATGTAGACCTTTCCCAAGGACACTTTTTCTGGTCCTGGCTCTCTGCTACTGTATCCATTGGAAAGCAAGAAACACTGATGTTCTAAGAAACATGGACAAATGTTGGTCCACGAACATTTCCAAGGAAAGGAGTATGGGATAGGAAGGACTTGGCCACAGAGAATGAGGCAGAACCTGCTTGGAGGGTGTTCTCCAACCTTGGGTCCCCAGATGTTTTTGGCCTACAACTCCCAGCATGTCCCAGCCAGGTTGGAGAACACTGTCAGCTAGAAAGACAGACCTTACAAGAATCCAGACTGTCAGTAACTCCTATGCATTTGCCTAGGAGTTACTGTGCTGCAATCCTAGGCACACTTACCAAGGAACAAGTCCCTTTAAACACAATAGGGCTTACTTCTGAGTAGACATGTGTAGGATTGCACTGTAAGCTATTCATTCCAAGGAGGTAACTGCTGCTGTAGGCGGTGCATGGGTTCTGTTTTTGCTTTTTATCCTGCTTGGTGCATGCCTGGGGTGAGGAACAGTATCCTTTCCTGTTCCATTCTGTTGCTGGCCAAAACAGAATGCTTGCAGTGAGTGTGTTTGCTGCCAACAGCCTCTTCTTCCACATTAGCCATGCACACTAATGTCTCGTGGGCGAAATGGGGCAGGGCTAGGCAAGAGCTACACTCAGGACTGTTCATTTAATACACCATCGCAACAGCCTTTAGACCAGGGGTGGGCAACTTGTGGCCCTGCAGATGCTTTGGCCTACAACTCCCAACATAAGGGGGGAGATCAAATTTACAAAAGGCATTTCAGATGAAAACATATTTAAGGAAAGAAATGGTATAGAATAAGGCGCAGGCAGTTAGAAATGGAAAAACAATATAGGAAGTTTATACAGGGTATAAATATACCCTTTAACAAAAAAAAAGGTGGGAGACATAATCAGTGCAGTGTAGCATAACCTTTTTAACTAAGAACTGGTGCCTGAGTTTTGCATTCTTTCTCCTCCCTTCCAATCCCCTTTCCTTTTGTGTCATGTCTTTTAGATTGTGAGCCTGAGGGCAGGGACTGTTTTATTATTAATCTTTGTAAGCCACTCTGAGAGCCTTTTCTGGCTGAAGAGCGGGGTATAACTGCAACAAATAAATAAATAAATAATAAATAAATAACATCCCTCAACATTGGCTGGCTAGGGTTGATGCAAGTTGTAGGACAAAAGATCTGGATGGCCACAAGTTGCCCAAACCATCACAGAGGGTGCTAACCAGGCACCTAAAAAATTACAGGAAAATACTGCAATGCATTTTGCATGGGCCGCTCGTGAAGATTGTTTGGAAGCTGCAGCTACAGAACAATGCGGCTCCCAGGCTCCTATGAAGGGAACACACGAGTGCTCCCACTATCGTGGGTTACACTAGTGTTCTCACATCTGACTGGACTGACTCATCTTCTAAGGACCATTTCAGCAGGTATCGGTTTCAAATCTCTACCAACAAAACCATGGCTGTACATACCTTATAGAAGGGGTGGCCAGACTTGAGGCTCGCAAGATTGACTTTGTTTTTCACTAGAACCCCCAGGTCTACCAACCAGGGCCTTGTGCAAAACAGTGGCTCGGGAAAGTGGACATAGATTTGCAGAACAGGGTGCTTTGGAGCACAGGCTCAGATCAGGAACTTTTTTCAGTACCAGAACTGGAGTTTGCACATAAATCCTATCACACACAAATCTACTACTGTTTCCCCCCATGCTTTCTTGTCCAGTTTAGGAGGGGGCAGGGAAGCTTTTTGTTGTCGCTATTTTTAAAACATTGGGAGTCAGAAACCCTTGCTGGTGTACTGTAAATTAGCTGGAGATCTATGAGGAGATCCCGACCTAACTTCTGCCTAGCCCTGCCTTAGTGTTTGCCTCCTCCCCTTATCCTAATATTATCACTGAACTTATCCTCTCAATGAGACCATCTTTATCCCAGCAGAAGGGCATTCTCAGCAGCTCCCCTGCCCAGCCCCACAGTTATTAAACTCTTTTCCCTTACAGTCTAAGCTTCAGCATCTTCTGGAACAGCTGTAAGATGTGATCTCTGTCTGTCAAGGGCTAGGGTTAAACCAGCAGAGTGCTGGGGGGCAATTTAGTCTGATTACTTTTTTAAAAAAAGGTTTATAATGGATGGCTTTCCCCTGACATGCTAGCTTTCTGTGTGCATGGAACTTTTAAATAAATAAGAGTGTTGGGGGGGACACGGGACTATTCAAATACACAATAGCCCCGTGGAGCCTGAAGTGATACAGTCCAGGCTTTATCGGTTGATTCTGCTCAGTCTCAGGGTGCAGTGGGTGGGAACATCAAGTACTGTACAGCCTCTGTGATTCGAGGAGTCCACAAAAGAAAAAAGCGTGCGTCAGGAGAACCCGGCAGAGCAAGGCTGGGGGCGCCGCGCTGTCAAAGAACGGAGTGGGGAAGGGGAGAGAGGAAGGGGGTCGCGGGGTCTTCTGGGGTCCCCCTTAGCAGCCTCTCTACCGGGATGCAGACTAGGGGGAAGCCTCACCCGGGCCTCGATGTATTCGATGCGCCTCTCCAGCGCCGTCAGCTTCTCATTGAGCGTGGCCAGGCGGGAGCGGCAGGACATATCTGTGAGGGGCACGGAGAGAAGAAGAAAGAGGTGAAGGGCCAGAAGGACGCCAGCCAGCCAGCCAGCCCCCCGCTCGCCCACCCGGACGGATACGGAACCCCCACCCCAAGAGGAAGGAGACGAGGGCGGCGCCGGGAGCCCGTACCGAAGGAATTGAGGAAGTCCGCGATCTTCTTAATGGAGCTAGTGATCACTTCGATGTACTCGCGGTTAGCCCAGTCCTGGTGGATCTCGCGCTGAACCGGGTCCTCTTGCACCGACATGACCGCCAGCTGGGAGCAGCCCCCAACCAGTAAATTACTGCGCCTGCGCACACCGCCCGGCCAAGCTTCGAGGGTGTCCCCTTCACTCGCAGACCGAGAGCACCACGCATGCGCCCGCCGTTTCCGCTCCCGTCCACGAGCCTGCGCAGCGCTGCTACCTTAGTGCCTGCCAAGCGCCGCTATTGGCTGCAAGGGCCGTCTTGAGGGACGGAGTCACTGCAGATGCGGGTTGTAGCGCTCACATCCTGCGACAGGAGGGGGTGCCTGTCTCTCTCCTCTCTTGCATTTGGTGCTGCTTAGCTCGCAGGGGCAGCGGTAACCGATTTAGCGCACGACCCTATGCACGTTGAGACAGAAAAAAGTCCTACAACTCCCAGCATGCCCCAGCCAGCCATGCTGGGCATGCTGGGAGTTGTAGGACTTTTTCCCGTCTCAACTTGCATAGGATTGCGCCCTTAAAAGGAATAATGCTTTAATTCCAAACGAACTACAGATGGTTTTAAAAGATTCCTTCCCTTCGGTGGGGCCAAATCTCAATCCAATGTAAAAGGTAGTCTGTGCCTATGTTTATTTGTTTAAAGTATTTTTATCCTTCTCCTCAGCCAAAAAAGACTCCCGGAGCACCTTACAATCAATCTGCAAAGAGGGCAGTCCCTGAATGTAGGCTTACGACAGACAAGGAAAAAGGGTTGGGGAGGGAGGAGGAAAAACTTAAGTAGACTGGCATCCGGGCTGGTCGAATGGCCCTGCTTCCCCTCTTTATTGCTAGGGGTGGGGCAGGGAGGCCAATTGGAGCAGGCGCTGAAGTTCCGTTCGCCTGCCCTTGTCTTCCTCACTCTTTCCCCCAGGGCAAATTTTGTGTAAAGTTTAAATGTATACAAGATAAGCACAGTAATAATTCATAGAGCCAGTGTGGCATAGTGGTTAGAGTGTTGGACTGGGACTCAGGAGATCCGGGTTCTAGTCCCCGTTCAGCCATGAAACTCACTGGGTGGCTTTGGGCCAGTCACTCACTCTCAGCCTAACCTACCTTACAGGGTTGTTGTGAGGATAAAATCGAAAGGAGGAGGATTATGTAAGCCGCCTTGGGTTCCTTGCAGGAAAAAAGGCGGGGTATAAATATAATAAATAATAATAATAATAATAATAGCAGTACTTGATGATAAAGAACAAAACAGATAATTGTGTTAACAACTATAAGGGGAGAGGAAACTATTCTCTATATTCAGGTCTAAGTAAATAGAATCAGACTTCTTGGTAAGTTCTAATGCAGCAATTTCACATTGAGGTCTGTTGCAGACCTGTGTTTGTATTTCTGTTATGTGGCCTGTTAGTGAGTAGCTCTTTTAGAATAAGGGGCTGTTGATGTCTATAAGCAAGGACAGGTCTCCTGGAACAGTTACAACTGCTGGATCAGTTACATGCCATTTTTACATTGTAGAGTTGATTCTTCTCTAGGTTTAAAGAAAGCTTATCACACACACACACACACACACACTTTCCCTCAGAGCTGTCTGAGAGGGTAGACATGCCCATATTTAAAATAAATAACCCCCACCCCCCATAGACATATACAAATCCCAGTGAAGGAATTAAAAATGGAACTTTGTAGCGGAGGAGGTTGATGCCCTACCCAGCTTTTTTTATTATAAAGAAAGTTATCTGGAAAGCTACCTGCATTTGGCATAAAATAGAGCTCACAGCAGCATTTGTAAAACTGAAGAAATGAAATGCAGAACGGTTGGGTTTCTGTGAACTAATTGATGGTGGGTGCGCTAATGAATGGGGAGGTAAATCAATGGGTTGGGGGAGAGAAATGCTGTTAAGTTTTTCAAAGAAATGTTTTCTTTCCTGCACTGTCACTGCAGTGGTTGTAAAGATGTGGCAGGGCAAAGAGGTGCTACAGTGGAATGCATTTTGCACATACAGGAACATGACCTCAAAGCATTAAAAAAAAAAGAATAATGGCTGTCAGGCGATTAAAAGCCATCAGGCGATTAAAGGCAGAGTACTTTTTTTGAATGTGTATAGTCATTGATGCTCTGATGATGATGCTCTGCAACTCAACTGATATGACAATGCAAAGTTTTAATGTGTATAGGCTGCATGCCACATTAGTCTTGGATGTGTGTGGGTGGGTGGGTGGATGAGAGAGGAATAGAATTAAATCCCGAAGATGCACTAAACTTGCAGATATACTCTTAGTGATCCCATAGAATTATGCAGATTTGACCGTACACACAGTGATGGTAGACTTTCCCACTTTATTTAGTAAATTTGTAAATAAAACCCCAAAGACCTTAATACATATTCTCATATGTAGCACAAAAATCCCAAACTACAACACTATATTAGTGCAAACTAGGACTGAAATCTTGTAATGAACAGAAGTAGGTAATAGAAATGAACAGTTTAGCTCATGTTCTCAAATAAATGGTTTATAGAAGAATATCTTAAAGCAGGACATTTCATCCTAAAAGTGCATAAATACAAAGGCCACAATCCGAGACAGAGTTGGGCACACTTAAACCCATTGATTTCAAGAGGCTTAAACACACAAGTCTGCTTTGGATTGTGGTCAAAAAGTAAATAAAGGTGCCATTGATTGAAACATAAAGGGACCTGTGTTAGGGGTGGAAATCAGTAATTGGTTTTATTCTGAGAGCCATTGTTGCAATCCTACCAGAAGGGGATACAGACGAACAAAACTGTTATTTTTATTTAACAATCCCCAAGTACACTTGTTCAATACTTTCAATACCACCTTCACTTCAAGCTTGCTTTTAAGCTTTAAATTCATCCCAGTTTAGCAAACCATGCACTTAAGTGATACTCACTTGGGATCTCAGTTAAGTATGAACAGCAGTTTCTCAACTGTCATGTTGGCAAGCAAGACCTATGATGTCCGAAAAGGGAGATAGATTTAGAAGCAAGGGCAGGGAAGTACTTAATGTTTTGATTTTCAAGGTGAAAATCATTCTAGAAATGAAGAGTCGAATATTTAAAGATGATCAAATCATACTTTCTAAAGTTCAGGCTATAATTCACCCTACTTTAGCACTGCCTGGACACAAGTTATAAATTCATCAGGGCACAAAAGCTTCAACACACACAGTCCCATCAACTTTGTTTGCTTCATCTTACAAGTTCCACGAAGAGTTAACCCAGCAAGATATACTCCATTCTAATCAGAGCTGTCTTCATCACTATCTTTGGGATCCATCCTACTTTCACACTCTGATTCTTCCTCCTCCTGGGGAAAAATATATATTTTAAGCAGTGAAGGTTGGAGGATGCAGATTATATATACCAGTTCACACCATCAAAATAAGCCACCGTGGCTTAACCCATGGGTTATTGGAGGATTGTTTTCTTCTCCCAACAAGCCATGCTGCCTGGGTTCGGACGACACAACAAGCTGTGCTTGGGTGGTGATTATGGAAATTGACCTGGCTTGCACCATTAAAATAAGCCACGATGGCTTATTTAAATTGTGGCGCATGCCGAGCACAATTTTCACAATCACTGCCTGGGCGCATGCCGAACACAATTGTGGCGCATGCAGAGCACAATTTTCACAATCACTGCCTTGTTGTGTTATCCAAACCCGGGCGGCATAGCTTGATGGAGGAGGGAACAACCCTCTAATAACTGATGGGCTGTTGTAGGGTTATTGGAGGATTGTTTCCCCCTCTAACAAGCCATGTCACCTGGGTTTCATAGACTTCATAGAGCTGGAGGGAGCCTACAAGGCTATCGAGTCCAACCCCCTGCTCAATGCAGGAAACTAGAGGAGGGGTCTCCCATCCAAGTAATAACCAGGCCTGAGCCTGCTTAGCTTTCCACGCTCAGACAAGCTGAGCAAACAGCCCGGGCAGTGATTATGGAAATAGCGCATGACATGCACCACAATTTAAATTATCGACTGTGACTTATTTTGATGATGCAAACCATGTCCATTTCTCCATTAGCTTTCCTGCAATATTAGTATACAAACTGGCTGGGCCATGCTGTTGACTTTAATTTAAATTATAGCTGGAAAAGTGTTTCAACACTAATTAAAATGATGAAAAAAATCCAGGGTTATAAAATGATGCCTACTGCAAAGGTTATAGTGAATGTGTGCTGGGTTGGGATTGGTTCACCAGCCTGATATGTCACTGTCCATGTCAAAACCACATCTCTTAACAAAGAGCAGTAGGGCTAAGGGCATCTACACCTGTGGGGATTGCACTACTCTTCCATCCTTCTCAAGAAAGCTGACTTTCTGTGGTAGGAAAAAAGTCAGAAGCAGCACTGGGAAAACATGGGAGGATTACAAACAGATGACAAGTGGAACCTCTGTAAAATGTGAGTGAACGAGGCATAGCAATTCTACACTAAACACCTAGTGTGGAAGCAGCCTTGGATAAACAGCCTTTCCAGGGAGTCCCTAAGTGTTGGGATTCAAGCAGTGAAAGGAGTTGTTCCTCGTTAGTAGGCCACATTTTAAAGCCTGACTGAAGAAGTTGCTGTATTGACACTTAAGGCAGCTCCTTAGCAACTGCTGCTAACTACACATTGCTAAATTCTGCTTTTTAGGAGTCACAACTGAAGGCCTCCCTTCTTGTGAGAGGTTTGGCAAAATTTGCAGAACTGCTCCTCTAGGCAGCAAGGTCACATGATTCTTGCACTGAGCAAATTAGACGCACAAAGAAGAGAGACAAGAAGTACCTGTGGTCTAAGTAGTCAGTGCTTCCCTCTCCCTATCCATGTGTTTGCTGGGTCCTTTTCCAAATCAAAGTGAGTCAATAAACAGTGTCAGCAGCCAGAAGTCCCAAACACAGAGCAACAGGGTCAAATTACGTTTTAAGGACCACTGCTATACCTGGGATTCTTAAATAGAGATGGAATTTGGTCACACATTCAAATCTTGGTTACTTCTTCCCACCCAACAGAGAAAGGTAGAACTGTGGCCTTTCTAAGAAAGGAATCACCTGCCTGTGCCCATATATTAGCCTACCCCCCACCTAGATGCTGCATTTCATTTTGTGAAAAAGGTGTTAGTGAGAGTAGAGCAGCAGCACGTTGATTCTAGGTTGCAGTGCTCAGATTACAACTGCAGTAAAGACATCTCACAATTTTGCATTTGCTGGACAGACAGACTGATCATCCTGGCCCTCATCCATGTGCAGAGTACAACAGGTGCTTTAAAAACATCACCACAACAGGTACTCTGCTTTTAAAGAAATACCTCTACAGGATCCTCTCTTGGATGCAGGGAAACCTCCTCCTCCTCCTCCTCCATCTCGCTTGCTTGGGATGACTGTGAGAGGATCTCTTCTCCCTAGAATGGACACAATAAACCTCAGAAATGGAACTCGGAGGTCCCCATAATACATATACCCAGTGGTGAGAGGATGTTTAGTGATCCCATTTACAAGCACAAGTTGTTCTCTATTTCAACCTGACAGCACAGAAAAATTGATCTTCTCAGCATATGCTAGACGGTGTGCAATCAATGACGCAGAAGTACAGTGACTGGTCAGCAAGCAGTTCACCACTGGTTAAGTGACGTGCTGACATGCTATTATATATTGTATAACAGATGTCATTTTCTTCTGGCAAGTAATTACTTGCCAAAAGTTTCCATATTTGGCTTATTTCCTTGACGTTCCTGATTTCAATATATTTAGACCTGATTTGACTGATAAGGAGTTATTTCTAAGATGTCCTGGCAACAGGTATGTTGGCTTCTGATTAGTTACCAGGCCCAGTCCTAGGTGCTGGTTATGACCTTTACAATACAATCCTACGGTCCCTGGGAGGATGTCCCAGGGGCCTTACGATAGATCAGATCTCCCTCTCTGAGGGTGGAGAAAGAGGTCCAGCCTTGGAACCTCACCCACTCAGCCCCTGTGGAAACTTCTGCAGCCCTTTCTTCTTCGATGTTGGAGAGGGGGGAAATGGGCAGATGGATGGGCGGAAATTGGGCATGTTGGGAGAGGCTCTCCTAGTTCCCAAACACAGGGGAAAATTTATACCAGTCCTGGAGCTAATAAATTCCCTCCCAGTCCTGGAGCTAATAATTTCCCTCCCATTGCTTGCACTTTTTAAAACAGCTCCCCAACCTCCTTCCTCTCTTCTGCCCTGACAGGCTTGGACCGGCAGCGCTTAGGATATGTCAGAGTTTCCGACATCAGAGTACTCTGAATCAGGAGGTAGGATTGCCCTGTTAAAGCCCTATACAGTGTAGGATTAGGATACTTGAAAGACTACTTTCTTCTATATGAACCCGCCCATGTATTAAGATTTTCTGCAGAGGCCATCCTATCAACATCGAATACGTGCTTGATTGGGATGCAGAGGGCCTTTTTGGTGGCTGCATCAAGGTTCTGGAACTCCCCACCTAGTATTTCTCCCCCTCTCTGATGGACTTATGCTGCTCTGTGAAGACCTTCCCTTTTAGACAGGCAATTGGCCTGCCTAGCTGTTAATTTTAGCTCTCCTGGCATATGAATCTCTGATTTTAAAGCTATTTTACCTGCTCTCTCTGCCTTCTCTTTTAGCTGTTACTACTTATTACTGATTTGTCTCTTATTGCATTTTAATGCTATTGGAAAGATGGGATTTAAATATTTTAAATAAATAAGATTTGGGCTGAATTCTACTGCAGTCAGAGGTACTATGGGTGAATTGCTCACTAGTTAATTTGATGTAATTCCACTGAAGGTACTATTCAAACGATCAGTAAATTGCCTTCTGAAAGCCAGTATTGAAAGTAATTTCCTGGAATACAGAAGCATTTACAGTGTTTCCATGGAGATAATCTGAAAGTTATTCAGTTGGTTAGTAGCAACTTTACTATCTTTTTACTATATCAACAAGTTAGAGAAGAACAAAGAAAAATGCTATGATATCATCTGCAGTCTGGATGAGACAGGAGAAGCCCAGATCAATACATCATACTGTTCATCTTGTGCAAACAATTTTAACTTTGGCACTTCTTCACTGCACAGAGCTTGCTCATGATGTTCATTCAGCTTTTTAAAATGGCATCTGATTACAGCTGCAATCTTGTACATAATTAAATATTATTTATGTGGGAATAACTCCCACTGAATTCAGGTGAGGCTTAATTCTGAGTTAACATTTTGGTGTAATTCACATTAAAAAACTAATAAAAATATATTAAAAAATAAATTCTGAGTCAACCTGCAGGGGGTCAGGGCTGCTAGTTTTCAAGTCTCTCAATAATATCCATTAAGATTGTGCCAAGCTCAGTCAATAAGCCATTTATGAGACACAAAGCAGTGCCTTCCATGGGCATATGCTCACCTGCAGGTCCCTATTTTTTAGGACGCCCACCCAGAAAGCCTCCTGACAGTGATTGAGAGCCAGCATTGCTTTCACGCGGTATACAAATAGCTCAAGGGACTTCTTTAGTAGAGGCACATGGCTTGTGAGTCCTGTGTCTTGGTGAATCTACATGTGGAAGAAAAGTACACAATGAAATTACCATTGATCCTTCTTTGCACCCTTTACAGTATATAATCAGTATTGTTCAGTGTTAAGGGGTATTGGACCTGAATATCGTAAATCTGCGATCAAATCCTATTTTATGAAGGCAGTGAGTGGCCTTCAGCAAGTTTTGGTGTCTCAGACTCTGCTCCGTGGTCTACAAGATGGGAACAACGACCTACTTCAGAATGGCTATTCTGATAATTAAATAGTATAAGAAGTACAACGTGTATACTGTATGCTTAAAGTGCTATCGAAATTATAACTGGTGGCCTTTGAACACACTTGGTCATTCCTCAGAGGGATGCCTTCTCCCTCTCCCTCCCTGTTGCCAACTCCAGAAGTAAAAGAGGCACAACCTATAGCAACAGGACGTAGCAGCAGGCCATCAGTGGGGAGCAGCATTGGGTTCTGGATATTGCCATGCCATCATACTTACAGCTTTAAGTTGATCAGGTTGGTTGAATGAATGAATGAATGAATATACTACTACTACTACTACTACTAATAATAATAATAATAATAATAATAATAGGAGCAGTAGCAAAACATAGATGACAACAGTTTAGCCTTACAACATGGTATACTAGCCTATAAGAGTGTTAGCCTGACCCTCATTATTATGCATGGGCAAGAACTGATATCGTAAGAATGAATTCAGGACAATTTGGACATTTCCAGCCTCTATTGGTATCCCTGGTTCATTACAAATAATCCCTGAAATAGGAAGAGAGAAGTAACTTCATAAAGACAAGAGACCTGGTTAGCATGTAACAATAAGCCACTGTGGGTGAATTTCCCTTTGCGAACCTGGCGAGGGCGGGTTGTTGGGGTGGTTGACAAGCCCCCCCAAACCCAACCTCACCAGGTTCACATGTAACAACAAGCTACAGTGCGCCCCTGCTGCGGCTCAAATATCCAAATGGCAGGCAGGCAGCCACAATGAGAAACCCACAGGGAAATTCACCCACAGTGGCTTCTCGTTACATGTGAACCAGGTCAATGAAGCCAATGCAGATTAAGCAGATTTTACTAATTCAAAAGACAACACCCTGCTTGTAGCCTTCTTTACCTTGGAATGGCCACACATGTGGTGAAGTTGTCTGGTGCTCAGCTGCAAGGTTTTCAACAAGCTCTGCACATCCTCCTGTGAACCCAAAGAAGACGATTTACAAGTCTGTTTAAATCTACCATCTATTGGGCTACTATAACTCAGGGTTCTATTTTTCACTCAGTAGGTTATACTGAAACATGGCTGCTTCATATTACATGCCACTAATGCCACTAAGTGCACACTAAAGCATATGCGTAATATACATCTATTTGCCATATGCAGATCTTAAAACATCTTATATGTACACCTAAAAAAAGGAATGTGCGAAGCAGCCCTTAAATGGGATACTGTCCAACCATGGCCCCATTCTCTGGGTCTTGGGAGATCTGCAAAAAAAAGGAAGTGCCGATAAGGCAAATACTTGTTTCATGCTCGCTCCATTCAGTTCTTGGAACTACTCAATTATACCTAATATTTTCTCCCCATTTCTGCTGTGGTTTCATGCACACGGTGTCACTGAACTCCATGCTCAGAAAGAGCAGCCACGAGCTGCTCAGTCTATTCTCACATCACTCAATAGACAACCCTGTCCCTAATTTCTTACCCTGTGCTTTTTAAAGCTGCAGTCCAGGAGGGGCATGCCAAGCTTCAGGAACGTTTCAATGAACAGACGACCATACTGCGAGGGAAAGTGAAAGGTGGAAAATGTGGACATTTCTGACAAAAAACAGTGCATAGTCTTTGAACAAGCCCTGAGGAATGTGATTCAAAGCATTCAAGCACCCTCAGGGTATTAGTTCAAATTTCAAATCAACACTTTCTTATAGAAGAGTTTCTATTTGTTGTCGTCCCCCCCCCCAAGCAGTTTATTCTGAGTATTCCAGAATAGAAATAAGCATTTAGAAGGTATGTAAAAGAAATAAGAATTTAGAAGTTTCATACCATTTTAACTATCACAGCTCCCCACAAACAACATTGGAAACTGGTTCATGAGGGTGCTGAGAATTCTGTTAAAGATCCCTAGCCTTACTCTTGGAACCAAATAGATCTAATCAAAAGATCTTTGTGCCACAAACTTTGTCTACAGTAGCTCGAATACTTGGGCAGAAGGGAGACAGCCTGGTAGGTTAAGTCACTTGACAGTAATTTCAGGCACTGACAAGATGCTTCCTCGTATATACACCCAGGATCACATAACCAGCACCTCTCACTGAATGATGTGCTGTGCTCCCTCTGCCTTGCCATTATAGCTATCGACAACGAGTGCAGAGTCAGACTGAAGCCATGGAATAGAAGCCTGTGGAAATCCTAGATTGGCTGGGGCTTTTTGGCACTGGAAAAGAGCATCTCTGGGGAAGGCATCTTTGGGGGGAAAGTTTGAACTGCCTCTAGCTTTTAACACTGGTGGTTTAGCCTGGAACACCTCCGGCATGATATATAAATAAATAAAACCCACAGCAATGAACAACAGTGCATAAAGGCAAAGCCAGCAGCAACAACCAGGGGAGCATGAGCCTCTCAACACAGCAGAGCAGCTGCCATTGTGAGGCTAGGATTTCCAGCTCTGTCCTGGGGAAATATGCTGTGGTGAACAGATAGCCCAGAAATTACACAGACACAGACACGGACAAGCTGTGAATGGTTGTATGTTTAGGGATTATGCACACACAACTGCTGGCTATTGTGAAGAGGTTGGTGTAATAGTAGTAAAAACAAATCTCCACTCCAAGAATTTTCTGAATTTCCCGTCTTGTATAATGCAACGTTCACGTACCTTCAGGCAAACACTGAGCACAGGCCTACTGTCAAATACCTGTTTGGAGAGAGAGCAGAAGTCCAGTACAATGCAGTGGCTATTTAAAATAATCTTCCTCCTGAGAATCCTGGTACTATGGAAGTGACAGGTATTACATCCCCATGCTCTCTTCCCAGTCATTACATTGGTGCTATTAAACTTCTTGGGCTGGAGGCTAATAGTGTTAACATGAGTTTTTTGCTACCCAGTTATCTTCCTTTGTGGGACACACAGATGGCATAAAGCACTGCTTTCTTCTTCCATAGTAGGCCAGGCACAATATTATTTTTTTATTTGTACTGGTGTCAGCGTGTTCAAAGCAAGACACCCATGCCAGATCAACTGTACATAAGATAATAAGGAAGATGTGGGTGGATGCCACACTCAAAAAATATCACTTCGCAGCATGAGTTGGGCTGCTTTTGGGGAAACTGTCACAGTTCTGAAAGTAATTAACTGATCTGGACATACTATATACCAAATAGAAAGTACAAGCGGTGCTACCGAACATATAAAAGCAGCAACAACATCATCACGAAAACCTGCATTATTTTAATCACAAGACAGGTACGGTACATGAAAACTATACTACAACAAAGGAATCTGAAATTCCATGCTAAAGTTCAATTCTGTGGCCACAAACCACATTTTTCTTTATGTTTGTTAGACAATGGCTAGGAAAGAAGAACTAGTTTGTATCAAAATGAAAGTAGACGCGGTTTCTACGGGCAGGGAACAGGATGGAAGTCTTAAGAAGAGACTAGCAGCTAAGGTATGCAAAGGCATCCCACCCTGCAAGACCACCAGAAACTCACCCACTTCCCCTTCATTTTTAGACACAATTCCTCTGCAATTATGAAACCTAGACACTTGCTTATAAAAGGTTTCATAATTGCAGAGGACTTGCTTATAAAAGATGTTGAGCTTTCTCCTCCAGCACTTTAAAGGCTATTTACTGAATTGCAATGCTACTACAGAAATTTTTCAGAAAATCTCTCAAAAGTGAAAGGATTGGGATTGTTGGCCTTAGAGAAAGGACATATACTATCAAGCATTTACAGTAGTGCAAAACAAGACAAATTAGAATATCAGATTCATTCTTATCCCACTAAAACAAGATGTGATTCAATGTAATAGAAAAATGATGAATTCAGAACAGAAAGAAAGCTTCAGCACATTACACTAGGCTCCTGCCTCCTGAGGCAACTTACAAGTATCAAAAGCCAGCATAGTTGTATCTATGACATCCACTGTGTAAGAATTATTGCAAATATTAGCTTGTCATGATTCCATAACAAAGAGGAGATTAATTTGATGGCTGCTCACCTTGACTAGGTTAACAAGGATGTGGAAATCCCGCACAGCCATGTTCCAGTATAGCAACTTCTCTAGCTGAACCTGTGGAATGACAATAGAAAACCCTTATTCGGGCATCATTCTGCTGTTTCCAGAGACAGGGACTGTTTGCATGTAACAGTGGCAAATCGTGGGTTATTGTCCTGCCGCCATTTTGAATATGCAACCTCCGATCGGAGCTTATTTCAATCACTATGACCCAGTTCACACATAACAGCAGCAAATTGTGGGTTAATTAACCCACGTTTTGCTGTGGCTCATGCTGGGTGTGTTCGGCAGCCTTTTTTTAATATTCAACCCCTGATCAGGCCAATTGGGGGTTGCTACATGATGTCCGAACCTGGACACTATAGGTTAATGGTGGGTTAAACAACCCACAGTTAACCTACAATTAGTAGTTAGGTGCGGCTTACTACGGAGTAGATATATATAAGATTGCACTGTAGGACTACTCAAATTATGAAAACTCTGTAAATATATATGGTTGGATCCAGACTCTTTCATGCTTAGAGCAGGACTCACGGAAATTAATGAAGCTTACTGGAGTTTTTTGCAGAATTCATGACAGCAATTGCTTTTCACACTGATCCCATTACAGTCAACAACAGCCCAGTTACCTGGCCAATTCACAGTTCATTTTTTAAACCCAGATACAAAAACTACCTGCGTTTAAATGGCAAAATACACATACACTGACTTGCTTTGTACATAACGCTAAAAACGATGGTTTAGCATTTGTTACGTGAATGAGCGTAGGTGAGCTTTGGCTTATAGGCATCCGCCTACCTTCTCCTCTACTGCTGTGGCTATGAGGCGATTGGAAGCATTTCCTTCAGTTAACAGTTTGACATTAGGGTTGGATGCAAGCTGTGCTTAGTCTTAACTATGGTTTATTGAAATAAGCCAGCTTCATAAACCAAGGTTTGAAATTGGCTTGTTTCACTAAACCATACACTAAGCTGTGGTCAGTTAAAAATGGAAACGAAAGCTTCTGCTCTTCTTACAGCCATGCCAAAGGAGGAGAGAGGAGGGGAGAGTGAGCTCACCAAAACTTGCCCAGACTCATTCATGTAACGCTAAGTCATAGGATAGTGATATATTTGAATGAGGTCGCTGTCAATTATGGACACATTTACATGACTGGGTTTTCCCTACAATAAACACACAGGTGATGGCTTGATCCTTTCCCAACAGCTATTTTCATGTTATTGTATTTAAATACCAGATATGTATATATGTGTCATTCCCAGTTGATGATGATGCTATGTCTTACTCTTCAAAATTCAGGTAGTTTTTGAACTTGTTTTTTCTAACATCTGTGAATCGGCTCAAAGTTTCAGGACTGGAGCATGTGATGAGGATGGCCATGCAATCCCTGAGCTGTGGAATTTTCATGCTTTTTCTCAGCATGCAGATTTCCTACTAGAAACCTCAGATATATTCTGCCAACCTACCTCGCTGGAGTCTGATGGTCTCCCAGCAGAAATGCTTCTCACTGAGCTCTCTAGCTGAGCCATCATCACTCGAAAGAAAATGGGAAAAGTTTGCCTGGTGAAAAAGAAAGGGGGAAAGAAAAGCAAAATTCACCCTATTGTGGGTAAATGCGTAAGGTTTTTGTAGCATTATCCCTTTCTGAAGCATTTACGTATGCTGAATATGTAATATCTGCCTTCCCAAGATGATTTATCTCTGGATAACGGTTCAATGGAAAAAGTTCTCATGGTGGCTATTATAAAAAAAAATCCAAAGGTAACCTTAAAGTAATAATCAAGCTGTGTGGTGGTATTATGATTCGTGGCTGAGGACAATAAGCCTAAGAGTGAAAATCATGGAGGCAAAACCTTCTTTACTGCAACTGACCACAATAAGGATAACTGTTTTGATGCAACGGTGTGTTAAGAGTGAGCAGTGGAAATCTCGTCAAGAACAGCTTGAATTTTCCAGTATTCCCACTTTCATGTGTTCAATTTGCCGTAAGCTATTTTGGACATGGACTGGGTTTATAAGCCATTTATAGACTTAGCTAGTTCAGATGTATGTTGGCAGTCATATTTGCTATTGCAAGGGCTAGGACATATTGGTCAGGGATCTCAAGAGCTCGGTGTGTGCACCTAAGGCACTTCTGCATATGCACAGCAGGGCTGCCCATTTTCCCTTCTGACCACAGCCCCCTGGTCACAGCAAATGGCATTCTATAGGATTCACTGACCTTCAGCAATAACTTTTGGGATGGGGATGTGAGAAGCTATGAGAGTACTGTGGAGCCCGGAAAGCCCTAGTGCACATACAGGCACTCTGGGTCTCAGCCAAGATGATAATTTAGGACTGAAGCTGCTTACAGCAATTTGGGGACATGATGAACTGTCTCTCTACCAAGTCTCTCTGAGCCACAGTGATCCATCAGTATACAGTTTAGTTAAGTGTTCAAATCTTATCAGAATGAAGCCATACTGCAGGTATTCTATACGAAAGCTGGTGTTTTTATTACTTTTTTCAATAATTACAGTGTCCAAGTTTGCAGCCTTAACGGCTGCAGGAGAAAATGTTCAATATATGAAGGCAATGTAAGTAGCAGATGCCAAAGGTGTCCTTAGGGAGGTATGTCCTGAGGGCAGGGCTTCAATGCCCTAAAAAGCACCCTGTCCTTCTGCCAGTACCTTAATCCTCCAACCCTATGGGTCCTTCCTTGCCACTTCAGAAAATATTCTGAATTCTGTGAAGATGCAAACAATGCATCCTTATCTTTTTTTAAGCTACTTATGTAATTTTACCCTGGAACACAAACTGGGCTTCTTCAGTACAGAATGTAACTTGGGAGAAAGGAAAGCAAAGTATACTCCTAATTGAAATTAGTTCCACTAATAGATTTCATTACCTGGTCAGTGTAGGGTAGGTGGAAGAGTATCCATCTTTAGAAGACTGAATCAGCTCCGGAATCCCAACACTAGAAATGTCTTCTATAGCTTTCAATATATTATCTGTGTGCTCCATATAGATGCTGTGTGGAACAATTGTTCACAAAATTATAGAGTTCCATATGGCAATAGAAAGGCTATTTTAAGGCTTTTCTCTACATTGATATATTGGGAAAGCATAAAAGGTAAAGTTTTCCTCCTTGCTCCACCAACATTCATAATTATAAACATGTAGCTCAATTACAAACTCAGCTTGATTACAAACCATGACTCCATTCAATGCTTCTCCTTTCCCTGGTGGTGTATAAATAGTTTGTCATGGGCCTCCCACATTTCCATTACTGTTTGTGCAGGATCAAGCATGAGAAAAGAGGGCAAAATACCACCACAGGAGACACTGGATTTGGACTATAGTAGCACACTTGGCTTCAGGAACTCAAATTTACTTTCAAGGTACACATTCCAGCCAGAAAAAAGGAATATTTCTTTAATGAATATTGGGATCAGAAAGAAAGGCCATTCATCTATTTAACTTGTAAAGAGGTGGAGAATACACAGTATTGGCTGCTGGTAAAAGAGAATGAAGTTTAAAAAATGTATTACAAGACTACCAAATAATGAGGCATCCCTCACATTTCCCATACGGTTTGGGATGACGGGTAAGGAAATAGGATAGCAGAATGATGCTGCAAAACAGAGGAGTTCCAAATTCAAAACCATCTCAGTGGTTGACAATGAGCAATTTTCAATGCGCATACCTTCAAATGAAATGAATTGGCAGCTGTACAGTGGCCTTTTGTAGGAGTGGGGATGACTTTGAAAAGAAGAGTGGCACAAGCCCATCCTTACCAGAACAAAGTGTGGAGAGCATCATTAAACTGGGTGCCTTTCTGACGAGCTCCATTGGGCTGCACCCAAGATTGGCAGAGGAAACCTTTTGTAATTGAAGCTGTCAAACAAGAAGGAAGGAATACACTTTTTTTTTCATTATGCAGAGCACACTACTGTCCAGAATGATTTATTTTCAATGTCTAAATAGATTACATGTGCCGAGTGCAATTTGTGTCAACTTCAAATTTACATTTCTTGCATTCTGCTGGGGCCCAAAATGCATGAGGGCCCACAGCAGTGGCAGATTCACAATCCTATAATTACTTTTCAATGATCCAAATTAGGTTCTGACTCTCATTTTGGGAAAACCTGAACCTTGCCTATTTTCAGAGAACATCCAGTAAGACATGAAAATGTGCACCCTCCACTGAAATCCTACAGGTTGAGGAACACCCCCCATAAATAAAATATTTTGACATTCTGTTTCTCGAAAGCATGGCTTGCCTTCTTCAATATGTGTGCTGATTGCGATGAACTGCAAAAGATTTCTACAGATTAAAGCTATGTGATACAAATAAAAGGGATGTCTGTACACTTTACCTATTTCATTGTTTTTCAGGTTGGCCACAGATTTTTCAGCAATGACAAGCAGGAGCTGCGTGAGACTCAATGCACAGTAAATATTAGGAACACTCTGCTGGAAGTTCAGTAAGTACTTGAAACTCTGACTGTAGGGTACACAGGAAAGAAAAGGTGTGTGCATGTGAAAACGTCACAGTTGATGTTTTGGCAGGCATAACAAACATAGCGTTCAGTTTCTCCTGCCCAGTCCCGTAGTCTGTTTCTGAATCGCTCCTTTTACTTTTATCCACTTTTGGAAAAGTGCGCGAAATGGAAGGGCTTATGATTTTAGCTATCAGGCATTTTGAAATGTAACCAGAGGGACCACTAGACAACCACTAAGCAATACAGCATGAGTATCTTCTTTTTTTTATCCTACCTGAGCAGTTCCTCAAGAGGGAGCTCTCCCGCCCCTGGCTTCAGTCTGTGTGCAAGGGCGCAGAGACCTGATTTCAGCAAGCTATGGTTTTCGTGTTGAGAAAATCCACTCCTGAGACAAGAAAAGGCAACAATCACCTTTTGTTATAATGCCTAGTTAGTGTAGCAAGGACAAAGATGAGCATTCTGAAAGCTTTGTATGTCTTCCATGCAAAGAAAGCTAGCTAAAATATGTCAGAAATGTTGGGTCTCATCTCTAAAGGGCAGAATTCTAAGCTCTGGTTGCACAGGTGGATAGCACACAGTTTGCTTACTTAGACAGATTAAGGATGGGTCCCCAACATGGTGCCTGGAGACACCACAGTACCCATGGACACTTCCCATGGCATGCCTCCAGGCTCCCTACTCCTCATGATTTTTTGTTTGTTTTTAAGATGATGATAATGATTTTATAACTGGGAGGGTGGCGTATTGCAAAGCAATGCACTGGGTTTGAGCACCATCTTTATTTCCATGAATGACTCTGGGCCCAACGTGGGCCCTGGAGGCATTCTTAGAAAATAAAGTGCTAGAGCCCAGCACTTCATTTGGAAGTGTGCCCAGCCTCCCAGAAAAAAAGAAAGAAAAAGGGGGTCTGCAAGTGATGGGGAGCATCCTGGAAGGCTAGGGGCTGGGGCACCATCTTGGGGGGCTAGAGGGGATGGCAGGGAGTGAGGGAGGTATTTTGCCTGTGCCGTGTGTTTTGCCTGATTTGGGGGGGTGGGGTGGACATTGTGTGGTGTGTTTTAGCTGGCTTGCTTGCTTTGGTGTGGTATGGTAGGTGTGTGTGTTTCTCTGAGCATCATCAGTTTGCCTTCTGTGAAATGAGTATTTGGGGTGGTAAATATGTGATTTGGCATTTGAGGCCCAGACACCACCTCTGCCATGTACGTGGTTTCTTGGCCAAGTTACTTGCCTCCTGGGAAATGGGTGCTGGAGCAGAAAACTGTCAGTTCAGAAGAGTGGTTTTGTGTTTTGGAGCTCAGACCACACCTCTGCCTTGTACTTAGGTTCTTGGGCATGTCACTTTTCTTTTAGTGTCACCAGTTTGCCTTTGACAAATGGGTGTTTTGTGAATAGGGCAAGCCCCTCCCCACCCCGTCGGCAGCCCTTCTGTGAATGGGCAACTGTGCCCCATGGCAGCCATTTTGTGAGAGCACCCATAGCACTCTCTCAAAATTCCAAATGTGCCCACTGACCCAGAAAGGTTGGGAACCCTAAAGCAGAGTACTTGTGATATGGCTTTATGACAAAGACCCATCACTGCAGCCTATTGCTGAGCTCATGCCATGGGTAGTTTGCTAGAAGGAAAAATGAGAGCCCTATTATAAGAGCGTTGCTGTGCCCTTACCCGTGCATTTGTAATTCCACATACTCACCAAGCAAACAGAAGGTGAAAGACTTGCAGTAACCGCTGGTAACAGGATGACATTAGCTGGTGTTCCTGAATGTTGACCCCTAGCCCATCGACCACACCATGGTTCTCCGCAAGCAGTGCCTTAAGTGAAGAACAAGCTATTAAGTAAAAGCTGCTATGTGTTACATCATGGCCCAGCTACTTTACAAAACACTAATGATGAAAACAAACACCGGACATTTATAAAAAGCAGACTGTATGCTGATCTAGATAAATAATTTGCATTCCAACCTGGAAGTAGTTGTGCATATTTTCCATGTGATTGCACAGTGGCTTTAACAGGTCAACGGCACACTCAATCACTTCTTGAGATGATCTTTGACAAAGATGTGAGAATCCAACATTCCTATTTCCTTTTCCCTGTAGGAAATCCAAGGTGTTTTGTTTTTTTTTCAAAAATGCTTAATGGTTCAAAGTTATTTTTATGCAGCAGCCACACTTTGGCATAGGTGAAAGGCATTCCAACAGTGGATGTTCAGCAAACATAAACATGTTTAAAATGTAGACTGGACTGGATACAGGATAGGGTTGATGTCAATGAAAAGTTGAGCACAGTATTGGGTCACTTGCTGAAGAGCACAAACTTGGAAAAATATGCTGTGGGTTCACTCCCTCCTCCTCTTGTGGGCTCATTACCTTACTGAATTTCTAGTTTGATCAAATCATAATTTGCCAATTCAGATGTAATGGCAAGCTATGCTTGGTTCAAGCCAGGAAAGTTGTGGAGGGAATCAGAGTGCACAAGGGAAAGAGGAATGGGGAGGAGGGAGTGCATGAGGTTTGGCATTACATGGTAGTGGAACTGTGTCAGGCTTTGTTATTCATAAAACTTTGAGATGAATGTCAAAACCAGAAGATGATGGGAATAACAGACTTTGCCTTGAACTGGTAAAGGAACTGGGATTACATGGATAACCGATCCCAATGTAATAGACAGAGAAGTATTGCTCACATGAACACGCACTTATGGGATCTTTTCAGAGACCATATGAGCACCAAAAATACATCGACTGGATTCACATGACACGACAACCCATTGTGAATCTGAACCGATACCCCCAGGGTGGCTTGTTTGAGGGTAACAAGCCACTCTGACAACCCATGGGCTGTAGCAGGGATTGTTGTACCAACAATGGGCTGTCATGTCATTCCGAACCTTGGTGATGGACCCCATCATGGGTACCGGGAACCAGCTACTGAGCTGCTTGGCGAGAGTGGCAAAAACCCTTGCCGCTCTTGCCAAGCAGCTCCCAGGCAACTGACATTGCCAGTCGCCCCAAAAGTGCCCAAGTGGCACTTGAGGGCAGCTGGCACTGGCTTCCCCCACTCACCACCAGGATCGCAAGCTGTTTCAGGCTTACTGCGGCTTTTTCACATTTAAAACTTTTTTTTTCTTGTGAAAAAAATCTCCGGCTTGACAGCTGGTTTTCATGATCCCTGTTTTGACAGCTATGGGCAGTTAGACATTCCACTTGTCCCCACAATTCCTGGGTTAAACAACCCAGGAATTGTCACCATGATGTGCAAACCGGTTATGTAAATGGTCACCCACTCAGTAGTGTGGGGCAATTATAAACATCACATTCCCAGAATACCAAAACAATGCTACAAACTCCATCCTTCCTACCAAAAAAAGGTTCTGCAAAAGTAGCTGCTCTGGAAAGGGTATGTAGTAGAGCCCTCATTATCCATATCTCAGTCACATTAATTTGCTTTTTATTTATAATTACTCAGTGCCCTGAATGTCTCCCAATGTCAGCAGAATGCTATGGAAAAAAGCTCCCATTCATTCAAACCATCAAATATCCAGACAATTCAGATGCCACCAGGCCTCTCCGATTTACTGAAGATTTTTGTGTTTTTCCAAAGATAACTGAGCCACAAACAATTTTAAAAACATTCCACAGCAAGGGAAATCAGTCACAGAAGGTGAAAGGTATGAAGAAGTTGTGCATCATAGAAAAGGAACAAGATGCTTCACTAGGAGTCATGCTGTGCTTTCCATTGACCTAACACTGCCGACAAATCCAAGCTGGCTATGGGCTTGAAAGTCTTTACCAAATCTGTGCACCACTAGAGTCCCTTGCTTCTCCTCTCTACAGGCTCTTTGTTTAGTTGAATTCCTTCTCAGCATCTCTCTACTTAGAGACACAATGCCTTGTTCCTTCTTTTGTACATACCTTTAAGAAAGGTGCTCTCTTTGCAGGGGCTGGTATCAACATACGTTCCAGCTTACGGCACAGATCTTCCAAAAGGAACAGGAGCTCGGCTGGCCCTATCTGCACTGTCTCACGGGTCTAATATTTTAAAGGAAGAACAAAAAATCAAATGCCAATCTTCATAAGAGGAAGTATTATAGTATCTTCAGAAATTTAAACATATTGACTAAAGTGCTGTTCCAAGGGATAGTGGGACAGAATGAAACTACTGTTGTGCATTATTACAACAATAGGACTAGGTGACTACACTGAGGGTAGGTAGGTATACTGAAGTTTATGGCACAGCAGCAACTAGGCCATAATGCACCACATACTTGTTGCAAATGCAGATGAGTTCTTCAGTCAGAGACTTGTTCCCACAATAAGCCAAACAGTCTTCAAAAGAGGCCAGCCAGCCAACAGAACTGCATAAAGCATGTAGATTAACATAATCATCACCCAGAATTGAGGCTAAGTTTGCAACAGGGAACTGGGTGCACAGAAAGGATACTCAGGAGAACTGTGGACTTATCAGCAAAATATGTTGAATAGTGAGGGGAACCCTACAAGGCATGCACATGGGTGGGACCTGCCCACTCTATAGATACTGATGGTTAGGGACCCCATGCCCAGTCCTGAGTCATGGCAGTTTTCTTCCTTCGGTTATAAAGACTGACTGGCCACAATCGATGTACTGTTTTTAACTCAGGAAGCTTATTGTTGGTGTGGCCTTCCTACAGCCCTTGCTACTGGTCCTTCAACTTGGACTTAAATATGGGAACATAGTCACTTGATGCAACTTTTGCTTGTTGAAAATCAAGTTAGGTTGCCATTCTGGCCCACAGTGAGGGTACATGCCTGGTATAAGAGCAGAGTGGAGAGGAAGCAGTGGGCAAAGGAGTGATGAAGGAACCTGTCAGGACCCCCGCCTACAGTACCGGCCTAGGCTCTGTACTTGGACAAATTGGCTGGATCCATCAGCTCAACAGCAGTGGAGGCAGATGTCAGGATCCTCACCTTGAGCAGCAGCCGGGGCTCCAAATCCAACTCAGAGGGGCAAGCCTGATCCATCATTCCAGTGACAACGGAGGATAACTCAGGCCCCAGCATCATGACTAGGCCTGAGCCACAGCCCAATTCCAGAAGATTGGCTCAGGAGCCTGAGACCTCCACATCAGGACCTGCAACCCCTCCTCCCAGGAACCGACCCCCTCCACGCCAGAGACCCACATCCCCAGATCACCCTATCAACACACCTGGAGGGACTTTTAAGAGAGGAGGAGGAGGGCTATGCTCCAAGCCCATTTAAGGCCTTCCGTCCTTCAAGGAAGGGTGGAGCCTGGGAGGGTGATCTGGCCCTGGGAGCATAAAGGTCTTCCTTCTACTCATAGCAAGTTGCTCACTTGGAGCTCAACTTCTACCATCATGTCTCCTGGGCTTCTTGTCAAGACCAGGACAGGACAGGATCCAGAAGACACTTAAGTCAGATCCAAGAGCCAGCAATGGGAAATCTCCTTTATTAGGTAACTTTGCGAAAGGGGCCAGGTCCATACAGACAAATGGAAGCTCTTAGTAGCAGCACTTGGCCCTGTCCTCCCTTCTCCTTTTAATTTTGGGTGCTGCATTGCTGACAAGCAGTAGGCAATTAATGGGTGATGGATGTAAATACATCCCTACTGGTGTGCATTAGCTTATGGAGTGCCTCCTACATCAGAGAATAGGATTGCTTAAGTCTCCAGCTGCTAACCCAACTGTTGCCTAAAATTAGTTATCTCTCTTGTACGTGTTAAAAATAAACAAATCCTTCACCATCCTTCCTCCAACCGTCTTCACACAGCTCTTTAACTCCGCTTGCCTTAGTATGCATCTCCGTGTCCAGAACATATTTGGTCAACAGCCCACTGTGAAGGATGCTAAAAACCTCAAAGTCTAATTCACGGAAATATGCACTGTAACTCTGTAGCTGTATCAAAGGGGCTCCTGGTTCTTTTTCTGGGGAGTCCTGAAAAGGAAAACATTGGTTAATACAAGAACATAGGGCCATCTCTGCACAAAGAAAAACGATAAAAATGGCTTTTGATATTAACTGCAGTGCTGCCGGTTAATTGCAAAAGTAACACCACATTTGGCTGGCATTACTTCATGATGACACCTGATAGTGGAAATGCAGAAGTGGTACATGCAGCGTGTGCAAATTTCCTGTTGAACATTGTAGAAGCATTGCCAAATAGATGTGGAAGTGAATGCACATCAGATGGTGATGCTTCTTCAGTAATTACTGAAGGTGTTCTAATAAAATGGACTGCATGAAAAAGCAAATAGTTTGATGGAATTTGTAGTTCTATGGCCAACTGGCCTCAGATTTTCACCAAGAGTAACCTATTTTTTTGTATCAGTATCTAAGTTCCACGCCATCATTTCCAATGTATTGAAATTAACCTTATAACCTGAAACGTGGCTATACAGAATCAATAAAGATCTATTGCCGGTTGCCGGCCAGATGGGCGATTAATAAATGTAAATAAATAAATAAATAATTAAATTCTTTATATGACTCGTGTGGATGAGACAATGTTAAGAATGTCATCAGCATACAAGCTTTAGACAACAAGGGTCCAAACTATACTCCATGAATTTCCATATTCTCTCTTACTGCGATAGCCAATAACTTGATTGCAAGGGCAAACAACAGTGGAGAAAGGGAACAGCCCTGTCTGGTTCCCCTACACATAATTTAAGTGTGCCAGAAAGCTGACCATTTACTGAAACCTGTGCTCTTGGATTGCAGTATATCATCTGTACCCAATCCCTAAACCATCCATCTAAATTTTATAAAATCTAACATTGAGAATAGGTTCCCCATTCCACTCTGTCAAATGTTTTCTCAGCATCAAGTAAAAAAAGCACATTAGAATCAATGACTATATTTATGATATTAATAATTCTCTTGATGTTATAAGGTTTAATAAAGCCATTCTGAGCATGGTTAACATATCTATAATGATGCAATTCAACAGTGCTGCTTCTTGTCTCAGCATATGCTTCTAGCTGATTGGATTTTCATGAAAAGATGTTCATCCTGGGGGAGCAGCACAGATCTCAAAAGTCTAGAAAGAGACCCACAGCACCCAGAACTTCTGTTTTTAGTTTCCTTTTGTGTACTTCTCAAAAGAACGTTAGATATATAGAACCTTTTCTGGCTGGCTGGTGTCTGCTTCAAGGCTGATTGGATTCTGTGTTCTCATCCGGCTGTGAATTGTCTGCAGAGTTATTTTTAGCTGCTATCAGATTTTTGGTTTTTTTGTCCTAAACAGGAAGAGAGGGTTTCACGAACAGAGGCTAAGCCAGTTTTGCAGTTGTTTTGCCCTTCCCTGCCTCCCCAAAAAAAGAAGAAAAAAGAAAGAAAACCTATAAGAACCTTTTTAACTAAGAACTGGTGCCTGAGCTTTGCATTCTTCCTCCTCCCTTCCAATCCCTTTTCCTTTTGTGTCATGTCTTTTAGATTGTGAGCCTGAGGGCAGGGACTGTCTTATTATTAATCTTTGTAAGCCACTCTGAGAGCCTTTTCTGGCTGAAGAGTGGGGTATAAATGCAATAAATAAATAAATAAATACAGTGTATAGTGTATGTATAGGGGGATACATTCTTTTTTCTTCGAAGTTTCTGAAAAGTACTACACAAATCCTATATTGGATTCAAATTGGAGCATTAAATGTGTTATATGCTCTCTTCACAATCAAGGAATGCAAATTCTACTTGTTTAATCCTCATAAATTTGTAATTTATCTTCTTTACTTGACTTTAGGAGCGGATATAAGATACACCTTTTTTATTTAGGCTTTGGTTTAGCTGGCTAGCATTTTTTAGCTTCACTGAAGGATACTGTGTTTTGTTTGTAGTTTTATACTGTGATTCTTACATTGTTTTATTTGTCTTTTTGTAAGTCTCCTTCAGATATGCAAAGATGGTATAGAAATATTTTAACTTATCTGGCCATTAAAAAAAATCTGCTACAATTCTTCTTCTTCTTAAGAGCCAGAGTGGTATCACAGATAGAGGCTTGGACCAGGGAAATGTGGGTTAAAATCACAATCAGCAATGAAGCTTCCTAGTTGACCTTGGGCCTAACTCTCAATCAAACCTACTTTACAAGGTTGTTGAGAGGATAAAATTGGATACCATCATGTCTCCTGGGCTCCTTGTCAAGACCAGGACAGGACAGGATCCAGAAGACACTTAAATCAGATCCAAGAGCCAGCAATGGGAAATCTTTATTAGGTAACTTTGCGAAAATTGGGGACAATTAAAGAAAAACAATTTTAAGGATATCTGGGGTTTATTTTTGGATTTTGTGTTAAATAAGGGGAAAGGGAGCATGCCGTGTCAAGATATGTTGTATTTTTGGAATAATGAATAACAATAGATTATAGAGATAGAATGTACTATATGGTCCAGTGGTGACGGGAGCACTATATAAGTTGTATGTTTGTTATTTAGTTGTTTTATATATTGTTTTAAAATTTTTAGGGGGGAATAAAAATTAAAAAAAAAATTGGATACCCCTCCCTTCCTCCAAGACACAAATGCAATGAACAATGTTATTTAATTACGTATTTCACTTGGGAAAATAATCATTACTATTTTCAAAGATTTCAGGGAAGTTTAGAGGAAAGTGACGCTCTTTGCTTAATCACAACAAAAAGAGATCAACTGCAAGGGGAAAGGTTAAAAACCAAGGGAAGAAAATATTTTTCAAACATGACGATAGTTGATTAAGCTGGTTTATTTGGGGAGGGGCCATAGCTCAGAGGGACAGCACATGAAAGAAGTCCTAGGTTCAACTTCTGGCATGTCCAATTAAAAGGATCTCAGGTAGCAGCAAGGTTGGGAAAAACCTCTGCCTGAGAAAGATACTGCCAATCAGAGCAGACAGAACCAGTCTAGATGGACCAATGATCTGACTTAACAGCTTCACATGTTTATTTGCACTTAAACTAGTTTAGGCCCACTGACTTCAATGCATCGACACTGGCTTCACTGTAAAAACAACAGTTTAATGAATTGCAATGTTACCTTTGCTCTTCTTTTTCGTGGCACCATTACTGATAATAGGTACTCCTTCCAAGGTTTCAGAATCAAAATTAGCAAGAGGAGGAACATACCCAGGACTTGCTGAAAAAACAGAGTGGAAGCAATTCAATTGACTAGAATAAGGCAAGCTTCACATATCACCAAGTCCCTACACAAATTGCAGTTCCATGTGGAAATGAGTGTGGCTTGCAGGTAGCTCACATGTGATAATCGTGCACATGCAGGAAACTAGAGTCAGCCACAGCTCTCCAGCACATCACGTTGCAGCATGTTAAGACATGTGCAGGATCACCACATGTTCTGACACACATATTTAACATGTTAATTCCTACACATACTTTCCACATAGAAATTTTGTAAAATGTGAAGCATCACTAAGGAAACTAGAACAACAGCTAAAGATATGCTTTTTAAAAAATGATTCAACAGGCCCTACTTAGCTCCTACATTTCCCCCCCCACCCGCCCCCATTCAGAGCTTTAGGGTCTCTAGTCTCCATAGAATCTCAAACAGCTGGTCCTCCATGTACTACAGCAGCACTATGCTTGTGGGTACGCTCTGCTAGAAACTCATTCCATCAGCTTTATGATCATCAGAGCTGCTCGTGAAAGCAATTTCTTTATATTACTGGAGCTATATAGCAACAGGGGGTTTATATAGCAATCTGGAGCCTGTTATTGAAGCTAAAGTCAGAATCACTATCTATAGTGATTCTCAGCAGTTCTCGGGCTAAATCTAGAGTTCCTCCTCTTCTCTAGATAAAGGAGGCTTCCGTTGGTATGGGGCTTTTTGGCCAAGCTGGCTATGATAGTGGTGATACCATGGATGATGCCCCCCACCCCACCCTGGCAACATTACTTGTGAGGTCTGCACACTCCCTGTGCATGGCATGCCTGCTTTACGATCTAGCTGCAGACTGATGCACGGGCCTGTGGCTCATGCTGGCTCAGCTTGTCTGAGTGTGAAAAGCTAAGCAGGGTCAGGCCTGGTTATTACTTGGATGGGAGACCCCTCCTCTAGTTTCCTGCATTGAGCAGGGGGTTGGACTAGATAGCCTTGTAGGCTCCTTCCAACTCTATGATCTATGAAATCTATGATCAATGGCTCACAGTGAGTTGTAAGACCTTTCCATTTGGGATGGCTTGGGTAGAGCAGGCACACTGTAATTTTAATTAAATGTAATGTACAGTGTTTTATATTTTAAAATGTATGTTTTGTTGGTTTCCTTGAGTTGTTGTAAAAGGTATTATTATTCAGCCCAAGCCCCCAGGATGGACTATGCAAGCAACTGAAATAAATACATACATGAATGAATGAATGAAACAACAGCCGTAGCCACTATGCTAAGAAGATGCTGTTGCTGCATAACACAGCTGATCATTTGCTTAACTGAAAGTTTATTAATAACAGAGACTCTGGAAAAATCGGCTAGAAATTAATGGGAGTGGTTTCATAATAGTTCACAATGATAATGCCCAGAAGACAAGGCAGAAGGCAAGATACTTAAGTCAACTGCATTTTTCTCTCCTAGTGTCTGGCCTGGAGCCTAGCAGTTTTGTGACAGACTGCAGCTGGCATCACATACTGCAAGGTAGGTGAGTGTAAAATGGGCCATAGGCAAAAGATGTGGTGATGGACAGGCTAGAGGTCAGGAACTGGATCAGGAAAACAATGGCCAGGGGCAGAGGTGTAGTCAGAAGGCAAGATGATGCTTGGGTACCAGACTGAGCATAAGAACATAAGAAAAGCCGTGCTGGATCAGACCAAGGTCCATCCAGTACAACATTCTGTCCATATAGTGGCCACCCAGCTGCCCATAGGAAACCCACAAGCAGGACATGAGTGCAACAGCACCCTCCTGCCCATGTTCCACAGCAACTGGTGTACTTATGCATATTGCCTGTGATACTGGAGGTAACATATAGCCATCAGGATTAGTAGCCATT
This sequence comes from Shinisaurus crocodilurus, assembly GCA_021292165.1. Taxonomy (NCBI): domain Eukaryota; kingdom Metazoa; phylum Chordata; class Lepidosauria; order Squamata; family Shinisauridae; genus Shinisaurus; species Shinisaurus crocodilurus. Next base: position 119,326,884 of record CM037881.1, read on the forward strand.
GATAGCCTTCTCCTCCATGAATTTGTCCAATCCCCTTTTAAAGCCATTCATATTGGTGGCCATCACTACATCTTGTGGTAGCAAATTCCATAGTTTAACTATGTGCTGTGTGAAGAAGTCCTTCCTTTTATTTGTCCTGAAGCTCCCACCAATCAGCTTCATGGGATGATTCCAGGTTCTAGCATTACGAGAGAGGAAGAAAAATGTCTCCCTATCCACTTTCTCCACACCATGCATAATTTTGCACACTTCTGTGATGTCTCCCCTTACTCGCCTTTTCTCTAAGCAGTTGAAGACCAAATGAGCAGGGGGTTGGACTCGATGGCCTTATAGGCCCCTTCCAACTCTACTTTTCTATGATTCTGTGAAATGGCCATGGACAGGAATGTAGTGACAGACAGGCTGGAGGTCAAGTGCAAGGTGAGCCAATCTGTGCTGTTCTTCCATTAGACTGAGAAACACAGTTCGGACCTATGTACAGCCAGCCCGGCCCCTATTGATTCCTCAAGTCACATGGTTCTGGCTGGACTGAGGAGCTGTAGTTCTGGCTCTGGCCACCATGTGGGGGTACTGCAGCATAACAGAGATTGGGCTAGTAATGTCCTCAGCCTGAGAGCTGTCCCAGTGGCACGGGGAATAAGGCGCCTGGGCTCTGCTGCCTCCTGGTTCAAGTCTCCGGGCACCTTATACCTAAAGAGAAACTTTTTGCAGATACTGGGTGTTATCTCTCCCCACACCCCCATTTAAACATGTATGGTATATTTTGTGCATGCTTACCTGCTAAGCATCTTTCCAGTATACCCTGTAACTCTGTAATGTTCTGTAACCGAACCAAAACTCTTCCTTTTATCTCAGGCTCTTTTTGTAGGCAGAAAGCATTCACAACCTTGAAGGGCAAATCACATTTGTAAGACGTAGATAAGGATTTCTCCTTCCTTAATAACCTCTGCTAATCCAGGATGGCTGCTAAGGCCTATCTCCAAATCTGTTGCATTTCCCGATACTTCCAGAGCAGACTGGAGAGACTTCTCAATATACTTTACTATAAGCCTTTGCTCAATCCTAAATGTGGCCCCTGTTGAAAATTAGTTGCCGACCTGCGTCATAAGATCACAGGTAAGTGCATCTGCAAATCCTGTCTGCAAGCTTAAGAACCTGCAGCCTTAATGATGCAGACGTGTTTTTCTAAATTGTTGCATAATGATGCTGCATGGGATAATGCTCTGCCCCAGTGATCTTGGAACAGAAAATTCAACTATTTTCAAAAGCAATGTTGTCAACTAATATAAAGCAAAAACAAAACAATCATTCCCACCCCCCAAGAAAAATAAAAAAATAAGAATCCCAGAGGCTCCTTTTGTATGTTACTTTTTTCTGATTCAAACATTAATATATGTATTGGGGAAAGGTGTGTATGATGGCAACAATCTCTGTACATATACAGACCACCTGTTTATGCTCCCTGCAAACACAGAAAATAATTTCTACTGCAGGAAAATGTGCTGCGTTTAGCCACCCTCAGATTCCCCTTTTGGGAAAGCTTCTCCTTGTAAGGGAAAATTTCCCATTGTGCTTTAGGGGAGATGGTGCTTCCCATATCACAGATAGACATCTGACCTATTAGCCAAGTACTGAGTGGGTGGGAAATGGTAGCTGTGATGAATGGGTTAACATTTAGCATTGCCAGGCAGAGTGGATGCGCCCAGCAACCTATCAGGGCTCGCCTGTATAAAGTTCTGGTGGGAGGGGGAGCTCTGTATATATGTGCCTGTGTGTGTAAGAGGAGTTTAGTTTAGAGAGTCAGAGTTAGAGGTTAGAGAGTCAGAGTTAGGGAGTTAGAGTGTCAGAGTGTTAGAGAAAAGAGGTTGTTCCTGTTTAAAGAAATGTTTTACTTAAGAAAATAAAGAACTATTTGTTGGGTTACTGAAGAGACTGTCTGGTAACTGTTTCCATGCTGAAGCTCAGTCACCTAGTCACTTGGTACAGCTGCTAAGAGCAAGATAATCAATATCTACCCAGCATAAACACCACAATAACCAGCCATGGTATTTTAATAGAGTTTATCTCCCACAGACAGATTGTCCGCTCGGGTTTGTCTGGGAGGAGTGAAAACTTGTGACAGAGTGGGAACAGGGATAGTTTAAAATAGGGTGAACTAATACCCTGGAGCTATCATATCTCAGCCACTGGGTTAGTAAAGAAAGTGAACTAACAGCCAGGTGGTAGTGAGAGCAATAAAATTAAATAACCGGCCACGTTATCGTCACAGTAGCATGATGGGAAGTTCCTCATAAAAAGCACTGCTTACCTCACGGAACCAGTTAAGTGCATGAAATAAGAGTGAACAAAGGAATTCACACTCTTGCTTTGACAAGGAGTCTAACTTTCCTCCCACCTCCAAGTTGGTTAGATATAAAGGACATCCTGTAACAGAATATGGTAAAAGAAAAGTGTTCTTTATTAACCCCATTCACCTATGTTCAACATGGACACACACACACACACACACACACCGCCTCTAGAATCGATATCTATTCTATTTGCATACAGTAACTAGCATCCTTTCCTTCCCAAAGAAACACAAAGTTGAGGATTGCCTGGGAGATAAGTGGCCCCATCGTTGTCCAGTGGTTGCTGGTGATTTATTAAAGAGCACATCTCAATCTCTTACAGGAGACTGGATGGTAACTTAAGAGCCAACAAATTAGAATAACCTGCTCACAATCCTGATCTGTTTCAACAGCCCAGCTGAAACATCCTTCAAACAGACCAAACAGGCAGATCCTGTACCTAACAGGGCATCAATGTCCTCCATACTCCCATTGTTCAGTTCTGACACGCAGAGCCTCAGCAGCCGGAAGAATGGTGACAAGCACACTGGAGACACTAGCCTGGCGAGAGAGGAAGAGAAGCCTGTGTGGACACTGAAAGGATTATCACTAGTACTGAATTCTCTGTTAGAGGAAAAGTCTATGGGAAAAGACTGTAACTCAGTGGCAGAGCGCCTGCTTTGCATGCAGAAGACCTCAGGTTCAATCCCTGCCATGACCAGGCGGGGCTGGGAAAGACTCCTGCCTGAATCCTTGGGAGGGTTGCTGCAAAACCAGGGCAAACAGTACTGAGCTAGATGGACCAATGGTTTCACTCGGTATACGGCAGCTTTCTATGTTCCTAAATGTTCTTCCTAACATATAAAATTTGACCAATTTCTGAAAATTTGCTTACATGTTCTTTGCCTTCCCCCACGTATTTGGAATCTTTCTTCCCATATTCAAGGGCCAGAAAAGGAAGGCCAGTATAGCTGGGAGGCGGGAATGCACCCAAAGAAACAGAGGGGTAGGGACTGCGAGCTGGGGCAAGAGACTGGGACCTATTTTGAGAAGGCAGACTATGAGATTGCTGCCCCTCTCCCCAACACAGCCCCCCCCTTGTTTATAGGCATTTAGCAAAACTGCCTGGATGTTTTCTTCATAACCATATTGACCAGAAACTTGACCTTTAAAATAAAATAGGAATTAAGGTCTGGATGTCCAGGATTCCACGTCAGTTACAAGATTTTGCATTAGAAGCCCCATTCTATCATGGCTTAGCAGATTCTCTGTTCATCTCAACAAGAAGCACCACTGACCTTTTCCCCTTGCTTTTAGCTGCTATTTCATCCACACTCTTGCTCAGAGAACTCTGAGACAGCACTGGCAACAAGTTAATAGCAATTGCTCCCTCACTTTCATCATCTTCCAAGCTGTACAGGGCCTTCACTGGAAACAGGAAAGCACTGCAGAGGAACCAAATGTCAACTCAAGGGCAACACAATAAGAACAAATGCAATTATTCTTACTAAAGATAGTGGTGCTTTTCTGAAATACCTATCCTTTATAGGAAGATCTGTCACAAAATCTCTCTCAAAGTCCTTCTCCACACTGCTTGCGATCCATTTCTAAAGGAGAAGAAAAACAACAACAAGGCTTTTGTGGGCATTCCGGGGGGCGGGAAGGAGACAGGTGCCGCCACGATACAAATTATCCTGGCGATGCCTCAGCTTCCTTCCCTTGTGCTCCGAGGGGTGACACTTAAAGAGCCGACATTGGTATTCTTTGGGGGAAACTGCACCACCTTATCTGTGTATGGACACTTTTCTCTAGGGCAGTGTTCTCCAACCTTGGGTCCCCAGATGTTTTTGGCCTACAACTCCCAGCATGCCCCAGCCAGCGTAGCTGGCTGGGGCATGCTGGGAGTTGTAGGCCAAAAACATCTGGGGACCCAAGGTTGGAGAACACTGCTCTAGGGACTTGCAGAGATTATGGGGACCTAATTAGGGTTGCTTGTGGTATACTCACTGCAGGGATATCAAGATGCAGAAAGTCTCTCTTACTACACAAGAGGCCAATTTCATCCAGGACACCCCAGGCACTTTATAGAAACCAAGCAACGTGTATATATATATTTCCTCAAATACAGTCCACTATAGTCAGGAAACATACCATGAGAGATCCCAGCAACCACTTGAACTATATATTTTAAATAGCTGTATCTATGGCCTATCACTCTACAGAAGCTAGTCTCCAGTTTCCCTCACTCTTGGTTTGATGCTCAGGCATTCAGCCCAGAATAAGAGAAGAGTTAAAGGGAAAGGCAGATCCAGAAATGCAGAGTGTACAACTCAAGCTCCTCCTGCACCAGTTCTGGTCAGGTGTGTGGACTGATTAGTCCACCGAGTGGGCTTCAAAATATGTCAAGCAACATTCCCCGCTGCAGGGCTTCAAAACACACACTGCTGCTTGGAAGAGTTGATTTGAAATGGGGCAACAGTCAGCATGGAAAGGCTTAAGCACTTCGCCCTTCCCTGTTGCTTCTCTGCTCTCAATTCCTTCCTCCTGAAGTGGCTTTTCTTCAAAAAACAGTAGTGGACAAATAAAGTCATTTATATGTAACACGTAGTTAACCACTCATACTGCAGAATTTTCAGACTCGGTTTACTCAACAAGACTTTGTTAAATGCATCCAAATGAACTGAGAATTATTTGCAACTATAAAGAAATGCCGACCAGTTTAGGATGGCAATGTCTAAGCTAATGCCATCCTGTTATGATTATGCACTGTTAATAACTGAATAGATGCAGACCCATAGCTCTCTGTCCTACCAGGATCTGCAAATCCAGATTCCCTTTCTGAATCAAGCTGGCAAGTTCATCGTAGTACAGAGACAAGGCCTGGGGAACCTGCCCACAGCAGGAGCACACCAGCTCCAGCAAAGATATAATCTGCAGAAAAAGAAGAAGCAGAACAATTACTGGGGTGTGTGGGTGTGGGTGTGATCAAAATAGAACGCACAATGCACTAGTAAGAGCATCTAAAGGCATGCAAAATATTCTTGTCTCTAGTTCTAGAAATTCCTGATGCTACAAGGGAAAAGGGAGGAAAATTATGGGGATATACAAATCCTTCCCAATCCCTAAATGCAACTACAATTTTCTATGTTGATCTGAATATCTTCCCAAGCACTAAGCTCATGATGACTCCCTCTCATTCAGCTGTCCTGTGATTTTTCAAGGGACACATCCCTTTCCCCCCAGACTACTTATCCCCAGGGTGTCCTGCAAGCATCCACATACTTGCCTGTCTGCGTTGCTCCTTGTTCAGCTCTGCCCGTTCCAGTAGCTGCCCATTTTCTTTACTCCTGAAATTAGTTTTGATATTAATTAATGCTGTCTGACATAGCCGAGTGCTCTCATATATGTTTTTTTTTGTTCTGAGCCAGAGAATTATCCAAGGACCAACGCTGCTTTAAGGATCCTAAAAAACTAATGTACAGAAAAGCCTTTAAATCCATTACATTCACCCTTGCAACTCATTGATCATCTTTGCCCTATTCAACTTCATACTGATATAACCATTACAGTTTGGTGATAATGCTCCTGGGAATGGTAGGGTGATGGCTTCTAAAGCCAGAGAGATAGCATAATTATCTTCAAATCTTCCAAAGGCTTCTCCACTTAAAAAAAAAAAAAAAAGTCAAAACACCTTCTATTTGATGAACAGAAGTCAAGAGAGAGAATTGGACCTCTTCCTGACAGTGTCATAATTTTTTATATGTAATTTGTACTGAGTTTCTGACCATATAACACATTATCTTACAGATTTCACCAAAACAAAAACACCCTATACGTTGGAATCCTACCCTAATCTGTAGAATGCATTTTGATATGGTCCCCTTAATACACCCAAGAATGCAGAATTTCACCTCCATCATTTACAAGGTACCAATAAATCACAGGTAAAGTGCACTGTAGATCATACTAAAGTGCATTTATGTCATTTTGGCAGAAATTTGCACAGGGGTGGGCCCACCATCTCTCTTGTGTTGTGTGTGTGTGTGTGTGTGTGTGTGTGTGTGTGTGTGTGTGTATATATATATATATATATATATATATCGCATGCACTCCCCTAGACAGGTAACACAATCATAGATCCTGCTGCCCACTTTTTCTAAGGCTTATTATTGACATAAACCTTAATAAAAAAAGCTGAACTACAGTAGGAAGCGCAACCCCCCCCCCCCTATATATTCGGAAATGGAAATATATTTTTGAAAATGGCTTTATTCTCTTGGGTTTTTATATGGTACAGTTATCAAGATACGTCTGTTTCTTTTGTGTTTCGGACAGAGTAAAATTATAATTGGTACATCCTTCTCCACTTGCTCACCGCTTCGCTGCCATGCTGCCCACCATGGTCACTGCACCAATAATCCCAATGCGCTTATACTTGGGAATAGTGCTGGACAGTTGCTTTCTAATGACCATGTGCATGTCATCCTGCAGGGAAAGAGAGGGAAGAGTGTGTTAGGAAAAGTGACACCTCATCCAGAAATACACATGATGAATCTCATGCGATCAAATTACAGGTGAAGCCTAAAGGAGAGAAGCGATACAGAAATGTCAATGCATGCAAGAATAAGTTCTGCAAACCTCTCAAGCCTGTTTGAGGGATGTGTTCTAGTCCTTGGGGTGCAGTAAAATAACACATAATTGTTCTTGTATTTTAGGGATCCAGAACAAATATTTTGCTATATCTCACAAAACAAGCAAGAGGTGCCTGCCTTTCGAGCTTTGAGTGGAATGGAACATTTGTCACTTACAGAGATGGTTTCTTCTTGCTTGGTGTGAAGAAGGCATCGAAGAGTGGGTTAACTCCTCCTATTGCCCAGGAAAGGCAGGGATCATATGCTAGAAAAACATGCGTTAGGCTGACTACCGTCTGGTTCCACCCCCGGATCCATCCTGTGGCTGAGCTTAAGACAGATGAACTGAGGACAATGTTGGAGTAGTCTTATAAAGGAAACTGCAGGAAAGGAGAAACAGAGCTTTGTCCTGGGTGAAAGGCAGGGAAGAACTGGGGGCGGGACCAGAGGGCGGTCTGCCTAACACAAGGTTTTCTAACATGTGGATGTGACTCCTGCCTTTCCTGGATGGTAGGAAATACATTATTGGATGCCTCCTCACACCAAACTGAGAAATACAATTTCCAAAGTTGAGGGGTTGGAAATAAAACTAGAGCAGGTCCACAAGAAAGAGACCTTTCTCTTTCTTGTGGACAGATGGACAGCTGAATTGTAAAACAAAACAAAACAACCAACCACATGGAAGGCAGTGCTTACATATAAAAATGTATTGTGTCCCATGAATTCCCAAACAGCAAAACATTATGGAAGCAAGACCACCCTTTTGCCTATGTCAGACAACCTAGTATCCAGTTACGAATGTTAAATTGCCCAGAATTTGGTAAATGCCAACATTCACATGTGAATCCCAGACAAATTGTGAATTTCCAAAAAAACTCAGAGAAATGTTGACAGTCACATAAATGTGATTGTTGTAATTCAGTGGTGTATGTCTAAACAGTGGAGAAAATTACCTGTCTAGATTGATCAGTAACTGGCAACATTAATCAAATTTTGGACATTCACTGTTGACACAAACAATAATCTTATGGATCTAGACATCCGCAGTTGGGTACAGGACTGACCCCAGCGTCTCCAGCTTTCGATGGCTAGACTGTATTTCCACGCACCTGAATGTAGCTGCTCTTGTGCCCCTGGCTGAACGCCAGCATGCTAAGAATGTGGAATAGTTTCCGGATTTGCTGTGGACTTAGATTATCCATATAGTCTAAAATGCTCTGAAAAGGAAAGAGAAACAAATCAGGCAAAATACTCCACATCTTCATGATATATTCTGATACCGGAATTTGCAAGTACAACAGACGAAAAACTGGAACATCTAGACTGGCTTCTTCTGTATGCAGGGTGAGCTGAAGATGGACCACACTGGCCAATTTGTGGTGGACCACCTAGCACCTACTGGTTGCTGAGATGCTTCCAAAAGAATGCTGGCCTAGGTAGACCTTGGCCTAATCCAGCAAGGCATTTCTTATGCTCTTGTGCAAGAGTGCATACTCAGGATTACTCAGCACATAGACTAGGTATGCTTTAATTGATACGCACTCTTGCTTCGTAAGGTAAAAATATGTTAGTGGGCCATGGGGAATCTAATAAAAGAAAAAGTAGGCCCTCACTGTTTGTAGAATCTCACACCGACAACCCCCCTACCATATTCCACCATTCTGTCTTCTTCTGACCTCTATCCTGTCCTTCACAGGGAGATTCTCAAATTTATCGAATCAGAGCTAGAAGGGTTCTAAAGATTATCCAAGACTTAATGAAGACTGAAGTAATCCCACTCCAGCACTATGCCATGTGCCTAATTGCTCTTGGGCTACCGCAAACTAAGCAGAACTGAGGATATGTTCGGTATATGTGAGAATCTAGATTCCTCTTTTTAAAATGTGTTTTTTACCTCCTCTTCTCACAAAAATCCCCCATGCATTTTTGACACTCTGTGTTGTGTCTCTCTTGCGCTCCTACTCCCCCCCAGCCAGCCAGCACGTCAGGCACAGCTGACAGGTTTCTTTGTAAAGCTTTATTGAGTAAAAAGCAGGGCAACTCAGGTGGTTGCAGAAAAGTGTTACACAAAAGTAAAGAAAGTAATTCAAGACACTTTATCCCGTCAATGGGAGGTCAGGAATGATCAACAGTTGATTCCGCACTGAGGAGTTTCGCACGTTCCCAACCTCAAACCAGAGAACCTTCTCTGCCCCTAGGGCGGGTCAAGTCTTGTTAGCCAATCGAGCAGAGCGACGAAGAGAGGTCAGTTGTTCCTGCCTCCTTAGGCAACGTCCCTTGCGAGGATCTGTCACGGAGGCTGGTTCCACCCACCCACCCCCAATCGGGAGCTCTTCCTCCCCTCCCATCAGGAGCTCTTTTCCCAGGGATTCTTCTTCTACTCCCCCCACTCCTCCGGCTGCAACCTTGACGGTGCAGCTGGGTCAGTGTTATCAACCATGAGTGGCTCCACTTCTAACCCTTCAGTTTCAGAATCCATTCCCATGGAATCTGACCAGTGCTGTTTTAGAGTTAGGGAGTCGGAACTTGAGGGGCTAGGGAAGCTAGCCCCGACACTCTGACTTTGAGAGGTTAGTTGTTAAGGGATTGGTCCCAGAGTCAAAGCTCCCAGCTTTGGACCAACCTTACCTTCAGGAAGACAGCATATGGAACAACTGATGAGGTATGAAAAGACACCAGGTCAATGAACATATCCAGAGAGACATCCACTTCAATATCGTTGCCACCACATGCATGAGTAACCAAGGCACCCACAATCTCCTGCAGGGAACAGATACAGGAAAGGAAAAATGAAAAGCAGAACTGTTGTGACAGAGACCTCTAGCTCTGGAGAGAATGACACTGGCCTGGTAGCCTAGGTGCTGGTGACACTCAAATGAAAGCCCTTATATGTTGGTTTGGTTTTCCAGCTATTTGTTAACACACACCTTTGCAACCACATTAGCTGGCTACTAAAGAATAAGAAATGTCTTTGGGTTTCCCCAACCAACTAAGGTGTGACAGGTGCTACTGGAGAAAGGGCCTTTTCAGTGGTGGCGCCCTGGTTATGGAATGCCATCCCCAGAGAGGCTCACCTGCTGCCTTGCTTATAACTTTTCAGTGTCTGGTAAAATCCTTTGTTATTTTCCCAGACTTTAAAAATTTGTCCATTTTTAAGCCTCTGAATTTTAGATCTGCTTTTAGTGATATTTTGTATTTTTTAATACAATTTTACTTGCTGCCACTGTCATTTTAATGTTGCATTTTATTGTTTTATTGGGTGATACTGTATTATAATATTTTATTGTTGTAAGCCACCCAGAGAACAACGTTACTAGGTAGCATACAAATACTGTAAGTAAGTAAATACGAAACAGTACAGAAAGCAGGCATAAGCCAGAGCAAAATGCAGAACAGAGACATGCTTCTCCAAGTGGGTAGAAGGCATCTTGATGTAAGAAACAGGGAGCTCAAAAGGAGAGGGGCAGGCAACACAGGCTTTGGAGGAGAATATACTAACCTATTCTTCCCTCTCTCCCCCAGTCACTATATCACAGGCTGTTTGATGCCCACCTCTCATTCTGCAGATTTACACAGGTGAAGTCCAGTGGAGCAAACCTACCTGGATCTCCTGCCTTAGGATAATTATTACTTTTTAGCCCAAAATGGATAAGAAATGATGTCTAAAAAAATCATATATTTACATTTTAATTTTTTTTAATTAAAAAATTCTGTTACATTAAGTGTTACTGAAAAAGTTGGTTTAAAATGAATTCTGAATGTGATATGAACATGTTACATTTTACACTCATCTCTTAAAACAAAATTCATGGCCTTATGTCAAACACACTGAATTCAAGCCTGATTTTTTAAAAATGGTATCTGACTTCCATTTAAAAGTATCTGACTTCCTAGGTCCAAGTGTTGCAATTATCATGTGTTTATTATTACGGCAAATTATGAATATTTATGACTATCAAAGAGCATATGCATATTTGCTTCCCATCTCCCAGAGAAATGAACAATAAGCTGCCATGTCGTGTGAATACATACGTTTTGGCCAATAATTACCAGCCTTGCTTCTGGAAAGTCCTCAACACTTAGCCCGCAACCCAGCACAACTAATTCTGTACTAAGCTGTGGCCATTATCCTCAAGCACGTGCTGAGTTCCATTGCATGAGTAGAGGGTGCCAACTTAAAATATAATTTCACAATTGATCTCCAAGCAGATATAATTCTGTAGTGCAAAAGGCTCTATGAACATGACCAGAGGTTATAGATTAGGCTTCTAGAAACCAAGCTTTATTTAAGTACAAACCAATATATGTGCTCACATAAATAAAATGTACTTTTCCACCCCCACTACAGTAAAACCAGAAGCAGACAATGGCCACAAGGAATTGTTACCTTTAAGGAATTGTACACATTCACACACACACACACTTCACCAAGCAGAGAATGGAACTGGTGTGTCACTATACCTGCTGGCAATAAGAGTCAAAAGCTGTGAATGCTTGCTTGTACAGACAGCTGCCAAAAGAGACAATACTAGGATCTGCCGAGTGTACAAAGCTCTCAGCCAGCGACAGGATAGCTGGAAAGAGGTCTCTCATAACCTGAATGCAGACAGAACAAAACAAAACAAAGGAGGGGCTTCAGATACATAACTCAACTGCCTTGCCAAATTTCCATCTGACTCCATCCATGATCAGGTATTCTACAATTCACCACTCAGATAAGATCAGCATTGGTTCCAGGAAGATATTCAGCATCTCATATAGATGAGCTAACAAAATGCTAGAGTAGTTCATACTGACATGCAGATATAGATAAACTTGTATTTTCAAAATTAATTCAGTGTATATCATTATTAGATGGGGCAATGACTAGGAAAGCAATGAGGCTAGGGAGGCTTCCTGTGTTTAAGGGGATAGAAGCCAATGCTGTCTAGTTCTGTTAAGCGGAAGTTGTTCTACAGACGTTTAGGAAGTCTGCCTAAGAGCATCTCTCCTGCTGCCAGTTCCAAGAAGCACATTGCAGAAATTCAGGGAGCATGGCTTTCTGGAACTCAGCGATTTTCTGCATCCTAGGGCCAGGTCACATATGCAAACCTCGCTATTTACTTCAGCAGAGCCAGGCACCATGTGGAGACAACTGACAGCCGTTTCTGGAATTGAAGCCACCACTATCACAAGCATTGCTATATAGCAGCCTGCTTGTATTGCCTGCTTTACTCTAATCATGTCTCTCCATGCAGATCTGTACCTGTGTACACAACTGTGTGGATAAAATAAGCATGCTGTGTATGTGAACTGGAGAATAGTCTTGCAGATTTTAGGATGGGTGATGGAATGGTGACGATTGCTAGCATGCTGAACTGCACAGCAGCACAAGAACTCACCAGTGAGTGGTATCGGAAGGCATTCCGCAGCAACTGCTCCCTCACATACCCTGCCCGAATCTTGCTCCTCAGCACTCTCTCGATTTGCTTCTTGTTCTTGGCATTGATAGCATAGATTATTAGCAGCACTATCAGATCCAGAACCTTTTTTGGGGGGGGGAGGAATAAAACAACAACTAAGCAGATTATGCATAGGTTAACACTAAGCAAGAAGGAACAGGGCTAGTCAAAGGATCTAAATAAATTAAGATCAATAGGGCTCGCACAGAATCTGTGGTATTTTGCATAGAATTCGGGGGGGGGGAACCCCATCTCTTTCATTTTGTCTTTAAAGTAGCAAGTTCCTAGTGCTCATAATTCAGAAGAAAGATGAAAAGCGCACAGCCAGCACTTACTATAGGCTAAAAGGCTTTCAATGGTTAGGGCAGGAATTAATTCCTAGAGCCTATCTTTCCATCCCTAAGGATTTCTTCCACACCAAAATTTCTTAAGAAAAAAAATCTTCTGCAAATGACCAGGGTTTTTTTGGCAATTAGAAGAACTATGAAAAGCAAAATATCTACACAAATGTGCATACTTTGAAGAGAGTGCCTAATAACAGAATCTGACAAGTCTCTAACATAGAATCCTAACCCCTTGGTCACGCAGCAGAAGGAATCTATCTGCCATTAGAATCATAGGCACCCCAAATATATGGGCAGGGATCCCATGATTTAGTCAACTGAGGCTGGTGGCTCCAATGTCAGTGGGGCAGTGTGCCCACTACGGGTTTCAGTCTGAACTTTTAAGGAGCTATCCATGGTGCTGAACCTAGGTTGGCCCTGGGGCTCAGAACCATGGGTAGCTCCTTAAAAGTTCAGATTAAAGCCCAGAGTGGATACACCGACCCACTGACATTGGAGCCACCAGCCTCTACTGGATTTAGTGCAGGGGTGAGGAACCTTTTTCAGGCCAGCGGCCGAATTCCAATTTGGGAAGGGCCTCAGGGGCTGCATTCCAGCAGTAGGAGGAGTGAAGGGCATGGCGTGGGGCCAATGACAGATGGAATTCTTACTAATTTGGACATTTTCCCACCAAGTGTACAAAGCACAGCTCAACTCTATGCAGATCTACTCAGGAGTAAGCCCCTGTGCAACCGCTCTCATACCTGCAAAATCAGTGTTCAATTCTATGCAGGGTATTTAAAGCTGAACTGCCTTTAAATCCAACTTTATCGCCCCCCCTTATCTCCCATACCCCCTTATCTCCAGTAACTGATTGGATATAACAGCAGAAGAAGCTTGTGGGCTGGATGGGAAACCCCCGGGGACTGCAGCCAGCCCACGAGCCAGAGGTTCCGCACCCCTGATTTAGGGGAGGGATGAGCAGGATGTCATCTTCCCCCTGCCTTACTTACTTGTTGCAAAGACTGAGGTGCAAGATTAACGTTGGTCTATGAGAAATGTGGGAAAGATAAAGGGCAATTTCAACATGTCCTCTTACTCCACAAGTGGCAACTCCTCAGTATTCCAAATTGTTGTAATGAAATGTTCAAGAGGGTACCATGAAAGAAACAAATATCCCCCTCCTTCCAATTAACATGCCTAAAAAGATGGTTCTAAATGAAGAATAGCTATTTTAGAATCCACATAGGATATTACCTTATGGTCAGAGGCAGAAGAAACATTCTCAATAGCCTAGAACAAGAGGGAACACAAAAGAAAGCTGCCAATATTGCAGCAATTATGTACATTAACTGCCCAACACAAAAGACACAAAAGCATCACACATCTCCAACAGCACATCTGCTGATTGCCAGGTTCACATTAAATCCTGTACAAATCTGATCTAGATGGAACAGCTCTTAGTGAAAACCAATCGAAACTTAAGAACTCTCCTACCAGAGATTCTGCTTAGGATACTGTTTCTATACGGAGTGGGGACAGGGAGAAGCACATTTGAGCACCTTTGCTATATGAGCCAGAAGGCTTCTGAACCTTATCAGGATACACTGGGCGGGTTTGCACGTCATGCCAACCCACCCTGGCAATAAGCCACAGCGGGTTGGTTGTTGCAAGAACAACCCACAGTGCGCCCAACAGACAATTGGGCTCACCGTGGGTTGTCACCCCCTCCCTCCCCCTCGGTCCACCAGCCGGCATCCCAGGGGACTTTGCGGCTCAAGCCGCTCTCCCCGCTGCGATCAGGAGCCATTTTGGCTTGCGGTGGCTTCCCCCCACCTTTTTACCTTTTTGTTTTTTTTCAGAGATCGCTTTTCACGATCTCCATTTTGACAGCCACTGAAAAGCCCCACCAAAGTGCCCAAGCAGCACATTGGAGGGGCTGTTGGTAGTTCATCACGCCTTCTTCTTTTTTAAAAAATTGCTCTCCAAATGTGCACAAATAGTTCTGTTAATTTTTTAAAAAAAAATTTAGCCAGAATTGTGCAGTTCCAGAGAAGCAGCTGTGTGCATTTCTGCAGGTGCAAAAATGGGAAGCCTTGCCTGGGAAATGTTCTTGGGGGTACCTGCTATCAAAATGCAGCAGGTACCAACCATGGACATTGACCCAGAGAGGTTCCCAATAGGCTTTCCCCCCCACTTTGCTCATGAAAAGGGGGTGGAGGGATTTATCCCTCCTTGGCACTGAGATCTTCAGGGTTTTTTGTGTTTACCTGATAGGTCCAAGTGCCTCCAAGTTTTCCACCCATTCCCAAGACTCTAGATGCTCAGAAACAAGGAAAGGTCCAGCCCACCCCCTATTACTGGAGCACGGAGGTAGCTGTCAAACTCCAGTTCTTCTTACAATGGGTTTTATTTTTACAGGGCTCCCCATGTTTTTTTTCACACAGACATATGCATTCATAGAGTATATATACCTGTATAGTGTCCTACCCCGCCCCAATTTTTTAAACCCTTTCTAAATCACACTTTAAAAATTGAGCTTTACCTTTGATAGGTGTCAAAAGTAACTACTCCCAGAAATGGGGTGGTTCGCACTTTTGCATGTTCCTGAGGTGGTAGAATCTTGGGAACAAGGGCACACAAGTCTAAAAAAAGATGAGGATCTTGCTGTGAAGGGGCTGAATGAGCTGCCACCCCCTTTTCGCAAGCTAAGATCACCCCGCACCTTTGGTTACATTTGACAGCTCGCTTTTTGACAGCTGTCAGATGGAACCAAAGGGGAAAATAAACTTATCTGCAGTCTCTGTGGAGCAATGCCCAGGGTGGGTACCTGCTGGACTTTGCTGGCAGGCACCCACCTGCACATTGCCCACACAAGGCTCCCCATTCCCGCTCCTGCAGGTATAAAGTAAAAAAAAAAAAAAAAAATGGGTTAAACCACACACACAAATATTTGTGAAAATTGGAGGGGGGATTTTAAAAAAAATGTTTGCCACTGAGGCACTTTGAAGGGACTGTCCATAGTTGTCAAAACGGGGACTGCGAGAGCTGGCTGCTCTCGAAACAAACATTAGGCTGCTAATGCATATTCCTGTTCATCTTCACTCTACATATTCCTTGGTGTGTATGGCTTTGTCTAATTTTTTTCTCGCTTGCTGTGACCACAGCATAGCTTTTCCTACACAGGATTTTTTCCAGAACACAAGTAAACTAAATTCAACCACAAAGCCATTCTCTAAATATGCTGTCTTTCACATACAATTTTATTACAAGGACAAAAATAGGTTGTAACAGGATATTTGGATAAAGTCTAAAGTAGAAGATGGTTTTACAAAACTGCATGGAAAAGGCCGACAAGGCAAAAAGGATATAGACAGGGAAAACACAGTCTGACCTTAACCCAGCCTTCTAAAATGGTCTTCTGGAATTTAACAGCTGACTTTATAACTTCAAAAAGGAGCTTGACACAGTCCTGGTTAATGCTCACTTGGCTTGCAGACAGACTGAAAAGAATCAAGAGAGGGGAGAGCTCCTCCATCATCTTAATAACAACAAAGTTATAGTAGTTAACAGTTGATTCAACATCAGCTTCAATGGCTAAATTACCACCCACAAAGGAATGCACTGGCAGGGATAAAGCAGGGAAACTTTAGAAGGGAATGATGAACTGGGTACCTACTAAAGTGAAGGAAGAGATGACAGTTGCAGATGAAATGGTACCACCCAAGGCAGAGGAAATGGCAAAGAAGCATGGAAAGAATAATAATAACTGGAGGAGATACAACCATTGCACAATGATTGGCAACCATGGGCAGTGCCTCCAAGGTGCTGCTGGGGCACTCTGAAGGGACTGTCTGTAGCTGTCAAAACAGGGATCAGGAAATCTTTCGCAATCTCCAGAAAAAAAGAAGTTTAAAGTGAAAAAAAGCTAAGGCGAGCCCTAAACAGTTCACAATCACAGCAGGGAGGTGGGGGGAGCCAGTGTCATTCCACTACATTCCACCCCCCTTTCACGAGCACTTTCTTTTGACAGCTGTCACTAGAAAGGGTTCTTTTCATTCAACCTATCTAGCAAATTCGAGAATTTTTTGGGACAGGGAAACATACACAGATGTCATCGCTGTATGAAATGGAATGTAGATCTCTACTTTCCTAGAGGCTGGGGCAAGTGTGGAAAAGGTGGAGGGGATGAGAGCAGTCAGGGCAATACTAAATGCCGCTTAGCCACTTTGGGGGCAGCTGGCACTGGCGGGTGCCAGGGCACGCTTGGCAAGAGCGGTGAAGGGTTAAATTCACTGTATTCACAATGGGGTCGGTTGCCCGGGATCGGATGACACAACAAGTCATTGTGGGTACAACAACCCCAACTACAACCCATGGGTTGTCAGGGCTGGCTTGTTGCCCTCAAACAAGCCACTCTGCGGGAATTGGTTTGGGTTTGTACAACATGACAACCCATCCTGGGTAGCAACCACGTTAGGTTATCGTGTAGTGTGAACCCAGTCAATGTGTTGCTGTTGGCTAAGTGCTCATGTATTGGCACAGCAAGTGTTAGGATGGGGTTGAATGTCAGCTGATATCACACACAAACCTTGCCTGAGGCTGACTCCTGAGCTTGCTCTGAGAAGCCTGAATCCATGGAAGTGAAGCACATGAGTCCAGGTCCAGCTTGTTACGAAGGTCAGAAATCACCTGCAGAACAGCAATGCATGTTTGTGCAGCAGTCACTCACAAACACACACACACACACACACACACACGTTAGCGATCATATACTTCAAGACGGTATTCATGGAGAAAAAGAAGTGTGAAGAGTTAGAGTGAAGGAAAAAGACTACAAAGACTACTATTACAAGACAGACTTTTAAACCATTTTATAATTGATAAAATTTTCTACACACCAACTTACGGTAATACTTTTTCAGACTGACAATAGGATATTTTTGTAATTACTGTATTTTAGATAGTTTAAAGAAGAAAATCCTAATCCTATTTCCTTTCATGGAAAGGAGAACTAAATGAACGAAAAGAAAAGGGAGAAGTATGTTCTTTCCAGGGCTGTTTAAGAGAAATGTCTGGCCTGAAACTTTTGCCTGCAATAAGTAAAAGATTGACTGGGTCCGCACAACATGGCAACCCATAATGGGTAGCTAGCCACAGTGGGTTGCCGTTTCATCCAAACTCTACTTCCCGCAGGGTAGCTTGTTTTGGGGCAGCAAGCCACCCTGACAACCCATGGCTTGTTCTAGAGGTTGTTGAACCCATGATGGATTGTCGTGTCATCTGAACCCGGGAGACTGATCCCATCATGGGTTGTGGGAAGTGGTGAGTGAGCCACTTGGCAAGGGCGGCAAAAAAACCCTTGCTGCTCTTGGCAAGCTTGCCTGTGCCACTGCCAGTGACAGCTGCTCGACTGATGCCCAAGTGGCACTTTGGAGTGACCATTACTGTCTCCTTGCCCTTTTAAAAAAAATTGGGGGCTGGCACAAATGTGTGCAATTTCGTTCATCATTTAAAAATAGACAAAAAACGCACCTACGAAGGACCAAAATGGGGAGCCTTGCCTGGCCAATGTCCTGGTAAGTGCCTGCTGTCAAAGTATAGTAGGCAGCCTCCATGGACATTGACCAAGCGAGGCTGCATATAGTTTGCTTTGTGCACACTTGACAGCTGCCAATTGAAAAGCAAAGCGGCAAATGGGTTTTTTCTCCCGAAAGGAGGTGGGCAAGTACATCTCCCCCCTTTGGGTGTGATCCTCTACTTTTTTAGTATTGCCCTGACTGCTCTCATCCCCTCCACCTTTTCCACACTTGCCCCAGCCTCTAGGAAAGTAGAGATCTACATTCCATTTCATACAGCGATGACATCTGTGTATGTTTCCCTGTCCCAAAAAATTCTCGAATTTGCTAGATAGGTTGAATGAAAAGAACCCTTTCTAGTGACAGCTGTCAAAAGAAAGTGCTCGTGAAAGGGGGGTGGAATGTAGTTTTCCCCTTTCCAGAGTACCTAGAACAAATGAAAAGGGGTCATGATCAGAGCAGGGAGAAAGAGACAAAATGAGTTCTGCTGTGCAGGACCCCAGGATACCGGCTGGAGGACTAGGGGGAAGGAGGGGGAGAACAACCCATGGTAAGCCTGATCGTCTGTTGGGCACACTGTGGGTTGTTCGATGAACTACTATGTAACTTATTTGCGCGGGGGGTGCCATGTCATGCAAACTCGCCCAGTGTCTCTTCCTGCTCTACCAGTCACCCTTCTGTTTCCTGCTGCAATAAACCAGGTAGTTTATTAGAGTCAGGTCATGCTTCTCTAATAATTATAAGGCATTTCCTCTTTAGCCAAACTGACGCTTTTATCTGCCTAGGTAAGAGGATTTAAAGCAACCAAAAAACTTGACTATGTCAATAGTTTCAGAACTGAAAATATGCTGGCCCATCTGTTTGCTCATATGCAGAAAAAAAAGCAAATGTTTGAGTGCTTATCCCAGCATGGCCATCTTTGCATTCCCAAAGAATACTCATGATTCAATCTCTTTGGCTTTAAAGGGTACGTATGTGCCTTACCTACCTCTATTGCATCAGTGGTCTTGACGGAGCGGAGGATAAATTTAACTACTACAGGCAAATCTTCCACTTTTACAGCAGCCACTGTGATCATGACTGACTGGCGCACCTAGGGGGAGAGGAGCAAATTGTTCAGCTGTAGGAATGAGAAAAGGCATAGGATTTATTTATTGGTATTTATGCTTCTGGTGTGCCCCATCCCTAGGGCTCTTGATAGATTGTAGTAGAAAATTCACACACTTTCTGTGTGTGTGTGTGTGTGTGTGTGTGTGTGTGCACGCGCACGTGTATCTACCGTATCTCCAAAACTTTAGAACAAGAGTAGGCAACTTCCATGGGTCTCGGGACCAATCCACCCCCCACGAACCCATTGAGGTTGCACCCCTCTGCCAAAACTGCCACCACCCTCCAACCAATTTTGCTGCCAAAATTTGGTGGTGCAACAGCAGCAAAAGAACAGTGATTTTCCTTTAAAGTAGAGCATGCAGAGAGCATGCGCTTTGCTGAGAAGCAAAATCACGCTCCCAGGACGCTCAATTGGTGGCCAATTCATCAGCAGTGGGAGGGTGGGAGCAGCAGGGGCCACAAGAATGGCTGGGGGGGGGCTGCCCCCCCCTGCATACAGCCTGGCCGGCCACGTTCTGCCCACCCCTGCTTTAGAACCAAGAACAGCCACCAATCACGATCCCACATTTTAGAGGTTGCTTCAACCTTCCAGATAATGCTCAGGAGCAGGATTCGATGAGCCTCCAGAGGAAAGGAACACAAGAGCTATGGGCCAGTCACCACGACTGCCTTCCAGTGTGTGCCTTTGCTGTTCAGGTTTGGTCGTACAGATGGAATGACCAAGGAGGAGTTCTCAGCTGATCCGAGAATGTGATACTTTCAGTCTGGGCAAACTTAATTCCTATTATTTGTTCTAACCCTCCTGTGCTTCCTCTCAGGTGTATACACCTTTATGTGCAAAGAGTACTTAGTTCACTTGTACCATCATGACTTTAAGCAGCACGTATATCTTATTTGTGAGCCTATCCATTTAACACAGGACTTCCTACCTCGGACACAAGTCCCAGATCAAGATTCAAGCTGGAAAGGGCATCCAGGATTGGAACAGTCAGCTCAGTCTTCTCTTTTAACAAGGAACTAAAATGCAGGACAAGCACGTATGCTTTACGTTAAGATCTAGCAACACTTCCAAACTGCAGTCGTTAACTACAATCCATTCAATATCAATTTGCATGAAGAAACTTTAATAGACTGCTAGGTAGAGAAGAGTTTTCCCGATTGCTTTTTTTCTTTTCTTTTGCCGCAATAGGTACAAAATGAACAATTACAACTGCTCTAAAGTGATATACCGCTTGCCAGCTTTTGTTATTTACAACAAATAGCAACATCCCCAAGCATTCAAAGAAGTATACATAAATTATTTCAGTAATCCTTAAACACTGCTATAAAATGGGCCCTGCAAAGGAAGGTGGCAGCTGAAAACACAGACAGCAGCAAGATTCAAAAGATGCAGAAAGGTTTAATAAAACAAGGTCAGTTGATCCCAACACATATCGAGCTAAAAGTTCTTCAGGAGAAAAGCAGCCAATTCCAATGTTATAGTGTTCAAATAGAACCTAATGTATAACATTTGCACACCAGCATTGCACACTCCAGGAAGAAGCCACACTAGCGATACATAACCTTCTAAACTTTGAATTCACCTTGTGGAGCATCAACATGCTTGTCTACCCTCTGGTGTAATAGAGAACAAGTCTGCTCCATCTTCTATGTTAGGGGTGGGCAGAAGATAGATCCTCAGGTGCTTGGGACTCCCAGAAGCCCATGGCCAACGATCAGGAATGCTGGGAATTGAAGTCCAAAACATCTGGAGATGTACTTTCTGCCCACCCCTATGTGACAGCCCTTCATATATTTGAAGACAGCCATTATGTCTCCCCTATAACCAGCTCTTTCAATCATTCCTCATCATCAATGTGGTACATGACACTTGGTTTCCAGACACTTCACCATTCTGGTCACCCTCCTAACATATGTTATTTTGTCTCTATTCACTTTATGCCAGATCAGTTGGGCACCAGTACGAGCTAACAGAAAATTACTCAGAGAGTAAAAGATAGAACATAGAAGCATAAAACTTACCCAAGCTCTCTGGCAATTTCACTATGCTGGGAATCTTCCAGGATTTCTGGCAAGCTTATGATAATGTCATGTTGGATTGGTGGGGGAGAAACACAAACCATCTGCATGATTGTCGATACAAGATCCTGCAGATGACAGCAGCATTAGAATACCCAGGAGCACAGGAAAAGCAGATTTCCCTAACACTGACAGCTTAAACACAGGATTCACAGAGAAGCCAGAAGATGTATGTTACATATGCATGTGAAATGGAAATGAAGTCACTGGTTTATTTATTAGAAATATATTGTATATACTATTTTAGCATACATACATTTGAAATGCTTTTTTCATTTGTCCCCGCAACATGTCACATTACAGATGGGGAACTGAGCCTGAGAGGGAGTGACTTGGCATGAGCACATCAGTGAATCCAGACCAAAGCTGGTTTTTAAAGTCTATCCACTGAACCATAGCAGCCTCGATTAAACAAATGAGTCTCCTCTTCCTCATCTAATATCTATACAGTAACTCTAATATACTAATTACTGATATCATATAGTATATGGATCATATAATAGGTCTATGCAGGCGTTTTCCTGCAACACGAGTAGACCTCAGCTGGGGAGGGGGACATGGATGCACACATAAGCACACCCACCCCAACATGCGTTGCACACCCAGCTGATGTTGAGATCTTTGCGTGTTTTGTGCAAAGTTCTGAATATGGTTTTTAGGCATGTTTGACAGAACACTCTTAGTTCTGAACTTTATAGTATATGATAGCCAGGATCTTCTTCACTGTGTAAAACTGTCCAGCAGTTTTCTCATCAGAGCCCTGGGATGGCTAGATGTGGGGAAGCATAACCAAATGGCTGTACTTTGAGGCCATGTGCAGGGGCCACTGGCAGAAACATGGATGAGTGTGAGGGATGTCTGCAACTAGGCCTGAATCTGTCTGTAACGGGATAACTCAAATTGCATGGATTAGCTCACTGCAAGTGTATTGCAGTCTAACTTATAGGCAGAATTAAGCATCATATGCTACAGGGGGACACAACCTTTTCGGCTCCAGGGGTCACAGTGGATATCTGCTGGGGGGGGGGGGGGGCGGCAGGGGCAGTACATGTGTGTGCATGCACATATGAGGGCACATGCATGCACACACCCTTCACACATACATCTCCACACCCCAGCAGCAACAGAGCTTGGTCTTGCAGCAGCAGGGAAAAGACACTCCAGGAATGGGCTCTACAGTTCCTGCCATGGAAGCCTCAATCCTAGAGAATCCCAAGAGCAACCTAGGAAGTTGGCAGGAACTTTCTTCCTAGGATGCTCCAAGGATACTCTAGAAACTAAGCTTCTAGAGCAGAAACCACAGAGCCTGTTCCTAGAGCACTTTTGCCACTTCCCCCACCTTTTCTCGGCAGAGGCAGATGCTGGGGGGTCTGAAAGCTGCCATACAAAGCTTGAGGGGCCGCCTGTAGCCTGCTGGTCACAGGTTTTCTATCCCTGTGCTAAATCAAACATAAAAGGGTACTGCTGACTCTTCAATAAGTAAGAAGAGCCATGCTGGATAAGGCCAAAGGCTTATCTAGCCTAGCATTCTGTTCGCAAAGTGACCAACCAGATGCCCATGGGAAGCCAAAAGCAGGACATGATTGCAATAGCACCCTCTCGCTCGTGTTTGCCAGCAACTGGCATAAGCATACAGTCTCTGATATTGGAGGCAATACATAGCCATCAGGACTAGTAGCCATTGATAGCCTTCTCCTCCATGCATTTGTCTAATCCCCTTTTAAAGCTGTTCAAATTGGTGGCCGTCACTATATCTTGTGGCTTGATCTCTCCATAAGGAAAACAGTAACACACCACAAGTTATATGCTGTAGGAACTAGAACCTACCTAGTATATCGCTAGTGCACACTGAATATTAAATAATAACTGAGGAGAAACAGACTGGTGATTGATTACAGTGGTAGTACTTACCTTGTTGTCAACTATCCTGTCAAGCCATTTTAACTGATTGACAATGAGCCGGGGTAAACTGAGTCCATCGCTGCCCACACTGAAAGATCAGAAGGACAAAGAGGGAGGGGAAAAGATCAAGCATAGACATCTTTCTTTTTTACTATTAACAAAGACTCTGAAAGAAGCCAAAGCAGGATGCAGCTATGCACTTTGCTCATTCCTCTAAATGCATTCCAAAATCTGATTGATCAAGAAGAACCATTTCTTCCAACAATTTCTGTTGGAAATAAAAGTGCTCTGTCATACTATGAACAAGCAATTTTAGGAAGTGCAAAAAGGCTGTGAAACACTCTTGTGCCATGCAACAAACCTAGTCTCGGCATCAACAGCAAAGTAAGTAATGGCTCACCACGATCCATTTATTTATTATGCTATCTAAGACTTGCCTTGCACAGCAGGCAAGAACATACAGCAGAATCTTGAGCATCAAACCTCCATATTTATACAAGGCTCAGAACCTTGGAGAAAGTATTTCTAGTTTCTACTACTTCATTGGGTTTTTTCCCCTCTTTCATATATGCCAATGAGGCCCGGTTTGGGGGATTTTAAGAATTAAGAAGAAACAGCTAGAAAATGTATGATAGTCAATGTTTAAAATTAAAGTAGTGGCGTACTAACCTTTCATGAAAAAATTCAGGGAGTTTTTCAAATAGCAGTCTAATGACAGCAGGCTTCCAAAAAGAAAAAGATAGAAGTGTTCTGAGAAAATTATATTTGCCTTGAGGTAGCACACTATGTATACAACATTACAGATCCAAACCCCATCACCCCCATAACAGATTCTCCTCTACAAAGCACTGCAAGAAAACCTCCCCAGTAATTCATGGTATAAAGATCAGTCTCTCACTTCATGCTGGGCTTTGGAGAAGAAGCAGCAACAACAACAGGGATTTGTGCTCCTTTATCCGTTCTCTGAAGCCCAGTGCAAAGTGAGGCAAAATCTCATCCCTCAGCCAAGATCTCTGTACATCCAAAGTACTCAGGGTTGGTCAATCGCGATTACAAATAACAGGGCTTATAAGCTGTCAAAAATTGTGGTCCTCTGCTGTGGTCCATGGTTTTTCTATCTATTCACCAGCATTACTTGCCTTCACATCTGCGAACACCAGACTGACAAGAGAAGCTTGGAAGGACTGCATGGTAAAGTAACCTTACCTGTAATATCTCAATTCCAAGGAGCAGCTTAATGAGGCTTTCACAATATGAATGGATGGCATGACTGTAATGAAGAGAGACGCTTGAGCTCGTTAAGAAAAGGAATGGACACAAATATCATAACTAAATCTATAATAATAAAAGAGGATGTCTCTTGGTCAGCATTACCAAGACTGTGAAACCTAGACACCTGAAACTTGGCATGCATGCTAAGGGGGTGGGGTGGTATTTGGATTTTTAAACACATTACCGTAATTGATTTAATTTAATTTAAACGTGTCAGTGTGCCTGACGCCCACAGCACCACCTTCAGTCGCTAGGTGGCAGGCTTCCCTAATCAGCGCATAGCTTTGCAGTCAATACAATTTGAAGCCAGGGAGGAATAGTCCAAGGGACAGAGTTATATCGCTGAAACTTCACCACTGCTGTGGGATGCCCCTCCCTGAGGAGATTGGAATGGACAGATATCTTCCTCAGGTGGCTATAGGGCTGTACCATGACAGAGGTGCCAGTGGACTTGGCTTCACTCAGATGGGGTGGGCACAATGTGTCCAACTCTGACAGGTGTATAAGTTTGCTTGAAGGCTTCACTGTATCAAACTAAGGGCTATTCCAACCTATGCAAAGCCGGGTCTATTCACTAATAATAAATAAAATCAGTTTAAATCTAAAAGCCTATCTTTTGTTGGTATGTTTAGGGTTTGACCTCTTACAGGTGCATCTGTTCACAATGAAATCAAGTTTTATTCCCCTCCCCCCCCCTTCCAAAATTAAACTTTTATTCCAGTCCAGAAGCAGATTGGGTTGTACACAAGTGGTTATTTTCTACATTGCCATGAAAACTAAATGCAGTTATGAAACACTCTGATGACTGTTTTCAGGGAGAAAACAAAGAAACTTTTTCATTGACCTTGTGTCCTGACTTTGTGCAGGTATGCATGGAAGAAGGCAATTCCTGAACTGATCTCTGTTTTCAATGTGGGATTCCAAACCACTGATTAACTCCTCAACGATCTAAGAGGGGGAAAAGGGGAAAGAGAGAAAATGAAGACCAAGCAATAACCCTGAAAGTAAAACAAAACAAAGTTTAGGGTGCTAAATGCAAATGAGGCAGAGAAAGCCTGCTTTCTGCACAATGCCTGTTCTTGACCTTTACAGGGGATATATGAGAACCATAATTGTAAATTTATTATGCTTCTCTGTAAAATCCACACACTCCTTCTAAAACTGTCAGCAGCTCACCTTAACTGAGAACTCTGTATTGATCTTGAGGGTCTCTCTCTTTTCCTTTTATTTTCTATTTTGATTGCAATTCATATATTTAAAATGTTAGGTCACTCACTTAAAGTGAATGATGCGAGAAGTGCATTCAAAAAGACATTTGAACATAGAAACAGGGTGGTCGTGATGGGGGCCTGGTGAACTTGAAGTTAAGTTTAACGTTTTTCCACTCCTCCTCCTAGCTTTGGGGGTAAGAAGCAATATAAGCCCACTGAATTTCAGAAACACCTTGAGACAAAGACATCATATAAGGTTCAGAGTCATCCTGTGACGTCAGGTTCATACCTGTGGATAAGAAGGGTGCTTTCTCAAGGCTTGATGCAACTTCTTCTGGAAAATGGCTCCATCCACAGCTATAGAAAAGTATCAAGAGAGCCAAACACTGTCATGCTCGAATCACAATATTCTGAATGTGCCACCTTCCCCACTTCTATCATCTGCTGCATGACAAGCAAAAATCCAGCTGGCAAAGCTTTCCCCGGCCTAGAGGTACAGTGATAGCAGGGTTGCAACTGTAAGAAGGTGAAAGTAAATAAATACATTTTCTGGCAGGACTCTTGTATTTTTAACAGCTGTGCAAGTAGCAGGAAATCAGCAGGTGATGCTGTATTTGCATGTTGGAAAAAGCTTCATCCACTGAATTTCTGTTTGTCATGCAGCTACTAAAGGCACAGGAGCCCAGCTAGGAAAAGGTGGCAACCTTAAGTGATAAAAAAAAAGCTGCAGCTGTTGAATGTCTGTCTGTCCTAAGACTGTTAAAGGCACAGAATCTGTAAAAATGTGGTGACCCTACACCATTACTGCAGTAATTACAATTGTCAAGAACATAAATTGTATATAATGTCTGGTCTATAAATAACTGAAGTTGCCGAAGTTTCATCCACATTCCTTCTGGATGAAATAAGAGGGCAGAAGAGGATATGGAACTTTTAAAAACTTAGTGCATGCACACACATGCTCCATGCTAGAGAAACATGCATGAATGGTCAGTCTTAGATACAAGGAGCAAAATAGTTACTTCTCCATCAGGCAATCTGCTCTTTCTGCTTCTCTGTCACTATTTACAAATACTTACAGCTCACACTTTTCATTATCAAAATCAGAAAGGGAATAAAGCAGGCCTGCATAACTTGTGACCCATTAAGTTGAATGCAGCCCACCAGTAGAATGCTCCCCCTCCTTGGATAAACATCAGCAGCACACTTACAAATGCAAAACCCTGTTGGGCGGGACCCACAATAACACAATCTTTAATTAAGCTTAAATAAACAAAAATAAATGGAGCACTTCTCCAGAACTGTTGACAGATACAACCACCATTAATGGGATATGAACCTATTAATTTGCACTTAAATTTCCTTTTCGCATAATTGTTATACGGTATATATCATCTACCAAGAAAGCATATCACAAAAATCTATACCTATTTCATTCTGGCTTTCTCCAGCTTTCAATATAATCCCCGCTGTCTTTAAGAGTTGCTCAAAAACACTGTTGTTCTCTACAACTTCATCTTGAGGAATGGATTGTTTCTTACCAGAGACCCGAGACTTCTTTGTTTCTAAGATGGAAACATTACTATCATAAGAGAAATGAATGTCATAGATGTGCGACTGATGATTCTTAAATCAACTAACTGAATTGAAAATTAACTTTTATGTCAAGAAATTCTGTCAACATTTGAGGTCCCTGGGAAAATGAAACCAATGGACAATAAATCTAGATATTATAAAGGAAGGATAAAAAGTGCAACCCACAAAGCATTTGAGTGATTTGTGGACTGCAGTCCAAATCCTAAAATTATTGGGCATGATCCAAGCATCAAAGAGAATTAAATTGAAATCAATGAAGTTTAAAAGTGCTTAACTTTTTGGCTGAATTCTGTCATTACTAAAATATGACTGGGTTCGCACGACATGCTAAGCCTCAGTAGGTTAAGTGGCAGAGTGGCTTAGCGTGTCGTCTGAAGTCTGAACCCTGCAGGGTGGTTTATAAGCCAACCTGGTGTGGCTTATAAACCATCCTAAGCCATGGCTTGTGGTAGGCTTAAGAAAACCCTAGTAGGTTTAGCGTGTTGTCCGAACCTGGACAACATGCTAACCCTCTTACAAGCCAAAAAGGCACAGAGCCCCTTGGCAAGAGCGGCAAACAAGGGCTGCCGCTCTGGCCAATGACAGCCAGCCAAGTGCCCAAGCAGCACTTGGCGTGGCTGTCATCGGCTTCCCCGCATGCTCTTGCCTATATCCTGCATTGGCAGGAGCGCCATGGGGCTCATTGCCCTTGCTCAGCAGGGCTGCAACTCAGCTGAGTAGCGGCCCCACTGAGCAAGGCCAACTGGGGCACTTTTTCGCAGCTGTCATCCACACTCCTCTCCCCTCAGTGCTCCCACGGTGTCCCCAGGGATAGCAACAGGAGGACTGAGGGAGGAAGGGTGGAGAGGCGGTCATTAGTTGGGCACAGCTGGAGCCTGGGCAACTTTTAAGCTCAGAGGGCCTACAGAGCCTCTGTGGGCTTAAAGTGTTGTGTGAACCCAGCCTATATAATTCTTTCAGTATCTCTCAAACATGACTCTGCCCTGAAACCCTCACGTTAACATTGTAGAATATTATATACAACATGGTGCCAGGTCAAAATTCCCCCAGTTCTTCAGAGTAGATTTGAGGGTGTGTAGGGAGACTGCAGGGGGGAGGGGAGGATGGGGAAGTCCCATTCTGTCCATGGTATCCAATCCGCTGATGGAATGACAATCTTGGAACCAATCCAAGGTCAGGAACAATTGCCAACTCCAAGCTGGGTTGGAGCTCATTTTTGTCACACTGTGCTCCTGAGGTGCTAAGAATGCCTCCAAAGTACTGTGCAGCATGTAAGAGCCTCAACCAGCTTCCATTAACTGGAGAAGGAAGCAGGGGTCATCTCCAGAAAGAACAGCAGAAATGCGATAGGCTCCAAGTAAATTAGAAGTGCAGTGAGACACAAACAAGTCCCAACCCTCCTCGCAAGTGTGGAGTTTGGGAGGGGGAAGGGAGATTGTTGCCACAGTCGCACTACATTTCTAAGGCCTTCTGAGGTACAGTGTGAATATTGGGATAAACCCCACTCCCTCTCTAGTTCCAAGCCTGAGAGGAGAGGCAGGCCTTTTCCTTGTCGCATCGCACTTCGGAGGCATGGTACAATTGCAGGGATGATCCCCAGCCCCAAGCTCAGGAGAACGGGCACTTGTCAGAAGATCGAACATTTACCATGGCAAGCACATGTATGGACTCTGCATAAAATACAGGAAGATAAATTCAGCCCCCTCCCTCCACCATGGATGTAATTAATTGATCAAAAGAAAGAAAGAAAGATTACCACACTTGAGAGGACAATATCTGAAATTTATGATGTAGAGACATTACTCCTATGAAAAATTTTTCTATGAACCCACAGCTAGTTTCATGTACTCAGTGCTCATAACTATGGAGAAAAAGGCTTTGCAGGGCTGGGGAAAATACAGAGAACAACTCTCTGCTTGCCCTTGTTGTTGCACCGGGCATTACTAAAAACAATGATATGTTCTCTGCCTGGTGTCCCTAACCAAAAGAATTCCAGATGACAGAAAAGGTTCTTCCTTTACATACTTGGTAATTCTTCTATCAGATTTTCCCCGCAGGCACCAGATTTGAACAATTTCCGTTTTGAAGTCATGGCAACAGGCACTGATGTTTCCTATTACAGGAATATTGGAAAAAAAACATTAAGAAGCTGGCTGAAGGGGAGATATTTTTATTTTTAAGATTTTGCAAATAATTTGGCAATGAAAAGAAATTATGGACACAACCGTGCTCCAAAAACAACAGCCTGGTCTGTTTGAAAGATGTCTTATTCACAATAATTAATATATATGAATAGCAAAATGGGCCATCACAATAATCTGGTGAAGTAGTAGGCAATTTACCACAGCAGAATGTATCGGTAATGGATAACGATTAGTAGCTTATTTGCCTATTTTAGGCATATGAGTAACCTGACTACATTTTCACAAACACAATGAATGCAAGATCACAATTAATGGACTCAAGTGGGGCCCTGCAAGAAAATATTGCAGTGTAGAGTACTTTTGTTCAGGGTCCCAGTCATTCCATTCCTGCTCCTGTTTTCCTTTTTTCTCCATCAGTCTGTCAGCAATCCATGTCCACCGTGCATGTTCAGTTCCCATTGGACTGTTTTTTAGGGGAAGGTGCCTCCATTTTGAGTTTGGAGGAAGGGTGGACCCCCAATCCGTTACATTATAATCTTGCATGTCTCTATTGTATAACTGCCAATTCCTGCCCACTCTGACCACTGATAGTTTCTCAAATAAGGAAGCAAAAGAAGAGGCAAAGCCTCAAAATTGTACTGAAAAACGAATCTTCATCCAACAGAAATAATCCTTGTAAAACAATGAAAAGCCCAACACATTTTGCCTGATGACAACCTTAGATTGCAATCCTCAACACACTGGGTGCAGTCAGCCTTACTTTCAAATAAACATATACACAGAACATATCTTATTGCATGCAGAATATGGGTCTTCAACTAGTGGACTGGGATCTGCAGGTAACATCCTGATGGGGGAGGATTGCATGTGGCATCACCACTTTTTTTAAGACATAAAAAGACAGAAAGACCAGTTGCAAAGGAAGATGAAGCACTTTGACCTTTAATAATTACACAGAAGAAGGAACGATGGAAGGTGATAAAATTGAGCACTGGAAAAGGCAGCTGATAAATGACTTTAACGAATCAGATCAACAATGTGTCAAAAACTGAGTGGACTTTATATTGGAGGTGGATTCTGGGGTCCGAGAAAGTTGAAGGTGTCATGTATCAGAACAGCAACCTATCTACATCCTAACCCAATATAGTTCCAATTGGGGCTTGGAACTGGCCCGGGGTAGGCAATCTAGTGCCCTCCAGAAGTTTGGGACTACAACACCCATAAACCCCAGCTAGCATGTTCAATGGTCAGAGATTATGGGAGTTGTAGCCGAAGACATAGAATCATAGAAAAGTAGAGTTGGAAGGGGCCTACAAGGCCATCGAGTCCAACCCCCTGCTCAATGCAGGAATCCAGGTCAAAGCATCCCTGACAGATGGCGGTCCAGCTGCACCTTGAATGCCTCCAGATTGGGAGAGCCCACCACCTCCCTAGGTAGTCGATTCCATTGTCTTATTGCTCTGACAGTCAGGAAATTTTTCCTGATGTTTAGGTGGAATCTGGGTTCCTGTAACTTGAGCCCATTATTCCGTGTCCTGCAAACTGAGATGATCGAGAAGAGATCCTGGCCCTCCTCTGTGCGACATCCCTTCAAGTACTGGAAGAGTGCGATCATATCTCCCCTCAGTCTCCTCTTCTGAAGGCTAAACATGCCCAGTTTTCAGTCTCTCCTCATAGGGCCTTGTTTCCAGTCCCTTTATCATCCTTGTTGCCCTCCTCTGAACCCTCTCCAGTTTGTCTACGTCCTTCTTAAAGTCTGGTGCCCAGAACTGGACGCAGTACTCAAGATGAGGCCTAACCAGTGCTGAGTAAAGGGGAATTATCACTTCACGCAATTTGGAAGCTATACTTCTATTAATGCAGCCCAAAATAGCATTTGCCTTCTTTGCAGCCACATCACATTGCTGGCTCATATTTAGTTTGTGATCTACCACAATTCCAAGATCCTTCTCACTTGTAGTATTGTTGAGCCAAGTGTCCCCCATTCTGTAACTCTGCATTTGGTTTCCTCTCCCTAGGTGCAGCACTTGGCATTTATCCCTATTAAATTTCATTCTGTTGTTTTCGGCCCAGCGCTCCAGCCTATCGAGGTCACTTTGAATTTTGTTTCTGTCTTCCAGAGTATTAGCTGTTCTACCCAACTTTGTGTCATCTGCAAATTTGATAAGCATTCCCTGTACCTCCTCATCTAAGTCATAAATAAAAATGTTGAAAAGCACTGGGCCCAGGACCGAGCCCTGTGGTACCCCGCTCGTTACCTCTCCCCAGTTTGAGAAGGAACCATTGATAAGCACTCTTTGAGTCCGATTCTGTAGCCAATTGTGGATCCACCTGATAGTTGTTCCATCTAGCCCACTTTTAGCTAGCTTGCTAATCAGGATATCATGAGGCACTTTGTCGAAAGCTTTGCTGAAGTCCAGATATACTATGTCCACCGCATTCCCACAGTCCACAAGGGAGGTTACCCGATCAAAAAATGAGATCAGATTAGGCTGGCAGGATTTGTTCGTGACAAATCCATGCTGGCTTCTAGTGATCACTGCATTGTTTTCAAGGTGCTTGCAGACTGACTTCTTTATAGTCAAAAATTTTCCCAGGGATTGATGTTAGACTGACTGGCTTATAGTTCCCAGGTTCCTCCTTCTTGCCCTTTTTGAAGATGGGAACAACATTTGCCCTCCTCCAGTCATCTGGCACTTCACCTGTCCTCCATGATTTCTCAAAGATAATAGACAGTGGTTCTGAGAGTTCTGCCAGTTCCTTTATTACTCTAGGATGTAGCTCATCAGGCCCTGGAGATTTAAACTTGTTCAGAGTAATCAGGTGCTCCTTGACCATTTGCCTATCAATCTCAAGCTGCAATCCTGCCCCTTCAGTCTGCACTTCAGGTTTGCCCGGGGAGTCATAGACCCTCTTCTGGGAGAAGACCGAACTGAAGTAGGAATTGAATACTTCTGCCTTTTCTTTGTCTTCTGTTATCAATTTGCCATCCTCATTGCGTAGTTGAACCACCATTTCGTTCCTCTGTCTTTTACTGTGCATGTATCTGAAGAAAGCTTTCTTGTTCTTTTTAGCATCCCTCGCTAACCTTAGCTCATTCTCAGCTTTAGCCTTCCTGACACTATTCCTGCAGTTCTGTGCTACCTGCCTGTACTCTTCCCTTGTAGCTTGTCCTTCCTTCCACTTCCTATACGTGTCCTTTTTTGTTTTCAGGTCATCTTTGAGTTTATTGTGAAGCCACATTGGCTTCTTCTGTTGCCCTCTGCCTTTTTGCCTTGTGGGAATTGTTTGCAATTGTGCCTTTAACATTTCCTTTTTTAAAAACTCCCACCCAACCTGGGCTCCTTTTCTCATTAGAGTCGCTTGCCATGGGACCTTACTTATAATTGTTCTGAGTTTGTTAAAATTGGCTTTCCTAAAATCCAGGGTACGTGTTTGGCTACACTCAGTTTTTGCTCCCCTTAGAATCAAGAACTCAAGTATAACATGATCACTTTCCCCCAGAGTTCCCGAAACTGCCACTTTATCCACTAACTCGTCTCTGTTGGTTAGAATCAGGTCAAGGATAGCGGATCCTCTAGTTCCTTCCTCCACTTTCTGTAGGAGGAAGTTATCAGCAGCACAACTCAGGAATTTCTTGGAGGGGCCATCTAGAAGGCACCAGGTTGCCGATCCCTGAAGTATAAAATTGTGCAGCAGTAGCCACTACATTGAGCACAACCCTTCGGTCACTCAGTGGCTGTTAAACTGGAACCCTGCCCAAGTCCTACTTGACAGGCGAGGCTCTCACGACAGCCGTCCCAGGCAAATTACGTCCCTCCCTGCCGCCGCTATCAACAAGGGCAATCGCGCAACTCCCGCCCCGCCTGCCCGCTCAGCTCTTACCGCCGGGGCGCAACTAGAACAGCCCTGTCGCGGGCGCCCTCCTCTTCTCTCTTTCTCAAATTATCCCGCCAAGCAACGACACACGGGTCGCGCTGCGATGACCTCACCAATCACGTGACACCTCTGCCTCCGGACGCTTGGCAAACACGTCATTCCTCGCTCCCGGAAGGGTGAACGGGGACCAGGCCGGTGAAGTAAGAAGTGGCGGGTTTTTTTTTCGTGTTTCCTCTAGAGCCAAGTCTCGAACTTCTCTCTCCTCGAGAGGAGAAGGAGTGGGGCGTCTCTGACTGCTGGGTTTCAGCTCAAGTGGGGGTGTAAAACTTCTTCCCGCTTCCTGTGGTTAATTTGGGAGAAGGGAGGTGCCGGGGCTCAAGCCTTTTTGACCTGGAAGCCCTTCACCTTAATTCTGGGTGCGTGAAGGCCGGCTGTGATTGCTTCATGGCAAGGGGAAGGCAGTCTACACAAGCTTAGCGAGCTCGTCTGTATTTATTATTTCACCTGTCCCATTAGAAATAGGTTCTGGGGCCGAGCTGTCGCTCAAATCAAGCCCTACTTACTTCTAAAGGTATTTCAACTTTTCGCTTTCCTCGCCCCACCCTCCCCTATTTCTGTCTGTACCTAGCACTCAAGAGTGCTATCTTCTACAGCCTTGGTCTTCCCTGGCGGGGAATGTGAAGTAATGTTTAAAGCTTGTATAGCCCCCAGTGTCTTGCCTTTTTGCATTGACAGCTGTGGCTGTCTTTTTAAGAAAAAACAAGGGACACCAGAGTGTAAGAAGTGTCTCCTGTTGTGGAGTTAGAAAAGTCACTGTTTTGGAGAACTTTGGCAATCTGGAATAGGGACTGGGGTGTATGGGTGTTGTATTCCTCAACCTGGTGCCATTCAGTTGTTTTGGACTTCAGCTCCCATCAGCCCCACTTAGCATGGCTAATGGTCAGCAATGCTGGGAATTTTAGTCTGAAACATCTGGAAAGCACCGAGTTG
The DNA here is from genome assembly GCA_021292165.1 of Shinisaurus crocodilurus. Taxonomy (NCBI): domain Eukaryota; kingdom Metazoa; phylum Chordata; class Lepidosauria; order Squamata; family Shinisauridae; genus Shinisaurus; species Shinisaurus crocodilurus. Next base: position 119,361,371 of record CM037881.1, read on the forward strand.
GGAAACACTGCTTTAAAATAAGGTGAGCTTGGCTGGCAGCGCAACATCTGGTCCTATATTTTTGGGAAGTTGTGGGCAATTAGAAGTCTCTTATTTTCTTGGCTAGCAGACTCATAATCCATTTCATCACACTTTGTGTGTCTCCTGGATATTACAGATTGAAGCTGATACACATGACCAGAATTGTATTTAAACAATGAGTGAGCCAGAGCTGTTGCTGGATTCCAATATTCGACTATGGGTGGTGCTTCCCATAGTATTCATAACCTTCTTTGTGGGGATGATTCGCCACTATGTATCTATCCTGCTCCAGAGTGACAAAAAGCTCACCCAGGAGCAAGTGTCTGACAGGTAAGAGATGCTTCCAACTGAATATTTGGCTATTGTCTCTTTTAATAATAATAATTAAAAGCTCTAGAGATTTATGACAGTATGACTATAACCCCCCAATTTTTTATTGCTGTCATTACTGGACGGCAAGAGATGAGCTGTATTATGCTTCATACTGACTCTTAGTATGTGCATGCATTTATATGTGGGAGTTTGGGAGTACTCCTAGACCTGGCTTTGCTCCTGGCTGCCTAGGTAGCGGCCTTGGCTTCTTTTGCCTTGTTTGGCCTGGGGCACTAGCTGTGCCCATTCCTCAGAAAGTCAGACCTAGCCATGGTGACACATGCCTTAGTTACATCCAGACTGGATTGCTGTAATGCACTGTACTTTGGGTGGCTGTTGAAGAATCTCCAGAAACTTCTGCTCGTCCAGAAAATAGCCACAAGGGTTTTGGTGGGCACTCACTCTTCTGAGTGTATAGCACCTATTTTACAACAGCTGCACTGGCTCCCAGTTTGCAGGCATAATTCAAGGTAGTGGTTATTACCTTGAAAGCCTTAAATGGTTTGGGCCCAGGATACCTTAAGCACCACTACTTTGCTTCCTATCTAAGCCTGCCCTCTGCTTAAAATCTTAGGGAAGTTTATCCATACAATAGGTACATGACGATGCTTGTATTTATGTCCCATAAATCAATTTATATCCCATACACTATCAATTTGCACACATAACCAAGAAGTTTGCAAGTTTATTTTGGAGTCATTAATGTTTGGTGGTAATATTAGCTCAATGGTGGATATAAATGATTTTCAGAGACAATGATAAGTTTGATACTTTTAACCCAAAAGTTTGATACTTTTAATCACTACACTATATGTCCCACTTTGTTTTCTATTAGCTTCTGGTGCTTAATTTTATAATTGATTGATATGTTGTAAGCCACCCCAAGCTTTGTTTTCCATTGTAAGGGTGGAGTATGTAGAGATGAAAGGGTAGAAGTATTTTAGTGACCTCTGTTTATTGGCAAAGAAGGACGCACAGCAGAGACTGGAAAAAATAGAACTTGGCCTTTTGGCCACTGGAATCTGTCAGCAGAACTGACCAAAATCTACAGCATTATCATCCTATGTGCTAAAATTCATGGCAAGATGTTATTTGTAATACCGAGATTTCTAAATGGTATCATAGAATTTTGACATCTATATTTAGGCTTGCTGATGTTTTCAATTTTTTCTTCTGCAAATATTTACTAATCTTTCTTCAAATTGATACTGATCACATAGATGAAAACAAGGGAACCTGGGTTATGAGAAGGGAATAATAAAGCAGCCATTAAAGGCTACAAAACTAATCTGGATGAATATATCTGCGTTTAAAACTCTGTAGCAGATTCTGGCATGTCATATGATTGTTCAGTACTTTATGGTTTTCTGATATGGAGATAATTTCAGTGTAGGAAAATACATGTTTGCTATAATGTCTAAAGTGGACTATACTTCCCTACAGTGTATGAAACAGGCATCTGTGGCAAAGAATAAAATCTGTTGCCTTTATCAGTTTGAAATCTAACATGAGAGGAGGAATCAGTTCCTAAATCAGCCATCGCTGATCCTGAATCTTACTTAATACATATCCTTAAACTGCAACCTGATATTACTCTGAAAATGAAAAGTTATATAAATGTTGATAATTTGTTAGAAGGCTGTCTCTTATAGTTTTCATCAATGTAACATGTAGTGCTTGTGCAGGAGTATGCCTTCCTCCATATTCTATTTTCCTATCTCATATGTCCAGTAATGGTTTTCTTTCTTCCAGCCAAGTTCTGATTCGAAGTAGAGTTCTCAGAGAAAATGGAAAGTACATTCCAAAGCAGGTATGCTTCCATGTATGTGAGAATACCTGCATGTGACATTGGTTTTTGTTGTGTGGTTGTTTTTTTAATTAACCAGTGTAGGAAGGGTTAAACTTGATTTTTCCAAGTCTTGGGATATCAGTCTTCATAAGGACCTTGAATACTCGTTGTCAACACATTTCTGCAGCAGACTTGAGCAGCTTTCTTGGACACCTTTCTTGGTACTCACCAAGGAGCCCTACCCTTCCTACTTTTAGGGTGCAATCCTATGGCACCTAGCCTGAGGGGCCATAGGATACTGGGGATTTCCCTCTCCAAGGTCAGAGACAGCTCTCTGACCTTGGAAGGAGGAGTCGGAGATCTGACCTTCCTCTCTTGCAGACAGTGCAGAAAGAACCATGCTGGCTGCCCTCCAAGGTTGGAAAATCAACCTTGGAGAGGGAAAAAAGAGTACATTCCGGTGGGCAGGGAGGGGAGGAGACCGGAGAGGCCAGGATATGAGCTATCCTGAGCCTCCTCCAACCTCCTCAGAAGCGCCGTCACTAGACACGCTAAAAAGCCCGTCTAGTAAAATATGCAGGAAGGGTGGACAGGGAGGCCTCTGCTGCTCCTACCTCCTTACATTGCAGGATCAGAAGCCTCCAAGTTCGTTAGAATTGCACCCTTATAACATTTCTTTTTTAATTATTATTATTATTTCTTTTTCTTTTTTTAAATTTTATTTACTTTTCAAAACAAAATATAACAAAATACAAGAATAACACAAAAATATAACATAAACAACATACAATAAATCATAAAGTGCACCCCCCCACCCTCCAAGGGACATCTGTAAAATAACATTTCTTACTGGCAGCTGGGATTGCTTCAAAGCAAAGTGAGGGCCTCTAGCTGCTCCCATCTTCTTTTCCTGTGGATGTCATGGCCACACATGAGGCTCAGTCGTTCTTGGGAAAAGAAGATGGTAGGTGGCTGCAGGCCGATACTTTCAACTGCGGTGCACCCATTTTCTGGTGGTGCCCAGGACAGTTTCTCACATTTCCAAATGTGCGTACGGACCCAAGAGGTTTGCCTACGCTTAGATTACAAGGTCACAATTTCAATTTACTACCATGTTGCAAAACATCATAGCTCCTAGTGGGAGTATCGTGTGGCGTTTGATGCCATTTTTTTCTTTGGCATTTTTCATTATTACTGGTATACTGAAATGAGGAAATTAGCTACTTTGTGTTGCTTTTGATCTTATGGTAAAAGTATAACACTGTAAATATGTTTTGATACATGTGTGTATAAATCATGTGTCTAAACTACGTCATCAGCATCTAGGGAAAATAAAATTGAGGAGCTTATGTGATGAGGGTGAGGGGCTTTTAATTCTATTGATTCAGAACTGGATATATACCGCCATTGTTTTCCTTGAAATCTGTAAGTACTTAGGAATGCAGGGAGGTTAGTTTGAAGTGCAAATGTCAGTCACTCATTACACCAGGTCTTTTACAGAGAAATAGACTGTATTTAACTTGGAAGCCCTGTGTCCACTTCTCTTCATCATTAGAATTTGCCTTTTTCTTTCAGTCCTTTTTGACACGGAAGTATTACTTCAATAATCCTGATGATGGTTTCTTTAAGAAAACTAAAAGGAAGGTAGTGCCACCATCCCCAATGACAGGTATGTAAGAAGCCTTCCTAAGAGGGCATTACTCTTTTATGATAAGTTTCTGTTATCTCCTAAAACATGAGCAATAATAGGAATAGCTAGTTTGGTTTTGTTCTTAGCAACAGCCTCCAGTTTTGAAGTCTAGCTAGCATCTTCAGAAAATAAAACAAGCAAGATCTTTTACATGTCAGAATAAATCTTCACTTCTTCATTATTGTTCTTGAAAATACTTCAAGATCAATCTGGAATTGTGTTATGATTTTATTTTGTGGTAGGCTCATGAAAAGTGGCACCGGTTTCCCATTACAGTAATACCTTGGATTACAAGTAACTTGGTTTGAGAGCGTTTTGCAAGACAAGCAAATTTTTCAATATTTATTTAATTTTTTTTTTACTTGATATACAAGCGACGTCTTGCAATACAAGTACTGTAGTACGGCTTAAATTAAAAATCTCTGTACAAATTTTTTTTGGGAATTTCGTTTTGATATGAGTGTTTTGGATTACAAGCACGTTTCCGGAACGAATTATGCTCTCAATCCAAGGCATGACTGTATATTGTATCCCTGCTCAAAAACCACATATCATACTAGAACCCCAAACAGTTTGAAATACAATGCTGCTGGAAGCTTCCTCTGGTAGTTGTCATTAAATGACAGAAATGGCTGAATCAATTGCCCATTTACTCATGTCATTCAGAGTAATTATAACGTATGATTACTATGTTTTGATGCTGCTGAAGGCAATGTTGAGATGATTACAAACCTGTTGCAAACTAATGCAACAGGGCCATGTTCCCAGCTCACAAGTGAGCATGGTGCTGAGAACAAGCTGCACTAGCTGCTGCATTTTCAAATTCTGGCTTTAAGAATGAAGGGTTTGCTGGCTCCTTCATATCCTTAAAATGAAGCAGAGCTGAGAGGAGAACCTGGGGTCTGTTGAAAATGAACTAGCCTATACCAGGTGTCCGTGGATATTTACTATGTAGTCGAGAACAGTGGAGCCCAGGTAGGCCTAAATGCCACAGCCATTCTCCAATAGCAAAATTAAATACTGAAAGGAAGACTAAAGCAGGGTGATCAATCATGCCACGGGGTTTTTCTCTGGTGTGTTTACATTAATACACCAAGACTTTCAAAAATTCAAGGAATCAGACAGCGCGTATTATGTATTCACCTGAACTGTGTTTGCCTTGCAGATCCTACCATGTTGACAGATATGATGAAAGGGAATGTAACAAATGTGCTGCCTATGATTCTGATTGGTGGGTGGATCAACATGACCTTCTCAGGCTTTGTCACAAGTGAGTTTCAGTGTAGTAGTCTAAACCTGGGTGGTCTGGAGGCCTTGGATCTCATTGGCATACTGATCACCTTCCCAGAGAACTTGCCTTTGTGCTTGGTCATTGTGTGAAGTTTGAGAAATAGCCTTGAGCAAGTCACTATTTGTCACCTTCAGTTTCCGGTCTGTGAAAAGGAAGTAGTAACTTACCTCACACTGAGGCCACTGTGTTAGCTTGGAACTCGTACTCAATAGAGACCTGGAGTGGCTACCTCGCTTCTGAAAGTAATTGTCCCTTTTTAGGGTGTGTTACACTGGGGCCTTGCTTTCTTTTTGTAAAATAGATTCTTCACTCTGTACTTGGGGCATATTTATTTACCCACTAAGGTGACTAATCCATGCATCTGAGAAAGAGGGCTCTGACCTATGAAAAATTATGCCATGATATACTTTAATCTCTTAAGATGCCATTAGTTTTCATTAACAGTGCAATGTTATACATGTTTACTCAAAAGTAAGTTCCATTGTGTTCAATGTGGTTTATTCTGTAGTAAGTGTGTAATCCTATGCATTGTATAGGATTGCAGCTTATACAGCTAACTCTCTGGGATTTACACAGCCATTTGGAAAAGTCCATAAAACACTTTACATTTTAAAAACACTGGCCATGTTTACATAAAATGGTAAGCCAGGATTCTGGCAAATCCTGGCTTACTGTGAATGAGCTGCATGAGAAAAAAAAGTTTGGTTTGTTTAGCTGCTAAGGGGAGGAGCCAAGAGGGAGAGAATGGCTGCATGCACCAGCATGCAGTTTGTTCACAGTAAATCAAGCCTTGCCAGAATACTGGCTTACTGTTCTATGTGAAAGTGGCCAACATATCAGTTTTTGCAATTTATCTCTAATTGCTGTTAACATCTATAATTAATTGCAATGGAAAGTTTATTTATTTATTTATTATATTTATACCCCGCCTTTTTTCCTGCAAGGAACCCAAGACGGCTTACATAATCCTCCTCCTCCTCTCCATTTTATCCTCACAACAACCCTGTGAGGTAGGTTAGGCTGAGAGTCAGTGACTGGCCCAAAGTCACCCAGGGAGCTTCATGGCAGAGCGGGGACTAGAACCCGGATCTCCCGAGTCCCAGTCCAACAGTCTCACCACTACGCCACACTGGCTCTCCTAATTGTCCTGTGAGACAAGTTTGATCATTCCACAACTTCTTGACCAGCAGGTTTATAATTCATATAGCATTCGTTTTGTTTCACATCCGATAATGTAGGTCTCATATTAGGTTATCAGCCTATTAGGGCCAGGGCCAGGCTGGTTTCTTGAGGCCTTCAATTACACAAGAATATATGAAATGCCTTACTGGATCAGTCCAAAGGTCTAGAGGCCAGCTCTCTTTTACACAATAGCTGCCCAGGTGTGGTCAGGCTGGCAGCCTGGCACTAGTATTTTCTTCTTGGATTTCTTATGGTTGGTGTATAAAGGATGGCAAAGGTTGGAGGAGCAAATTTGATATTATACTTGCACATCATAATAGTCCTCCACATACATTTTTCTTGAAAGAACTTGGCCTGCTTGGGCCAAGCTCAGCTGAGTCTAAATCCTGATGCAGGGGTTTACCCAGGAGGCTTTTATTGTGTACCAGACAAGGGATTTTATCCAAACTCTTAATCTTTAAGGACAACCATGCTGCCATAGGAACATAGGAAACTGCCTTATATTGAATCAGACCATGGGTCCATCTTGCCCAGTATTGTCAACAATGACTGGCAGTGATGGCTTTCCAGGGTTTCAGGCGGGATACTTTCCTGGCCCTACCTGGAGATACCAGGGACTGAACCTGGGACCTCCTGCATGCAAAGCAAGTGCTCTACCACTGAGCTATGAACTCTCCCCATCACCCTTTCCCTTCTCATCGTCCCAACACTCCTATTCCTTGTAGGCAGAAAGTAAAGAGTTTAACAATCCTATATTGAATTGAATGTCAAATTGTTCCCCATGCAGCATGCTATAGTATTTGCTTTGTATAGATACATTGCAGTGTGGGGTTACCTCCTCCCTTTCAGAGAAGGGGAAGTCCTGGTATGCAGATTGTTGCAATAATGTTTGTCTCGCAGTGAGAGAACCACACTTAAAATAGTAAATGTGTTCACTGAATTTGGCTGGGGGCCATACATCAAGTAGCCAAACATCGCAGCAGCAGATGCTTCTAAAATCCTGAACCCAGTCAGTGTGTTTTCATTAGCTGAGTGTTCATGTACCCTGTAATAGTAGTGGCTTATGGACTTCCATTGGAGATTGTCCTGTCATTATGGATAAGCTGGAAACAGGTGAAGCTTCATTTTTTGGGGTGATTTCATAGTGCTTCTAAAATGGCTGAAGTAAAGGAGAGAGAAATTCAAATTTTGTAGTTGTTGTTTTACTGCTCCTTAGGGCTGCTACATATATGGAAGCTGCCTTGGACCAAATCATACCATTGGTCCATCTAGCTCAGTATTGTCTTCACTGACTGACAGCAGGTCTCCGGGATTTGAGATAGGAGTCTTTCCCAGCCTTACCTAGATATGCCACAGATTGAATCTGGAATTGTTTACATGTAAAACATACTGAGCTATGGTCCTTCCCCTCCTGTGGTTGATGTTTTGTTCATCTGGCAAACACTCTGTCAGAAAGAGAACCTCTCATGCTAGAGACATGAAATGGCTATTGCTTCTGAGGAAGGGTCTAAAAGCATCCAACATAGCAAATTTCTGAGCTGCTTCAAAAAAATAGGTTTCTCAGCATCTTTTGGGAGTTTGCCTTACTCTGTTTGCAGTTTGCACCTCTGACCATCTTCTCTCTGCCCCTTCCTCATCACACCTCAGTCCCTCTTACCTATATCCAAAACTACTTTGCCACAGATACTAATCTCAGCTGTACTCAAACCATGTGGCACCGCTCATCCAATCCCATCCCTGACTTCCGATTCCATTCTGCATCCAGCAGAAACTCTTCCCTGCCCCTTATGCCCAGAACAACTTTCCAGAAGAATGCCTCCTCCAACCCATTTTTTCTGTGAAGCTCTTGGGTTCGATCTAGCATCTGTTTTCTTCAAAAGGAAGGGATCTTCTCACTCAAGGCTCCACTCATACGAGGTCCCTCTGACTGATTTTTGGGGATCTCCTCCCTCACGCCATAGCTCACCCCATCTAGCAGGGTCTCCTGAGTCATCGGGGTGGAGGGGCTGCCATGGGAAAGAGTGGGTGGGGAAGTCGAGCATTGTGTAAATTAGTGCTATATACCAATAATTTTTCTGTGGCCCATTTTTTTTCTTGCAGCAAAAGTCCCCTTTCCTTTGACACTGCGTTTTAAACCGATGCTACAGCAGGGTATTGAGTTGCTTACTTTGGATGCATCCTGGTAAGAGTCCTTCATTGTTAGACATTGTTTGGAATGCAATCTAGAACTGAGAAAGCTACTGCAAAGTCATTAATTTGGCATTCATGTATTTAAGTGACACCTAATATCTTTGGTTTGTTAGGGTAAGCTCTGCTTCTTGGTATTTCCTAAATGTGTTTGGACTTCGAAGCATTTATACCCTCATCCTTGGCCAAGATAATGGTAAGATATTGCTGCTTATTTGTTTGCTGTATAAATGGGGCAGTTGAGGTGTCAAACCATGCCTAATGACTGCTCCTCCACAAAAGTGCTCTGAGTTATTTTATTTTGAGTAACTTATACCATTAGCAGAAACAATGTCTGTTCAAGTGGATGTTTGCCAGTGGCTCAGTTCCATGGCCTTAATTCAAATAGGTGGCAAGAGTTAGGCATGACCCCTACATGCTGTTCTTGGGACTCATAGGTGCAGTGCCATAGGTTTTCTCTCCTAGGAAGTCATTTCCTGCTTGTAGCCCTATCTACCTGAGATGATGATAGTGTTTCTTATGAGTGTATCATGTTTCTTATGAGTCCTGACTCAGTTACCTGTATTACTATCTAATGCAAATTATAGTGGTAACGAGGCAAAAGGCTTGTCTGTTAAAGCTGAAGAAAATTGAGCCTGCTGAGTGATGGCCTCCTACTTTTTCCTTCTGCCTAATTTGCAGAATGCTGGTGGGATACTTTACTACCCACCTGCTGGGCACAGCACTGTATTGATCACCTTCTGGAAAATAACTCCTGCCAGTTGTCTTAGTACTGTTTTTGTATAGCAGCCATTGGCCATGTTGGCTGGGTGTTGTAGTCCAGCACATCTGGAGGGCTGGTTGGGGAAGGCTGTTGTATAGAGTAACATGAACCACTCTTCTTTCATATTTGCAGCTGCGGATCAGTCCAGAGTAATGCAGGAGCAGATGACAGGGGCAGCCATGGCTATGCCTGCGGATACTAATAAAGCCTTTAAGGTATGAGTCTTCTTTTCCAACTGCAGAAATGACCCCCTCAAGTTTCATGTAGTGTTGTTTCCATTCCTTGAATGTGCAGGGAAAATACTTCAGAATCCCCCATACATCGAAAACTAATGTGTCAAGGAGAAGGCTAGGCTAGAACCCTTTTTGTATAGAGTGACATACAGTCATGCGAGCCCCCATCTCTTGACAGATATGGGATATAGCCCAGACACAGGTTGATCACCTTAGTGAGAAGTAGGCCTTTATGTGCTCTTTTGAACACACTGCATAATCTTCAGCATTGCCCTTTTTTACTAAAAAGTGGATAGCTCGGTAAAACATACAAACACACAAATTCCCACACATCTTTTTCAGAGAGTTTGTTTCAAACTCTGTAAGTAGCTTTGTACATTCTGAACTGTGCTTCTGTGAAATCTGAATAGTAAAAGAAAACATGTGTATCCAGAAAACAGCTGTAGTTACAGAACTGGGGTGGGCAACTCCTGTCCCTCCAGATGTATTGGCCTACAACTCCCATCAGTCCTCACCATTGGATATGCTGGCTAGGGTTGATGAGAGTTGTAGGCCGAAACGACTGGAAGGTCATAAGTTGCCCGCCCCTTGTTATAGAATGTTAAGCACTAGCATCCATGGGCATGTTAGCCAGGAAGACCCAGTGGTCTTGGTTTGGTAGTTCAGGCAGTCGCTGACTAGGAGGACCTCTCCCCCAGCCCCAAACACACTTTTCAACAGCCTTACTGCTTCCTTATGCCAGCCCTTGCTGCAAGTTAATCACTCTTCTACACCCAAACTACCAAAATTGGAAATACTCATGTAGGGCGGGTTCGCACGACACATTAAGCCACCTTGCAGATTTCATGGCTGCATATGTCCCTGTCAGAACACCCTGTTTTAAAAGAAACCCTTTTGACTTTTGTCAAAGTAACTGCTCCAATTTATGGATTGGGCTGCTCTTTTCCGAGCACCTAGAAGCTGAAAACGGTCAGGTCCAAACTTAAAACCTAGAGGATCCTGCTGTGAAGTGAGTGATGTAGTCTCCACCCCTTTTCGCAAGCAGAGATCTGCTCGGGGCTTGGCTTTGCGCTTGACAGCTTACCGTTTGACATCTGTCAAGTGAAAGCAAAGTAACATATTTGAAGCCTGGCTAATGTCCATGGATGGTGCCTGGTTTGACAGCAGTCACTTACCAGGACATTGACCAGGCAATGGGTCATTTAGGGTAGTTGGAGTTGCGCAACTCCAAACTACCAATGATTAAAATAATAACAACAGCAGCAGCAGCTGCTGCTGCTGCTGCTGCTACTGAAACAGTTGTGCACATTTCTGGTGCAAAAAAAACAGGTGGCAAACTAATGACAGTTGCTCCAATGTGCCACTTGGGCACTTTGGAGGGGCTGTCATTGGGAGACATCGTGAAAAGGGTGGGAAAGGGTGAGGGGAACCCCAGCAACCGCAATAGGGGTCGCAATCAGAGCCGGGAGAAGTGCAGCAGAACCTGCCTTGTTTCAAGTGCCTGGGATGTCTGTGGGAGGGAGCCCGATCGTCTGCATGGAGTGTTCGCAGGGTGGGCTGTCGTGTCATGCAAATGCAACCAATATCTCATTCACAAACTTCACAGTGTTCTGGTGTGAAATTCAGAGTCTAAACCACCATGAATAAATTCAGGCAGAATATTGAGCAAGACCTCGCAAGATGGGGTTCCAAGAGGGAAAGTAGGTAATTGGTACACTTCTGCTGGCCCTGTCAATGCTCTCTCTTTGTCATTGCAGACAGAATGGGAGGCTCTAGAACTGACTGACCATCAGTGGGCACTAGAGGATGTTGAAGAGGAACTTATGACTAAAGACCTCCGCTTTGAAGGCATGTTTAAGGAAGAGCTGCAGACGTCCATGTTCTGACATTCTTCATATGGTTGGCATTAAATCAGTTATGTTTAATATCTACAGTGTATCCTTATGGATGGCCAGAATAAACATGATCAGAATTTCTGTGAGCTATGTAGCTTCAGGCAAGAGTCTTGCTTCTGAGGTCTCATCCGATGTCTTTTGAGTCGTGTTGGAGCTCTGGTGTGACAGCAGCTGATAGGTCAGAGAGTAAATTACTAAAAATATAGCCACTAACCAAACTTAGTGGCAGAAGCATTTGTAAGTTCAGAACGATTTGAAATTGGCAATGAGTTCTTGCTGATTTTTAACAATCAACCAGCTGCTACTCTAGAAATATCTCAAGCCTTGTTCAGAGTCTCTTAATTTTTCCTCAAAATATTGGTATAGGTTTCAGCCCTGAAGCCTCTTTCATTGCCAGGTTTCAACCTTGCCACATCTGAATAACTACCATTCCTTAAAGACTTGAGTTAAGATGGAGGCAGCTTCCAGAGCCTGTTCTCCCTGCTTGTTGCCATCCAGTGGTCCAGACACTGAAGTACTCTCCTCTGTCCACTAGAAGGCAGGATCTTTTGAGAAGACTGACGTGGCCAAGGGCTGGCTAGGAGACACCTCTTCCTCTCTAGCCTGTCTTTCTCCTGCCTCATCAGTGATCGGGTACAGGTTTGGGGTCTGGTCTGCTTGGTCTATAGTTGAACACTGATTTTGATATCAAAAGCAAACAGCTGGTACACTTCAACATTAGCTGACATCGGCCCCTAGATCCGTTTGTAGTTAGATTTCTTTCATTTTAAGGATTTGATTGGAATGTTAGTAAAACATGAACTGGAACCAGGGGAAATCCCTTTTTTATTAAGAGATTGTTCTTGTCTTCAGAAAACAGGCTTGAGGTTTTAACCTTCTTGCTACCTTAAGAAATAAGCACCTAAAGTCTCAGTGTGTGTATGACCTAAGATACTTTGTGATTTGTGTTCTGTTGCTTTTTGGAGACTTGTATGTATAAGCAAAAGACAATACACATTCCTACAATTCATAATGCTAGAACTAGGTTGACTGAATAAAAGGTTCTTGTTTATTTATCAGCCAAAAGCGGAGAGTGACTGTGGGTTAGTTGTCATACTGTAATAGTAGCATAGCACAATAGATAAAAGGCTGTATTCTTTCTTGTTAACTATCTGAAGTTGGTCAGAATGCAAACGTTTGAAATGCTAACTTTTCAGAGTAACATTTGGCATTGGCCTCTATGTGACAGCCTATGCTTTTATGCATGAGAACAGTGAAGGGGAGCAGTTCATTACCTTTGTACCTTTAAGAAACAAGCTGGTGTTTATAGCAATTAAACTGAACTCTAGTCCAGGTTATGTCACAACAGCTGGTACGCCCAGCAGGGGTGGGGAACCCTTTTGAGCCCAAGGCCTGCATTGCCCCAGTGGAAACCTAATGTCGGCTGTCTGCCAGCAGTGGATGGGGCCTGAATCATACTGAGCAGAGCCACTACCTCTCCCTCACTGTCTCACACAGCAGCACGGGAAACAGCTGGGAGCGAGAAGGAAGCTGAGCCATGGGACTCTGCAGCACCCTTTCCTCCTCAGCTGTTTCCCAGTGAGCTAATCAGTGGGGCGGGGCAAAGAACATGGGGTAGATGAACGTTCCTTAGTTCACTGGAAAGGGGGCTGCTTGTTTCACAATCACCACTTCAAGATGCTCCAAGCAGCTTGAGGAGGCAGCTCCTGACAGGGTGAGCCTTCAGGGAAAGGGAGGGGCCTTGCCTGGATTGGGAGGCCTCCCAGGCCAGAACCCACCTACAGGCCAAAGGTGCCCACTATTGCTCTAAGGCAGGGCTCTCCAACCTTGGGTCCCCAGATGTTGCTGGACTACAGCTCCCAGATTCCCTTGCCATTAGCCATGCTGGCTGGGTATGCTGGGAGCTGTAGGCCAGCAACATATGGGGACACAAGGTTGGAGAGCCCTGCTCTAAGGCTACAATTCTCATCCCATGCTGGCTGGAGCTGAAATCCAAGACATCTGGAAATGACAGGTTGGGAAAGGCTGCCTACGGGAGCTACATCGAGCAGCTCAGTGAGGCCGAGACCTGGATAGAGCTCTCTTGCTGCAGCAGGGCAGCTGTGTATAGGGTTAGTGATGCAAACTTAATTCCATCTCTTACTCTCTAATGTATGAAATTGTTTAATAGTAAACTTCAAGATGTTTACATTTTATTTTCTACTTCTAAGTCAGGCACCTCACTTCCACCCATTGTCATACTTGTGTGGAAAGTGGTTTTACACAATAAAACATTTTCTAATCAGCACCATAATTTGACTCGCATCAAGATGCTAAGATTGCTTGCACTGTAATGCCAGTAAATGGAGCAGCCACAAAAGCTTGAACAGCAACAGCAGAGATACTCCCATCACTACATGCTTGGGGTAGTGGAAGATGGGTACAGACATTTGTCTGCTCCATGTTTATGGCAAATTCTTGGGCTGCTCTTCAGGAGTGATGGTGTACATCTGTCTGTGCTATATATGAAACAGCAGTTACTGTTCTGGATTGTGAACTTGCTATTGAGGGGCAAGTGGTAATATCAGATGATCCTTTTAAGGGGCAGGTAGAAGAAAATAACAACTCTAGTTATTTTGAAGGTTCACTGAGCACTTATGTTAACTTCAATTCTAAGTTTCATTGTGTCTCATGCTGCCCCTGCAAGCTATTTTCTCTTATAGCTTGCAAGGACAGTATGAGGTTTACATATATAAGCCAGGTTTGCCTTAATGTGGATCACAGGTGGGGAACCTTCTTGCTATGAATGGCCTTTGACCCTTAGAAAAAGTAAATTGGGGGCTACAGCCAATGGTAGACAAAGTTCGCAGCATTCCATACCACTTTCTTTGCCACGCTATCTGTGTGAGAGTATCATTCCACATGAAATTAGGCTGGGGGTTACAGATTCCTCACCCTAGATGTAGATAGCAGGACTTGTACCATCTTAACTAGTAGTTTGAACATGCTCTATTTGTAATTGAGAATTGAAGATGTCATTTTAATGGGAACACGTTCTGGTATTTTTATAGTATGTCATTGCAAAACTAGGCCAAGAATCCTTGTCTGCATCTCTGAAAACATTGTAGGAACACCCATTTTGACCCTCTTGCCATAGTTTATCCACTGAGTACGGGCCACTGTCCTCCCATCAAAGTCACTCCCTGCTAGCACCTACCTCCTTGTAGGGGGGCCCACCACCACCAAAATCTTAAGCATTAAACATTTGTAATGGTAAAGAGATTTACAACATTTTCTTCCATTGCCACTAGCACATCTTTACCCAGAAAGTAGTTGAAGTAATAACACATTCGTAAATCAAGGAGACAACCAAGAGTATTTCATCCATTCCTAATTAACTTAGATTTGGCTTTTTTAAAGTACACATCTAAGACCAAAGATGGATTTATACAGCTGCTCTTCTCCTATCTCCTGAAGTTCTTTTTCATGTCTGAGGTAAAAGCATGTGAGTGTCTGGCTTCTCTCACCGAAAATGTTAGAGCACAGTCTTCAAGTGTCAGAACTTGGGATCGTGGGGACAAGAACCTAGCATTAACTCTGGATCTTTGGTTCTAAAGTACCTCCGACTGGGACTACAACCCATCAGTTTTTTCTGCTATCGGTAGTTTATACATTGGGTTCACATGATTGCTGGCTTTTTGTGGTGCTTGCAGGTGCCATCCTGAAAATTCAAGTCGCAGCTGCGGCTTATGTCATCCAAACCTGATAGGGGCGGGTTGTGCAAGGGTTAAACAATGTGCTCATAACCCTAAAACAGGCCATGGATTCTGCAATGGTAGTTTAACCCTTGCACAACCCAGCCCCACCAGCTTTGGACAAGATGACAAGCTGCGGTTGCAGCTTGAGTATTCAAAACAGCCGCTTGTACACACCATTTTAAATAAACCATGGTGGACAGCTTCATTTTCCATGGAATCTATCCCATAGTACAAAGCTATTTTCCTGGTCTAATAAGTGAGCTAAATATGGAGTGTTTGACAAATGTTTCATAGGAAATCATGACTTAACCAACTGCTTTGCATCCTATCCCATGTGCCTCCCCTCATTACGAAAAAGCTGTATCTTGTAAGACAAAAGGACAATACTTGATTGGTAGTATTTTTCCCTAATTCTGGCCTACAGTTCACTGTTCATTGGCCTATGGAGAAAGTACTATAACTTCACACAATATTGTAAATCGCTTGTTTTAATAGTGCATTTTGCAAGTGACGGTTGTTTTCTAAAGTATCCATGGTTCAGAAGTGTTATTATCAAATCTTAAAATTAAGGTAGCTCACACCTTACACCAGCCTGGCTAGTGCAGCTGGTGCAAGGTGGAGCTGTTCAGTCTGTATTCCTCTTCCATATCCAGCAGTGTTTCAATAATTGCTTCATCCTCTGGGCTGTACTCCAGTACCTTTCTGAAACTGCTTCTCACATCCAGATGCAGGGCTGAGGACTCATCTAGAGGAAACAGTTCACTTGAGATCCTAGAGATTTGCTGTAGTTCATTCACAAAATCTGATTTTCTTTGCAGCTTTTCAGCTGACCAAACGGCTGAGTTGTCTTCAGTGTGAAAACAAAAATACAACATATCAGTCCTTCCCTCAAGTATCTGCATAGGCTGATGAAGTTGACAGAGAAATTTTCAAGATAAACAACCCCAATCAAAAATCAGAAAATGCAAACAACATTACTTTCAGCTAATACAGCAAGACTGTAACATTTTATTGGCCAACATGTTAAGTTGATGCAAGTACTAGCTAGCCATTACCTCATCACAAATGTGGATGGAAGTTATTCTGAATAATTGTAGGTTTGTCAAGAGCTGATGGATTGAAGGCAAGTACCTAGCAAAAGTTTAATGGAACTGGAGGATCCTAAATAAAGGGTGTTAATCTGGCCACTGTGGTCTACAGCATCCATTCCCAATCATATGCAAGTGTCTCCCAAGTGTTAAGGCCATACCTCTCAAGGAGGTGCACAGTTAGCTCTTAGTGCTTTTCAGACCATGGCCTTCTGTTGAAATTATTTGCTGTGGTACACCTTGCAGTAACACGCTTGTTCGTTAAAATACACATTAAAATAATACTGATTGAACAAACAGCATATGCCCCATGCAGCAGGCAAATAATGATACCTCACCCTAAATTCTATCAAACATATACAGGCATGTAACAAAACACTGCTGCCCTTCACAGACCCAGTTTAAGAAGAGTCATATCCATGGAGCAGGGCAGACATCACTTACCACCCATTTCGGCAAGATATTTTGGACTCTGTGGAGGGACATTGCCGGCAGTTACACTTGTTTCTGTCTTCATGGACCTTTCATCGGTTTTGCTAAACACAACAAAACACTTTGACTGAACAACGATACAAAGCCAATTTCCATTGTACAAGAGACATTCTCAACAAAATATGTTCTGTGATATACTATAATTTATCCCAGTAAACAAACAGTAGATACTGTGGCTTTCTGATTCATGGTAACAGTGGTTTAGAACATTGGTGAGGCTATTCATATTATGTTAAGAAATAAGTGTTCTTACACATGTGTGTCTAGCAATGTGCAAAGCAATCTACAGACATTAATAGCTACTGGATTATGTGGGATCTTTAGCAAGGCATCTGTAAAGATCTCTGATTTACAGTTCTTCAGGGGAGATTAGAGGAAGCGAGAATATCCAAGACTATTACATCACAAGGACTTGTGTAGTCTGCTTATTTATGATGGTGACACGAGTTCTGTGGTCTAATGCAAAAACCAACACCTAAGGCAGGGGTGTTTTTCTGATTGTAGATATGGCGGTGACAAGCATAACAACACAAGAAAAGATGGCTGAATAAATTTGTATTCCCGAGCCAGAAAGTTACAAATACAGTAGTATCCCCGCCCTGCAGTTATAAAAAATGTAACAGTCCCAGACTAAAGCTGCAATCACACTTACCTGGGAGTAAGTAACATGAAACTCAGTGGAGCTTACTTCCAAGTAGATATGTATAAGATGGTGCTGTAAGTCTATAATTTGCTACAATTTCTACCTAACACTATGCAGGCCTGCCCTACAAGTTGCCTGAAAGTACATGGGCTCATTTTTGAGAAAGAGAGAAAAAAGTGTTTCAGTGACTGTGCCCGTATGCTTTCCACCACCAGTCAGTTGAACATATTGCCTTCCTAATAGCCACAGCCAAGCTTCAAAGGTAATGCTCCTAACCTATGCCTGCATCAAAGAGCTTCCTGTAGAGGACTTGTCCTGCCCATCTAATGGGAGTGACCTGACCATTTTTAGTGAGTCCACAAGAGGGGTAGTTGTTACAGTAGCAAGTGGCAGATGTTTACAAGCAGAGGCAAAATGTGGGGTGGGAGGTATAAAGCTGAGTTTCCATCCAAGTGAAGGCTTGCTCTACCATTCAACAGACTGTATTCTGAGCACCACTACTGGGTACCAAATAGTTAATTTATATTTTTCCCACTGGGGCACCTCAGGCCTTTTGACCAGCAGGAACCCAGATCAACAGTCATCAAAACAGCGCTCGGGTGCCATTTGTGACAACACAGAAATTAAGCCTGCGACATGCAAAGCCTACCTTAGATGTCCTTTTCTCCATCTCTCACTGTCTTCTAGGCTGAGAAAAAACTGCCTGTCACCCACGAAGATTGGGGGATGCAACCATGTATTTTCCTTGCTTGTCAATGGTTCCCGTTTTGTACATGGAATGTTGGAGGCTACAGTCACTGGAATGAGATTTGGCCTGAAAAGAGGATTCTCTTTTTCAGGAGCAGAAGAGGCTGGTAAAGATGGCTGAGGGCAACATACAGTGGGAGGAATGGGTTCTCCCTTGTGGTTAAAGAGATCTGCATTGGGAGGTGTAGAGGGGTGTGTTATCAGCAAGTCAGTGTTCTGGTCAGTCTCGGAATCTGGGGAGGAGGGGAAAGGAATGGAGAGATCTTCCATTGCTCTGTCAATAGCTGCAGTTAGTTCCTTACGGCATCTGCTTAGTTTTTCAGACATCTCACCTGAAAGGGAGAAGTACCTCATTGTCCAATCCTTAAGAGAAGATACAGTAGTTGTATACAAACTAGCTAAAATCAATGCTAAGCTGCCAGTCCCTCCTGAGGATGTGTAGTCAAGCCAATCCTAGGGTCTCATTCCTCTCCAAACATACAATGTCTCCAGAGCACTTCCATCACTGAATGTTAATTTAGCATAAAAACAAACACACAAGGATTCCACCTCCCCCCCCCCCCCCGGACACTGGGCTAGATCCATATTTCAGCTGGATCAACAGTGCTGGCAGGCATGGATTTCCCCAGTCCCTCCAGCCCCCTGAAAATGCTACATGGAGAGGAGAACCCGTTGAATGGGACAGAGGGACCATCCGATCACAGAAGGCCCCTTCCGCTGCAGATCGTGGATCCAACCCACTGTGATTTTTCAAATACCGCACACAGCCAAGCTATAATGTTACACATGGCTCCTGAACTGAGCGTTAGATGAATGTAGGTTTCTCCAGGACTACCAAAATGCCATTATAGTTTGACGTTTACATAGTATGAAATAATTCTTGCCAGTGAAGCCAGAAGTCTTTAACCAGGAAAACATGGACTCACATCCCCACTCAGCCATTAAACTGGTTGGGTTTCATTATCTCAGTCTATTCTACCTTACAAGGTTGTTGTGAGGATAAAATGGGAAAAGACCCCTGTATGGTACCCTGAGCTCCTTTGAGGAAGGGTTAGATAAAAATAGAATAGCCATACTACTTAGTAATTAAAAAATTAGGCTTTGAAATATTATTTTTATTTATTGTTACATTTATATCCTGCCTTTTTTCCTCTTGCAAGGAACCCTAGGCAACTTACATAGTAATCCTCTTCTCTGTTTTATCCTCACAACAACCCTGTGAGGTAGGTTAGGTTTGAAAGTCACTGACCCGGTTCACATGATCAAAATAAACCATGGTGGCATGTGAGTCATGGTGCGTGCCGGGCACCATGTGCATAAACTCCGCCTGGCTGCCGCTTATTGTATCATCCAAATCCAGGCAGCATGGCTTGTTGGAGGGTTAAAGAGCCCTCAAATAACCCACAGGCTGTTGTAGGGTATGAGCCTCGGTGGCTTGTTTTGATTGTGCGGACTGGCCCAAAATCACCCTGTGAGCTTCATGACCGAGTGGGGACCAGAATCTGCGTCTCCTGAGTTCCAGTCCAACACTCTTAACCACTACATCACACTGGCTCTCAATTGTTGTTATATTGTTTAACACTTATAATGTGTGTAAAATGTTCTAAGTGCTGTTAAAATTTTCTAAGCCCCACTCTGCAGTTTCTCTTAATATCAATTTTTATGTCGTAAAACTGTTCCTTTCTGTGGAGAGAAAGCCAGGCCAAGTACAATTTTACTAGACTTTTTCACTGTATGCAGCCTTACCTGAGGGCTCCCTTGCCCTAGAAAGCCCCAGCCTCAGTGACTCATGCTGCTGAACTCCCAATTCATTACTCTGTGTAGAGCAGCCTTCATCAGTCTGGTGTCCTCCAGAAGTGTTGGGCTACAACCCCCATCATCCCCAGCCCACATGGCCAATGACGTCAGATTGGGGAAAGCTGCTCTAGAGCAACTACACCTCCCCCACTCCTATACTTGCAGCTAGTAAAGTAAATTAGAATCTCTCACTTCATCTGTTGATTAGGTATAAACATTCACTCTTGGATCGCTTTAAGCTCCCTGCTTATGCCTGTAACTGGGTGGTTAACCAGTGTTAAGGGGTAACTAACCCAGATTAAGTGATCCTTTTGTAAACCTGTGAAGGACCACCACCGGTCCTTTGCGTGAGTTCAGGAGTGAACGGGTTAACCGGAGCTGAGAAAACTCCCTCTAAGCCAGTGATGGCGAACCTTTTTGAGCCCGAGTGCCCAAGCTGCAACACAAAACCAACTTATTTATTTCAAAGTGCCTTAAATTTGGCAGGAAGGAGGAGGGGGCACTAGCTAATCGCGCCCCGCTCTGTCTCTGGGCACGGCTCTTCACCAGGCGCGCAAAGATTCGGGCGTGTGCGCACTGTGCTTCTGAGCTGTCTGTTCAGTTAGAAGGAGGGCTGGGTGCCTGCGCAGTCCGCTTCTGGGCGTGGAGATGTTGGAGTGTGCCTGCCTGTGGAGGCCAGCAAGGAATGAGTGGAGAGGAGTTACTATGGAAACCCGACGCTGAATGCAGAAGGGGACGGTCTTTTCGCGATCTGGCAACTAATGGCTCAAGTGCCCAGAGAGGTCCCTGCGTGCCAACTGTGGCACGCGTGCCATAGGTTCGCCATCACTGCTCTAAGCGGTTCTCGGACCCTTAGAATGCAACCGCTACCATTGATGCTGTGTTAGAGGGTGAAATTGACAAACTACCAGGCTTGTTGATAGTATGTTTAATGAAGCGTATCAAAACAAGCAGATAAGAACTCCACCGTAAACACAGGGAGTCCGTAAAACTTAATGAGGCGTGCAAGCCTCTGTATGCATGGGAGCAGAACGGAGCAGGCAAGCAGACATAGGGTTGACCTTAAAATACCTTATTTCTTTGAAAGCGGTTCACTGTATACATTCAGCCATGCAGCCATTTTACTGGGTGGTTTCTGCCCAGGGTTGAGTTCCATTATCCAGACCGAAGTCATGGACGGTCTGTGCAGCCCTGCACCCAACAACCTTACTGGGGCTTGGTGCCCCTCGTTTACCTCCTCCTTTGCTTCCCCCTCCCTTCCTGTTGACAGGAAGAACCGGTTCCTCCTGCCAGGATCTCGGTGCCCCCTGGGTGCTTGAGAGTACTGCCGGGGCATCATGGCGTCCGCCCCCCCTGTACTTGAAGGTGATTCACAACTCTTTGTGAGACTGCCAGGGGAAGCTACTGGGGGGGGGGGTATGTAGATGTGTCCCATTGAAGTGAATGCAAATATATCTGGCTGATGTAAATGACTGCTTGGAACTGGACTGCCTCTGCCCTAGGCAGAGGTGATAGCAGTGTGTGTGTGTGGGGGGGTGTACCTGGACTGGCTTTCTCTCCACAAAACCAAACATGGAACCCTCCAGACAAATAAAATTTGAACTATTCACCTGTTTACCGAAGCGTCCCCAGTGCAAGACAGGTAAAAGATAGAAGAATTGCCCAAACTCTTTTGTTTGGCATGGAGGTGATCAGCTGAAGGCTCCGAGTTAACAGCCTGTGCCCCCTCCTCACTCTGTGGAAGTTTTCAACTGTCACGGAACCTTTGCCTCTGCTAGAATTTTCTCCCTGGTTTGTACTCAGGGTCTTTTGCCCAACAGCATCGGGAAGAGTCAAATGCTCTTCGAAACTACCTTAGTGTAAAAGGCTATTAAGTATCCTCCAGCACAGCCATGTCAGGCCTGGCGTTTGACACCTGATGATGCTTATCACATAGAGACAGCCCTTTCATCTCCCTCTCTCCCTTGGCAGCTTCATCCCACTGCAGGCCTTTCTATCAGGATTCACGCAGAGTTCCCCTGAATTTATTTTCAGTTTCTCCATGTTTCAATGTGAGGAAGAAAAATTCAGCTGCCCACCTTTTAGCCTACCTTCATTCTGATAGTGACTTTACATTACAACCATCTTCTCCATCTCTGTAGCTCCAGTCTTTCCATGCCACGAGCACAGAGAAGTCCACACAGAAATCTAAGATGCATCTTAGAAGCTAAAAAACATTTATTGTCTTCAGATCACCTCCTCTGTGGTGTTTGATGAACTTGACTACATAGATAAGACATACATGGGACAGAAGAAAGTCTATTCCTCAAAGATGGGTATGCAACATGGTGCCCATGGGCACATGTGCACCCCCTGCCCAACACCTTAACAGCAGCTGGGATCACATCAAAGTGAAGTGAGGGCTTGCAGCTGGTGCCATCTTCATTTCCCATGAATGCCTCTGGGCCACATGTGGGGCTCAGAGACATGAGGAAATGAAGATGGAGGGTGGCTGCAGGCTGATGCTTTCCTCTGGAGTGCATCCAGCTACCAAGAAAAAAGGGGGGGGGAGAAGAAGGGACACCTGACACTTCTGTCTGATAAGATGGGGTAGGGGGTACGAAAGGTACCAGTGGTAGGAAGGGCAGCAGTAAGCGAGCTGGGGGATCAGGGAAGCCAGCAGGAGAGCAACAGGAAGCCAGCAGGGGCTGGGGGCCGATTGTGTGCTTGTGTCTAAATGGATGGGGGCTTTACGTGTGTGAGAAAGAAAGGGGGGATTTTAAAGGCATCCTGAAGAAGAGCAAGTGCGGTTTTTCATGTCCTTGCAGTGAGAAGGGAGAGATGTGTGCGTGCACGGGGTGGGGGTGGGAGAGAGAGAGTGAAAGAGAGAGGGGAGCAGGAGACCATGTCTATGGATGGTGAGCTGGGATCTATGTGAGAGTGTGTATGGGTGGTGATCCAGAATGAGAGAGAAAAAGAGATGGAGGGGAATGAGTTGGCTGGCAGAGTTGGGGTGGAGAGAATAAAGGAATTTCCATTCTGTGAAATAGGTTTCTGTTGTTGCTGAAAACTGGGTTCAAATGAGTTTAATGTGTAGAGCAGGGGTCCTCAAACTTTTTAAACAGGAGGCCAGTTCATTGTCCCTCAGACTGTTGGGCGGCCGGACTATAGTTTGAAAAAAATATGAACAAATGGATCAAGTAAAAAAAAAAAAAAAAAAGGACCCGGGTCTTTTTTTTTTTTTTTACTTGATTAAATGGAAAGTTATTATAATTTGCTGTCTAAAATTGAAATACATTAAATTTTAAACAGGTATAGAAAGGCTTGATTTGCACACTGCACATATCTTATTTGTAGTGCAAAAAAATTGGGGGTCAAATTTGTAGTGTTTGACCCCCAATGGATTGTTGTGTCATCTGAACCCAGACAACACAACCCATCATGGCTCAAGCCCTACAATAAGCGAGCGGCGGCAGCAGCATGAAGCAAAGAGATCATCCCCACCTGCTGCTGGCGAGGTCTCCTCTCGAGCAGGAGGCCGGCGGGGATGACCTCTCTGCCCTGCTACCCCGTGCAGATCCAGCACTCCCACAGCTCACAATCACAGCTGTCAAAGAGAGGGCCCTCATTCCTCCCTGTGGTGTGTGTCCCTGGGATACTGCCAGGAGAAATTAAGGGGAAGGGGGGGGGGAGGGAGCAAAGCATGCACGATGAGCCTGATCATCTGTTGGGCTCATCGTGGGTGCTTGGTACTGTACTTGATGGCACAACACATCGTGATTTACAGAATGGGTTGCCGTTACGTGCAAACCTGCCTAGTGTCTTCTTTCCCCATTACTTACCGTATGCTATTATTCTTTTGCACTTATTAACAAATGTCTATCACAACAAAAAGGTTTATACTCCCATTTGTAGTGTTTTATATTTCTTATTGAGTCATGGTTTCAAAACCCTACTCATCATCAGGCGATCACTCGTGACCGAGTAAGATTGTCTTCCGGGATAAAAGGAGGAAATTCTAAAGAAGATTGTGTAGACTCTAGCGATGGGTCCGTAAGTGACTGTGGAGGCCAATTCTAGATCCACACAGCTTCCCACAGTGAGGACACAGGTTACCAGATAGAAGATGGTCCTGTAAAGGATTCATTTGACGTGCTTTTCGCTTAGCACGTTTCTCCCTTTCACCTTGCACTCGGGCTTCTTCAAAGTCCATGGAACCTTTGTGAAAGGCCAACCTCCAGTTAGATCGTTCATGGGCCAGAGCTTCCCAGTTTTCGATGTTTATATTGCATTTTTTTAGATTAGCCTTATGAACATCTTTAAACCTCTTATATTGACCACCGATATTCCGCTTTCCATCCTTGAGTTGGGAGTAAAGTAACTGCTTTGGGAGACGGCAGTCAGGCATTCGAACAACATGACCGGTCCACTGAAATTGGCGTTGAAGGATCATTTTTTCAATGCTAGTAGTCTTTGCTTCTTCCAGTACACTGACATTTGTTCGCCTATCTTCCCAAGTAATTTGCAGGATTTTCCGGAGGCAACGTTGATGAAACCTTTCAAGGAGGTGGAAGTGACGTTTATAGATAGTCCATGTTTCGCAGGCATACAATAAAGTTGGTAATACAATGGCTTCATAAACCAGTGTTTTGGTCTTCTTACAAATATCCCGATCCTCGAACACTCTATGTTTCATTCGAGAAAATGCGGCACTTGCGGAGCTCAGACGATGCTGGATTTCACTGTCGATGTTAGCTGTAACAGAAAGATAGCTGCCAAGATAGAGAAAATGATCGACATTTTCCAGTATTGTCCCGCCAAGCTGGATAGATGGCATCACCAAAGGATTGGCTTGCACTTGCTGATGAAGCACTTTGGTTTTTTTGATGTTAAGTGAGAGACCAAGTTTTTCGTATGCTTCTGCAAAAGCATTTAGGATAGTTTGGAGATCATCCTCTGAATGTGCAGAGACCACATTATCATCAGCATACTGAAGTTCCACAACGGAGGTTGTAATTACCTTACTTTTTGCTTTCAGCCTGCTGAGATTAAAAAGCTTTCCATCTGTTCGATATATAATTCCCACACCGGTGGGAAGTTTCCCCTTGACAAGATGTAAAACCATGGCGATGAAAATGGCAAATAATGTTGGGGCGATAACACATCCCTGTTTAACACCTGATCCCACTTTAAATGGAGCACCATGAGAGCCGTTGTTGTCCAAAACTGTTGCCGTCATGTTGTCATGGAGAAGTCGCAAGATATTCACAAATTTATTGGGGCATCCAATTTTCATAAGGATAGTCCAGAGAGCTGTACGATCTACAGTATCAAAGGCCTTAGCCAAATCAATAAATGCCATATAAAGGGGTTGATTTTGCTCCCGGCATTTTTCTTGGAGCTGACGTGCAGTAAAAATCATGTCTACTGTCCCTCTAGAGGGGCGGAAACCATATTGAGTTTCAGGGAGGATCTCTTCTGAAATAGATAGAAGACGGTTTGCGAGAATCCTAGCAAATATTTTACCTGCGGTTGCTAAGAGAGAAATGCCCCGATAGTTTCCACAGTCTGTTCTATCACCCTTCTTAAAGAGGGTGATAATTATGGCATCCCTGAAGTCTTCTGGGATCTCTTCTCTTATCCAGATTTTTTCAATGAGTTTATGAAGATGTTGTACAAGTTCGGGGCCCCCTTCTTTAAAGATTTCAGCAGGAATCCCATCTGGTCCACTAGCTTTGTTGTTCTTCATTTGATTAATGGCTTTTTTTACTTCATCCAAAGTGGGGAGTATTGCAAGTTCCTCTTTAATTTGTTTTTGCGGGATTTGCGAAAAAATCTCATTATCCACCTTAGATTTACGATTTAAAAGGTCATAATAATGCTCTTTCCAACGCAGTGCAATAGACTCTTTGTCTTTTAAGAGTTTGGTGCCATCTTTTGATTGTAAAGGGTTTGTACCATAGGTTTTTGGTCCATAAATGGCCCTTGTGGCCTTAAAAAAGCCCCGTGCATCATGAGATTCTGCAAGTTGTTGAATTTCTTCAGCTTTCTTTTTCCACCAAGCGTTCTTAAGTTCTCTTGTTCTTCTTTGGACCTCAGCCTTTGCGCTAGCGTAGGTTTTTTTCTTGGCAGCGCAGTTAATATCATTTTGCCATATTTGGAAGGCTTTCCTTTTTTGGTCAATTATATATTTAATCTCATTGTCATTTTCATCAAACCAATCCTGATGTTTCTTAGTTTCATATCCAATAGTTTGTTCACAGTAAAACCCTACTACAGTAAGATGCATTGGACTACAACTACTATCACCCCCAACCATGATGATGGGCATTGTAGTCCATCACATCTGGAGAGAATCAGGGTGAGGACGGTTGATGTAAACAAGATTATATAATAGTTTAGCTTTCTCCCCCGCTGCACTGTCCAAGCAGTTGTCTTTCTAGCTCTCTGGAGAGAAGTATATTTTTTTCTGTTTCTGGGCTAGCTTTCCTGCAAGTTCTTTACCTTCTCTCTTTTTTGGGTTGCTCTAGCCAGGCATTTATCTTGAAATATTTACTATTCCTATTTGTTTTTACTTATTCCTAGCTCATACGGTCATCCTGCATATTTGATGCTATGTTGTAGAGTTGGAAAAAGTTCAGAAAAGAGCAACTAAAATGCTCAAGGGGCTGAAGCAACTCCCCTATGAGGAATAGTCACAACATCTGTGATGGTTTAACTTAGAAAAAAGGCAAGTAAGGGGAGACATGTCAGAGGTGCACAAAATTATGCATGTTGTGGAGAAAGTGGATAAGGAGACATTTGTCTCCCTCTCTCATAATACTAGAACCAGCGGTCACCCCATAAAGCTGATTGGTGGGAGAACCAGGACAGGTAAAAGGGAGTACTTCTTCACACAGTGCAGTTAAACCATGGAATTCACTTCCACAAGATGTAGTGATGGCCACTAATTTGGATGGCTTTTAAAGGGGATTGGACAATTTCAGAGAGGAAAAGGCTATCAATGGCTACTAGTCCTGATGGCTCTATGCCAGCTCCACTATCAGATGCAGTATGCCTATGTACACCAGTTGCTGGGGAACATGGGTGAGAGGGTGCTGCTTGTGGGTTTCCTGTGGGCAGCTGGTTGGCCACTGGGTGAACAGAATGCTGGACTGGATGCTCCTTATTCTGATCCAGCACAGCTCTTCTTATGTTCTTATATTTTGACAAATAGGGTATAGTTAGAGCAATTTGCACATATTTCTCCTTGCATAGATTTGCACATATTTAACTTTCCCCCCACCTTTGGGTGGATTTGTTGAAGTTCACTAAAGTGCAGTAGTTACTGCAAATTTGCACAGTTGTTTTTTTTTTAAAACCGATTGAAAAATGTTAAATTTGCACAAATCTCCCCAAAGGTGGAAAAAAATTTTTTCACCATCTAGGGAGGTGACGAAGGGGAGGAGTAAATTGACACGTGTCATTTCTTATTGATTTATTGCAGGAGGAGCGGATGCCAAGGGAGGAGGGAGGCAGCACTAGCAAGATCATGAGGAGTCACTGGGTCATTCACCGCTCTTGCCAGGCAGCTCTGTAGTCCTTTCTGACAAGCCATGCATAAGCCAATTCTGCTGGGTTTGCATGTCACGAAAAGCCACTCTGAAAAGCCACAATGAACAACCCAACAAGCCATGAGGGTGGCTTGTGCATGGTTAACAAATCACACTGAGGAAACCGCGCCAGGTTCAGGCATCATGACAAGCCACTCTGAAACAACAAGGATGATAACCCACCATGGGTTGTTATGTTGTGCAAACCAGGTCAATGAGACTACTGGAGGCAATAGGCATCAAAGTAAAATATTTTAATTAATTAATTAATTAATTAACCAAGACAACAGACTAGCTTTGGGTTCTCCTGTTTTCAGTCACAGATCTTGAGGCTCCTGTTTGTTCCTCACTGCCCTCCCCGCTCAAGAAACACATCAATGCTTCTTTCTGTGCTTTCAATTAATGTTTTCTTTACCATTAGTAGATACCAGCGAGAACCATCTATTTCACGTGTCTCTCCCTGATGGGGTGGCAAAGCTAGCTCTGGGTTTTAATAGGCTCTTCTTCTCCAAGAATAGTCTGGCTGGCTACGCCTTTGTTTTCTACCAGAAGCTGGAGATAGGCTGGCTGCCTTCTTCAGGAAGTGAAGTAATGAAGGATGGGGCTTACTCCTTTCATTACCTGAAGCTTGCTGCAAGAGAGGAACTTCCAATTAGCAGAGTGTGTAATACAATAAGAAGTGGCTGATGTGAACACTATGGACTTTGTGGACTAGTAAATCCACCAAGATTGCAGGACACCACTATTTTCCTCTGCAAAAATGAAAATAACCTGCTGGAACATTGCCAACGTTCAGTGGAGGCAACCTTTTAACAAACAGTGGTGCAGGCTTGAGGATAAATTCCAAATCCTCATTCACGATGTGCAAATAGCAGAAAGTTCACACTCAGTGCAATCCACTCTTTTTAATTTATTTTCCTTTATACAGTAAAGCCAGCCACTTACAAAGTGCTAGTCTAAAAACAGATTTTGACACTACACAGAATGTACACACCAGCTAGGATCCAGCCTGGTCAGAGGCAAATCCAGGTTCTTAACACCATCTTTACAGCATTTAGAAGAAATTTAGTTCAGGAGCCCAAAATCACCTAAACATAAATGACCATACTAAGAGCAGTGAAAATATTCCTGCTTCGGTATGGAGCAGAAATGCATATGGTTACATTAAATTGCTCTTTGCTTTTAGATATTTGTTTCCTTATCTGTCGAAATGTTCCATTCCCAAAGAAAATCCAGAAAAACAGGAAAAAAGCAAAACAAACAAAATTGCAGTGTTAGTTTGAACTTAGCCTTTAAATAATTCCAAACCCTACCTACCCACCAACCCAATTGTTCAAGAACAAAAACAAAAAAAGCCAGTTGAGGAAAAACCTCAAACCAATTAAAAAATCCAGAAGCATCAGCAACTGAACCAAACAACCCAAATCCCAGTGCTCTAGAAGGACTATTCTGCAGGTCTATCCAAGAATCATTGGAAGTTTGTCAGTGAGCAGAATGCAGGTGACAACAATAAGGACACCTCTGATAAAAGCTAGAGAATACTTGACCATTTTTAATCCATTCTGCTAAAATGGCATCAGCTGGCTATGCCACTGGTTACTTACCACTTACCTGCAGCAGTGCAGAGCAAGATCAGAACAGAACCTCTGGGAAAATCATGTTTCCCAGTCTGCTGAAGGGAATCCTTAGGAACGTTTGGAGCACAAAAGTGAGTCCACCTTACATAGGTACCAAGATGGCTTCAAAGCTACGGTGTTTGATGGCAAGTGTTTCAAGGTGTATGTGAACTTTCATGGTATTAAGGAAAGCTGCTCCCTCCACCTAGAAGGCCCTCATCTGTCATACTATGTGGATGGGTGTAATTACACTGCCAGCCCACAGGAGCTTAGAGAAGTGGATGTGGGTAGAATGAGGCGAGTAGGAACATTTCCTCTTGTCAACCCTTAACAAATGGGGAAAATGCCTAAAAGGGAGATATGAGGGTAGCAGGAGGAAATTTATTACACCAAGAAAGGGGAATGAAATGGCTAGGGGGGGTGGGGGAATAGTGGGCTGGAGAATGTCCAAAAGGAAACAAGCCACTGAACATCGATTTCTGTGTAGCTTCATGAGTGCAACGGTTTTGAGCCTTTCATGGTGCTGCTAAAACTTTACACAGAAATGGAAGAAAGTTGGTGGCTAGACCTCCAAGTCTACCAGGTAAAACTGTTTCAGCTCCCTAATGGGACAGATGAATAAAGAACATGCTTTCTCATTGCAAAGTACTTAAGTTAAAATCTGAACTGGACCAAAAAGACTAGGGCTGTTGAAGAAATGTAGAGCATACAAAAACTCCACAGGATGTGAAGAATGAGCCTTGTGAATACTGCTGCAGGGAGTGGCTGTGTTTCATACCTAAAGAATGGCATTGTCAGCACAGAACGTGAAGATGTGGGCCGGGTGTGTGTGTTGAGATGCAGTTTACAGATTAGTCAGCAGACTCCTGTATGGGACACAATGAGCTAGGGCAAACCCTTTAAGTGCACACCAGCTCACCATGCCCTGTCAACAACGGACTGACTGCAGTGTGGTGGCAACATGTGCTAGGCAAGATTGAAGCTCATGCCAGATATGCACTTCTGCAGCACTCCAGATACCTCATGTCTCATGCATCTTCTACGATGCATAATGCTCAAACCACACATTGTCCCTCAGCTCTAGTCTATTTACAGCCTGCTTATTGCATTTCCTCTTGCAATCTAACACAGGCATCTTTCTTAACATGCGTTGCTCCAGCCATATAGCATAATCCCTAGTTCCAGTTTCTGCCAGAATACAAGGTCAGATTTAGAGAACACTTTATTGAATTGCTAAGATATAATTTGATTAAAAGCTCTTTGGCTATGATATGCCCAAGTGTTGTCATCTTATTGCTTCCCCTGTGCTATCCATTGTTATTGCTCACTGAGTCCTCCTGCACTGGACTTCTCTTTTTGAGTCTTACAGATGGAACAAATCACTTCTCAGATGCATTTTCAGATTAGCAACTTGACTATTTGAACATAGGTTCAGTTAGTATCCATGCCGTCACATTCTTCTGATTTCAGCTCAATGCTTGTGCAAGGAGATGGGTTTTTCTTGAGCCTGCCATCTCTGCGTTCGTAGAATAGCACATATGCTGCTTTTGTCTGCAACACAAGGATAGAGAGATACAATAAAGAATAAAAACCTGGTAATGGAATAAAGTTGTCTCCAAGCCAGTCTATTTCCAGGCCCAATTCTATGTGTTTGCTTTGACTTTTAAAGCCCATAACAGCCTGGGACCCCAGGGTACCTGAAAGATTGCCTTCCAACATATATCTACTGAAGCCATGAGATGCTCTTCACAGGCCCTGCTCCAGGTGCCCCCACCAAGAGAAGTGAGGTGGGTGCTACTAGGAAGAGCGCCTTGGTGGTGGCACCTCAGTGGTGGAATGTCCTCACCAGAGGGCCTCCCTTCTGGTCATTTTGGTGCCAGATGAAGACACTTTCATTCTCCCAGGTCTTTTAAATGTTTAGCCATGCTGCAAAAATTGTTTTCTCTTCCTCTGTCAACAATGTATGCTGCAATTTATTTATTTTTAACTGTTTTTTATTATCTTATGTTTGCGAGCTGCCCAGGGCAGCCTATATAAATGTTGTAAACCAGTAAGTATTTCTCAGGCACCCCAATATCAATCCCCCGCTCTGAAATGACTTTGTAGACTTAGAGGGTCCCAACACTGCAACATTTGAAATATATAAATCCTGCCTTTCTGCAAACACCTGCCCAAAGTGGGTAAAAAGTAATTTAAAAAATAGCAAAGGACAGATACTCAATTTGCAGTCAACAAGTCCATATGAAAATCAACTACAAGACAGATGGCATTGTTGGACAATAACTTACAACTGCTCAGTTCCACAACTGCTTGAAACAGATTAGCTGTAATTTCTGAGGACATCTACAGAAATAGATAAGTCAGCACACATTCCTGAAAGTGATGTATGCAAAAGGTGCCAAGAAAATATGCCAAGGCTTAACAGAGCTGTAGCCAGCTCCACCTTCTCTATGATTTACAAATGAATTTTCTTCATAAAACAGACTGCAAGTTCATTCTATCCTTGCCATTCTGCTGATTTAGTAGCTGCATATGTCAAGTTAGAGGATACATTAAGGCAGTCTTCCCCAACCTGGTGCCCTCCAGATGTGTTGGACTGCAATTCCCATCATTCCTTAAAGTATATTTGATTCATTTCATATACATACCACTATTTGCTCTTCAGATGCTGGAGACACACTGCTATCATCAAAATAATACCATTTGCCATTGACTTTATTCTTAGCGTATGCAGTATCTACCAGGGAAGTATGGGGATGGGAGAGGTGAAAGAAAGAGAAAACGGGCATGCTTTAGAGGTATGTTGCGAGATATACAAGTACTGATAGTGTCCAATACCATTTAACAAGAACTTAAAGGAACAGCTTCCTTTTTATACAGTTAGTAACCCATCAGTAAATACAAGGAAGTCAGACCACTTTACATTTTGGGGCCCAATGTCAGCCAGGCCCATAAAAACCACAAGGAGCAGTAATCATGGAGAGCCATTAACAATATGAGTTGAAAAAAATGTTCTGCCTTGGGTCTTAACACATGTGTCTTTCTATCCAAGTGAACACATGTGCCTTTCTATTATACAGCCAAAAAACAAAGCAGTTACTCACAGTGGCCCACACCCATGCCTCCATAGTGATTGGAAACTGCAATGAGGTCATATACGTATGGGCTTGCTGCTGGGTCACAAACAAACTCAGACATGTTCAAATCCCTAGAGGAAAGATGACAAAGTAAAGGTCCATCAGTCAATGTGTAACAACGATGCTGGTGACGCTGAGCCCTCAAGACAAAGAAAAGGACTTCCATGAGCCCACAGAGAGTGCAGTTTGTTCCCAACACTTCTGTTTTAGTACCAGCCATCCCTTTTATTCAGCTAACTCCCAAAAAAGGAGCCAGTGAGGTTGTTTCCACATAATGCTTTCAAATTTTTCTTGGGGATGCATTTGCACAGACATTCTCTTACTGAATAAGTATTTCCACAATACAGTCAACCACTTCTACAACTGTAGTGGCCAATTTTTCAGTTTCTACATTCATAGGAATCTGCCACAAGCAGCAACAAGCACATCTGTGGATAGACAGATGGGATCCTCTCTGAACAAATGCATTCCCAGATGCACTGCAATGTGAGACAAAACTGACTGCACAACCTAGTCTTAAGTAACTTTTTGGAGATATTCAGGTTTGTAGTTCTACCAGGGGGTGGGGGTAGAGGGAAGAAAACACAGCGCTAGATCTTTATTAATTGGTGGGACTACTACAACATCAGCTGGAGTGGCCCCCTCCCTCTGGCTGTGTGGGTGGCTGTGCCCAATCCAGGCAGGATTGAGAGGGCAGCACACCTGCTGACTGCTGCCAGGAAAGGAGGGGGAAAGCACACAGCACTGCTTCACTCTTCATCTTACCTTCCCAAATTGCCCGATGCACACCTGCTCTGCCCCTCTTCCTTTTAATTGGCCTTGAAGGAGCAGAAGAGACACAGCACTTTTTTGGTGTTTATGTCAGTAGGGCCAACAGCAGGAATGGCGGGTGCAGCAGTGGTCACCTGTCTGCTTGCTGGCCAGCCCATTCACCCTCTGACCACTGAAATCCAGGTTGCCTTGCAGTACTGGCCACAAGAAGATCACCCTGCTTGCTAGGGCTGTAAAGCTGGCTGGCACCTGTTTTCCACAACCCTGTGCATGTCGGAGCTAAGAATTGACTGTTTGCTGCTGCTTTCCAAACCTTCAGCAAACTGGGAAAACCAAAGATGGAGCATCAGGAAGTGGGTCTCCTCCTTTGTGCCCTGGGCACTGCGGCTGGCATTGTGAGCCTGGGAGGAGAAGGAAGGAGGCGGCAGGCAGCAGTGGTGCTCCTCCTGATCCGGTGCATAGGATCCAATCTCTACTTTCTTGGCAAAGCCCTTCCTGGTGTTTAGGTGGGGCAGGCTGTCAGTCACCAACAGTGCACAAAGGAAACCCCCATCCTGCCCCAGGGGCCTTCCTGGACAAAAAGGGTGAAATGGGGCAATGCTCTTAGGGGAGGCTTGAGCTCTACCACCTGCCTTGAATGGGTTTTATCCTCTCTCAAGGGAACATCCTTCCAAGGTATGAAAGACAGTGTTGTTCACCTTTACTCCAAAATAAGTCACACATTGTTCAATGGGATTTATTCCCAAGTATATGTAGGATTGGTTCTATGGGGAGGGGGAGTGGGCTGTGCACTGCGGGTGGCCATTTTGCATATTCAGGCTTGTCATGCAAATCCGGGGACCATTATGTAAGGGTTTAACCCTTGCATAACCCACGGTCCCTAGGTTTGTATGGCATGACAAGCTGTGGCCAGGCGTTGAATATGCAAAATGGCCACTGACATGCAAAGCAGCCCACCATGGCTTAAATAAATAAGCCACGGTGGGCTGTTCAATCGTGCAAATTGGCTCTGTATGGGGGGGGGGGGGCGCTATGGAAGCATGGCTATGGGGGCTGTCCTGATGAGCTACTGCACTTTTAAGTTTACCACTTCACCACTGGAGACATGTTTGTATATGGCAGCTCTGCTGCAAGTTTCAGAACTGGGCTTGCCATGGATGGACATTTGAATGCTACAAATGACAGAGAATGCATCAGACAAAACAGTGCATGGAAATAGCCAAAGCTGGGATTTGGGTAGTATCATATGACTTATGTCAGGATTCTTCCGTTCACTTCACTTTGACTGTGCAGAAGACTTCACCACTAGTGCACTATGTCATCATCTCATATTCATCTACCACTGAAGTATGCCTTAGAATGACTGACAAGCTTCTGGCCCCATACATTTTGAAGGCTAAAATCCACCCTAGGATTCAAGATTCCAGTTACAACCTGAGCCTCCAACCAATGAGCCTACATCAGAGGGAGGTTCTGCTCTGCCCACCAATGTAACTGGAAATCCTACCTGATAGGGAATTCAACCACAGTGTCAAGCTTATCCCTCCAGTATCTGTTGTACGAGAAGCGTTTTAAATGCACTACCAAAATACGTGGCAGTGACCACAGGTCAAATTTCTTAGTGGCTTGCTGATGTTTCTTGCAATTAGGACAGTACCTGAAAGAATACAAATAGAAATGTATCCAACCAAACAGAAATATTATTGGGAAAAACCTTCCTTCACATTCTTTGAAAATACTACATGTATATGTATAATCTCTCTCTGAGGGACATAAGGCACAAAGCTATATGGTAAATATGAAGAACCTGACATCCAGCCTATGCCAAAGTTTGTCTTTGGGGTGAACTGGGATCAAGAAATGTTTTGGTAGGGCAATCCAACTCTTACAGAAAACAGAATTAATCTTAGCTATGAATAATGGTTTGGTGTGGAATATAATCAATGGCTACTAGTCATGACGGCTAAATATTACCTCCAGTATCAGAAGCAGTATGCCTGACAATACCAGTTGCTGGGGAACATGAGTGGGAGGATGCTGTTGCACTCATGTCCTGCTGGTGGGCTTCCCACAGCCAGCCGGTTGGCCACTGTGCTAACAGAATGCTGGACTAAATAGGCCTTTGGTCTGATCCAGCACAGATCTTATATTCTTAGTTTTCTTTCTAATCAATAAGTCCTCTATATCCCTCACCTGCTTAGCAGAAATAAATACAACCAAGAGCATAATTTTCCAGGTAAGCTTTCAAGGAGGGAGAGTCTGCAGAGGTTCAGAAGGAGAACCCATGAGAGGTCCCAAGTGGGTAACCCATGGGCAGATGGAGGACAGATAAAGGGATACATTCCTAATAAACTGATGTAAAGGTGATGTGAAAGGACAAGAACAGTTTGGTTTATCTACCTAAACTGTTATCAAACATAGCAACATATCTCTTAAGAGTACTGGGTCCTGAGCCCTTGGCTAGACCATCTTGGGGAAAGGTTCAGACAGCCTTCCTCAACTTGGTGTCCTCCAGATATGATGGACTACATTGGCCATGTTGTCTGAGGATGATGGGAGTTGTAGTCCAACACATCTGGAGGGCACCTGGTTGGGGAAGGCTGGGCTTAAGATGTCCAGAACAGAGGCAGAAGTGGACTGGAGCCGTTTTCTCCTGCATTATATATGGAGGACTTTCTATGTCATCTTGGAATTAGAGGATCTGCAGGAAACCATAAAGGTATTAATTACTTTTCCTGCAATCTCCTCTAACAGTTGTTGCCATTCAATTTCCAGGCATAAAAGGAGGACCGAACTGGACTGGGTGAGAGATTGGACCCCCAGAGAGAAGACCCAGTGAGACCAGAGGAGCAAGGGGGCAGAGTTTGAGTTTCATTAGGTCTGAGAATCTCAGTTTGCTGGGCTAGAAAGGGCGACTACACCTGGAGGGCCCATGTCTTGCATAAGACCCTCCCTAGAAGTGGGGAGGGGGAAAAGTATACACAGGAAACCAGGTGGCCACTGTGCCAAAATTGAGTTTATAATTTTGGCTCCCTGCTCTTGAAATCTAAAGAAGGGGCATTTTGGCATTCCCCTTGGTCACAAAGAAGAGAGTGACAAATGGGAAGACTGCATGAAAAGTTATCTAATGAATACGAAGCTCATTCTCTCTAATCAAGTAGTTTGTGGTTCAGGCACCCTACCTGTACATTGAGTCTTGAACTCTGTAGAGAATGATAAGAGGCAGGACAAAACAAGAGCTGTTTCTGTATGAAGCCTTCTCACAGGCCTGCGGCTCAGCTTGTCTGAGTGTGGAAAGCTAAGCAGGGTCAGGCCTGGTTATTACTTGGATAGGAGACCCCACCTCTGGTTTCCCGCATTGAGCAGGGGGTTGGACTTGATGGCCTGTAGGCCCCTTCCAACTCTATGATCTATGAATCTATAAACCTGGTGCCTCCTTGCCAACTGATTGCTGTGGGCCTTGACATTCACATTGTCTGTTCAGTCTAGCATATGCTGAAGACTAAGTTTGTAGGCAAGTTTGCTGCAAGGCTAATCTGGCAGCTCTCAATTCCAACCAATTCATTTTGCAAGGCCACCTTCAAGAGGCCTCAAAACTAGTGGCCATGTGAATCTGCCCTTCAAACTACATTTTCTACAAAGCAAAGTACAGAGATAATATTCAAGCACTACTTGTTAGTCCAGAGAAGTAATTACTACCAGAATACAGCAAACCTACCAGGGATCATGTTCACCAAGCGTTTCCATAGTTGTGAAGAGTTCTATGCAATCTCTAAGAGCTACAGCAGTTTTCTTCTTCTGCGGCTGAAACATACTGCTGTGTTTTTCAAATGTCTATCGAAAATAAATGTAAATATGTTTTTTCTTCCAATGTAAAATGCATGTTAAATTCTTCTAAAAATCAGTATGTCACACAGGAGGACCATTTCGTACAAATAGTCTACACCTTTAGCTGAAACTTGGTTCTCTGCCCTCCTCCTTTCTAGTTTGGCAGCAGCTTCCTGCACTTTAGTCACAAAAGCTACTATATACCATCTTTTGTTGTAATCATAGCCTAAAAGCAAATATAAAATATCTTTAGTACACCATCTATAATTAAGCCTAAAGGTTTAAGAAGGTTTCAAATAGTTAATGAATATTGAAAATAATCAATTGCACTTGTAATAAAATATGATTCAGACAGACGATCAGTGCAATGAAGGGTGAAAGAGTATACTGTAATACTAAAGGTCAAGTGGTAATGAAAACATACATAAAAAGATTATTGACTGAAGAAGCAAGAAAAAAATTAAGATACGAATAACTTGCAAATAAGAGAATTCAGGGCTCCAGGAAAAATCTCTGGGATGAGTGAAATTTCTTTCTAACCATGTGTGTAAACATAGCAATTTAACAAGCTATGCAGAAACAAGCTATGCCCCATGCTTCGAAAAAAATTGAATTACCCTGAAAAAGCATTTCTTTAAATAGCTGCAACTTGAAGATTAACGTTGGCCCATTCCAGATGTAACCTTAAACCATGGTTTAGTGCTACCTGGAGGAGAAGCAAGCTTTGAGCTTGTGCACTCCCCCTTACCTTCTCCTCTTTGCACCTGTGATAGGAGATTGGAAACATATGTGTTCTGTTTTAATCTAACAAGAATTTAATCATTAATAGGTACTAGCACTTCAAAAGCCCTACC
Source organism: Shinisaurus crocodilurus (assembly GCA_021292165.1). Taxonomy (NCBI): domain Eukaryota; kingdom Metazoa; phylum Chordata; class Lepidosauria; order Squamata; family Shinisauridae; genus Shinisaurus; species Shinisaurus crocodilurus. Next base: position 119,399,075 of record CM037881.1, read on the forward strand.
ATCTAGGTCAGGGCTCTCCAACCTTGGGTCCCCAGATCTTGCTGCCCTACAGCTCCCAGCATAACCAGCCAGCATGGCTAATGGCAAGGGATTCTGGGAGTTGTAGTTCAGCAACATCTGGGGACCCAAGGTTGGGGAGCCCTTATCTAGGTGAATGGGATATACGTTTTAGAACAGAAATAGGTGTTTGTAGAATCAAGGCAATCTGTACATATACAGAAAAGGAGCTGGACTGAGAGTACCTATGGAATACCTTGGTACATGTTAGGACAACAATTTACCAGTATTGTCAGAATGAACCTTCTAAATACAAGGGGACACTGCCTGCACAAATACAAGTATCTCCAAAGCAGCAAAATATCTCCAAAGCACCAAAAGGTTTCACTGCTGGCTCTCATTTTCCTGATTTAGGGCAGGCATGCAAAAAGAAAAAGGAGGATAGGGCAGATGTAGCCCAAATGTGAACATGTGTAACTGCCTTAGAGTGAGTCAGAGTACTGGCCTGTCTAGCCCAATATTGTTTACTCTGACTGGCAGTGGCTCTCTAAATTCTCAGGCAGGTCCTCCCAGGCTATGCAACCTAAGAACCTTTTAACTGGGAACGCCAGGGACTGATCCTGGGGCCTTCTTAAGGCAAAGCATGTGCTCTGCTATTGAACTATGGTGTCCTCCCCATGTGCAATTGATCTGCCTTAAGTTTCCATAACCAAAGGCAAGGTGAAACCAAGCATTCTTCTAAAGGTGTGCCTGTATAAATAGAGTAAAGGACCACTTCATACATGGTCTTCCTAAATGGATGCTACTTTCATGGAGGAAAAAATGTGTACACCACATGCATTTATTCTTAATGTATGACAGTTGCAATTTAGTATTTCCCCATGTGACTTTGACATCACAAGCTGTTGTGTACATGCTACTTTCTATACAAGAGTGATATCTGTAGGAAAATAATCATGTGCGAAGCAGCCTAAAGAGTATTTGCATGAAGGCATTCTAGGTAAGCATATTGATTCTACAAACCACATTCCCCAGTTCCTATTTCTGTTCAACCATCCTCAATATTCTATGCCAGTATTTACTTGCTCAATGCCATTATAAGAGTATACAGTCAGAAGAAATTGTATCATTTTGCCCATCTTCCTGGCATGAGGAGGAGCCAGACTAGCACACAGTATTGTCCTTTAAAAGGGGGACAAAAAAGGCTAATCACCTGTGCCTCAAGTTCATCAAAAAGCAGCTTCCGAGTGTCAGAATCCCAGTCAATAGCAAGAGTAGCATGGGCTGGAAAAAAGAGAGGAAAAAATAATAACTGCTTGTAAATCTGCCACAGATGAGATGTGTCTGGAATGAGATTTAGAGGTGATACCTACAACTCAACTTGAGGATTTTCCCCTCTGTAGTAAGGGAGTTTATTTCTGATGTCCCATAGGAATTCACAAGACTGAAGCTGAAGAGACGCTTTCTGTGGTGCAGGCCCTCTTTTCCTGCCTCATCCTGGATGCAGTCTTCTGACTGGCAGGCATCTGTTTCTGAAATTTTCTCCTTGCTTTCTTCCTCTCCATTCTGATGTTCCATCTCTTCAACCTCACCTGGAATAGATTTCAAATATTGTTTCCCACTTTCTTTGCTCCATATAATTAGCCCTTTTTAGCATTTGCAACATCCTGTGCCTGAAAAACCGGTGAGCTTTGGGAAACATCTGGTTATATCCAGAAAGGATCGGGGAGAAGTCTGTGTCTGAGGTGGAGATCACAGAGTTTTAAGTTGCAACATTTCATATATGTGGTATGTTCTATGAAGAACATTCTAAAAGAACAAAAGGTTGTATGGAACTGATGGTGTCTGATCTTTCAGACAGCATCATCTCCTTCAAAATATCCCTTGCTGACTTTAAGCAGTTATTTTTTGCTGCATATCAGGACCATAACCTAAATAAGATGATGTGGGAAATGGAATTTGAGGAGGAGATATCGAATGCGGGGTGGAGAAATATTTGGGGCAGACGTATATTAAGAAATATGTCAGTAAGGATAAAAGAGAATTTTTTAAAAACTGTTTGGAGATGGTATTTGACTCCAGTAAGATTAAATAAAATAGATAGTAATTGTGCTCCATTGTGTTGGAGAGGATGCCAGGAACTTGGTACTTATGCTCATATGTGGTGGAGCTGTAAAAGCGTATTGGATTTTTGGAATAAAATTTTTGGAGAAATTTCAGAAATTATTGGTATTAATGTGGAGGTCTGTCCAAAATTAGCATTGTTATCAATAACGGAGAAACTTCTGTGCTCACAAGAGAAAAAGGAACTAATTGTAAGTTTATTAGCGGCAGGGAGATTATTGATTGCAAGGAATTGGAAAGTTCAACATCAGTATTTAATAACAGACTGGTATAAAGAGGTTTGGGATATTGCTTTAAATGATAAACTAACATGTAGTATTAAATGTAAAAGGGGACAATTAAAGAAAAATACGGTAATTTTAAGGAAATATGGGGGTCATTTTTAGATTATGTTTTAGTAAAGGGGAAAGGGAGTAAGCCATGTCATGATATGATGTATTTTTGGAATATAGATTAATAATGGATTATGTGGATAGAATTGGTTTTGGCCCCGGGGTGACGGGTGCACTTGTAGTGTATGATTTGTAGGTTTATGGGTTTTTTTGTATGTGTGTTCTTTAAAAATATAAATAAAATTTAAAATAAATAAATAAATATGGAGTGCCATGTCTGGTCAACCAGAATTTACCTGGGGGCGGGGGGGGGGGGGTCTACCAAAAAAGCAAACATACTGAACCCAGTTTTTGGTCTACATAATATCCATCTTAGGAGAATTTACCTTCAGTCACACTGCTGGAGCCATTGTAAGTCTCACTTTCTGGACATACGTCAGAACATTCTTCCTTCAAAGGAAGTTTTACATAGCGGCTGAAACAAATAAATTGTTTTTTGATTAAACACTGACACCGGTGGTACATTATTAGGGAGTCAAGCAAAATAGCAAAGCACAATTAGTGAAAAAAATCCCATAATTTATTTTATTTATTTATTTACAACATTTATATACTGCTCCACATCTAAACAGATTCCAGAGTGGTGTTCACTCACTATTCATTCAGAGCAGTGGCACAAGTTTTACTATTTTTATTCATAGGTCTGTAATGGTTTAAAGTAATCTACAATGACTAACACACACACGTATGGAATAAAATTACCCTTAAATCCCACATTTTCTTGAAAATTGAGAAGCTACGTAAAGGCAAAAACAAGCAAACTGAGACAAAGGATTTGAAAGCTTGAGTCAGCACACATTCATATAGTTTTGTATTGATTTACTGTTAATGTTATTCACACAGAAGACTATCCCTGGCATAGCAAGTGTTATAGTATAATTATCATTCTCTCACACACACTCTAGTAACATCAGGAGATACAAAAGGAAGTACTTCAGCTGAATTCTAGCTTAGATGGCTTTTTAAAAAGGCTAAAAAAAAATAAGTTCATGGAGGTCTATTAGTGAAAGCTAAATGCAACCTGCATACCAGAAGTAGTACACAGGGGGTGGACATCATTTTCTTCTGAGATTCCAGAACCATTTGGCTGGCTGCTGTTAGTAACAGAATGCTGGCCTCTGGTCCAATTAGCCTATTCTTAGGTTCTCTTTTACGGTTTTGGTTCTTTTCTTTTTTTATATTGTTTTTACTGTTTACTCTTTTACTGTTTTTGGGAAGGAAGGTTTTGGATTTGTCCTATTTTAGCAGAGGATGATATTATATGACACTTTGTCAAACAAACACAAACAAACAACCCAGCTACAGCTATGAAACTACTTGCAATTTTCAGAAATATCTTCATAGTAAATCTGTGCAACTCCTGTATTTATTAGAATGCAGAAGAGTCAAGTAGTTAATAGGCAACACAGATTATTCAGGTCTAATCACTACAACTACCTCTTCAGAGACTCTTGACTTGGTTCGCATGTCACGTTAAGCCACTGTGGCTTGTTATCGTGCGTGGTTGCAGGGTGGCTTATCATGACGTCCAAATCTGGAGCAGTTTTTCTGTCATGGGTAGTTTAGTGCAAACAAGCCACCCTAAAAACCCATGGCTTGTAGTAGGGTTGTTTAGGGTGGCTTGTTCTCTTGGTGGTTTGTTGTGACGCCTGAACCTGGCAGAGCGATCTTATCGTGGGTTGTCAGGAACGGCTAGGGAGCTGCCTGGCAAGAGCAGCAAAATCCCTGCCGCTCCTCGCAATCTTGCTAGTGCTGCTGCCATTCTCCCTTGTCCCTTCTCTGTGTCCTCTGCCTCAGGATGGATTTTTATTTTTTTTCTCCTAGAACTCTTGAAGAAAAGACACCGGAGTGTCCCAAATGTGTTAGTAATGTTTTTTTGGTCCTGCCCAAGTGCACAGGAGTGAATGTCTGCTACTAGGAATTTTGTGTAATTTCCCCCTCCATTGTACTGCCCTGCCTTGAAATTTGTGTACTTTTAGTGATCTGCCTCACTTGTCTGCCTTGAAATTTGCATATCTTTACTCAGTGCCTGTTCTGCCTTGAATTTTGTGTTTGTGTAGTGCTCACTGCTCTGTAACCCTCATTGTCAGACCTTGTCCCAGTCTGGGGGCGAGTGATAGCCTGAGACACCGATTCTGAGTCAGAAGGGAATGCTGTGGAGCCAGGCCCAGCCGTGGGAAGGCAGATTCCTGGAAATTCAGCTCTACCAGGCCTCCCACCTGATTACAAGCCGGGAGGGGGTGAGACTCAGGACACTGATACGGCCTGTCTTCCACAGCTGGGAGACCTTACCTAGACAGGGGACCCTGCTTCTCGACCAGGGACGTCCTCCATAGGAATGGGACAGCAGGGGGAAGACTACAGGGGAGAGGGTTTCTGGGGTGTGTCCTAAGATGCGACATCAATTTAAGAGGGCAGAACAGAGGCAACTGGAGAAATCTAGTGCACATTTGTGAGCTAGGTTTCTTTGCCAGGATCCAAAGCCAATTACTGGAATTACTGCAATAAAACCTTTACTGAAACCTGAGCCTTAGTGTCGGGAAGTTAGGGCTGGACACACACGGGAAGCAGACAGTCAGCAACAGAGACCAGTGGAGGGAAGTGACAAGCATGAAGTGTGTGTGTGTGGCCGGTTGGGGGAGCTGAAAGTGGCTGGTGGCTGCAGGAGAGAAGGAATTTTTAGGGGCAGGTGTTATTACTTCAGTAGAACACAAAGCAGCCTTTAAAAAAAAAAAAGTTCACTAGCAAGGGAAGCACAGAAGTGGAGGATGAAATTGACAAGGACATTGACAAGAGGGGGATATCAGTAGGCTTGGCTAAATAGCAGACAGGCGGTCTTGCGCAAGACCCCCAGCCACACACAGAAATTTGCAAATGTGTTCCCGTACTCATAAGGGGCTTAGAAAATTATTTCCTTTTTGCAATCTGAAGCAGGACTGGTGTGTGTGTGTCACTTGGGAAGCATGGAAGTGGAGGATGACATTGACAAGGACATTGACAAGAGGTGGATATGCTTTGATGGAGTCAATAGCAGACAGGTGGTCTTGCGGTCTGGTGGTTCCTGTGTTTTTTTAAGTCTGTGAATACGTTCCTGTGTTCATAAGGGATCAGAAACTTAAATCCCTTTGGTGATCTGATGCGAGGGGGGGGGAGTTTCCCTCATGAGCCGGCAACAACAGCGGACCAATTGCAGATGTAGAGAACGAGGAAACAAGGATTTCTGCTGCAAAGGATACATACGGGCAGTAGCCTGGACGACTGAGAGAAAATTGAGGGAGAAACAAGCCACGGCAAGGTGCCGAGCGGGTGATAGTCTGTCAGGAGGAATGGACAAGCCACCCATCCAACATGGCTTAGCGCAACATGCGAACTTGCCCTCTGACTGGGTTCACACAACAATGCACATTCAAGGTTGAGGATGGCTTGTCGTTGAACTATACTCACCCAATCCGCTCCAATATAACACTGTACAAGTACTCTAGGGTGAGCTTGTGTTTGGGTATAGCTATGAGTAGTGGTTGGCCATACAGAACAGTCCCTGGAGTAGCATTGGATTGTCTTGCTTTCTTTTCTCTGAAGTAAACTGAAAGAGTGACACATTCAGCTCCATCCTCAGTTGTCTTACAAACTTCATATCTGCAGGAGAGAGAGAGAGAAACTAAGCAATTTCAATCCTTTCCAGAGCTGACAAGAGCATCATGCCAGTCTTAAGCATTCACACTTAGGAAAGTCATATATTTCACAAAGCTAATGTTCTCAAACATTTTGATATCACAGTTCTCACACTAGCAGTTGATACTGACCTCATGTCTGAGCAGATGGTTTGCTTCCTCCTTTGCTAACCAAGCCAGGTGCCATGAAGCATTTTTTTAAAAAAGTGCTGGGGTGTGTGTGTCTGCCTGCAGGTTTACAATCTAAAAAGATCTAGCTGTGCTTATACAATCAGTCCTGTGGTGACTAGATTAAGTGCTTAGTGAAATAAGCATTTTACCATACACTATGTACTATCCTTTTATGGAAACATAGTCATACTATTGCTGCTGTGTAATTCCCAACCCAATTCCATGGGAATATAAAGGTTTTCAAAAGTTCGAGAGGAAGATTAGTCTTTTAAAGGAGCAAGAACAGGGGAAAGATATGTTAAATTAAGACAGTAACTTGTGCTCGGGGTGGTGGTGGTTCACAAGCACCTTTTAGAGTTAGACAAACCCTCAACAACTAAAGCCATGAAGAGATTTCTCTAGACATTCACACTAACATAAAACATTCTCCTTTATTTATTTAGTGTGAACTTGATGCAGATAACCAAAATCTTTGTGGACTAGGTTTGATAAAATATTTAGCACTGAAACAATAATCCATTCTTGCACCAGCAAGAATGTTTGAGGAGCCAAGAAGAACCAGCTGGGTGCATTGGGGGGGGGGGGGGAGGTGTCAGAAGAAGGCAGAGAAGGACAGAAATCCAAAGGTGAGTACAGGAGCCAAGGGGACAAGGAAAGGATCTGCAAGACTCATCTGGGGCAGGAAGGGAAGAAGTTGAAGCCACAGCTTCAAAGTGTAGGGGACAGAATAAGCTTCCTCTTCCCATTTTTTTGCTCAAACTCCCCCCCTCCACACACACAATTGTGCATAATGTGAAAGGCCTCCCATCTACTACCACATTCCATATATAAGCAATAGCCCTACTCAAGGTGATGTCTTGCAGTGATCTTTCACGACATCTCTGAGTAGCAAAGCATAGGCATTGTATTTACTAAGACTACTATACAGAAAGCCTTTCACCCCTCACTGTGAAAAAACATTTGTATGTAATTAAGTGTACAGTCTGTATGTGTAAATAGGGAGGTTGGTTTTGTGGGTTTGTTCTTTTTTTTTTTTTTTTGCTGTACCTCTACATTTTGGTGTCTCGGGATTTTTTTTAGTCCTATTAATATTAAATTCAAGAGCTGTCACACAACTAATTTCCCCCTCCTGTCTAAACTCAAAAAGTTTCAGTTTATGGAATACTCTGCCCAAAGCATCATGTTCTTTGATATCACACTCAAGAGCTTTAATCTGAGATTAGTGCAGACTGTAAGAGTAGTTCTGAGGATTCCAAAATGGAAAATACATTGAGTAAACACTTTCGTTCAGACTTCCAAGTGAATGACATGTTGCTTACAAATGCATGTAATAAAACCCTGACTACTTCTTTGCAGAAAAGGCACTATACTGTGGAGAAGTGGCAGGGAAGAGGGTGCTTAACTTGAAAAATATACAGCTGGAATCCCACTGGAGGGCGGGGGAGCACTGCAGTACAAAAGCAGTGAGCGGGGCATGCCCTTCCCCACAGTGCTTTTCTCATGAAGTACCTCCCCACCTAAACTGCTTTTCTGAGAAACACCTGACGTAGGAGTTTTATTACATACATTTTTAATACCACTTAGTTCAACTTTCCACTAGGCAGACTTAGCAATGGACAACACCTGGGTGGTGGCGGGGCATGTTCTGCGTCCCATTCTGGGCACCACACTTTAAGGAGGACGTAGACAAACTGGAGAGGGTTCAGAGGAGGGCAACAAGGATGATAAAGGGACTGGAAACAAGGCCCTATGAAGAGAGACTGAAAGAACTGGGCATGTTTAGCCTTCAGAAGAGGAGACTGAGGGGAGATATGATCGCACTCTTCCAGTACTTGAAGGGTTGTCACACAGAGGAGGGCCAGGATCTCTTCTCGATCATCCCAGTTTGCAGGACACGGAATAATGGGCTCAAGTTACAGGAACCTAGATTCCACCTAAACATCAGGAAAAATTTCCTGACTGTCAGAGCAATAAGACAATGGAATCAACTACCTAGGGAGGTGGTGGGCTCTCTGAATCTGGAGGCATTCAAGGTGCAGCTGGACAGCCATCTGTCAGGGATGCTTTGACCTGGATTCCTGCATTGAGCAGGGGGTTGGACTCGATGGCCTTGTAGGCCCCTTCCAACTCTACTTTTCTATGATTCTATGTATGAAAAGACAATGTCCGCTTGCATGACTTGGGTGGCAATAATTATGGGAAAGAACATTGTCACTTCATTCTCTATGGCAGCCTTCCCCAATCTGGTGCCCTCCAGATGTATTTGAACTGCAACTCCCAGCATTCCTGACCACTGGCCATGACGGTTGGGGCTGATGGGAGTTGAAGTCCAAACCATCTGGAAGGCATTGGGTTGGGGAAGGCTGCTCTATGGATAGCAAAAGAAGGGTATCCAGGATCTAAAGCTGTACCCAAATTACAAACTGTACGCAATTTCTTTCAGAAGTCTAGATTGAACCCTGTTGCATTATCCTGACTGTCTTCCTTATTTCAGCAATATTAATATAAATTAAGCTTCAACTAGCTTAGATATGGTAGATAACATTTCCTACTACAGACCTGACAGGGGCTGCTGCACACTACAACCTTCCCAGGGCTACCTCTAAAGCAAAGGGCAGAACAATTCTGCTTCAGGATGTACAATCTAAGGAACAACATTCCTAGGGTCATATTCTATCCTAGTTTATAGCTGTACTTCCCCAGTAACATAATCAAATACAGGCTATTTCTAGAGATGAAACAAAGGAGCTATGGGATCAATCTTATGTTCCAGAAACTAGATTCAAAATTTCCATAGCCATTCCTTCTATCAGTTCCAGTACTTCCGGATCAAACATAGTGCAAAGTAAGAAACAAGGTAAAATGGTTGATATGAGAATACATGGCATTCGGTGCTGAAGTTTCACACATTTCTGTAAGCTAAAGGTGACCTGCAAACCATTTTGGCAAAGTTTCATCAATTCAATATATATGCTGAATGCCTCCATCATCCAGGCTAAGAGAACAGAGGCACTCAAGCATATTCATTAAATCTCTCAGGCCTCATGTCCCAAGACCAAATGGGGGAGTGGGGAGAAAAAAACCCAAGAAAAACTGTGCATTGCAGTTTGATAAGAGTCACTTACCTGACCCCTTGTAGGCTGGCTCCATGCTCCAGCAGGATCCTGGGTGATGTGACATCACCATCATGGTGCATGCTGGGGCGTTACATCGGAGCAGGAGCCTAGTGGGGGCTGGACATCATGGGACCTAAGGGAAAAAGATAGTAAGTGTCTGGGCTGTGTGCTGAATGCCCCTTTTAGTTTAGCCTGGGGGAATTCAGCACAAGCAACCCATGTTGATGCAATTTTGTCAGACTGATTTGCAGATCACCTTTATTACAATCTGTCAACTGAACTTTCAGCAGGAGAAGTATCTTTCCTTAGAACTCCTGATTCCAGACAGTAGCACCACTACAAATGTTCTTGTAGATGTCTGAACTCAAACTGTACATCCTCCTTGCCCTCAAGAAGCCCTCTTATGCATCCTGCCAGTTTCACACTAACCAATCCTCCAATAACAACTAAGTTACATGATAGACCTAGAGAGGAATTCAATAGGGAGATTGACATGGGTGGTTTTCAGTAGTGTTTCTCTGCTAGCTGCAAGATACTGGGGAAAAGTTATTTCCAGCATTTGCAACATAGTATCAACAAAGTGTCACAATTCAAAAGGACCCCCCCCCCCAAGAAAACACAACAGAAGAAACCAAAGTCCCAAACAGACGAGATGCAAGAGATTTCCTCCCACTTAAAAGGAGCTGCGGTGGAGGAAGGAGGATCCAATTCTGATCACTGTAGTGGCACTGGGGGGAAAGGAAGTTCACCCTTGCCATTTTTCAAATCTAAATCACCCACACACTGAAATTATAAGCACCCCCAGAAGAAGAAAAAATACAGGCACCTACATTTTAATAGGCACATATACATGGGTTGATAGAATGCATTGTTGTGGGATAACATTATGTAAATCCCTTTCATCTGTGATTTTCCCTAGTTAACCTCCCATTGTTAATTGCAATAGTAAGTAAACTAACACCTGAGGAACTTAAAAGAATTCCACATTCACAAAGCTACTCAGTTTATGAAGCTGAATGATGGGAGATTCAGGACAGATAAATGAAGTACTTTTTCACACAGTTCATAGTATAAACTATTGAATTCACTACCACAAGTTGTAGTGATGGCCAGCAACTCAGATAGCTCTAAAAGGAGATAAGACAAATTCAACAGCTACTAGTCATGATGGTTATGTTACCTCCAGTACTGGAGGCAGTGTGCCTCTTAATACCAGCTGCTGGAGAACATGAGAAGGAGGGTGCTATTGCTCTCATCTCCTGTTTGTGGGTTTCCCATATGCATCTGGTTGGCTGCTGTGGGATCAGAATACAGGAGTAGATAGGCCTCTGGTCGGATCCATCATAGGCTATCAGTTCTGCCATTTTGCTACTTTGAATTAGGATGTCTAAAATGAATTGGTCAGGGAGAGGGGTCGTATCTGCAGTATACCAATTGAAATATTGTTGCATCTACAGTACAGATACTAGCTCGACTGAGCCATGATTCCAAACCGTGGTTAAGGGAACTGAGCTATGATTTAATGCAGGGGTGAACAACTTGTGGCCTGCAGATGTTTTGGCCTACATCTCCCATCATCCCTCATCATTGGCTATGCTGGCTAGGGCTGATGGGAGTTGTAGGCCAAAACATCTGGAGGGCCACAAGTTGCCCACCCCTGGTTTATTGGGTGCATTGCTAAAAACCCCAGTTTAGCCCCTCTTTGGCCGTGAGTAGATTCTTAACTTTCATTTCCAGTTGCAACTAACTTGTTAGTTACTTGTTATGTAACTTGTTGTTACAGTACTTGTAATGTCTGAACCAAGAGCTGTGGTTAGTGTTAATTATGGTTTAAGAAAACAAGCTAGGATCATTAACCATATATGGCCTGTGGCTCATGCTGGCTCAGCTTGTCTGAGCGTGGAAAGCTAAGCAGGGTCAGGCCTGGTTATTACTTGGATGGGAGACCCCTCCTCTAGTTTCCTGCATTGAGCAAGGGGTTGGACTCGATGGCCTTGTAGGCCCCTTCCAACTCTATGATCTATGAATCTATCTATAACCAGAATATGAAGTTGGTTTGTTTCTCTAAGCCATGATTAACACTAATCACAGTTTGCTTGGGTTCAGTCATAATGAGTAACTGTGGTTAGTTAAAAACAGAAGCTAAAGCTTCCGATTTCCTTCTTCTGGACACTGGAAGAGGAAAGGTGAGGGGGAGACAGTAAACTATGGTTCTCCAATGTGTTGGAGAGGTTGTCAGGAGCTGGGTACATATGCTCATATGTGGTGGAGTTGTAAAAATGTATTGCATTTTTGGGAAATGATTTTTGAAGAAATATCAGAAATTGTTGCTATCGATTTAGAAGTTTGCCCTAAATTAGCATTGTTATCAATAACCGAAAAGGTGGCTGGTCCTCAAAATGTTAAAGAATTAATTGTAAACTTGTTAACGGCGGGTAGATTAATGATAGCAAGACAATGGAAAGTTCAGCAAGTTTTCTCTATCACTGACTGGTATAAAGAAGTGTGGGATATGGCTTTAAATGATATGTTAACTTGTAATATCAAATGTAAAAGGGGACAATTAAAGTAAAACAATTTTAAGGATATCTGGGGTTTATTTTTGGATTTTGTGTTAAATACGGGGAAAGGGAGCATGCCGTGTCAAGATATGTTGTATTTTTGGAATAATGAATAACAATAGATTATAGAGATAGAATGTACTCTTTGGTCCCGTGGTGATGGGAGCACTATATAAGTTGTATGTTTGTTATTTAGTTGTTTTATATATTGTTTGGGGGGGGGGGAAGGAATGCTGAGTAGAAGAACTGTGGAAAAGCAGACAAGCAGCTCTAAACCACGCTATGTATAAAACCATGATTTGGTTTTACATATACATATGTATATGTACATACGACGTCTTGCAATACAAGTACTGTAGAACGGCTTAAATAAAAAATCTCTGTACAAATTTTTTTGGGGGGATTTCGTAATAATGGATTATATGAATAGAATTATTTTTTGGCCCCGGGGTGACGGGTGCACTTTGGAGTTTATGATTTGTAGGTTTATGTTCTTTTTGTATGTGTGTTCATTTAAAAATATAAAATATTTTTTTAATATAAGAGTGTTTAGGATTATAAGCACGTTTCTGGAATGAATTATGCTCTCAATCCAAGGCATGACTGTATACATATACACAGATACATATACATGTGGGATATTGCTTTAAATGATAAATTAACATGTAGTATTAAAAGTAAAAAGGGACAATTAAAGAAAAATAATTTTAAGGATATATGGGGACTATTTTTAGATTATGTTTTAGTAAAGGGAAAAGGGAGTAAGCCATGTCACGATATGATGTATTTTTGGAATACAGATTAATAATGGATTATATGGATAGAATTATTTTTTGGCCCCGGGGTGACGGGTGCACTTTGGAGTTTATGATTTGTAGGTTTATGTTCTTGTTGTATGTGTGTTCATTTAAAAATATAAAATAATTTTTTAAAAAAACAGAACAAAACAACAACAACAACCATGATTTGGGTTCTAAACTATAATTAGCGCAAAACATGATGGTAGAATTGAACTAAATTAATAATATCCAAATGTATAAGAACACAGATAGAAAATAAGGAAGACAGAGAAATAATGCTTTAAGCCACTCAGAAAGAAAAAACGGAGAGGAAGGCTCACTTGAAGGCCATCTCAAAAAATAAGAGTAAAGGCTGCAGCAACTCCATGAAGACAAAGAAAAAACAAAGGAAGGTTTTCATTAACTCTATAAGAATACAGCAAGTTTGGTGGATGCTAAACCCCTGAAAGATAAGGGGGTGATTACCATTGAATATAATTATACATGATGTATACTCTGTGTTACAGCATGATTAGTGAACAGTTTGTAAAGTTTGATTATTGAAAAGTTTTTAAAGTTTATATAAATATTAAATCAATATGTGTTGTAAAAAAATGTTAAAAATTCCGAAAATAGATAAAAGAAAGTTTAAATATAATGATTGAACATGTATTGTTAAAAAGTTGTAAATTTTTTTTAAAAAAAAGATAAAAGAAAGTTCTATCACAGTGGTATTTTCACACTTTTTTTGATATACTCAATCCAAGGCATGACTGTTTACATATACACAGATACATATACATGTGGGATATTGCTTTAAATGATAAATTAACATGTAGTATTAAAAGTAAAAAGGGGCAATTAAAGAAAAATAATTTTAAGGATATATGGGGACCATTTTTAGATTATGTTTTAGTAAAGGGAAAAGGGAGTAAGCCATGTCACGATATGATGTATTTTTGGAATACAGATTAATAATGGATTATATGAATAGAATTATTTTTTGGCCCCGGGGTGACGGGTGCACTTTGGAGTTTATGATTTGTAGGTTTATGTTCTTTTTGTATGTGTGTTCATTTAAAAATATAAAATATTTTTTTAAAAAAACAAAACAAAACAACAACAACCATGAGTTGGGTTCTAAACTATAATTAGCGCAAAACATGATGGTAGAATTGAACTACCGTAATAGCCAGAAGCTCCAACTTACTGAATCAGAAATCCAAATTATGTACAAATTTGGTTGCTTTTTCAAATGTGCAGTCTTTTTAGGAATACTGAAGGAGGAGGAATAGCTTATATTATAACAGGATAATACGTAAGGACATTGGTTCATGGAGGGACACTATGGAGAATTAGAAAGCTCCACCCAGATTATTGGCTTTCTGGCAGATTAGCAGACTATACCTTCAAGTTCAAGTTGCCCTAATTGCATGAGGGTACATGAATGTTATAAAAACACACTATTTTAAAATAAGCAAATTGAGAAGCAACTTCAATGGGGCACTTTCCTCCATGGAATAATTATTTGGGGAATACAATTGGAAAGCATTGCACCCAAATTGATAAGCCATATATAATTATAGAGAAAATATCTAAGTAGGAGCAATCAGTGATCTATTACCTTGCTTGCAAATCTTTTCTTTACTCTCCCTTACCACTTTTTAAATGCATTTCCTATATGTGATCAAAGATTCTCATAGGCCAGAACTGCACCTCAGTTATGGAATAACAGACTTCTAGATTTCCCTTACTCTTCTTGACTGTCATGACTTCTAAACTTGATTAGAAATGCAAGGATATGAGAGATCTGCAGCCTTGAGTCCCAGTTCTGGGGGAAAGGGGGGATATAGTATAATATAGTATATTATTATATATGATTATATAATAGTAATAATAATCTTCATCCCCAAGGGGAAAGGCAGAGCCATAGTAAGATAAAAGTATCTTATAAAGATAAAAGGAGAACCTTTCTCCCACTTCTGTTAAAGTCTGTGGAATGATCTCGCTCTGTTGATTTTAATAGAGGTGCAGAAAAGGATCCTCTGCTGAAAAATGGCCTGAGTAAGAGGGTTAGCCCAGCCACCACCAAGGACCCTGTTGCCCCAAGGGTCCTTTATGGGAGGTAGGCTACCCCCACTCAAGCTGTTTTTTGGCATGGCACCCTTTTCCCCAGGTCTGTTAAAGTCTATAGAGCAAGATTGCTCCATTGACTTTAATAGAGCCTGGGGAAAGGGTCTCCTGCAAAAATAAATGGCTGGGGGGAGCCCACCCACCACCAAGGATGCTGTTGCCCCAAGGGCCCTGTGTATGGGGTGAGATTCCTCCCCATTGAAGCCATTTTTCATCTGGGCACCATTTTTCAGAGGGGAAGGGGAGGAAGCCTAGCTAGTAAAGCAAGGAAGGGGGGAAATGAGGGAATGAAGCAGAACTGTCAGGCAACTAGCAGCAACAATGGATGGATAGGAGCAGGAGAATCTGGAAGTGAGTAGTGGGGGTCAAAAGGGGTATGGTGGATGCATTGGGGGTCTTGAGGGGTGCCACACTGCCAACCCCTGTACCAGTACTACTAAGATGTTCCTTGGCTGTCTGACTTAGAAATAGACAAACAAGAGCAGCACATGCAGCATTGTGAAGTTCTCACAATTAAATTAGTGGCCCTTGGTTGCAGTGGTAAAATTATATCAATAAATCAAGTGTTAGGGATTCTGATCCTGTGGGATTCTGTTTTATTGAGCTCTATGAAATCTTTGTTCCTATGAACAAACATCATGGTGTTAAATACTTCTGCAAACCTCATTTATGAGGGCCTGCCCTACTACATTAATGTCCATGTACTTTTTACATGTTAGAATACATTCCCATGCCTTTTCATAAGTGGGATCATTGGTAAAGTCATGTGAGGATGTGTTCCTCTGCTCCCTTTTCTACATAAAGAGTCCATCTTTCCCTTTGTAGTAGAAGGGGTGGAGCAGACCTTGCTTTAGTATATTTACATGGATGAGCTGCTTAGAATATATACTCTTTAGAGAGGAGTCTAGATTCCTGTTCCTTCCGCACTTAACTCCTCTCTCAGTGAAATCAGTACTTCAGGTACTAAGGCAGACTTGCAAATAAATCCACAAAAATTGCTAACCCCAACAAAGTATTGCTAGTCTAAGCTGTCTACACATACATGAATTAGTCACTTGTAGATGACCAGAGAGAGCTGTGCTGCCCTAACTTATAAAAAGCTAGCCTTCCTGGTCACCTGAAAGAGATTCTTATGTGCCACAAATGTCCAGATGAGTGGCGAGTTACAAGCCTAGCCTAACTGTGTTAAACACAAGAGAGCTGGTAATGAGAGCTAGTACTGCAGAGTGAATAATCTAATTAGATTTCCTGCACTTCTAAATGTGGAAGGGTCCCTATTTCTGCAAAATACCCTCCAGTTATTTTTTGTGTTAGTTCCTTTTTGGATTCACAGAGCTTGTATTTAAGTCTTCTTTAACTAGGACTCAGCATGTTGGCTCTAGTCTACTTTAAATATTTGCTAGATGCTTTTTTTGGCATATGTTTTTTGTGGATTCTGGCAGCCTAATAAAAAAATTAGTGATGCTGACTCTTCAAAGCATGATTTTGATTGACATATTTATGTATGTATTTATTTATTACATTTATATCCTGCCTTTTTTCCTCTTGTAAAGAACCCAAGGTGACTTACATAGTCCTCCTCTCCATTTTAACCTCACTCCATTTTATCCTCACAACAACCCTGTGAGGTAGGTTAGCCTGAGCGTCAGTGACTGGCCCAAAGTTACCCAGTGAGTTTCATGTTTTAGTGAGAACTAGGCCTAGGGATGTGCTGACTCTGGGAAGTCCGGCTCGTTTGAGCTTGATGAACTTCCTGCTTGCTTCTGATCCAATTATTGGAAGCGGACCAAGTCAGTGGTGGTGGTCTGTGGACACCCATCTCTAAGACAGGCCACGGTTTGCTAAGGATATTTGCGCAAATGGTACTATTTGCATAATTTTTTATTAACTTATGCAAATTGCATAAATTACAGTGTTTTGCATATTTTTTGCAAATCAGTACCCGAAAAGCATGTGGATCTAGTGTGATTTGTATAAAATCGGCCAATCGTGCTAAATCCACGTGCTTTTCGGTTGCTGATTTGCAAAAAAAGATTCAAAATACTGCGATTTACACAAATTGCATAAAGTTACGCATATTGCGCAAATATCACCATTTGCACAAATTTCCCTAGCAGTTTTTTAAAATGCGCAAACCGCCACCTGCCTTAGAGACAGAAGTCCGCAAGCTGACTCAACTCGCATCATAGTGAGTCGGCACCAGTGCAAGGTTGGCGAACCGGATTCCAGGGTTTGCCAGTTCAGATTGCATTGGTCTGCTTCATAGGTAATGATAAACCCTATCAAGTTCCTTACACATCCCTACCAGATATCCTGAGTCCCAGTCCAACACTCTAACCACTACACCACACTGGCTCTTCAATATGTATTGAAGCTACTGAAGGCCTATAAATCCGAAGTACACTTTTTAAATTAATCACTGTGATTAAAATATTCCTGTCTTCTTTATTTTCTATCTGTGTTCTTAAACATTTGGATATTATTAATTTACCGTATTTTTCGGACCATAAGACGCACTTTTTCCCCCCAAAAAAGGAGGGGGAAATGTCTGTGTGTCCTATGGAGTGAATATAGTAAAAAAAAAAAAATTATTATTATTATTTTTTTTTTACTTTCCTCTGCTGGTCCAGAAGAGCAGAGGACTCCTGGGTGGGGCGGGGGAAGCCCCCACCTCTCAGCTGATTTTTTTTTTTAAAAAATTTGTACCATACAGTAAGTGCGTCTTATGGTCCGGTGCGTCTTATGGAGCGAAAAATACGGTAACTTTCCATCTACTGAACAATCTAAACTACTTGGGTGGTATCTGAGACATCCATTTAGTACTAATTTGCAAATAACTTTTGATATTGGGGTGTGGGAGAGGAATCAAAGAGCCCTATAAGTTTACTTGCTCAAGAATAGTTAATTAAAGCAGATACAGACACAGCACTAGATGTTTTAGTACCCAACACAGAAAATTCAAATGGCTCCCTGCAGTTGTAAAACATGTAATAACTGACAATTTGCTGCCTTCTAATGGTACTCTAATCTCTGCCTCATGAAGTGACCTTGTCCACTGCCAAATGGTAGGGCTGGACTATGCTGAGCTGATGAATCTAGAACACACACATTTTTAGGAGCCATGGAAATAACTCATATTTGAAACAGTGGGTACTACTGCTCTTTCAGAATACAAAACCAGCAAAACTGATACTAGCTGTACTCTTACTTATAGTGGTTGGTTTTAATATTGTTGAAGAAATGCAGAACAATCATCCATTAATAAATATCTAACAAAGTTAGACTAGATATAAGAAACTTGCATGAAGCAAAGTTCAAGTATATAAAAATGCCGATATGTTTATGACCTTCATATGTTTATGAATTTGTACCCTCATGCAATTAGAAACTTAGTTAAAAGGTTATTCTCTTTAAGTTCACATTTGTACTCATAGTTCCAATACCACATACACAATACAATCCCCAAATGTTATACTAATATAACAATTACACTAATTGTTTATCTTGTTCTGGAAACAAAATTTAAGAAATTTGCAAGTCTGTGCACCGAAGCCCCATTCAAAATCCTAGAATGCATTTTTACACTTAGCAGTTGCAAATTTGCAGGTGGTCTCTCTTACACATTTCATTACACTCACACACTCACAGCTATCTTTACAGTAAAAAAAGGTTATGCCTGTTAAGACATCTAAATACCCTGCCTAAAATGTTGCACCAACTTGTTCCAAATTATCCAAGTCCATCACCACAGAAGTAGTTTCACTAGCACATTTCCAGGTAAGTGCAAGATAGTGCTCACATAGAGTTTATCACCAAACAATACAATTATATAGACATTTGTAAGACTGCGCAGGTGACAGATATTTAGCATCCAATGCCTGCACGCTCATTGGATATGGGGGGGGGGGGAGAGGAATGGGAGAAGTGAGTTGGGCTTACAGTAATGTTTTAACTAGGATGAAAAATCTAGGTTTCGCTTCCAGATGTCACAAGTTCTCCATGCATGCCTAATTTCTCAATGTGACTGAAACTGTTTGCTGGAACCTATTGGTGTCAGCATAGTTAGACAATTTTTAAAAGTGACCAAGAGGATAAGATCCCACAAAAATGGCAACAAATATATAGTCCAAAGATCAATAATTAAACAGCATGTGGAGTGGGCCACATGTTATCTCATCAGGACAGTATACACTACAATGTAAGAACACTTGGATCACTCTTCAAAGTTTTAAGAATCATATACTCTTTTATCAGGAAAACATTTGTGCCCATTTTTCTAATTTCTATCCTTTCCAGAGAACTGGTTACTCACACAAAGATGTTGTCCTTTGGCATTATATGACTTAAGCCTTCATCCATTTGGAAAATTTTGTGGAATCTGTGATTATAAACATCAGTCACCACCATCTAAAACAGCAAATAGTTGGGGATGGAAGTTAGAACACCATAATGATAATCAAAATATGATAAGCCTAAGTCACCTAACAGTTTAAGTGAGAAATAATTTCTGAAGCACTTTCAGTACTATGTAATGCTGAGGGAGTTCTCTGTCAGTGGCTTAGGAGACATGTTTAAAAGACCAAATAAGCAGAACAACCAATATTCCAGTACTCACAGAAAGAACCAGTATACTGGATCTCAGTTATAAAGTACAGTTGAGCAGGGGGTTGGACTCGATAACCTTGTAGGCTCCTTCCAACTCTATGATCTAAGTTCACCACCTCATGTTTGTCAAGAGAACAGATACCAAAATTTAAGGAATATAATTGGTTGTTTTAAGAGTTTGTTCAGGGTCAAGGGGAAGAATAGATATTAAAGAAAGAGATGCTAGAAAGCAGGCGTGCCAAAATCCCTATGTCTAATAGCCACTGGCACCGAAACCTTTGGTCTAGTAATTAACACCCGAGTAGCTGAAACAGGGAGGCATTTCTGCTTCTTCCAAGGGTACTGCTGTTCACAGGATCTGGTCACTGCCTCCTCTTACCTCCCGTATTTCCTAATTTGTTCTTTTCACAGCTTCTCCACCATTTTCCATATAGCCTGGCTTACAGAGCTCAAGCTGAGATTGAGCAGGGCTAGCAGACAGAGCGAGCAGCAGGTGGGGGAAAACCGAAGAGGAAGAGGATTCCATCCTCCCACTGTAGTTACACTCCTAGAAAATTTCAGTAGCTCCTGAGTTTTCAAAGACATTATTCACCCCAGTTATTACCACCACCTCCCAAAGTATCCATTAAAAGATTAATAGTAGTTATTTTTCTATTCTTCTTCTTTAAAAATGATAACATTGCAAATAGTTGTGCCACAGAAGACAAAGCAAAACTCTGGTATGAAACAGGTGCTTCTTTGCTGGTCCTAGACTCTAAGGCATAGAGGATATAATGTTAAGGCAATGGCTTTCACTGCACCAATTTCAGCTGATGTCAAAGACAAGCTCTCAAGTTAAAAGAAATCATCATACATGATAAAATCTCAACAACACAGAGAACATGTGCTACAAATGTTATTAACAAATTAGGATAGAATGTCCTTTCCACTAAATATTTAACATTCTATTAATTTGCTGATTAATGATCGAAGGTCTCAAGTCAACCAATTATTCACTTCTAACTTCCAGGACACCTTTCAAAATTAGAGCTACACATCTTTGCTTTTAGGGCAAGCAGAATAAGGTCAGAGTGTGGTTATGGTACACGCTGTTCTTGCTGGGGAGTTCTGTTGGAAATTGTAATATTGCCTGCTTAAAATCAACAAAGTGATGTAACCACTGATTAGAGTGGGAGGAATGAGTTAACTAAAGAAATCTCTCCTCCCTACTTTTGGCCTCTCTGGCCAGAGCTCTGCTGCTCTCTATCTACTTCCTGCTTCTTTGTGGAAGTTAGGTTGCTCTCTGCTCTCCTCTCTCCCAACATGGAGGACGCAAATCCGGCTGGCTTGTAGCCAGAGATCTTCTGCAATGAAACTAATCTGCCTATATGTATCCTGCATATATGTGAGTGATCTGTAAGAACTACTAAATGTCTTTAGTTTAAACCTTGTGTGGACATTCCATTCCTTTTAATAGCCTTAAGAGGCAAGAGTTCAGCAACTCGCGTGGTGAAACCAGTTTCAATAAAGCAGGCTGCGCTTAAGGAGGAAACTCGGCTTTGTCCTAATCAGTTTAGGACTGACTCCTTTTAACCATATCCTCCAACAAGTTCATCTGAAGTTGGACTGTTTGGTTTCATCTACATTTCAGCATGGACAAACATTTTAACATGCACAAAAAGGAATCTGGTCCCTTACATCTTGCCCTGAACAGAAACTTTTACAACCATTAAAAGTTGTGCTCAGAATCATTAGCCTTGCTGAATAGACAGGCTGTTAAAACTTTGTTCCATATGGCCTTTTATTATTTTAAATCTTTTAACACCACACTCTGTTTTAAAGATTCTATCCTGCTCTTAATTCTGCTGTGGATAATGTTTTTTTTTAAATTGCTTCATGTAAGTTTTTACATTGCAAGTCACCTTGGAGACTTGCTTTGGAGACTTGGAGACTTTTGCTTTGTCTTCTGTGGCACAACTATTTGCAATGTTATCATTTTTAAGGAAGAAGTATAGAGAAATAACTACTGTTCATCTTTTAATGGAGAAGAAGGTCATCAGTGGCTACTACTTCTGATTGGCTATATGCTTCCTCCAGTATCAGAAGCAGTATGCCTATGTACTCCAGTTGTTGGGGAACATGGGTGGAAAGGTGCTGCTACACTCATATCCTGCTTGTGGAATCCTGTGGGCAGCTGGTTGGCCACTGTGTGAACAGAATGCTGGCCTAGATGGACCCTTGGTCTGATCCAGCATGGCTCTTCTGTTTAGACCAGTGATGGTGAACTTATGGCATGGGTGACACAGCTGGCACGCAGGGACCTCTCTGTGGGCACTCGAGCCATTGGTTACCAGATCGCGAAAAGACCGTCCCCTTCTGCAAAACACTAATGATCTTGTTCTTTCTCACACTGTGGAACAGAATGATTTTATTCTAGAATTCCTGTTACAGAATTCTTTTCTACATTGTTATCACATTTAAAAGATTTTGAAGAATGATGCACAGAGCATGGCTTGGATGTAAAGCCCTAACAGTTGACCTGAGTGCTGCATGTGTTGCTCTCAAACTAATGGAGTATGAGCCAAGGTTTGACAAATCATCAGCATGCATGCAATAGCAAAAATCACATTAATTGTGCAAAAGCATGCCCAATGCAAACTTTTACCTAATGCAGTGTTTGCAGTCCAAGACATAAAGTGTTTAAAATGTGTTAAGCACGTTTAGTTTTCTTGTTTTTCTTGCTCATCCTAGTACAGGTTGACTTTTACTTTTACTAATCCGACACCTGTAGAAGCAGGGAAAGGACCCGGTGTAAAGCTTGCCCCATACAATTTCAGTCTGGCATATAATCATATTACAAGTTGAGAATCCCTTATCAAAAAATACATGTGCCTAATTATTTAAAAAGTTTGTATAAATTCCCTTCAGGCTATGTGTACAATGTAGTACTATAATAATTTTTTGAGTTGATTTTTTTTTTCAACAAAAAACTATCACTGAAAGCTCTGTTATTGTGTTTTTCTTTAAAGACAAAAGATGTTAATTAGTTCGGACAACTGTATATGAGTTGTTTTTCTAAAACTAAAACCTCGGTATTTAGGTTTAATTGCAGTGTTGGCACTTTGAAATAAATAAGTTGGTTTTGTGTTGCAGTTTGGGCACTCGGGCTCAAAAAGGTTCGCCATCACTGGTTTAGACCCTATTTGGGCTGAAAAGTGACTCAGAAATGTATATAAATAAATAAATAAATATGAACAACAGGATTAAGAAAGATCTTTACTAATTCCAACAATCTGTAGCCTCTTTCTGGTCAATGTTATATGTGTCTGATATAGAAATAAATGAGATTATATTAACAACATTGCTAAATGCTTACATTTAACCTACTTTTCTCTTCATACAGCAGAAAATAAACTACCTTATTCTGTGTGATGAAGGGTTCTGCGAAGCTTTCATACTCTTTTCTGAGTAGAAGCCGATTCAGAAAAAATAAAATAAAAATCAATGTACTTTCTATTATCTAAAGAAAAACTTGTTTTCCCCCTAGCTATATAATATCAAGCCAACTTCTTAAAATGTCCCTTAAAGGGTTTTTTAAAACACTAATTCAGACATTCTCCTAATAAATTTTGTACAAAATATTATTTGTCAGTCACCATTATTTATCCTTACGTTTTCTGCAGGGATCCCGGAGAGTTTTGAGAGTGCATCACACAGGTCAGATACGCCCCCCATCATTGGCACCACTACCCTGTACTAGAAATAAACAGAACATTAAAGTTTCACTAGGCAAAATAAACCCAGTCAAGGAACACAATTCTAGACATGGATTTGCACCAGTAATCAGCTCTGATACTGAAAAGGCAGAGAATTGCACCAAGTGGGCTTTTCAGTTAAGTTTCTCATTTTGATGTTCCAGTTTGATGTAATTAACTCTGCAGAAAAAAAGTTCTAGAAAATTGCACATGGCACCCTCATGAACAATATAAACATAGTGGATTCAGTTTTACATACGGTATCCAGATTTAAAATGTTCTGGTTGCTCTGAAAACAAAGAAACTTATTAGGCTCCCCCTTGTCGCTGGGTCTGTCAGACCTTTACTCTACAAATGGAATGCTATACTTAAGATTGGTTATCTATTCCAAAATATAGGAGAGCGTTTTCCTTGGCTCAATTTAACATTCTACCCTCCAAACTTTTGGATGGTAGATTCAGTAAAATCCCAATGGAAAACAGGTGTTGCCCCTGCAATAATGAGGAGGTGGAAACTGTTGCACATGTTCTTTTTAAATGCAGCTTTTATCGAGGGGCTACAGAAAACCTAATACATCCAATCACCCAGACTTTTCCTGGTCAATCCTTAGTTTCTTCTGTCCACTCTGCTTGACGGCTCAAATAGCTCAATTAACAAGAAAGTTGCAAAATTTTTGAATATTGCTATTGTGACTAGACCTTCTATGCATGTCTGATTCTGTTTTTATTTTCTAAGTTTTTATTTGAGTGTATAATTAAGAGCTGGTGTATCTTGTTTGTATTGTTTTATGTATTGGTGTGGTTGGTAGACCGTAAATAAAATATTGTTATTAGGTACATGAAAAAAAAAAAGGATCTGGCCAGGTCACACATTCTTTAGGTACATCAAGGCTGGATTAATATAATGCACTTTAGGTGAGGCTGCTTTTGAAAAGCATTCATTAACTTCAGCTGATACAAAATGGTTGAGCTTGAGTTTTGACCAGGGTCAGTTATTCGGATTATGCTATTCCATTATTACGTAAGCTTCACTGGCTCCCAGTCCATTTCCAATTTCAGTTTGAAGAGCTGGGCATTACCTTTAGAGTTCTAAATGGCTTAGGACCAAAATACTTTAAAGTCAGTCTCCTGCAGTCTTTTACCCACTCAGGTGATCGAGGGAGGAATTTGCTGTGTCCCACCACTGTCAAGAGGTTCAGGTATGCAGGAGAGGGCCTCCTCCACAGTGGTACCAAGTTTTTGTCATTCCCAGAACACCAAGTTGGTTCTCTCCCTGATGGCATTTAAATGTCAGGTAAAGATTATTCTTTTCTGGTGGCCTTATGGGCTTGCTTGATTTCTGAGTCCTGTAATCCTATGTAAACTGCTCCTTTCTATTAGTTCTTTCTATTATAATTTTACATTATGTTGATTGTAAGCTGCTTTGGGGATCTGCTATATGCAAAGAAAAGATAGGATATAAATATTTTAAGTAATTCTAATTTCATTCATGGTTACTTATGATGGTATCTTCACATAGATGCAAGGTTTAAATAAATTATTTATTTTGAAGATTTATATGCTGCATTTCAATCAAATGATTCTCATGGTGATTTATTTATTACATTCAGAACTGCACACATTTTTTTTATTGGAGGACTGCATTGCAAAATTTGGTAAATTGCAAATATTGAAGTACAACTTTTTCAGTTTGCACATTGGTTCATAAAGTGCAAACTAGATGTGTTTGCATTAAAATGAGAACAGAATGAATTTCTCCCCCATACCTAGAACCATAGAATAGTTGGAAGGGGCCTATAAGGCCATCGAGTCCAACCCCCTGCTCAATGCAGGAATCCAAGTTAAAAAATTCCTGACAGATTGCTTTCCAGCTGTATCTTGAATGCCTCCAGTGTGTGAGAGCCTACTACCTCCCTAGGTAATTGGTTCCATTGTCATATTGCTTTAACAGTCAAGAGGTTTTTCCTGATGTTCAGCTGGAATCTGGCTTCCTGTAACTTGAGCCCATTATTCCATGTCCTGCAATCTGCGATGGTCGAGAAGAGATCTTGGCCCTCTTCTGTGTGACAACCTTTCAGGTACTCAAAGAGTGCTATCATATCTCCCCTCAGTCTTCTCTTATGAAGGCTAAACATGCCCAGTTCTTTCAAGTCTCTCTTCATATAGGGCTTCGTTTCCAGTCCCCCAATCTTTGTTGCCTTCCTTCCTCAGCTTGTGATCTACAACAATTCCAAGATCCTTCTCGCTTGTAGTATTGTTGAGTCCGATTCTGTAGGCAACTGTCGATCTACCTGATAGTTGTTCTATCTAGCCCACTTTTAGCTACCGTAGTTTGCTAATCAAAATATCATGGGGCACTTTGTCGAAAGCTTTGCTGATGTCGAGAGCCAGTGTGGCGTAGTGGTGAGAGTGTTGGACTGGGACTCGGGAGATCCGGGTTCTAGTCCCTGCTCGGCCATGAAACTCACTGGGTGACTTTGGGCCAGTCACTGACTCTCAGCCTAACCTACCTCACAGGGTTGTTGTGAGGATAAATTGGAGAGGAGGAGGAGGATTATGTAAGCCGCCTTGGGTTCCTTTCAGGAAAAAAGGCGGGATATAAATATATCAAATTAATAAATAATAAATAAATAAGATATATTATGTCCACAGCATTCCCACAGTGCACAAGGGAGGTTACCCGCTCAAAAAATGAGATCAGATTAGTGTGGCAGGATTTGTTCTTGACAAATCTATGTTGGCTTCTAGTAATCACCAGCAGATCTCCTTGCCCCTCTTCTCCAGTCACAGGACACTTTCCATCAAGCAAATGCCTGGGCCGCAGCTCTTTTCCCTTTCACAAAAATATTTCATGTTCCACAAAAACTGCCCCACAAATTTTGCAACTGCATGCACACACACACATAATGTATACCCCAAAAATGCATTCCTATGCATGTTTGCTGGGGAATGCTGGGAGTTGTAGGACTTTTTTCTGTCTAAATGCACATAGGACTGTGGCCTTAAAATACAAAATGCATAATCCCATAGCTATTTCAATATCATTAACTAACTACCTGCAAATGAAGTCATAAAATGTAATTTTCATTATTCTATTTCAAAATAGGTAGGAACCCAACTGCATCTGGATTTCTTATCTGGCATAAAACGCAGTAGAGACAAGTAGAGTTTGATAAAGCAGCAAGATATTGGCTAGTGTATTCCCTAAAATGAGTCTGTAGCCATAGGCAGGGCCTATGCTTATCTCAAGGAGCGCCTCCAGCAACATCAAGTAGGCCGCTCAACAAGGTCTGCCACGGACGGCCTTCTCCTTATTCCATCAGCCAGAGCAGCCAGGTTGGTGGGGACTAGGAAGAGGGCCTTCTCTGTGGCGGCCCCCACATTATGGAACTCCCTCCCTGGTGACCTTCGCCATGCCCCCTCCGTGATGAGCTTCCGCCGTGCATTAAAAACATGGCTGTTCAGGCGGGAATATGGGGTGGGTTAGGTTTTTAATGAGAATTTTTTATATTGTTTTAATTATTATATTTTATTGTGTCTTACTGTATTTTAATTGTACATCGCCCAGGGTGGCCGGGTGACCGGCCAGATGGGCGATTGATAAATATAATAAATAAATAAATAAAATAAGACATTCCCCACCACCCTGATTTGAACAGAATTTTTTAAAAAAATAATCCCAGTGATTTGCATGCATATTTCTCATTACTTTTAAAGGGAAAAGATAATGCAGATCATTTGACTAGTTTGGGGACCCTTTTAGAGAACTAAGCAATTTCCTCGAAAGCAGATTGTGTTCTTAGCAAAGATTGACCCAAACATCTCTACTTACTTGAGTAGGTTTGCGCTGAGGATCTGCAAAAACCAAGAACACTTCCATGGATCGATCTTTCTTCAAGGGCAATGGAAGAGTTAAGTAGCAAAATGGGTCAAAAGTCACCGAAATTTTAGAACATTTGGGGCAGACCAATGTGGATTTGAAGAGACCATGAAAAATATCTACAATGATAGAGTCATTACGCAATCGATGGTTCTCCCAAGCTTCTTTTGCTACCACCTATTTAAAAAAACCCACAGATTACAGAGAAGCAGAAACACGGTATAATGTTAAACATTTGAACTAACTAAGATGTAAGTTCTGCAGCCAGAGCGTTGTCATAATCGGAAGGCTACTGAAGTACAAAATGCCTTGAAGACTAGAAAGCAAATAGTGTGGCAACCTCATGCAGATGTCAAAGAGCCTACAAAGCCATACATGGCTGACAAAGTGCCTCTAATGTGCTGCAGCTGAGTCCTGGGTGGGGCTCTGGAAGCTCCAGATTATAAAATCTCAGTTGAGGCCTGCTGCTTGCTGGAACAAAAACATTTCAGCTCCCAGTACCTTGAAAACTTGCTTCTCTTTGGACTGATCTCTCATGCTGCTGACCCCTGATAAGACGCTGCTTTTGGACTGCTCATTTTTCTGGACTGGTAATACTGTGCTTTAGACCTTCACATGACTACTGACTTTGTCCCTAGTTTGCCTCAGAACAGAGTCTAACCCAGCCAAAGCAGGACAGCTGCCAATATCTAAAGCACATTTGGCAGGAACCCTGGAGAGGGCCTTCTCAGAGAGGCTCCAATGCTCTGGAACTCCTTGCCAAGAGAGGCCTGTCTACTAGCCCTGTTTCTGATTACCTTTCTATTTAGACCCAAAAGCTGACTTGTAAATATGTTGTAACTGGTGGCTTTTATTGATGCTTCACCTGCCTTGTTTTTGTTTACTTGGTATTTTATTGCTGTTTTCTTTTCTTTTCTGTATTTTATTATATTTTGCCATTTCCACCATTTAGTGGAAATGTGGGATACAATTAAACAGGTAAATCTATACAGCGTATAGCTTTTTTGCCTTTTATTTATTCCTTTACTAGGATCCTTGAGAAAAGGCTTCAAGATAACAGGAAGAGGACTCTATGGGCCTGTTCGGACATAAACCACAGTTATCATTATGTGCACAAGCCATGGCAAAATAACTGTATTCGGACATAAACCACAGTTATCACTATGTACACAAACCATGGCAAACTTCAGGCTTGCTTTTAAACTAAGCTGAATTCCTCATTATATCCAAACTTGGGGAAATCTGGGCAGTTTAAACAAGCCAGGATCAAATTGTGGTTTACAATCCTGGGTTGTTTGAGCTAACTAGCTAGTTTAGATTACACAGAGTTCCCCGAGTTAGGACATAACAAGGAACTCTGGTTAGTTTAGAAATGAAAGCACATGTTTCCAACGAGAGGGAGAGGGGTGTGTGTGAGCCTGAGGCTTGTCATGACTCATGCACGTAATGCTAAACCATGGTTTAACAACATTATGTCCAAACCAGCCCTATGCATTCAATCGTAGTAAGTGAGGGACTGGGTGGAACATGGGGTCAAGGAGAATAGTTATAGATTAGGTAACTAAGAGGAAAAACATATATCCTCAGTAAGAGGATAGGCAAAAAGGATCACTCTCCTTCCTTTCATAACTCTTTTACACTACAATTTAAAAGACTGCATTTAGATTGTACCGAATCAGGTCTGCCATTAGCATCCTTCAACTCCAAGTATGGTTTCTTCTTTACTCTGTTTAGATCTTCATGTAAACCATCTAGAAGAAAGGCCAGGAGCTCCTGGGAATCTTGCTGCTGGTACCCTGAAAACTGAGGAGCAAAGCGCCCAACCTGGGTCTAAAATTAAAAATGGAAAGAGGAAAACAGTTAGGAAAGTTGCATGTAAACTGTGTGTGGTTAAATCAGTTGCGGCCTCAGTTCTACAGAATTCAATGCATAAGGTTATATTCTACTTTGTTTCTACCAATAGCACTACGGTAATCTCAAGACACCAAGTGAAGTATTAATGTCCCAGCACAGCCTTCCCCAACCTGGTGCCCTCCACATGTTTTGGACTACAACTTCCAACATTCCTGATGATGGGGCTGATGGGAGTTGAAGTCCAAAACATCTGGAGGGTACCAGGTTGGGGAAGCCTGCACTAGCATTAGGGATTCCTTTATGCTTGGAATTCATTTGCATTCAACCTAAGCTTTTTAGCAAGAGAGTTTAAGAGAAGGAAAGTGTTTCCTTAAGGATTAACAGTAAAGCTTCACACAGTAAGCATGATACCAAGAAGGTTATTTCTTCTACCTGTGTTGTGCCAACAAAAAGCCTACTTACTTTGAATATGCGGGGGGCCACATGAGAATGCCTTCCAGACCACATCTGTTTGATGAGCTCTGCATATGCTTCTGCAATTTCTCCTCTCATTCCCAGAGGATTTTCCTGATTTATTTCAGCTTCATACTCATCTTCCAAAAAATAGTCAGTCAGTGGAGGGGTGTTACTCAAACACTAGAAGGACATTCAGAGACAAGAAAGAAAACCATGCCAAAACCAACTTTTATCTCAATGACAACTCCAGGCTTCAAACACACGGACACATTTAATTTAATTAAAATTAATTAATACTTAAAAACAAACCCTGAGGGGCACACCCCAAGGGTCATGTTCCCCCTGCAACCCATGGAGCCTCCTTGGATTCCTCCAGGGGCAGAGCTTGGCCTCTGTTCACAGATCAGAGATAACAGCAGGGAATTGCCTGTGTACTGCTCCCCCTCCAAATGTGGAGGTAGCCTGGTGCACAGGAGGATCCCAGCTGTTATATATCTGATTAGAGATAAAGGTGATATGGGCAGCGTGTGAAGCTGGGGGCTCGACATGAGTTCTTTTCTCTGTGCTGAGAGGGAGTGACACAGACCTCTGTGCCTCTCTCAGCACAGAGAAAGGCAAAATGGGTGTGGCGCTGACATCAGTGGACGTGGTTACACCCACTCATGTCACCTTGCCAAGAGAAGGTCGACAGGTGGCAATTCAGTCCTTCACCCCTGCTTTAGTATGCCTGTCAAGTTTCAGGTATCTAGGTTTCATAGTTTTGATGCTATAGTGCTGACAGACAGACATCCTCTTTTATTACTGTAAATGCATTTCTATTCTCCCTTTCGGGGCACATTGCCCTCGCAAGGCACCTTACAGAAAAAAATTAAAACATATGAAATTTTAAAAAGCGCTATAAAATACAATTTCAAGTT
The DNA here is from genome assembly GCA_021292165.1 of Shinisaurus crocodilurus. Taxonomy (NCBI): domain Eukaryota; kingdom Metazoa; phylum Chordata; class Lepidosauria; order Squamata; family Shinisauridae; genus Shinisaurus; species Shinisaurus crocodilurus. Next base: position 119,429,464 of record CM037881.1, read on the forward strand.
AAAAAACAACAGTAGCAATTAGAATTTTCCTAGCATAGCAGATTAATTAATCACAGTCCCAAACAAAAATATAAAATACATATTTTATGTTAAAATATAAAAGCCCAGTCCACAGCAGTTCAAATTTTTCCAGCACAGCAAGTTAGTTGAAAAGGAACCAGAATAAAAATGTGTTTCAAAGTTCTTTGAAAAACCAACAATGATAAGGCCATACATACCTTCCTGGGCAAGGAATTCCAAAGATATGGGGCCACCACTGAAAAGCCCCTGATGCCCACCAACCTAATCACTCTTACCAGTAGGCCTGAGAGCAAGGCCTCCCCTCTAGTTTGGGGGGATGGAGTAGTTGCTCAGTGGCAGACCACATGCTATGCATGCAGAAGGTCCCAAGTTCAATCCAAGGCATCTCCATGTTGGTCTGGGAAAGACCCATCTGAAACCCTGGAGAACTTTTGCCAGCCAGTATAGACAATACTGGGCTAGATGGACTAATGGTCCAACCCAGTATAAAGTAGCTTTTTATGCCCCCCACCACCCCAGCAGTTATGTTTATGCAGCTTTTCAAGCCGTATGGGAACCTAACCGAGTTGTACATGTTAAGTCAGGAAAATTGAGCAGGGGGTTGGACTCGATGGCCTTATAGGCCCCTTCCAACTCTACTATTCTATGATTGATTCTATGAAATATAAAACCCAAGCAGCAGAGAGTCTCCCAAACCCAGTTCCCAAGCAGACTCTACCAGCTCTTTACCTGTAATGCAGAGTTCATGAAGCACGTATTTCCTAGGTTACTGAGCCCACAGAGACCAGGCTGTGACTGAGGAGGGCTTTCCCTGTTGTTGTAGGAGTTGCAAGAGTAGCTAGAGCCTCTGAAAAAGAAGTGACACACCAGAGCAGGATAAGACATTGTGAGCAGTTTAACTATCGAAATATTTACAACTAGACAAAAAGCTAGCTTAGGAGAAAGCAAACTTTCCAATTAATGTTTAGTGCACATATTTCTAGCATTTTGCAGACACGTTCCAAAGGCAGTCCCATGTAGAGCATATTATGATAGCCTAATCTGGATGTTACTGGGGCATAATTACGTTAGGTCACTCTTTCTCTAGGAGCAGATGCAGCTGGTGAACAAGCTTAAGTAGAACAGCATGCTCCATATGAATGTTCTCATATTAAAAAATTCAGTGTGCACAAAAAAATGGAATGTCAAGAGAAAATGGCTCATGTGAGCCTCCATCTGCAATCTAAAGTGGTATAAATTCAGAAAGGCGGGGTATAAATATAATAAATAAATATAATAAATAAATCTGGTATTTGAAAGAATTAAGGGCAATGTCCAATGTTGCATGTCTAGACTTCCATCTCGTGCAATGGAACTTTCCCTTCCCCTCTTGCAACCCCCCATGCCCTCCCCCCAATTTGCTTGAGGGTTGCCCAACCCTCCAGAGCAGATGGGGGGCACAGGGGAATGAGGAATCTGTTCGACTGAAGGATGCCATTCTGTTGGTGGATGGATGCTACTGGATACATCCCTAGGCCTCAATATCACATTTAGCTTTTTTGGTTTCTGGATATCAACAGTTATATAGTACTCACAATGACTATAAGGGAATTTATTATATTCCCTTTTATTTTTCAGCTCTATTACTCTTTTATTATTCGATACTACATTTTATCTATTGTTCATTCTTACTACATCTGAGGGACATCACCATCGCCACTTTATAGCTGGAATTGGAGGTCAACAGGCATTTATCCCAAGACAGAGTGGCGTCAGATTGCACCAAAGCGAAGTCCAATACTAACCAATGATCCAGACTGGCCCTCAGGTACATTAGAGCAGGGGTTCCCAACCTTTTTGGATCCGAGGGCACATTTGGGAATTTCAGACACTGCTGTGGGCACCACCACAAAATGGCTCCTATGGACGATGTGGCTAGTCACATAATGGCTGCCATGGAGGCGTGGCTAGTCAAAAGTGAGCTAAGAAGGTGTGTGGCGGGGGAGAGAAATAGTGAGGCTAGAGGCTGGAAGGGAGGGATAGCAAGGCAAAGGGGTAGAGGGGAGAGAAAGAGCAAGGCTAGAGGCTAGAAAGGGGAGAATGACTACTCTAACATTTTCCAAAGTTTTTATTTTAAATTTTTTTTTTGAAGGAGGCATGGAGTGGAAAGCTTTGGGGGTGCCATTTGAGGTTCTTGCAGGTGCAATGGCGCCTATGGATGCCACATTGGGGACCCCTGCATTAGAGAGTCCACTATATCCCCCCAAACCCCTGTGTATGCTGCTCTTGGAGAATTATACTATGCTACAATGTTGTACCATCCGCTGTTGTATAACAAAGGGCCATTATGGAAGTAAGGGCAGAATGGGTATGTCTTAACAGAATAATAAGTGGCAAACAAATGCTAGCAGCTCCATGAGACTGAAGCTAGAAACAGTTCAAAATTCTGTGTGTGTGTTTATGTATCCATCTAAATAGACAAGAAATAGCTAGCTAGCTTGCAAACAGTGGAGCTGGGACTCCCTGCAGGGCAGAACCTTATTTAATAAAGGAGAGAATGTAAAAAGGTATTCAGAGAGACGAAGTTACATAAAGTACAGCAGATGCATTCTTGCTCTTACCCTTTGCCAAGGCTGGAGCAGTTCAAACCATAGGAGTTATTGCTATCACCATTTGTAATGGTTGAAGAGGCAACTACTGAGGAGCAAGAGCTTGCTGATGATTTTGAAGAGGTAGCTAGATTTCTGCTAGTTGCAGTGCTTGATCTGGGAGAAAGAAGAAGTAGTAATAATACTATCTGGTTTTGTTTGCTTTTAAGAAGTCCTGAAATTCTGGAACTCAGCTTTTAGTAGAGTTCACTATTTTAACCTGTTAAGTATTTGGGAATTCCCAATTCAGTAGGACTGAAGTAATAACTAAGATATCAGATTGAAGTAGATTGTTTATGAGACAGGTTGAGTACTAGATTCTAGTTCTACTCATTGGGCTAATTTGCATGATGAAAATAAGCCACCGTGGCTACAGTGGCTTATTTTGATCATGTGAACCGGGTCATTCTATATGAAGTTTTTCTATAATCAAATACCAACCAGAACTTCTGTAATCTTTAATAAACAGGCAGTGTGAACTCCAGCACCCAATTTCTAACATGGTAGAGCACACTATATGACTCCCCCCCTGCTGGTCTATGACCATAATAAACTGACTGACTTTATGACTCCCCAAAGTTCAAATCCCAACTCTCATTAAGAGGTCTCTGAATCAATGCTAGGAAAGACCCATGCTTGAGAATCTGGGTTTGACACACAGTCAGTCATAGTAGATAATACTGGGCTGCACAGACCATTGATTTTACCCAGTTCAAGGCAGCTTGTCGGATCTGGATTTGCATAGGGAAACTTAAGCCTACTTCTCTCCCTACAGTACAGAAGGCATCCTATAAAATTTCCCTTCTTAAGACTAAAATTAATCTGCTGGATCACATTTTTGTTTTTAAAGCTGGCATAAGTGATATAATAGGCACACCTTAGCATAATTCACCACTGATTTGTAAATACAATCGAACTACTTCCAGCAGCAGTCACCTTCTCAGGGGCCAACAAGATCCATGCTTTTCAATGTTTTCTTGTAGACCTTGTAAACACACTTCTGCAGGGCATGTTTGTTGGTTCTGCTTAGTCTCTCTACTTGAAAGGGAGGATGGATTTTTCAAAGCAAGCCCAAGTACTAACAATATATTCAGGGTGAGTAGTACACAAATTATTCCCAGCAAAAGTATGTCTTGTAATTTATCAGTACCGCCCTTCCTTGGTTATAAAAAATATTTTTATGCAGTAGATGTAGGCCAATTTCACATGCTCTGTGGAAACGGACTATGCCAGCTCAATATTTTGGACATTAAACCAGATCAGAAGAAAAGCAGAGTATATTGAACCTGAATGTGTTCTAGGCCAGAAAGGACTATACAGAGGTGAATTTCTAGCTGTCACACATCAGCTTGAACAATGCAGAGAGCCAATCAGCTTGTTACATGGAATATCACCTGCCAGACTGCAGGGGGGATTCATCTGAGGATTTAGGGTTTGGTGTCATTAGTACACTGATGACACCAAACCCTTTCCAACTGATTCCAGAGAGACTCTGGGGGTTCTGAACCAATGTCTGAGATCAGTGAAGGACTGGATATGGGCTAACAAATTGAAGCTTAATGTGGAGAGGGATAAGAGATACTCCTGGTCAGCAAAAATGCAAATCATGGAATAGGGCTTCAGCCTGTCTGGGATGGGGGTCACACTTCCCCTGGTTCACATTTTAGGGGTGCTGATTGACCCAAGTTTTGCTACTTTATGTTCAGGTGTAGCGATGGAGTACTTTTGCCCAACAACAATGTACCCATTCCTAGAGAAAGCAGTGACATACATCTTAGTTGCCTCTCATTTTGGGCAACTATAACGTACACTACAGGGGGCTGACTTTGAAAAGCATCCAGAAACTGCAGCTGGTGTAAAATGCTGCAGTGAAAGTTCTGATCAGGGCTAGTATTGTGGAAATGTTACTCCATTGTTTCTCCAGTTGCACTGGCTACTGGTCCATTTTACTGGCTAACCTACCTCACAGGGTTGTTGTGAGGATAAAATGAAGAGGAGGAGGATGATTATGTAAGCCGCCTTGGGTTCCTTTCCGGAGAAAAGGCGGGGTATAAATATAATAAATAAATAAATAAATTTTCTGGCTTTATTCAAGGTGCTGGTTATTACCTTAAAATCCTAAATGGTTTCATAGATTTCATAGATCATAGGACCAGGATATCTAAAGGACTGTCTCCACCTGTATGTTACTGCCCACCTTTAAGATTAATGGAAGGAGGGCTCTTCTGCATGTATATGTGAGGTAGGTTTGGCATGGATGCATGAGAGTGCCTTCTCTGTGGTAGTGCCCAGGTTTGGAATGTTCTGCCCTAACAGATATAGCTAGCTCCCTCTGTGTCATCTTTTCACAACCTCCTTAAGACATTTTTATTCCCGCAAGCATTTTATTTATCTAGCTATTTGTGTTTATCTGCCACCTTATCTGTTTAATTCTTTTGTAGTATAATTTCTATTTTTAGCTTCTTTATTGTTAACCGCTTTGTGCACTTTTTGAAGTGGAAAGGTGAGGTTAAAATGTACATGAACAAACAAATAAATAAGTGACAATTTAAAAAATAAAAATGTGCTAGCATTACCACAAAAAAACAAGAGGGAACTGGCCACACCCTCAACAGCTTGCTGTGAAAAATTTGCAAGACATGTTGAAAATAAAATTGCTTGATTCCAGCATGACTTGGTCTCCTCTATTACTGCAGTTCCATCAATGGAGGTATCCAGAACACGATCTCCAGTTGAGCGGTGTTTAACCTGCCCTGGAGGGATTTGCACTCCCCCTGAAAGATCAGGTGTGCAGCTTGGGGGGGGGGGGCTCCTGGATCCATTCTCACTTGAGGCCCAGGTGGCCTCAGTGACCAGGAGTCCCTTTTGTCAGCTTAGGCTGATATACTAGCTGCAACCCTATCTGGACAGAGATAGCCTGGCAACAGTTATCCATGCTCTGTAACCTCCCAGTTGGCTTACTGCAATGCATCATACATGGGGCTACCTTTGAAAATGTTTTGGAAACTTCAGTTAGTTCAAAACAGAGCTGCTAGGTTACTACCTGGGATTGGCCAGTATGATCATGTGATGCCAGTGCTTGGTCAGCTGCACTGGCTTCTAGTCGGTTTACGAGCCCAATTCAAAGCGCTGGTGTTGACATTTAAAGCCCTAAACATGGCTTGGGACCAGGTTATCTAAAGGAACACCTCCTCCCATATGAAGCTAGGCGGGTGGCTTTAAAGAGAGAGCCTGCTCAGATGTGGCACCACACTTATGGAATGCCCTCCACAAAGAGGTTCGCCTGGCACCTATGTTGTTACCTTTGAGCTAACTAAGCATTCCACCTCTTAAAGAAAAATGGATTCTTCCCATATGGTAAAAATAAGACTCATTTATTCAAGACTATGAATGGGAATACAGCTAGAAAGCACCCTTCTGGTACTAGTTTTTCAAGTCAATGAATTGCTACTTCAATTCAAAAACTGCCTCTAACCAGACTTATTTAAGAATGTCCTATCCTGCTCTTCAGTCTGAAGGCTCTCAAAGTGGCTAATAATTTAAAACACAACAAAACATAATAAAAACAGAGCAGAGGAAGGAGGAAAAATAAGCCAGTGTCATGCCAGGATAAACAACAGCATCACTCCCAATGCCAATTCAGACATTACAAAACCATAGTTTGGAGATCAGGTTTTGGGATGTCTAAAACTGAGCCAGGGAGGATGAAATGTGAAGGTATAAATGCTTACTTTGTTTGAGAAGATTGTCTGGGCCATGAACCATCTTCATTCTTCACTTCTATCAATACTATCTGGAAAGGAAAAGGAAAAAGAATAAAACAAGGCAGGGGCAGTGTTACCCATTAGATCTGAGATTTCTTTGGCATCTTTCACAAAAATGCAAGGAAACAAATGCTGCCTGGAATCTTTTGTCCAAGGCCCAATTCAAGCAACTTCCAACCCCCCAAGCAAACACCTCAGGGACATATAGGAGCCACTGACAGGCCTCTGGCCCAGAAAGAAATTACCATTTAAAGAACCAGCACATGCACATAAGGTCATGCTACTAAGTGCAATTTTTGCAGCATGTCTTTTTCAGGCCACTACAATTGCATTAATCACACAATGGCAAGAACAGCTCCCACATGCCAATTCTCACAAAAGGCACCTCTATTTGAGTGCTGCTGGGATGTGAACTTAGCAGTGCTTGCATGAGGGCTGGGGTTTGTCTGCACTTGGCTCAATACTCTAGGAGCCAGCTCAAGTTTCATAACATTTTGTATGACCACATATTGAGTTAGATCCAGATTTAATCATACTTATAGTGGCGCCATTGAAATCAATGGGGTGCGGGGGGGGCTTAAGTTAGACATGACTAACCTGTCTATTGATTTCAATGGATCTACTCAAAGTATGACTAAATCTGGATCCAAACCAATTTTTTTAAAAACTGCAGCCTGCTTTGACAACCCGCAGGATGAGTAATACAGCATATAAAGTTTTAGAAAACTGTCAAAGTATGCAGACTTCTTACCTGTCCCTGATAGAGTCCTGCATCTTGTATGGTGCTGTCGAGTTTGCTTAGTTGCTCATAAGTATTACTCATGTATCTGTTCCACAGCCTAATTTCCTTTCCATCAGGAATACTGAACAGCTTTCGCATTTCCTTTGCAATGGTAGCTGATAAGAAAGACAAAATTCTTATATGCTGTATTTCTGGGTGATGATGGAGGTAAACGCTTATTCTAAGTGCAAAATAATGGCTTATTTGCCAGCGCAAAATAAACCAGAAGGGGCATGACTGAACTTACGCAAACTGGTTTTCCGTAAATTTAATAACTGACCTACAGCTGTATGGTGTGCAATATCTATATATTCTCACTTTGATCCAAACATATCATTTCTTCAAAATGCAACTAGGTGATCTAGAGCTGAAATAAGCACATACTCATACTACTGCAGACAGGATTGTTTATACAAAAAGAACTGAGTAACTGCCAGGTTGAAGGGCAAATAATAGCAACTGTAATGAAATAGCAATCATCTACGAATATCAAAAAGCAGCAGCATTTACCATTTCACAGGAAGAAACATTTTCAGTATTTGTTTTCAGTGGAGGATTGAAAGAAAACTAGAAGAGGCTTCCCAAAAATTGTAAAATGTACTTGCTCCATTTAGTTCTCTAAGAAATTATTACAGGACACTAGTTGTGGATATGTTTTAAGATGTCTTATGGTATTAGTAAACAACTACTCACCAACAGTGTCTGCTTTGCTGAAATAAGAGCTCACAAGATTAACAGGATCACTGTTCTGACACAGCTTCAGCTCCAAAAGATAAACCTCTACTTTACAGTGCTTCACAAATAGACCATGCTCCACAACCTACGAAGAAAAGGCTTCTTGTAAAACAGGTACTAACAAACTATCAAGATAGGAAACGTTTTGCTAAAGCTTCCACAGGCTAAATGGAAGGGCTCCTGCCTCAAAGTATTCACATCTTATCTTGGTAGATAACAGGATGGTGGTCTAGAGAGTTTTGCACTAAGTAACAGAAATCCTTGGCTGTATCTCTAGTTCTGCAACTGGCTATGTGGCTTCACATAATCCAATTACAACCCAATCCTATGGGTATTTATTTGGAAATAAGATCTGAGTTTGACAGCAGTCTTATTTTTATCCTATTTATAAAAAGATAGGAAAGCTGGCTATGTAAGATGAAGTTAATTATTATTCTCACTCAGATCAGATTTGTATACTCAGAACAAAGGGAAATGTCCAAACAGTAACGGGCAGAACCAGGTTTACTGCAACTTCTTTTCCACAACCTGCCCCCCTCCCTTACAAAAGCTGCTCTGGAAAGGTGGGGGACACTGGCGCAGAACTGGAACATCCAATGTCTTAACAGGTTGAAGTCACATTTTGATCTGCAAGTCCAATATTATTTTTTAAATTCTATGATAACAAAATAGGATTCCCTCTAGCTTTCACACACAACCCAACTACAACTACTAGCATAAACAAACAGTAGTGCTGCTTATATAGGAAATTATCTAGTAACTCAGGCCTTTGAGGGATTTATATTCTGACATTCCAAATTTAAACACCTAAAATAATTCTATCCTGTTTGGCTGTAACCTACAGATGTCTAATCCAAATCCTACTGCACATTTAGTCTCCTTTGTGCCTTGCAAGTATACATGAGTACTTGAATGTTTTTATAAATGTTCTATATTAATTATTTTGAGGTATTTTTTTAGACTGCTTAGAGAGATTTTTAAATATGCTAAGTGGTATATAAAATCTATTAAATAAATAAAAAAGTACCACATGAAATTCAGTCCTTTTATAGACAAATATTGTTTTATTATTCACTTATCAATACTACCTCCCACTTGTTTTCACAGATCTAAATATACATGTATAATGTCACAGGAAAAGTAACTGCTCAAAACAAAGGATTACTATTTGCAAGTGGCAACATCCTTTTCATCTTGCATTCCAAGCTTGGAGTCCAGTTATACGGTGAAGTACCATGGAGGGTAGCTGCAGCAAATAGCTATTCTTTTTCCCATTTTAATCTCTGAACAGAGCAATGGGGGCTTATGGTTGCATTATCCTTCCTATTTTACATTTAAATACCCCTTTAAGACAAACATGAAAGAAACCATGCTCTAGTAGCAATATAGAAATGTTTAAGTTTTAGCTCTAGAGCAGACTGGCCCAGTTCACACAACACAAGGGTGGTTAATAACCCTCAGTGGCTTGTTAACCACTCCACATATGCTGGCTCATTTCCCTAATTACCCTTGCCGGGTGCAGATTGTCATGATGTCTGAACCTGGTGAGGGTGAGTGGCTGGGGTGGTTAACTAACCACCCAGCAACCCTACAACAGAGTGGCCAGGTTCACATGATCACTGGGGAAAAGAAGCCACAATGGCTTCTTTCCCCCACCCCCATGTGTGCCAGTGACACACCGCACAATTTGCCTAATTACCCTTGTGGCATGCGGCTTGCCATGTCATCCAAACCTCGGAAGATGCATGGTGGCGGGTGGCTTCCAAACCACCCCAGAACCCTACAACAAACCATCATGGCTTCTTTACCACGGTGACTGTGCGAACCCAGCCAGGATGGGTTCTAGGTGGTTTGTTAACCACCCCAGTCACTCACCCTCACCAGGTTCAGACATCACAACAACCTGCACCTGGCAAGGGTAATTAGGGAAATGAGCCAGCACACATGGGGGTGGTTAACAAGCCAACGTGGCTAATTAACCACTTCTCATGTGAACCTGGTCATTACCACCAATGCAGCTTGTATCATGCAGTCTGCCAAGAGTTGGGCTTTATTAGATTATATTAATCCTGCAGCTCAAAATTCCTTATCAGTGACATTTACATCTCTAAACTGATACTGTCTTTTAACATTATTTAATGCTTCACTTGCATATGAAAGAAAAAAATTCAAAGGTTTTTTAAGCCACCCCACTGGAGTCTGCCAAGGGGGCAGTTGCCTTTCCCTGTGATCTTAGATGTCTTGCCCAATGACTATAAAATAGGAAAACAAACAAATGGCTTTAATCTGTTTCCATCAAAGGAGTTTTCCTCCTACCATTAAAATGTGTAATGAAAACACACTCTTCCCCAATCCACACTTCTCTGCTCTTTTACTGTTCTTACCCCAGGGTGCATTACATATTTGAACGATCAGAGGAAAATGCCTTTCATGGAATTAACTATCTACAAGTGTTCGTAGGAGAATGCTTATATCTTTGCTGAATTACCAATTTATTATAACCTCTTTATTTAGGCCAGAATTGGACCACATTTGCAGACGTAATATCCCCTTTCGACTGGATGAAGCCTCCAAAATTTCAGACAAATGAGTGCAAGGTACTTTATGCAAGAAGTCATTAAAGTTTGCTTTAAAAAAAAAAAAAGGCCTCCCTTCTCTGTGATTTGGTGGGCAATTTGCATGAATATTACATACAATGTAAAGGTGCCCCATGGTATGTTCACTGCAAAATTTGAAGATAGCTGAAGGGATCAGGGAGTTATGGTGAATGAGAAATACAGTATTTGAGGTTTGTTTTGTGCTTACAATTAACAATGAAGTCATAAAATGTGCAAAGCTGATTCAGACAGGGGTGGATGTGGACATGTGGCAGAGGTAGGACTTGAATGGCCAGCATTCCAAGCAAGTCCCAGGATCCAATGCTATGCCCTTCTAGTCCTGGCAGAAGAGTAAGGCAGGCAGAGAAAGGGCATGCACCATTATCAGCAGCAGTCATTGTTGCCTAATCAGAGTGGCGGGCAAACTACAGAGCTGGGATACTGCGCTAAAAAAAAAGAGGCAGGCAGCATTGAGTGTGAGTGCCAGATGTTTGTATGTCTTAAGTCGGTGACTTGGCACACCCAGTGTGCCACTCAGCAGGCCCAGCTACACCATCCTGGCACAAGGCAGGAAAAGCAAACTGAAATGCCTTTGCCAGGCACAGTCCTCAGATTAGTGCAGGGGCACCATGCTGGAGCAGCAAAGTGCTCCAAGATTAAAGCTGAGATAACATACTGAAAGAGCAGCAAAAGGAGCAGTGGGAGGAGGGAGCATTGACTGTGAATGCTAGATGCGTGTATGCCTTAGGCCCATTACTTGGCACTCTCAGCGTGACAATCACCAACCTCAGCTATACCACCATGGCACATGGCAGAGAAGCACTGAGAAAAGCAACAACTGAAGCACCTTTGCTAGGCATAGTCACCCAATCAGAGTTGAGGCACTGTACCGGGGCACCAAGAGTTCCAGGGTCAGAGTTGAGATATTTAGTTGAAGAAACACAGATAGAAATTGGAACAGGATGTTGAACTCTTTTCTGATCCAGCATGGCTCTTCTCATCATGTTCTTATTTAGATTTTTATTTAATATTTTGTATGTATATATTATATCAATATGTATATACGCAACCTGGAAAATTTCCTAGGGACACCTATAGCTCCCTCAGTGTGCACTCTGCCATACTTTATCCAAATTACTGAACCGTCTTTATGGCTAGGAAGCCAATGGTCCAAGTTACAAGGCATCAGCCCTCCCACTTCCTGCAAATTTCCCTCTAAATTAGTAGATTGGTGTCAAGGATTGTTGTAAGTAACTGGCTCCAGAGAGCCAGTGTGGCGTAGTGGTGCGAGTGTTGGATTGGGACTCGGGAGATCCCGGTTCTAGTCCCCGCTCAGCCATGAAACTCACTGGGTGACTTTGGGCCAGTCACTGACTCTCAGCCTAACCTACCTCACAGGGTTGTTGTGAGGATAAAATGGAGAGCAGGAGGAGGATTATGTAAGCCGCCTTGGGTTCCTTGCAGGAAAAAAGGCGGGGTATAAATATAAACAATAAATAAATAAAGTATAGGAAGACTGAGTGAAGGTCATTGTGTTGGGGTGGAACCTTGTTAAATTCTAAAAATGGAAGTGCATTTAAAATTATGGGTATGTGATTGTTCGAGAGTTTGACCATGCCGCCTTTTTAAGCACCTTTACTTCAAAAGGTTTCAGAATTAAGGCTTTTATTAAAGAAAACTGCCAAACAGCTCATCAGTTTTAAACAATTCATCCCACTCTAAGCCTAATATGCAATGGCACTTAAGATCTACACAGCTAATCCTACACGTTTTGCTTTAAAAGCAAAAGGATCTTTGGCAGTTCCTTGTACATGATCAGGTATTGCATTGTAGTCCAAGAAACACTCCCCTCTATACGTTTCTCTTTTCCTTCACCTCTCCCTGCTTCTCACACACAGAGACACGCATTATATTCTTAGGGCCACATGTCTTTCTACACTTTTGTAGGAAAAATCATGTACACCTTCTTATGTGAAGGTGCATATACATCAGTGCATATACAAATGTTAGGAAGTAAACATAAAAACAAGTGTGAAGTGGTCCTTACCATATTTGACTTCATCCTATGATCTAGCTTAATCAACAGAGTACAGGGCAACCAAAGAGAAACTTTCCCTTTTATTCAACATTAGCTAAACAAAGGAATGTTCTGTGCATCATTCTGAAACTTCAGGAGATCACGGCCCATCAAAATACTGAGAACAGCAAGTAATTTCCCCCCATTTCCAGTTCTTCTGGAAATAGGGTATATTGTACCGATATAGTATACCTCATTCTTCCACGCAATAGTTAAAATGACACCTAGATATTATTTATATAATGCATTTCCTCTGAGGAACTCAAGAGAAAATGCATAGGGTTCCTGTGTGGGTGTGAGGAGTGCCTTCAAAGAAACAGACTAAGACTGCAATCGTACACAGTCATGCCTTGGATTGAGAGCATAATTCGTTCCAGAAACGTGCTTGTAATCCAAAATACTCTTATATCAAAATGAAATCCCCCCAAAAAAATTTGTACAGAGATTTTTAATTTAAGCCGTACTACAGTACTTGTATTGCAAGACATTGCTTGTATATCAAGTTAAAAAATAAATAAATAAATATTTAAAAATTTGCTTGTCTTGCAAAATGCTCTCAAACCAAGCTACTTGCAATCCAAGGTATTACTGTATATAATTACCTGGGAGTAGGCCCCATTGGACTCAATGGAATTTATTTCTGAATAAACAGGCATAGACTGCACCGTAAGTCACACAAGGATTATTAACACTTACTTTTCTCACAATTGGCTCCTGCCCCTCTATACAGCCATACCAATTCACTAATTTATTCCAGGCTTCAGTAGGAACCAACACATAATCCAACTCATCGATGAGGTGTTCTTTCAGGGTCTGAGCTTCTGAATCTAAAAAGCGAAGGAAACATAGTGGCATACAGGAAGATGAACAACTCTATATGAAATCCTGAATAAAACTACACACACACACACACACACACACACACACAGAGCAATCCTTCAAAGTGGCAGACACACTCAGATGCTTTTGAAGCTCTCCACAGGCAATTAAAGTAGCCATATTAAAGTGAGTCTTTACTCAGAGAGACAATTTTTCTGCCAACTAATTTCAGGCACCCCATTCTACAATAAATACATATTTTGAATGCTGGTCAAATAAATCAGCAAACTAGATAGTATTTAAAATTTGATAAAGGAACAATTCAGAATTAGAAGATGCTTTATGTACACTACTATGACCTGGAGATTTCAATGCATTTACCCAAGTGATGCCAACTTACTAGAATTTCTTATGGTGGTATACAGACTTTAGTGATTTTCTAGTGAGAGCAAAGCATCCATACTAATTTTTGCTGGTAAATCCACAATAGATGCACCTTTCCACAATGTGTATTACTTTAAACCTGTTAAGGGGCTGTTCAAGTATTATTTCCACCAGTGAGAGAGGGCCTCAGGATTGTGTGCTTCCTTCCCTGCTCCAGTTGCCACAAGGAAGTTCCCTGAAGTGAGAGGAGTAGTATAGCACAGGAACATGAAATCCCAAGGCCCACTGTCCCTGGAATGTCAAGAGAACAACAGATGAAGCGATCTTTAGTTTTTAAAGTTATCACCTTACCACAGTCAACCTGTGTTGCAAACCTGAGCTTTGTACCGAGGCAAGGAAACTGACATAGAACTGGAGCTTGGAGGGGGAAAGGAAAAACCTATTCAAACATCCAAAGAACATTTTTCAGCACATACGTATGATGATTTTTAAATTCTATGACCCACCATGTAGCAAGCTAATAATGCCTTGTGACCAACTAATCAAATGACAGAAGTAGATGTACTGGTTAGCTTTCTTTAAGTTTCTATTTACAAAAGAGGAAAAACTCTAGCATAACTCTAGCAGAGTGAAAGAATAGGAAGTGAGAAAAACTACAGGAAGAGTGTGAGAAGCCACAGGTGAGAAACTACGGTAATTATTCAAGGGTGCAACCTCTCAGCTATGTTCCAATGCCAGCTAGGATTACAGTAGCTGCTGAAGTGACAATCATGCTAGAGACTAATCATAACTTTTCATAGCAAATAATTTATTATAGGGGAGAGCCAATCCCTGCTTAAGTGTTAGGAAAACACACTGGAAAGAAATTGGAAGGGGAGGACAAGCAGCCTCAGAACATACTCCAGAAGTGGTACATGACGTTTGCACTCCTCCCATTTCTTGAGTCCTTTCCAAAACTATGACTCTAGAGTCTACTACACAACCTAACCCCTTCTTCCTGCAATTTTCACCTGCGAAAAGCCCCGAGTTATCAATCGGTCCTGGGAAGAGATTGGGCTCTCCAACGTTGTATAGGTCCCAGCTGTCAAAGCCCACGTATTTCTTCCACTGCTTGAACCACCGACTGTCAATTAGATACCTACAATAAAACAAAAGACGCGTCAAAATAAAGAAACAGGCCAAGAAGAGATGAACAAAACTGCACGCGCAGACAGGGCAAAAGAATGACTCAGCACCAGCACCGAACGGCACCGAGGCGTCTTCCTAGGATCCGGCACGGAAAGCCTCGGCTGGCCCGCGCGCCTCAATCCCTCCGACCTCGTACGCGGCCGCATTCGAAGGCCAACAGCCCGAGCGCGGAGGGGGCCCTGACACCGAGAGGCAGAACGAGCCGCCACGGCTTCCCCCGCGCCAGCCCCACAACCGCCGCCGCCGCCGCCGCCAGCCACGCTCCCTCCTCACCAGGGCTCCCCCGGCCGCAGAGCCGCCCCTAACAGCGGCATAAGCTTGGCCCGCTGCGTCCCGGCGTCCGGCCTTAGGCCGGCAGTAGCTCCACCGCCCTCTAACCCGACTACGGCGGCCGCCATGACAGTAGTGCGCGCTACCGGCCGGCCGTCCCCAACTGCGGATATCCTTCCTCGCCCTGCCAAGACGGCACTGCGCAAGCGCGAGGTCGCCCCCGCCGCTCACGCGGTAGAGAACGTCAAGCGGCGACTTTCCGTGGAAGAGACGGGCTTCGGTTCAAGGAAACAGGCCGGGTTTGAGATTTGCGTGCTCTGGGCTGTATCCTACTTAGAGTGGACTTGCTTCATTGCAGTATTGAGTTTATTTTACAAGTACTGAATTGTTTTTTGTTTTTGATTTTTTTTAATTGATGTAACAAACTATTTTCTTTTCTTGTTAGTGTTGTCTTTTGATAAGTTAGTATCTATTGTGAGCGGCTTTGAATACGGTTTACTGTAGAAAATCGGCATATAAATGTAAATAGTAACAACAACAACAATAGACAATTGAAATGAATCAGACTTAATTTGCACTAACATTAGCTACAACCTTCTTGCTCAAGCTAGATTGCAATTCCCAGCTGTAACGGGATCCTTTATTCATTATTCATTCATTAGATATTTATTTATTTTTATTTACTTATTTGTTACATTTACATTCTGTCTTTTCCTCCAAGGAACCCAAGGCTGGGTACATGATTCTCCTCCTCCCAAGAACCCTGAGAGGTAGGTTAGGCTGAGAGTCAGTGACTGGCCTCAAGTCACCCCATGAGCTTCATGGCTGAGTGGAGGCTAAAACCCGGTTTTGCCCAGTCCAACACTCTAACTACTACATCACACTGGCTCATGAGGCAAAGTGAGATGGCTGCTGTCTCAGGCAGCAGATATTGAGAGGATGAGCTATGTGCCAGAGGCAGCACTGCTTGTTTGTAGTCAGCCTGGCTGTCTCATCTAGTCACCTTCTCTCAGTGTGTCATAGACAGTGTGTTAGGAACGGCCCATGATCAAGGAAGCAAGTAGGCATCCCAGGCCATGCTCTCCAGCAGGTAGCCCACCTGTATATGCATTGTTCTGCTCAGGGGTCACAGGCTGATGCCGCCACAGCATTGCAGCATTGCTTTGAGCAGGAGCCAGGCAGAGTGGTGAGCAAATGGTAGCAAGGTGTTGGAGGACAGAGCTGTGTAGTGTGCCACACAGCCCGCCCTGGCCCCCTAATCTAGCCTGCTTCTCTCAGGTGTGGTGGAGGATGCTGTCCTGTGGCCCGTGTTGCAGTAAGAGTCAACTACCAGTCTGGTCTGCTTCTATAGGTGGAAATATCTTGAGCTGGCCTGGCCGCGGGAAAAGTCCTACAGATTACACCACTTCTAGGCTAGGGCTGGGGAACCTGTGGTCCTCCAGATGTTGTTGGACGTACAACTCTCATCTCCATCCCTGGGCAGTGGCTATGCTGGGTGGAGCTGATCGAGTTGGGAGTTCAACAGCTTCTGGAGGGCCACATGTTCCCCACCTCTGCTCTAATCCAACATCCTGAAAACCCTCAGTAGGGCATGGAGGCAACAGCCTCCTTTCATTGTTGTCCCTCCGCCCCAGCTACTGGGATTAAGTGGCATATTGCCTCTGTATATGGAAGCTCCATTTAGTTGCCATGGCTGATAGTCATTAATAGTCCTTAATAGATTTGAACTAGGCTGGATTTTAAGCCACTGAGATGAGTTACATCAGGGCTGTTGAAGCAGCTGCAGCTGTCAGGTTTTTGCATTTTAGCTATTATCGTGTCATAGCGCTTTCTTCTCCTGAAAACCAGATGACCCCTGCAGAGCCTTTGACTACATGGCCTGTGTTGTTTGTCAAATGACAGAAAAATAACAGTGAACATCTATACATTTTGTTCTGCAGTTCATGCCAAGCAAAATTCTAATTTTATTTAGAAATTAAATATATAATTTTCAAATATATTTTTTACAACTAAGCAATAAACATTACTACTTTACAACTAGGCAGGCATAGTTTATGCAGCTTATTCACAGCAATTCCTGTCGTGTATGTTTTCATCATGTCTTGATTTAAGCAGAGCAGGGTGTACCTATATTATTTTAAGAATTATCTCCACATTTTTTCTTCCATCTATGGTGAGTTAAAGTGCTCTTTGTGATACGTAGCAAAATCTATTAATTTGTGCCAAGTAATGTAAAAATAATCTGTAGTAAATTGCTTTGATTGAGCTTGAACTTGTTTAGTGAGTTATTCCATAAGATCAGTTCCCACAGCCTCTTCATCCAATTCTTGAAATTACCTGGTTGGATTTCCAATTGGTTGCAATTTCCAGCCTTGCTGCTAAATTAAAATATTTTTGAAAAACCTGTGGACCATGATCAGCCTGAAACCTTTTCTATTCAATTCTGTTTAACCCTCAGTTACCGTAATTCTGCAGGGTTTTTTTACCACCCTTACTTCACCTTGGCCTTTGTATTCTTACAGCCCAGTCCTAAGAATGCTTGCTCAGACATCCTGTTGATTTCAATGAGACTTACCTCACAAGTTAATGTGATTAGGACTTCAGCCTTATAATTGTACGTTCTACTTCTTACTTTATTTCCTTCTGAATGCTGGGCAGTCCCCTCCCAGCCACTATAATGTATCAGCTGGGTTCAGTATTCGGGCGTTTGTATATTTTGTTACAACGCTGAAAAAATTAATCATAAAAACCTTCAATAGCAACAACAAAATGAGGTAAAAACAGACTGCAGTCTTTAAAATGGCTGTAATGATTGGCTGCATGATCTCTGACTTAAGTTGATTAAAATATGTGTTCCTTAGCTGTTGAAGTCCTATGAAATGTTTATGAACATTCAATTGCTCAGGTGTTTTGGGGGTTGTTGTTGTTTAGAAAAAGTCTACATATACACAAGGCTGAGGGGAAGATGGGGCTATGTGCTATTGGCTGGAATGAATACATAGTTGCCCTGTGGGAACATAGACCTAGATGTGATTTAACAAATAACAAGCTAAGCAAATATTTCAGAACATAAGAGCCATGCTGAATCAGACTAAAGCCCTATTCTAGTTCAGCACTTTTTCACGCAGTGACTAACCAGCTGCCCTCAAAGCAGGACATGAATGCAATATAGTACCCTCTCGCTTGTGCCCCATCAACTGGTATAAGAGGCAAGAGGAGGTAATATATAGCCATCATGATTAGTAGCCATTTGATATTTGTCTTACTGGGCCAATAGGTTATGTGAGCATTTGTGCAATTATGGATTTTAATATTTAGTATTCAAAAGATTTATTTTTCCCTACCTTTCAGTGTGCTCTGCCCTTACAAGGTGGCTTACAAAATTACAAAACACATGAAATTACAATTAAAATAATAGCAAACCATAGCAGTGGCTAAAGACTTAGTAACCTTTCTCTGCTTTTATAATTATATAACAGTGGTACTGTTCTCAGTTCTTTTGTTTTTGCATGTTATATTCCTCAAACATGCTTCTAATAAATAATAGAAAAAAGAGGAAAAGTAGTTTGAGATAAAGTGAAGATGGAACAGACACAGAGAATGTGTATTACAAACAAAAAAGCCTTTATGAACTTAGTGAGTCTCCACTTGTATTATAGTTCTCATCTAGTTCTAATTTCCACTTCAGTCTGTCAAATGCAGCTTTAATAAAAATAAGCCCTTTTTATTCTGAATGTTGATCCCTGCCCCCGCACACACACATTCATTAATGTTCTTTGGTCAATCCAGTTTGATAATTAGAATACTGATTTGGTAAAATTATATCCAGCTTTCTTGTCAGTAGCAGCCAGAAATTTTTTTAAAAATAGTGTGTAATCCTATGCATGTTTAGACAGAAAAAAGTACTACAACTCCCAGCATGCTTTGTTGGCTGGGGCATATGCAGGGAGTTGTAGAACTTTTTCCTGCCTAAACATTAATGCCCTTAATGATGTGAAGCCATAGCTGTGGGATCATTCCTAGCTTTCAGATTATCTGAAACCTTGAGACCAAGGTAATTTATCTAGGACTAGATTTATCTGTGCCATCTGGATTGTAAGATTTATTCAGTTGAGGTTGCATCCTAAACATATTTGAGGAATATACCTCACTGAGGTCATTGGGACTTACCTTCAAGTAAAGATACAGCAGATCACACTGCTAGAATATTTTACAGTTATATCTCAAAATATACAACTTCCTTTTCCTCACTCAAAGAATGTTAGGGTGTTTTTTTTTCAGACTTTGCTTCTTTTTTTAAGCAACAAAGTTCCCAGCTGTATCTTCTTTTTCTAAAGTATTGCACTTCAGCTAATTTAGTACATTTTCCTGTTTGTACATCACCTTAAGACCTCATTTCTAGTGTATAAATTTGTACTTTCATTTATGCCAATTTCTGTTTCTTGAAACCATTTGGTCTACAGCCTAAAATTAAGCTTCCAGAATGTGGGTTGAATCCAGAGTTGAACCCTCACAATCAGGAGGACTATCTGTTGGTGGAGGGAACTGGATCCAGTGGAGCTGCCCCACTGGAAAAAGGGAGTGCAGCTTTATCCCCCCTTCCTAATACAGCCCCAGCACTACCTGACATATTGTATGGAGGGTTAACCTTCCAAACAGGGGGCTGCAATGGCGAGGGGAAATTGCCTTCGCCTATGGGATCATTCAGTTCGGTTATTGAGCTCAATCACAAGGGCTTGTACCCATGTTTTTCACATTGTTGTTGGCATTACCCCTAACACCTTGTTAGGTCAAGGTCTTCTGTTCTGGGAAGGGCTACATGAACAAGGGTCTCATGGCAGCTAGGAGCAAAATAAACCTATGGTAGGTGCAAACTAATGGCCCTGTGGAAACAGTGAATGTGACAGGGTAGGAAAGGATTTAATTAATATCCCAGCACTGCCAAGGTCAGTTTCCTTGCCAAACGCCATTCATAGTGGCAGGAAAACAGATCTTAGAGGGGGTCAGTGAGGGTGGGAAAGGCCTTAACCTCCCTCTCCTACCTCTGCAATCCTATCTCAGCAGGCAGAGAAGGGAGATTTAAACCTCCCCATCCCTACCTGCAGAGTTGTAGGTGGATGGGTGGGGGAAGTGTGTGCATATGTATGTGCACACAGCCCTCGACCCACCACCCAGGAAAGCATGCTGCCCTCAGGGCCAAAAAGGATGCCCACCCCTGGCTTAGTAAATTAACCTTCAGTCAGGAAGCTAGAAGTCCAAAGGAGGGCTCCCATTCATCCCCTGGCCAGAACCCTTTGTTCAACCCCATGCTGAGTCCACCCAACTCATTGCCCCTTTTGTGTTCGCAAAGTCTATAACTGCCCTTGGGTCCAGCCACCTTGCAATATCTAACCTACTGCAGGACCTCCTGGAATCTCAAGGAGCCATGTGCTGCAGTGAGAGAAAGTGATGTGATAGCTAGGAGTTGATTTTAAGCACAATGGTGTATTCCCCCTATAGCAAAGTCGAAGGCTTTTATAGAGCTTTAATTTAAATAAGGCATGTTTAGACATATCATTTTATTCCTATTTGTATTATCCTTAGCTATAATTACGTGGAAGAGTAGCAGCTACTTTAAGCACCCACTTAAGATGTTAGCTTAATTGAAGAATTGGATCACTGCAAGAATAAAGTGTATTGGGCCATTATAGAAGGACCCTTAGGTGACAAGTGTCAAGTTACAAATGCAGCTTTTGTTCTCCCAATCTTGCAACCACTTTCAGAACGGATCCTGAATTTCCACATCCAAACAGGACTATCTATTACAGCTTACTGGTTCTCCAGAAGCATACAGTCTTACTACAATAGCCACCAGTTTGAGAGTCTTATAGACCAGGGTATAGTTTGAAGGTACGGTACATCAATTCTGTAGTTATGTACACAACCAAGTCTGTCTCAGCACAGCCTGGGAATGGTACACGAACTACACTAATCACTTTGGAGAAGATCTGGAAGCAAATATAACAAATCCTATTTTACCAACTGTGAATGGTGGTATATTATTCACCAACTGGATTGCTAGTTTTGTGAAATAACTACTTAAGGTATACAAAAGTTCAACACTCACTGCAGGGACATTTTACACAGCACTAAGTTGTCCCAAGGTAGAATAATCAGAAGAACTGGAATAAACTGTTAACTCAGGTTGAGATTCAGATAGTATCCAAAACTACTGTACTCAGCTTCATAATAACAAACATTGTTATTTCAATCATTTTATTCATGTATAGTAGCTTTTACATCAGAGCTCTGATCCCAAGCTGTTTTCCCTGGCATAATTTACTACAGCTTCATACAAAATTTTACAACTGCATCAAGTGCCCTTCAAGTATTTAGAAGAAGCACCATCATGAATAAAATTTTGATGAATAGAAATTTACTGTCAGAGTAAACAGTTGATGAACCATAGAAAAAGAGAGGAATGCAGACAAAGGACATGAAGTCTGGCAGACCGAGGGCTTCACATAGTATGATTTTTACCAACATGTTGTTATAGACCCACACTGTATAACTACTGAACTGGAATGTTTGAAGTATACACACATCCTGTGTACACCATATAAACATATACCAGGAACCACAACTGGCTCCAGCTTATTGGCATATATTTATGCAGTACACATGAAGATTGGTAACTATGTGCTTTAGGTAAAATGGTTTTAGCAGGCATACAATGGAAAGAGCTACAGGTTCAGAGCTTACATCATAGCATCCAAGCAGACTCCTGTATTCCAAGGAAGCTTTCTTGCTATAGTGCATAAGCAACTTTCCTCTGCACAATCAGGTTACCCCAGTTTAAACTGGGATATATGCAATTTACTCTAGCACAGGAAGTGTCGCACTTAACCTAGGGTAACATCATATGTGAAAGAAGCCTAGCTCAAAGCAGAGAGGTAAAGAGAAGTTTCAGCAAGATTTAATCTAGTTGATTCTAGGGGACTTGCTTAAGCAGCTTCTCAATATCATCCTGGATCTTAATAGTTTCAAACTGCCTGCTGTAACGCTTGAAAGGCACTCCATCACGACCGATGAGGAACTTTTCAAAGTTCCAGGCGATGTCAGAGCGGCACACAGGAGACCAGATAATGAACTGTGGGTTGCTCATCAGAGACACAGGGTCATCATGTGGGTAAGGCAATGCCTCTTTCAGGAATTTGAAGAGTGGGTGAGCGTTTGCCCCATTGACCTCACACTTTTCAAACACATTGAAGTTGGGCTCGTATCCACTGCCTGGGCGGACATACTTTAGCGAATTCAGAATCTCATCATTGGTGGTGTTCTCCTGTAAAAGGGGAGAGAGGGTATATGCTCAAGTACACATGTCAATCACCACAGCAGCAGCCTACTGACTTCTGCTTCACTGTAGCACAGTCATGCCTTGGATTGAGAGCATAATTCGTTCCGGAAACGTGCTTGTAATCCAAAACACTCTTATATCAAAACGAAATCCCCCCAAAAAAATTTGTACAGAGATTTTAAATTTAAGCCATACTACTGTACTTGTATTGCAAGACGTCGCTTGTATATCAAGTAAAAAAAAAAATTAAATAATTTAAAAATTTGCTTGTCTTGCAAAACACTCTCAAACCAAGTTACTTGCAATCCAAGGTATTACTGTATTTGCCCTTTGCTTAGCAAATCCTTTGTTGTGTCAATAGCAGCTTTGCTGAAAGTCAAAAAATATTTTCTTGCAGAAACTCTGAACTAGCATGTAATTCAGATGCTACTTGTTATGGTAGTTATCTAGTCTGGCTCAGCTATGGGAAGAGCAAATCTCCACCAATTCTATAAGCTGTTCTATTGCATTAGCCACAACTACCATGACCTGAAACTTTGTTCCTCATAGAAATATATATAAAACAAAATAATTTCTCCCTCCAATATGTCAACTGATGTCACTAGCTTCCCCCTAACATATTGCCCACATGGTGGTAAGAATTTTAGGGAAGTGCTGCTGATGCATCATGCCAACCAGAACTAGAAGGGCTTCAATAAGGGGTTGGGGAATAACAAGAGCAAGTCCTTTTTTGTTTATTTCTGTAATTTACATCCTTAGAAGTCAGGGATCACCATATGCCACTCCTGTCAGGGGACTCTGAAGTTACTCTAGGGTTACTTCAGTTCCCAAAGAACTTTGTGCTTTAGCTCTGAAATCAAAGTTGGAATATACATTCTGTCCCCCACCCCATCTTGGCTAACTGCAGCTTCCGAGCCCACTCAGATACTTCTTTAAATCTCAGATCATGTTCTTACATAGGCAAGGTTCAGGTATATCCTTTCCCTGCAGTAAATCCTCCCTGTACACTGCCATTAAGGTATGGCTGGGAAATGAAGTACTAAGGAGCTCTGATCAATTCTGATCAGGCAGGTATCTGCACAGGTAGGTGGCAACTAATAGCACAAAGGAGTTCCAGAACATCAGGTGTGCAAAACCAAGTCTGGATATTTAGGAGTTTCTTTTTTAACAGCCACTTTGCAAGAATTTGACTTCTTGGACCCTTTGGGTTCAAGCCATTATCCAGTGAGAGGCCATGAACTCATTTAGAGTACTACCTATTTGAAAACTTCATAGGCTTCCAAGCCTTACAAAGTTTGCCCTCTCCAAATCCACATGCTCCAAACCAAATTGCAGTTTTTAAAACTGAAATGCCTGCTTCAATTCCCAGGTTTGGCTGTTTGTCACTCATTGTGTTCCAACAACAAGAGGAGCAGCTGGTCTAAGCAGCCTACACCCTCTTCGTTCTTACAGATCAGGTGTGCAAACCAAATCCCAATATTTGAGTTTATTCTACTCTTTTAACCTTCACATCCACATCTCATAAAGTCAAAAATACCTTCCCTTCACCTGTTCCATTATTACCCATGCTGGCTGGGGATTATAGGTGTTTAGTCCAACACATCTGGAAGTCACCACCTTGGGGAAGCAGCGTCTGGGGCAGAGCTGAGCACAAGCTAAGCTCCACTCGCTTTGCTCCTAGCCGTCCGGGCAGTGTCTGTGGGTAAGGGCCGCGCCCTCCGAGTCTTGAAACCTGAGACTTGGTTGACGCCGTCAAGGTTGCGGTGCCTTGAACAAGCGTGTCCTTGGATATGTGGGAGTGCTGTGACGGGGGAAGGGTTACTGTTGTATCTCTGGCTGTGCCGAAGACACCTGGGCCCTAGCAAGGGAAAGGAAAGCAAACATCCTTCGGGGAGCGCCTTCATAGCGTCAGAGACCTGGCTATGGTAGACCCATTACTGGAAGGGAAGAAAAGGCTGAGTTTTGCATGCCCTTTTCCGGCTGGGGTAGAGGAGCGCTTAAGCAGCGACCAAAAAAGGGGAAGGTTGCAAAGGACTAGCCACACTAGAGTATGATTAGCGAGGTGCCTCTCTGCTAGCAGGGCGGTAGACCCACATTTGCTTCCTCTCCTCCCTCTCCACTGTCTTCTGAGAAGCTGCAGATGTGGGAAGCAGGGCAATGGTGTAAGAGAGCTTCCTCAGGACCAAGGTGCAAGTGTCCAAAGGAGTTCCAGAAGGCGCTCCCCGAAGGATGTTTGCTTTCCTTTCCCTTGCTAGGGCCCAGGTGTCTTCGGCACAGGCAAAGATACAACAGTAACCCTTCCCCCGTCACAGCACTCCCACATATCCAAGGACACGCTTGTTCAAGGCACCGCAACCTTGACGGGAAGAGCGGCGTCAACCAAGTCTCAGGTTTCAAGACTCGGAGGGCGCGGCCCTTACCCACAGACACTGCCCGGGCGGCTAGGAGCAAAGCGAGTGGAGCTTAGCTTGTGCTCAGCTCTGCCCCAGACGCTGCTTTTCCCAAAGATAAGGTTCACTCCTGTTCCATCATTAGCATCATGCGTTACGAAAAAAGACTACTCCTAGGCATGTGCAAAGTGCATCCCCCCCACCACAGCCAACCCCAATAAGTCTTGGACTTGGGAGCGTCTACACAATTGAGCCCGCTCGACAAGCCAACTCTAGCGCCCGCTTCGGTCAAAGCAAGACTCCCTCGTGTGTGTGTACAGCACAAAAGCAACAAGTTAACCGAAGGCGGGGAAGACTTCCCGCCCGGCGCGCACTGCCTCGCCTGCGGTTAAGCGGTAACGGAGAGTACCTGGTGGCCGAACTGGTTGCACGGGAAAGCGAGCACGGTGAGCCCTTGAGGCCCGAAGCGCCGCTGCAGCTCATGGAACTGGGTGAAGTCCCGGCTCGTCGTGCCTCAGAGCGAAGCCACGTTGGAAACCAGCAACACGCGTCCCACCAACGAGCCCAGGTCCACAGGCTCCGCCGCCCCAAGCGGCCGCGCCACCAACCCTGCCAGCCCAGACACCGACTTCCCAGCCATTGCAACAGCACCAGAGACCGCTCCGCAGCAAATACGAAAGCGAAGGCCTCGCTCCCACCTTTTAAAAACCGAGCAGCTCCGCCCGCCAATTGAACTGGCGGGGCGCAGGCTCCGCCCAGCTCCCTCGCCCTTGATTGGAAAGGATGAAGCCGCCGTCGCCCACCCACCCCACCCACCCCCACCGGATTTGGCGCGGGAATGCCGGACCTGCGCAATAACCATTAATCCAAAGGCCTCCTTTGATCCTCCCTTCGAGTCGTTTACAGTGGGGTGATTTGATTTCTAAGCTTGCCATCAGCGTTCTTTGTTTGATTGGGCGGCATTCTCTTCCATTAGTTGAATTAACTGAATCACTGCATTAAGGGTCAAGGTACACTTTACCTTAAGCACAGCCACAAATTGGGTTGCTAGCCAGTGTTCGTCCTACTTAGAGTAGACCCATTGAAATGACCGGGACTTACGTTCGTCATGACCAGGGGTCTGCAACCTTTAAGACAAAAAGAGCCACTTGGACCCGTTTCCGAAGAAAAAAAAAAACTGGGAGCCGCAAAACCATTGTGACATTGTGCCCCACATATAAAATGTAATAATTTCCCCTACCTATGCACCCAATATAATCCACCAGCAAGAGCTGGTTGATTATGTTGGGTGCATAGGTAGGGGAAATTATCAGCTGACGGATGATGGGGGTGTTGCTGGTGGATGATGGGATGCCACCAGCAACATCCCGCCCCCCAAGCAGTAGCATCCCGTCATCAGCACCATCCAGCAGTAGCACCCTCATCATCCACCAGAAACACCCTCCATGTGGTAATAGCACCCCTCATCATCCATCAGCAGGATTTGCTGGTGGATGATGGGGGTGCTACTGCTGGGGGGAGGGTGTTGCTGGTGGATGATGAGGGTGCTACTCAGGCCTGTCTTTAATGTGGGGCAAAAGGGGCAGCTGCAACAGCTGGAGGCACCCTGATTGGGAAACAGAGCACTTCCCCCTACCTTGGGGCTCTTTAGCTGTTGCACAACTACAACTCCCAGCATGCCCAGATAGCCAAAGGCCTACCTGCCTCCTCGCCTGCTTGTGCTCTCCGCGGCGAGCCGGCCGCGCTGGTCCCTCGACACGCTGGACCCCACGCTATGTTTTTGGCGGGGGGGGGAACTTTGGCGCGTGCAGGAGCCCTCCTCTCTTCTGCCGCTCACCCGCTCGCGTCCCTGCTGCCCAGGGGGGGTGCTGCCGCCGCGCCAAAGTTCCCCCGCCCCGCCAAAGTTCCCCTGCCAAAATCATAGTGTGGGGGTCCAGCGCGCCGAAGCAGCTGGATGTGACGCGGCGGCGGCTTCAGCGGCTCTGGCATTGATTCCAGCGGCGGCGGCAGCTAGAGCGGCGCGGAGAACGCTCCGCGCCGCTCAGAAGAGCGAAATCGGGCTGCCCCCGCCAACAGAATCAGGCCATATGTGAGGCAGCGGCAAAGTTTTTTGCGGAGCAGGCAGCCTTGTCTTGCTCTCCTCTTTCGCTGCTGCTCGAGTCCCTGCTTCCGGGGGGGGGGGTGCCACTGCCGCTGCCAAGTTTTTTTCCCTGCAGGAGCCCTCCTCCTGTCTTCCACTGGACCGGTTGGAGGCACGCAGAGGAAGGTAGGGGGAAAAATATTTGGTTTTTTTCCCCAGCATTCACTCAATAAGACGCACGACATTTCCCCCTCCTTTTGGGGGAGAGAAAAGTGCGTCTTATGGTGCGAAAAATACGGTAAGTGACAGGCGCCCAGGCCAGGCGGCCAGCGGAGTCTCAGACTGGAGCGGAGCCGCGGCAAAGGTTTGAAAGAGCCGCATGCGGCTCCGGAGCCGCGGGTTGCAGACCCCTGGTCATGACTAACTTAGGGCCCCGTACATTTCAATGGGTCTACTCTAAGTAGAATTAGCATTGGATACAGCTCCTTGATTTTGAAGGACAGCAGCTGGTCAGCAGCTGCTGCTGCTGCTGAGGCCAGGCGATCAAACAGTAAACAACAGCAACAGTCTCTCTTCCCTTCCGGCCGCCGCCCTGCAGCAGACCCTGGGCTGGGAAAGAGTAGGGAGAGCCTCCCGCAGCAGCTCTGCTCTTCCTACCTTCTCGTCTCTCTTTGGGTATCGTGGAGGGGAGAATTGAACCCCTGGTGGTGCTACCGAGAGCGAAAGCCCAAACAGCTGCCTCTGCCTGCTTCCTCGCCCTTTCTCTCCCTCTGAGCGATACAGCACTGAGGGTTTCTCAGAGAAGCAACAGCCACCCCATCTCACTTGCTCTCTCCCTCTGGGTGGTGCGGTGGCAGGGTTAGGGATTGGGCCCAAGGAGCCTCTCCACCATGTCACGCAGTGCAAATAAGTGAGCAGTAGGAGAATGAGGTGGCCATTAATCCTACTCTTCCCACTGCACCCTCGAAGAGAGAGGGAGGGGGTGTAGTGTTGATGTTGTTGCCTCCTCTTGTTTATTCTCTCCCTCTCAGCTCCAGAAATGAGGCACCAAGGGGTGGCGGGTACTGCAAGGAACTTCCTGGCTCGTGTGCGTGCGCTTGTGTGTGCTCCCCATACCCTCCTGTCGAGTCTCTGATGCAGGGCAGAGGAAGAAGAATAGCTATTTACTGCTTACTGTTTAACTGCCTATCCTACTCAATCTCGCTCTGTTTTTCTTTAAAAACAACAAAGAGTTTTGCAGTACCTGAAAGCTTATGCCAGAATAAATTTGTTCCGTATCTACAAAAGTGCCAACACCGCCGTGATTAAACTTACTTTTATCTATTTAATTAAACCTTTTACAGAATTTTTTATATAATCTTTTTAGAAATTGTAAAAACATACTAACGTTTCGAGTATAAACCCAAAGTGATTTAACATACAAATTTGAGGACTTAACAATGACAATGCTGGAATTTCAAGTAACACAATAAATAAATTTGTTCATCACGACTAAATTGCTTTCAGGTGCCGCAAGACTCTGTTCTTTATGCTGCAACTGACCAACACGGGCTACCCCTCTGGAAATTGTTTTTCTTTAGAGGCTCTGAGCTATCACTTGTCGGAACTTTACAGCATACCCTAATATTGAAAGAGCATTGAAGTATTTCTCAATAAACCAAGCTCTGGTGGAAACTTTGAGCTTGCACAAGCAACATTGCTGATTTTTTTAAAGTAAAAATTCATAGATTTCCCTAGTATCATATAACTGTAGCAATTTTTCCTAGGAGGGTAAGGAAGATTTAGAATATTTAGATTTCAGTGTTTTTTTGAAGCTAGCCAGGTTGCAGTTATTATTTATCACATCTTTTATGGGTTTTTATGCTTTGTTCATCTCAGGGTGTTTTTTTTTTATAGCTTTTCAGATTGTGCTATATTGTTGCCCTGGGACTGGAAAGCAGGAGAGATGACACTCTGGCTTCTGCCATCAGCCAGGGGACCGTGGGCCACTGGGAGGCTGCACCCCTTGCTCCCCAGGAATAACATGGTGCAAGGAGGAGGCCAGCCTGGCCCATCTGTGGGCCAGAGGAGGAGCAGTTTCAGGGAGGTCACTTCGCCCTCCCTGCCCCAACCAACAGTTGCCCGAAGGGGGAAGAATGCTCTGGCTGGCCCCATCCATCGGCCAGAGGAACAAGAGCCACCAATTGCTGTTCAAGCAGGAACGCCAGCAAGGGGAGGTCAGCCTGGCCCAAAGTGCATTTAAATGCCCTCTTATAGCTCACCAATTTGTTCTGGCCTTGAAAAACTGATCTCCCTCCTCTTCCTTTTCCTCCCCTCCCTTTTCCTTGTGCATCTTCTTGTCATTTTAGTTTGTAAGCCTGATGACTGGGCCTGTCTCTTTTTGATTGATGTGAGTCACTTCAGGAGACAATTGTTGTCTCAAAAGTGGGATAAAAATGCAGTAAATAAATAAATATTCAGGACTGTATCCTATTTATTTCTATCTATATTCAGATGACCACTTCTTTTGATAAGTTTCTTGCAGCTTCTATTGCTGTAAAATATATATCTACAAAGATGAAGCCAGATCCCAGAATGAATAATCCTTTCAATGGATATAGTACTTGTTATTTCATTTGGAAGATTAGAGCAATTCTCTTCTCCTCCCCCTCCTTTAGTTGCCTGCATTAAGGGCAGAATCCTATGCATGTTTAGATGGAAGAAACTCCTACAACTCCTAGCTTTCCCCAGCCAGCCATGGTGGCTGGGAAATGCTAGGAGTTGTAGGATTCCCCCCCCCCCCATCTAAACATGCAAAGGATTGTGCCTGAAGTAACTAATCTGTGATAATTATGTAAAATAGGTAATTCCATACCACCTTCCCCTGATAGCTGTAATTTAGTGCATGCTATGTACAGGCCTGTGGCTCACGCTGGCTCAGCTTGTCTGAGCGTGGAAAGCTAAGCAGGGTCAGGCCCGGTGATTACTTGGATGGGAGACCCCCCCTCTAGTTTCCTGCATTGAGCAGGGGGTTGGACTCGATAGCCTTGTAGGCTCCTTCCAACTCTAGGATCTACGAAATCCATGTGTGATCTGCCTGTTAGGAAGTTTTTAATGATGTTCAATGGAAATCTGCCTTCCTCTAACTTAAGTCCATTAATTCACACCCTACAGTCCTGGATGATAGATGTACCTCTATGTAAAGCAAATGGTGGTGAGTGACAACATGTGCTGGTAAGTACACTAGACATGGGCTAACAGGGATCCAGTTATTGTGGTATAACAATTTTTTTAGAGTGTACGGTAGGTAAAACTGATTCATTCTGTCAAAGGTCCTTTCTGCATCTAGTAACAAGATGATTGGTCTGATCCAGTGTGGTGTAGTGGTGAGAGTGTTGACCTGGGACTTGGGAGATCCGAGTTCTAGTCCCCGCTCGGCCATGAAGCTCCCTGGGTGACTTTGGGCCAGTCACTGACTCTCAGCCTAACCTACCTCACAGGGTTGTTGTGAGGATAAAATGGAGAGGAGGAGGAGGATTATGTAAGCCGCCTTGGGTTCCTTGCAGGAAAAAAGACGGGGTATAAATATAAATAATCTATCTCCAGCAGGGCTCCTCTTATGTTCTTATGACTGCAAATGTCAGTATATGCAACAACTTCCTCATTTTGACCTGGACCATGCCCGCTTTTAAACAAAACACACGTGATCTTTGTAGATGAGCCAAGGAGGAGACACATATTACAGGCTGGGAACATGGTGGATATAATTTTTGTATCAACATTCATTCAAGAAATAAGTAGGCAAAGAGCTGGGTGTTTTTATCCTGATGACCCCAGTCGTCTCCTCCCCTCCCCATGGAACACCCCCTTTCCCCAACCTCAGAGAGGCAGCCAGCGTGGTTCTTTCCGGACTGGCTGTGCAGGGAGGGGGATCGGAGTGCAGATTCCCAGCTCTGTCTCTGACCTCGGATCTGGGAATCCGAATTATCCTATGGCCCTCCAGACGATGTTTAGGGGCCATAGGATTGTTCTCTAAATATACTTTACCCACAGCATTTTGGGTCACATTTCACAACCATTGTTTACACATCAAAGGGATACTATCCATTCCTTACCCACTCTTTCTTTTTAAAGCCAGGCTGCCAGGCCTGGGCCTGTGCTACCTGCTTCAGGTGGTAGCCCGATGAAGAGGCTGGGGGGGGGGGCAGCGGATAGATGAAGACAGGAATTGATATCTGAATGGTGCAGTGAGACTTTATAAGCTGTTGTTTTTAAGTGTCAGATATATTCTGTTTGCTTTCAAAAATTATTTTTTTATTGTACTCAGTTTTATGGATTATATATTTTACAGTTTTATCATTATGCTGCATGCCATTCTGGGAACTTTTAGAGGAAGAGTTGGATATACATAATGAATAATAAATTATTGTTACCTCTGTTGAAAAGTGTAAATGTTGCATCTACATGGAACTTGTCAGTCAAAGCCATGCAAAATAATCCACGTGCCACATCTTGCACATAGGTTGTCTGACTGCACACCCCAAAATTCTGTTTGCTCTGTAAAGAATAGTTCTTCGCACTTTTTGCTACACATTTGTTTGTGATGATCTTTGTTAGTTTGAGGAAGTTGTCGTTATTAAAGCCACTTCCTCAGATGTGTGTCCTTGGAGCAGAAAGTGTCTCTCTTGTATCAGCCTAGCCACTGTTGAAATTATTGCACAAGAGTTAGTGGCCAGCCAATAAAAAGCACTGGTGTAATTGTACAAAGTATTTCCTAGCAGGCTTAGAGAGGGTGGTGGTGGTGGAATACACACTGTAAATATTTGTGCCTCCCTTTAAAAGCTGAGATGATGTAATAAAATTACAGACAACAAATAGACTGCTATGATGAAGAAATTATTATTATTAATTTATAGCATAAATAATTTTGGCCCTTTAGCCAAAAAGGCTCCCAAGGTGGCTTACAAAGATAAGAAATAATATAGTCTCTCTACCAGCTAGCTTACAATCTAAAAGACACAGCACAAAAGGAAAAGGGATTAGGAGGAAGGAGGAAAAAAACAAATTCAGGCACTAGATACTTAGTTGAAAGTTTCTAGGGATGTTGGAGAAATCCCCAATGGACTCAAATGAGTTCGAGTTTCTGAGAATCCAACCCACGGATTCCGCAGCAGACTGGCTTTCCTGAGTCACGTGGATTCTGCAGACCTGTGGGTTTTTTATTTTATGCAAATTTAGTCATAGAAAAGTATGTAAAATAGACAAAAATGTGCATTTCCTCCATAGGCTAAAGTGTGAAAATACACATTTTTAGGGTACTTGTGTATTTTGGGGGGATTTCTGCATTTTTGGGAGTGCAAATTTGTGAAACTCTGAATTTGGACTCGGGAGATCCGGGTTCTAGTCCCCGCTCGGCCATGAAACTCACTGGGTGACTTTGGGCCAGTCACTGACTCTCAGCCTAACCTACCTCACAGGGTTGTTGTGAGGATAAAATGGAGAGGAGAAGGAGGATTATGTGAGCCGCCTTGGGTTCCTTGCAGGAAAAAAGGTGGGGTATAAATATAATAAATAAATAAATAAATGCGTACGAATGCATTTTTGCAAAATCCGATTCTGTCAATGAGCAGATGACGGAATGAAAGGTGCCTGACAATCCATGAAACATAGCTGGAATGGATTTTACGGTATCCGTACATTCCTAGTTGAAACACCTTAGGTTGTATTGCATGCTAGTCTTACTTAGGGTAGACCCATTGAAATGAATGGGACTTAAGTCAGACTAACATTGGATACAACCCTTATTTTCTTCTGTGCGCCTCACCTTAGTGGATGCTCAATGATCCTCTTTATTACCAAGGCACAGCTTGTACAGTACTACGCAACAGGGACAAAGGCAGCTGTGGCAAGGATACTTCATACAGCTCCATACTAAATATTGGTACAGTAATACCTTGGGTTGCAAGTAACTTGGTCTGAGAGCATTTTGCAAGACAAGCAAAAATATATTTTTTTTACTTGATAAACGAGCAAGGTCTTGCAAGACAAGTAGTGTAGGGATGTAACCGCTTACCTCGAGCGGGCGTAGCGGGCCGAAATCGGCCCTGCTCACACCCGCCAGAGACTCACTTTGATATAAGAGTGTTTTGGATTACAAGCATGGTTCCGGAACGAATTATGCTTGCAATCCAAGATATTACTGTATTTGGTTGGGTGGGGGCAGGGGGGGGGAGTCCTGCTGAGTTCAGTGAAGTTCACTTCTAAGTAAGTATGCATTCCTAACTGAATAGGCACATCACCCAGTGATAGGAACAGTTACTTGATTTATGATTTTCAGTCCATGTGGTTTTCACTCAGATATCAGTATGAGTTGAAGAGCTCCCGCACTCACTTTACAAAATATAGCAGGGTGGGGAATTCTCCAAGGAGTGTGTCCAAATCTGCAGTTGGAGACAACCCTTCAAGAGTCAGCTGTGGTACAGTGAGCATTAAGGGACCCGCAGTGTATCTCCAACCACTCCCTGGCCATGTTACCCATGTAGGGGTTAAGATGGGACCCATCTGCATTTCTGCAATGCTAGGCTCTTTGCATGCCTGGCCCTCCCTGGATCCTTCCCAGCAGACAGGCACTTGTGGGCGGGAGAATACAAAATAATTTTGTGGAGTGGATAATGTCTGCAAACTGCCAGTTGACTGTTCCTTCCTATTGTAGTGGTGTAATAGTCAGAAGTATATTGAAAAATTGTAGGAATTGGAGAACAAAAATGGTGCAGTACTTCCTGTTCAACATTTCGTAATCTGAACACTGTACACAATATCACTGAAAACTACTGCCATTATTACACAACCTCCAGAGTAAAAGACTAGCAGAGGCAGAAGCAGCTTATTTTATTAAACAAATTGTTTCACATAAAAATGGATGACTAAGAGTTGACAAGATACACCATGCACAAAATGGAGAGGAAAATAACAACTGTGCTATATTAATGATGGAGCATCATCATTCCATCTACCTTAAGTGCCCCCATCGCAGTAATGAAGGATGTTAGTGAGTCATTAACTGAAACTGAAAGGTGTACAATCCTTTTTACACAACAGATAATCATGTTGTGCATCTCCTTGGCATCATTGTTGAGGAGCAGTGCTATTCTGAGATCATGTCTGCAAAAGACTGGCCAATGGCAAAGTGTATTTCATGGACATATGCAAAGTACTAATTTTAGAAGTTGCAAAGCAAAGACTTTGGCCAGCATCTGAGGAGCTACCTTAGGTGTATCCAAGGGCTTAAACACGCCAGTGGGATTAAAAACAAACAAACAAACAAAACCTTTTTCTGTGATCAGCAGATTCTCACGCCATACCAAATTGATTTTGAAGCTCCCCTCCCATTTCAGTAGTCTTGCTATGCAGCATGGGACAGCGGGGTGATGCTGCTGTTCAAGAAACCAATCTAAAGCACCTTTGAATCCACAAAATTAATTGAGAACATCTTTGGATCCTGTATTTGACAGGCAAGTCAGCCTTAACGAAACCCTCAAGAGCTTTCCAATAAGCATTCAATGTGCATACCTTAAACTAAACTAGCTGAGAGAAAAGTGCATCTTTGTACCATTGGACTGATGAGATAGTGTAGTGCAGAGAAAGGTAGAATTAGGATGCTCCATAACTGGGAACCCCAAGCACACAGGAGGAAGGCAAGAAGGAAGATTCAGAGCACTTGTTTGTGAACATGTACCAGGGGGCATAGCTGGAGAGCAGGGGTGGGCAACCTGCAGCCCTTGGCCTAAGTTCAAAAGCCCTCTACATGTGATCAGTTCAGACATCTGCCAAGAGCAACCTGCCCCTTCCCGGGCAGCTCGCTAGGTGGGAAGGAAGAGGAACCAACCGAAAAGGGGGTGGAAGAGGGAGCAAGAGAAAAGGGGGTCAATCCACTGAGTTCTGGCTCTGCCCCTGCCCACTGCTCGCTTCAACTCCGCCCACTACTGACTTGTGGCCCCTGACAGATTACCTTTGAGGTAATGAGGCCCTCAACACACACAAAAAGTTGCTGTAGAGAATATACCAACACAAATTAGCAGCAGCAGAATGGCACAGGCATTTTACGTTCTGCATGTGTACAAGTTCCTGTTTAGAAATTAAATGAGTAGACCCATCATCTTGACAGTATGTATCCCATGACTCGTTACCTTTAGCAAACCATTCTCAACATCAGCTTTTTAAGATTTAAGAAATGTGCAACCTATGCAAGACAGAAATATGTGAATCTACTTTTATTTTCTAAATTTATATCCCACCTTACTTATTACCAAAGCCTTCAGGTGGCTAAATGTAAAAGCAAAACACTAAAACCGCTAAAAACAGCAGATTAAACAAAGACTAACAGCAGAGAAGAATCAGTACTAATACAGGGGGAAAGAAGACCAAGATCAGAAGAGCAATTAAATGCCAATTAAAGCTCCAGTATACAGCATGGATTTTTCCAGACACCTAAGAAGTTAGTAATGAAGGCACTTGGCAAATATGATTCAGAAGGGAGTTCCAGAGTTTGTATGCCACCAAAAGGCCCCATCCTTGGTAGTTGCGGACTGAACCTCCGGCCTCGAGATGGGGCTCAGAATTTTAATAAGCATGCAGGTTCATGTAGCATAGGAGTGGGGAACTTCAGGCCTAGGGACCAAATCCGGTCCTCCTGGGGTCCCTGTCTGGCTCTTTGGGGGTTCCTCAGATGACCACACACCCTTTTCCTGGCCCCAACCCCTTGTTATTTGTTTGGCAGCTTCCTTTTCTGCAACCCCTTTACAGGTCAAAATGCCTCTCCTAAAGCTTAGTTACTAGCAGTAAGTGCATTACGCTGCAATATGCTAGTATTTGTGGGTTGTTTTTTTTTTTTTAATTTTTGCCCCTACCCCCTTTGCCTTGGGCCTCACCCATCACTAGAATGTGGCCCCCGAGAACTACTTCAGAATTGAATTTGGCGCTTGGGCTGGAAGAGGCTCCCCACCCTTGATGTAGGAGGTGTGAAGCTGTTTAAACAAGGAATTTCTACAGAGCTCTCTCAGGCTGTGGCCTCTCTTGCCAGGCCAGAAGCAGTGGGTGCTGCCCTTAACTACTTCCTGGTTCCTCTCAGGAAGCACAACCCATTCAGGCAGAACCCAGTAGTTCCTTCATATTGTTACAGCTGCTACACCACATTTTGAACCATCTGCAGATCAAGGGCCTATGTACAACACATTGCAATAATCCACCATGGATGTTACTAGGGCATAATTACTGCTGCCAGGTCATCTCTCTCCAAGACGGGATGGCGCTGGCATACCAGCCAAAGCTGGTTAGAGGTGCTACAAGCTAATGAAGCTACATTATAGGCCCAAGCAGCACCCCTCACACTAGAAGCCTGGTCCTAGGCAAGTGTGACTCCATCCAGCACAGGCTGAATACCACCCACCTGGACTAATAGGCCATTCACCAATAGCATCTCATCTAATCAGGACTGAGCAGTAATAGCTTAGATTGTTGACGAGGGTATACCTTGTCTTCACAACTGATGATTTTATAATGTATTGAATGTCAACTATTTGACCCGTTTGTTAGTTCTTATGTGTTTTGTTTTTATACTGAAGTTGTTTTAAAAGCCACACACAATATGGTTTTATATGGATTTTTTAAAAACTCCTATACAACTTCTTCACCACACCCCAAACATCAAGCTTGAGCACCCCCCCCCCCCCAACAAAGAATCAAGAGGGAAAAGAGGAGTGGCCCAACTGGTCAGACAACTTCTTCATGCACTTGTACTACAATCAATGGTGGTGTAATCGGATAAAGCATGAACCAGAACTTGCTTTTCTCCCCCTGCAAGTCATGGTTTGCTATGTGCTGTTCTTGACAAAGCCTTCTACCCCAATGCACATGTAGAAGTCTATTCATCTGGGGTAGTCCTCTCTCACATCTTGGGGGAATAAAGCTTGAACATATGACTGATGGACTAGTAGCACTGATTTTTCCACTTGGGAGTGCCATCAAAGCTTCAAGAACAAAAGCAGCTGTGAATAAAAGCTCTTACACAGCAATTGTGACCTTAAAGCTAAACATAGTTATATGCTCAGACTACAAGTGATGCAAACTTTGTAAGAAATGGAACAGATTTTAAGTTATATATCAACTGCATGCACTTACTCCTACCTGTTCATAAATCTCATCAAATACAGCTTGGCAAGTTACTTTGGTCATCACACCCTTCACTACTTCCTTTAGACTGGAGTATCCAGTTTAAAATTAGCTCACTGGAAGGCCTTGTTTTGAGGATGTGGAAACAGGTCACTGGAAGCAGCTGCTGTTAGGTTGAACTTTTAAAGTATAGCATGGCATTGAAGAGCTATTAATGAGAGGGGGATTCACTACAAGATAAACATCTCACTTGCTGACAAAAGCAAGCTGTGGGGAGGCTTTCTAAACATTTACAGCAATGTGATCTGTAGCCTAAAAATTCAGCAGTCCAGATGGTTTATTGCCCAGTGCACTGATGGGATAGTTAAATTTGAAGTAGATTGCCCAGCTATTGGGCGTTATTCTCACACAGAATTCCTAAAATGCACTTTAAGTAGCAAGATTTCTAATCATAGGCATAGTATAGAAGCCCTTGTTCACATGTACAACTGTGTAAGCCCAGGAATCAAACTTGTGGAGAACTGAATACCTATGTCATGATTGTGACTTTGCTTGGTACATTATATTAATATGACCACTTCCCAGATTTGCTGTGTAGTTATCTTTTGTATAGCTGTGTTTTAAGCTGGCAATACAAGCATGGATCCTCACTGAGGGAAAAAAAGCTGCTCTGGTGTCACTTCACCCCTTCATACCTGCTTAGGTAGCTTGCTAGAGGGCTGTTCTTAAGTTGCTAGCACTTTTCTTTAGACAAGAGCAAAGCCAGTGGAAATTATGGAGCAAGAAATGCATATTCCTATCTTATAGTGGGGGTTTTGCACTCTGCAGACAGTGCTGTTGGCAAATATGCTGAAATAGAAGTGTTGGTTGCTTTTAAAATGCACATATTCAAGCCTTAGAGCAGCTTCATATTTTCAGGAAACTATACAGCGAGGAACACAAACACCAGAATACAGGGAGCTTAGAAAACTGCCTTTATTCTATTAGTTGTTGGAAACAAATACAGAAGAGAGTTTAGTTTGCTGCAGAACAGCAAGACGTTCACAGGATGGGAATTTGGCCAGCAGATGATAAGCAAGAACTTGTGTTTTCAGACCGGAGCTGGATCCAGCAGGGGTTAACTTAACGCTTCTGAAACATTCAGTTACCTTGACTGTAAAACAGCTGCCTTTCCCTTGCTCCTGAAGGAGGTATTAAAGATGAGCCTTCTGGGGATGTTTAAGTCATACAAATGGGTTGGACAATTACAAATGGGGAAGGGCGTCATTCTCCATTTGACTTTATTTGCAAGTACACTCTTAAAAAAACCCAGAACACCTTACGCAGAAGTTACAAGCAAACAGTATTAGGAAATCCAATTATACAAAAAATACTACATCTAGGCTGGGGTATATAGATTTATTTTTGGTAACATACATTTAAGTGGCACTAATTACACAGTAACTATTAAGGTAACTAACATGAAACCACAGAACTGTCACTTCTCATAGCTGGGTGAGACTCTGGTCATTTCAGGGTAATCACATTTTTCAACTATCTTTTTATATTTCAGAGCTCCGAACTTCCCTCAGTGTGAAAACATTAAAGTTACTCAGGATCTCATCCACAGCTATGTCTGTTGTACCTGAATAGGCTAGAACATGTTAGTTATGGAGTAGTTACAGCCCAATTCTCAGTGTTACCAGCTTTTTTCCCATTTCTAAAAAAGCAAGAAGTTAGAGAATTGTCTTCAATTAGCGCCTGGCATATCCTGCAAGTGCAGAGAAAGTTTTGTTAAAGGAATGTTGAAGTTAACCCTTGTGTGCACAGATGTAGTTGATGCAGACCATTATAAAAAAATCATGGTTGGCTTCTAAATACTGGTAGCAAGACTCGATTTTAAATCTCTTAAGTAAATTATAGATAAATGAAAAGGCTGGTAATCATACACTAAGATTAATAAACAGCACTTCAAAAATTCATTGAATGCAGGGCACTGCTTCAGCCATCTTCCCTTGGCCATGCTTTACAAGAGACGGCACCCAGATTTTTTCTTGCCACGTCGGGCTTGTAAAGCAGCTCTAGTGGCCATTTCAAACACTTCCCTCACACCGTCTTTGGTCTTTGCACTGCACTCCATGTATCCAAAAGCACCAATGCGGTTTGCCATATCCCTGCCCTCTTCAGGTTTGACTGGTTCCTGTACAAACACAAGAATAGCTAATTAATATGGGTGAAAAGGAAATCAAACAGGAAATTTCTTTTTTCATCCTTCCAGTTCAGATACATGCTGCTGATTCTGCAACTATTTTGAATGGAAAAAGCTTTTAGCAATTATTTTTTAGCAAAAGGAGGCCTTCTAAAATTGAGCTGAACATTTCAAAGTGGTACAGTACCAGTAAGAGTGTCATTGCTATTTTGCTTTGTAAGAGTAAAATTGTTTTTAGATACAATGCAAACTATTGTATGACACCACTATAGTAATTCTTTATTTTTTTCGTTTCTTATAGGTCACTTCATTTATAAGATTGTGTATTGGCAAACACACACACACAGATGATCAGGTTTTTTCAGAGTCAGGAGTTTTGTCTGGTCTAATCTATTGGGTTCTCAGGTTCAGTCACTGTAGAGTTTTAAGCATCTTTCTATAAATGTGTGTAATGTGGTGGGGGTCTACTTGTTAAGTCATTCATTTAAAAAATAATAAAGGGCTGCCATACAATGAAGCAAGTGCTTCATTTGGTGTGTGAATTTTTCTGAAAGGGCAATAAACCACATTTTCTGATATCTTAAGTCCAGAGTAATGCCCTTTGTATTTTTCCAGTGTATTGCTAATGGTACTGCTACCAACATAAATGTACAGTATTTTTCCATGTATAAGACTATACTTTTTCCTAAAATTGTTAGACTAAAAATCGAGGGTCGTCTTATACACGGAAGTAAGCTGAGGAGAGAACTGTGCGGTTGCGAAACTGCCCACTGGGGGTCGTCTTATACATGGGGTCGTCTTATACACGGAAAAATACGGTAAGTAACTTTGGACTAGCAAGTTTGTTATCCCTTTCAAATACATTCAACAGTGCCAGCCTATGATCTATTGATATTGATTACACTGTTATTTTTGACATTTCTTTAAATACTTTCCTCCAAATTGACAGGCCTTCGGGGCATAACACCACATAGGAATATAAGTAACTTTGCTCTTACACACACACACCCTCCAACATTTTGATGAAACAGCATCTGTTATGCAGGCTAATTTGAGTGGAGTATAATATCATCTATGTATCATTTAATGGAGTTCTCTAACTGGTATTAACTGCCTTATTTGGCATGCCTAACAGGACTTCTGAACATTTGGAATGCCTACACACACACACACACACACACACACACACACACCGATTATTTTCTTATATAGTAGATGGTGATTCAGCCTAGCTCCTTTCCCTATATGGATGAAGTTGTATTTTCCATTTCTGGAGATCCTTTGCTATGATGGCCACTGGGAGTGTTCAGAAAAAAACCTATGCTGGCATCAATAATATTTTTATGGCTGCACTGCATCCCAGCCATGGAAGTTTTAGCTTGGTCCACCATTTAGTCTGAGAGATTTGAAATAACTCTGGATTAAAATTTATGCTACCCAGGATTAATACTTCCAACTATTTTATACTTTTCAGTTTTTTATGGGTCTTTTAAGCTTTTTTTTTAATTGAGTTCTGGTAGTTTTATTGTTAATTGTTTTTAACTTGTTTTCAAATTGTTTCATGTTTTAGGATGTTAACAGTTTTATATTATATTTTATTATGTTGTGAACCACTCAGAGCTTTGGCTATTGGGTGATATAGAAAAGTTATGGATGAATGGATAACTTTTAAAGCACAGAGACAAGCCTGACATTGTTGTTATTTGCTGTTGTATGGCTGGGCTCACATTCACACACAGTACTTCTGAACAGGCCTGGCTGTGGCTCACGCTGGCTCAGCTTGTCTGAGCGTGGAAAGCTAAGCAGGGTCAGGCCTGGTTATTACTTGGATGGGAGACCCCTCCTCCAGTTTCCTGCATTGAGCAGGGGGTTGGACCCGATGGCCTTGTAGGCCCCTTCCAACTCTATAATCTATGAATCTTATGATTTAGTATAATTAATGCAGCCCACCACTCTTTGCACCAAGTCAGAGAGCTGTCTAGGTGACATGAATCCAGCTTGGTCTGGTTTAATGTATGCCGATAATCTTGTTTATTCCGTTCACCAGTATCTCTGGGAACAGCTTCATATGCTGGTTTAACAGTGATATGGGTCTGTAGGATTTTGCTAATTCTTCATTTCGCCCCAGTTTAGGGATGACTGGTTCTGGACTCACACCCCATTTCTGGGATGGGGTCCCCCTCTAAAATGCCATTCCACAACTTTGCTAGGTGTGGGAATAGCAACACTTCAATATATTTTTTTTAATAGAACTTGTTGGTGAAACCATCTGGGTTTGGAGGTTTACCATCCTTATGGCACCTTTCATTTCATCTTGAGTAATTATTTAAGTATATCTTGATGGTCTTTCATTTTTTATTGATTCATG
This sequence comes from Shinisaurus crocodilurus, assembly GCA_021292165.1. Classification (NCBI taxonomy): domain Eukaryota; kingdom Metazoa; phylum Chordata; class Lepidosauria; order Squamata; family Shinisauridae; genus Shinisaurus; species Shinisaurus crocodilurus. Next base: position 119,471,235 of record CM037881.1, read on the forward strand.
CCTACTCTCATCAAGTGGTAATGTGGCTCTCAGCTGGTTTGTCTGAAGTATAGGGGCCAGTATAAAATCTGGAGAACTAGGTACTGATGCTGTGAATATCACTTTTCCTCTCTCATTTCACAGAGATAGGATTTGATTCTTCATTGCCCCTTTTTGCAGACCATTAGCCAACTTTGAACCTTTGTTGCCAAATTCATAAAATTTGTGATTTAAAAATATGGCAGTACTGATTTTCTTGATTTTGAGTGCTTGCAATTCTGCCCTTGCTTTAGTTAGTTTCCTAAGTGTATTTTGGAAGCCTTTTTAAATGCTTTTTCCCCCCTAGGGAAAAAAATATTCTGTAAACTTTTCGGTACCAGTAGGTTTGACAGCAGAGCAGTGTAAGAAAAACCACCACCAAGAGTTCAAACCTTAAAATCTACATTCCCTTCCTTGAGTCCACTTTGGAAAAAAAATATCACCATGACAACATTCTTTATTTGTTGTGTTATTATTCCTCAGTATGTATAACAGAACGGGGGGAACTAGTTACTGTCACATCTACTTCTTGATATACTGCTCAGGCTGCTATATGACTGTTATATAAGCCAGTGATATGATGCTACACATCTCCTGTATTTTTCCAAAAGTTTATATTAGAAATAAACTGCTTAAATAAATTTCTTGCCCTTCCAGAAAACTGTCTGGTATCAAGAATAGAGTCACAGTTTAAGACAATTATATGCAACAACATGTCTGATTTTTCCATATTGTAGGGCGTTAACAAGACAGGCAGGCAGTGAGCTCTGTGTGACAGTGCATTTCCCACACACAGGACTTTGTCATGGTGAGTGAGCATTTTTACTCATTCTGAGGCCTTCAGATGTTTCAGTGTCAAGTAGTCAGTTGCCCAGTATCTATTCTAGAATGTACTTCAATATATGTTTTTCTAGCTAAACTTACTATTATCTAAAGCTGCTCCTTAAATTTTCTACTTTGGAGGTACAGGCAGTCCCCGAGTTAAGAACATCTGACTTACAGACAACCCATACTTAAGAACGGACTTCTGGGTTCCCCAACGCTACGTCGTTTACGTAGAGTACATAGAGTAGTATACTATGCAATTTGCGTAATTTACGCAATTTGTGTAAATGCAGATTTTATTGTATAGAACGCTATGCTGTTCCAACTTACATACCAATTCAACTTAAAGACATTCTTAAGAACGGAACTCGTTCGTGACCTGGGGACTGCCTGTACCCTGTCTTTTCAAATAAGAATAGACCCATGCAGAAGAGCCCAGAGTTAGGAACAGATGGGAAGGCAATGCTTCATGACTCACCATGGCCATTTCAGTTTTGATACTTCAACATATTATGCTAATAAGCCCATTTAGGTGACACTGTTCACCATCTAGTCTCCCATAAAGCAAGCCCCAGGAAGGCACAGTGCTGACATGGAAAGCTTTATGTTAGGGTTGGGGAAACTGTTTAAGCCCAAGGGTTTAATTTCAATCTGGGAAAGGTCTCAGGGTCTGCATTCCATTTGTGGATGTGGCCAAAGACAAAGTGGGCTAGCCCAAAATATGATTACTGACTTTAAGCCTACTCAGAAGCAAGCAGGGAAGGCTTCTGCATATCTACTCAGAAGTAAGCATGAGCATCATGTCTATTCATGGGTAACAGGGAAAGGCTTTGCATGTCTACTCACAGGTAAGCAGACCAAGCCTCAGAAGCAAGCAGGACTGAATCACTCAGCAGCTTTCCCCATCTTGCCCACCAGCTTCTTTCCCAGGCCCCACCCCCTCTCCCTTGCAGGGAAAAGTTCTCATCTCCAATCAGCTGCTGATGGAGATAAGAAGTTTTGCCAGTCCTGCCAGGAGAGGCGGGCATGCCTGGGAAAGAAGCTGGTGGGCCGGATGGGGAACACTGCAAGACAGAGGTTCCCCATCCCTGCTCTATGCTGTGATCCTGCTTTGGCAGCAGTCATATTGCTGTGGCAACATATGACATGCCCCTTTATGCCAGGCATATCACAGCACATTGTTTACCCAGTTCAGGAAGCCCAGCACTTCACTATGGAATAGAGATGCATGGCTTGCAAAATGCCAGAAAAGCATAAGAATTCTGGGGAGGTGGGACCATAAATGCCACAACACAGTATTACATGACATCTCCCTGGGTGGGGAAATGCTGCACTGGGCTAAGGGAGTTGGGAAGGGAAACAAAGGGAAGAGGGGGACTCGCAAGTGAAACAGAACAAAGGATGTGACCCAGTGGGGGGGAGGGGGGAGAGCACATATTTGCAATACTTTTATTATGCCTTTTGACTACTACATAAGTAACAGAAAGAGTGGCTAGATCTATTTCCTGTTTCTAAGGAAAGTCAGACTTTCTTCTTGTAACTATTTCCTGGCAAGATGTGATTACAAAAGACATCTTCTCTGAGGGTCTATTAGTATGGACTACATACAACTAGACTTGTTTTAAAGCAAGTTACAGGAGTCTCAATGAATGTGTTTATGCTGCCCAAATTAAGAGTTATTGCTTCATTAGTCAGCTTCTAGTTTGATTCACCTGAAAAATTAAGGATAGAAAGGGGCTTCAGTATGTAATCCTAGGGCAAAAGGCAATCTTTTAAAAGTGTACAGGAAATATAATATATGTGGCTTACATTACAAAATACTCTTTCCTTTGGTTTTAAATGAAAAGGTTTTATTGTTTTTGCTGTTGCTATACATTTGAACTGTATAGTGTTTTATCTTATTTTATTTTAATTTTAACTGGCCTATTTTAAAATTATTTAAATTGAAGGTGGTTTTATAATTTGTTTATATTGAATTTTATTGTTTCATATTATAAGCCACCTTAGGAACTATGGTCTTGAAAGACAGCTAAGAAAAATATATTTAATCATCATCATCTCCAAATGTAATGGACTTTTGAAGTTGAAAAACAAAGGAGTGAATATGAAACTATCTACTCTCCATGGATCATAAGCATTTCACCCTGTTTGGTTTTAGCCCTCCTCAATCTTTGCTGGCTCTAGGCAAAGCTACTGAGCCAGAAATGAATTTATCGTATTTGCAGTCCACTTATCCTAAAATCTCAGACTGTTAAAATGCAGGTTAAAAATACTGAAAATTCACCTTATACTACACTATTTGCCTAATGGAAATGAAAGTAGGCTCTGCTTCCTGAAGAGACACTGTAGGCTTCGGATTCTGCAAGCGATGAGAATTAAACAGCAAGGTAGCTAGTTTGAATACTTCTTTACGTATTCTTGACGGTACATGTGTGGCTAACAAGAATACAAGCTCTTAAAAACAGATCCCAACGCATCTTTCAGGGTTTTTATACATATCCCCATAAGTATTTTCCAAATCAGCTGCTTTATTAATAAAATGAAGATTTCCAGTCCCAGCCTCACCCCACAGTAACATACACAATATAAACTGACAAGGCAAAAAAAGAAGACCTGCCTGCTTCATTTTGGCCAGCTCCCGTCTTGTGTGTTCATCATTCCTCAAATCCTTCTTATTTCCTACCAGGATGATGGGTACATTGGGGCAGAAGTGTTTCACCTCTGGAGTCCATTTCTCTGGAATGTTTTCTGAAGTAAAGCAAAACCATGTCAGAGACCATTCTTCAAAAAAGATTAAGCCAACACGTGTGCAACAGATTGCTTTATTCAAGTACAGGAACAGTGGACTATATCCAGTGTTAGGCTAGTGGAAAGAGTACAAGAGGTAACATTGTTCCACTAGCGGGTGCACTAGCGCTAGCAAAACAGCTAGCTCAACGAGTGTAAGCAACATCTGGCCTAATGAGAGCCAGTGTGGCGTAGTGGTGAGAGTGTTGGACTGGGAATCAGGAGATCCAGGTTCTAGGGGTCTGCAACCTTTAAGACAAAAAGAGCCACTTGGACCCGTTTCCGAAGAAAAAAAAAAACTGGGAGCCGCAAAACCATTGTGACATTGTGCCCCACATATAAAATGTAATAATTTCCCCTACCTATGCACCCAACATAATCCACCAGCGAGAGCTGGTGGATTATGTTGGGTGCATAGGTAGGGGAAATTATCAGCTGACGGATGATGGGGGTGTTGCTGGTGGATGATGGGATGCCACCAGCAACATCCCCCCCCCAAGCAGTAGCATCCCGTCATCAGCACCATCCAGCAGTAGCACCCTCATCATCCACCAGAAGCACCCTCCATGTGGTAATAGCACCCCTCATCATCCATCAGCAGGATTTGCTGGTGGATGATGGGGGTGCTACTGCTGGGGGGAGGGTGTTGCTGATGGATGATGAGGGTGCTACTCAGGCCTGTCTTTAATGTGGGGCAAAAGGGGCAGCTGCAACAGCTGGAGGCACCCTGATTGGGAAACAGAGCACTTCCCCCTACCCTGGGGCTCTTTAGCTGTTGCACAACTACAACTCCCAGCATGCCCGGATAGCCAAAGGCCTACCTGCCTCCTCGCCTGCTTGTGCTCTCCGCGGCGAGCCGGCCGCGCTGGTCCCTCGACACGCTGGACCCCGCGCTATGTTTTTGGCGGGGGGGGGGGAACTTTGGCGCGTGCAGGAGCCCTCCTCTCTTCTGCCGCTCACCCGCTCGCGTCCCTGCTGCCCGGGGTGTGTATGTGCTGCCGCCGCGCCAAAGTTCCCCCGCCCCGCCAAAGTTCCCCCGCCAAAATCATAGCGCGGGGGTCCAGCGCGCCGAAGCAGCTGGATGTGACGCGGCGGCAGCTTCAGCGGCTCCGGCATTGACTCCAGCGGCGGCGGCGGCGGCAGCTAGAGCGGCGTGGAGAATGCTCCGCGCCGCTCAGAAGAGCGAAATCGGGCTGCCCCCGCCAACAGAATCAGGCCATATGTGAGGCGGCGGCAAAGTTTTTTGCGGAGCAGGCAGCCTTGTCCTGCTCTCCTCTCTTCCTGCCGGGGGGGGGGTGTGCCTCCGCCGCGCCAACATTTTTGCGAGCGTGCAGGAGCCCTCCTCTCTTCTGCCGCTCACCCGCTCGCGTCCCTGCTGCCCGGGGGGGGGGGGTGCTGCCGCCGCGCCAAAGTTTTTGGGAGCATGCAGGAGCCCTCCTCTCTTCCACCACCCGCCCGCTCGAGTCCCTGCTTCCGGGGGGGGTGGGGTGCCGCTGCCGCTGCCAAGTTTTTTTCCCTGCAGGAGCCCTCCTCTTTCCACTCCTGTCTTCCACTGGACCGGTTGGAGGCACGCAGAGGAAGGTAGGGGAAAAAATATTTGGTTTTTTTCCCCAGCATTCACTCAATAAGACGCACAGACATTTCCCCCTCCTTTTTGGGGGGAGAAAAGTGCATCTTATGGTGCGAAAAATACGGTAAGTGACAGGCGCCCAGGCCAGGTGGCCAGCGGAGTCTCAGACCGGAGCGGAGCCGCGGCAAAGGTTTGAAAGAGCCGCATGCGGCTCTGGAGCCGCGGGTTGCAGACCCCTGTTAGCCCCTGCTCAGCCATGAAACTTACTGGGTGACTTTGGGCTAGTCACTGACTCTCAGTCTAACCTACCTCACAGGGTTGTTGTGAGGATAAAATGGAGAGGAGAAGGAGGATGTAACCGGCCGGAGGAGGAGGATGCAACCGGCCAGAGGAGGAGGAGGATGTAACCGGGTGACCGGCCAGATGGGCGATTAACAAATGTAATAAATAAATAAATGTAAGCTGCCTTGGGAACCTTGCAGGAAAAAAGGCGGGGTATAAATATAATAAAGAAATAAATAATAAGTTGTGGAACTGTTTGACACTTGAACAAGGATAAAAATGGGATTTCTGCAAGCAGCAGAAACTTTGCTCTACTGGAATGATACCATTGGATACAACCCAGTAACCCCTTTCCCCTCACCATTACATAGCTACCAGCTGAGCTTCCCAAGGTCTATCTAACCCAGCAGCCATGATAGCAACTCAAAGACAGGACTGGCAAAATATTTCAAATCCTTAGGCACCAACATTATTTTTAAAGCATCCCGAACAATGGGCCCTTTGGATTTTCAAAGCATTCTTAGAAACACTAACCCAGCTGTTAGCAATGAGGAAAGAGACCAGTGCTGTGTAAATAGAGTTAGGATTTTTCCTTCAGTGCAATCCCTGCACTAGATCCAATTTATTCCAGTTTTTATTTTGGAATCTCTACGGAAACTGACCTGAATGGAGTGTATTTCCCCACCCCCTCTAATATTCTATAATTTAACTAAGTAAATCCACAGGAGCCTCTCCACCTGCTGCTGCCATTTCTTTGTTATTAGTCTGTTATGACTAGCAAGCAAGCCCGGAAAAAAATATTAATAAGATGGAATCCAACACTTAGCCTGCCATTAATGCCTGATTTATGAGACACTTGGCAGTATTTCTAGAAGAACAAAGCCAAATAAAATAAATGTTAAGTATCTCTTTAGTAAGTAAAGAATCATTAGTGCCTGGGCTTTTCAATTTATATTCAAATATAAAAGGTGTTATCAGTGGGCAGTAGTAAAATTTTAGAGCACATACAGCACAGAGTACTTGCCTTCAACAAAAATGTGTATTTGATAGTTTTGTATATTCTCAAAAGTGTGGTTAGCTGACTAAACAGAAATGGCCTGCTGGTCACAGCTTTCCTTGGTAAAACAAACTAATCCCACACATATCTGTATTGGAATTAAATAGCATTTAAAATAAGCGCAGCTTTTTTTTTTCTGGGCAACGTCCTATGAAAATCAAATTCATCACATCAGAGAGGTTACTAGTCAAGAAGTACATAACAATGGAATTTTTAAAAACAAAGCTTGTTCACAGCTATATATATTTTTTAGGAAGTTAGGATTCCTCCCCCTAAAAAGGGAACTACCGTAATATTTTACTGAAAATTAAGATCTCTGAAGTTTTAGCTTTATGTATGGTATAGTCATTATGCTGGCAATGCAATGATTTAGGGAACATGGCATGAATTTCAGTTTCATCTACTTACCTAAACTATCAGGACTATCAATTGAAAAACACATAAGTATAACATCGGTGTCTGGGTATGAAAGAGGCCTAAGTCGGTCATAGTCTTCTTGTCCTGCTGTATCCCATAAGGCCAGCTCCACCTACAGGAAGAACAAGGGCATTCAGCCAAGAACGGAAGGTAAACTTTGTCAAGATATTGTGAAAGATCCTGGCCAGATTGCAGAGCATGCCTCTCTCCATATGAGCCCTCAATTCATTTAAAGAAAAAGTACTCCATTCTATATATCTTCTTCAACAGTGATGAGAACAGCTGTGGGAGGAGCAAGGTACTGGTGCTGAGGCCTTAACAGACTTCCAGAGGAAGTTCAGAGTTCTTCTTTGTTGGCTTTTTGAAAGAAATGTAAGGCTTTGTTCCAAGCCGTCAGTGCTGTTTTAAAGTTTGTTAGCTAGATTTTTTTAAAAAAGGTATATACTCTTAAGTGTAAGTTTTAATTATTACTGAGTTTGATTGTTATATAATGCTTGCCTGAAGCAGCTTACGCTAAAAGGAAAATAAAATAAATATTAATTTTATTACTAGTATGTGGGTTTTCTGCATATTTTCCAATGCAAATTAGGCTAATTTGCATTAAAAAAATTAGTTTGAACTGGAACCTTTTTGGTGCCTTAGAGAGTGATTTAATTTACCATGTTTATTTTACTTGTATTTAGTAAACAAAACTTTAAAAATACAATTTTTTTTGTCCCAATACACCACAAGTATTTCAAATATTTGAGAGGAAGAATAAAGCACACTTAATGTGATTTAAATGTTATATTATGTAGAGTTTTTCATTGGAATACTTCTAAAAATTTAAAGACAATAGCATATACTTCTCTTACATTGTTTAAATTTAAGAAAATAAATAAAGGTACTGAAAACTGTCGATACACTAATACATTTTTGCAACCCAAAGAACTGTGGATGATATACTGACATTGACAACCATTCATCTATTTCAATAGTTCAGCTCTCTTCCACTGAGGCTGTTAGGGCACCTTCAGTTTAGCTGCCACTACTTATTAATTCCATTTCACACAGAGACATATATGTATTTCAATGATGTATACGTACTCTCTCATACTTGCGTGGGATAATCACATGAAAAAAATTAATTATAACAGAAACTGCCATGCTTGCTTAATACTGTATTTGCAATTGGCACCTATCCAGCACAACTAACTTTTGAAATGGAAATATTTCCACAGAAAAATTAAGCCGTGGAAAATTTTCTGCCGCACATCACTATCTATTACTATAAACATGACCATAACAAAGGAACCACAAGCTTAACAAAGGAACCACAAACTTTACTATTTGTATTCCAGTGCTTTCAATTCCCTGTCCAAAAAAATAGTTTTAACTATTCTTTAGGACTTCTATTAATAAGGCCAATATCTTTTTAATAATTCAGATACATATAATCAAACATTCAGGGCTCTGCACCACTGAAAATTATTTCAAGGAAGTATAACTAAGACTAAATTAAGGGCCACTTCTCATGTTACATTTTGATACCCACAATACACATGTAGCCTGCTTCAGTTGAAAATGCACACACCTTTAACACTGGTGCTGTTCTTGGTGAAATACTAAAGTGCGGTGATGGGAAAGGATTAGAACCCCACATCTGAGTATGTTGCAGGGGAAAGTAGCAATTAACTCACACATAAGCCATTCCAAACTGACATGAGGCAAGCATATTTTGTAATGAATTATCCATACTCAAGTACAAATACTGTAAGTGAGAAATAGCACCAAGACTAAAAAAATGCTGTGCGGGAATCTCATTTTAATTAAACTGCCACTATTAACAAAAAAATTAAATACAGGACACAATGGGGGGGGGGAGACTTGACAGGATTTGTGTGGGGAAAGGGGATTGAGGAGAGAGAAAAAGGGGCCCAATATTGTATTCAGATGAACTTTCCCCTGTTGCACAACTACTGCAGATACTTCTGTGCAGTAGGAAAAAACTGGTCATCTCCAGTTTTAAGAGCGATGTTCTATATATTTTTTTTAAATATCACAGAAGTGCACATACACGAAGTGTAGTTTGAAAGCCTTTCTGCTGCTTTAGTGAAGCAATGCTCCCTCTTACTATTAACACATTAACTTTGTTTCTAATACATCTGCAGCACCTCTCTATCTGGAAAATCAATTGTAGAAACAGGATACAGTAATACCTTGGATTGCAAGTAACTTGGTTTGAGAGCGTTTTGCAAGACAAGCACATTTTTAAATATTTATTTAATTTTTTTTGTCTTGATATACAAGCGACGTCTTGCAATACAAGTACTGTAGTACGGCTTAAATTAAAAATCTCTGTACAAATTTTTTTGGGGGGATTTCGTTTTGATATAAGAGCGTTTGGGATTACAAGCACGTTTCCGGAACGAATTATGCTCTCAATCCAAGGCATGACTGTACTGTTTAGAAGGGGGTTATCCCCCAAAAATCCCATGCTGGACAGAAATCTCTAGCCCAGCCTTCCTCCAACCCGGGTCCCTCCAGATGTTTTGACATACAACTCCCATCATCCCATGCTGGCTAGGGCTGGTGAGAACTGTAGTCCAAAACATCTGAAGAGACCCAGGTTGGGGAAGGCTGCCCTAGCCCCTCTGTCAATCAAGAATAAAAGAGATCCTAACTCTGCTTAAAAAAAAAAAATTCTACAGAAGATAGATGCCATTATGTAACTGGGGGCAGAATTCTGCTCAAAAGCAATATTCATGCAAGACTGTAAGTGGCAGCACTGTTGCAAAGCTCCAGCCATCTCCATTAGAAATGAGTGGAATAATTAATACCTCCTGAATATAGCAACGAAGAATATATCTTGGAAATATCACACTGATAGAAAACTTGTTTCTCTACCAACAATGTGTACTCATGCAACTGCTCTAATGCTTATCCACTGTATGCACAATATTTCATACTAAGCTGTTTAAAATACCCCCACTGACTTTAGCAACATCTGGAACAGAATATTCTTTCTTCTATTTTATATGATTTCATCCAAATGATTTGAGAAGGCGGGGCATCCTAACATCCAGCTAATCAAACCTTCAATTTCGCAAGAGTGCTATTTACTCAGAGTAGCAACAATATAGGAAAACTTTAGATAATCAGGTGCTTCTGTCAGTCCCACTGATTTCAAGGGATACTAATTCTATGTATGCTTATGAGGTTCTACTGTATGTATGAAGTTCTACTGTAACTGCCCACAGGTACATCAAGTTCTGATGCTTCCTTGGCTTGAATCCCACAAGTGAAACTTCACTCACAGGATGCTCCACCTGGAGGAAGAGCAGGGAGATTGCTTTTGCTAATTATTCCTTCTCCTGCAGCCCTCTGAAAAGCTGTTCTGGAAGGTTGGGGGGCTCTCCAGAATAGTGTGGGAGATGGCATACACCTTGCAGTAGCAAGGAGGAAATCAGTGAAAATTGCCTCTCCCCACTACTTTCTCCCTTCTGGAAACAGAAGGAGGCTTTCCATTTGCAGAGGGACTTTCTGGATCCAACCCATGGTATTAATCTCTTACTTTAGTTTCATGTAGAGTAATCTACACAATGTAGTAGCGGCAGAAGTGGATACTCACCTGCTTTCCATCAACTTCAATATCTGCTACATAGTTTTCAAATACTGTGGGAACATAAACTTCAGGGAATTGGTCTTTACTAAATACGATGAGCAGACAGGTCTTGCCACAGGCACCATCACCCACTATAACCAGCTTTTTCCGAATGGCTGCCATAGCTGCTGACGAGAAACAAAATCAATTATTAAAATATAGCAGAGATTCTTTACTAAAGACATTCAATGAATATAGGGGGCGAGATAAATAATTATCAAGACTATAAAACATTAACTCTTGTAGTACCGTTAAGTCAGGAGTTAAACTCAACTGGTTGGGAGGACTGAACTCCTGCACCTAAAAATGTCCAGGGGCCACAGCCACATTTTTTTTCCACTTAAAGTTAAGATTTTTTTGGAGGAAGTAGGAACACTTTACAATCTAATCTCAGTATTCCACCCTTCTTTGACCCGGTTCGCACGTAAGGGCAGCAAATCATGGGTTAATGAATTAACCCGTGATTTGCTAGGACTGCATGACAGAAATTTTGAATATGCAATCTCTGATTGACCTGATTGGAGGTTATTCTATGACGTGTGAACCTGGACACTAGGGATTAATCATGGGTTAAACAACCCACAGTAAACCTACAATTAGTTCTTAGGTTAACTGGATTGTTTAACCTATATGCCCTGTTCGGATGTAATGGTGGTGTCCAGTGGCAAATCATGGGTTAATTAACAAGCCATGGATTAACTTGGGGTCGTTTCATTCATGAACAACCCCAAGTGCCCCTGTTTAGATGTTACAGAAACAGCCCTCGAATGCGGTATTTGAGGGTTGTTAAGTTAATTAACTCACAATCTGCTGCCGGATGCCCCCAGTACATCCGAACAGGGTCAAAATGTGTAGGTGTGTATGTCATGAAATAACCTCTGATCAGGACAACTAGAGATTCCATATTCAAAATGGTGGTGGCACGTGCCATGTCAAATCATGGGTTAATTAACCCACAATTTGCCACCATTACATGCGAACAGGCCCTATAGCTTTCTTGCAAAATACCTTCACCAGGATCATCACTGCATCCAACTGCCAGCTCTTCCCTCAAGCCAGGACTGAATACCCTACCTAAACTGCCTTTATACAATTAACCTAAGTACCACCTAAATGGACACCAAGCTCTTTGAACTGGTTCACACGTAATGCTAATCTAGGGTTTATTTAACCTATTTGTTGTTGAATTCTGGGTTGTTGTGATGTGTGAACCCAGCCATGCTAACAGACCATGGTTTGTTAACAATGAACAACCGAGAAAGAGAACCCCTGTTTTGTGGTTGGGTTGCGAGCTCTGCATTGTTTAAATAATTGTCGTCGTTATATGTGAACCCAGAACTGTGGGTTGTTTCGCCAGGCTATAGAGGCAGCAGGTAAGAGTGGCCTCCAAACTGTCAAACACAATGGTAAAAAAAAACCAAACACAGAAACAATTCAATAATACTTAGTGCTAAATGCAATTTCTAGTCCCTTCATAAATGTAGAAGAAAAGTTTCATCATATGATGAAACATTTGACAGCAGAGAAAACCATCTTTGGCAATAGAGAATGAAAAGGAACAAGAAGCTTGAGCACCGACTAGTTTGATGGTTATGCCTTAATATCTTGTGGGACCAGAGTAGTTAGGCCTGCAGCACCATTTTTAGCTTGCTATAGTATTTATCAGAAACTGCACTAAACAGCTCCATACCACAGCACTTAAGCAAATGGAGATGATTTGCTAGGCCTGAATCAAAGATCCCTGTGTAAAGATCTTTCCCCTTAGGATTATTGTTTGACAGATTTATTTGGTCTAATTGTTAGTAAATATTGCATAAAATGAAAACATGATCATTTCGGAATATATATATATATATATATTTACTGTATATATAGTAAAGGACTTACTATATTAACAATATAGTAAGTCCTTGAAATAAAATATGGAACCATGAGCATACAGTCTAATTGTCTCTCTTCCAAGATGCATCTGAACCTCATTACCAACTTGCCTGGTTGCTGTGGCAAGTTAAGTATTAGGCTGGATCCAGCAGGAGCACGCCCTGCACGGAGTTGTGCTCAGGATGATCCAGCTAGTATCAAGGTGGGGGAGGTAATCCTCAGAGTCTTCCTCCACCCCAGCAACCAACAGTACCACCTCCCATCCAACACATAGACACTAGATCCAAAGCCTTTGACTCCAGATGGCCAGCTAGAGACCTTTTAGACTACTAGTGACTAACACAGGGCATATGAAGGCAGGTGGACTAGTAACTTTCTGGATTTTCAGGGCTGTGTTCTCTTAAGATGTTACAAATCATAGTTTCCGAAAACCAAATTCTACAGAATTGAAAAAAGCAAGGCAATTTTCAGAAATGTCCTTAGTTAACAAAATCCAAGAGGTATCATTTTTTCTACTGCCCTAACTCCACATAGGTCAATAATAAAATATTTTGAGTGGTATGATGTAAGCTCCCCCTCCCCCGTTTTGTGTTTTTAGGTGGCAGCTATTAAACATCCCAATGCAAAAATGAGGCGGCAAAATCACCATATGCAGATTAAACTTCAAAACACAAGTGTGTGATTTAGGCTCAGAGATGTACGATTTCTGGAAAATCTGAAGCCATGGAAAAAACTGTTCCCCCCCTTTTTCATAAAAATAGAAATTTGGTGGGAAAATGAAATATATGCAATACTCACTTTCTTATTCAACCTAAGTTTATTTTACTGATTTAGCAACCTAAATTGCATCATTTATAACTCAGCATATACAATTGTACTATTTGGAATATTTATGAAATTCACAGAGCAATTTTATTTACCGGTATTTATTTATTTATTTATTGTTAGGCTGCCTTTAGGGTAAACCACCTTTGAGGATGACTTACATAAAAGAATCATACACTCAGACGTAAGATCCACTCTGTTTAGTGGCGCTTACTCCCAGGCTGCAATCTCATGTACGCTTACCTGAGAGTAAACTCCACTAAACAGAGTGGATCTTCAGATTACACATTTTGAGTGACTAAAACCTTGTTTTAAAAAGCATTTTACTCATTCCAAAAGATAAAATATTTCATAGGCTTTTTCAGTGTTACCCCAAATTTCCAGGTATTCTGTGGGAAAATTGGAAGTCATGAAAAAAATGGAAAAACACGTTTCCCCCAAATTTCCTAGACCTTCACATCTCTAGGCCTAAGAGGAATGTGCAGAAAGAAATACAAGTTGGAAAACAAGATTATGGAATATAATTACATATTTGACAGTGGCGCTTTCAAAAATAAGTATCTACATTTTGCTTGCTGTAGTATATGAAGAGGCTCCTGAGAATTCATGGTGCATGTGCCCAACCCCTTTCTTAATTCCATTCTATTGATGTTTCCCCCTCTTTTTCTTTTGGATGCATCTGTTAAGAAGGGCTTAAAAATAAAATAAAGGGGAGGCTTCAAGAAGTTTTGTAGCATTTTGCAAACAAGGGGCCAAGTAAATTAACATTAACAGTCTAAAATAATATATATTTACACTCTGCTGGCTTTGCAGAATACCTTCTCTATTATCCACTGGGTGATATGAGGAAACTACAAAAAAGATGGTCTGTGAGAGTTAAAAGCTGCTTCCTGCAGTTAAATTAAGTGCATGAGGTAAGCTGTTGCCAGTTGCCAAATGCTACGTTAGCTTTCTAAATTACAGACTTAGGACAGAACAAAACTTGCTTTCAGTGTGGTATTTTGGTGACTTATGTCAGCTTTTCAATTACAGTGAACACCGTGACAGACTTTATAAATAATTTCTTCTTTTCAGGTCTCATACTAAAATATAGAGATCTGATATTAATGACATTTACCCAATGCAACTTTACATTTTGCCCATATGGGCATTAAGTATCAGAGTAGTGTTAAATAGTAGGTTTTTGTAGCCTTAATCAAGTCACTGGTTTCCTCACTTGTGTAAAGTAAGCAAATCTGTATTAATATTTTATAAAATTAGGAGAATCTTATATTAAAAACCTGCCATATTTTGATTATCTGGTAATTGTTCACCATTTCAATATTTCAGCTTTGAAAAACACTTTTTAAAAAATTTACACTGAAAAGGAAAGATAATTCATGTTTGCATCTACACAACCAGATCAGTTAAGATTTCAGCTGGGTTAAGATATGATTTGGTAGGAACAATAACCAGGGGCAGTGTTTGTACATGACTAGAGAGAAGAAGAAAGGTTATCTGAAAGGTCAGCCTCCCATGCCACATCACAAATGGCATTTAGAAATTCCCCGAGTTTCAAAAGTAGTGTATTGTTCAGCACAGGGGGCTGCTGTTTAAGAAGCTCAAGTTCAAAACCCCATGAGACATGCAGAACTAGTTAAGTGGTTATTTGGATGTATATGTGCCTAGAGGCCGCTTTAACACTGTAATTAGTACTGTAAATTACATTTCCTACTCTTGTGTTGAGTCAGTTTCAACCTCAGCATAAACTGCTTTAATTTTGACAAAATGGGAGGCAAGGATACTTCCTATGAATGCTGAATTGGATTTTAGAGTGCAACAGTCCTGTAGCAGATAAATTCACTGTTGTCCAGAGTAAGAAGAAGGGGGGATAGATAGGAAAGAGAGCCAGTTTGTACTGCAATCCTTGTTTACTTGTAGGAGAAATATTCTTTGGTAGATTTTGTTTCTGAGACAATATTGGGGGGGGGGGGAATGATATAAGTGATCTATTTCATTCTGTATTATAGAAGGACCACAATTGCCTCCCATAACTACTTTATTGGGCCTAAGGAACAGGATTAGGTTGAAGGACTTGTCAGGGGACTTCAAGCAATGAACAAGCTCTTATGGTAATTTACTATAATTGCTTCTGTAACATTGCAGATTTCTGATCAGCTATTTCATAATAATTGAGCTCTTTGAATCCACTGCTGGAATATTTTTATTTATTATTATTTATTAATTAACAATACAGTAATACCTTGGATTACAAGCATAATTCGTTCCGGAACCATGCTCGTAATCCAAAATACTCGTACATCAAAGCGAGTTTCCCCATTAGAAATAATGGGAACTCAGATGATTCGTTCCACAACCATTTAATCACTATTTTGCCAGCTCCCTGGGAGGGAGCCCCATGGAGGGAGCCACGGCAAATCAGTGATGAAATGGTTGTGGAACGAATCAGCGGTTCCCATTATTTCTAATGGGGAAACTCGCTTTGATGTGCCAGATCCCAGGCTCCCGGACGCGCTGCGCCTCCACTCGCTCTGCTGGTGCCTCGTGTGCCGCCGGCGGCCCCGTCGCATCCGGCCCAGGAAGTGACACCGCGTCACTGACGGGGCCAGATGTGATGCGACGGGACCGCTGGCGGCATGGGCGGCTCACCGCCGCTTGCAAAAGTAGGGCGCAGTGGGAGCGGCTCCACGCATCTCCCTGCGAGGGAGCCGGCAAGTGCTTTGCCGGCTCCCTGGCAGGGAGATGCGGCACGGCCGCTCGCTCTGCGGGCACCTCGCGCTGCCGCGCAGCTTCCCTGCCCGGGAGCCGGCATGGCAGCGCACGAGGCGCCAGCAGAGCGAGTGGAGGTGAGGCAAGGCGAGGCTCCCGGGAGCCCCGTGGAGGTGAGGCATGGTGTGGCCGCTCGCTCGGCTAGCAGTTCGTGTTGCTGCGCGGCCTCCCGAGCAGGGAGGCGGCGCAGCAGCACGAGGCACCAGCTGAGCAAGCGGCCGCACCTCGCCTCCATGGGGCTTGGCAAAGCGGTGGGAGGCGCTGGCCCAGCGAGCGGCCACACCGCGCCACGTCTCCCAGGGGCTCCCTGACGGTGAGCTGGCCGCTGGCGCCTCCACATGCTTCTAGCATAAATTTAAATTTGAAAGCGGCAGCAGCTCGTGTTGCGAGACTTGCTCGTCTTTCAAATTTAAATTTATGCTAAAATTTTCCTCTTCTTACGAGTAGCTCGCAAACCGGGTTACTCATAATCCAAGGTATTACTGTATGTATATACCATTTCGCATTTGAAACAAAAATAAAAACAAACAAAAAGACCACACACACAATAGTATCATGAGGCAGGTACAAAGATAGCTCATGGCTGGGGGGAAACCAAAGCAAATAAATATGTTTTCAATAAATGCCTAACATCAGGTGAGGCCTGATGTACTTCAGAGGGGAGATCATTCCACAGGTAGGGCACCACTGCGGAGAAGGCCTATTTCCGCGTCATTGCCAAATGGAAATCTATTGGCCATGGCATGGACAACAGGGTTTTCCCTGAAAATCATAATGGCCTGGGAGGTTGGAAGGGGGGGAGACATTCCTTGAGGTATCCTGGTCCTGAGTTGAATAGGTCTTTGTATATTAATACCAACACCTTAAACCTAGTTTGGTAGCAGACTGGCAGTAAGTGTAGATTCTTTAGCACACACATAATATGTGCAAGGTAAGGCACCCCAGTCAATAACTTCCTCCGTGCATTCTGCACTAATTGCAGCTTCCAAACCTGCCTTAAGGGCAGCTCCATGTTGAGCGCATCTTTCTCCTCTTTCCCAATCTGACTAATTCATTCTTCATATCTGACAACTAAGCAAACCTTTAACAGCAGGACTTAACTCACATTTCTATATAAAAAACACCTTACACAAACACTGTACACTTAACTGGTTTTGACTGAGAATTCACATATCTGTATTTCTTTAAGATTACATTAAGCTATGTAAACAAGAGCCAAGAAACAGTCTATCTGAAGCCACTAAGAATATATAAAGTGGCTCTTCGTTGTTCTTAGCAATCCTGAGAACATTTATTTATTTATTTCATTTTTATACCGCCCAATAGCCGAAGCTCTCTGGGCGGTTTACAGCAATTAACAAGACAGTCCCTGCCCTCAGGCTTACAATCTAAAAAGACTCGACACACAAGGAAAAAGGAATGGGGAGGGAAGAAGGGGGAATATTAATTAATAATCCTGGCAGGGCTGGTGGAATGGCCCTGCTCTCTTCTCCCTCTTCTCAGCCTGCTGGAATGGCTGCTGCTGGTGGCAGTAGAGGGAGGAGGAGCCTTCAGGAGGGCGGCCTTTCAGCAGGGCTGGTGGAATGGCCCTGCGCTCCTTCTCTTCTCCCTCTTTATTTATAGTAAAGGTGGCATAGAAATGGACTAAATGTACAAACAGACCCCACTTTTTGGAAGATATTCTAGCTTGCCACCTCCCTGTCACTCAAGAGACAGAGTTCTCTATGGAGCAGGTGTTGGGAACACCTTGGTAGCTGCCCTAGTGGCACAACTGAGAAAGTTTTCTGGCAATAAGGCAATTCACAAAGAATCACTTCTGAACCATGAACCAAATTGCAGAGCAGCAGTAGAAAGGTCATGAAGTGTGCTGCAGCTACTGAATTCCAATAAATCATGCTTTACTTCCAGTTAAGTGTCTCAAAGAAGTTAAAGGCAAAGGAAGAAGTCAGAAAATTCATGTACAGCAGGAGTGGGCAGACTTCATGCTTACAGGATTTTCTTTGTTTTTTACTAGAGCCACCAACTGAAGCCTGGTGGAAAAAGACATACCGTATTTTTCGCTCCATAAGACGCACTCCCCCCCCCCAAAAAAAAAACTAGGTGGAAATGTCTGTGCGTCCTATGGAGTGAATACAGTAAAAAAAAATTTTTTTTATTTTTTTTTACTTTCCTCTGCTGGTCCAGAACAGCGGAGGGCTCCTGGGCAGGGCGGGGGAAGCCCCCGCCTCTCAGCTGATTAAAAAAAAAATTATTATTATTATTATTATTATTTTTACTTTCCTCTGCTGGTCCGGAAGAGCGGAGGACTCCTGGGCAGGGCGGGGGAAGCCCCCGCCTCTCAGCTGATTCCCCGTGGAACAGCTGATTTTTTAAAAAATAAAATAATAATAATAATAATAATTATTATTATTATTTATTTTTACTTTCCTCTGCTGGTCCGGAAGAGCGGAGGACTCCTGGGCAGGGTGGGGGAAGCCCCCACCTCTCAGCTGATTCCCCTTGGAACAGCTGATTTTTTTTTTAAAAAAAATTATTATTATTATTAATTTTTTTTTTTTTTTACTTTCCTCTGCTGGGCCGGAAGAGCGGAGGACTCCTGGGCAGGGCAGGGAATCCCTGCCTCTCAGCTGATTCCCCACGGAACAGCTGATTTAAAAAAAAATTTTTTTTTTTTGGTACCATACGGTAAGTGCGTCTTATGGTCCGGTGCGTCTCATGGCGCGAAAAATACGGTAATTGCCACAGATGCAGCCTGTTTGGAAGGGTTACAGTTTACAATACAACTGTGTCAGAAAAAAAAGATTTCATCAACTATAGGATAAAGGAGGCTTTTCTTTTCTTTTCTTGCACTACAAGACCTTTATCTTCAGTGTGCTAAAGTGGACTTAGGATCATAGAGTTGGAAGGGGCCTACAAGGCCATTGAGTCCAACCCCCTGCTCAATGCAGGAAACTAGAGGAGGGGTTTCCCATCCAAGTGCCGTATTTTTCGCTCCATAAGACGCACCGGACCATAAGACGCACTTACCGTATGGTACAAAAAATAATAATATTTTTTTTAAAATCAGCTGTTCCGTGGGGAATCAGCTGAGAGGCGGGGATTCCCTGCTCTGCCCAGGAGTCCTCCGCTGTTCCGGACCAGCAGAGGAAAGTAAAAAAAAAAAAAAATTTAATATTTTTTTTAATTTTTATTTTTTTACTGCATTCACTCCATAGGACGCACAGACATTTCCACCTAGTTTTTTTTGGGGGGGGGGGGAACTGTGTGTTATGGAGTGAAAAATACGGTACATGTGGTGCAGCTTTGGGAGACTAACCTGAACTTTAGCCACTCCACTTTGTACATTTGTTTCCTAATGTGAATATTTAGGTTTTCCAGTGTGAACTAGAACGAAAGCAGTTCAGAAGTGTCAACCTGTATATTTCCAAACATATTATTTGCTTGAACCACAACCAGACTCAATAACCTGAACAAATTGCAATGCAAAATAAATTCATCTGCGGTTTGAACAGGGATAAAGGTTTTGGAATTACGCTACATAAGTTAGTCAGCTCACCAATGCAAGAATGCCTGTTATCAACCAATAACTGTTTTGTGAATGTTCACTGTTAATATGGTAATTTTCACTGTCTGTACTTTCTGCATTTCATTTCCCTCTGACCTCATTGTTTATAGCTCTCCTCCCACACCTGCTGCCACCCCAACCATGTGTATATATATATACCGTACTTGTAACTCAACATAACACTTCATGCATCTGATGAAGTGGACTGCCATTAACAAAAGCTTATGCTATAATAAATTTGTTAGACTTTAAGCAGCCACAAGACTGTTTTAACTAAACTAAAGTGAACTAAAAAGTAATGGGTTGATCCCTGTATGTTCACCCATATGTATCTTCAAATCCTTAGTAAGGAACTGGTTACAACTTCTGAAACCTTAGGACAAAGGAAAATCAATTCCAAACACATTAAATTGGGCGCACCTCCAAATATACAAAGAACCAAGAGTCTGTAAATTGTAAATGGACTGTAACAACTACCGTAATGGAATGTCACCGTCGGACAAAGAGCAGTTTGTGTTCACTGTCACAAACTGCAAGTTCTGTGGCAAGAAAACCCATAACAATTTGCTTCAAGTTAGGCAAATTACATTTTATGCAGACTTCTTAATTTTGCACTCTGAACCCAGTATTAGATTTTATAGAATTCTTTGACAAGTAACAGTGCTGTAGTAGACAGTGGGCCTGTTTGCACGATCAAACAGCCCACCATGACTTATTTAAGCTATGGTGGGCTGTAGTGCATGCAGGCATCCATTTTCAATATTCAAGCTGCCACTGCAGCTTGTCATGTAGTCCAAACACGGCAGGGGTGGGTTGTGTGAGGGTTAAACAACCCGTGCATAACCCATGGCCTGTTTTAGGGTTATACGCCGACAGTCCGAGTAGACCATGAGTAGGCAACCTGGTGGAATATAGAAGCTGCCCTATACTAAGCCAGACCCTTGGTCCATCTAGCCCAGTATTGTCAACACTGATTAGCAGCAACTCTCCAAGGTTTCA
Source organism: Shinisaurus crocodilurus (assembly GCA_021292165.1). Classification (NCBI taxonomy): domain Eukaryota; kingdom Metazoa; phylum Chordata; class Lepidosauria; order Squamata; family Shinisauridae; genus Shinisaurus; species Shinisaurus crocodilurus. The sequence continues at coordinate 119,491,873 of CM037881.1, forward strand.
GGCAGGATTCCTTCTTAGCTCTACCTGGAGATGCTGGGGATTGAACTTGGAACCTTCTGCATGCAAAGCACGTGCTCTACCACTGCGCTATGGCCCCTCCACCAGTTGTAGTCCAAAACATCTGGTGCCCTCCAGATGTTTTGGGTAACTCCCAGAATCCCTGACCATTGCTCTTGATGGCTGGGGCTTTAGTAGTAGTAGTCCAACACATCTACTAGGTTGCCTATCCCTGGCATAAACAATACTAACCAAAATGGACCAATAGTCTGACTTGATACAAGGCAGCTCCTTACGTTCCTTAAAATCTCACAACCAAATTTTGTGTCAGAATCAGTTTTCCATGCACAACTGCAGATGAAGCAATACACTAACACTCCCAGCATGAACACATTGAAGTGTTTTGCATATGAAATTCATAAATATAGCTATTGAAATACTGTTGCTGGTTCTATTACCCCATAATTGAACTAAAGCTCCTTCATTTAATGTGGCTCTTGTAAGCCACAAAAAATGATTTAAAAAAAAAGATCATTTAAAAAAGTGTAAATACTAAGCAAATAACATGGTTAACATTAAATAACCCAAATATAAACATGTTAGCCATACAGTTAATTTCTAAACGGAATCAATCACTAGATACGAGTTAAAGATTTTTCTATGTAAATGAAGAACCAATTTGATAATTCTTCAAACATGAATATTTACACTCTACCAAACACAGGCATTTCATTTTCATTTAATGAAAATAAACTGCTCTAGTCTGCCCAAAAAGTATCAGACCTAACTTCGACCCATCCACTGTGGGCATTTCATGTCTGTTTGCTTTGTTTTGTGAGGGTAAGGCTGGACCAAGCAGAGTGAAGCAGAAAGGAGCACCACTGGAAAGACAAGAAAATTGTTCAGCACACAGGTTCCAATATTCTGATAACTTCATAAACTGTTCTGGCTGCTGGTCATAAGAAAGACCCTATATGGCACATATGGCCAACCCAGGCCCTGGAGGCTGCATGCAAAGCCTTCAGTGTAGTTCATCGCTGGTGCCCAAATAATCTTACTGCTGCCACCAAATATGGTGCTTTCCAGCCATTTTTCTTTCCTGCTAGGCTGGGAGAAAGAAGTCTCTCCCCCCCCCCCCCGCACCCTGATCTATCATGGAAGGAACCCTGAATGTGGGGGGTGGGGGGAGGTGGTGATGTTTGAGGCTATGTTGCTCTGCCTCACTGAGATGATGGATGAACTGGGGTGCTTGGGGTGCTTTTCATGCAAATCGATGTATACGAGTGTTTGCACAAGAGAATGATTGAATGATGGAAGAATGAAAGTGAGAGAAACCACCAACTTTTGCCTTTGACCACCATCAGTATGTGGCCCCAAACCACTTTCTGAAGGGAATGTGCCCTTGACCCTATAAATGTTGTCCTCTATGGGTAAAAAAGGAAAGCATGCAAAATGTGTGTATGTGACAATTGTAAGTCCTGGCTGTAAGAATGGAACAGTGTAAATAATACATAATTTAGTTGTAGGTTAACATGGTTTAGTGGTCAGATTTGCACCACTGTTAAGTAAATATATGTAGTAGTATTAATGAGAAACTTGATTTAAATAAATCCACATGGATTCTAAGAGAAAAAGCCATACTTGAACTAAGATTTGAACATATTGTTTCAGTATTTTCGACTTGGATATTACCTTAATGAGGTTTTATGGAAAAGTGTTGGAAGAGATTTAGCGTTATTTATTTATTTACTGTACTTTTAAAAGCCCAATAACCAAAGTTATCTGGGTGGTGTACAATAGTTACAAACATAAAATTAAACATTAAAACAAAGAAAAGCAGCGAAGAATAAAACCAGTCCAGCACATAAAACTCAATTAAAACCACCAGCAAAATAAAGTACTAAAAGCACTAAAACACAGTTCTTAAAATGCCTGGGAGAATAAAAAAATATTTTCCTGGTACAGAAAATACCATAATATAGCATCAGGTGAACCTCTCTGGAGAGGGCATTCCATAAATGGGGCACCACCACTGAAACCCACGATTATGAGAAAGGATTATGGCAAACACGACTAACAAAATGTAGTGCTGTTTGAGCAGGAAGATAATCTGGGAAATTATTTCTCCAAAAATAGAGGAAAAATTGTGTGGATCTGATCTCAAGCAATGCTGGAAATGGGTGTGGTCCAATTTAAAAATCTTAGTTTGGGTAAATCTACAGGATTCCACCCCCATCTCCCAAAGATACATATCAATGGTAGGTATCTTCTAGTACATGTATTCTTAAATACCCCGAAGACTTTGAGTTACAACTCTATTTGGAGATATGCCATTTCCAGGTTTGATAACAGCACCCAAAATGACAAATGCCTATAATTGGAAGCAGAATGGAAGGAAGAGGAAGGTATTCATTATAAGGGACAACGCAACACATTTTCTATTATATTAAAAGGGTGCTGGAATAGTATCCCTTAGAAACACTGTTTAATAAATATGAAAATGGAAAGCATATACACTGCAAAGGTAATTAGCTGCCCCAATGTTCTGGAAGATCTTCAAGCACTGGGGGGGGGGGTGTTTTGAAGGAGCTTTCAGCGCTTATGATGTACTAGCCACTGAAGACTACTTCCTGGTTGAAACGTGTTCAGCTTGTGGAGCTTTTCAAATTAATGCACCTAACAAATTAAAAATAATGTATTTATACTGAGTGGCCATAATACAAATAATTTCAATGAAATTAAAAAAACTTCAGGGGTTTTTAAGGATAATAGAATAATGTAGAATAAAGTTACTGGACGATTGTGCCTCTCGTCTTTGGTATTTACGTAGTTGGCTTACTAACTGTAGAGGAAAAAGCCTGCACACACGCACACACACACACACACACACACACACACCTCCTCATGTGTAAACCAGATAATCCTGGCTGGGGGCTGGGAGGAGGCGAAATGTGAATAAGTATCTGATAAAGCATGGCGCCTGAAAGTCCTGAAAAGCTGGTCTAGTCTACAGTGACCAGGCTTTTGAGATGCAAAATGCAAAAGCCTGTAGTCATGAGTCACCCCTCCTCTGCCTGGCCAGGTGAAGTTCATCCTGATTGGCTAGAGGCAGCGGAGCTACAGAAAGGAAAGGGGAGGGGGAAAGGTATATTGCCAAGGTGTGGCTTTTGTCTTTTGTCGTCGTTGTGGATCACGGCAGCAAGCTGCGCGGAGGTCCAAGCCTTCGGGCTGGCCTCAGGATCCGGCCCCAGGTAGCTCCTGGTGAAATTAGCTGAATGAGGGCTGTGGCAAAGGCAAGCCCGGAGGAGGGCTACCCATCTCGGACCTTAGGGTAGGTGTGGTAGTCTCCTCGGTGGCAGGGCTGTGCTGAAACCAACCCTGAAGGGAACCGGCCCCCAGGTAACTAGTGTGTGCCTGGGAGATATAAGGAATCAGCTTTTATTGTTTTGTAGCTCTATTGTATGTACCAAAGCGTCTCTCTATTTTGTGTCCTTTCCTCATTTCCCACCTTTTGTTGTAATATGCTACCTGAATAAACCTTCTTGGTTTTTACCCCACATGGTGTTTGTGGTTGCTCTGTGGTTTCAGCTAAATCCAGGTTATAGTCAAGGCAAGTCCCTGGCAGAGATTCAAGTAGGATTGCAGAGCTGAGGCTGGCAGCCTGGCACCTTGAGATCTCTGGGGGTCTTTTGGGTAGGAAATGGTGGGTTGGGGAGCCAGCCAGCCTCCCTTCCTCCACACTAACCAATCATGATTTGGCGTCAGCACCAACTTCTCTCCTGCCTCAAGTCTTCTGTGCATGCCAAAGGACTCAGGAGAAAGAGGGGGTTTTCTGCAGGGCTTATGCAGCAGGTAGAAGCAGTGTATGTTGCTCTCACTGCTTCTGCTTCCTTCAAAGCTCAGTACTGTACTAAATATTCAATTCAGGAGTGAAGACGAAGGGTCTTGAATCACACTGGATAGAGACCCCCACCCTCCAGCAAGCAGATTTGAGAAGACATGCTTAACTGTGTATTTAATGAAAGGTGTTTTTTCTTGCCATTTTAAGATTTGTTACTTCTGTTTCCATTGGGTTTAGTGCACATTTATTCCATCAGTGCCACACCAAAACTATAAAATGTAGAAATATCAACAAAAGCACTGAGTTCAATTTCCATTATTAAACCAATTAGACTTTAAGATAGGCTTCCCTTAAATGTTTGGACTACAATTCCCATTGGTCATGCTGACTGGGGCTGATGGAAGTTGTAGTTAAAGACATCTGGAGGGAGCCACATTGGGGAAGAGCGCTTTCTTTAAGGTATATTTCTCATCTCAATTTCTACAGATATTCATAAAACCACTAAAAAAGAACATTGTATTGTACTAGAACTATATGGCCAACAAGTGTCAAGTCCAGACACTTAACTGCACAGATTTATAGACTGAATCAGAGATACCAGAGAAGCAGATTTTTATGTTGGAAACATTATGCTTCCTAATAAGCTTTTGCACAATGGATCTTTGTAAAGCATCATCTATTACAAAGTTTATCCTAGAGCAGGAGTGGGCAACTGTTTTTGGGTGGGGGGATGGATGACCCCCTCACCATCCAGCCTTCCACAGGGCAGATGACATTTGGTACCTGGCTAAAGTGCTGGCTGGAGCTCCTCCAGCTGGTGCTTTTGCCAGGGACCTGAGTTTGCTGTGTGCATGTTTCCCGGATAGGGGACTCTGGGTCCCCAACTGAGGTGCTGGCTGGAGGAACGCTCCTCTGACTGGCACTTCAGTTGGGCAGCTTTGCATGCCTCACATCCCCCCCAATTGGGGAGAATGTGGGGCCAGCAAACCTAGTGGGGAGAAGAATCCCTGCTGTTATCTTTGAGCAATGATCAGAGATAACAGCCCGGATTCCTCTGCATGCAGCTTGCCCTCTCAACAGAGAGGGGAAGCAGCATGCAGGGGAATCCCTGCTATTATCTCTGATTGCTTGTTGAAGGCAACAGCAGGAATTTCCCTCCCCACTAACCTTCAGGGGTTGGGGCAGGGCCCTCACTCAGGCCCCACAGGCCAAATGGGTCAGCCTGGTGGGCCAAATTGGCACATGGGCTGGATGTTCCCCATCCCTGTCCTAGAGAGGCTCCAAGAAGGGACTGTAACATACCTCAACAGCTATAGATTAAAACCTTAGTTTCCCTTAAAGTGGAAATTATTTATTTATTTATTTGCTAAATCTATACCCTGTCTTTTTTCCTGCAAGGAACCCAAGGCAGCTTACATAATCCTCCACCTCCTCTCCATTTTATCCTCACAACAACCCTGTGAGGTAGGTTAGGCTGTGTGTCAGTGACTGGCCCAAAGTCACCCGGTGAGCTTCCTGGACGGGGGGGGGACACTAGAGCCTGGATCCCCTGAGTCCCAGTGCCACACTCAGACCACACCACCACACTGGCTCTTGTTAGAATCTTCTTCCCCGCTCCCCTCACTGTTCTCCCTTCTCTAATGCAATGGGTTTAATGTTGTTTCATTGCATTTTATGCCTAAGTAATCTACAATCACCAGCTGGCAGGCTCTTTATCATTCTAAAGATCATGGACAAACTTCACTGGAATACTAATGCTACTTGAGGAAAAATCTGTATCAGCACTTTTTTGTGGACTTAACATAAGAATTATGATGTGGGGCTGAAAAACATGTCTTAATTTCAACTTGTCTGGGCATCTAGAAACTTTAAATATCTTCCATACCATTAAGCAAAATAAAAATATCAGATGCTAAAGATCAGGAATGTGTCTCTAGCAGCGGCTAAACCCAAGTCTCCCAAAGCCAACACATTTGTTAGACAACATTGGCACTACACTAATGTTTGTAAAATGCCAGACTCTCCCTGCCACCCAGCACCAGCATTAAGTATTTATGCTAATGAAAAGGGCAGGGTCTTGGACCTGTAAAGACCTTGTGGACCCCCTGTACAGATCTGCCAATTTACAGGGGCAGCCCTGGCACATTGAAAGGTACACTTTTAGAGATCATCAATTTAAGATGCTTTGGGGTAATGTACAACCATTTCAACCTTCCTGGAAAAAGAGCAGCATCCTCATCATTTGAGAAGCAAACATGTTTACTCATCCACACACAAATCCAGTCACAGAAGAGTTCATATATAGACTCGTACATTTGATGACCTATGACTTAAAATCCAAGGAGAAAAAAATCTGAATGAAACTGAAGTAGAGATGCTGAATGAAATAGATGGATTAAAGAATCAGAAATGGATCGGAGTGGGTAGATACAGCATAAAAAAGGGGTATGTGTGTAGAAAAAAGATTACTATTTTGAAATATCACCGTCAGTTGCATGAGAGCGCCAGGGTGGATAAAAATCAATGATTTTTAAGAAGAATTTAAGAAATTGGATTTTTTAAAAATTAAATCGGATTTTTTAATTTTTATTGTTAAAATGCTTTAAAAAAAAAAAAGCCCTACATAATCATAGTTTTAACTTAAAATGAGTTATAGTTCAAAGATCTCATTATGGAACAGGGATTATAAATTCTAATTCTGTATTATGGGACAATGTATTTTTATAATCTTTTTAAAATACTTTTGCAAATAGTCTTGGATTGGGGCCTCAGTTTTATGGGGTTCCATAGGCTTCTGTATAGATTATTTAGATTAATCTTTCTATCTCCCCAAGTACTCAGCCTATCGAGTACTCAGTCTAGAAGATACCATCAGACATTTTGCAGTTCTCAAACTGGGTTTGTGTCTCCAGAGATACAAACTTGTTAACAGCGACATATGGATATGAGAAATAAAACAGAACTGATCAGCCCCATTTTCCAACTCTGACTGAAGTTATTCCAATCCTGGAGCTTTCTTTTTCCTCCCAACATGATATAATGTTGGAAATTCTTAGAAGCCCTATTAAAATCTCCAGAATTTTGAATGTTTAACTAAATTTTTTAAAAATTAAAAAACCCTTATGCTAGTTAAATATTATATCTTTACTGTTGAAGAAACAATTCACAATACATTTTACTTTAAAAAATAGAATCATAGAATCATAGAAAAGTAGAGTTGGAAGGGGCCTACAAGGCCATCGAGTCCAACCCCCTGCTCAATGCAGGAATCCAGGTCAAAGCATCCCTGACAGATGGCTGTCCAGCTGCACCTTGAATGCCTCCAGATTGGGAGAGCCCACCACCTCCCTAGGTAGTTGATTCCATTGTCTTATTGCTCTGACAGTCAGGACATTTTTCCTGATGTTTAGGTGGAATCTAGGTTCCTGTAACTTGAGCCCATTATTCCGTGTCCTGCAAACTGGGATGATCGAGAAGAGATCCTGGTCCTCCTCTGTGTGACAACCCTTCATGTACTGGAAGAGTGCGATCATATCTCCCCTCAGTCTCCTCTTCTGAAGGCTAAACATGCCTTCAGAGTTCTTTCAGTCTCTCCTCATAGGGCCTTGTTTCCAGTCCCTTTATCATCCTTGTTGCCCTCCTCTGAACCCTCTCCAGTTTGTCTTACGTCCTTCTTAAAGAGTGGTGCCCAGAACTGGACGCAGTACTCAAGATGAGGCCTAACCAGTGCCGAGTAAAGGGGAATTATCACTTCACGCTATTTGGAAGCTATACAGTACTTCTATTAATGCAGCCCAAAATAGCATTAGTTTCAGTGTGTCTGGAGTTGGTGTCAATTGTCCTAATAAAGTAAGGTAAGAAAATCCTCTGAATATTCAAGATTAACCTGTTCAACTAGAGATTGTTCACTTTCCAGTGCCTTCACAAATATCTGTTTCAGTGAGCTTTGGTAACTGTGAGTTGTGTAAAATCTGTATTAAGGTTATAGCAAAAAAGAGTGTGCTTTTGGGGAGGGGAAAAATTGCATGATTAAATCGAGTCTTTTTGAGTAGTGATTTAAATCAATTAAGATTTAAATCAATCAGATTTAAATCAATTAGACAAATTAATGGAGCATAAGGCTATTAATGGAACCCAAGTAGGAACATGAGTGGGAGAATCGTACTGCCTCCATGTCCCTCTTGCACACTTCCCATAGGCATTTAGTTCACCACTGTGTGAACAGAATGTTGGGCTAGATTGACCTTTGGTCTGATCCAGAACAGCTCTTCTTACTTTCTTAATTTTATACATTCAGTTTTGTGAGATGAATAGCCCTTTCTGTCTGAAGGCATCGACAATGGACTTCACCAGATGTGCCTGTCAATGTTAATCAGATTTACTGAAGTTCTAGAATGCACTAGGACCTTAAGATTGACCATCTGAGAAGAATTCATGTCCAGAGAATGCGTCAAAGTTGATCAAGAAGTTCTCGCCTTCGGCCTCTCCACTGCACCAAGAGTATTTACCAAGTGCATGGCAGTAGTCTGCGCAAGTCTACGGGCCAGGGGAATCCGGATCTTCCCCTACCTCGATGACTAGCTAGTGGTGGATTCCACGAAACCTCGCCTGGAGTCAGCTCTCCGCACAACATTACACCTACTCGAAGAGCTGGGATTGTGTCTCAACGCAAAGAAGTCTGTCCTCACTCTGGTCAGGGAGATCCAGTTCATAGGAGCTGTTCTCAACTCAGTTCAAGGCCAGGCGTACCTACCACAGGACAGGGTAGACAAAATACTTACCCTCTTGAAAAGTCTATACCAGGTTCACTCACTGTCAGCAAACACAATCCAACGTCTTCTCGGCCACATGGCCTCAACAGTACAGGTTGTGAATTACGCCCGCCTGCATATGAGGACCCTCCAGAACTGGTTCATATGTTCCTTTGATCCGCAACAGCAGTCTCCTTCCACTCACCTCCCCATTCCAAGAACGGCCAAGGCAACTTTGTTATGGTGGATGGACAAGAGAAATTTGAACAAGGGAGTCCCCTTTCATCCATTAACACCAACAAAAACACTAACGACGGATGCCTCCCTTCTGGGCTGGGGAGCGCACTGTGCAGGCCGTACCACTCAGGGAACATGGAATTCCATTCAACGCAAGATGCATATCAACATGCTAGAATTACTTGCTGTATGGAACGCCATGAAGGCACTGGAGTCCAAGCTGTGTGATCAACACATCCAAGTGGTCACAGACAATACGACCGTCGTTGCTTACCTCAACAAGCAAGGAGGTACGCGGTCCATGAGGTTAACGAGGCTGACTCTCAAGATTCTCCACTGGACGATTCAAAGATCCATCTCTCTCGTGGCGATTCACATCGCAGGCAAGGACAATACCTTGGCAGATGCTCTGAGCAGAGTCTCCCTGCAATCCCACGAGTGGCAGTTGGATCCGGACATTCGCCATTGGATCTTTTCAATTTGGGGTCACCCTCAGGTAGACCTCTTTGCCACTTCAGAGAACACCACATGCCACCAGTTCTGCAGCTGGGCAGCTTCAGATCCAGAGTCCATTACAGACGCCTTTATGATGCAGTGGTCGGGGCATCGATTTTACATCTTCCCACCCCTTCCTCTGTTGACACGGGTCGTCTCAAAGATATGGAACGACGGGACGAACTGCATCCTAATAGCACCATGGTGGCCCAGACAGCCGTGGTTCCCTCAGCTACTGCACCTCTCCAAAGGGGAATACCGGTCACTTCCCATCATGTCAACTCTGCTAACTCAGGTCCAGGGCGAGATCCGACACCCAGACCTGAAAAGTTTGGCGCTCATGGCATGGAGGATACAGCACTCCTAGTGCAAGACTTACCCCTTGCGATACAGGACGTTCTGGAAGCTGCCCGCAAGCCATCAACTAGAGCATCTTATACCATAAAATGGCTGGACTTCTCCAAATTTGTCGATGCATGTGGGCAAGACCCAAAGACTTGCACAATTCAAACTATCCTGAATTATTTACACGCTCTAATGATAAGAGGTCTAAAACTATCGTCTATAAAGGTGTACTTGGCAGCAATTTCGGCCAATAGACCCTACTCTATTACAGGAACGGTCTTCACTCACCCGCTGGTGAAACAATTCCTGAAGGGCCTGCGGAACATCATCCCTCCAATTAAGAACTTAATACCGGGTCAGGACCTTCCACTAGTGTTGCACACACTCCAACAAAAACCGTTTGAGCCGCTCGCCACCATAGACCACCGGTTGCTAATGTGGAAAACAGCTTTCCTGGTTGCCATAACGTCGGCAAGGAGGTCCAGTGAAATCTGTGCGTTAAGGGAAGACTCGCCTTATATGGTCTTCCATAAAGACAAAGTGATTGTCCGTCCAGACCTTTCTTTCACACCAAAGCTAGTGTCCGAGTTCCATACTAGCCAGGACATAGTACTGCCGGCTTTCTTCCCGAATCCTACTACCGATCTAGAAAAGAGGATGCACACATTGGATGTTCGTTGTGCACTGGCCTTTTACAAGGACCGAACAACCTCGTTCAGGCGGTCGACACAGCTGTTCGTCTGCTATGGTGGCAAATCGAAAGGCCTACCTGTCTCCAGGCAAAGATTTGCCAAATGGATTGTAGAGACAATCAAGCTCGCATACCAATTACCCAACAAACAATTGCCTGGTACAGTAAAAGTGCATTCAACCCGAGCACAATCAACGTCCATGGTGTTTGGGAAGGGCATTCCTCTGCAAGAACTGTGTAGAGCAGCCACCTGGTCCGCGCCATCGACATTTGTCAGGCACTATAGACTCAATCTCCGGGCTTGGGAAGCGAACGCCTTTGGCCGGCAGTCCTCTCATCGGTGTTGCAGTGAAGTGTGCCGCCGTCCCACCGCCGGTAAGTCAGCTTGTTACTCTGCCCATATGTGTGATGCACAGAGACCACGAAGAAGAAGGACAGGTTGCTTACCTGTAACTGTAGTTCTTCGAGTGGTCATCTGTGTAGTCACACAACCCACCCATCCATCCCCGCTCAGCATCATTATCGATTTCGATGGACTTGCCAGTGGAGATTGGGTGCATTGCTCCAACTCATCTCATTGGGTGAAAATGATACTACTGTTATGGTCCAAGGATATATATGATAACACCACATGTGTCCCTCGGTTCATGGGGTCGCAATACACGGTCTCGTAGGAACTGAGGGAATGGGCGGGAACCGTGCTAGGAGCGAGCACCGTGGGGGAGGGGTTCCTGCCCATTTAGCCTCAGCTAAAGAATCTTCCGAAGCTACCTGGTAGCTTCCAGGTAGACAAGAAGGGGAGACAAAGTAGAAAAGGGCAAGTAGAAAGCCTGCAGTACCCAATCCAAAGGAATCAAATCATGGTAATAAGGGTGAGCAGAGTTTGTCCTAGTTTTTTCACTGACTGTTTCATTGGGTGGGGGAAGATGCTTAAGAAGATGCTCAATTATTGTTTTGATTACAAATATTTAAAAATATTTCTCAGTTCAAAATTAGCACCACACACATATGTAAAGCACACAATAATTTTTTTATGCAAAGTAGTACATATTCTGAGTAACTGTACTTATTTATTAAAAATATTTTTACACTGGCCTTCATCCTTGCAGATTCCATGGCATAGACCAAGAATATGATCAAAATCTGCTTTGGAGGGTCCCTGCACAACCCTCTGGAGAAGATTTGGGGGCAATTGGAGGCCTGCAATGTGGAAGGGCAGAGCCGGAAACAACTCAAAAAAATAGGGGTGAGCCATACATGGCTCATGGGCTGCATATGCCCCCTGGTCTTTTTCAAGCCCCCCACTGCTGCATCACTGCATTTGCCACCAACAATAGCCTGCTCTTAAAAGCTCGAAGTGTGATGTTGCTAAAATTTGGCAGTGTGACAGTGGTAAAAAGGGGCTATTTTCAAGCAAAATAGCCCACTTTTCCTGGTCAGTCCTCCCCCCAGCTAGTTATTAATAGCCAATATGGGCAAGGGTCTCATCAGCCACCAGACAGAAATTCCAAATTATGTCAGGGTGGCCACCTCAAAAGCAAATTTTCAGGTGATTGAAAACACCAACTTTTCAATCTTTCCTATCCTTTGAAATATTTAAATGCAGAATATTGCATAAATGCTTCCTTTTTCCTATCAATGATTACACAGCCCTCCCCTCCTACTGCAGTGTTAAACACACAACATTGCCATAGCAACCCAAATCACAACAGTACCTTTACAGTCCTTCAATATTATTTGACAGGTGGCTATCAGGAAAAGCCTATTGACTTTAACAGACATTAACTGGTTGATGAATGGGCTATCTGGGAACACAAATGTTGATCGGTAATTGCCTGCTGGTTCTAGAGCAGGGGTTCTCAACCAGGGGGAATTTTTAGGGTTTCGGGGGAGGGAATTGGGACCACAGACTCAAACTGTTGGAATACTGATCTTTCTACAAATTACAACTCTACAGATTGTACATAATCTACAGGACATCACACCTTATTGTATGGCACAGATTAAGTCAGACAATCTTGGAAAGGGGGGAATGACATTCTGACATATGGTGAAAAGGGTGCACGGGGCAAAAAAGGTTGAGAACCACTGTTCTAGAGTAAATGCTGCTACAGGAAGCATTACAGGCACTTGCTTTACCCTGTTATTCACTCATACAAGTGCTAGAGTGTACTATAGTTTGGACCAAAGCCCTATTACCGAGTAGTATTATTAATCAAGACTAAGATGTTACATTAGGTAAGATCCAAAAATCCTGCTGCATATGCTACAATGTTAAACCATTAACCAGACCAAAGAGCTGTGTACCATGTAGCATTTATGTTTTTTTTTATTAAAGAAATGCAGTTTAAATTCTCTTTTATCCAGAAAAAACACCTCATAGAATTCTCACAGAATAAACCAATAATCCATTTTTATAATTTTATTACTATATCTATATACCACCCTTCATCCAAGATAAGAGAGCCAGTGTTGTGTAGTGGTTAGAGTGCTGAACTGGGACTCCAGAGATCTGGGTTCTAGTCCCCATTTGGCCATGAAACTCAGTGGGTGACTTTGGGCCAATCACTAACTCAGACTAACCTACCTCACAGGGTTGTTGTGAAGATAAAACAGAGAGGAGGGCCATGTAAACCACCTTGGGTTCCTTGCAGGAAAAAAGGAGGGATATAAATATAATAAATAAAAGTAAATAACATAAGGAGCTTCCATTTTATCCTCACAGCAAACCTATGAGGCAGATTGGGCTGAGGGATATGTCATCCAGTGAACTTCATGGCACAGTAGAAAACTGAACCCAGGACTCCGCAGGGTGCAACACTGTGTCCGTTATACCACACTGGGTCTATATAAAATAAAAACACAGCTGAGAATGTGCAATGTCACGCAGATTCAGATTTCACCTCAGCTGCAAACTAACTAGGTGGCCTTGGGCATGTCTGTTCTTTTAGCTTCAGCCCCATCTGCAATCTGGGGATCAGATTACTAAAATAATGTATATGCAGTGCTTTTAACCACTCAAAATGTTAAGAATGGTTAAGTATCTAGGTAACAAAAGGTATTTCAAAATATGTAATTATGAAGGATTGTATGGATCTGATTAGTGACTACTCCAAGTCACTGACAGTGGGAATAATGTATTAGAGCAGAAGGTAGATTGGGATCTACTGGCAGATCACTGGGTGATTTTCAGTAGACTGGCAAGGGTTTCTGACTCCCGATAGTTCAACAACAGCCAGTAAAATTGAGAATTTAAAAATTGCTGCCATGGCCGGCCTTGTGCTGCTCACTTATCTCAGAGCCTCAGTGTTCCTCACCAGTCAAATATGGGTATTAATTGTTTGCTTTTGACCAGGTCTTTGTGTAGCTCTAATGGCCACTATAATAAAAAAAGGCCCTATTCTGAGCCATGATGGACTGGACCTCCAAACTCATGGGTACCACAGGAGGGTATTTGCAAATGAGCACATCAACCAAGCAGACTGATATGGGATCAGACAATCTCTTAAATTTCCTGGTCCCAAGCTGTTTAGGCTTATTAAACAAGTATCAGAACCTTAAGTCTGGCCCGGAAGCATATAAGACGGTGCAGCTCCCTCAGCATAGGTGCAATGTGCTGGCGGTAATAAGCTGTTCCCATTACCAGCCTGGCTGCAGCATTCTGCAGTACCAACCTTTAAGGGCCGCCCCATGTAAAGTGCATTGCAGTAATCAAATTTTCAGGTTACCGATGCATGGACCACAGTGGTCAAGCTACCATGTCAAGGAATGGCTGTAACCATCTTACCCACTGGAGCTGGTTAAAAGGCACTCCTACCCATTGAAGACACCGGTGCCTCCAGTGACAGTGCTGGATCAATAAGCACTGCCAGGCTATGCACCTGCTCCTTCAGGGGGAGTGTAACTCCACCCAGAGAAGGCAACTAACCCAGTTCCCAGACATGGGAGCCCCTCATGCACAGAACCTTAATCTTGCCACAAGTCAGATTCAGTTTACTGGCCCTCTTCCAGGCCACCACTCCATCCAGGCACTGGTCCAAGGTTTGTGCAGCCTCCTGATTCAAACATTACAGAGAATAGAGCTGGGTGTCATCACCAAACTGATGGCACCTTGTTCCAAATCCCCCAATGGCCACGCTGAACAACTTACATAGATGTTATATGTTAAATAGCACTGGGGAGAAAATAGTAGCCTGAGGCACCCCAGAGCCTAAATGCCAGACAGCACTCCCCTGAAACTACTCTGAGACCAACCCTGCAGATAGGACTGGTACCACCAAAGGACAGTGCCTTCGATATCCATCTCATAAAGTCAGTTCAGAAGGATACCATGGTCAATGATATCAAAAGAAGCCAAAAGATCTAGAAAGAGCAACAGGGTAGCACTCTCCTGTCCCTCTCCCAGTAAAGGTCATCCATTAGGGTGACCAAGATCAATTCAGTCCCAAAACCAGGCCTGAACCCAGACTGAAATGGGTCAAGATAATTGGTATGGTCCAAGAATGTCTGCAATTGCCCTATCACAACTCTCTCAATAACCTTTCCCCAAAAGTGGGTATTTGTGACTGGGCAGTAGTTGTCAAGTACCATAGGGTCCAGGGTGGACTTCTTGAGGAGTGGTCACAACAGCACCTTTTTCAAGGCAGCAGGTACCACCCCCTTTCTCAAAGATGCATTCACCACACCCAGGATGTACCCGGTCAAGCCTACTTGGTTAGCTTTAATCAGGTAAGAAGAACAAGGACTGAGAGAGCATGTGGTTGAGTGTGTACATGCAAATACCTTGTTTACACCCTCAAGCCACAAAAATGGAAAGTGATCCCATAATATATTTTTCGGACCATAAGACGCACTTTTTCCCCCCAAAAAAGGAGGGGGAAATGTCTGTGCGTCCTATGGAGTGAATACAGTTAAAAAAATTTTTTTTTTTTTTTTTTTTTTTTAACTTTCCTCTGCTGGTCCGGAAGAGCGGAGGACTCCTGGGTGGGGCGGGGGAAGCCCCCGCCTCTCAGCTGTTTTTTTTTTTTTTAATTTTTTTTGTACCATACAGTAAGTGCGTCTTATGGTCCGGTGCGTCTTATGGAGCGAAAAATGCGGTATTTGGCAAAGTGTAGCATTGGATGTTTCAGCTGGAACTGCAGTAAGTGCAGCATCAAAACTGCTGCAAATACAGGTGATTTTATCCTCAAAAGTGCCTAGCAAAGAAAATCACAGCAGGCTTCTTAAGGGGCTATGGCTCCGTTTACTGGAACCAATGTCAGCAGCCCCCAAACTAGCTTAAAAAGCTCCACCAGATGGCTACCCAAGGAGACAATAATTTATTTTTTGCTGCCCTCACTGCCATGTAGTAGGCACGATTATGTGCTCTTTCCTGTGTTCAGTCAACTTCACAACCATGCTTTTGCCACCTGTGCTCTAGCTGTCATCCAGCCTGTTTCACTGCCTTCAACTCCCTAGAATATGAGAGATCCAATTGGGCTCCACAACGCCAGAGAGGGCAATCATGAGCAATAATACTGATGGCCCATTTCATCTCATTGATCCAAAGTGAAACAAGGGCCTTGGCATGATCACCAGCTCTATCCAGTTCAAGTAAAAACCAAAGTAGACTTCACAAGCCTGAGGTATGCCCACCTATACATTAGAGCAGTGAGTCCCAATGTATGTTTCATAGATTTCATAGATCATAGAGTTGGAAGGAGCCTACAAGGCTATCGAGTCCAACCCCCTGCTCAGTGCAGGAAACTAGAGGAGGGGTCTCCCATCCAAGTAATAACCAGGCCTGACCCTGCTTAGCTTTCCACACTCAGACAAGCTGAGCCAGCATAAGCCACAGTGTGTGTGTGTTTTTGGCCTACATAGCTGGGGCATGCTGGCTGGGGCATGCTGGGAGTTGTAGGTCAAAAACATCTGGGGACCCAAGGTTGGAGAACACTGCATTAGAGGAAGGGCATGTTTTATCTGTTACAGTACTTTGCAGTAAGCTTCCAGTAACAGCCACTTTACATCAGGTAGCACATCAGCCTCCTCACATTTTTTAGCTTAACTGACTACTTCATAAGAACATACATTGGGACTCATTTCAAGACAAATATTCCTTATCAATGTAAAGAAATCTCTACCAAAAAACCACAACCCAAATATGTGAAAAAATTGCTGAAATGAAATCTAAATCACTAACAATTTTGCAAGTTAACTGTATGCCTGTAGTGTATTACTTAGTACAACCTACCCCAGCCTGGTGCCCTCCAGATATGTCATGCATGTAGCTGCCCAGTGGAGCTTTTTAGTCCACATTTTGAGGACACCAGGTTGTGGAAAGCTGGCTTAGTAGAACATAACACCAGTCAGTCACACACTGGGTGTCTTTTCCTCCATTATCTTAAGCCTAGAAAATAAAATATTACTTACAGGGACTACAGAGAATGTGTACACACTTTCCAGGACCCTAAAAAGGGGGGCAATCTACCTGAAACACGAGGAACAAACCAAAATCGAAAGGAAGTCCTATAGGGATCCAGTATGGAAGATGCACCACTTTGCAGTTCTAGGAGTTCTGTGAAATCTAGACGCTAACACTCATGCACCTTCATATGATTTTAAGATTTTGTCTTCAACCAACGTTAAGAAACGAGGAAAAGAGGAAAGGTGGGAGAAGAGAGCTCAACAAAAGAGGTGCAACCACCACCTATTCTCCAACCGAATACAAGGAGCAGAAAATATATTTGAAGACGAAAAAGGACTACCACAGAAGACGACCGCTAAGACGCCTTATGCCCACCTGGAGACCCGTTTCCCCCTTAAACGGGCAGTTCTTGAACTCCATCCAAAGTGGGAAGGCGGTGGCACAGCCCTTATCGGGGCCCGTCACTCACACAGCGGCGGCGGCAGCTGAGGAAGACTCAACTCCACCTCCCCTTGCTTAGGGTTATGAACCCCCCTTCCAAAAGAGCGTGTGTGCCTGTATGGGGGGCGGACGGGACTTCCTACTCTAACCGCCTCACCAGGAAGAGCGACGGAGGTTCCCGCTCCCTCAGCGGCCACTGGCTGGCGGGTGGGGCAGGCCGCACAGGGAGCGGCCGCACAGGGCCAGATTCTGCCTTACTCGGCTACCGTGTTTCTCCTTCCCCCGCACCCCAGCGCACCCTCGCTACATGGGGAAAGCTTCGCGGCCCTTCCCACGCGCTACCTGAGGGGCTCCCCGGCGCTGCTTCCTTATGCTTCTACGGGCCCAAACTCCGGCAGCGGATAAGGAACGGAAACCGGCGGGGCGGGTTGAGAGGAAAGCGCGTTCACGCTTCTCATACAAAACGCGACGTGCGCGTCCCCGCCCCTCACGTCCCAGCAGCCAATCCGCGCCCGCGGCGCGGAGGCTGCCGGGAAAGGGCGCTATAAAAGCCCGCAGTCTATTTGCGAACAGACTGAGTAACTTTCCCGGTAGTGCCGAGTGAGGAAGGGTGGAGTATTTGTATGTGTGCATGTTTACGTGTGGCGGAGGTAAAGCCGGAGTCAAGGCCAGGCTGACTTTTATCTTGCTGTGCCCCGATGTGTTTTTGTTTGGGTTGGGCAGGTCAAGCAGGAAGATGTTCAAGAAAAATACGCTGGGGCGGGGTGGGGCAGAGGTCAGGCACCCGCCAGAAATCTATGAATACAACGCACGGCTTTTAAGAAATATCTTCAACCTCCCACTGCGACTGCAACAGCACCGCCCCCCTTTCTTGCGGTGGTGGCAGACGGTGTAGAAAACGCAAGGAAGAGATCTTGAAGGTAGCCAAGAGCCCACCTGGGCGATTCGTCTCTTCATAGAGTTGGAAGGAGCCTACAAGGCTATCTGCTCGCATTCCCCTTGTTTCGTTCTTGTTCCTAGTCGAACAGATTTTAAACACCGCAGAAGCTTCCAAAACCGTTTGACTAAAGGTAATGATGGGATAATGGATGCCCATCACAAGCAATGGCTGTATCATATCTCCCCCCCCCCCCGCTAGACTCTGAAAAAAGTGGATCCTGTCTCCAGCTTCACAAGAGAAAACACGACTTAGTCCTGTAATCATAACTCTTCTCCCCCCCCCCCCCCGCTGCCCTGTAACTGAGGGGCACTGGAACACCTTTAAAGTGAGTCTGAGTATCTGCTATCAAATCTACAGCCATAGGAACATAAGAAGCTGCCTTATACCAACTCAAACCATTGGTCTCTAGCTCATTATTCTCTACTATGCTGGCTGGCTGACAGTGGCTCTCCAGAGTTTCAGACAGGGGCCCTTCTCAGCCATATCTGCAACAGACTGAACTTGAGACCTTTTGCATATGCTCTACTAGTTAATTCTGGCTTGTTCTAAGAACTCCTTAAGCATAAATTGGAATATTCTCCCCTCTAATATTTCATACTAAAATAATAACACTGTTGAAAAAATACAAGCTGCAGAACTGGAATCTGTACAATGCTTGCTGGAAACTGTAGTAGACTAGAGCAGAGGGCAGAAAGATCTACAGATGTTTTGGACATCAACTCCCAGCATTCCTGACCATTCCTGCTAGCAGGGGCTTCTGGAAGTTGATGTTCAAAACACCTGGAGATTTATCTTCTGCCCACCCCTGGAGTCCTGGACTAGAGTATATTTACAATAATAAAAGCTATACAGGCTTTATACAGCCCTTAATTGTTTCCTATAAAAGATAACAGGATATGCTGTCTGTAACCCAAGTTTTACTGTGTGTGGTAGGAATGTTGACATCAACTGTAGCTTGTGGATATGATGTACCTACATTCCATTAATTAAATGCTTTCTGTGCAAGAGTATGATTTGGTTGCAGCTCTTATCATGTACAAAATGTTTGAGATCAAGCTGGTTAGGATTTGTGTATGAAAATAGAAGATGAGGTATGGAGATGAGTCTCCCCCCCCCCCCCCTGTTTTTGTGTGAGACCATTATTTGGCACTTTTTTGTCAAGTGTGTTTTAGTTTGTTTTTTTTTTTTTACAGAGTGATCCTATGCCCCCAGATTCCCAGATCCAAGGTCAGAAAAGAGCTCCAACCTCAAAGCTGGGGTTCTGCGCTCTGATCCCCCCCCCCCCCGCAGCTAGTGCAGAAAGAACCATGCTGGCTGCTTCTCAGAGGTCACAAGACTGACCTAGGAGGGATGTGAGGGCGATCTGGCTGCGACATCTGTGTCACCCCATTGATTGCCAGGGTTGATTCGGCTGATCTGGCTGGCTAGGCAGGTGTCCCCTTACCACTCCATGAAACCGGCGGGGCGGGTTGAGAGGAAAGCTGTGCGCTCGGTGGAAGAGGACGACCATCCCAGATAGGAGTGCACCGTTCTTCGGTCAAGGGTATACAATTAGCTGCGCTCACCCTGCTAGAACCTCCAAACAAGCTCTCAAGGTCCATTTTAGGAGAACGTAGGGTAGTCAAGCTTCCAAGACTCCAGGGGGGAGGGGAAGACTGACCTAGGAGAAAGAGTAAAGAAGGCGTTCCGGGGGGAGGCTGGGTCCGCCAGGATATGAGGTATCCTGGTAGTGCTCCAGCCTCCCCCCCACCCCCAATCTGAAGTACCGCAGCTAGACTAGCTGACTTTCAGGGTGGGAGGAGTGGAGAGGCGAAGACTGTCTCTGCGCTCCTCCCACCCGGCATAGGATGCCTGTAAGCCTCCCAAATTTGGAGGCTTATGGGCGTCCCCATTGGATTGCACCCTTAGTCATTAGTAGATATGTTTCAGATGATGAAACCAGAAACAATTTGAGGGAGCCAAAACTTGCTGTTGTCTTAAATAAAATCTGCTTTCTGTCAGAAAATATAGCAAAATAATGCCCTCAATTTTGGATTCTTTTATAAGAATGGAGAAATCCTATTGATGTTAGATTTGTTTTATCAAAAGCCACTGAGCACTTAACATGGGGGGGGCGGGGAATGCAACATGTAAAAGCAACTTTTAGCTCAGGACATTAGATCATTTAAACCATTCAACCCAGCAGGTTGAATACCTGCTGCTGGATTAAAAAATGTCTTAACTGAGTGGTGAAAAGCTGAGAGAGAGAAGGGGCTAACTGGTCCTCCTGTGGCCAGGTGTTCCATAGCCTAGCTGCAATCACAAAGATGACCCTTTCCTGGCCAAATGTGCCTCCATCCATTGGGATATAAAGAACCGTCTTTCCTGCAGATTTTCAAAGATCTTCATTCACAGATTCTGAAAACTATTTAAAAGATTCTCAACCTCCCAGGGCATCTCTTATTTAGAGCAGGGGTGAGCAACTTGTGGCCCTTCAGATGATTTGGCCTACAACTCCCATCATCGCTCATCATTGGCTATGCTGACTAGAGCTAATGAGAGTTGTGGGCCAAAACATCTGGAGAGCCACAAGTTGTCCACCCTGATTTGAAGAGTCAAATTGACATTGCTTTAACTTGCTCAGGGGGGTGATTTGGTATTCCTAGCTTCCAAGTCTTTACAGAGCAACAATTCTCATAGTGGTAGAAATAGGACAGAAATGATGGATTTGTGAAGTAAAACCGCTACTTACCTACTGGTGAATAATGCTGTATGATGCAGTGTCCTAAGAAAGAGGACCAGCTTCTAACAGATGCACGGCCAGTGATGTTCCCTTGGGGAGTGCTTCCAACACTGAACTGAAATGACAGTAGGGGGTCTTAGCAATAGTTACACGTTCCTCACATCTAATTCTTATGTTTGAAGGGCTTTTCGCTAATTCTGGGTTCACTCAGTCTAACAGCAAGGGAAGCTGTGGAAGCATAAATGCTGACACACAGTGTTGTGACCCTTGCAAGCAGAGTTGTCTGTGATGGACAACTGCTGACAGGGAAACTGCCACTGGTTCCCTTTGCTATAACAGAAACGGTAAAAGGTTACCATAGTTTTCCCTCATCATGGGCCTTAGCCACCAGGAAGATGTGGTGCCGTTGCCTTTGTCAACAGCCCAGATCCATGGGCTTTGCAAAAGTATCTATAATCAGTACTGGAATATAGGTAAGGAAGGAAAACAACTACGGTAAATGTGCAATCCTATGCAAGTTTAGACAGAAAAAAGGCCTACAGCATAGCTGGCTGGGGCATGCTGGGAGTTGTATGCCTTTTTTCTATCTAAACTTCCATAGGATTGTGCCCTAACATGATTAAAGAGTTGGAATATCTTCCCTAATTACAGTAGTGCAACATTGAGCCTACTGTCACTAGGTTCAAATCAGAAAAGGAATGGTAGAAAACACTCTTGGCAACTAGTGCACTGATTGATTTATTTTATACTGGCCTTTCTACCAGGAAATGGTGCTGAAGCAGCTAACAAGAATGAAAAACATTTAAAATAAACATTAAATCATAAGAACAAATACATTAAAACACAATAAAAACTACCCAACAGACCAGCTTACATGTCAAAGGCCTGCGTGAATAGAAATGCCTTTGCCTGCTGGCAGAAGGACAGCAGAGAGGAAGCCAACTTAGCTTCCCTCGGTAGGGAGTTCCACAGTAGATTTCCATATAAAGAGGTGTCTGCAGAAACATCCAGACACTGTCAGTGTGAGGCACTGGGGGAAACTGAAACCACTATGCTCTATATAACTTGCAGATTTCATCAACCATCAGGCATATTCTAAAACCACGGTCTCAGTTCTGGACTGCACCTGGACAGTGATACCAGTTCTCACATTCCATTACTGCTTCATAATATGGACAATTCATGCTTTTTCAATAACAGTTTCATGTGTGCATTTTTCATTTGGGGTCTCAACTTGGTAAAAATTGCTCTTTGCCATGTGAAGAAAAATGGAGAATGGAGTTTGTATGACATGAGGACACACGTGGATAAAATATTCACTACATGAAACTGATGAGATACAAAATTGCCTTATGGTGACTTTACTACGTGACCTATGGTATATGTCTTAGCTGCATCTGCAGTATGCTGGTAATAATATTAACCTGTTTTATCGCTGTAAGGCAGGGATGCTGAACCTCTTTTAGCCCGAGGGTCGAATTCCATTTTGGAGAAGCTCCTGGGGGCTGCATTCCTGTGGTGGGTGGAGCCAAAGGCAAAAGGGGCAGGGGCAAAATACCAGCATATTAAAAAAATTATTGCTGGCACCTAAGCCTTAGAAGAAGCACTTCAACCTTTTAGAATTGGGGGGGGGGGGAGAACTGCACAAAAACTGGGACCCACAAGTAGGACATGGGTGCAATATTCTCGATCATCCCAGTTTGCAGGACATGGAATAATGGGCTCAAGTTACAGGAACCCAGATTCCACCTAAACATCAGGAAAAAATTCCTGACTGTTAGAGCAATAAGACAATGGAACCAACTACCTAGGGAGGTGGTGGGATCTCCCACTCTGGAGGCATTCAAGGTGCAGCTGGACAGCCATCTGTCAGGGATGCTTTGACCTGGATTCCTGCATTGAGCAGGGGGTTGGACTTGATGGCCTTGTAGGCCCCTTCCAACTCTACTTTTCTATGATTCTATTATAGCACCTTCCTGTTCATATTCCCCAGCAACTGGTGTGCATAGGCATACTGCCTCCCATACTGGAGGTAGAATATAGCCATCAGTACTAATAGCCATTGATAGCCTTATCCTCCATAAATTTGTCTAATCCCCTTTTAAAGTTGTCCAAATAGGTGGCCATCACTACATCCTGTGGTAGCAAATTCCATAGTTTAACCATGCACTGTGTGAAGAAATACTTTCTTTTATGTGTCCTGCATCTCCCACCAATCAGCTTCATGGGATGACCCTGGGTTCTAGTATTATGAATGAGGGAGAAAAACCACTCCCTATCCACTTTCTCCACACCATGCATTATTTTGTACACCTCTATCATGTCTCCCCTCTATCATGTCTCCCCTCGCTTGCCTTTAAGCTAAGCAGTCCCAGGCATGGTAACCTTTGCTCATAGGGGAGTTGCTCCAGCCCCTTGATCATTTTAGTTGTCCTTTTCTACACTTTTCCCAACTCTACAATATCCCCCCCCCCTTTTTTTAAAGTGCTGTGACCAGAACTGTGCACAGTATTCCAAGTGTGGTCACACCATAGATTTGTATAGGCGGGTGGGGTATGATGTTGGCACGCTTGCATTTCAATGGCATGTTTTTCATAAGTAGTTCTCATAGTCCATAGCTACTCTCTTGGGATGTTGCACAAAACTGGCCCTATGGGAACATCTCTAATGTTATATTTAAATATATACTTCTTAGATAGGCCACTGGATGGCACCAACACATCATTTAAAAAGCCATCCATCATGCAGTATCCACCCCACCCCATCATGTATCCCTTGGCACTTGCTGGGTTTCACAGGTTTCTCAAAAGGATGTTGGAAAGGAAGCTAGCCATCCCACAATTCAGCACATTCCTAGCAGCACTGGCTGGTGTCCCCCATGTCAGTGGGCCTGTATCCACTCAGAGCTTTAATCGGAACTTTAAAGGAACTATCCATGGTGCTGAATATAAGGGGTTTGGGGGGGGGAGATAGGGTTCAGCACCATGATTGACTTGACCAGCGTCCTCACTCTTGTGGCTAGTCATCTAAAAAGCTCTGGAAGAGAGTCCTAAGAATCAGTGGAGGCTGCTGGCTCCAATGGGGCAGTGTATCCACTGTGTATGCAGGTGGGGAGATACACCAATTTAGAAAAAAAAGACATTCTGGGATCAAATATGAAGAAAAACAAAACAGTTTTTCTTCAGTGCTGGCATCATAGTTAAAATCAGTGCCATATTATGAAAAATCACAGGCCCTAGTAGGAAGAGCTCCTTTTAACTGGTCGTTTTTAAAGGAAAAATTAATAGACTGCACCGGGGGGGGGGGCATATTATGAAAATCACAGTCCTGAAACCAGGGCCTTGTTAGCCTGTTTAATCATCTGGCGCTTGTCAAAATTGCCTCTATCGTCCATTGTCAGAAATCAAATGCAGGGCCAAGTACAAATATACCTTTTCTGTAGACCCACGAATGGTCTACAGACCACAATCTAAGGATCTCTGGCAGAGAGCTTTGGCTATTGGGCAGTATATAAATGAAATAAATAAAGAGAATTGGCAGATATTTTTTCACCCTCTTTCAAATACACTAACAGCTCACCTACTTAAATTGATATATCCAGAAGACAAACACACTTCTTCACACAGTACATAGCTACACAAGATTTAGTGATGGGCACTTCCTTAAAATGGGGTTAAAAGGGGATTAGGCAGATCAATGGAGGATAGGTCTATCCATAGGCATTCACCATGGAGATTATACAGAATGACCATGTTCAGAGACACAACTCTGAATACCCGATAGTAGGGAGGAGCGACCATCTATTCACTCCCTGCTCTTTTTGAAGCCCTCTGTTTGTGAGCTTCTTGGATGCTGAACTAGGTGGACCCTTGGCCTTATGCAGTAGGGCTCTTTATCCATTCTTAGTTATTGGCTACCTGGAAAAGGAACAGGTTGATAGGGATGTGGTGCCACAGGGGTTGGGAACCTGTGGCCCTCCAAATGTTGCACTCCAGCCCCCATCAGCATGGCCAATGACCAAGGATGATGGGAGCTGTGGTCCATTATCTGGAAGGCCCCAGGCTCCTCATCCATGTGGTAAAACCTACATCTGTGGAGATTTTATTTTATTTTTAAAATGTCTAAATCACCCTTGATCCAGGCACATTCCAAGTTGGCATACAAAGACATAAAAATATATATCAAGGGTGGGCAACCATTTTTCTGTCACAGGCCACATTCCCTCATGAGTAATCTGTCAGGGGCTGCATGTTGGTGATGGGCAGGGCCAAAGCCAACAGTGAACACGACCAGAGCCAAAAGTAGCTGGGTCACCCCTTCTCTCTGTCTGTCATCCCGTTCTCTTTCTCTCCCATTTTCCTTCCCACCCAGCAGGTGGTGAGGAAAGGGGCAAATCACTCTTGCTAGAAGACTGCACTGACCACATGCAGAGCACTTTTGAAATTAGGCCCAGGTCTGCATGAAATTAGTTTGAGGGCCACAGGTTGCCCACTCCTGAATGATAGAAATACAATTCAAGAAAAACAGGAACCTTCATACAAACCAAAGTTGGGGCACCACCACCACAGAAAAGGCCCTCTCCTTTGTACATGTATAGCACACTTCTTAGTGAAAGTACCTGGAGGAGGGGTTGATTTGACGATCTTAATGCATGGGCAGGCAGGTATGAGTGGAGGTGTTCCTTCAGGTATTTTGAAGAGCTGATTAGGCAATTTAGCTGGATTAGGCAGATTCAGAATTGCTTGGAAGTCACTTCCTGCTGGACATCTGACACTGTCCACCATTTAAGATGAAGATGCAAACACAGCCCTTCTTTGATAGAAATAACGTTAAGTAGGATTCCAGATTTTGCCAGAGGGTTGGACTTGAAAGCCCAGGAAGCCACTTTATGTTTTATAATTTTAGCAAAAAAAAATACTAAGATATAATAGCCTGTTACCTAAACATTGATTTTTTAAAATGTATCATTTCCCTTTGTTCAGTTCTCTGCTTCCTTCATCCCTCTATCTTTGGCCTACTGAATCTATTCCCACCTCCCTTGCCCCACCCATGCCCTTCTGCTTCTCCTTTCCTAGACTTGCTCTGCCTATCAACTTTATTGTATGCCTGCGAAACATGGACTATCTATAAACGTCATTTCCACCTCCTTGAAAGATTTCATCAACATTGCCTCCGGAAAATCCTACGAATTACTTGGGAAGATAGGCGAACAAATGTCAGTGTACTGGAAGAAGCAAAGACTACTAGCATTGAAAAAATGATCCTTCAATGCCAACTTCAATGGACCGGTCATGTTGTTCGAATGTGTGAAGAAAAGAGCCTCTGAGGGTTCCTACACACACACTCCCACGCCTGCCTACATGCCTACACGCCTACACACACACACCTCCTCATGTGTAAACCAAGTAATCCCGGCTGGGGGCTGGGAGGAGGCGAAATGTGCATAAGTATCTGATAAAGCATGGCGCCTGAAAGTCCTGAAAAGCTGGTCTAGTCTACAGTGACCCGACTTTCATATGCAAGATGCAAAAGCCCACTAGTCATGAGTTACCCCTCTGCCTGGCCAGGTAAAGTTCATCCTGATTGGCTAGAGGCAGCAGAGCTACAGAAAGGAGGAAGGGAGGGGGAAAGGTATATTGCCAAGGTGTGGCTTTTCTCTGTCGTTGTCATTGTGGATCATGGCAGCAAGCTGCGCGGAGGTCCAAGCCTTCGGGCTGGCCTCAGGATCCAGCCCCAGGTAGCTCCTGGTGAAATTAGCTGAATGAGGGCTGTGGCAAAGGCAAGCCCTGAGGAGGGCTACCCATCTTGGACCTTAGGGTAGGTGTGGTAGTCTTCTCGGTGGCAGGGCTGTGCTGAAACCAACCCTGAAGGGAACCGGCCCCCAGGTAACTAGTGTGTGCCTGGGAGATATAAGGAATCAGCTTTTATTGTTTTGTAGCTCTACTGTGTATGTACCAAAGCGTCTCTCTGCCTTGTTTCCTTCCCTCATTTCCCACCTTTTGTTGTAATATGCTACCTGAATAAACCTTCTTGGTTTTTACCCCACATGGTGTTTGTGGTTGCTCTGTTGGTTCAGCTAAATCCAGGTTATAGTCAAGGGCAAGTCCCTGAACAGAGATTCAAGGCAAGATTGCAGAGCTGAGGCTGGCAGTCTGGCACCTTGAGATCTCTCAGGGTCTTTTGGGTAGGAAAGGGTGGGTTGGAGGAGTCAGCCAGCCCCCCTTCCTCCACAGAATGTCTGACTGCCGTCTCCCAAAGCAGTTACTTTATTCCCAACTCAAGGATGGAAAGTGAAATATCGGTGGTCAGTATAAAAGGTTTAAAGATGTTCTTAAGACTAATCTAAAAAAATGCAACATAAACATCAAAAACTGGGAAGCTCTGGCCCATGAATGATCTAAATGGAGGTTGGCCTTTCACAAAGGTTCCATGGACTTTGAAGAAGCCCGAGTGCAAGGTGAAAGGGAGAAACATGCTAAGCGAAAAGCATGTCAAACAAATCCTTTACAGGACCATCTTCCATCTGGTAACCTGTGTCCTCAGCTTTGGGAAGCTGTGTGGATCTAGAATTGGCTTCCACAGTCACTTATGGACCCATCACTAGAGTCTACACAATTTTTTAAAGAATTTCCTCCTTTTATAATTTTCTTTTTGTAATTTTATCCTGGAAGACAATCTTACTCGGTCATGAGTGATCGCCTACTATTGGGCAGTATATCGGCATGTTCTTTTTCAGGACAGAATTGGCTTCCCACTCTTAAGTTTTGAATTCATTTTTAATCCCTTCTCATGTAGATGTTGCTGGATAACAATCCTACCAAGAACTGGCATTAAGACCCAGCAGATGGAAAGTTACTTGGCAAATAGTTGATTCAGCCAATCTGTTGCTAGAGTTGGGAGTTGATTTGAAATCATAAGTGGTACTATATTAGAGATAAAATATGGGCGGGACATAAAGATTCAGGTATGTTACCTTGTGCTCCTTGCAGAATTGTAAAGATAAAAAACAATAAAATGTAATAAAACAGACATGTGGTAATGTCAGAGGCAGTGAACTTTGATCTAGCAAATTGGGGTGGGACAGCAGATTTGAAGGAAACTCTCTAAAACAGCCTTCCCGAAAGCCTGGTGCCCTCCAGATGTGTTGAGCTACAGCTCTATCATCCTCAGCCAGCAAAGCAGTGGCTCTGCTGGCTGTGGATTATGGGAATTGTAGTCCAACACATTTGGAGGGCACTAGGCTTTGGGGAAGCCTGCTCTAAAGCACTAGGTCACCAGAAACTCAACACCACTATATTATTCTTTTCCCTCTGAGCTTTTCGACTACCTCTCTTAAGCAGGCCAGCAAAGAAATTCAAGAGAAGGCAGGCAGATGCCATTGCTCACTCATAAGACAAATGGAACACAATATAAAAATACAGATATTCTTTTTTGGAGGCTTTTTTGCAGTTACACTTGACAGTACTGAATGCAGGGCAGCTTGGAGTAAAGCAATACATCAGCCTGATGTTTTATATACTTTATATTTTAACAACTAAAAGTAAAAATGATGCACTTACGATGCAATTTATCCAGTTTTGGTAAAAGAATTGACCAGTTTCACCTCCTTGACCTCTAAAGCCTCAAAGATTCAGTAGCAAACGCCACAGGCAAATGCTTGGGTAAACAACATTAATGCTTCTCCCTCTCAAACTATGATTTCTCTCAGCTTTGTAAAAATTGGTTTTTGCAAAGTTTAAGCATTGAGGCCAAATGGGAGTTGACAGTTTCCCCCTTAGGAGAGATGAGTCAATACTGAGAAAAACATGCAAGCCTTGGAAAAAAAGGTAATGAAATTTTATTGAAAGTGAAAACTGGGCCTGCCCTTGTCTCAGTAATTTAATTGCAATAGAAAACGCCTCTGGTCATTGATTTAAGAAACTGCAGCATATCCTGAATATCCCATTTCACTCATGATCATTTTATCTCAATTCACCTTTATGGTACAATGCCTCCTTACTGCCCAACAGCTGGAGAAAAAAGGGGGATGTGTGCTGAACAAAAACAACATTAAGGTTGACATGCATGATCAACGAGGTGGAGATAAGGCCCCTCTCAAAAGCAATTCTTTGCTAGCAGCCATGAACTATAAGGAAGAAGACGTGGCCTATAGTTTATTGAGCAAACAGGTCTGAACTGTCAAGTGTCATTGCACAACACCAGAACAGGGAAGTGCTTAAGATCCAAAGACAGCTTTTGAAGAAGTGAGGTTTCAAAGCAACAAACTATATATATATATCACCTGTACGATAATCAGATTTTATTCTTGAGAATACATATCAGTGCTGTTCCAAAACCACACCTACCATTTCACAACCTCTTTTCCCTGCAAAAGAGGCAGCCATTTTTCTGCCTCTTTTGAGAATTTTGGAGAAATTTCTCAGGGTGCAGGGCTTCCCTTACTGTAAGGAGGTGGCTGAGGGATTCATGTGTGCTCTTTATTATTTTTAAAAATCTCATTCTGGCCTCGCAGCCTCTCTGGCAGCAGCACTGGGAAGCCCCAAGATAGGAAGTCTTGGTTAAGTCCTCTAGGGAGCTTTCCAGAAAGCTCAAGCAGCAAGGACAGAAAGGGATAAAAATGGTAAAAGAAAGAGCGCACGCGCACCCCACCCCCTTACAGTAAGGTAAGCACTGCACCCTGAGAAAGTTCTCCAAAATTCTCACCCCTTCCCACAATTTTTGGGTGCAATTTCTTTTTGCCTCTCCCTCCAACAAATGGTTGAAAATAAATAGATCAAAAAATTAGGCACAGTGGTAATACATACATACACACACACACCATTCTTAAGGCCAGAGGCCCAGACCAATGCCTTCTGAAGGCACACGTGCTTGCTCTGCTGATCTGGAGGAAATACATGGGAGTCCATCGAAACCTAGGACATTCTTCAATATCAAATACGGTAAATTTTACTTAATAGCCTTGCCGGTTCAGCTAGGTCAGCCTTGCCCAACCTGCTACCCTCCAGATGTGTTGGACTGCAACCAATAATGCTGGCTAGGAATGATGGGAGTTGCAGTCTACAGCTGGAGGGTAGCAGGTTGGGGAAGGCTGAGCCTTGGTGCTTAGACATTCCTACTGCCTTCACAAGAGACCCAAAGTGGGGTATTCGTTGAAAGCAGATCAGCAGATGCTGGGTTCTTTGCTATTGGGAATTATGGAAACGTTACCAAGGAGAAAAAGCACTAAATAGCTTCAGAAGCACAGATGAAGGTGGAGTATATTTCCCTGCTCAAAGTCATCCCATTTCCAACCTTCCATTTTTCAAGGTAAAGTTGGTGAGGGGCCATCTTCCTTCAGTCACAGCCAAATTTGTACAGTAATACCTTGGATTGCAAGTAACTTGGGTTTGAGAGCGTTTTGCAAGACAAGCAAATTTTTATTTATTTATTTATTTATTTATTACATTTATCAATCGCCCATCTGGCCGATATCTTTTAAATATTTATTTACTTGATATACAAGCAACGTCTTGCAATACAAGTACTGTAGTACGGCTTAAATTAAAACATCTCTACAAATTTTTTTTGGGGGGATTTCGTTTTGATATAAGAGTGTTTTGGATTACAAGCACATTTCCGGAATGAATTATGCTCTCAATCCAAGGCATGACTATTAGTTTTCTGGTTCCCTTCCAGACTGGCTTTGAAACTGAGCATGGCACTGAATCTGTGCCTGTAGTGCGAGACTTTCTCTGCACATAACTCAATAATTGAACCCTACTGGTTTATTAAAGCTCCCCAAAGCCTTCAATAACCTTGACTTAAAGATGTTGGTGATGTGACACTGGACATTCATGGGCTTTCTCAGGACAACTCCAGTAGTTCTACTTCTTAAGATGAAAGTTTCAAAGTTGGCTATTCAAAATTTCTCATCCCCAACTCATAAAGGCTGGAAAATCAGTGGTGTAGTGCACAGAATAAGAATGTAATGTAAGAAGAGCCCTGCTGGATCAGACCAAAGGCCTATCTCAACCAGCATCCTACTTACTACAGTGGCCAAACTTTGGGAAGCTCACAAGCAACTGGTATTCAGAGGCAGGTTGCCTCTGAGGCTAGAAATATATAGCAGCCTCCCCCCCCCCCCCCCCATGGCCTCCAGATGTATTAACTACAACTTCCATTATCCAAGCACATGATGTATTGGGATGGGAGCTGTATTCCAGTACATCTGGGAGGCATCAGGTTGGGGAAGGCTGCTATGTAGCCATCATGACTAGGAAACACATTTGTCGAATCCCCTTTTAAAGCTTTCCAGGTTGGCAGCCATCACTACATCTAGTGGATGTGAATTCCATATCTTAACTATGCACTGTGTGAAGTACATCCTTTTGTCTGACCCAAATCTCCCATCATTCAACTTGATTTGATGACCGCAGGTTCTAGTATTATGAGATGGAGAGAAATACTTATTCCAATCTACTTTCTCCATAGCATGCATACTTTTTATACACCTCTATCACATTCCACCATTACTCACTTTTTTCCTAAGCCACAAAGCCCCCCAAATTGTACTCTTTCCACACAGGAGTGTTGATCCAGTCCCTTGATCATTTTGGTTGCTCTTTCCTGCAGCTTCTCCAGGTTTACAATATCCTTTTTGAGGTGCGGTGATCAGAACTGTAACATAGTTTTTAAAGTGTGGTTGCACCACACATTTGTATAAAAGCATTATGGCATTGGCAGTTTTATTTTCAATTCCTTTCCTAATGATCCCCAACATGGAATTTGCCTTTTTCACAGCAGTCACACACTGATATTTTACAAGGACCAGGAAGAACTAGATCCTAGTCAGGCAATGGTTCAGCCATGAAGATTACTGGATGACCTTGGGCCAGTCACTATGTCTCAACCTGACCTACATCATAGGGGTACTGTGATGATAATGGCATAATGCCCAGGTATACTGCTCTGGGGTTTTCTGAGAAAGGGCAGGGTAGAAATATGATAAATTAATGATAGTAGGTTAGATCAAGACATAATCATACTTAGAGCAGACCCACTGAAAGAAGTCCCATTGATTTCAATAGGTCTGCTTTAAGTATGACTAAGTCTGGATCCAACCAAACATAGCCATTGACTTGGTAAACTGTGGTAAGAATTGTCTTGTTACCTGCAAGTAAAGAAGATTGTCAACTGGAAGAGAGCTGTTTCTGTTTTGCTTCAGGGTGTCCCTATGCCACAAATGTCTATCTATTTATTTATTTCTACACCGCCCATCAGCCAGAAGGCTCCCTGGGCAGTTCACGATCAATATAAACAATGTCTTAACAGTTATGCATGGAGGAGACAGACTAGTAAATGTTTGTGAGCAATTAACTTCTGTAGACTTATTTGCAAGATTGCCCCCCAGTCCCTCTCTGTAGGTTCCAGGGGGGTGCAAATACAAGGCCAGTTGAGGAAAGAAAGAAAAAACTGTTTGATGTGCTGACAACACCCTACTTTAGTTCTCCTTTTCTCCAAGGAACTTGACCTACAGTTTTGGTCAGCCTTGTAAATAAGCCCACAGAAGTTATACTCCTGCAATTTTTTTAAAACTAGCCTGCTGTGGGTCTGGCAGAGAAAGGACAAAGAGCTCCATTCCTTCTGCAGCAGCCTGCTGCGTTTCTATGTTGGGCACAGAGGGGGCTTCCCTTCTCTGGCAGCTTGCTTGTTTTCTATGCAGGCACCCTCCTCCTCCACCAACCTATTCACTCACCTGCCTGCAATCCCTTGTTGCCTACAGCTATGCAGTTAGTGCTTAAATACAAGGCTGGTCTTGGTGCTTGTTCAATGCCTTAGTATGGTTGGGGGCTAGATACAACCAAACTTATTGAAACTTCAGTAATACTGGTCAGCAGGGCCTGTAAAGGGGGAATGGAGAAAGGAATCTTTATGTGGAGAAAAGGCTGTGACTCACTGTCTGATGTACACCTAGTAATTTGAAATTGTATAGCCTCTCTGTACAGCAGTACAGTGGCTTGTAAATATTACCGTAAGTCTGAGTAACTTCAGTTTAACAAATGAGGTACATACAACATTTATTCAATATGAAGTACATGTATTCAGTTAGGAGTTCCATGCACAGGTTCTATTAAATCTTTCCTTTATGGTTCTGGTAAATCTGTGCCACAGCTAGCCTTGTGACTTAACTCTGGGTTAAGGTGGGACACGCTGAGCAAAAGCCTTTTGAAAATTTCCCTAAGACTTGAAATACTGGGCTAACTAAGCCAAGAGACTCTTATGCAAGTCTCTTAATGCAAAGAAAAAATCAGGTGGATACTTACTTCAGACAAGCAGTATTTCTTCACCTAGAAAAACTGCATGTTATGGAGAGATTTAACTGGGAACATTCTGCTTAAAAGTGGGTTTGCCCCAAAGCTTAAGCATCGATATGGCAATGACTACTAGGAGCCTAATACTTCCAGTCCTGAACTGTATCTGAAATGTTCCTATTTTCTAAGGAAATCTAGGATCTCACTCTGGAATATGTCTGTCCATATGCCCTCCTTGGAGGCAAGAAAGAAAATATTCTGGGACAAGTAACATCTACTTTATGGCTACAGTTTTAGGTAGGAGGCAGAACATCTAGGACAAGAATCAAATGGAAAATACATGCCAAAACAGCTTGACAGTTCCAGATAGAATTCTCTCCTTATAAAAAGCATAAAGGTGTCAGTGGCACAGATGCTAACATAGCTGCAGGTGCACTTTAGTGAAGGGATATTTTCAAAACATCCATGATCCTCAGATGATGTTACTTTTTCATCCGATGCCATTGCCAAAGTTTCGGGAGCTGAGACCTCCATA
The DNA here is from genome assembly GCA_021292165.1 of Shinisaurus crocodilurus. Taxonomy (NCBI): domain Eukaryota; kingdom Metazoa; phylum Chordata; class Lepidosauria; order Squamata; family Shinisauridae; genus Shinisaurus; species Shinisaurus crocodilurus. The sequence goes on from CM037881.1 coordinate 119,525,564, forward strand.
ATTTACCATGCCTAGACAGAGCAGTAGCCCACAAGACAGCAAAGTCTGAAGGTATTCTGGAACGAACAGTTTTCAATCTTTCCCCCTTAAAGGCTGGCAGTGCAGCAAAGCCAGCCCTCCATGTAGAATCTGCAGAAAAGAATAGAGTCAGACGAACACAAAGCCATGGGGAACTCAGCAGCTCTGCTATCCACTGTGCACTCCTCCTGGCTCCTTGGGGGTAACCATGTCATCTGCCTGCTGTACAAGATGATCTCAGGCCTCTGATGATCTATGTCTAATCTAGAGAGATCCATGGTTACTTAAGGAAGTTGTCTAGTTTAGTCTGACTGATGCCAGAAGCATAAGACATTGTCATGGTTTGCTTAGAAGCATTTCTTTTCTTGCTCTTCACAGCCAGGGGTCGAATCTCTGCTGGGATACTCTGAAATGAGGCAAGTCAAGGACCAAGTAAGATTGTCTTCCAGGATAAAATTACAAAAAGAAAATTATAAACGGAGGAAATTCTAAAAAATTGTGTAGACTCTAGCGATGGGTCTGTAAGTGACTGTGGAGGACAATTCTAGATCCACACAGCTTCTCACAGTGAGGACACAGGTTACCAGATGGAAGATGGTCCTGTAAAGGATTCGTTTGACGTGCTTTTCGCTTAGCACATTTCTCCCTTTAAAGCAGGGGTGGGCCCTCCAGATGTTGGACTGCAACTTCCATCAGGGCTACCTGGCATAGCTAATGGTGAGGGATGATGGGAGTTGCAGTCCAACAACATCTGGAGGGCCACAAGTTGCCCAAGCCTGATTTAAAGGGAAAGCTTATGGAGAAAAGGAATCTGGTATTCCCTAGGATATTTCACATATGCAGTTCATGATCTATATACGAGGACTGACTACACTGTCTTTCCCCCTAGTCCCACCACCAAGTTCAATACATTCAAACATCCCTGCTCAGAGAAGAGAGGTCAAGCTTTAGCAAGTCATATAATCAAGCATTCCTCATTACTATCGTCCAGCCAGAAGCTCACAGAGATGCAAGTGAGCAGGTCCCTCTCCTACCATTATTTCTACAGACTTGAGGCACTACACTACAATTGTCCCATTTCACTGTCACATTGCACTTATGAACTTCACAGAACTTCCAAACAGTAATTGTCAACACAGCACAGTATGGGAAGAGGCTCTTGGTGGCAAATATTTTATTCTTGGCCTCTTGACTCTGAACAGGAGAAGGGGTGGGGAGAACATTAACCCTAATGTGAATATAATTGTGCTAGAAAACAGTGGATTTCTAACTATCTTCACAGTAGGAGAAAACACAATAGAGTTACAAGGGAGACTTGAAAGAATGTTGATCCAGGTTTCCTGAGACTAAAACTTCTAATAACTGCAGAAGCTTTGCAGCAGGACCTCCTCATACTAGAACAATTATGAAGTGGTTTATTCTAAGGGCTAATTTCCCCAAATACACTCAGTGGGAATGTTGATGCTACCATTTCTTCTTTCCCTTTGGTCTCATTGACCATTGATGATCCTAGATTCAACACCACTAAAACCTGAGGCTGGAAATCAGTTTAGCTTCAGCAGAACAGTATTTGTAAAAGGATACAGGCTGAATGAACTTGGTTCTACCTCCCAAGCCATCATATCCAGTTCTCACCTAGAAGGGAAAGAATTCAGCATTTATAAATACATATGCATTTTCTTCTCATGGAGAAAGTTATTCTTATTAAGGAATAGAACAAGAATTGCAGTAAGTGAGTGGCTGACTTAGGTACACAAATAAATACACCACAGCAGGGATGCCGAACCTCAGACCTGGGGGCCAAATATAGCCCACCTGGTGTCTCAATCTGGGCCATGATCTGGGGTTCCTCAGACCACCACGGCCCTGTCCCCTGCCCCACCCATTTCCTCCCAACCACTGATCATTTGGTGGTGTCCCAGCTTTTGTGCAGTCTGCCCCACCATTCTAAAATGTTGAAATGTCTCAAAGGCTCAGCTGCTGGCAGTAAGCTTTAAAAAGTGGGGTGGATAGATCTAAATCAAGGCGATCTGAATCACTGATTTAAAACAGCAAAAAATTTGTTGTTTTAAATCATGTTTCCCACGGAAACCTTTTCATATATTTCCAGAGCAAATGGTGCAAATCTGACCACTAAGCCATGTTAATTTACAACTAAACAGAGTATTATTTACAGTGTTTCATTCTTACAAGCAGGATTTGCATCTCTTTATAGACTGGGTTGGGCAACACAATAACCCACACTCAAGGGTTGAGTGTGGGTTGTCGTTGAACCGTGGGTTGTTGTTGAAATGTGGTTTACCATGTTATCTAAACCCAGCCGAGATAACAAACCATGGCGAACAACCCACAGTTCACAACCTAACAAAAAACCCATGGCTTTTTGTTCCTGGTTAACAAGGCATGGCTTGTTAGCGCAGCTGGGTTCAGGCAACACAGTAATAGCTGGCTTTCATGATCTCCCCTGCCACAAAAAAGTTTCAAGGGGAAAAAGATGTGGCAAGCCCAAAATGGCTTGCAGCAGCAGTGGAGAAGGGGAAGAAAGGCTCGTTCCTCCCACAGTGTCCCCGGGGATACCTGCGAGAGGACAAAGGGGGGAGGAGGGGGCCAATAACCCATGGTGAGCCCAATTGTCATTCGGGCTCACCATGGCTTGTTCGCATGACAACCAACCCACCATGGCTTATTGCCGGGGTGGGTTTGCATGACACACGAACACACCCAATGGGTGTGTTCGTGTGTCATTTATTTATTTAATTTTATTATATTTGTTAATCGCCCAACCCAGGCGATGTACAATTAAAACAATACAATAAAACATATTAAAACAGTATAAAAATTATTTTAAAATCCTAACCCCCACCCCATATTCCCACCTGAAGTACCATGTTTTTAATGCGCGGCAGAAGCTCATCACGGAGGGGGGCATGGCGAAGGTCACTAGGGAGGGAGTTCCATAACTTGGGGGCCGCCACAGAGAAGGCCCTCTTCCTAGTCCCCACCAGCCTGGCTGTTCTGGCTGATGGGACAAGGAGAAGGCCGTCCGTGGCAGATCTTGTTGAGCGGCCTACTTGATGTTGCTGGAGGCGCTCCTTGAGATAAACTGGGCCGGAGCCGTGTAGGGTTTTAAAGGTCAAAACCAACACCTTGAATTCAGCTCGGCAAGCAACTGGTAGTCAGTGCAACTCCTTAAGCACTGGCGTGATGTGATCACGCCGGCGGCTACCCTTAATCAGGCGAGCTGCCGCGTTCTGTACCAGCTGAAGCTTCCGAACCATCTTCCAGGGTAAACCCATGTAGAGCGCATTACAGTAGTCTAGGCGAGTGTTGTGACATGTAGCAAAACAACAGCTGTGGCACAAGTGTTTTCATTTGGAAAGGTACAGGATGGCTAGGAAAACAAGTCATATTGAGTCTGGCACTACTGTTCTGTTCTCATGGGAAAAGTAGGTGTGTACGAAATATGAGCTGATCACATGGTTTGTACTTTCTGATGACGTAGTATGATTTGTTAGCTTTCGAGTTCTGTAGACATTTTTAGTAGAGAGATGGATTGCTTCTTTGCTTGCTTCTTCTCTCTGATGCTCTGACTATTGAATGCTGGACTTATTGCAATCATGTAAAGTCAAATGCTGGGGTGGACTTGCTCCACTGAACAAATGCTTATCTGCAACATTGTAATGTAGGAGATTGTATACTCTGTAGGGTTTACTTGATGTAGTAATAAACAGGTAGCAAGAAACCTGTTGGAGTTCTACGGAGTTATTTCCTTATTACATTGCAAGCTGGCTGAAATCCGAGACGCTTTGAAATGCTGCGAGGAGGGGAGAGAATGCTAGATCTCTGTGTGTACTTCATGGGCCAGTTACACACAGAACAGGAGCTAAATCTTCCATCTCACGCTCTGCTGTTCCACGTAGGCTGGCGAGCCTACAGGGTGGATTGTAAGCCTTCAGGGTTGTAGCTAATTAACCCCTTCAGAGAGGAGACCAAGGCATGAACCACTGATGGGAGCAGATGATTAGGAAGGTAGGGCCCAGCTGCCGTATCAGATCAGCACCGCCCGGTTCACAGCTGACACATGAGCCTCCATGGACAGCTGGGAGTCTAGAATGACCCCCAAGCTGCGGACCTGGTCCTTCAGGAGAAGATGTACCCCATTCAGCACCAGGTCAACATCCCCTAACCTCCCCTTGTCTCCCACCAGAAGTACCTCAGTCTTGTCAGGGTTCAGTTTCAACATGTTCCTTCCCATCCAGCCACCCACTGCCTCCAGGCACTTGGACAGGGTCTCAACGGCCAACCTCGGCGAGGACTTGAGCCTCCCATACCCAACCCCTCCAGGCGGTCCAGCAGGATACCATGGTCCACGGTATCAAAAGCCGCTGAGAGATCGAGGAGGACTAGGAAGGAGCATTCGCCCCTATCCAAGGCCCTCCTCATATCATCCACCAAGGCGACCAAGGCCGTCTTCGTCCCATGTCCAGGCCTGAAGCCTGACTGGCATGGATCTAAATAATCGGCTTCATCCAAGTATGCCTTCAACTGAGCCCCCACCACTTGCTCAATCACCTTGCCCAGAAATGGCAAATTGGAGACTGGGCGAAAGTTGTTCAGATCTTGGGGATCCAAGGAGGGCTTCTTTAAAAGTGGTCTTACTGAATAAAAGTGGTGTTACTGAATAAAATAATGGAGGAAAATTGTGACCTCTTACACCACCCACAAATGGTAAAGGGAAGGAAACTCTCCCACCAGGAGGGCACAAGCATCTAAACCTAATTACATCCAGCCTCAGTACAGGAATGGGCAGGGCGGCTAGCTATGCTCACATCCCTCAAATAGTGGCTGCTGAATGCTGATAAGATTGTAGCCAAAATGGGGCCACAGAGAATCAAGAGGGCAATATTAGCATAATAATAATAATAATAATAATAATAATAATAATAATAATTCTTACCCGCCTCTCCACTCAGATCAAGGCGGGGAACAACCAAACATAAAATACATAAGTAGTTAAAAACACAGCAAATATTATTAAAATATTCTTAAAAACCTTTAAAAGTATCCTAAAAATTCTTTAAAACTCTTAAAATTCCACTGGGTAGGCCTGTCGGAAGAGGTCAGTCTTTATGGCCTTTTTAAAGGCCAAAAGACTGTCTAGTTGACGAGTCTCCTCCGACAGGCCATTCCACAGTCTGGGAGCAGCAGAAGAGAAGGTCCTCTGGGTAGTACTCGTCGCCAGCCTAGTCTTGGCCGACTGGAGTAAATTCCTCCCAGACCTAAGTGTGTGGGCCGGATTGTACGGGAGAAGGCGATCATGCAGGTAACCCAGACCCAAACCATGTAGGGCTTTAAAGGTGATAACCAACACTTTATACTTCGCCCGGAAACTGATCGGCAGCCAGTGTAATGCTTTTAAAGCTGGTGTAATATGGGCACCTCTAGATGTACCGGTGACCAATCTGGCTGCCATATTTTGCACCAATTGAAGTTTCCGAACTAGGTACAAAGGTAGCCCTATGTACAGTGCATTGCAGAAGTCAAGCCTCGAAGTTACCAGCGCGTGCACTACCGTTTTTAGGTCTTCCAACTAAGGGGCGCAGCTGGCGTATCAGCTGAAGCTGATAGTAGGCACTCCTAGCCGTCACATTTATCTGAGATGTCATTTGAAGCATGCCCAGTGGAACCCCAAGGATTGCAGACATACAAGAAACCCGAAACAAAAACAAACTTTAAATCCCTAAGGGGGCAGCCCCTCCCACTAGAACAGCCCAGTGAAGACTAAAGCCTGCTTAGTTGCCACAGAATTCAGAGCAATACAGAGAGAGAGAGAGAGAGAGAGAGAGACAGGAATGCGAGAGTGGGAATGGAATGTTTTCTGGCACATTGAACAGAAGCATTTTCTTGTAGATCCCACTTGTACTTACCATTCCTGTGTTGTTCTGTGGCATGAGCATGCTATTTACAGGTGGCCTCTTGGACAGAATTGAGTTTCTGATGAAAGCAGGTAAAAGGTCTTCTAGATGCTCATCATCTGTGTCACCTGAGTTCTGGACCATTTTTTTTAAAGTAGGAGAATTAGAACTAAAATTTGCATATTTCCAAACATAAGCGATACTAAAATAGCCTGCTAGCATGTACCAAGCCCATTTTTGTGCAAAAGGAAAGGGCAGATTCTGCAAATGCAGCTTCTTTTGACATTCCTAGAGAGAACAGGAAGTCATTGGCTCTGGTACTAGCAGGTGGAACTATAGAGAACAGTATGGAAAACCTCAAAAAATTCAGAACACATAACCAGCAGTGAGAAACACATCCCTCAGGACTTTGCTGCTGTAGCATTAAGATTTTCTAGGCAGAATATCTGAAATAACTATTGCACTGACAATGCAGGGTTTAGTTAAGATTGTCTGGAGCAAAGCTGTCAGTTTCAATATGGCCTGTAAAGACAGTGGATTGAAGGGACTTTAGAGCAGGGGTAGGCAAGCTTTTGGATCAATGCGCACATTTGGAAATTTGAGAAACTATCCTAGGCACAAGTATAAAATGATTGCCATGGGTGGGCATGGCTAGTCACTAAAAGGACAAGTAACCTGCCCAGAGACATTCATGGGAAAAGATGGCAGCAGCTACAGGCTTCCATTTCACTTTGAAGAAACCCAGCTGCCAGTAAGAAAATAAATAAATATTTTAAAATAAAAATAGGGAGAAGAGTGCCTCAGTGGGCACTAAGGAAGTTGTCTGGGGGTATATTGGTACCCACAGGCACCATGTTGCCTACCCCTGATCCAGAGAGGCTATAAATATTACTCAGATTATCAGTTACAGTACCTCCACAGCTTCTTTCAGAACTCTTGATAAATTTGTCACAGGTGCCCTGAAAAAAACACATCACAGAACAGTAGTCACCCCTTCTGTCTTTTGGAGATGGATGTGTTAGGTTTAGTGGGGGTGCAGAAGTGAATAGAGTGCAAAATATCTCCTGACTTAGATTCAAGGTGACTATACGTCACGGTCTGGTGACACATGCAAGTCAGCAAGTTTGCAAGTCAACATGTTATGTAATTGTTGCGTAACCGTTGTATAACCCTCCTATTGTTTATAGTTAAATACTATAAAGTAGGGGTGAGCACGGTGTTGTGCTACCATCTTCAAGAACCTCTCTTCTGCGTGTGACACGCCTTAATCTTGTAAGAGTCTTACAACTGAATAAACACTTTACTATCAATACGTTGCTTTCGCTTCCTTCCTTCCGTGTGTAATACTAAGAGTTAAGCGGGCAAAGCTTTTACTCTAGTTTACTCTCACATCGGTTATGGGCCCAGGATAAGATAAGAAAAGCAATGTTTACAGTAAATGTTTATGATTACTGAATGCTGTTTGTGCACTTTGGAATGCTAGAGCTTTGATAACAGCGGCTCGGATTACAGCACTTCTCTGACTGAAAGTACAGCAGAATGGCAGAGGAACGCAGAGACAGAGGCTTCAATTTTCCACAGCTGACAGATCATAATTTCTCAATATGGTCTCAGCGTATGGAAGCACAGCTACGCATGGACAATATATGGCATGCTGTAACAGATGATCCACCAGCAGCAGTGACGGCTGCATGGACAACTGCTAATCAAAAAGCAAGTGCTCTAATAACTATGGGTGTCTCTGATGAGCAACTGGTGAATGTTCGAGCACCACGAACTGCTAAACTCAAGTGGGAGGCACTACGAGCTATTCATCTCCGGTGGGAGACTGGATCTACAGTTGTTTTCTTTAAGAAGCTATATCGGGCTGAGCTAACCAAGGATGGTGACGTATGTGCTCATTTACAGCATCTGAGGTTGCTGCGTGACGAATTGTTATCTCGAGGAGTCAAGATACCGGATTTACAATTCTGTTATGCTGTTCTCAGCAGTTTGGATGTTTCCTTTGAAGGCATCGCTTCTCAGCTGGCAGCCATCCCAGCAGCACAGCTGACCGTGGAACTGATTCAGGCAAGGCTTATGGCGGAAGTGGATCGCCGTATCGCTGCCAGTTACCATGAAGAGGAACAGAAAGCTGTACCAATTAGCAGGGGCGTGATTTCAGCTGAAGAATCAGCGACAGCTTTAAAAGCGAAACAATGCTTTTCTTGTGGGAAGATAGGACATTTTAAAAAAGATTGCAAAAAGAAGAAAAAAGCTGGAAAACAGCAGGGGGCTTCTAAGCCTACCTCTGGGGCGAAAGCATTGTTTATTGAAACAGGCAAAACAAAGGGGAACTCTTACTTTGTTTTTGACAGCGGAGCTACCTGACACATGTGCAGAGATAGATCTTTGTTTACAACTTTTACTAAACAAAAGGGGAAGATTCATCTTGCCAATGGTCAGGTATTTGACAGTCATGGTTTTGGAACTGTGTTTCTTGAGAGTTTGAATACAACAATCAAGAATGTGTTATTTGCCCCTGACTTATCAGAAAATTTACTGAGCATTTCTCAACTGACTAATCAAGGGTTTATTGTAAAATTCTCTGTAGCTAAATGTGAAATACTGAAAGATGGGAAAGTATTTTTGTTTGGAAAGCTACAAGATGGTTTGTTTCTTTTATCATACAGCGTTTGTAATGATGTAGAAGAACCCTGGATCCTGGTGAAAGATCGGGCCCTGGCTGAGAAGGTCGTGCCTGAGATGAAGCTTGATGGATCTCCCAACTGCCCGGTTTACTAGGTTGGGGACCACGGCCCTCTTGGCCAATGAAGTGCCACTAAAGTGATGTGTTCTTGTAGGTCACTGATCTTGTGAACTACTTGGCAATTAGTGGAAGTGGAGGGAAGGCATCTAGCAGACCCTCTGGCCAGTGGCTGGTGAGCACATCCGCGAACTCTGCCCCTCTTGTCTGGTAGCGAGTGGCCAACGTGGCAGCTTCGCGTTCTGTGGGTTCGCGAAGAGGTCCAAACCTGGGTGACCCAGGGTCTTGACTAGGAGACTGAAGACTTCTGGGTGTAGGGACCATTCGCATTGGTCTAGAGTTGTTCTGCTGAGCCAATCATCTTGCATGTTCATGATGCCGTTCGGTCGTGATGGGGCTGAGGTTGTGTTGTGCGCAACTGAACAGGGACATGGCTTCTTTGAGCTTTGGATCTTGTGCGACTTTGCTTGTTGACGTAGGCCTTTGCTACTACACTGCCCGTCCTCACTAGGACATGGGTTATGACAGTGTTGGGCAAATTCTTTTAGCACTAGCTTCGCTGCTCTCAGCTCCAGGAAGTTGATGGATAGCTGTGTCTCCTGCTCTGACCAGAGCCCTTGTGTATGCCCTCTGTGCCAGACTGTCCACCCGCTTATTAGGCATGCGTCCGTTGCTAGCGTGATGCGTGTGGGGCTCGGATTGTAACTCCATGGGAGAGGTGTGCTGGGTGGCACCTCTATTCCAGTGCCTTGGCTACTGGGAGAGGAAGGCGCAGAAGTGGGTTGTGATCTCGGGCGATTTCGAGCTGGAAGTCTAGCAGGAAGGTCTGTAGGGCCTGGAGTGATACCTGGCCTACTGTACAGAGTCCTGGCAGGACACCATCATCTCCAGGAGCTTGATTAGCTCCTTGAGGGGAACCGTGTCCCTGGAGAGGAGGTGTGATGCCAGCCAGCTCGTTGACCTTTGCCTGTCGGGAGACAGGAACATAATATCCCTGACTGTGTTCAGGGAAAAACCTAGGTATGCGAGTACCTGGGAAGCGTTGACATGGCCAGACTTGTGTCATTGATGCTCTGCGTGTGTGAGCGAGAGTGAATCAGGATGTTGTCAAGGTAGGGGTGCAGCTGGACTCCGTTTGAACGCAGTAGTGGCACGTGGGCCAGTAGCACATTCGTGAAGACCTTTGAAGCTGTTGACAAACCGAAGGGAAGAGCTCTGGATAGGAATCGCTTGCCGCCATAGCTGAAACGCAGGTACTTCTGATGGGCAGGGTGTATGGGAATGTGAAGACATGCCTCTGTCAGGTTTATTGAGGAGAGGAAGAATTCGCTTCCGTAGCACCACTTGATGGACTCGAGAGTCTCCATCCTGAATTTATACTTCTTCTGGAAGCTGCTGGCTTTCATTAAGCTTAGGATGGGCTGCTTGACCGGGTCTCTGAGCCGATGGGTCTTGAAAAACTCTCTTAGGCTTTATTCTGAATACTAAAGAGTAGCAATGTTGGATTATTTCCAGAAGCCAGCGGTTGGAGAAGAGCTGTTTCCAGGTCTCTGAGAAGCCATGAAGTCTCCCTCCCACTGGGGGAGGGGAGCCGTCAGGCGGAGTTGGGCTTCTTGTTCTGGCCGTGCACCTTTAAGCAATCATCATTTCGCGTTGTTGCCCTTGTGCCAGCGAGGCTTGTGGCCCGTTATGCAGCCATAGGTATCTTCTAGCCCTTACACTGGAAGTTGCTGCCCTTGCTCCTAGCTGGGAAGAGTCTAGGGAAGGATGCCGCGGTGAGAGTGCCTTTAATGAACTCTTTGACATCTCCAACGCTGGGCTTCTCTGCAGTAGCCTGTCCGCCCTCAGACCTCGCAGGTTCCCTGGGATGGGGGCCGCGGGATGTGACAGCAGTTCTTCTGGTGGGAAAACTCCTAGGCTTCACACACTTTATGGAATTTTATCAGCTGTAACGCTGCTCTAGCTTGACAGGTCAACCTCGGTGAGAACCCCGGTATCATCTTGGGGAGTGCTTCTGCTGCAAAGAGTCGCCCTTCTGAGGGGGTGTCACTCTCTTCGTGCAGCGTCCATCTCCGTCTTCACTGTCGGAGATGGACGCTGCACTTGCCCGAGCGTGGGATTTGCTGCTGATGGTATGCACTGTTTGTACCCTTTGAGCCCTAAGAAGGCCCATTGTGCCCTATTACACCCGTGGGCATCTTGCACCGCCTCTTGTTTTGTAATAACTCTGGATGATGAGATGTGGCCGCAGGCAATATTATGGTCTTGAAGGGCAAGAGATGAAGGTGAGGATTTGGCCCGGGCAATAAGTGAGGACTTGTCAGTCTATCAGCTATGCGCATGAGAGAGACCCCAACTCTCTCTGGTGGAGTGAATAGCCCTTTTCACCGGGACTCTTGTCCCTCCTGATATGCTTTGCCCCCAGTGGTGACATTGCTCTCTCACTCCCCATCATAATAGAGTTGAAAGGAGCCTACAAGGCTATCGAGTCCAACCCCCTGACCCTGCTTAGCCTTCTACACTCAGACAAGCTGCGCCAGCTGAAGTCACAGGGCTGCGAGCAGGGCCTATGCGCCCGTCAGCCCATGTGTGTGTGCGTGCGCGTGCCCTGCTGAAGGCCAAGAGTGACCGCGTGCATGAGCGGCTTGGGGGCTCCAACATGACCACCCGTGTAGCCGTCCACGTGGGCTGGCTGTCTGGACGGAGGGAGACGCAGGGCAATCAGGCCGCCAGCAGGGTCCGTGCGACTGCTGCCCATCTGCCCCGCCGAGCAGGGGGCGGTGCAGTGAAGGCTGCTGGCGGTAGGCCGGGCCAGCCTTCCTGTGCCACGGTGGGCAGAGGCGGCCCGGCGACGGCCGCAGATGGTCCCCGCCGGCCACAGGTGGTTGTCGCCTGCCACATACACGCACGCGCACCGCTGGGGAGTGTGGGCCGCTGTGGCGAGCAGGCGCAGCGTGGTGTTGGCTGCCAGCGGGAGGGCCAGACCGGCGCTTCTGTGTTCACGCAGGCGCCTGGCTGGAGGAGGGGTCCCTACTCACCCCAATGCTCAGCCTGGCTGTAGCCACCGGCTTGCGCATGCTCGCACGCTCGCCCGCCTTTCAGCTAGGGCCCAGCTGCTACCGTGTGCGCGGCCCAGGCCGGCGGCGGCTCCAGCGGCCTCCAAGCTGGCTGTCCCCTGTAGCTGCCCACGTGGGCTTGCCAGGGGGCGGGGGGAAGCTGGGCCGTCAGGCTGCTTGGGCCTCTGCAGCCAGAGCGGCGGGGTCACAAGGAAGGATGTCGCCGCCGCACCAGCCGGAGGTGGCGCGGCGGCAGCCCTGGTGCGGCCGGGGGACGCACCTGCTGCGGTGGCCGCAGGGAGGAGGCCTGGTCGGCGCTCCCGCCACCGCGCCAGCTGAGGTGGCGCGGTGCTGGCCCTGGCGCGTCTCGGGCGCCGGCGATGGGTGCATTCGGCGCGCCAGCTGCCACGTCAGGCAGCTGCTGGCTCAAGGCCCGGCTAGCTCTCTTGTGCCGTGGTGGGCACAGGTGATGCGGTGGCGGTCAGAGAGGACCATGCTTGCCGCCAAACTGCCCACCAGGAAAATTGGGGGGGGCACTGCCCCAGGGCCAAGCCAGCGCTCCCTATGCCTCCGTGGGTGGGGCAGCGCGGCGTATGGCGGCGGCCGCGCCGGAGCGAAGGCAGTAGCCGCACCGGAGCGAAGGCAGTGCTCCCGTCACCTGCGTGGGTCGGGGCCGCGTGGCTTCAGCGGCAGGCGCGAGTCAGCTCGCGCCCGGCAACCGCAGCTAGGCTGGGCATGCCGCCACTGGACGAGGGGGGAGCTTTAACCCTGGCTCCCTCGTTGTAGGGGGGAGGGGGGGAAGGGCCGAGACGCCTGAGACCCTAATCCCTTCCCCCCCTAGGGTGGGCTCAGGACCCCCAGGAGGTTGCTCCCCCCCCCCGCTGGGGCCCTCCCGGGACGGTTGGGACGTTCCCGCCGTGGATGGGGGTGTGTGTCCTGGGTCAGGCCATCTGCCTCTCCACTCAGGGTGGTGGCGTGGGGCCTTTCCTACCGTCCCGGTCTTCTCATAAGTTTTCTTTCTTCTTTTTTCCTTTCTTTCTTTCTTTTCGCGCTGGAGCAGCGCGAAGTGTCTGCCTCCTTCCCGAGGCAGGAAACTAAAAAGGGGTTTCCTGGGGGAGGCCCCGCCTCCTCCGGGAAGCTCAGATCAAAGTCTGCCTTCCCAGCCCCGGAGGCGGGGCTTGCCCCAAGCTTGCTGGCCTCCGACACTCTAGGAGAATATGATGGGCAATGAGATGGGCAACCCTGTTCGGAGCTGGAAGTCTAACTGTACACACAGCAAGCAGGTTATATTTGTTGTGACATTCTTCTGCAGCAGTTAAAAGCTTCTAAACTTGAAATTTTAGTCTAAATAAGCACAGAATATAAAATAGTTGGATAATTGCTTCCAGCATATGTGGAAGTGGGAATGCCAGGCCGCTGAAGTACATAAAAGTAAAGGAACAAGACTCACAACTTCTTATCTAGTTTGATTTTCTTAGCAGGAGCAAGGGCTGCCTTGTGAGGTTGATGCTTTGGTGTCTCCACATCAAAGGTAGCGTTCAAGTCAATTTCATCACTGTGAGATGGCCGATGAAGCTTTGGGTTTAGCAATTCTAGAGGAGCAGGGCTGCAAAGCCAAATGACACAAGATTCACATTGTCAGTTGGATAGTTAGACAGGTGCATTCCAGTCTATCCCACATACTGTACGGCAGGAACGCACAGCCTTTTTGGCCCCAAGGGCCACATACACCATGCACCTTCTCTCCACACCCTCCCTCAGCAATCTTGATACAGATTGCTCTTTCTAGCAACGAAGGAGCAACCTGTATCAGGATTGCTGAGGGAGGAAACCTGGTGGCAGCAGGGGATCAGAGCACCCTTGGGGACTGCAATTAAGCCCCACAGGGGCACACACAGCCTCTGGGCTGCAGGTTGTGCACCCCTGCTGTACTGTTTACATCTTGGTGTACTTCGTAGTGGCACTGATGATGGAAAGAGATGGGCCCTATAAACAGATACAGTAAACTTAAATTCAGAGCGTAAACACCCTTCTAGCCTTCCATTATCTAGCCACATGTATTGAGAGTTTAGATTACTGAAATGATTACCAGGCTGCTTTGGATCTTCATCAGTTCTGTTCAGCTGATATAGATGGTGCTATGGCAAATGGCCTGGTAAATACTGAATTCTAGTTAAAAGGATTAGGAAGTAGGTGATGGGAAAGACCTCCTCCTAGGAGCCAGGGGGACCACTGCAAGCCAGGCAGTACTGGGCTAGATGAACAAACACTCTGACCTGGTAGAGAAGGCGTCTTAGGTGTTTGGGGACAACTGAGGAAGGTGCATTCAGCTTTCTTCTATTGTCTGCTTATATCATACACAGTCTTGTACACTATCTGTTGTATCAAATTCCAGTGAATTACCCTAAAACCAACCTTTCAGAGACAAGCCGGGTGAGTGCTTCACTTGTTAATGATGGCACTTTTAAGGTATCTTGCAGGACTCCTATCTTCTTTTTCAAACTCTTTGAAAAGAAAGAGCAGAAGTTAAGAAAACCCATAAAGGCCAAGACTTTTACATCCCCTTTCAGAGATGCAGATATGCTCACAACTCAGGAAAACAGTTTATGCTCTGCATGCTCCCCCCCGCCCCCCCCCCCCACACTTCAGTGGGATCGGTTAGAAAGGCATCTGGACTGTAAGCTATGAAGGTAAGGAAGTATAGCTCCAGGGTCACAAACATTGTATTGACTGCAGGTTACAGGAAGGTTCTCACCATGATCTCTTTATCTGCATTTCTCAGATCTGTCTGGGTGCTTCTCAATTCCTCCACTGCTTTCTCCAACTCTAGAACAGTTTTCTGTAGCTATAGATTAAGAACTATACATCAGAAGTCCAGTACCCAATGTAGGACAATACTACACAAGGTTTTAACATTTACAATGGTTATGTTTAATAAAAGCTTATTTTTAGATTTCACTTCAGGGTTTAAGAATTTAGCACCTTATAACAGAAAACTGAAGAAGGCATCTTAGGTTGGAATAGCTTCTTTATGACGATTCATAGCACTGCTTGTTCTGTCAAGACACCTGCAGAGGGAGCTCCAAGGTGGCTCTCTCTTCAGATGAAAATGAAAAGCTACCAAGAGGTGCTTCTGCAACACTCATTTACCCAGAATAATTCAGTGTGCTTGTAAGCATTTAGAAAACTATAAAGGTACAATCAACTCTTACCATTCCCAGTACATTCTCAAACTCCCCTGCCCTTCCTTCCTACACTCTAGTCTAAGGTTTCCTGTGCTCACAATACAAATCTAGCACTTTTAATACAATAGAATATTCAAGACAGATAGACATGCATTTAGATTTACAACAGGAACCTGTCTTGTGCAATTCTATATGTATAACACCACACTTAATTAGAAGCTGTTTCTTGTAGTCGAAGAACAAGCAGACAGAGTAGGGAGTGTTACTTGGCTATGCAGGCAGATCGATGAATGTTACGAAGACATATTGAGCAGGCTCAGGGAAGCTGTAGTTGAACTTTCCTGTTAACAGGTAGCTACCAACACAGCTAATGCAACTGTCTGGATAAGCAATAGAAATTTTATTTAGGCAGTGGTACAAAGGAACAGTTGTACATAGATGTGTCTGCAGGTGTATCCATGTGCCCTTTACCTTGTGATTAGCAGAAAACAACTCCTTTCTCAGCTTCTCCTTTGTATCATTTGATACTTTCCGAGATTCCTTCAGATTCTCATATTCTCTGGAAAGAGCCCAAATTAGTCAATCTGTGGAACATGCTTCTAAGCAAGTGGCTCTTAGCTGAAGCCAGTAATCAAAGATATGAAATTCACAGCTTAAGTGGTTGCTGAAGCTTCTGTTGTGTACACAGACACTTTGAGGGAGAAACAGTGCTGAACAAGCCAACATTGATTTGTACAGTGTTAAAACACTGACACTACAGAGCAGGTGAGAAAACATGCTTTCAGGAGATAGCACTGTTTGGTTTGGGGGAGGCACTGAAATGACAGAAAAATGTATGCCGTCAGGAACATGAACGGTATTTAAGAATCTTTAGTAATGTGCAGCATTTTACATCCACCTTACTGAAATGATATGTGACAGGTTGAAAAAAAGATTTAAGGTTCTGAAAGCATTTTAATGCTATTATAACACAGTGCTGAAGTTACTGATTACAATGCAGGTACTGAATGCTGTAGCTCATTATTAAAAGTCGTGATTACCCATTTGCTAAGCAATGTTGCCTCAAGAAGCTGTGAATTATACATGGTATAAATAGAAAGACCTCTTAACACACACGGTAGGGGCTGGCAAATACACCATATTTATTGCCACAGCTGCATGGAGTACTCTGCTCTGCGCAGGGGAGA
Organism: Shinisaurus crocodilurus; assembly: GCA_021292165.1. NCBI lineage: Eukaryota > Metazoa > Chordata > Lepidosauria > Squamata > Shinisauridae > Shinisaurus > Shinisaurus crocodilurus. The sequence goes on from CM037881.1 coordinate 119,541,671, forward strand.
TATTCAGGGGCCATGCTGCCTTGCTCAGAATCATGTCAATCAGCCATCCCCTCCATTCCCACCAGACAATCACCTCCTAAGCACTCTGGCAAAGCTCTGAAGGCTGTTTCCATAGCAATGGATGTGTCACTAATGCAACAATAGTACACTTGCTGTGCTGAAATCTTCCATCTATGCCACCTTGATTATATTCACCAAATCTTGGTGTTGCAACTAGCATTCTGCCAGAGCACCTACATGATTAACTGTTCCAACTGTTTCCTTTCAGAGGGTACCATCTGTATACACACACCTAAGTCAATAAACTATCCTATTTAACACACTTACTTTTTCAGTGAGATACAATAGACTGCAAGTTGTTCTACTGCTGCTTGTCCTGATCCCATTTCACGAATCATCTCTTCCACCTCGGGACGTTGACCCTGTAGTAATGTCTCAATCCTGAAAGATTAGGGGTTTCCTGGTTCAGTGGCACAGCTAGGCCATGTTACACAAACACAGAAATCGTTAATAATGGGAGAGAGACATCTTGTATTTCAGACTGGCATGGATCTCCCCCCGCCCCCAGCCAAGCCAATGTAGTTGCACAGTAGTGTTTCATCTATGTGGGAATTATACTGCTGCAAGATTAGAATGTACAGATATTGAGTTAAGTTCCCTACAACAAACACACACAGAGATCAGGACCATTGTGAGAAAGTTTAGGAACAATTACTTCGTAAGAAAAGGACAGAAAGGGACACCATAAGAGGTTACAGCATTGGGTTGAGAATCATAGACAACTAATACAGTTAGCCTGTCACTTTCTTCACACAGAAAGTTTACATTCAGCTTGAGGACAGAGTTAAATGGCACAGGCCATGACACACTAGGGCTCAGTCTTACTCCATTAATTTGGATCGTTTGCAGTCATGATCATGGACACAGGAACAGTGCTTGGACAGATGTACATGAGTGAACCAAGAAAACAAAAATCTAACTCACCATCATAACTGACCAATGTTCTTGCTAGACTCGGAACATTGGAAGCTGCTGTGTACCAGGACAGACTATTTGTCCATCTAGCCCAGTAGTATCCCCTCTGACAGTGGCACTCCAGGGCCTCCTCAGGCAGAGGTCTTTCCCATCATCTGCTACCTGATCCTTTTAACTGGAGATGCCAAAGATTGAACCTGGGACTTTTTGCATGCAAAGCAGCTGTTCTACCACTAACGTATGGTCCCTCCCAACAACTATACCATTCTAGCAACTATATTAACAACAAGATTACTGTATATGCAAACGTGTTAATACTGATCAGACAAGACTTCATTCCTAAGCACACACTTACCCATAGTATCTGTAAGATAGTAAATCTCACTGAATATGTTAAAACAAAAATAGCAAATGTTCTCATTTTTGTAGGTGCTGCAAAAGCTTTTGACAGAGTAGAATGGAAGTTCCTATAAGAACCTCTGTAAGAGAGAGTTGGAAACCAGTTTGCTATGAAATTCTGGAGCTCTATTTCAAATACTGTTTATAAATATTTAAATCTTTAAATATTATAAATATTTAAATATTTAGATTATCAACTGCTCCTTGGAAATTTAGAAATGGGTTCTGTTAGTATGGAGATGCTATCTGGTTTTATTTTTCAATTTTGTCTGGTAAAGTTCCTGCAGTATCAAGAAAAATATTCAAATGCCTGAGTGTGGGAAGGACTGGATATTCATGAGTCCATTAGGATTATATTAAGAATGAAATTATGACAGGGAGTGGGTCCTAAGGACAGGTAGGACCCGTTATCAATTAAACCTGATCTTGGAGTTTCTTTGTTCTTTAGAGGGCTGGGTTCAAAATTCCAGGTATAACAGTGATTTTAAAGTGAATCCTTTAAGAGGAGACCAAATACAGGTGCTATGGCAGTGATCCAGAGCCACTTTTGCCATTACTATTTTGTGGGGAAAGCTGCAGTCTTTTCTTTCAGTTTTGTTCCTTCTCAATGTCATTCATAACTTTTAAAACGTGATCTTAGATTATATATTTACCCAGACGACTAGGACACCTAACTTAGTAAAACATATCATTTCCCATTGTTTGGGTATCAAGCAGGACATTTGAGGTGATTGATTTCACCAAAGCATTCTAGAAATGGGTTCCAAACTGCACTAATGTCTTCTTGCCTATCCTCTTTTTATAAAATTAAGTTTTGATTTTTACTACCTAACTGTGTAAGGTGTTCTAAGTAGGTCTGGATAGGAGGTGGATTAGTTGAGTTCCATGTATAAAAGGATCAATGTTCTTTTTAGCTACTCTGAAGGCTCTACTAATCTAGTTTCCCTTGGGGTGGGGGCAATAACGCAGGTAAATACCCCATTATAGTATGGATAGGCATAACATTACAAAACATTTCTTAGCTATCTGTGTGAAGTTCTTATGTCAATGAAAACCTAGTTAAAAGACACACAAGACCCTTTTATAAATAATCCTCCAAGATATTGAGCCATAAGTTAACATGGTCGTTTTAAATCTTCAGTTCAACTTACAGACACAGGAAATTCAAGCACCAGTTTAATGGGGTAATCCTATGCATGTTCTGAGTCCCATTGTATTCAACAGAATTTACTCCCAGGTAGTGTACATAAGACTGCAACCTCACATTTCTAAAATTATGTATGAATGATATGTGTTTGTATCTATATCTACGTATATGGTACATGGGAAGAGGGAAGCACACATTCTCTAACCTCTCCATAGTTTTCAGTTTATTTCTCAGTCTTCGGGCCTCCTCTTTTGCACTCTTAGCATCCCCTTGCTCCTGTTCCAGATACTTCATTTGTTTCTGAGAAGAGAAATGCCATCAGTGTGAAAGAGGCAGCTCCAGGGAAGCAAGATTTAAACTTAACACCAAGCATCTCCTGGTTACCTCAATAGCTAACAATCTAAGTTTTAGATGTCTGACATGTTCACAGACATGATGCTTCTGAACTGTAATCCAAATCAGTAAGTGAGAGAAGCATTTAGTTTCAGGAGAAAACCCCCCCCCCCAATAATTCTTGTTTCCACTTGCACCACAAATCCTTGAATACACAGTGTTAAAAAAAATTAAGGAGCAGCCACATAAAAAGGACAGCTTGCTTACCTGTAACTGTAGTTCTTCGAGTGGTCATCTGTGCAGTCACACAACCCGCCCATCCATCCCCGCTACGGTGTCACTGTCAAGTTCGATGGTGTACTGAATCGGGACTCTTGGGCTCACTACGGTCGGTACCGTGTAACACCATCGAATTGGAATTTTTGGTACCTCTTTTTGGGGAGGTGGAGAAACCTTCCTATGTTCTCCCTTAGTACTGGGATCGCGATGGCAGTCTCAGGGGAACTGAGGGAGAGGGCGGGAACCCACGCAAGGGAGACGCAGGGGGGAGGGGTTCCCGCCCAAAATTTGCCTCAGCTATAGAACCTTCCCGAAGCGGCCTCCACGCACGCGCAGAGCCCACATGTGTGACTGCACAGATGACCACTCGAAGAACTACAGTTACAGGTAAGCAACCTGTCCTTCTTCTTCGTGGTCTCTGTGCATCACACATGTGGGCAGAGTAGCAAGCTGACTTACCGGTGGAGGGTCGGTGTCGTTGTTACTGAAGGACCGAGGAAAGGACAGCTCTGCCAAATGCATTGTCCCTCCGGGATCAGACATCGACTTGGTAGTGTGAAACGAACGTCGAAGGCGCGGACCATGTAGCCGCCTTGCAGACATCCGTTAACGAAACTCCTCTCGCGAAAGCCGTCGAGGCCGATACGGCTCTGGTAGAATGAGCTCGCACCGAGCTCGGCAATCGCTGATGTTTGAGTTCGTAGGCCAACCCGATGCAATCGACGATCCAGGTAGATAGACGCTGGGTCGAGACCGGTAGCCCTTTGGAGCGTCCACCGTAACAGATAAAGAGACGGGGAGATCTCCTTATGGATTCAGTGCGGGACTTGTAGAACAACAGGGCCCTTCGCACGTCCAGCATGTGGAGTTGCTGCTCCAATGGAGTCGATGGGCTTTGGAAGAAAGCCGGTAAAATAATGTCCTGGTTTAAGTGAAAAGAGGATACGACCTTAGGAATGAAGGCCAGATCCGGGCGTAACACAGCCTTCTCCTTGTGGAAGCTGAGGTATGGAGGATCGACTCTTAGAGCCGCCAGTTCAGATGCTCTCCGAGCAGAGGTGACTGCGACAAGAAATACGGTCTTAAAAGTTACTAAGCGGAGATCCGTTGTCGCCATTGGTTCAAAGGGTTTAGTCATGAGTACCTGCAGCACCAACTGGAGGTCCCAGACCGGAGTGACTGGTTTCAACGAAGGGTTCATGTTCTTCAATCCCCTCATGAAACGCTTGACTAGCGGGTTCGAAAACAGGGTGGACCCATCCTGACCATTGTGGTACGCTGACAGGGCAGCTAAATAGACCTTTAACGAGGCCATTTTAAGCCCCTTGTGATGCAAATGAAGCATGAATTGCAGTACTTGCTGAATAGGGACGCTCGAGTAAGGCACTTCAATCCGACCGAGGTAATCACAGAAGGCTTTCCATTTTCTGGCATATGAAGCTCTGGTGGATAGTTTCCACGCTTCCTGCAGTACGAGCTTGATCTCCGAAGGGAGTGCGCTCGGTATCAGATTAGCCATGCCGTGAGCTTCAAGATGGACGGATTCGGGTGTAACAGCGTGCCTTGAGCCTGAGAGAGTATCGTTAATGCGTTCGGTAGATAACGATACCGTCCCCTGGAGAGTCGTAGAAGTGGTGCGAACCATGCTTGCCTCGGCCACCACGGAGTCACCAGGATGCAGTTCGTGCCCTCGGATTGGATTTTCGAAATTACTTTGGCTAGCAACGGAATTGGTGGGAATATGTAGAACAGAGTCCCGGACCAAGTTATCTGGAATGCGTCCCCGATCGACGCAACGTCGTGTCCTGCTCTGCTGCAGAAATTGTGACAGGCTGTATTGGTTGAAGTGGCGAAGAGATCCACTGTTGGGGTTCCCCACAGGTGGAACAGTGACTGTCGAATTCGAGTGTCGAGTTGCCACTCGTGGGAGTCTAGTGACAACCTGCTCAGCGCGTCCGCCAGTGTGTTGTCTTTCCCTGCAATGTGGATGGCCCTCACCGAAATACGACGAGGGATCATCCAGTCGAACATACGGAGAGTTAGGTTTGTCAGTCGCAACGAGCGGGTGCCGCCCTCCTTGTTCAAGTAGGCCACAACCGTAGTATTGTCTGTAACTACTTGTAGGTGTCTCGCAACGAGCATGTGTTCGAGCGATTTCATCGAGTTCCAAACAGCTTTGAGTTCTAGGACGTTGATGTCTCTCTCTCTGTCTCGTGGGCTCCACTGTCCTTGCACTGTATGGCTCCCGCAGTGCGCTCCCCAGCCCAGGAGAGAAGTCCGTCGTGAGCGTAAGCGAGGGAGGGGCGGGTTGGAAGGGTAGCCCTTTCGTCAAGTTGGAGCGGATCATCCACCAGCGGAGAGACTGTTTTATGCTGGACGGAATAGTTAGCTTCGTTCGGTGTGCATTCCTCTCGGAATCGAACGACCTTATGAACCAGTTTTGGAGCTGGCGCATACGAAGTCGAGCGAGAGGAACAACTGGAATGGACAAGGCCATGAGACCGAGGAGGCGTTGGATCGAGTAGGCTGTGCATGACATCGCCTTTTGCAGTTTTGAGGCGAGGGTAAGAATTTTTAGAGTTCTATCTTCTGGCAAAAAGGCACGACCGACCGTGGCATCTAATAAAGCTCCGATGAATTGAATCTGTTGAGTTGGGAATAGAGTGGACTTCTTGTCGTTGAGGCAGAGGCCAAGAGTGGACAAAGTGTCTGTAGTCAGAAGGAGGGCGCTCCGAAGCTCCTGAGCAGATGGAGCAACGATGAGCCAGTCATCTAGGTAGGGATAAAGAGTCACCCCCTGGGTCCGTAGGGCAGTGCAGACTACCGTCATACACTTGGTAAACACTCTCGGTGCCGTCGAAAGTCCGAATGGAAGCACCTTGAATTGGTAGGCTTCGGATCCGATCTTGAACCTCAGGTATTTTTGGCTGTCTCGATGGATCCCTATGTGAAAGTAGGCATCCTGGAGATCGATGGAAGCAAACCAGTCGTCTTTGCGAAGGAGAGGCAAGATCGATTGGAGAGTGACCATCCTGAACTTCTTGGGTAGAATGTAGAAGTTCACTGATCGTAGATCCAGGATCGGGCGGAGCCCTCCATCTTTCTTTGACACCGTGAAATACCTGGAGTAAAGGCCGTCCTGTGCCAGGCGGAGGGGAACCATCTCGATGGCACCCTTGAGTAGCAAAAAAGCGACCTCCTCCTGCAGCGTCTGGGATGGCTGCGTGGTGCGGATGCCAAGAAAGGGCGGGAGAGAATCGAACTCGATCCTGTACCCATGCCGGATAATGTCCAGAACCCAACGATCGGTGGTAATTTTCTTCCATGATGGTAGGAAGAGGGATAGTCGGGTTCTGAACTGAGATCGAGCCGGGAGGATCGGAGAGAAGGCGGTCGTGCCTTGGGTCGCGTCAAACCCGACGTCTTTGAAAGTCGCCTCCTTTACGGGAGCCCCGGTACCGTTGCTGCTGGAACTGACGGCTCGGTGCCCGGGGCTGCTGTGGACGAGAACGACTGTCCTGCCACTGCTGGAGTTGCTGGCCCTGTTGGCCCGGCGCCACTGGGTGTGGATACGGAGCCCACCTGCGGCGTCTGAATGTTTTGGAAGATGCTTGCGGGAGCAGGCCCATCTTCCTCGCATTCACCCGTGCCTTCTGGACCGCGTCGAGAGAGTCGTCCGTCTTATCGTTAAATAGGCCGACTCCATCGAAGGGCAGATTTTCAATTTTGACCTTGGCTTCTGTGGTCAGGGTGGAAGACCTTAGCCAGGCATGGCGGCGGAGCGCGACTGCACTCACGAGGGATCTCCCATGGCAGTCCCCCTGGTGTCTGGCAGTATGGATTTGTTGTCTGGAGGTGTTCGTTGCCTCGGCCTGGAAGACTCTGGCTAAGTCTCTCTTCTCGTCTGGGAGGTAGTCAATCAGTCCACTCATCTTTTCCCAAAGGAAGAGTTGGTATCGAGCCATCGTGGCTTGGTACCCGGCAACCCGGATCCCCAGGGCGCTCGAGGTGTAGACTCTTCGTCCGAAGTTGTCTAACCTTTTTCCTTCGGGGTCGGACGGAGTGGAATGCTGTTTCCCTGATCTCGACTGCGCTGATTCGACTATCATCGAGTTCGGTGTGGGATGGGAGAAGAGAAACTTAGCTGTGTCCGGCCTAATCTTGTACAGTGCGTCCAGACGCTTTGCCGCAGTAGGAGCTGTGGAAGGTGAGCTCCACGATCCCTGCACCGTCTCCAGCATCGTCGGGGTGATAGGGAGCAGAGTCGGGCCCGAAGAGGATTTGGAGACCGCGTCGAAGAGAGGATCCACTTGCTTTTTCTCTTCAGCCGCAGTCTCAAGCCCGAGGGCTTGAGCCATCCTTAGGACCTGGTCCTGGAAGGTGCCCATATCCTCTGAGGGGGACACACCAGCTTGAGTAGAGACGACCTGGTCCGGAGATGTGGACGATGGGGACAACGAGATAATCGAGTCCGAGTCTGTCATGGGAGACCGCGGAGTCGAAGACCTGCGAGATCGGGACATCGACACCATCGAGACCGTAGCTAGGCGATCGTCCCTCTCTTCCACTTCTCTCTCTTCCACCTGAGAAGGGAGGGCCAGAGCGCGGGCTGAAGGGGACGTTCTGAGGTCGGCACGCATCCCCTCTTGTCTGGGATGAGGACGTCTTTCATCCCTTCTCGGAGAGCGTCTCCTAATTGGGGACCTCTCTCTGGAACGGTACACCCTGGTCTGGTACCTGTAATCAGACACAGGGGAGCGCCTTCGGTGGTAACTATACTGCGAAGCCCTGGAGTATCTCGAATCCCTTGAGTCTCTCGAATCCTGGGACCTTTCCCTGTATCTTCGGGGGTCCCGGGTTCTACGGGAATCGGATGACCTCGAGGATGCCCGGTCCCGGGTGATCAGCACCTCCTCGATCTCGAGGGAGCTAGATCGAGTTCGTGGAGTACGAGCCCGTATCGCACGAACTGGTGAGGCCAGAGCTGGGAGAGCCGTAGTCGGTTCCAATGCAGCGGCCGTAGGTCTCGGTTCCGAAAGTGAGTCCGGTATCTCGCCTTCTGATACAGAGGTGCGGGCAGCCTCCCTCGATCTCGAGGGGGCTTTTGGCGAAGAGCGTTGAGGTGGGTCCCTCGAGCCCGAGGAAACCCGTGGAGGAGGTGAAGGATCCCACGACGAAAAAACGGGGGGAAGATGTAAAGAATACTCAGTTTTAGGTGGATTCTATGAAGAATCGAAGAACCTCTGGAAGAAACAGCCACACGCGATGGCGGTCGAAGAGGAACTGAGGGAGAGGGCGGGAACCCACGCAAGGGAGACGCAGGGGGGAGGGGTTCCCGCCCAAAATTTGCCTCAGCTATAGAACCTTCCCGAAGCGGCCTCCGCGCACGCGCAGAGCCCACATGTGTGATGCACAGAGACCACGAAGAAGAACGTGTGGCAACTTATACTTCATCTGCAAATGCCTTCTCATGTAAGTGATCTAATCACATAAGTAGTGCAATGTGGTAGGAAGGGACTTATACATAGCATGGCTTATCTTTTGTGATCAGGTAAATATTTTGCACAAGTTCCCTCCTTCCACTTTACACTGCTCACATGAGTAGACTGCTACTGAAAGCCTAACTCCCTTTCCCAATCAAACTATAGCAGCTTCCAGACTTACATTAAAAAAAATCCAATTTCCCTGAAAACAGAGTCACCTGCACAGAATCAATAAAACGTGTGTGGAGAGAGCTTACTTAGCAGATTTAAAGGGGGCAAAATTCTTCAATACACTTGTGATTTCTAGGCTTTGATCAGGTTGGTCAGCTTAGCACAAACTTCAAAGGCTCCTGCCTACTTTCCCTCTGCACTGAAAGCTAGGAGAGGAGCAATGCTGTTTGATCAGACTTCAAAAAAGACTGGTCAAAGACTAGAATATCCACAAAATGATATTAAGCTCTATTCTGTGCAGCAGGTGAAGTATTCTAGAGTTATTTGCCAACATGAACATACCACTTCATCTACTTACAAAACTGAATGCCTAAAAATGCTGCCCTTCTGATGAGGGTTTACTTTGCCTGGTGTAGATGGCTCCCCATCTCTATTCATGCCCAGCGTATACAGCTCTTTTCAACATTTCCATTTTATCACTTGCTTATACTCAACTGGCAGCTAGAAACTCCTCAGCAGCATCTGGCTGCTAAGTTCATCCCTAACACACACAGTGCCAGTGCATTCAACAACCCTAAGTCATACACAGTGCCACACACAGGGGTGGGAAACCAGTGGCCCTCTTGATGATGTTGGACTGAAACTCCCATACACTCCAGCGAGCATAGTCAATGGTGTGGGATGTTGGGAGCTGCAGCCCAACAACATCTGGGGGGCCACACATTCCCCATCCCTGGGCATAGTGGATTTAACTCCTGCTGTTGTTCGGCCTGCTTGTTACAACATGGCAAGAAACAAAACCATTTCTGCTTACAGGGTTGCCGCTAAAATTTGAAGAAATCATGGCTGGCTACTAAGTCCAGCCAGCCACAATTTGCTGACCTCTGTCAAAATATTCACATCTTCAAATCAACGGAAACTGATTCCAGTTTGTTTGAACGCACAAATTACCTAGTTGTAAGAACATACTCAGCTTCTCCATAATAAAATAATGCTATCACATGCAGGTTCATTTTATTGTTTTACTGTTAACAACCATCAGCCATTAAACATTTTCAAAATCATATAATCGTATTATGGAATATGTGTGCATCATTACATTACACTTGTATGCTGCCGCTTCTCTACTCCAACTGCCTCAAGTGCAGACTGTCCTCTTGCAGCATCTCAAAAAATCCATTACACCAGTACATCTTAATCACAATTTCCCTGACTTATGACCAAGTTCCCTGACTTTCCAGAAAGTGGCAACCCTGGTTTAGTACATGCACAAATTTGAAAACAGGCTTGGAGGCAGCTTGAGTTGCAATTCTACATAGGACGGGATTTTAAGCTTGAGACAGAAGATACATACAAAGCTTGAAAACTGTCAAGTCAAAAAGGCTTTTTGGAGGGGGAGGAGGAGGGGTTCAACTGTGTCAAATTAAATAATTAATCATTTCAGCCAGTGTTTGCCCGATTAGAAAAAACACCAAATAAAGTACATTTCACAACATCCAATGTCTTGCGAGAGGTTAGAATATGGAAAAACAATGAAAAGACAACATGAATAATTTGAGTCTTCCAGCCTCCCTCTGAACATGTATGTTAAAAATGCAGCTTAAAATGCCACATCTGTCAAACACCATCACAGACACAAACCCCTTCAGTTTGCCAACTCATAAAATAGTATTCATATCAACAGATCTAAAAGACAGAAACAAGTAGTTATAACCAATCTAAATCATTTCCTAAAAGGCATCTTGACATGGAAGTTCTCACTTAAATGTCTTCAACTGTCATAGTCAAATTATATTTTGAGCTCAGCTTCTTAAGTAGTAACATTTTATCCATGGGCATATTGCTTGTTTCCCTAGAAGGTCAATCTGACACCATGAGTGTCCTCCAGATTTCCCATGAACAGAGTCCTATTCACAGCATGCCCTGCTGGAGGAAGGCTGGGGCAGGGGGAGGCAATTTTCACCAATTCCTTCTTCCCTCTGAAGCCCCTAGTGCCAGATCCCACAATGTTCTGGAAGCTCCCAACAACACCCTCGAGTACCTTCTTGGGGGCTGCGGGGGGGGCTGCGGGGGGGGCTGCGGGGGGGGCTGCGGGGGGGGCTGCCTCTCCCCCACTTTCTTCCAGTGTCCCCCCCCCCTGCTGGATCAGAATCCCTCCTGAGAATGGAAGGAGCCCTTTTGTTCACAGAAGGTCATAACTCCCGTATGAGGAGTTATGATTAAATGCAGTTTATTTAGGCATTTCCACTAATTTTAGGGGGAATGGGGTGCAGGAGTACATGATCATTAATTATAAAAAAAAGTTTAACGGAGGACATCACCCTTGGTCTTTAGCAGGTGTCAGGGTCATATTCCTAAGCAATGTAAGAGGACATTATCTCAAGAAACATGGAATATATTGACAAAACAGACCCAACTCACTGCAGCAGGGGTGGGAAACCTGTGGCTCTCCAGAATGTGATGGACTTTAACTCCCATCAGCCCCAGACAGCATGGTCAGGGATGAAGGGAGTTGTAGCTTCAGCTACTTGAGCATGCTGTGGAACACTGGAGAGGCACATACTTTCCTCCCATTCCAGCCCCTTGATAAGCATCTGTGTAAATTGAAAAGGGACTTTTTGGAAATAGCGAGAACCTAGCAAAACCCAGGAAAGTAATAAAGCCCACACCCTGGGTTTTTCGGATAAGTATAGAAAGCAAACGCCAAAAGCTTCAGTACTTTGGAATCATCCAATAATTTTAAGAAAGAAGACTCACTGCCTGGTTTATAGTGTTTTCACCTTTTGTCTTCATTGCCAAGCTTCAACAGGCTTTTTACCCTAGGATTCTGGATGCTGTGCAATAGAACTTGAAAGTTATACCATGAGATCTACCCAAGATATAAATGATCATACCATATTTCACTTTTTCAATTAGAGATGAAGAAATCACAAAACATCTACAGTGCTATAAAGAAATATTGCCCTTGAATGTACAAAGTAAATACCCAGACTATTTTGATCATACCTTGAGAGTAGAACACAACATCTCCATCTCAGATGCAGCTTTCTGGAGTGATTCAATGGTGGCATTACGTGCATCCAAAGTCTCCCTCAGTGAGTTCACAATAGATTGGCAATCCCTTTTCTCCTTCTCTGAAACAAAGAACTATTTTAGCACTTAGAACCCATCTGTCTGAGTTTTGTAGGCCTCTAGATTTATTTCTGCACTAATCCTTGAACAAGCAAAGCAGGCAGAACTTTCAAAGGTCTAGAATTGGGGTCGGGAACCTATGACCCTCAGCATCATCTAGCTCTCTGGATACTGCAGGGCCACTCTTGTTCTTTTGGACCACCCTCCGGGAACTGCTTCCTCTTTCACTGTGCGCAAGAGAGAAGAGGATGAGATGGCACACAGAGAAAGCTATACAGTGCTGCAAATTCCATCCATGTTTGGCTCTGGCATTACCTACCATCTGAAGGGGAGCAAACCAACATTTGCTGCAGCCCCCAATTGACTTTCCCCATGGGTCAAAGGCCTTCCATAAGAAAAAGGTTCTCTAGGCCTGGTCTAGCAACTGTGTGGAACTCTATTAAAGTTATTGGACTGACAACACTGAATCTGATGAGCTAGAAAATATCTGCCACATTGAATAATTCTTGTTACAAGCTCTACTAAGCTTCAAAGCTTTCTTCAGTACAAGAGTAACAATATGATTTCTTCAGAGCTTGTTCTGTTAGCAGTGCCAACACCAATGCACTAGCACCCCTTCCCACAAAGATCAAAACAAGCTGAGGCACAATGGAAGTGCTGTGCAGGGAGTCAGTAGTATCCGATAACTGACATTTACGGAATCATGACGTTTTGATGTTCAACTTTGGAAGACACTGCATTCTGTTATCTCAGTGTGAATCCTTGTGTGCTGGGTACATGCTTAGGTAAGATTGTCAGGTGCTGCTGTGAACAGTGAGAAAGGGCTGACATACAGAACAATTACGTTGCTGTATTGTTATGTTCCTATTTTTGTCATTCACTTTCACCACAGCTTGTCTTGTTGAGCAAGAAATTCAAATACACTTTAATTCCTGCAAAAACATACTGCCCCAGCTTGTATATCTGCAAAACGTACAGTACCATCAAGACCTCATAAAAGGCAAATTTATATTAGAGAAACGACAGATTTGCAAAACTAATTAGGCAGAACCCTCTTAAGAACCACCTAAAAAGGGCCAGAGGTTTAATGTGTTGCTCAATTTAGCAAGTCACAATGATACAATTTACCCTAACATCTGATACTTTAGTTGCTACTGTCTCGGTATAAAAACCATGGGGCAAGTTGTTCAAACCCATACCTGTTTCAGGGAGAGAGATCTAGCTTATTTTTGGCTCCTTAATTTGTACATGTAGGGGAAGGCAAACCATCCAATGGGAGAGAGAGCTCCCTGGAAACAGAAGAACCTTCCCGGGTTGCTCCTTTCGAACATTTTCACTTACTGCATTCTCATGTTTTAGGATTTCTTGTCATTTAAACTGAGTGACATTTTTCTTTCACTGCCTGTGACTCACAGCTGCCTACAGACAATGCTTTAAAGCCATCAACAAAGTCTCCAGGGCTTTCACTTACCTATCTCCATAAAACATTTCTAAAATTAAAGTTAACATGCTCTTTAAAGCAGTGGGAAAATGGAAGTGCATGAGTAGTCAGACTCATGGACCATCATTCAGAAAGCTGACTAAATCCTCTTCCCTCTCCTCCCTAGTTTCCTACTTCTATTTGGTTTGATTATGTACAAGACTTCTGTGATTTTCATATACAAAACCATAGATATTAGGCAGGTATGAGCTTCCCAACTAAGAGGGATTTGTTCTAAGTGGACTGAATATTCTCACCTAAGATATTCACCAAGTGCATCCGTGTCATGCAAAATCTCTATGGCCAAGCATAGCCTTTTGACCCTGGTTACCAAGTTGCTCAAAGCATTTCAGATGCTTTTAGTCACATGAAAGTTTGGGGGCAGAAGTCATTCACTCGGACTCCTCAGTTTTAAGCACAGTCTTAAGGCCCAGGATAAAGCCATCATGCAAATCTTGTCAGCCATATTTTCCTCTTAAACTTTACTAAAGGGCAGACTTAGGTCCACTTCTAATTTTCAACTCACCTTTCATGGATAACTGGGCTTTCACCCTCTCCAGTTCATTCTGAAATATAGCCCATAAATCAATTGGATTAGGTTGCAGCACAATGTACAAGCCTTCATCACAGCTTTTAAAAGTATCATAAAGTGATTTTATGCTATCCTGTCCAAACACTCTTCACACCAGACTGACAACTGCAGTCACAATTGATAAAAATTTTATTATCCATAATCTAATAACTGTATTACTCTAGAACTACAAGCGTGTCTTGAAACTGACAAAATTTCAAGAGTTAATGACATTACAATAAATAAATGTCTCCTGGTCTTGTCTTACTCTTATCAGCCTCTAATTCACACTGTCATTCTGCATTTGTTGAACAACTTGACAAGTCTCACAGGAAAACATGGGAGAATTTCCACACTATTTGAACTTAACAAGGCTATAAGGCAGAGATCCTGTCAGACAGAATTTGATTACCAAATATTTTTAACTAATATTTGTAACCCATACATAACACACTGGAGTGCAACAGTGATATAAAAGTAGTGTTTGAATCAAGTCCAACAAGCAATTTGCAAATGCATCTAGACAGAGATATAATGAATCAAATCAAAGCCTTGTTTAATGCTCATTCAAATGTTGATATTGAAACAAAACAGCAGCTGGATGAAAGGGTAGCAATGAACCAATTTGCACCAATTTGGGGGAAAAGGTGCCAAGGGATCACTCAATTTTATTTATTTATTATTTATTTATTATATTTATACCCCGCCTTTTTTCCTGGAAGAAACCCAAGGCGGCTTACATAGTCCTCCTCCTCTCCATTTTATCCTCACAACAACCCTGTGAGGTAGATTAGGCTGAGAGGCAGTGACTAGCCCAAAGTCACCAAGTGAGTTTCATGGCTGAGCGGGGACTAGAACCCGGATCTCCCGAGTCTCAGTCCAACACTCTCACCACCACGCCACACTGGCTCTCAAGGGAACTTTGTAACACCTGCCGATATTTAATGCCGTAAAAAGGAAATATACAGCAGCCTATCAGAATCTACAGTACTTGATGCCAGCAAGGATCTATTTCCTGTCGGTATTTCTGTTTTTAAAAATTGATATAACAAGGGGAAACCCCCTGCCCTCAAGAGTCTGTTTGAACCCTGGAAAGCATTGAGGCTGAATGGGGCCTGCAGGGGATAGTAGATAGTAAGCTGGACATTAGCTGAAATGTAATATGACAGCGCAAAAAAAAAAAAAAAAGGAAAAGAAAAAAGCCAACATGTCATTGAAATTGTTTGTGCAAACACATCATGTCACTGAGCTAACAGCCTGTCATTTATGAAGAAACCTGGAATAGTGTTGGGATTTCTGGAATCTCATTGCCATAAAGATTTCATAGATCATAGAGTTGGAAGGAGCCTACAAGGCTATCGAGTCCAACCCCCTGCTCAATGCGGGAAACTAGAGGAGGGGGTCTCCCATCCAAGTAATAACCAGGCTTGACCCTGCTTAGTTTTCCACACTCAGACAAGCTGAGCCAGCATATTTGCTGCAGTGGCCTTTAAACTGTTTTACTGCTGGCTTATTATTGTTTCTTTTATATTATTTTTAATTGCATTTTACTATTTTTGTAACCTGCCTTGAATGATATGAGGAAGGGAGAGTATAAATATTTTAAATGAATAAACAATATTTATAAATAAACCAGGGATGCTTTCATGGGCAATAAAGAATACAAGCTGAATACATAACGAGAGAGTGAAAACTGCACAAGCTGTGCCTACACAAACAAGTTTTCACTCTTTTTCCTATGTATTTTCTCATTATGCATCAACAGAGCAGACATTTAAAAAACCAAATTACAAGGTTGAAAAATAATACAAGGATGTGATATTTTGATACAAGCATATACAAATGGGAAACAAGCATGAGCCTGCTTCACCTCTTTCCTGAGCCTCCCTTACCATAAAAACAATGAGCTCCATTGTTGGGATTTCTATAAAGCCCATCTCTTTACTTCCCTTCAGTGGAAGAGAGGAAGACATAATATGTAGCTTCTTGGTATTGCTCTCAAGGGAAGCGGGGATCTGAAATGCCCCAGTGTTCACATGTAAGTGCTTTACTTAGCACTTTGGCTTCCTCTCTACACTGGGGCAATTCTCATTGTTTTTATGGTAAGGGAGGCTCAGGAAAGAGGTGAAGCAGGCTCATGCTTGCTTCCCATTTGTATTTGCTTCTGTCAAAGTATCACATCTTTGTATTATTTTACATCCTTGTAATTTGATTTTTTAAAATGTCTGGTCTGTTGATTTGTTTGTGCGATTTTGTGTTTTCATACATATCTTATATTTTAAATATTTACTATGTGAGACACCTTGTGAGGAATAGGTCCTAGAAGGCAGCATATAAAAGAGCATATAAATAAATGAAGTGGGAGGATTGGAGGGGCTGATCCTATAATAAAACCTGGAAGAGGAAAAGTGTTTGTGAGTATGAAGCTACAGCAGAGAGAGAGAATGAGGTCTCTACCAAGTCAATCTGGATCCAGACACTGCAGCAACAGAGGCAGTCCAAGGTTCTGTTTGGGTTCAGGAGGCATAATAGGAAAATGGATGCAGGCAATATGGGAATTATGAGGAAACCTGGTGCCAAGGCAAATTTTGGGAGCAGGGAGAGGAAGCACAGAGAGCAACATTCAATGTAATGCTGGCAGAAGGGATTTCTTAGAAAGCCACATTCCTCATCCAAAATGTTACACAAAGGAACAAAGAACCCCCCTGAATTGGGTATGTATGTAACATGGGGCTTCCCCAAAGACTGGGTGGAAGCACCTTACAGGAACAAGAGCTCTGCCCATATAAGGTGCCTCCACCCAATTTTCAGGGATTCTCCCCCCCCCCTTCCTTCTCAGTCTCCCACACCACAACCAACCCCATTCAGGTGGGTCCCCTGACTGTGTAGTATTTTCAGCGGGCTCTGGGGGCTGCCAGGGGGATTCAGTGAGGTGGTTAGCTTTCTGGAACTCCCTTCTGCCAACACAACATTGGAAGCTGCCCAGTTACGCAGGGCTGGTGGGAGGAGCCTTAATGAAAAACATTTTTCTATGTATACTTAACTGTTAAAAAATAATTTCTTACCAATGACAATACTAAAGCAAGATACTGGATTTCTCTCATCTCTGTTGACTTGTAGCTACCACAATATAAAATTAATGTAGTGCTATATGTAAAAGCAATCATTAGCTAACATAGAAGAATGTCATTGTTTTACCTGCATTAGCACACAAAGTGCTTCAACAAATCCTCATGCCACCTATTCAGAAAAAAACTTGTTTTTCAAGGTTTGACAGTTTAAAGCAATGCCTGGCAGCCCACAGCTTTGTTGTTCAATGTCAATTAATGCACTGTGGCTCTGTAGGCATGTTAGCCTGAGCCATTCACTTGTATAAAGTGTTTCAGTACTCATGTTGCCCCCAACATTTAGCCAAGGTATGCAAGAGAAGCAAGAGCACGTTGCTACTGCAATAGGTACGCATTTAACTCTCAAGCACCCTTATCTGTAATAGCTTTCCTTTGCAGAATGGTTCACCTACTGGAACAGCATGCTTTCATAAATCTTTACAAATGTAAAGGCAGCTTTTATGCACTTCAAGCTATTTTGAAATCACAGAGTTACCTTGATTATTCAGCACATATAATTCTTTTCTCTCTTCTGTGTGAATATTTATTTCTGATGGAACTGTTACCCACATCAGGGAATTAGGCATATATTTGCGTGTGCGCACCCCACCACCTGTTGTCATGGCAATGCTAATTATGATGACCACTGCACATGCTAACTCTAAACACAAGAGGGTAGAAGAATCCTATTATACCAAGGTCAATGAAGTTTTTCTTTTTAAATGACTAGGATATAAAGGAAATGAAATTTTGCTAGGGCTAAATTATTGCCAAAAATATGCAGTGCTATAATACCATTTTGCATTCAAGGTTTCTCACTATCACCATGGTACTAACAGATGTGTGTGTATTTTCTAAATGCCTCTTTTCCCTGTTGTGGAGCAAAGGGCCCACAATGGAAGCAGACTGATTATACTGAGGAACTGCAAAAATGTAACTATGTGCCAAGAAATGTCAAATGCAGAGTATAATCTGACAATATTCTTTTAACAGCTTTCTTCCAATGACTGCAAACTATCTTCCTCTTTGCACATGTCAACAGACAACTTGAAAAACAGACATTTCTCTCAACCTCCAGACTTTCATATAGCTAAGTTACCCTGATCTGCACAATATCTGATATTAGGAAGAGGCTCACAAGACTGAGGCAATTGAAAAGGCAAAAGCTATGCTCTTTGCTAGGAGCCTGGAATGGCAATAAATTAGAGGAAGGAAATAATTTTTAACATTTCAGCCTGCCACTAAAATGAAAGCATTTTAAAAACTGAAGATGCTGAACAGGTCATGCAGGGTTGGTGGGCCCACAGAAGCAGACAAACAAGTGCAGAAACAGATTCACCTTTGATCCTACATGAGATAACATCAAGCATTTAATATGGAGAGTGTTTTTATTAACTCAGATAATGGGTGCAAGCTGCTGCACATAAGTTCAATTTGCATACCTGTAGACTTTCTGCATCCAGTGCCAGCTGCTCCTCCAGGGCAACATCAAAGAATAGTTTGCTGATGATGTGTCTTTTGTTAACCTACACGCAACATGGTAAAGAACAAGGGTAGGAGTGTGGAAAAATAGTTGCTAAAACAGTAAGTTGGAACCAATGCTGCCTGTCTGCCAGCAAAACGGAAGGAACTGGTGCAATGGATTTCCCCTCTACTTGCAGCCCCAAAAATATGCACTGGAAGGCTGGAGGCTTTCCCAGAGGAGATCTAGGGGGCTGTAAGGGGAGAGCAAAGGGATGTCTGCTCGCACAATGCTGGATTTAACACAGTATTTCTCATTTTATTGTAAGCCAATGCAAATATTAACTCCTCAGAAAATACAAGATCAAAGCTAAGGTTACCCAGACCTTGAAACAGGATGATTGATTCTATTTACTAGTCAGATACTATAGTGGGTGGCTTGGGGGAAGATGGTCATTTTGGGGATCAGGCACAGCAGGAGATATTAATGTGACACGTCTAGCACATTGCAGTAAGACAGGGTAGCATATGACACACTTCACATGGCTACTGTCACTATGAAATCCTTTGGCTCATCATTCCAGTAACAGACTTTCCAAATTTGCAGTCATCATTCCAGCACAAAGTTCTGGAATTTTGACAAAATAATCCAAGCACCTTGGAACTGAGTGCAGTTTGTTCTCTGGCAGCTTCAGCTCAGCAGCTGAGGCTGAGCTCGTGCTGTGCCAAATCCAAGTATGTGCTGCTTGCTTTACAAAAAAAATCACTGAAATTGAATTTGATAGATCTCCCCACCTCCCCCATGCAGCGACAGCTTTGTGTTTTAAGTATTATATACAGTCATGACACCAACTAATTGCATAGTTACAGCTACATAAGATGTTATTTCATGATAGCTCCATGGTAACCCAGATATGCAAGAGGCGGTGAAGAACAGAAGGAATCAAAAAGTCAGAAGAGCAAAATGGGCCAAGACCTGGCAAAGACTGAAAAAGACAGAAGCAAAATAAGGCAGAAACACACAGCTTGGCACCTGCAAACTGATGTTCCCTCAAAACTCTATATGGCAAATAAAAATGTAGAACTGACAAGTCTGGTAATTACTACCATATTAACCGGGCACACCACAGTATGGCCAGCATCCCAAGAGCTCATTCAGGTGTAACCAAGGACTTGTGTGTATGCAGTAGGGCTTTTGATTTCCAGCTGATGTCCAGGGTGCATTAACGGATGCTGCTCTAGAAACTTAAGTGCAAACCTGAGTGGAGCTAGCTGCACAACTTGCTAGATTTTGGCTTAAGAGTAGTAATGTCAATATCACAGTACTGTAGTTGGGCCAGAGTAAAAAAAAGAAGAAGGACACTGATAAACTAGAGCGCATCCAGAGAAGAGCAACCAAGATTGTGAGGGGTCTGGAAACCAAGTCCTATGAGGAACATTTCAAAAAGCTGGGTATATTTAGCGAGAAGAAGAGAAGACATGATATTATTTTCTTCAAATATCCGAAAGGTTGCCCTGCAGACCATTTGTTCACTGTTGCTCTAGAGGGCAGGACTAGAACCAGAACCAATGGGTGGAAATTGTAGGGAAACAGATTTCAGCAGAACATTAGGAGAAACTTTCTAACAGTGAGAGCTGTTCAGCAGTGGAACAGATTGCCTCAGACAGTGGTGAGATCTCCTTCACTGAAGATATTTAAGCAGAGCCTGGATGGCCATCTGGAAGGGATGCTGTAGCTACGTCCTAAATTGCAGAGCCTGCATTGAGCAGGGAATTGGACTATAGCAGTGATGGTGAACCTATGGCACGGTAAGGTAATTAAGTAAGGTAATTACAACCTCCGTTGTGGAACTTCAGTATGCTGATGATAATGTGGTCTCCGCACATTCAGAGGATGATCTCCAAACTATCCTAAATGCTTTTGCAGAAGCATACGGAAAACTTGGTCTCTCACTTAACATCAAAAAAACCAAAGTGCTTCATCAGCAAGTGCAAGCTAACCCTTTGGTGATGCCATCTATCCAGCTTGGCGGGACAATACTGGAAAATGTCGATCATTTTCACTATCTTGGCAGCTATCTTTCTGTTACAGCTAACCGACAGTGAAATCCAGCATCGTCTGAGCTCCGCAAGTGCCGTGTTTTCTCGAATGAAACAGAGTGTTCGAGGATCGGGATATTTGTAAGAAGACCAAAACACTGGTTTATGAAGCCATTGTATTACCAACTTTATTGTATGCCTGCGAAACATGAACTGTCTATAAACGTCACTTCCACCTCCTTGAAAGGTTTCATCAACGTTGCCTCCGGAAAATCCTGCGAATTACTTGGGAAGATAGGCGAACAAATGTCAGTGTACTGGAAGAAGCAAAGACTACTAGCGTTGAAAAAATGATCCTTCAACGCCAACTTCAGTGGACCGGTCATGTTGTTCGAATGCCTGACTGCCGTCTCCCAAAGCAGTTATTTTATTCCCAACTCAAGGATGGAAAGCGGAATATCAGTGGTCAATATAAGAGGTTTAAAGATGTTCATAAGGCTAACTAAAAAAATGCAATATAAACATCGAAAACTGGGAAGCTCTGGCCCATGAACGATCTAAATGGAGGTTGGCCTTTCACAAAGGTTCCATGGACTTTGAAGAAGCCCGAGTGCAAGGTGAAAGGGAGAAATGTGCTAAGCGAAAAGCACGTCAAATGAATCCTTTACAAGACCATCTTCCATCTGGTAACCTGTGTCCTCACTGTGGGAAGCTGTGTGGATCTAGAACTGGTCTCCACAGTCACTTATGGACCCATCGCTAGCGTCTACACAATTTTCTTTAGAATTTCCCTCCTTTTAAAATCTCCTTTTTGTAAATTTTCTTTTTTTATCCTGGAAGACAATCTTACTCGGTCACGAGTGATCGCCTGACTGACGGCACGGGTGCCACAGCTGGCACGCAGGGACCTCTCTGTGGGCACTCGAGCCATTGGTTACCAGATTGTGAAAACACCGTGCCCTTCTGCAAAACACTAATGATCTTGTTCTTTCTCACAGTGTGGAACAGAATGATTTTATTCTAGAATTCCTGTTACAGAATTATTTTCTACATTGTTATCTGACTGCTCTGACTATTAAGAAATTTTTCCTGATGTTCATCTGAAATCTGCCTTCCTGTAACTTAAGCCTGTTATTTCATGTCCTATAGTCTTGGATGACAGAGAACAAGTTGGGAAGCAATGGGAAAATTAGACTCCATGGCACACATATATATTAGCACCAGTAACTTTATGCCCTTATAGAGTTTATGCTTGAGAGAACAAGGTTGATGGGCTGTCTCTCCAAAGTGACCCTCTTGGCTCAGCCATTCATTCCTGCCCCCCTGCTTCCTAAAGTTAGAGTAAGCCTACTGCAATACGCCTACACACTCCAGAGAAAAGATATTACTTTTCTGCAAACCTCAATTAGATGATATGTCTATATTTCTGTAACACCAATTTATGAACAAAACACTTTACAGCAATTTTGTTGTTCTTACTTGCAACAGTCCTAGGAGGTACATCACCAATTGCCAATTTAAAGATGGGCAGGCTACAGCCTTAGCTCCCCAAGGATACACAGGGGATTCATGGCTGAAGTGGGATGTACACACAGCACTGGTTCCCGCTCATTCAGCTACTTTGGGAATACAACACTGCAGCTGTAGTGCAGTACTGTCATAAGCAGAACTCTAAAATACTTTGTAAGCTATAAAGCACTCAGATTGACAGATTAATTTGGTTAGCACAGGCTGCAAACTTACCTGGATTCTGCATTGTGGACAAGTCCGACTTGGTGCTGTGTCAAACCACTGGATGAGGCTAGGGGGAAAATAGAGTAAATGTCAACAAATGGATGCCATAAAACTATTGGAGCTTTGTAACATGAGCCACAGATGAAATATCAAGTAGGAAAGGCAACCAAATTAATCAAATATACAATGCCCCATCTTGTTTTCAGAGACAGCCACATTTTTAAGATTAACCAAGCCACAGGACAAACATCATTGTGTAATACATAGGTCTGCAATTCTATGCACACTGACTTTCATAGAAGTCCCACTGAGTTCAAATAAAAAATGCATACAATTGCACCATAAGTCAATTTATACTATATTCCAGCTACGATTCAGAACAGAGAAGCAGGGTTTCACTTAAGTTTCAATCTGCAACATCACAGCGCTGAACATCTTTAGTATTACTGTTGGTGCTAACATTGCCATGGGGCTAGCATTAGCTTGCTAGACTGTGAAGGGTGCCAGACATACAGGCTGGTTTCTGATTTTTCAAAATTAAAAATCAACATTTTGCTATGAGCCATGGTAGATGAATAGGATACAGTGTTTGGAAAAAAAATTTCTTTCATAAATGTGTCAATCAGTGCATTAGCCTAGAAATGGCTCAGCACCACTTTGATACTGGTTCTTCCAGGGACTCAAACATCTTAACTAGGAGAAACGTAGGCATCCTTGACACAGCAGAAAGAAAAACAAAAGGCACAAACTGACAGAGGAAAGAAGTTGCAGAGCTATATTATCAGGCAATGACAAATACGGTAATATGGAAAAGTGGTTATTTCTCTCTATGCCCCTGGTATTTTTGTCCTAATCTTAACAGGGCACATTCTTGTTTTATGCCTGTACGTATTTTATTTATTATTACTTGCCAACCTATCAATCTCCCCTCCCAAAGCACAAAAACATCAGCCACTCTAAAAACATGCCTTAAAGCCATCAGTATCTACAACTCTACTAAAGAGCAAGATTTGTATGGGACAAAACAAGTAAGCTGAGAAACTGAAATGCTGCCAAGTATTATCTCACAAATAAGATGTAAACAAATGCTGGGAAAAAGAACAGAATATGGACAGTTATTCTGGTTCTTCAGGAACCTTCCTCCACTAATTTTACTATTCACTTATACTCACCACAAGTAGTGGAAGGTGTGCCCACAGTGAATAGCTGCAACATCCCTCTCATTGTCAAAAAAGTCAGAACAGATGGTACAATGGGCACGGATAGGCATCCTCTATAACTGCAACATCAAGGAAAAGATGCCAGGGTTCAAGCATGGAACCACCCTCTGTAAAAGGAAAAACACCAACATCAACCTTAAAAGGTCCTAACCAGTAAGAGCATAATCACAAAGGCTGCTGCTTCCCTCCCCCTGTCCGCCACCTATACTCTGATTAACTACATTTGCATACTCAGCCTTCAAGAACAATCAGTAGTACAGCTAGATAACTTTAGACCCTGGACTTAACGGTATTATGGGGTTCCCTTTAGATGGCCATGTGAATTACGGTACTTCAGATGTGAAGCGCACAACTAGCATTTCTCCCCCCCACCCACTCCAACCGCCATTCCATGCTTTCAAACTACTTCTACATTCCTAGTATGTTAGAAAAGCAACAATAACACTGTATGCCAACCATGATTTAAAAATTAAAAACACTCTGAGCATGTGCAGTTTTGCATTTTGAACTCATTGACTATAGGAATAAAACGGTAGTTTGTTTCTGATGTCCTCATCACCTGCTGCTCTCTGGGTGGTCATTTAGAAGCCCCCTAGATGGGAGGGCCATGGACTTTCGTCCCATGATCCAGTCCTCGCTGCTCCACTGCAAACAATCCCCAAGTACACTGCACTGAGAACTAGACAACTGGAGACTCAATAGTCGAATCTCCACGAGGGGAAAAAAAAATGCAAATCCCTCCAAAACATGCTACCTCCTCACCCCACCCAAAGGGGGAAAGTCTTGCATCCCAAATTCCTGGTTTTGGGAATGTATTCACTAGGCACCAGGACAAGGTACATCAACAAGTGTATCAGGAGGAGGACTCAGCAAGCAAGAGCCATTTGGATGTTGAGGTGAGAGTGTTGCGACTGAAGAGCTGAGCTCGAATATCCACGAGGTTTCCTCAGCCGGTCTCTTACAAGGATAAATGGAGGGGGGGGGGAAGAGAAGAAACGCACCTGACCTTTTTGGAGAAAGGGCAGAATAGAAGTGCAGTGAAATCTTTGCCTGTTAGGCAGCTTTCCAAAGCACACAGCCTTTGCCTATAGGAGAGCGGCAGCCGGGGAGGGGAGAGTCAGAAGAACTCCACAGACGGGCCTACCCGCCTGCCTTCACAAAGCTGGCGAGGGGGGAAAACGCCTCTCGACACTACACGCAGGGCCCGACCGTGCACGCAACCCTCCCCCCCCGCCCCCGCGCGCGCCTGTCCACAAACTGCCTTTCCTCGCCCGCCCTCCGCGCAGCGGCTGGTGTCAGGTCCGCCAACAGAAAGAACAATTCACCTGATGATTTCCAGATCCGGCCTCACTCGGTTACCAGATTCAAATTTGGTTCCTCTCTCAGCCTTTTCCGGACGGGAACAGAAGTGACGTTTCAAGGAAAGGCGCGGGAGCTTAAAAAAAATAGAGAAGCTTCCTCCCCTCTTTTTATTGGTCGGGGCTGGGGCTTCCACTTCGAAGGAGGAGGGGCGAGGGCTGGGCTGGGCTGGGCTGGGCGGCGCGAGGGCTTTCCTCAAAGGGGAATCAGACTAATTGGAATCAGAGGCGTAAGTAGCCAATCCTACAAAGGTCCTCTCTTTGTTGGGCTGACCCTCCTACTGCTCTCGGTGTTCGAAAGAGGAGAAAGGGAGTGATCGGGGTTGCCTTTTTAATATTTTTATGGTTTTTCTTAGGACAAAGCTAGTTTTTAATGTTCGGGAATAGGTAGTGGGCAATTGCATTATATAGCATATAGATAAATAAGTAATGTTTTAAATACTATAGAAATTCACTTTTTCTTGTTTCCGAGGAGCAGGGAGAGCTGGAGCCTGCCTGCCTTTCTGCGCACCCCCCCCCCCCGTAAGCTGTAAGCTCCAAGTCCTAGCTAACCTTCCTCACAGGGTTGTTGTGAGAATATAATGGAGATGGGGGGGGAGGACCAGGACCGTGTAAGCTGCCTTGGGTTCCTTGCAAGCGGGAACAAGGTGGGAGGGATATAAATGTAATAATAAATAAATACTTGGTGTGTGTCTCTCCACCCCCCTCACTTTACAGTGATGGAATAAGTGTGGAGAGTGTAGCCTCTGTGGCAACAGAGTTTGCTGGCAGGCTAGTTTAGATGTTGGGGTGAACACCTATGATTTTTAAAAAATTATATACATACTGGGATGCTGGCATGTTGTGAAGTGAAATGCTGCCTTCTTGGCCCCAGAGGTGTTCTTAGAAAATAAAATGGTGGGTGGTTGCAGCCTGGTGTTTTGTTTTGAAGCATGCCTAGGAGGGAAGGAAAAGGGGGTGTTCCAGGGGGTGGGGTGGAGTGGGGAGGGAAGAAGGGAGGCCAGGATATGAGAAATCCCATGGCCTCTCCAGCCCTGGCCTAACTCCTGCCAGTGTGTTTTCTCTAGAGAGGCTTGAAGGCCCATCTAGAAGAAAAACATTTAAAAGGAGGATGGAGAGGTGAAAACCTTCCCACTGTGTCAGCAGCAGCCTGGCAGGGCATTGGATACACAGAAGCTTCCAAGATTGGAGGCTTCATTCTAAGGGAATCCTTCTAAGCATCTAAGGGGATGCTCCAAGTCATGCTTAGTTTCCCAACATGTATATTCTTGACAGTTTGGGGTTTGTTCTATAGCAGGGGTGGACAATGTCCCCCTGGGCTTTTTTGTGGCCCCAACGGCTATTGCTGAATTTGTTATGGCAGCAGCAAAAAACCTGGTGATTCTGCTTGAAAACAAGGCGCACAGGGTGTGCAGGCCTTGTTTGGAGGGGGCAGTGAGGGGGCAGGGGTGTGGCTCTGAGGGGAGGGCAATGAAGCCCCCTGACCTCTAGAAGTTGCCCACCCGTGTACTATAGAGTCTTGTGTTTCCGGGCTTGTGTTAGATTCTGTAGCTGTCAATGTAGTATGAAAACTCACATGTGAAAGAAACATTGTAGATTATCCCACTACTACCACCAGATGCAATGGAAGAGCCTGTGGATTATCCCACCCATGTTTCTTTTTCAAAAACGTAACAACATTGAGGCTTGGGTCTATGGATCTCACTGCCACAGTTTTTCCCAATTAGACCTCACCATTAGGGAATGCTGCCTCAGCTATAAAACTTTTAACCACTGGGATTGACACCACCAGTAGAGATAGCCTTTCAGAATAAGCAACAAAAATAAGATGTTTATTCAGGATAATTCTTTACAAAAGGGAATGAAATGTCACTCTTCAAATAATAGGCTGAGATTGCTTAAAGGTTCTTAAGTTAAATCTGCTTGGTTACCATTCCTAATAGGTCTTTCCCAGCTACTTAAGCTCTCAGTAGCTTTTCCTTCAGACCAGATTTCGCTAAATCAAGTTACACAGAATGCATTTTATGTTCCTAAAGCAGCCTTCCCGAATCTGGTGCTCTCCAGATGTTTTGGACCACAACTCTAAATTCCTGACAATTGGCCATGCTAGCTGGGCTGATGGAAGCTGAAGTCCAAAATATCTGGAGGACACCAAGCTGGGCAAATAACAAAGTGACTTGAGATCTGTAAAAACCATTTAAAAAGTACCGGTAAGTATTGCATTTCCCCCCATTCCCCCCTTCCCAAATTTGGGGTGCTTGCTTACAAGCAATAAGCATCAAAGAGGCATGGGTCAACTCCGGAGGATTCCTCTAACAATACAGTAAGGTTCAGATGTTTCATAAAGCAATGCAGGGCCAGGACAGGATGGGGAATCTTCACTGGTTCCAGTGGAGTGGAACCAATCTTCATTTGTGGAACCAGTGGAGCCATTCTTCACCGGTTCCCCTGGCACGCCATCCTTCCCATCTGGATTTGGGCCAGAAAGATATAGAAATAGTGTGGGTGCATGGAGGGTAAGTCGCAAGCATGCACAGTTTGTGACATTGTATAATATTACTGATCATGGGGCATGTCTGTTAAGGCATCAGCCTTGGCTCCCAATATCCTGGCTTTGCGGAGCTTGAGCCAACATGAGATAGCCTTAACTCTAGTCTTAAGCCAGAAAGTTTTTGGTAGCTGAATATATATATTGGTGTAATACTGCCACCTCCCTTGAGTCTATTTACGCTCAGGTAAAGGAGCTTGAGATGGGACCTTGAGTTCTGTTGTTATGGTGAAAGAGGTGAGAATTTGGAAGTAGAGTACTGTTGTCACAAGTTCTCCCTTGAAAACTGAGATCCGCTTCCTTTGATATAACCAAGGGGGTAGCTTAGGGGAGCCAAGGGCCTACCAAGAGCTTATGCGAAGAAGTGGGCTGTAGACTCCCTAGTCCCATGTTACTTGTGAACTTGTGAGGAAAAACTGTTATAGCTATCATAAGATTTGGTGGCAGGATGGTAACTACAAAAGTTATGCACATGATTGCTCCTGACCTTAGGCTATTGATTAGAGAATTCAGATGTCCCTCCTGCTACACCAGACATATTTATTCACAACATTTATATACTGCTCCACATCTAAACAGATTCTGGAGCAGTGAACAATAAAAGATAAAAATAATAAAACACCATATTAAAAGTTTTACCCCCTTCGTGCAAAGATGCATTTACCACTCCCTGGGCCCACCCAGTCATACCTCCTTGACTAGCTTTTATGAGCCAGGAGGGGCAAGGATCGAGAGGGCACGTGGTCGGTCGCATTGCTGCAAGCATCTTGTCCACGTCATCAAGCTGCAGCAACAGAAACTGATCTCTCTCAAACCACAAGTCTCTCAGGCTTCTCACACTTCTTCCAAGGAAATGGCCATCTATAGACCTGGGTGAGTGACAGTTGAGGTTCATTAGGTTTGCTGGATTCAATATGGGATGAAGCTTCCAGACAGTTAATAGTTTTGCCTAAGGTATGTAATTCATCCCATTGTAGCAGCGATGATGAGAAACCAGCAATGGGGGAGGGGGCTAGAAAGCCTGCTGGAATTTTCCTTTCTACACAGTTATTTCTACACAGAATGATAAAGTTTATATATCCTTGCACTCCAAACTAAGCTTTGGCCTACTACCCCATATCATATATCTCCAAGACTGTCCCCTTCGAGAGCCACATTCTTTTCAATCAAAAATGTTATTGCCAGCACTTACTTGTGGGGCAGGCAGGGGCATATAAACATCAGTTTCTTATTAAGTTGACTTTTTGAGCTGTATTACAAACTTTCATGTGAAGAAGGAACTGGGAGCTAGTAACCAACACCAGCTGTGTTACGTCTACACAGTGAACAAGCTCTGTCCTTTCCTGAATCCAGTCACCCGATGTTACTTGATTGATAGGCCTATCAGTTATTTTTTTTTGAAGTTACAGCTTGTTGTAGCCCAATCCATTGCATGTTTTACTAAGAAGTAATTCCTACTTAGTTCATTTGGATTTATCCCAAATTCAGTGTGCATAGGATTGTGCCCTTGCAGCCTGATTCATAGAATCATAGAATCATAGAAAAGTAGAGTTGGAAGGGGCCTACAAGGCCATCGAGTCCAACCCCCTGCTCAATGCAGGAATCTAGGTCAAAGCATCTCTGACAGATGTCTGTCCAGCTGCACCTTGAATGCCTCCAGAGTGGGAGAGCCCACAACCTCCCTAGGTAGTTGATTCCATTGTCTTATTGCTCTGACAGTCAGGAAATTTTTCCTGATGTTTAGGTGGAATCTAGGTTCCTGTAACTTGAGCCCATTATTCCGTGTCCTGCAAACTGGGATGACCGAGAAGAGATCTTTGCCCTCCTCTGTGTGACATCCCTTCAAATACTGGAAGAGTGCGATCATATCTCCCCTCAGTCTCCTCTTCTGAAGGCTAAACATGCCCAGTTCTTTCAGTCTCTCCTCATAGGGCCTTGTTTCCAGTCCCTTTATCATCCTTGTTGCCCTCCTCTGAACCCTCTCCAGTTTGTCTATGTCCTTCTTAAAGTGAGGTGCCCAGAACTGGACGCAGTACTCAAGATGAGGCCTAACCAGTGCCGAGTAAAGGGGAATTATCACTTCCCGCGATTTGGAAGCTATACTTCTATTAATACAGCCCAAAATTGCATTTGCCTTCTTTGCAGCCACATCGCATTGCTGGCTCATATTCAGTTTGTGATCTACCACAATTCCAAGATCCTTCTCACTTGTAGTATTGTTGTGCCAAGTGTCCCCCATTCTGTAACTCTGCATTTGGTTTCCTCTCCCTAGGTGCAGCACTTGCCATTTATCCCTATTAAATTTCATTCTGTTGTTTTCGGCCCAGCGCTCCAGCCTATCGAGGTCACTTTGAATTTTGTTTCTGTCTTCCAGAGTATTAGCCGTTCCACCCAACTTTGTGTCATCTGCAAATTTGATAAGCACTCCCTGTACCTTCTGATCCAAGTCATTAATAAAAATGTTGAAGAGCACCGGGCCCAGGACCGAGCCCTGTGGTACCCCGCTCGTTACCTCTCCCCAGTTTGAGAAGGAACCATTGATAAGCACTCTTTGAGTCCGATTCTGTAGCCAATTGTGGATCCACCTGATAGTTGTTCCATCTAGCCCACTCTTAGCTAGCTTACTAATCAGGATATCATGAGGCACTTTGTCGAAAGCTTTGCTGAAGTCCAGGTATATAATGTCCACAGCATTCCCACAGTCCACAAGGGAGGTTACCCGATCAAAAAATGAGATCAGATTAGTCTGACAGGATTTGTTCTTGACAAATCCATGCTGGCTTCTAGTAATCACTGCATTGTTTTCAAGGTGCTTGCAGACTGACTTCTTTATAATCTGCTCAAAAATCTTCCCGGGGATTGATGTCAGACTGACTGGCCTATAGTTCCCAGGTTCCTCCTTCTTGCCCTTTTTGAAGATGGGAACAACATTTGCCCTCCTCCAGTCATCTGGCACTTCACCTGTCCTCCATGATTTCTCAAAGATAATAGACAGTGGTTCTGAGAGTTCTTCTGCCAGTTCCTTTATTACTCTAGGATGCAGCATTCTACCTATGTTTATTTGGAAATAACATATGAAGAGCCATGCTAGGTCAGACCAAGGGTCCATCTCGTCCTGCATTGTGTTTACACAGCGGCCAACCAGCTACCTGTGGGGAAACGGGTAGGACATGAGGGCAATAGCATCCTCAGGTTTGTGTTCCCCAGCAACTGGTGTACGCACTCTGAAATAGGCATACTCTGAAGTAAGGGCACAGTGCTACTGGACTGCTGCCTGCGAGATGGAAGCCTCTGATCTTGGGAGTCTTCCGAGAATCCTGTGCCCTGCCAAACTGCGGTCGGCAGGGTGGCAGGAGTGATGGAAGCAATTTTCACCTCTCCACCCCCCACCCCCTTTACAGTATTATAGGCTGCCTTTAAGGTTAGAGCCCTCTCAATGCATCTTCTAATAGTCCATAAAACATTAAACCCACACAGTTTCAAAACACAAATAATAATTATAAGACCCAACAGATAAAAGTAAAACACAAAAATGAGAACCCCTTAACAGTTACAGCTAAACTCATTTCCACTCAGCAGCCAATTAAACCATTTTAGGAAAAAGCCACTGAGGGAGAGCAGATTTGTTTTTAAGGCTTTCCTAAAGGCCTGTGGTGATGGGGCCTGTTGCACCCTAAGTGCTAGAGTATTTCACAGATGTGGGGCCACTGCTAAAAAAAGCCCTAAACACATTGGCCCGATTTGCACATCATGGCTACCCAGTTTTTTGCTTAAACCCAGGGTAGCTGTGAACGAGTGGGAGAGGTCGTGTCACTGTGTTGGCTGCTGCTGCCTGATTGCTCCAGCTGCTAATGGGAGGTGCTAAAGAACCCTGGGATGCTCCTTCCTTGGGTTGTTTATCCTGACATCTGAACACAGACCTCTGGGTTGTTGGGGGAGAGACAACCCAGAGTTGTCTTTTCCCCCAACAACCCAGAGGTCTGCATTTGGATGTCAGGGTAAACAACCCAGGGACACTACATCCCTGGGTTGCTTAGCTCAGTGGGAATGCTTGAGCAGCCAGGAGCCAGCATGCTCCCTTGTTCATGACTGCCTAGGTTTTTTTTTTAAAAAAACCTGACTAGTCATGGTGTGTGAACCAGGTCAGTGGGTGGGACTTACCGTACACCCTAGGAAGTGTGCTCAGGATTTGCCCTCTAGAAATTTATTTATTTATTTAAAGTATTTTTTGTATAAATATAAGAATTCAATGCTGATTACTTCTGACTAAACATGCTCTGGATCAGGCTGCTAGTTAACAAAAAAAAAATCCTCTTATCTGTGTTATTGAAGAAATGCAATTATTTTCCGTTCTCTGCCCCCCACCCCATGCCTCCTTTAACCCCTCAGTACCCACCCCAGATTTGGCTGTGCCAGATTTCAGCACGTTTTCCTGGGTTTAATGCAAAGATTTTTGGGGGAAACATCTGTAGTTTCCATCCAGTCTAATAATTCCATAGAAACCATCTATTAGATGGGCTTTTAACTAAGTATATTTTGATTCCTTTCTTTCTCTGCAATTTCCCCACAGGAACAGTGTTTCAAACTGAATGAATTCAGTGACTGCTGGAGCTGTTGCATATTTTCAAAGCATGAGGACAACATGTTCACATCCCATCTGTGTCATATCTAATAACTTTAAGGTACAAATCTTGGGAAAATCTACAATTTCACCTAGCAGGGTTTCTCACAGTGGAACGTATTATGTAGTTTTCTATATTAGGACAAAGTGCTGGGTTTTGTTAAATAATGTGGTACCCAGAAACAAAGAGAAGCATATCTTTGCCCAACCGACTGCAGAGCAATATATGGGTCTGGTAGGTTTTAGCTAGGGAAGAAATTTCTGTGGGCATTCAACACATTTTGCACTTCATCAAATGCCGTTGCAAACTGTCACACATTGTATAAAAGCCTGTAAAGCTTGACATTTTGGGTGTGAAACCTGGAAAAGAAAGCAGACTTTTGTGGTGACATTTGAATGGGTAGATGCAGACTCTGTAAATGGATTATTTCCAGCCTTATGTGCAGAGTAAAGAGACTAACACAGTTTTGCAGGTAAGTATAAACATATTTACCAGTCTGCACAACTGTATACAGCTGGATGACAGGATGGGTCTGGCAACACATAATTGACCTGTAGTGTAGTTGTAAAACTGGTTGATAGAATCTTGGACAGATTTCAAATGTACCACTCACAGTGCTTTGAGCCTCTCTCCTGTTCTTGGTGTGAAAGACAAAAATGTAGTTTTAAATGCGCTCGTACCACATTTTAAAATTGATTAATGGCCATGAGGGAAGGTGGATTTGCAGTTGCTTTTTGACCTCCTTACACTTTCTGTGTTACCCATCAACAGATGCATTCTGTCTGAAGTATGTTTTTAGTTGTCCAACCCACTATTTCCCCCATGCAGTTGTACACATTTGGGAATGGCTGTTTTAACCACTCCTGGTTGCATAAAATTGTATGTTTGGTCACTGCTTATTAACCAGGTAAGGGCTGCCAAATCGGAAGTGTTTCTTAGGTCACTACTGAGGAACTAAGAAGATCCCTGCCGAATCAGACAAGGTCTATCTAGTCTAGTATTCTGTTTTGCACAGCAGCCAAGCAAATGCTTCCAGGAAACCCTTGAGAACAGCATAAAGGTAAGAGCCCGCCTTCAGTGTTTGTCACCCAGTAACTGGTATTTGGAGGCATATTGCCTTTACGGTTCCATATACCGCATTTTTCGCGCCATAAGACGCACCCGCACTTACCGTATGTATGGTACCAAAAATAATAATAATTTTTTTTTAATCATCTGTTCCACGGGGAATCAGCTGAGAGGTGGGGATTCCCTGCCCTGCCCAGGAGTCCTCCGCTCTTCCGGACCAGCAGAAGAAAGTAAAAATAATAATAATAATATTTTTTAAAAAAAAAATTTTAATCAGCTGTTCCGCGGGGAATCAGCTGAGAGGCGGGGGCTTCCCCCGCCCTGCCCAGGAGTCCTCCGTTCTTCCGGACCAGCAGAGGAAAGTAAATTTTTTTTTTTAATTTTTTAATTTTTTTTTTTTACTATATTCACTCCATAGGACGCACAGACATTTCCACCTAGGTTTTTTTTTTTGGGGGGGGAGTGCGTCTTATGGAGCGAAAAATACGGTAGCTATAAGGGCTAATAGCTATTGATAGATCTATCTGCCATGAATTTGCCCAATTCCCTTTCCAAGACTTCTAAGCCAGTAGCCATCAGTACATCTTGGGGCAGCAAATTCCAGAAGTTAATTACGGTATGTGCTGTGTGAAGAAGTACTTTTCTTCATTCTGCATCTATTGCCAATTTCATTGGGCAACTGATTCCAAGTTCTAGTATTATGGGGGAGAGAGAGGAAATTCATTTTTTCCACTTTCTTCACAAGCATGCATAATTTTATCAATCTAATTCAGGTCTGCCCTCAGGTCTACTCCTCCCCCCCAACACTTCAGCCTAAAGAGAAAGACTCTGAACACGTCTACCCCTCTGGAATTCCCTTACCCAGTTCTTTCTCCTCACAAGCATGGGCATCTGCATCCTTCACCAACCCCAGCCCTCTGGTGAAACCAAGTGGGTGGGGGAGCTATGTCAATTTCACCTGCTTTTCTTCAAAAGGGCATTTATGCACATCAGCGCTGGTGCAAGCAGTAATAGGTGAATTTAAAGCAACACTGTGATGAGGCATTCATGAAATCAACAATATTTCCCCCTTTGGGGTGTGTGTGTGGGGTGGGGGGTGGGGGGAAGAGGGAAGGAAATAGCAGTGAAACGTGGGGTTACAATATAAAAAGGGGGCTACATACAGGATCTGCTGAGCTATTGCAGTCAGTGGGGGATGGAATAGACCAGGACATTGACAATATGGAGATATGACTCTTCTGGGCTAAATAGCAGAAAGACAGTCTGGCAGTCGCACGCACTTGTGCAAGACCCCTCTGCTGAAAAAAAATATTACTGTCTGATTCGCTCAAATTTAAGGACCTGGGGAAAAAAGGTCAGTTTTGCACAAATTATCAGACCCATTTTTTAAAAAATGGTTGGGAATACTTTATAGCAGGGGTCCTCAAATTTTTTAAACGGGGCCAGTTCATTGTCCCTCAGACTGTTGGGGGGCTGGACTATAGTTTGAAAAAAATATGAACGAATGGATCAAGTAAAGAAAAAAGGACCCGGGTCCTTTTTTTTACTTGATAGGGGTGAATTTTTTTCCCCTTAAATGGAAAGTTATTTTATTTATTTATTTCAGTTTTATACCGCCCAATAGCTGAAGCTCTCTGGGCGGTTTACAGCAATTAACAAGACAGTCCCTGCCCGCAGGCTTACAATCTAAAAAGACACGACACACAAGGAAAAAGGAATGAGGAGGGAAGAAGAGGGAATATTAATGAATACTCCTGGCAGGGCTGGTGGTATTTACATATAGTATTTTTCCATGTATAAGACTATACTTTTTCCTAAAATCATTAGACTAAAAATTGAGGGTCGTCTTATACACGGAAGTAAGCTGAGGAGAGAACCGTGCGGTTGCGAAACTGCCCAGTGGGGGGGCGTCTTATACATGGGGGCGTCTTCTACACGGAAAAATACGGTATATAGTTGCACAATTGTTTCATGCCTAACATGAATATACTTTTGTTTTTGCCATCACACAAATGAGCATACGCAAAGTAGCATTTTTGAAACATTAGAAATCTGACTTAGCTACATCAGCTCATACATAAGAGGTAAAATACCACCACTAATTTTTCCATGTTATGGAAAAGAATTAAAGGAATCGGCGCTTGAAGCGAAAGAGTTAAAAAAAGTTTGCTTCCGCCGATCGACCGCCGGGCCGGATGAAAAGGCAAGGCGGGCCGGATGTGGCCCGCGGGCCTTAGTTTGAAGACCCCAGCTTTATAGCGAAAGGGGTAGTGATGGGATGGGGGAGGAGGAGATGTTTCTCTGTCTGAAAGATGAGATGGGTTGAACCGCAAAGCACCCTGGGATACGTGCTGACAGAGGGTGGGAGGACTGAGAGGGAGTGAGGGAGAAACAATCCGTGACCAGCTGTGTGCCCAATCCTCTGTCTGGAATTCCAGAGAAGCCACCCACCCATTGTGGCTTCTTCTCACGGTGGCTTAGTGTAATGTGGGAATGTGCTCACCGTCAGACTGTTGTTGCCAACCATGTCGGAATTATGGCATTGCTTCCGAGTCTGGTCACAGGGCTGCATGGGCCAGCATCTTGGACAGGCAGCAGGGGAAATGGCTCCTGCATTAGCTGATATGGTAACACTGAATGGAGGAAATGCAGATTTTGATGTGCATTAACTGAAGTAGCAGAAGATTCCCAAGTGATCATTAAAGCTTGACCTTTGCTTTCCCTAATGAGCTTGTTCCCTCTTCAAATTTCCTGTCTTCCTGAATCTAGAAGGCCATTCCCTCATCCCCACCCCCATGGCAATTGTAACAGGATCTCCTGGCAGAGGGTATCCCAACTGTGTGTTGTTGTCAGGGACGTGAAATTGCACCTCCTTCTTCCTCTTGCAGTGCCACAAACCACGACAGGAGCAAGGAAGCCCAGTGTAAAGCAAGAACAGCAAAGGCTCTGGTTGAGAGGGGCCGCCACTGAGTGGGTGCTTGGTCTTTATCCCAGAAATGTACTCAACTGCACTCCTGTCTGGTACAGACTCTTTGGGGATGGGGGGGAGGATCCATGGGAAGATGCAATCTCTGATATGTGTGTAGGTGGCCAGAATCTGGAATCTGCCTTCTGTGAGAGGAAGGGCTCCACTCAGCAGGGTCTTCTGACTGTGTAGCATTTTCAGGGGTGGTGGTGGAGGGGCTGCAGTAGGAAGGAAGGGGCAGGGAAGTCCACTTCCGTCAGTGCAGTTGATCCAGCTTAAATCTGGATCCAATTCTATATTTTGTACCTTGAGGACACCAAAGGGGGGGGGGAGGGGCTCACTGGAACAAAAAAGGGCCCTGTTTGGCAATTACGGTAGTACGTGTCAACTCTAAAAAATTAGTATTTTGGCTTCAAACCTGTTTCGCTGGCAGGATTTCTTCCCAGTCCTAAAGGTGGAACAAAAGCAGAGGGTATAGATGTGTTCTTTTTATCTCGGTTCTCTCTCTGTATGGGTGTGTGTATAGATTATATATATTGACAAACACTCGTCACCCACCCTGGCATTAACTGGAAAAAAGGCAGCCCTTAAGAGGTTGATGAGTACAGTGGAGATACAGACAGAGACAGACAAGAGCTCTCTCGGTTTATCTTTAGAAGGGACTTTATTTTTTCAGTGGTACAGTGCGGCAATTACACAGGAATTTCTGGGTGGCTGTAGTTGAAATAAAACAATTTCATAGACTGAACTCAAACTTACAAACATGCAGCTGCTTGTGAGGGGAGAGAAAGGGAAAGAAATGCTGGAGGCAGGAACTGAGGCAGGCGGGTGGCTGAGAAGGCCTCCCATTGGGGAGGTTCACTGTGTAGACTGTTCACAAGAGCCAGGCTTCCTTTCATGTACTTTATGTGGGACTAAGTCTGCGATAGCAAGACCCCGTGATGGGAAGAGAGGGTGTTTATGGCTCATGCGGAGGGTTGCCACCTATTTTCCTGAGAGAGGCTCTGTCTTTAAGAAGTGTGTGACAGATGAACTTAACAGGTACCGCTTCTATTGGCATCAAAATCAGTGATGGGGAAATCATAGCTCTTGGATTTCTGCATATTGAGTTGTTAAGAGGCTCTGGGCCTTTATCAGGAAAGGAAATGGCAACTTGAGTCACACACCGGACCTTGGATATGGCTAAGGTGAGCCCCCTTCGCCCAAGTGATGCTGAGCAGTGTGTATGGAGTTTTACAGCTCTTTCCATTACGATACTTAATAGCTGTTCATGCTTCTGAAGCTGTTGTGCCACTTGTCCCGTGTTCCCTGTTCTGAAACAAGTGAGGTACCCAGATAACCTGTGTGCTCCTATTTGAGCTGTCATACTTATGGCCAAGGCACATACTAGGAAAGAGCACCCTACTCAGATCAGCCTGCTTGAAAGCCATAATTTCTGTTTAAAATAAAGCTAAAAACCCACTAGTTGATAGGTATAATCCTACACGTGTGTACTCAGAAGTAAGCCCTGTTTAGTTTAATGGGGCTTACTCTCAGGGAAGTGAGTATAGTATTTTAGCCTAAAAGATTAAGGCTGCAATCCTTACCTGAGAATATGTCCTACTGAGTTCAGTGGGGCTTACTTCTCAGTAGACATGGGAAGGACTGCACTGTAGAGCGCTCTCTAATGCTTGAGTGGGCACAACAGGATGTTTAGGAATCTATACACTTGTGGCAATCTGGGTACTGGCCAGGCCGTAGTCTGACCTAGAGCATTCTTGTTTAAATTACCCTTATGATGCCCTTTAATAATAATGACTAGATGGTTACACATTTTTGAATAATTTAAAAAATAAGGTAAATAGTACATAATAAAAACCAAACTCTCAGCCTTCATCTAGAATTTTCTTGAGAGACAAGTACAAAACTATATTGGGAGAAAAACACTCGTCATAGGAAAAACATCAGAAAATAAGAGAAACTTTCTCTAACCTTAAAAAAGGACTTTTGTTTTTCACCAGCAGCTGAAATAAACATCTGACTCCACCATTTTAATCTTCAAAATGGCCACATACAAGACAAATTAAGAGCATGTC
This sequence comes from Shinisaurus crocodilurus, assembly GCA_021292165.1. Classification (NCBI taxonomy): domain Eukaryota; kingdom Metazoa; phylum Chordata; class Lepidosauria; order Squamata; family Shinisauridae; genus Shinisaurus; species Shinisaurus crocodilurus. The sequence continues at coordinate 119,579,839 of CM037881.1, forward strand.
TGCTTAGGTGCCATTCTCAGTACTGACGGTTGTGATGATTAGAGACCAGAGCGGGGCAGGGTTGGGACCCCCCAGTACAATTGAACTACCCTGTTTTAAGGACCAAGACTGCAACACAACAGCATGGCACAGCTGCTGTTCTAACAACCCAGTCGTAACAAGCCGTCTTAGGACAAATGGTGGATACTGTAAGAGCCTGGTGTTTGTCCTGAGCTTTAATACAAGACATGAATGTGCAGACCGAGATGGGCAGCATGTGTGCATACTACAATCCATAGACTGCCTTCTGTTTATCATGCACACACATCACAAGCCATACATGGGGTGATGACGTATTAATCTCACACATACCTACTTGCTGCATGAATCATATGCATACTACATGCATCCAGTCCACACATCATTTTCTTTCCCACAGCGATGTTATATTAGTGAGATGAACCATTTTGGCTGCTGACACCAACATCCGTGGGGCTCACACTCGTTTGGGGGGAGGTGGAGGGGGGAGAAAGAAAACACCCACAGAGAGGTGGCTCAGGAATCAACTTGAAGCAGGAACAAATGTTTCCACTCCTTGGCTACTATGGTGGGCAATGACAGCTGAAAAACTTAATGGACGGAAATCAACAAGACATCTCTGGTTGGGGCGCTTCCTTCCACCCCTGCTGTTCCCAGCAGACCCTTTTTTATTACACAAGTGAATCAACAGGAAGCTGCAGCATGATGAAGAATATTACTCTGGAGTTAAGCTTTTGAGTATGATATAGGTGCTAATATTTCTCTTCCTTGTGGGGAATGGACTCCACCATTTTAATCTTCAAAATGGCCACATACAAGACAAATTAAGAGCATGTCTGCTTAGATGCCATTCTCAGTACTCCAAAAAGCTTGTGTTTCTAGATCCCAAAGTAATTGACAAAAAATATATTCTCTACTATCTAACAGAGAGAACTGGATAAAATTAGGTAGCACATAAATTGTGCAATCAGGAGCCTGCTATGGGATGAGTACAACCCTACAAAAGGTGCTCCATGCAGCAAACTGCTTATGTGAGTCTTCCTGCATGGTTTTGGTGACTATTGATCTGCCATGTGATCACTAGCAGCAATAACCACAAGAATTGTGATGGCATTTCTCATGCACCTACTGCATGTGTGAATTGAGCCTTCATCCAAAGCTCACAGTAGAGGAAATCTCTGTCTGAAACCTCATTTACCTGGCTGTGGTTAATACTGTTATCACGTGAGAGCACATTGAAGAGGAATTTTCTGTGCTATATGGCTATAGTAAAGTCAGATGATGACTTCTGACACATCAAAAAGTAATATGAGGACCTGGCCAAGTTCTATCATGTAACAGGGCCTACTATCTTGTCTCCCCCATTGAGAAGCCAGCATGGATGATATTTGAAAGGCCCAATCCGGCCATATGTGTGGAGCTGGTCCACCAGTCCTGCCTTCACCATCCATTTGGGGAATGCCCTACTGAATTAGGTCTGTGTTTATAAAATCTTTAATGCACAGGCCACATTTGGGCGGGCTGTCCCCATGAAGACATCTGTGGCTGGTGGAAGTGGAGATGGGGCCAGTGCGCTGGCTCCATATGCAGGGCTGGGTTGGGGAAGAGGGTAGCACAGCTCACCCACATCTCCTCCAAATCACATCTTCTCTCTACAGCTTTTCAGATGTTTTAGATTGACCCAGCTCCCAGAACTATCTGCTGTTTATCCTATGCTTGCTTGCTTGCAAGTAAGTACTATTGAACTCAACAGTACTTGGTTATGAGTAAATATGTCCCGGATGATGCTATTAGGCTCCCATTACATATGCTGTGACACAGCTGTTGATTACTTGATCGCTCATCTTTGCTCACAACCTGGAACATGTTTCACTGATAAGGACTCTGAAACATGACTCATTAACCCTTCCTATGTGGCTTTATACCTCCTTTATAGCACGTTTACCAATCCTGTAAGAAATGTAGAATGATTACATTTCCTGATGTGTAAAGTACATTTATCTGTGCAATATCTCTGGAGGCAGAGGCATATCTTCATCTCTGTTTTATAGATGGGAAAACAGCAGTACAGAATAATAGGAAATGATTATTGCAGTGTTTATTACGCAGGCTCAGGAATGCTAGCTTCTGGAATACAGTGTACCTCTTTCACCATGAAGGGGAACATTATTTTCTTGTGATCTACTGGCACATGGTTCCTTGCCTACTGCAGTTCTGGGGGAGACGTGATCGAGTGGTTAGTGCAGCCTCTTGCAGCCAACTGCCCTCCAGATGTGTTTGACTACAACTTCCACCATCCTCAGCCAAGCCATGCTAGCTATGGTGATGGGAGTTGTAGTCCAACACCTCTGGAGGGCAGCAGGTTGGTTGGGGGAGGCTGGGTTAGTGCATAAAGTTTCTCTTCCTGTTATAGCAAGCTAATGTATCTCCCTCGCTGATGCCCATTGACTTCTGCAAGACTTTTCTTCCTACTTGCTTGCTTGGTTCTGTACCCACTTTCTTGCCACTGCTACTAGCTTTTGAAATCTCTTCCACCTAAATGCCATGTTCCCTCTCAGCTGAACACCTTTACATTGTGTCACAGAGGGAGTTTAGGCAGGTGCAGCTAGTCATGCATATAGTCATAGTGAGAAAAACCCGTATCTGCAGTAATTCCCTCTTCTATGTATTCAAGATACAGGAGCCCATCTTCCTTTGCATCTGGTCACCTTACCTAACAAAGACTTGTTCTATAGTTGCAGGATTGCAAATACATTGAACTAACTCTGGCCCTCTCATGGCTTAAACAAGGGTTGTACAGCTCTTCACTGGTAAAACAGCTGAAGAATCCACCACTAGGGTTTTGTCTTAGGTTAGGATCTACCTGTCCATGCTACAAGGTTGATCTGCAAATCACCCATGTACTAGCCTCTTCTGCTGCATTGTCTCCCAGCAAGTACTGCTGATAATCTGGGGATTCTTCTTCCAGGTTTCCATAATCCCTAATCATACAACACTATCTGCCCTGAGTTCTTAGGATAATGTGGCAAGTCTACAGTAAAATAAAATAATAATAATAATGTCTCCCACCCACCTGCCTTTAATCATCCTTGCCCAGCCTGCTCATAGGTGGCTTGCTTTCCAGTTTATAGAGCTTCCCCCTATCCCAAGAGAGGATTGTATCCACACCAACACGGGGATATCTACACCCCCATTGTGTCAATATATTGGCAGTTCTATGGAAGGTCTCATACAGATACTGCATGTGGATTGGCATCACCTTTGTTTGCACACAACCCAATGGCGGACATGGAGGTAAACTGCTACTGTCACCAGCAGCGGACCAAACGAATTTCGCACACACCCTATGTGTATGTCTAATTTGTCAGATCCACAGTGCACAATAAAGACCCTAGCAGCCTGACTTGGACCGTTGTTCCATTCCTTGTACCTCCACGGTATCACCGTTTGGTCAGCTGAAGGGGATGGTGCTGTGCTTGATCTGGTTGCCCCCACTTCTCCCACCCACGTCCAGAAGCTGGATGACAAGCGAGGGAACGCCTGACTGAGAGAATGCCTGGCAAGGCTGCAGTCTCGAAAGGCAGCTAAGAAAGGCATTGAACAAATAAAATGCCCCGGAGGCAGCTACTAGTAAGAAAAGAAATCAATGGAAGGAAGAAAAGGAATGCAACAGAAGAAAAGGGGGAGCGGGGAAGAGAGAGAGAATTTCATGCCATGGGCTGGGCCTCCACAACCATCTGTTTACCTGAGCCCATTCGGATCACTTGGGACTCTTGTTACATAAAAAATAGAAACTCTGCTGGCACCTAGCTGGAGACACATAGCGTCAGACAAACTGACAGCCACACGCAGAGGGGTTGGTTGGGAAGCCAGGACAGTTTGGGGGTACCATGCCAGTGACTATTTACACAGAGATACAACAAAGAGAGGCACAACCCTGCCCTTGCCCTCTGCTCCCCTTGGGCTCAGCCAGTCTCCTCATTCCAGGACTCTGGGGTGGCACTCGGAGCAGCGGTTTCTTCCCCGTTACACGTGGCTGGGGCAGCCGATGTCGTGGCTGGAGTTTCTGCTGTGCTTGCTGGAGCTGTTGATGTCGTTTCTTCTGGGCTTGCTGTTGCTGTTGCGGTTGATGGTGCCGCCATTGTTATAGCTGGGGCTGCCTCGGTGGCTGCCGGAGCTGTGCCATCTGCTTCAGCTTTAGCTGGCGGGGCGCTGGTGGTCTCTGTTGTGGTAGCACCGTCTGTTGTTGCAGCAGTGGTTGGCTTGGCTGCATCTGTATGCTCTGGTGCTCGGAGCCTCTTCATCATTGTAGTCACTCGGACGGCTTTCTGCAGGTTGGTGAGAGAAAGGTGGTTGCTCGTTGGTAAGCGAGAGATTCAATGTCCTCACTGATTCTTTATGGGGCCAAAGAATAAGCATGGCACCTCCATTTTTCTCCCTCTCCCCTCCACAATCTGATATCACTAATTCAAAATCGTACAAAATCTCTTTGGCATTTTCTTTTTAAATAATCTTGGTGTGTTCGCACTGGAGAATCTCAGCTTTATTTTTAAGTGTGCTTTCAGTGCTTGTGACTGCAAACACTTGAGAAAAAAGACCGTGTATAATAGAACCTTGAGGCTAAAGCGCCAGAAACCAAGCAACTAGGCCCGAAAAATGTATTGTGGTTTGTAGTACATCTCATGATGATTAATCCAACTGTATGAATTCCAGAGCATATTACTGAAGATCAGCAGTCTTCAAAAACTGCAGCCTAGGGCTGTCAACCAATTTAGATTTTTTAAATCATTTAACAATCTGGCTTTTAAATCAGTCAATCAATTATATTTAAATATATTTGAATATTTTAAAGCCCTAATAAAAGTGCCATTCTGAGGGCAGCCTGTATTGGCAGCTTCTGTTAAGTGTAAGGAACACTTTATTAGAGTTTAATAAACAAAAAGCTGCCACTCATAGCCAGCTGGGCAGAACTATCTCCAATATTTTCTTATCAAATTTGGGAATATGAGTTCTCCCCTATTCTACGGGCATTGCTTGAACCCTACTTCTCCCCTTTCCTGCCTCAAGGCCAAAAGAAGCATATGTTGGGGCAAGGGAAGGCATACAATTTTTACTGGAAGCTATGATTAGGTTTTCTACAGGGATGGCTTCAAAGAGGGTCAAGGCTTTTTGAGTGTTCCAATTCAACATTTCAGAAAAGGCCTTGTATCAACCACTGCTGCATCCTCCTTCCCCTGCCCAAGCTCCCCCAAACTTACCTTGGGCAGGGAAAGGCATAGGTGGCAGGTGCTCCTAGTACCCATTGGAGCATCTTTCCCCATTGTGCACTGGGACAAGAAGTCCCAGAATCTCTGGTGGGAAACTGACCCTCTGTCAAGGAGATGACCCCAAGTGGGATTGCACAGAATCGACTTCATCCAAATCCTGGAAGGTTTCTTTCCCTTCCTTTTAATGTTTTTATTAAACTAAAGAAGTAACTTAGAAAAGATAGAACATAACAGAATATAGATACAGAATATAGATGCATAAAACATAGAAAATAAATATTAATATTAATAGAGGGTTTAAAGGCAACATTTCATAGAAGGTTAAAAAGACATAGAATTAGTAAAGTTAATAAAAATTAAGGGACAGTTAGTAATAGATAAAATTGGATCACGGGACATACAACTTAATATAAAACATTTTAACAGTGCAGTCCTATCCATGTCTACTCAGAAGTAAGTGCCTTTGAGTTCAGACTCCTAGGCAAGTGTGAATAGGATTGCAGCCTAAATGTATAATATTAAAGTTATTAGAAATATTAACATCTTACCAATATTTGAGTCAATAAAGATTCTTCCGCATCTAACAATGTATATTCTTTAAAACAACCAGGAGAGAAACAATATCTTTCAGAGAATTCTATATTATATCTATAAAATCAATATCTCCTGAGATATATTTTTGGGAATAATGTCTATTCCATTAGTTGATAAATTGATTCCAACTCATATACACATGTGATGTTATAATCTTATTGGTTCCTTCCCATATGTCCTTCAACCTAATAAAATGAGTCAGTTTAACTAAGTGAAAACTACTCCAAATTTGTTCAAGCCAATTGTCTAGTAAGGCCCGTTCCATTGTCGCTCCCCTGCCATTTTTTGCCATTTCAACTCAGAATTTACTATTTCCTGCCATTTCTCTAAGGAGCTCATCATGGCAATATAGCATCACAACTACCGTGTAAGGTAGAGATTAGGTTGAGACATGTAACTTGTTCCTGGCTACTCAGCAAGTGTCATGACTGAGTAGATTTGAGCTTGGTTTCCCACTCTAGCCAGTCCCAACACTACTCTCCAGCCTTCCCCCACCTGGTGCACCATTGGGCATGCTGGCTGGGAATGATGAGAGTTGCAGTCCAACACATCTGGAGGGCACCAGGTTAGGGAAGGATGCACTAGACCAGTGTTCTCCCAAGGTTGGAGAACACTGCACTAGACACTATACTGCACTATAGATCAGGTGCTGTAAGTGTTGTGCAGAATGGACAATGGTGAGGCTTGGCCTAATCCCTTGTATATCCATTTAGCCTTCTAGGAATAAAGCCAAATAGCACTGATGTTGGTAGAATAGAGACAGAGTGAGAAGGTTTGGAATGCGTCTCCTCAAGTCTTGGGGCTATTTCAAGCTTTCTTGAATGCAAGACAAGACCTTGCCACTGCCAGCACCACATTACCTTCCATTTTGCTCTGGCAAAGTTTTTCTCAATCTGAGCACATACTCCATCCTTTATGTTCTTGTCTGAAGCTGCATTGCCAGAAATCCTAGGGACAGAAAATAGGACAATGAGTCGTACCATTGGGCAATAACACTTCCTCAGTGTGGCTTTCTTGCTTCTCTTCGCTCACTTGCCTAGCCAGTGAATGGGAAGGCCACAGCTAGCAATGACCATGTTGCTCCGTCCTCCGCTCAAACCAATCTGAATTAAGAATGCTAAAAAGCAGCCTTCCCCAACCTGGTTCCCTCCAGGTGTTTTGGACTACAACTCCCAGCATTTCTGACCATTGGCCATGCTGGCTAGGGCTGATGGGATTTGAAGTCCAAAACATCTGAAGGGCACCAGGTTGGGGAAGGCTGTTATAAAGTCTGGAAAACCTTGATGGTTGCTCCTTCATCAGCTTCCCCCTGCCATTTCATTCTATGTGCCAGGATCTTCTGTGGGTTTTTTTTTCTGGCATGAAGAGGCAGTACTGCATGACAAAAACCTTTCTCATCTTACTTTTCTCTGTGCTTCGTCCCACTCGACCTGGTTTGTAAGCTCTTCCTTTATCAAGAGCAGCTACAGAGCACTTACCATTCATGGGAGATGGCCTCCTCTGCCGTAATCCTCTGGTCCTGGTCCACCTCCATCAGACGGGCCACCAGGTCCTTGGCTGGAGAAACAAAGAAGGAAAGCTACTTATCAATTGCCTACGATGGGGTAAGGGTCACAGCAGATCGTGCCCTGGCTCTGCAGTGTAGAGCAGGGGTCCCCAACGCAGTGCCCATGGGTGCCATGGCACCCACACAGCTCTTCACAACCTGCCCTCTTAAACAACAACACATCTAATATATAAAAGAAGGACTGACTGATTCGTCAATGCCCAGCTCAAACCGTTTAACGTAGGAACGTGAAACTTGGAAGGAACATTGTTTTTATGACATAAGCACCCACTAAGGAAGGATTTTTGGAAATTCCGTCCCTAAGGGGGTGAAAAAGGAGGGAGAATTTTTAAATGACTGACTGACTGCTGTATGTGGGGCGTCTGTCCGGAACATTAAAAATATGTTATTAGTCTGTTTACAATTTATTTATATCTATAAAAGAAGTCCTGACTGACTGGGATAATTTGTCTGTGGGGGAAACACTCTTTTAAAATACTATTATTGTTTATTGTGGTGTTTATGCTGGGTAGACATTGTGTACCTTTCTCACTGCCCCCGAATAGAATTTATTAACTCCCTTTCTCTTTCTCTCTCTGCTTCAAGCTTTCTCGTTTTCATCTCTCTCTCTCTCTCTCTCTCTCTCTCCTCCTTTTCTGCCTCAAACTCCATTTTCCTAAATTCTAATTTGTTTTCCGGTTCTGGCCAGGGGGAGTCGGTGTTCATACCATGAATACCTCTTATAATATCCATTTGAATTCAAAAGACTTCAGTTCCCCCTAAAGGTTTGTTTTGCCATGACCATCAACAAGTCACAGGGGCAGACTTTGCAGGTAGTGGGGATTAGGAAGACTGCTTCTCAGATGGGCAGTTTTACGTGGCATGTTCCAGAGTGAGCTCACCTAACTCTCTGGTCATCCTAGCACCTGCAGGGAGAGCCACTAATGTAGTTTACAAAGAAGTACTGAAATAGTTTTTTTGTAGGTTGCAGATGCCAAATAAGTAATTTTTAAATTTTTGGTCTGTCTCATTGTCTGTTTCTAATAACACCATGAAAAAATTCATATACGCATATGAAGGAACAGCTATCTTTGTTTTGTAGCCAATACGTCTGCAATAAACATTGCTTATTACATTAAGACATCAACCTGTAAATTATATTTCGTACAGTTTGGACAAAAAACTCATGTCTCTTTTAAAAACAATTGTACCAAATCCTAAAATCCATGCAAGCGAAGCCGCGGGCAACAGCTAGTTTTAAATAAAAAACTGAAAATCGGTAGGGTGCCAGGTTCTTCTTCCTGTTCCTGAACCAGCCTCTGATCAGCTGTTCAGTGGACAGGAAGAGAAAGCAAGGCAAAAGGGTAGAGGGGAGAGGAAGAGCAAGTCTAGAGGCTAGGAAGGGAGAGAAAGGAGGAGGCTAGGGATAGGGAAGGAAGAGAAATAACAAGGAAAGTAATATGTGAGGCTAGAGAAGTACTAAGGCTAGAGGCTGGGAGTGGAGAGAGAGAGAGAGTGCAAAGGGGAAAGGTCTGTGTGTGGATAGAAGCAGATTGAGGGGGCCAGCCAGGAAGCAACTCTTTCCACTATCCCCTCCCAGCCTCTACCCTTGCTATTTCTCTCCCTCCCCCCACCTCTTGACTAGCCAGGCCCCCACAGCAGCCATTATGTGACTAGCCACACCCTCCATAGGAGCCATGTTGTGGTGGTGCCCACAGCAGTTTCTCAATTCCCAAATGTGCCCTTGTGTCCAAAATGTTGGAGACCCATGGTGGAGAGGGTAAGAAGGGGCTACCTACCTATGCATGAAACAAGTTAGTTGCAACATAGATTTCATAGATCATAGAGTTGGAAGGAGCCTACAAGGCTATCGAGTCCAACCCCCTGCTCAATGCAGGAAACTAGAGGAGGGGTCTCCCATCCAAGTAATAACCAGGCTTGACCCTGCTTAGCTACATCTTTGGGCCAAGCCAGATATTACACAGGAGTCATGCATAACAGTCTCCCAACTTTTCTTATTTCAATGAAAAGCATCCCTGGGAGGCTGCAACTTGGACTGAAAGAATGGCAGAGAGATAGAGAGGCTGCTTAACCCTCCCCCCCCATGTCTTTTCCCTATGCAAAATGGAGGTTGAGGAGCTGGTTTCCACTAATGAGTGGCAAGCACTGCATCTTTCCCATCAGGATTGAATTGGATGATATAGACATATATTAAATCGTGAGACTATTAACATGCAGTTCTTGTGTAATATCTCATATGTCCCTTTGTGAGGGAGGTCCTGGGGAGCATACTGGTCATGGCCGAGGCTTCTCAAAGTTACCTGCCCTAGAATGGCACCAGCTACTGTTTACGCCTCCATCACCACCGTGACATGGGTGGTGGGAGCTGATGGGTGTGGGGCAGCCACCAGGTGGGAATCGTGTCACTTGGATAAGGGGACCATTGATGCTGTCTTTGCCTTCCACAATGTGAGGCTGTGCTTCCTACAAGTCATGATGTGCATCTCCCCCCCCCCCCCGACCATTGATGGAGCCTTACCTGCCTGTGAGATGTCATCCCAATAGGGAGGATCAAACTCATAATCACCGGCCAAGATCTTACGGAACAGGTTCTTGTCGTGGTTCTCATAGTCATCCTCATCCATTTCCTCATAGAAGGGTGGGTTCCCTGACAAGCTGTAGCACAGGGATAGGAGGGAAGATTAGCTGTAGGAAGGAGATCAGCTGCAAGAGATGGCACTGGGTCATTGCTACTGGATGAAGTCTTTGGCTCCCTTTTGCGGTTCCAAGGGCTTATGGTGGTCCTTCTCCTATAACCACCTTCTAGTTCTTTCCCCCTTGCAGTCACTCTCCCCATGTCCATTCTGTTTCATGTTCTGACCTCACCCCCCCGCCCCAGTTGTCAATATATGATAGGATGCCTTCATCCCTCCTTACTTACAGAATATACATGATCACACCAATAGCCCAGCAGTCAACGGGCCGCCCATATCGCTGGCGCCCTACCACTTCAGGAGCTACAAGGACAGAAGTATAGGGTGAGTGCTGTTCCAAGGACCAGCTACGTATGTTCCCTTGAATATATCACAATTAAAAAACCAAACCAAAACTTACAATGTCAGAAATTTGCCTTAATCAGAGTTGAATTGAACATTTAGAAATATCACATGGGTACGGTCATCTTAGGACTGTGCCACTTCAGAATGCAGGTGCAAGAATGTACATATTTGAATACAGATAACTAGCAAATCAGGAAGAGAACTACCGGTAGGTTATACCCTTTTCCCCTGACACACTAGCTTTCCCTGTGCTGGAAATTTGGGCAGGGAGGCAGAGCTGGATTTATAATACAAAGGTGAAACCATGTCCACAAAGATATAATCATTTCAGAGACATTTAACACCCACTTTATGAGACATCCTCACTTGACCCTCCTCTCAGTATTTTACAGGGGACAAATTGCATGTTCGGAGCCTATGCATGTTCGGGTACATTGTGCTGATCCCTTACATCAGTGTTCTCCAACCTTGGGTCCCCAGATGTTTTTGGCCTACAACTCCCAGCATGCCCCACCCAGTATGCTGGGAGTTGTAGGCCAAAAACATCTGGGCACCTGTGCCAGTGGGACCTTGAACACGTAGGGGTTGGGTGGTGCCAAAGAGCACAATCCTGCTCCCCATGCAGAAAATGTCATCTGCATTGACCTGTATTCTTTATGTAAGGCAGTGTTCTCCAACCTTGGGTCCCCAGATGTTTTTGGCCTACAACTCCCAGCATACTGGGTGGGGCATGCTGGGAGTTGTAGGCCAAAAACATCTGGGGACCCAAGGTTGGAGAACACTGATGTAAGGGATCAGCTCTACCCCTGAACAAGGCTGACAAGCTGTCTGTAATACCAGGCAACTGGGTGTGCTGCAGTGTCTCTCTTGAGAATAGGTGAATGTGCCGCCTTGATCAGGATGCCAAGAGAGCATTATTCATTACGTTTTATCCTGCCTTTCCGCTGAGAAGCTCAAAGCAGTCTTTTAGCCTCACATCAACCTGTGAGGGAGGGTTAGGCTGAGAGACAGAGACAGAGTGAGAGTGATTTGCCCAAGGCTATCCCAGTGAGCTCCACATGTCTGAGTCGGAATCTGAACCGGCTCTCTCCCCAGTCTTAGTTAACATTCTATCCACTCAGCTGTGCTGGCTCCTCTCTCCTGGCAGCCATAGAGAATTGCCCCGGATGCCTCATCGCGCAGAATGGAAAAGAGTGAGTACATAGTAGGGTAACTAGCCGGAGGGTGGAATGGAAACAGCAGTTAAGGCTTCATATGATTGAGTGTGAGCTGGGGGAGAGCAAAATTATTGTTTGCACTGAAGTACCAAAATGTATCTGGTATGGCGTTTTACATCACGAAACCTCACAAACAGATCTCAGCACTGTGGGTTTCCTGAAGAAAGCAGTGCCTAGTGCTTTTCATCCACCTGCGCAAGATATTAGTGCCTGAGGTGGGAAAGCCACGGCCAAGAAGCAAGGTGGAAGCCTGTCTGTGTATAACATATCAGTTGTTGGGGTGGCACAGTGGGAGAGGGCTGTTGCCCTCCTAGCCTGTTGCTTGTGGGCTTCCCAGGGGCACCTGGTTGGCCACTGTGCAAAACAGGATGCTGGACTGCAGGGGTGGGCAGCTTGTGCCCCCCCAGATGTTGTTGGAATGCACCTCCCATCAGCCCTAGCCAGTAGAGACAATGGTGAGGGCTGATGGAAGGTGCAGTCCAACTATATCCAGAAGGCCACAAGTTGCCCACGGTAGGGCTTAAGAACATAGGAACATAAGAAAAGCCCTGCTGGATCAGACCAAGGGTCCATCTAGTCCAGCATTCTGTCCACATGGTGGCCAACCAGCTGCCCACGGGATCCCACAAGCAGGACATGAGTGCAGCAGCACCCTCCCACCCATGTTCCCCAGCAACTTGAGTACAAAGGCACACTGCCTCTGATATTTGTCTTTATGGCTATTTCTTCTTTTTCCCTGGGGGGTCCTTTCATTAAAACATCACCGTGGTCATGCTCACTGTGCCATATCTTACCTAGGTACTCAGGGGTTCCACAGGGTTCCTTGATAAGCCCGTTCTCCAGCTTGGCCAGGTGAAAGTCGCTGATCACAATCTTGGAGTTCTTCAGGCGGTTGTAATACACTAAATTCTCTAGCTGCGGGAACATAGTGGGAAAGGGGCAGCAGGTAAAAGATGCACGAAAGAAGGAAGGGGAGAGCAACCCAATCCTCTGGCAAAACTGCTATTTTGGGGACATGGCTCCCTTGATCCACAAAGATGTGCCATGCTCCTGGGCAAAGCAAGATGCATCATCTTTCTTTCTTTCTGTATATAAAATCATGGATGGGACTTCTCATTGAACCATAGAAAACAGTGAGAACGAAAGGGAGGGCAATGTTGTATTGCTTCTGTCTGCTTTTAAATGGAAACAGGAAAGCCTGAGGATGGGGGTGGGTAGCGGGTGACTGGCTCAGGTGTTTGTGCAGGACAGGCTAGCAAGGGGGTCGACTGACTTGCCTTGAGGTTCCTATGTACGATCTTCAGTGAATGCAGGTATGCCACAGCCTCCAGCACCTGCCTGATGACATTACTGGTGTCACGCTCAGAGTAGTAACCCTGGTCCAAGATCCAGTCAAATACCTCCCGACCGGTGGCCCTGCAGATGAGTGAAGGGACAAAGAGCAGTAGTAGGGAAAGAGGGGAAACTGGGTATTGTCCAACATTGCATCGCTGGCACCAGAATCCTGCAATGGAAGCATCGCCACACCGTGGACAGCAGAGAAGCAGTTTCTTCATAATTATTATGCCAGACTGAGAGCGCTGCAAATCGCAACTGATTTATAAAGTGGAATGTAAAAAGCTGCCTTTTACTGTGAAAGACCATTGGTCCATGTAGCTCACTCAGTATTATGTACACCAGCCTTCCTCAACCTGGCACCCTCCAGATGTGTTGGACAATGACTCCCATCAACCACCGTAAGTATAAGGGTTGTCTACATTGGCTGGTGATGGGAGTTGTAATCCAACACATCTGGAGGGTGCCAGATTGGGGAAAGCTGATGTACACTGACTGGCAGTGTTTCTCCAGGACTTCAGAGAGGAATCTTTCCCAGCCCTACCTGGAGATACCAGGAATTGAACCTGGGACCTTTTGCCTGCAAAACATGCGCTCTGCCCTTGAACTATGACCCTTCCCTTAAGTGAATACAAATTCATGAATGGTGTGAAGAGGAAATGAAAATAAATATTTATGCTCCCTTTCTCTCTGTCTTGATGATTTCATGAAGATCAAAGGAGCTTCTGATAAATGTTTCGGAAGGCACCCTGTGAAGTGGCAACAAGACAGTTCACATCTGAACAGGTTCATTGGAGTAATGCAGAGGCACTGGCAGTGCAAAGGGGAGAATCCACGATCGATGTGGCATCTTAGGAGTTCTGGGCAACACCTACTTACAGCTCCAAGAAGAGGAAGTACTCTTTCCGGGTAACATAGACATCCACCAGCTGCAGAATGTTTGGGTGTTTCACCCTGCGGGGAAAGGAAAGGAAGAGAAAAACTAAGCTAGTGGGTGGGAGAGACCAACTGGCCTACCCAGTCCATATGTCTGCCCTAAAACAGGGTCCTGTAGCCAGAAGTACTTTTGTCAAATACCTGTCCAATTTTTCCTGGAAAATATTCAAGGGCAGTCAAGTTACTATGGGCCACTTCTTCCATTTCTTTATTGCTTCCATAATTAGGAAGTCATTACTAACCTAAACCTGCTTCGATGTAGTTTAAAGCTTATTCCTTGTACTGTCCCCACCAGATACAGTGAACAATGACCCCTTTCCGAAAATGGCCCGTCTATCCCACACACATTGCTCATCGTGCCTGAATACACACACCACAAAGTCACATCTGGGTTGCCCTATGTTAGTTGTTGATAATGCCCAGCTCAATGCGGGAGTCACTCTAGATTGAAACAGGATAACTGGGGGAAGTCCAGATCATCTCTCTTTGTGCAGTAGATGTGGCCACACTATCATTATCTACTACTCTTGGCAAAAGGCTAAGATAGCGATTGAGCAGCTGAAGAAGCAGGGGCCGGGGGCTCTACCTTTGTGGCCATTCACAACTCACATCTTCAGGATGATGATCTCATTCTTGGCCGCCTTCCGCACTTTGCGCCCATCTCTTTTCAGAAACTTCTTGCATGTGTAGAGCTTCCCTGTTGATTTCTCCTTGGCACGGAATATCTCACAGAACTCCTCTCTGGGGAAAGAACAGCAGCTACCTTCAAACATAAGCAGATCATGTCCAAGGGCTGGAGCAGCCCAACTGTGCAACAGAGACCATGAATAACTCCATGAGTCACTCACCCTCCCAAGAGAGATGCAGACAACCCTTTTACAGCAGGGATGTTGAACCTCTTTCACCCCAGGTCCAAATTCCATTGCGGAGAAGCTCTTGGGGGTGGCACATTCCAGTGGCGGGTGGGGCATGTTTTAGCTTAAAGCTTTTACTGCCAGTAACTAAGTATATCTCAACCTTTTAGAATGGGGGGGGGGACGACTGCACAAAAGCCAGGAAACTACCAAATGCTCAGTGGTTGGGAGAAGGGGTGGAGCCAGGGGAAGGGGTGTGACCATCTGGGGAACCCTGAAGGGCTGGATTTGGCCCCTAGGCCCGAGGTTCTTGGCTCCAGCTTTACATCGTATGCTTCTCCAATGGATTCTTGTCAAGTTGAAGCTCACCAACCCGGGAGTGCTCTTGGAGAAGTGGGGGCAAGGAGAAAGCAGAGGATGAACAACTGTCCATCTTAAAACATTCTATAGGCTTGTACTGATATAGAGAAATTTGGCCAAAGAGTTAACACTTCTTTTCATTTTGTTTTGACTTTCAGTGGAGGGGACTTTTAGTACCCAAATATGTTCTCCTGGTGAAAGTTGGTCATACAGAATATAGACTGGGGGCCGTGTGTGTGTGGTAGGGTGTTTGGGTGGGGGAGTATGAGTTAAGAGGCAGGAAGCCCCTGGTTCAAATCTCAGCTTAGCCATAAACTCAATATGGGGGATGGGGCTAGACACATTATCCTACGTACGTACAATAAATGCACATAAGGAGGAACTGGATCATTGCACAAAGCCCCGCCCCCACCATGTGCATGTACATTTGCATATCTACAATGGGCCTATGCATATTTAAAATGCACATGCAAATGCTTGTGCACGTGGTTGGAGCCATTGCAGAAAGGCACAGTCCCTGATTATCTGTATGGACCTACACGCACAGGCAGACCATCAGATGTGCAAATGTATGTGTTAAATATGAACAAGTGTAAATAAAACCAGTTTCAACAAAATACAGTTTAAAAACATCCATCAGCAGTGAATAACAAAAAGTTTACAATGAAAAGCTAGGGAGAACAGATGAGTTTTACATAGCCTCTTAAAAGCAGCCACAGATGGGGCCAGCCCTATCTCTCTTAGGAGGGAATTCCATAAAATAGGGGCCACTACTAAGAAGGCGCTACCTCTCATGCCTGCCATCCTTACTGATCTTCATAGTGAGCCAGCAAGCAGGGCCTTGAAAGACACAGGCAGGTACATATAGGTGTAGGCAGTCCTTCAAATAACCTGGATGCTGGACCCAAATTGTTCAGGGCTTTAAAGGTGAAAAACAGCACCTTACATTGGGCCCAGAAACACACTGGCAGCAAGCGCAGCTGGTACAAGGTTGCTGCAACATGATCTGACCATCTAGACCAGGGCTCTCCAACCTTGGGTCCCCAGATGTTGCTGGCCTACAGCTCCCGGCATACCCAGCCAGCATGGCTAATGGCAAGGGATTCTGGGAGCTGTAGTCCAGCAACATCTGGGGACCCAAGGTTGGAGAGCCCTGATCTAGACCCAATGAAGACTTGAGCAACTGCGTTCTGTACAAACTGAAGTTTCTGAGTCATTCTCAAAGGCAGACCCATGTAGAGTGCATTGCAGTAGTCTAGTCTGGATGTAACTACAGCATGCATAACTGAGGCCAGGTCCACTTTCCCTAGATAGGACTGCACTCCTGACTAATGCTGCCACCTGTGTGATGTGTCCAGAAGGACCCCCAAGCTACAAACTTAGTTCTTAAGGGGAAGTGCAACTGTCCAATACTGGTTGAATCCCAATGCACATTTATTGTATGCATATAGGATTGTGTGAATAGCCTGTGTGTTATTTTAGGCAAGCTGCAATCCTTTCAGCTCAAGTCTCTGCTTCTTGTTCTGCAATATGTGCATAAGGACATTGGCCTAACCAACAGGTCTTAACCTACAGCATTATGGATTACCTAAGTGCCAAGTGTTATCTCTGTGTGTGCCAAACTACACATTACTGCAGACATGGGGTGGCCAGTGAAGAGGGGTGGCCCCCTCTCCACATATTGTGTACTTCAGCCTTCCCAAGTTGGGCATCCTCCAGATGTGCTGGACTATAATTCCCATCATCCCCAGATGCTGGCTAGGGATGATGGGATATGTAGTCCAACATATCTGGAGGACATCTGATTGGTGAAGGCTGGTGCAATGACATGATCTCCTCATGTTGTGAGTTTGGCCATTCCCAGCCAACAGCAACTAAAAACGTGGAGCAGGAGGTAGGGAAATGCCAGAAGTGATCTCACACAGCACGACTAAGTGAAAGGCCTCCTTACTGGTGCAGAGGAGAAAGCAAGGCCTGGGGAAGCCATTTTTGTCTGCTGTTCCATGTCTGCTGTAAGCTGTCATTTGGATACCTGTTTGCCAGTCTGTTCGGTCCAGTCGCTCCGGGCCCAATGGAACAGTCTAAAGCCTCCTGTGAGGCTTTAGCGAAGCACTTCGCAGATAAAATCGATCGGATTAGGAGTGGGATATCGTGCGCCATGGACACAGGGAGTGAGTGGGAGGAGGCCAATGGCAGACCGGTTTTGTGGGATCGGTTCCAGCTTCTTCCCCATCCTGGCTCATAATGAGCTGTAGGGAGAGACTGGGTGAGGGGATCAAGGCGGTGGGTGAATGCCTCCCTCGAGGAGGGAGTGATGCCATCAGCCCTCAAGGAGACAGTAATAAGACTGCTTCTAAAGAAGCCCTCCTTGGATCCCCAGGATCTAAACAACTTTTGCCCAGTCTCCAATTTACCATTTCTGGGCAAGGTGATCGAGCAGGTGGTGGGTGCTCAGTTGAAGGCACACTTAGATAAAGCCAATTATTTAGATCCATGCCAGTCGGGCTTCAGGCCTGGACATGGGACGAAGACGGCCTTGGTCGCCTTGGTGGATGATATGAGGAGGGCTTTGGATAGGGGCGAATGCTCCTTTCTAGTCCTCCTCGATCTCTCAGCGGCTTTTGATACCGTTGACCACGGTATCCTCCTGGACCGCCTGGAGGGGTTGGGCTTGGGAGGCACTGTATTGCAATGGTTCCGGTCCTTCCTCTCCGGAAGGTACCAGAGGGTAGTTCTTGGGGAGGAGGCTTTGGACCCTCGGCCGCTCACTTGTGGGGTGCCGCAGGGTTCCATCCTCTCCCCCGATGTTATTCACCATCTACCTAAAGCTGCTGGGAGCTATCATCAGGAGGTTTGGGATGCGGTGTCATCAGTATGCGGATGACACGCAGCTCTACCTCTGTTTCAAGTCCTTACCGAGGTTGGCTGTTGAGACCATGTCCAAGTGCCTGGAGTCAGTGGGTGGCTGGATGGGAAGGAACATGCTGAAGCTGAACCCCGACAAGACCGAGGTACTTCTGGTGGGGGACAAGGGAAGGTTAGGCGATGTTGGCCTGGTGCTGAATGGGGTTCATCTACCCCTGAAGGACCAGATCCGCAGCTTGGGAGTCATTCCAGACTCCCAGCTGTCCATGGAGGCTCAGGTGTCAGCTGTGAGCCGGGCGGCGCTGTATCAACTCCATCTGATACGGCAGCTGCTGTGCCCCTAACTTCCTAATCACCTGCTCCCATCAGTGGTTCATGCCTTAGTCTCCTCTCGCCTAGACTACTGTAATGTGCTCTATGTGGGGTTACCCTTGAAGACGGTTCGGAAACTACAGCCGGTACAGAACGCGGCGGCTCGCCTGGTTAAAGGCAGCCGCCGCCGGGATCACATCACGCCAGTGCTCAAGGAGCTGCACTGGCTACCAGTTGCTTGCCGAGCCGAATTCAAGGTGTTGGTTTTGACCTTTAAAACCTTATACGGCTCCGGTCCAGTCTATCTAAAGGAGCGTCTCCAGCAACACCAAGTAGGCTGCTCAACAAGATCTGCCACAGACAGCCTTCTCCTTGTCCCTTCAGCCAGAGCAGCTAGACTGGTGGGGACGAGGAAGAGGGCCTTTTCTGTGGCGGCCCCCGTACTGTGGAACTCTCTCCCGAGTGACCTCCGCCATGCCCCCTCTCTGCTTAGTTTCCGCCACTCATTAAAAACCTGGCTGTTCAGGTGGGAATATGGGGTGGGTTAAGATTTTTAAAAAATTATACTGTTTTAAATGTATTTTATCTTGTTTTTTATCATATGTACAATATATCGCCCAGGGTGGCCGGTTGCCAGCCAGATGGACGATAAATAAATGTAAATAATAAATAAATAATAATAAATAGAACCATCTGCAGAAGACCTAATACTCAGCAGTACTGGCTTAACTTATAGGTGGAGCTCTCTTCTTCCGCTTGACAAAATTTAATGAACAGGCAGGAAGCAGCAGAACACTTACGTTTTGATGACCTGCCCTAGGTCATATTTGTCAGTAACCTCAGATGGCTGGTTATAATCCTTCTTGTCTCCCAGGGTAACACATCCAAACGGCATTGCCAAACCTGGTACTGAAAAATGAGAGAAGAAAAAGCTCTAGGTTATTGCCCCTGGGATTCAGGGTGGTTCCAGACTAGGCTTTGATTGTGCAATCTCCCTGCCTCATCCAAGGAATCTTATGTGTGTGTGTGTCCACATGTCATCGTTCTCCACATTTATTTATTTCATTTCTATACCGCCCAATAGCCAACGCCCTCTGGGCGGTTTACGACAGTTCCTAAAACACTTGTAAGCCTCCTGTATTTTCCCACTGCTTCTTCCATCTTTTTTCTTTCCACAAAACCCCCCATTAAGGTGGGAAATACAGAATAGGTGCACCATGTCTTTTGAATTGGTAGCACTGAGGGCCATCCATCTGGAAGCGCCCTCAGACTACTTCAGTTACCACGGGATCTTGATCAGGGATCTATGAAGATGCATTCACTACGGCACCACTGAGCAGGATGAAGGTGAACAGGAACGGACAGGTACCAGGTGCTGACAAATAGTCATGGGAGTTCTGGCAAAACATACAGTCTACTCTCATCATTGACAAATCAGTAGGATTACAACCCACGTACGATCACCCGCTAAAGTCAGAACAAATAACTGCAGTTTACTCTGCCCCAGTTGCACTACCTAGAGCAGCGATCAGCTGACCCATTTATAGCCAATCATTTCACATTCCAGCATATATAACTTCCACTTTCTGGCTATCTTAGAGCCAGACCTGATGTGATGGGAG
Source organism: Shinisaurus crocodilurus (assembly GCA_021292165.1). Classification (NCBI taxonomy): domain Eukaryota; kingdom Metazoa; phylum Chordata; class Lepidosauria; order Squamata; family Shinisauridae; genus Shinisaurus; species Shinisaurus crocodilurus. Next base: position 119,599,824 of record CM037881.1, read on the forward strand.
AGATCTGTGAAGAGGATCTCTTAAAAATACAATCCAAATTAAAAGCAGCTGTGGGCTCCTCAATATGGATTAAGGCTGTGGTGTTGGGAGAGATTTAACCATTTCACCTGCAACATAATTTCCTCCAATTAAACCTCCACCCCACCAAAGTTGCTCTTTGCCTCATGGGAGGGGTGGGGGAACAGACATACAGCTACCCATATGATACCTGTATATTTTCCCTGAGGTGGGGCAAATGCCAGCTTCAGGGGTGGGGGGGATTTTAACTGGGGAAATGGCGCAGTGGGAAAGACTTAAACCTCTGCCAGAGCTATGAGCCCAATCTGAACTGGACTCTCCTCCATGGTTCCTTTCAACTTAAAAAATGACAACCCACAAGTGGGAGTCTCTCCCTTGTCATAGGAAGCTGCCTTATACTAAGTCTGATCATCTAGCTCAGCATTGGTTCATCTCGCTCAGCATTGTCTACACTGACTGGCTCTCCAGGGTTTCAGTCAGGAGTCGTTCCCAGCCCTACCTGAAGATGCTGGGCATTGAAGCCAGGGCCTTTTGCATGCAAAGCAAATGCTCTACCACTGGACTATGTCACCTCTAGCTTGGCCCTCAGATAACATGGGAATCTTGAGAGATTCTTTTTCCCGTGTCTCTTGCTTAGTTTGCAAACTCTAAGATTGTGACGGATCAGGGTCACACTGATTTTGATACTCAGACAAGTAGTAATGGGGAACTGGGAAACCCATGGACCATTTTTTATTCTCTTTGGATAAGACAAATCTCCCCACATATGTCAAGAACTCCCCACAGTTGTGGAGCCTCTTGTGATCTTGCCCTCCACTTATTTATTTTAGTTTGTATCATGTCAGTTGTCCCAAATCCATTAAGGACAAGCTGAAATACTACCAGGCACCTGTCTTCTTACTCTGTACAGTGCCATGTTTGTTTGTTTATTTATTAGCTGCCCTTCAATACTGTACTCTTCCCAAGGTGGCTTACAACATAAAACAGTAACATTCAATATCAAATTATAAAACCACCCTAAATTTAGACAATTTTAAAATAAGCCAGTTACAATAAAATGCAATGTAATAAAATATTGACACTGATGGGACTATAGAAAAACCATTATATGATGATGCTGATTGTCACTGATTTCATTTCTATACTGCCCAATAGCCAAAGCTCTCTGGGTGGTTCACAAAAATTAAAACCCAAAATACAACAAAATAAAAACATAATATAAAATTTTTAACATTAAAAAAAAATCACTGGCTGCAAATATGCCAATGTTATACAACACCATGTAAATGAGCTTATACACATACAGATAAGGGAAAGAAATTACCCCCACCCCCCAAATTATATACAATACTGGGGAAAGAAGGTTGGAGGCATGTGGCATAGAAAGAGGAAATGCGAGCTCTGTCGGGAAATGTGGTAGTGCCATGCCCCATATATATGGGTCTGGCACCTCACTTTAGAAGGCATGCCCCTTGTTGGAGCTGTCAGGGTCAGGCCAGAAACCTTGTGTGTATGGGAGCATTCATGCAGGGGTGCTCTTTTCAAGACCAATTCAAAAGCATTCCCCCCGGGAAAATGGTGGGATGCCACTGAAATATTGCTAGGAGACAACGTTCCCACATTCTGTCCTATGGCATTTTTCTTTCTACTGCAAGTGAAATCTCTTTGATGTACTATTCATTCAGCACATTTGATTCAAGGCTGTGATGTGGTTCTTGTCATTTCCCCTCTAACTGAATCTGAAATTGCATTTTGTGTCTACACACAACCTGGGGAAAGGAGATGGAGCAGTGGGGGTTCATGAACTAAGTTCAAATGAACGACAAGCCAACCAACCAACCAACCAACCAACCAGAACATAGAGTGGTTCTCAGTGTCTTTCCCCATGTCTGTTATAATGAATTTTCCATGAAAAGGATATCAAATGTCAAATCATTTTCTAGAAACAGCATCAGATTTTTCTACTTAAAAATAGCATTTGGTGGTGTGAGATAGTTTGATCTTAAACACGTTTTATTTTGATATTTCCTAAAATCTGTGTTAAGGTCAGAACTTCCTACTTACCCTCAGGCCTGGCCCTCCCATGAAGCAGGGTGAGGCGTCCACATTAGGTGGTGGAGTGGGAGTAACAGCAAATTGCACAGGATTTCCTAAATGGACACGACTTTCATGTAGGAAAACAATGTGCACACCACAAACATTACATTTTTCCTACGCGTGCTCAAATACTGAAAGCTGTTGTAGTAGAGAACTAAAACAAAGATTTTCATCATGACTGCATTTCAGACTTCTGCAATTCATATTACATACTTTACCAGCTGACAGTGGGATATGGTTCAACAAGTACAAAGAGCATTCTGCAGCCTCCCAGTGCAAACAATATGCACCACTCCTCAGAATTTCACAAAAGAGAATGTTTAAAGGCTATAGAACCCTGAAAAAGTACTGCTAAACAAATATCTGGAGGCTAGACAGTGTTGAATTTTTAAAAAATACACCAACGAGCAGTCCCGGTAGTCACAAAAAGAGTATCATTTTGCTGAATGGGAGTGTCTTTTATCCTTCTTGTAAATGTAAGTTTTGCTGCTACCAGCAAAGACCAAGAAAAATATTCCTGTGAGAAACCATATGACAGAGACATCCATCTGACTGTCTGTATCTATCATAGTTGATCAGATGAACTAAATTGGCTCTGCTCTGTTAAACAAAGGTTTCCTGACATGTATAATGGATGTACCTTCTCTTTTACAGGTAGAATAGAATACCAGTCTCAGTTCTCAAAAGCATTGCAAGCATAGATTTAGGAGAACTCTGCATGCAGACAGAATCTTCTACTCATGGAAGGGCTGGGTTTTTTTTACACCTCACACTAGAGCAGCCTTCCCCAACCTGGTGCCCTCTAGATGTATTGTACCACAACTCCCATCATTCCCAGCAGGGCCATCATTAGTTCTGGAGGGCAGCCAGTTGGGGAAGAGTGTTGCATGAGAAAGGTGAAACTAAATCCAACACACGAGAATTGGCATATTAGCCAGCTTTGTAGTACTGCTCAGAAACACTTGCAAAAGCTCAAATGCAAAGGTTGGAAGAATAGGGCTATCAACTATTTTCCTTCTGCTCATAGTCCTTTAGATCAGGGGTGAGAAGAAGGAAGATCTCCAGATGTTTTGGACTTCAACGAGAAGCCTTTACCAGCATGGCCAATGGTCTGGAATGCTGGAAGTAGAAGTACATCTCCAGAAGTCAAAAACATCTGGAGATGTATTTCTGCCCACTCCTGCTTTAGATAATCAAACCTAATAGGCTGGATCTAGACTAAGTTAGTTGAACTTACCAAATAACGGGTCAGTATAAGAGGTTTAAAGATGTTCTTAAGGCTAATCTAAAAAAATGCCAATATAAACATCGAGAACTGGGAAGCTCTGGCCCATGAACGATCTAACTGGAGGTTGGCCTTTCACAAAGGTTCTATGGACGTTGAAGAAGCCCGAGTGCAAGGTGAAAGGGAGAAACGTGCTAAGTGAAAAGCATGTCAAACGAATCCTTTACAGGACCATCTTCCATCTGGTAACCTGTGTCCTCACTGTGGGAAGCTGTGTGGATCTAGAATTGGCCTCCACAGTCACTTATGGACCCATCGCTAGAGTCTACACAATTTTTTTAAAGAATTTCCTCTTTTTATAATTTTCTTTTTGTAATTTTATCCTGGAAGACAATCTTACTCGGTCACGAGTGATTGCCTACTACTAAAGTTGAACTTAGTTGAGACAAGTTAGTCATCACATCATGATATGGTAACTAAGGAGCAAACTACATGATATGTTAAATACATAGTGTGCAGCTGATCCTCTCTTTCTTACTCTGATGTAAATGCATGGGGCCCAATCTGGATTGGGCATACTTCCAGGCAAATGGGTAAAGGACTGCAGCCTAAATTAGTCAGGAGGATCCAATCCAATATGTGCAGTCTCTACAGGAGAAGAGTGCAGAAGGCCAGTGCTGTGCCCAGTTTGCTTATCCATATATTTGCAAATATGTAATCACACATCTGCAGAATGGGTTTCTAAGAATGGGTTTATTTCTCATGTGAGAAGCTGTAAAAAAAACCCAAGTAGGGATTCCGTCTGATAATGGCTGTACACTCATTTGCCCTAACCATGGGGAAAGCATACATGGATACACACACTGTTGCCAGTGGCAGTATCCCACCATACATATACATACGTGCATGTGTATCTTTGTCACAAGTTATATTGTGCATATGACTTTCCTACACTTGTCTTGTTTGAAGCAGCCCTGGATAAAAATGTTTCTCAAGCAGATACTCCTCATCCAGTATAAAGTAGAGGAGCAACAGTTGCTAGGTTTTCTTCCTCCTCACTAGTGATGTGGGAGGCCAATTCTTGGGTGTGAGTCTAGAAATCTTTGAAATTTAGTCTGACAAAAAAATAACAACCACAGGATGATAGACCCGGGTCAGGACTGGGATTACTCATCAGGAAGCTCATTGATTCTCAGTTGTCACACAGGGATAGTGACAGGTAGCTCATTAACACATTTCCAGTAAGCGTAATTAGCCCCAAGTGCATTGAATTACAGTGCAATAAACTCAGTGCAGAAATGCCAGTGATCACACTCCTCTCTGTCACAAATCCTGGATTGCCATATTTAGTTTTCTCATTTGAAGAAGCCTCTCAGTTCTGAAAGGACACCAGAATCTCATGATCCTTTTTTAAATCAAAAACAGAAGCAGATCCTTCCTAGCCCTCTCAGTAGTACAGAAATGCTAAAGATCCAATTCTTAAAACACTCAGCCAAGCCAAGCAAATCAAGCTCTCAGCTGTGCTGAAAATCTCATGACTGAATGGGTTCCACCCTTAAAGGCAGCTTAGAAATAATTTTAGAGCTTTTCTACACAAGCTGACTGTTAACCACTGTATCTACTTTCGGTTTCATCGCAGAATTGAGATCCAAGGTCTACACAACAAAGAGCTCTTCCTTTCCTGATTTCCCACTACATAACCTCTAGGTGGTGCTGTGCTATATCGGAATAGCACAAATACACAAGTAAAAACAATGCTTTCAGAAATAATATCCCATTTTCCCCATTCTAAAAAGAACCAGGAATGTGTCCAGAAAAGGCAGAAGCAAAACAGGAGGATCACAACGTCATCTAAAGAACCTGTAAACAATTGTGCATAAGGAATTATGTGCACACAATAAATGCCTTGTGTACAAAAGCCCATAGATAGATAGATAGATAGATAGAGGATGCTTCCAGATGGAGCGGTTCCAGCATTAACCATCAGAAGCTATTGTTCCCCCATCCAGTCTTTTCCTCCTTGTCAGATTTTCTGTGGTAAGAAAAAAAGATGGAAGAAGCAGTGGGAGAATACGGGAGAGTTACAAATGGACAACAAGGTCATCTAGATTTCCCGTAAATTCCATGAACAAGGCAGGGTGATGGCACTATGAAAGCTTCATTTGGAAGCACCCTAAGAATATTACATTCGGACTTGTGACTTTTGCCAGAAAGGTATAAAAAGGGGAGGGGGTGATGGAGGTGCAATTGGCCAGTGGTATATCACAGTCCCCAGGATCACCAACTGAAACATAGCAAGAAAGTGACCACAAAGTGGGGGTGCTCAGACCTTCACCTCCATATCCTTTCACTTGCCACATGATCTTTGAGAGTATGTTGCCTTCTACACCCATCGGCTATAAACTAGAGCCAATCCCCAAACTGTTGGCCAAGCTTCAGTCAGAGATTGGGCCTTAATGAAGATCAGAAAATCCCAATCTAGAAGACCATGCGGACCAGCTAGAGGGCTGGTGTAATGCAAGAGGTTATTGCAGAAGAAATGTCTCAAGATGTGTGCAAGCAAAGGTAAGTAAGACACCCCTGCCATAGAGGAAGGGAATTCTACTCCTCTTCCTAAGGACCATTAGCTAGTCCGGTTGTACACAGGAGAGGGATTAATTTCTAACCATTCATTTGCCCAAGTAGAGAGCCCCGTATATCTGGGATTTGGGGAGGAATGCTTTGAAGAGGGAGAGAGTACAGTTCAAGTCAGGCTTTGAACATTCCACCACCCTTCCCCACTATACCAGAGGCAAGCATGTAAGTATTAGAAAAATGAGGATCCCAAACCAGAGTCAAACTGTGGTTTGGGGATCCTGATTTGATTGCAAACAACAGTTTACACAAGCGATTGTTTGCTGCATTCAGACAAAGCTGCAAACTATGACTTGCTGCAATTTAGAAGCAAAAGCTTTTAATCTCCTCCCCTCAGATGTGAAGGAAAGGGGGGAAAAGGGAGCACCCATGATTGAGGATTGGATGGGGTTTCTAATGACAATCCATGGTTTGACATTGCATCTTTGAGCCAGGATGTGTCAGCCCAATGACCTGGGCAATGGTGATGGATTTCCTCTCCATCATACATAGTGGAGCCAGTGGGAAGGCTTTGTTTATGAAATTCATTACCCAGTTTTCATTATAAAATAATCTCAAAGTGGGGTGTACAACCAATAAAACATAATAAAATCATACAACCAAAAAACAATCAAATGGGAGAACAGTAGCTCAGATATATAACAGTGTACATGATGCGGCAAAACAAATTCAGTCAAAAGCCTGGGTGAACAAATCGGTCTTTAGTTGGCACCAAAAGCATGTAAGTAAGACTTGGTACCAACCGTATATGAAGGGGGAGGGAGTTCTACAGTCAGGGGGTGCCTGTATGGAGAACACCCTCTCTTGGGTGGCCGCATATCGCACTTCAGACAAATGCGGCACTGTCAAGAGGGCATCTTCACTTGATCTTAATATCCAGGCAGGTGCATAAGGAAGAAGGTGATCCATCAGGTATCCAGGTCCTAAGCCATGCATGTAGGATTTTCTATTTCAGCACAACCAACTTGAACTTAGCTAGGTAGCATATTGGCATCCAGTGCAACTTCTTCAGAATTGATGTGACACATTCCTCAGCAGCCCAGACGTGGCATTTTGCACTAGCTGCAGCTTCCAGGCCAGCCTCCCAGGCAGCCCCACATAAAACACATTGCAATGTGTTTTTTTTTTAACCTTCTCTGGCTTGTCAAAGAACATGTTTTGGGACAGAAATTGATAAATCGCACACAAGGTTGTTGGATATTGTTTGGCTTGGACAGGAAGGATGGGGATTTACCTTGCCTGAGGATGTCCTGGGTTTGTATTGTTTCAGTTGGGCTCACACCCCAGCTTTGTGACTTGTCTTACAAAATAGTTGCAAGGATGGTGAACCTTTGCACATGTTTGTTATGCATCCTGCCATTGTGTGATGTCAGGCCAGTGAATATGTGGGACAGGGCCTTCTTGACTGTGGCCCACAGGGACCTCTTTCCCTTCAGAACTGCAATTTCTCACCTCATTTCAACAAATGGTGAAGACCAGGCTTTTGATGATTCTTGAGTTTGTTATTCCAGCCCTGGTTCTGTGCATTTTGCCTTATCAGTATGATAATGGTGTTTCACTGGTCTTTGATAAGAAGGGGCGCTGCAGGCATATTCTATGATTTGTTATATTTTAACTTCTTGGGTGCTGCTTTGGCAAAATAGGTGGCCAAAACCCCACCCTAAAAAACCCTTTTCCATACCTTCCTTTATCACAAACTAGCTGTTGCCTGCGGCTGCGCTCGCATGGATTTTAGGATTTGGTACAATGGAAAAGATACAGTGTCTCTGACTGAAAGTGTAACGTTTAGACTGGGTGCTGGCAGCAGAAAACTTTTCTGACGGAAATATCTGACCTTAAAGAAAAATCAGGTTAATCCTGAGAGTCTACAGGTGATGAAGAGTGACCGTGCCAAGTTTGGGGTAGATCCGTCAAAACGTGATGGAGTCTATGCGACAACGCCCCACTCACAACAGTCAGTCAGCCAGTCATTTAAAAAGTTTCCCTCCCTTTTCACCCCCTCAGAGAACATTCTAAATGGCCTAGGGGAGATTTGCATACCCACCCCTATTGGCCCATGCAGGAATTCATACGAACATTCTAAGTGTTGTATGGGCTATTTGCATAACTGCTCCTATTGGCTCCTGCAGCAATTATGAGGTGAGGCCGATTTACATAACTGCTCCCCTGCCCATAGGAGATATGAGAGTGGGGCGATTTTGCCCCCTTTTTTCACCCCTTTAGGGACGGAATTTCCAAAAATTCTTCCTTAGTGGGTGTCTACGTCATAAAAGCAATGTTCCTTCAAAATGTCACGTTCCTAGATTAAATGGTTTGAGCTGGGTGTTGATGAGTCAGTCAGTCAGTCACTCAGTCAGGACTTCTTCTTTTATATATATAGATAGTAGCATTGAAATAAAACCAATAACAAATGCAAGCAAAGGAGACCTGCACAGGTCATGGTGACTCATGCAAATCACATTGTGAGATCCGTGGTTGTTGCTAAGCAGACAATTCTTTGCTAGGACAAAGGGCCAAATGATGTACTACATGCCTTTGTGTGTAACGTTCCCTGGACTATTGATTTTATTTTAAAACCAACATAAAAATTATCCATGGCATGTGAAGAGGAGGTACTTAGCCCTTGCTCTGCCTGTCATTTCCCCCTCCAGTCTCCTCTTGCCTAGACTACTGTAATGCGCTCTACGTGGAGTTACCCTGGAAGATGGTTCGGAAGCTACAGCTGGTACAGAACGCGGTGGCTCGCCCGGTTAAAGGCAGCTGCCGGCGAGATCACGTCACAGCAGTGCTCAAGGAGTTGCACTGGCTACCAGTTGCTTGCCGGGCCGAATTCAAGGTGTTGGTTTTGACCTTTAAAACCCTATGCGGTTCCGGTCCAGCTTATCTCAAGGAGCGCCTCCTGCAACATCAAGTAGGCCGCTCAACAAGGTCTGCCACGGACGGCCTTCTCCTTGTCCCATCAGCCAGAGCAGCCAGGCTGGTGGGGACTAGGAAGAGGGCCTTTTCTGTGGCCGTCCCCAAGTGATGGAACTCCCTCCCCAGTGACCTTCGCCATGCCCCCTCTTTGATGAACTTCCGCTGGGCTTTAAAAACATGGCTTTTCAGGCGGGAATATGGGGTGGGTTAGGATTTTTTTTTAAAAAAAACTCTTATATTGTTTTAACTGTGTTTTAATGGGGTTTTAATTGTGTTTTATTATATTTTATCCTGATTGTACATCGCCCAGGGTGGCCGGGTGACCGGCCAGATGGGTGATTTAAAAATATAATAAAATAAATGAAATAAAATAATTTTTCCACCCACTGGGGAAAAGATACAGGAAAAAATGCACAGGGGGGAGGGGGAGAGGAAGAGATTTTGAGAAGAGATATGGGCAGAGGATGAAGGGTTAAAGAGCGCCATCCCCTCTGTGCTGAAATTTTAGATTTTTAAAAGATTTTCTAAAATAGAATGTCCAGGGAAAGTTACACACAGCCCTTTATCATGTCTAGTTTAGCCTGTAGAACAGAGACTTCGGGTAGAGCTCTGGAGCAAAGAGAGCCCTTGGACACCAGAGGGTGCTGCAACGCTAATTATTGGCCAAGTTGGAAAACCAAGTAGCAACAGCAGAAGCCTTGGCTGTTGGTGTGTGTGTGTGTGTGTGTGCGTGTGTCATTTGTGCTGCCTGGCTAGGGAATAAAAGAGAATCATTGCCATCTGGGACCACCTTTGGGAACTGTGGGACTGTGGCAGAAAGGACAAAAAGGATAGAAATAATCACTTTTAATGTAACACTCCCAGAGACACATGGCCACTCTGATAGGAGCGCAGAAAACAATGTCTGTACAATGTATGAGGCTACATCTCTAGCTACAGAGGGGAAGGATAAAGATTATTCCAGATGCAGAAGTATTAGTCTGGATGTGAAAATATATTAATATACATAAGCCAGCAGTTGTGAAGTGTGAGAAGCTTTTCAAACGGATCACTGTGGATGCGGAGACGTCATGCTGATTACACTAAGCGTAAAAAGTTGTACGGGGAAGAAAATTACCACCCAAATAATGAAACATTTACACCCCTGGAAGCAATAGTCAAAGAATGTATATTCAGTTCTGGCAATCCTGGGCACCACAACAGCATCCATCTGCAAAAAAATAAATATGCCAATGCAATATGGGGAAAAGCCAGCTTTCTGCAAAAGATTTGAAGCTCCAGCTCCTCAAATATTTATTTACGGTATATGCTGCCTTCCCTTCTAAAACACACACAGAGGCAAAATACACAAACTAGGTTCTTGTATAGCATTCTGTGGAGGGACAGAAAATTGAATCTTTTCTGCTCTTCAGTAATGCTGAATTCAAACTTTTGGTATTTTTGAGCATTCTTACCCCAGCTAGTTCCATTCCAATATCTTGTTTTGACTAGCATCTCCACTGTGAGATCACCACAGTCATAACTTTTGGATCCTGGGCAGAGACCCCAGCATCTTTTTCAACAAATTGTTTTCTATGTATGTTTTTCTGTTTGTGTAGGCATGTCTGTTCCATCTTACCTATGCGCAACACACAGCTGCATCATGGGCAAGAGGTCATGCTGCTAGCCCTCCTTACTCTCCTGGAGACCTCTTCTGACACTATGTTACACTATCAGGAAGCAGAGGAAACTATTCAAAATTCTACCATCCAGCAACTTGTAAGTCTGCATGTAATCATTTTTTTTCTGATCTTCTTTTCTAACTACTATTTAACTCCCAGTAAACTCTTAGGGTGCTTCCACATTTGATGGGTGGGTGAGTTTTCTGGCAATCAGAAGCATGCATTCCTAAGCTAAGCTGAGGCTGGTCCTGTGCCAGTGAAAGTTATGAAACAGGGAGGGCTGTGATGTCCGCATGATGCAAGGTGATGCTGGTGCAAGGTTGTTCTGCACTACCTTTAGATCTTAAAAATGGAACTGAAGAGCTAATTTGGAAATGGTCAATATTCCAACACCAAATGTGTCCTCGGAAGCATCTTCTTACAGATACGGCATCACTATATCTGACTGGGTGTTTTATCAAATGGATTTCACGAGTGGGTTGATGTGTGGGGGTTGGCTGGAAAGAAATGGCGGTGATAGAAGGGAGTTGACGTTACACGAGCTGCATGGAGAGAGCAAAAGGATCTGGCAAATAAAATTGTGTCTAAGATAACAAACACAGTTGCCTGCTGTTCCAAGACCTGGGGATATGGGCTTAGTTTATGGAATTGGATATCTCTCGCAAATTAGAAGCAAAGTTAAGATTCTACTAAGACAGGGATAGGAAATCTTTTTAAGCCTGAGGGCCAGATTCAGTTTTGGAGAAGCTCTCAGGGTCACATTCCAGTAGTTGGTGGGGCCACAGACAAAAATGGTTGAGCTGAAAAAATCCAACTCCCCCCCCCCAAAATTTCATTGTTACCAATTTATTATAGTAGAAAGCATATCTACTGAGAAGTAAGCATGAGCAGCATGTCTACTTGCAAACAAGCAGGACATGCCTCTGCATGTGTACTCAGAAGTAAGCAGGATAGAATCACTCACCAGTCCTTTCAAATAACATCCCAAACACTCGGAGCTTTTCCACACAAGGCATTTATTGTGTGCTTGTCATTTATTGTGTGCTCACGGTTGTTTATGGGTTCTTTAGATGATGTTGTGACCCTCCAGTTTTGCTTCTGTTCTTAAAGAGCACTTTTACAAGTTTTGTTTTTTTTTTAGAGCAGGGAAAATGTGGTATTATTTGTAGAAGAAAATGCTTTCCTCTTTTGTGTATTTACACTATTCCACTATATCACAGTACTACCTAGAGGTTATGTAGCAGAAAAGCAGGAAAGGAAACATTATTTGTGCAGTGCTCGGATCTCAATTCTGTTGGAGGATATGGAAAGGAATCAGTCCTATACTGGTTAGGACAAAGCAGAGTTTCCCCCCTTATGCACAGCCTGATTATTGAAACTGGTTATCACCACGTGGGTTGTTAAACCCTGCTAAAAGGCTTTTAAAAGGAAACGGATTGTCCAAACAAGGTTTAAAACTAGTAAAGGCATTTATTACTTTTACTTACAATTCATTTATTCATATATGCAGGATGCATATAGGTAGATTAGAGTCTTTGGTATTAAGAGTCTGCTTCATTGGAGATCAGTGGCTGGAAACCAGCTCAGACCCTGTGTCCATCAGGTTGGAGAGGTAGAGAGAGCGGGAGAGAGAGAGAGAGCTGGCCACAGAGAGGCCGGACATAGGGAGGAGGGGTTAGAAAACATGCACCCTGGGGATTGTTCAGTTAACCCTTTCCTTCCACTCTAACTAGTGGTTATATTACCTTGTTGATTTAAGCAGGCAACATTTCAATTTCCATCAAATTCTGCAACAAAACCGAAAGTAGACACAGCAGATTATTAGCGTGTATTAAAGCCCCAAGCCTCTACATGTCTACTCAAAAGTAAGCATGGTAAGCAGGGCAAGCCACTGCAGGACAAGGCTCAGAAAGAAGCAGGACTAAATCACTCAGCAGCTTCCTCCCCTGGCCCTTGTGCCCCAGAGGGGAAAGCTCTTTTGGAGATATGTGCTTTCCCCTGCTAAGCGCTGAGAAAAGGAGCCTTTTTCAGTGCTAAGCAGGGGAAAGCACTTGTTTCCAATCAGCTGCTGATCAGAGACGAGAGCTTTCCCCTCTGTGGCAGATGGGCTGAGGTCAGGGAAAGAAGTTGCTGGGCTGGATGGGGAACCCCTGTGGGTCTTATCAAGCCCGTGGGCTGGAGGTTCCCTATCCCTGTACTAAGGTCACATAAAAGGTTCATTGGGGCCTTACTCTGGGGTAAAGCTATGCTTCCCAGAATGGTGAATTTTGGATCAACCCTGTCTTTTGTGTAGAACATGCAAACAATTTGCTCCATCCAACATTATGTGAGCAGATGTCTGCTTGTGCAACAGGAGTTTCCCTTCCCCTCCTCCAGAACCCCAGATCTGCTATGGAGTGTCCCCCAACCCTCTGGGGCAGATTTTGGGGTGGGTTATATGAGAGGCTGCAGGGTGAGAGGAAATTCAATTCACCAGTGGTGTCCATTCCGAAAGGCACCATTTCTCCGCATGCCTCATTTCTCTATCTCTGACTGCATTAAGGCCAAACTAGAGGGGACAAAAATGGAGTTCCATGACTGGATCACCTGACATCTTTGTCTTGTCCAAAAAGCAGGCATCTTGGGGGTGAGTTGGAACTGGATCAGGGCTGTAGCATGGGAGGAGTTTGGTTGTTTTTTTGTTTTTTGTTTTAACTCTCTGCCGATTCCCTGATGGAAAGCACATCTCCCAATGGATAGGAAAACATACAAGCACATCTGGTTTGTGCCTGTTTTTCATTTCATTTCATTCCATTTTATATTTATATTTTATTTACAATACTTCTATACCGCTCCACATCTGAGCAGATTCTGGAGTGGTGAACAATAAAAAAGGAATAAAACACTATATCAAAAGTATTTTTAAAAAACAGAATACCAGTAAAAACCATGGCTGTTCAATAGAGGAAGGCAGTATTTCCCCCCCCCCCCCCTCCCTGGCTAATAGCAGCTTTTCAGGGGGTGGCAGGGGTAGATATGCATTGATCTGCATGAGTTCAAAGGGTTAATGCTGCCTCCATCTATACGGTGGCCTCAATCTAAATCCCCCCCATGGCTGGTTTTTGGACAAGAAAAAGTCCTCAGGCATTCCCGTCACAGAACTCCCATGTCATGTTTAGTTGGCCCAAAGTGGCCTATAAAACATTCTCCAAAGCTGGCTTTTACTTTACAGATAGACACTGATAACCAAATTGCAACAGGTAAGCTTAGAAGTTCACAAGCAATAGCACCCTTTTCTGGATATTAGGAACTGGTTAAAGGTGGCAAAGGGTGTGTGTGTAATAGAAACAGTTTGTTCTCTCACTTCAGAAAGAAAGATGAAGAGGGTGCCCCCAAATTGGCATGATCCTTGTTGTTTACAGCAGCATCATTAATGACCTGGATACAGGAATGAACACAGTGAAGGGACTAAATTTTCAGATGACTGTAAATTATTCAACACAGTTAAGTCTCAAGCAGACTGTGAGGATTTACAGAAGGATCTAGTGGTGTCGGGAGAAAGGGCAAGGAAATGGCAGATGAAATTAAATGTTGGTAAATGCAAAGTGACGTGCGCGCATACACGCACACACACAAAGGCTCACTTAGCCTTCTGCTGCATTGGAGATATGGAGATAACTGGGAATGGGAGGGGGGCTGGATTGGGGCCATTGAAAAGGCAAACCATGGGTGCTTCCAGATGTACGGCTCCTAGCACTACCAAACGAAAGACGTTGTGCAATATTCTGTCTTTTCCTCCATAACAGATTTTTGGTGGTAAGAAAAAGGATGGAAGAAGCAGTTTAAAAGGGAACTAACAAAGTTTCTGGAACACAGTGATTAACAGAAAATGGAATTCTTTGTTAGTGCCCTTTCATGTTCTACAACCCTCCCTCCTGGCTGGCCTGAAACCACATGAACTTGGCTATTGCTAGATAAACTCCAAAGGGCTAGATAACCTACTGATTTGGCCAAGAAAGGTTATTCTGAGAGATCTTTACACCATAAACCGATACCAGCTTTATACCAGTTCAAGTCTCATGGCTTTTCCTAGACAGTCCTAGGAATTGTGCTTTGGTGAGGATGCTGAGAATTCTCATAAGAGATCTTTAGTAGCCCCCATCATGCAACTATACCTCTGAGAGATCCCTGACAAGACATAAGAAGTGCCAGGCTAGTCCATCTTGTCCAGCATTCTGTTCACACAGTGGCCAACCAGCTGCCTGTAGGAAATCCACAAGTAGGACATGAGGGCAATAGCTCAAGGAGGGACTGTAAAACCAGTTTAAGTCTGTAGTGTAGATACAACATTTGAGATGCTGGTACCCACCTATGGAATGGTTGATGTTGCAGCAGCACAACCACTAAGGCAGTGGTGGGTGGGGAACACTGGGTGGAGAGCCAGTGTGGCGTAGTGGTGAGAGTGTTGGACTGGGACTCGGGAGATCCGGGTTCTAGTCTCCGCTTGGCCATGAAACTCACTGGGTGACTTTGGGCCAGTCACTGACTCTCAGCCTAACCTACCTCACAGGGTTGTTGTGAGGATAAAATGGAGAGAATGAGGATTATGTAAGCCGCCTTGAGTTCCTTTCAGGAAAAAACGCTGGGTATAAATATAATAAATAAATAAAAAAAACCAAAAAAAAAAAACATGTGGCCGTCCAGATGGTGCTGGACTGCAACCCCCATCAGCCATAGCCAGCCTGGCTAATGGTGAGGGGCCATGAAGTTCATTGGGCCAGTCACTGACTCTCAACCCAACCTCCCTTACAGGGTTGATGTGAAGATAAAATGGAGTGGAGAAGGACCAAATAAAGCCGCCTTGGGCTCCTTGCAAGAGGAGAAAAGGTGGGATATAAATGTAATGATAAATAAATAAATAAATAAATAAATGATGGGAGTTCTCATCCAACAACACGTTCCCCATACCTGCACCAAGGGGAAGCCCATTCTAGAAAATGGGCACCAGGGGCGATGCTAGGTACTAAAAAGATTCAGGGCTCAGGCCCACAGGACAACCCACCCCCACACAAATGTGCATATGTAATTTACATATGCTCTAAAGGCGCTCTCTCTCTCTCTCTCTCTCTCTCTCTCTCTTTAAAGGACCCTGCCTCCTAAGGACACCCCTATTTGTAAAAAGGGATGTATGGATAGAGGAGAGGAGGGCATTTGATTTCAGGGGGGAAAAAACTTGGGCAGAAAGATTCAAGTGGTGGTGGCGGCAAGCAGGAGGTAAAGCAATACAGTAATACCTTGGATTGCAAGTAACTTGGTTTGAGAGCATTTTGCAAGACAAGCAAATTTTTAAATATTTATTTAATTTTTTTTAACTTGATATACAAGCGACGTCTTGCAATACAAGTACTGTAGCACGGCTTAAATTAAAAATCTCTGTACAATTTTTTTTGGGGGGGGGGATTTCGTTTTGATATAAGAGTGTTTTGGATTACAAACACGTTTCCGGAACGAATTATGCTCTCAATCCAAGGCATGACTGTATTGGCAAAAAGCCAGCTAATCCAGAGGGATCAGTTGCAACAGAGATAATCAGGGCCCCTGTAGCTTTATTTCAGCAAGTGCCCATGGACAGCAGGGTGGTGGAGCTGGGACCTGGAACAATGCCTCTCCCTACAGATCGAAGACAAGCTACCTGGAGGATTGATGCCTCCCACATATACGCTCTGGAGCAGCTTTCACCAATCGCATGGCCTCCAGATGTATTTGGACTGCAGCTCCCAACATTCCCGACCCTTGGCCATGCTGGGTGGGGCTGATGGGAATTGACGTCCAAAATTTCTGGAGGGCGCCAGGTTGGGGAAGGCTGCTTTGGGCCCTTGCCCATCCTGGCTGCTAAAATCTGCCAGAGCTGAGCTAGGATCATGGATCCCAGGGTTAATTAATGCTTCTTTGAGAGACGGGATAGTGCCTGCTACCCTTAAGGAGACAACAGTGAGACCCCTTCTGACGAAACCCAAGTCTTGATCCTATGATCAAGGGTAATTACCGCCCAGTGTCCAATCTTCAATGTCTGAGTAGGATGTTAGAGTGGTTCCTCTAAATCCAGGTAGTCTTAGAGGAGATGGATTATTTGGATCCATTCCTATCTTGTTTCAGGCCTGGAAACAGACTTGGTCTCCCTAGCGGATTACTTATGCCAGAGAATGGTTGGGGTTAGCACAGCCCTATTATTTGTCATGGATCTCTTGGCAGTTTTTGATACCATCGACCATGGTCTCCTTTTGGAGCACCTGGCTAGATTGGGCTTGGGAGGCACAGTATTGTGGTGGCTCTGGTCCTTCTTGGAGCAGTCTCAGAGGGTGGTGCTGGGGGATATCTGTTCTACCCCACCCCCTTTGCCATACGGAGTGCTGCAGGGTTTGATTTTGTCCCCCATCCTTTTTAATGTATTTGTAAAACTGTAAAGTCATCTACAGGTTTGGACTGTGGTGTCAGTGATATGCTGATGACACATAGCT
The DNA here is from genome assembly GCA_021292165.1 of Shinisaurus crocodilurus. Lineage (NCBI taxonomy): Eukaryota > Metazoa > Chordata > Lepidosauria > Squamata > Shinisauridae > Shinisaurus > Shinisaurus crocodilurus. The sequence continues at coordinate 119,616,872 of CM037881.1, forward strand.
ATACCTCTGTTTTCCACCTGCTAATCCCAGGGAGGCTATGGAACTCTTGAACAGGTGTCTGGAGGTGATTTTGGGATGGATGAGGGTGAACAAGCCGAAGCTTAATCCAGACAAGATGGAAGTGCTGTGGGTAGGGAAATCAGCTGATGTGGGCAGAAGGGTGTATTAATTAATTAATTATATATTTATTCACTGCCCATCAGCCAAAAGGCTCCCTGGGCGGTTGACAAAATGAGTTCTGGATGAGGTTGCACTGCCCCTGAAGGAAGGACCATGTTTGCAGTTTGGGGATTCTTCTAGACTCAACAGGATCTGTGAAAGCACAGGTGGTAGCAGTGGCCGCGAGTGTCTTTTACCAGCTTAGGCTGGTATGCCAGCTGTCTGTAACTCCTCCTAGAGAAAGTGGGTCGGGCATCCACTATTACTTACGTATTTGTTTATTTATGACATGTGTATGCTCCCCGATAACATAAAGTTCTCTGGGCAGCTTACAATAAACGCACTACAGTACTAGACTACTGCAATGCGCTCTACCTTGGGCTGCCATGAAGATGACCAGGAAACTTCATCTGGTGCAGAATGCACCAGATGGTCAAAACATACGGTGCCAATTTTGTGCCAATGGCAATGGTTACCGGTGCCTTTCTGGGCCCAATTCAAAGTGCATGTTTTGACCTTTAAAGATCTAAACAGTTTGGGGCCAGATTATTTGAAGGACCATCTGCACCCTCATGAACCTACCTCTGCTTTCAGATCAGCATCGGAGGCCTCACTTATTGGCTTATTGGGTTTTTTAAAAAACTGATATGTTTTATTAGTCATGCTGCTGTTTTATTGCTGTTGTTCTTGTTTGGGGGGGTACTTTTTTGTATTTTGAAGTGTTATTTAATATGATATTATTGTATTTTTATTCTTATACTTGTATTTTGTTAGTTGCCTTGGGTGGACTTAGTCCAGAAAGGCAGCTTATAAATATTTAAATCAGGGGTGGGGAAATTGTGGCCCTCCAGACCAGATGTTTTGGCCTAGAACTCCCATCATCCCTCACCTTTAGCTATGCTAACTAGGGCTGATGGGAGTTGTAGGCCAAAACATCTGGAGGGCCACAACTTGCCCACCCTGATTTAAATGAATGAATAAAACTACATGATAGCTAACAGCGCAATCCTGTGTATCTCTACTCAGAAGTTAAGCCCCACTGAGTTCAATGGGGCTTACTCCCAGGTAAGTGTGTATAGGATTGCAGCCTAAATTAGTGGTGTTTATTTACATCAGTAGAAAACCCGTGGACAGACAAATCCACTTTGAGTCATGCTCATTTTTATTGTGATAATTTATTTGTACATGAAAAGACCTGTGCTTACAATCCAAAAATAATTTGTCAGCAGTTCATCGCTATTCATTGACTTGGCAGAAGCTTAAATTATGCTAATATTGGCCTAATAATAGAACAATATTTACTATCCACCACCCATATGGTAAAACATTTTTCTTTTCTGGTGAACTAGCCCTATCTCATGTATCCTGATGAATAATCACAACCTTAGCTATCCAAATGCTATTGGTGTGTATAGCCCAAAGTCTGCTGAACTAAGGCTTGGAAGAGAATGGAAGAGCCCTGCTGAATCAGACCACAGGTCCATCTACTCCAGCATCCTGTTCCCACAACCAGATCACACATCTCACAGTCAGGAACCTGTTCCCATAACTAGATTTCACATCTCACAGGCAATGCCTGTCTTCTGTTGTTGCTGCAAACAAAAAGCTTGTTCTATTCAATTTGAAGCAGAGATCAGAGAACTCTCTCTGATACAACTAGTTCATACTCTCAAATTGCCCCGAATTTGCGTTGCACTGTTTGTTTTAACTTAATTCAAGTTAGTTAAATTCTGTAAGATTATTCCAGTTTAAGTGTTTCTTTAAATCTAAATTGTGTGAATAGAACACCAAAAGTGCTTTAAACTGGGGCCTTTCCACAATAACAAACAATAACAAAGCTGTTCAGCCCATCAAAGTTACTCCTTGTGCTTAAAAAACAGAGCTGTAGAGGTGTTGGAGCAAAACGCTGAAGGGGCTCAAAACCCCAATGTGTCTCTTTGTATTTCCCCCCACCCAATAGCTCCCCCTCCTCCGCATCTCTTTTTCTTCTCCTTCTCCAACTGCCCTGAAAATGCGGGACCAATCCTGACAATTTTGAAACAAAAAGAGATTGCCCTGAAAGCACTGACCCCCCAAAAAACACCAGATATCAACCATTAAGGGTTTAAGTAAGGGGGGGGGAAGCCACTAATAAAATATTATAAAATAATATATAATATAATAATGTAATAATTATATAAGATTTTGTGTGCTTCCTCTGGTAACTTTTGTACTTGACAATGCCATTTGGTTGCCTGGCCATACCCTTTGCCACGCCCTCATGTTGCCTGGCCACGCCCTCTTGATCACACCTTCATGTTGCTTAACCATACCTCTTACAAATTCACATGGGTGTCCCTATTTTCATCTGTGACATGTTGGAGGGTATGCTAGTTTTCTACCCAACATTGTCTAGGTGGAATTCTCCACCTGCAGTATCTGCCAGAGAAGAAGGAAGAAAGATTGTGTATTTGGTGGTGACCCCCAAGGCAGATATCCTGCAGGGCAAAGGGAGGGATAAAATGTGCAAGATGAGTTGGGGAGAGAGAGAGATGGAGAACAAACCAAGGAAATGGTATATTTTATTGGGACAACCTCTGGTTTAAAGACCAGTATTTTCTTTTCATTCTATCAGGATTCTTTGGCAAAAGCCATGAATGGGTAAATCCCAGGAGAAAGAATAAAATGTGTTCAGGCATACCTCGTTTTATTGCGCTTTGTTTTATTGCGCTTTGCAGATATTGCGGTTTTTACAAATTGAAGTCAGCAGCCATCAACATCGAGGCAAGACCCTCCACCAGCAAAAAGATTACGACTCGCTGAAGGCTCAGATGATGGTTAGCATTTTTTTTTAGCAATAAAGTATTTTTTAATTAAGGTGTGTACATGTTTTTTTTTTAGTGTGTACATTGTGTTTTTTTTAGACATAATGCTATTTCACACTTAATAGACTACAGTATATAGTGTAAACAGAACTTTTATACTGGGAAACAAAAAAAATTGTGTGACTCGCTTTATTGTGATATTTGCTTTATTGCGGTAGTCTGGAACTGAACCCACAATATCTCTGAAGTATGCCTGTATTTCCCCCAAAAAATCAAAATGGAATTTGGGCTACATTTTGGGATTCCAGCCAGGGTGATTTGCAGAGAAACTTACCAAAATGACTTCTGTAGGCTCCTCTGGTGTCTAGGCACTTCACTTGGCCTCCAGGGGAAGCTCTGGAAGTGGTAACTTTCCACTGTTTGGCTTCCTCCCAGCATGTCAGATGGAATTTGCAGGAGAGTCAGAAATTCCACAGAAAGCTCTCCTTGGCTTTATACTTGGAATTTCTCCTTTAGATTTCTCTCTCCCTCTTTCTCTCTCTCTCTCTCTCCCTCCCCCCCTTCTCTCTCTCTCTCTCTCTCTCACTCACACACACACACACACACACTGCAAAATGGAAAGAAATTTCAGAGTGGAGGGTTCAGAATGCATCTGCATCATGGCAGTGGATACAGACTTATTCAGAGTCCAGCCTGTCACATGCTCAGACCATTGTTAAACACAAAGTACTGAGATCTCAAACAGACCTAGGTAACAATATTGTAAAGTAATTTGATATGAAGAATGTAAGACATTGAAATATTCCAGTTAACAAAACATATTTAAAAAAATATACCAGTAAACTAAACTCTTGCTTATCCCTGGCCACTAAATAATTTAGCCATGCTTCATACGTTGAAGCAGTCACATGGGCAGCCACTTGAAACAAATGTGGCAAGGCAAGCCATTTGTATGAATGCAATTTTAACCACACCGGCACAAATGACTGCAGACAAGAGGCTGAGACCGCCAGATGCACGAGAGCCCTCCTGCATGATGGGGGAGTGTGCGTGCGCGTGCGCATGCGCATGCAAATTGTTTGTCATATGGCTCTAACCATGTGGTTGCATTCTTAGTACAACTGAAGTGAAATATGCATAGCTGTGCACATATGATAGCTTCTGAGGCGCAAAGGGGATTACTGTCCTTTGGATGGTATGGTGTGGCACTAGCACTGATCCAGCAGTGGTAGCTGTACAGGTATAGAGTTGGATCCAGATTTAAGCTGGATCAACTGCACTGGTGGAAGTGGACTTCCCCACCTCGTCCTTGCCAGGGCAGCCCCTCCAGTCCCCTGAAAATGCTCCACAGAGAACCAGGAGACCTTGCTGAATGGGGTGAGCTGTGGTGTGGGGGGATCCCCAAAACTCAGGAGAAGGGTCTTTCTCTGAGCAGAGCCCTTCCTCTTGCAGATGGCAGATCCCAGATCCAATCCATAATAAATGGGATGAGACATGAGAGCCCCACTGTGCAAGGAAAAAAGCCTGCCGATTCCCAGCTTAATTCCTGATTCCAGCTGCTTCCCCATGTCCCCTCATTCAATGGAATGAAATTAACTAGATTGGATCACAAGCAAGCTTCTGGTTTAGTCGATGCCATTCTTAAGAGAAAGTGGAAAAGAAAGAGAAATAACTTGAATTGTGGGGCACTGCTGAGAGGGAGAACTGCTGCTCACCCTTTCCTATACTTAGTTATGTACTTTTATGTATATCCTTTCAAGTACATCTGAAAAGCTTAAAAAAAAAGAAAAGAAAAAGAAAAACTGTTCTAAAAGTCCTCCAGACATATGGGGCAGTGCCTGTTATTCTGTACTCATGGCCTACAACATTCACACAAAAATAAATGCTCATCAATTGTAGCAGTGCTAATTGCTTTGCCGTGAAATAGTGAGCTTTTCTACATCAGACTGTTAATCCCCGGCATCTACTTTCTGCAGAATTGAGATCCGAGCTCTACACAAAGAGCTTTTCTCTCTCTGCTTTTCTGCTACATAACCTCTAGGTGGCACTGTGTTACAGTGGAATATTGCAATTACACAAGTAGGAAAATACCTTTTATTTTGCTTTCATAAATAATACTCCATTTCCCCTGCTCTTAACCCCCCCCCCCCCTGGTCTATGCTCTTAAAAAACAGACATGAAACTGGAAGAGCATGATGTTATCTAAAGAACCTATAAACAACTGTCAGTAAGGAATGATGAGCACACAATAAATGCCTTGTGTGGAAAAGCTGTGTTGGTTTTTCTTGGGTACTGATCGAAGTATGCAACCCAGTCTGTACCATGCACAGTGTTAGGCCTACAATGCTCAACTTCAACTTCAGCAATCCAAAAAGCTATTTGATTGTACACCATTTGTTTCTAAAGGCTGGTTGAATAGAGTAGTGGAATAACATATCTTTGAGGATGTTAGATCTAGTGGTTCTGGGTGTGTATTGGGGGCTGGCAGCATAGGGAGGTCACCTTATGAAATCCCGCATGCTGCTGTGCATGGAGTGTTGGATTTGAATGTGGGAAATCCAGATTTGTGAAGCTTACTGAGAAGCTGTAGAAAATGTCACTATCTCACATATCAACCTACCTCACAAGGTTATTGTGATGAGAAAATGAGATAACCACATGTACTCTACTCTAAATGAACCTTAGCTTCTTGGATTGTGTTGTTTCTTGTCCCATCCATATGCATCTACAAGGCATGTGTTAACACAGTGGGGACTAAAAACATAAGGTTGCTGGGATTGGGAATCTGTCAAGGCTCTTCACATTCATGATCGTCATGGGGACAATGCAGTTAATTTCAGCTTTATATTCTAGAGCAGCATTACAGGGGGCTGGGTGGGAGTCAAAACGTTTAGATAAAATCTTAATTCCACATACTTTTGTGTAGCATCCCCCATGGCAAAAACACATTATGTTAAAAGCATTATGCGTTGTTGTAGCTGCTCAGTTTATGAAAACACTAGGGCGGGGAGGAAATGTCAAATATGGTATCAGGGCAATCTGTTCACTGTGTACACATGATGATGGACGAATGCTTAAACAACAGAGTTTTAAAAAGTTTGGTATTAAGGAAAAAGCATCCCACTATGCCAAGAAGGACTCATTTTCCTTTGAGGACTCAGCTAGTCCTGCCTAGATCATTTTAGATCACTCCAGAAGGGAATAATGTAAGTATCTCAGAACTAATCCTTACGTCAATGGAGTCAGTTTGCCTAATTCACTGAAGTAGGAGTTGTCAGCCCCAGGGATGTTAAGTAGGGTGAAGCAAGCATAGCAGGGAATAATAATTATAAAAAAGGTTACTTAGAAACTGGAACCATCCAGGCCTGCTAAGGGAGCTACTTTTTAAGCTGATTTGATCTGAGTTGTAATATTGAGGGTCCAGAGTTCAAATCCCACAGAGAGTTTATTAACACTATGGGAAACATCCCCCCCCCCATCTTTGGTCTCTTCTCTCTCCCCACTGCCCCTCTGTTTTTTGCCCAGACTAATAACTCTCCCACCCTGGAGACTTCTTTAATGGAAGGAGCTGTGAGCTTCAGCCACCACAGAGAAATTGGACAAAGGGATATGGATGGAGAAATGCTGGCAGAAGATGACAACCCAGCGCTGGCAGCAAATATATCTGCGAAGGAAGTAATCTACAGAGAGTCCCTGGGAAGCTGAACTGCAGAGAAGGCTCAGAGTGCACAGCAAATCAGGCAGACGCTGGAAATACATGTAGGAATAATAGTGACTCACGGACAAGTTGTGAGGATTAATTAGCTAATGTTTGCAGAGGACTTTGAAGATGAAATGAATTTAGTGTATCATTAACTATTAATGTGGTTGGGCCAGAGAAGGAGGAGATGGGGTTGGTGGTGCACAGTCCAGGGTATGCTTTGTCAAAACGTGTGCAACATGGTACCTTCCAGCGGGAGGTACTTATTGATGACTTTTCTCTGTTGGTGCTAAACTAGCAGGATGGGCATACCTGTCAAGATACTCTTGAATCAGAAATTGAGAGTCTGAAGCTGGGACCTAGATTATTGGGCTGCCATGGACTTTGCGGTCTCAAGCCCCTGGAGCAGAGGTAGGCAACATCAGCCCCAAGGATTGGCAAGCAATGTGAAGCCTCTGTACTGGCCAGGCATGGTAGAAATCACAGGAGCTTGCCATTATTTCAGTATAGATAAAATTAAGCCCTTCTTTACACACCGTATAGTTAAACTATGGAATTTGCTACCACAGGATGTAGTGATGGCCACCAACTTGGATGGCTTTAAAAGGGGGTTAGATAAAATTCATGGAGGAGAAGGCTATCAAGTCATGATGGCTCTATATTGCCTACAGTATCAGAGGCAGTATGCTTGGGCATGCCAGTTGCTGGGAATGTGAGTGGGAGGGTGCTGTTGCATTCATGTCATTCTTGTGTGCCTTCCATAGGCATCTGGTTGGCCACTGTGGGAACAGAATGCTGGGCTAGATAAGCCTTTGGTCTGATCCAGCAGGGCTCTTCTTTTTTCTTATGTTCTTCTGCTCTTTCCTGATAAAAAGAGTAGTGCTTCCTTCCTGGTATTTATTCCAGGGTCTAGCTCAAGTCATTGGCACAGTGATCCTACTGAAGAACACACCATCTAGGATGGTCAACATCAGTGCAAGCTCCAGGTTTCTGAGGGCCCTTGGGCAAGACACCCTCCATGGGCCCCCTCCTTCCATGAGTTGACCTTCTCACTGCCATTGACACCAGCTGCTATTGCTCCCCATCTTTTTTCTCATTGTTGTGACCACTTGCTTGCTTGAGAGGTAGACAGCCAGGGAGCAAGTAGGCAAGGGCATCTGCTCCTCCTCCTCCTCCTCCTCCTCCTCCTCCTCCTCCTCCTCCTCCTCCTCCTCCTCCTCCTCCTCACCACCACCACCATCCTTGTTTGGGCCAGAGTGAGAGGCAGATGAACAAGCAGGTTGTAATGGTGAAGAGACACAAGTCCAGGGGGTTCTTGTCAGTTGGCCCCTGCTGGGATGTAGGCCTTTGGCAGGTGCCTGATCATGCCTACCCTTGATACTGGCCCTGCCCAACATTCAGGTATGGCCTCAGGATCAGCTCCAAATATTTTGTAGCCTGAGGGGGAGCAGCAAATGGCACCCCTCCCAAGTCAAGCTGTTTAGAACTGAAGGCCAACCAAGCTTTTTTTGGACCCTGAGGGAGAACAGTCTACAAGTACCTCTCCCACTTGCGGGCAGGAAAAAATACAATGGGTTGGATCCAGACCCGGATCTGGATGAGTAGACCCATTGGAATCAATGGAAATCAGTGGGACTTAAGTTAGTCATGACCTACTCAAGTCTCATTAATTTCAACGGGTCTTCTCTAAGTATGAGCAAGTCCGGATCCAACCCAATCATAATAAATGAAATAACCAACAATTTGCTGCCTTTTCATGACACCAAAAATCTGCTGCCTGAGGTGGCCACCTCACTCTTCGTAATGGTATGACCGGCCCTATATGGCTGCCTTTGACTCTGGCCTGGCCCTGTCTGTAAAGCCTTCTCTCTCTCTCTCTCTCCCTGCTGCTTCTCATGCTGTCTGGGCAGGGGACTGTCTCTGCACCTGTTGTGGCAATTGGACTTGAGCTCTAACTAGCTATTAAACAGGCATGCAAAAGCTTTTTGTGCCTTTCGGCGATTGCTTTATTACTGCAATGCCTTTTTAAAAAACCAACCAACCATGAGATGTCACAGCAATGACAAACTTCCTAGCTTGTGGAAATAGTGTTGCTGTGTAGGAAAGGGTGACTATTCACATCAGCTTAGGCTTGGGGAGCACAGAAAGCTAAGCTAATATTCTGCCAACAATGCAGGCAAAAATCAGAGCCAACAGCTTCTTGCATGCTTTAGCAGTCTATGAATGCCAGGCCTGTATCAACGACGGTACATCTTTTCATTAGGAGAAGTCTGGATTTTTAGCAACGCAGAGCAAGAGTGGGCAACTCATTTAGCACCAATGAGCTACACTGGAACTGGAGGGGGCCACAACTTATCGGCACATTGTAGGTCATGAAATTAGTTTATTTTGCATGTTGTTTCCATGATGCTGACTACTGTCTCATTTCAGTTTATCTAGGTCAGGGGTATGGAATCTCTTTCAGCCTGAGGGCCAAATTCAATTTTGGAGAAGCTTTCAGGGGGCACATTCCAGTGGTGGGTGGGTTCAAAGGTAAAAGCTGGCAGGGCCAAAAGCAAAAAGGGTGGAGCTAAAAGACAAAAAAATGCCAGCATGTTTTAGCCTAAAGCTCTTACTGCCAGTAAAACTAAGCCTTATGTTGTGCTTTTTTTGGCACCAGGTGAAGACTTTCTGATTTCCCCGGCATTTTAGTCTTTCAGTTTCTGTTGTTTTAAATCTGTTATTGTATTTTAAACTCTTGCACTGCTGCTATGTTTTATTTTGGTTTTTATTTTTATTCTATACTGTAGTTTTAAACTTTTTAATTGTATTTCATCATTATTATTTTTTACAGTTTTACTTGTACAGCTCCCATTGTGCCTCACCATTGGCTATTCTGGCTATGGTGGATGGGAATTGTGGGCCACAACATCTGGAGGGCCACAAGTTGACCACCTCTGAGCTAGAAAAAAGGTGTCTTTTTTTGGTATTAATTTCTGGTGGCAGGAAATAAGTAAAAGTTAGAATGAAATTAAAAAATGATAACAACCTTGCTTAGGCCCTAAAGAATGGGGAGCATAAGAACGCTGGCTCAGCTTGTCTGAGCGTGGAAAGCTAAGCAGGGTCAAGCCTGGTTATTACTCGGATGGGAGACCCCTCCTCTAGTTTCCTGCATTGAGCAGGGGGTTGGACTCGATGGCCTTGTAGGCCCCTTCCAACTCTATGATCTATGAAATCTATGAAACATAAGAAGAGCCCTGCTGGATCGGACCAAGGGTCCATCCAGTCCAACATTCTGTTCACACAGTGGCCAACCAGCTTGCCTAAGGGATCCCACAAGCAGGACAGGAGTGCAACAACACCCTCCTGCCCATGTTCCCCAGCAACTGAGGTACATAGGCATACTGCCTCTGATCCTGGAGGCAGCATATAGCCATCAGGACTAGTAGCCATGGATAGCCTTCTCCTCTAGGAATTTAATGCCCTCCAAATTGGTGGCCATCACTACATGATGGGCAGGGTGAGAAGAGTTTGCGCTAAATAACTGCTGATGGGCTTCTACCGTGTGGCAGAGTCTTCCACTTCACAGTTGTTTTGCAAAGAAAAAGGGGAGGCTGACAGGATTTTGCAAAACACTCTGGAACCATTTCACTCCGAGTGGAGAGCATGAGACTCGCAATTGGCCAGCAGCTATAGTGTTACTATGCACCATCTGCCATTTCCTTTCTTTTCCCCCCCTTCTTCTTTTTCACAGCAGTAGTGCAATAACTATGTATATTCCCATTCGAATCAAGGAGCCTGACCCTATTAAATTACAGTGGAAAGATGCCTTTGTGTTTACTCAAGATCTGTACCAGTTAATCAGTTTAGTCCAGATTTTCCTTCTCTCAGATATACACCCTGGAGATTATGCAGTCTGACACATTCGAAAACAAATACATCACTCCTAGTCTAGCATGTACCTTACTGCTTATTACAAAAGTTGTGCTCTGGCCAATTTCACTGGTCCTGCATTTCAGCCTTTAGTCTGTTACCTGTCTGGGGAAAGGTCTCTTTGCCACTAAAAATAAAAAATAAAAAAGCATCCCGTAGAGTCGAGAGCCTTCCTCAACCTGGTGCCCTCCAGTTGTTTTGAACTACAACTCCTAGCATTCCTGACCATTGGCCATGCTGGCTGGGTCTGATGGGAGTTGGTCCAAAACATCTGACGATCATCACCAAGTTAAGGAAGGCTGCTGTAGAGTCAAGACAACGGGGCAAATCAAACGGCTCTGTGTTGGTCTTTGATGGGCCAATGGGGAGAAAAACACCTCTCATGATATTATCCTTCATCATAGGCACAAGTCTTCAGGCTGCATTGGCCAGGAGGCCTGCCTGTGTGCACACAGTGACATTCTTCCGGGGAGTGTTCTGCCTTGGACCCACGATGTTTTACACAAGAGCTTAATCTACAATTGATTTGTGTAGTACAAACGACGCCACAGCTGCTGCAACTGTACGGCGCTCTATTTTGCACAATGGAGAGATGATTGGAAAGCAGGGTTAAGAGATGCTGTTAGTGTATTTGTCATTCAAAGTGACTCATCCAGCAAATATCAAGAGCTGAAGAGCATGGGATTGTAGCCAGTACAGATTTTCCTACTAAGTATGCAACAAGGAAGGTGTGTGTGTATGTGTGTTTTCTTTTTTCCTTTCCTTTACACATACACAGCCCGTGATCCCCATGTTTCCTACCCCTTGCCATTACAAGCAAGTCTGCCATGACCACTGATGGTGATATATGAAATAACAAACGGTAATTAAAAACAACAACAGTATCTTACGTTAGGCTGGTGCTAAGATAAGTCTGAATGAACTAATTGGGCATAAATCATAAGGCACTAAATAGGGCTCTTACAAGCTCAATCTAAAATTAGGCTGTCAAGGAGATATGGTGACACACACATGATGGTCTGCATAGTGATTCTGGCATTTCTCATGAATAAAGTACAGTGATTTTCAAGTAATGTCGAGCCTCTTATGGTAAAAGGTTAAGCTGCCGGAATAAGACAATCACCCTGGAATATGTGTGGGTGAGAGCTATTCACAGCTATATTTGATGTTTTACATTACTGTTAACACAGATTTTATTGCTGTTTTATTCTGTAAACTGGGTTGGGGGTTGGAAGAAGGATGGGTCTATTTCAGATAGATAGATAGATAGATATAAACTAGCCCTTTTGATCATAACTTGATTCAATCTGTTACTTATGGACATAGGAAGCTGCCTTATAGTGAGTCAGAGCCTTGGTCCATCTAGTCCAGTATTGTCAGTGCTGGCTGGCAGCCATGGCTCTCCAGGGCTTCAGGTAGGAATTTTTCCAGCCCTACCTGGAGATGCCGGGGATTGAACCTGGTACCTTCTGCTTGCAAAGCAGGTGCTCTGCCACTGAGCCACAGAACCTCCTACGAACAGACTACTATGGGAATCTTGTGGATTCCATCTATTTTTCCTTTCCTGACTCTCAGCTAGGATCAAGTCACATGGTAAATTAGGATTGGGTCTAATTTAAAATGCAACTGAGCCCACAACCCTAGGCACACTTGCATGGGGCTAAGGCTGCAGTATTTAGCCAATTTACAGTGCCATCCTATGCATGTCTACTTAAAAGTGTAGAGTTGAATGGGACTTACTCCCAGGTAAGTGTGTAGAGGATTACAGCCTAAAAAACCCTTTCATCAACTCAACTAAAATGTGTTCCCAGTTAATGAAGCAGTAGGGTGTGTGTGTGTGTGTGTGTGTGTGTTTAAATACATGCTTATATAAGATGGCAAATCTTAAAAGAGACATTTCCCCTTTTCTCACATGCAGGAGGAACCCGTTGAAGATGGTGCCTGCTACAACATGTGTGAATCATCAAAAAACAAAGCAGAAATGCTGTCCTTACCATGTACAAATTTAATCAATAGATTAAATCAACTAAACCTCATGCAATTCAAACAATTAAAATGTGTTTAATCAGGTTATATAACCTGTCAGGAACTGCTGGATCACTGTGTAGCCTCCCCGTGTGGTGAATTACTGAACTGCAGGTAGCATCTTCTCCGTGAAGTAAGTACGGTAGGTCCTGAATTGACTCCATCCACCCAGGTTGGCCATTGGCTCCTTCTGTACAGGAGTATAAGAGGGCTTCCTGTTCCAACTGAACTGTGCTTGAGCAACAAGTTCTTCTTCAGCTATGGTGTGCTGATGTATCCTTGGTTGTTCTTTTGACCTGACTTCTGGCTTGCTCCTGCCTCTAGTTCTAATACTCTTTGGTCCTGATTACTGGCTTGTCCCATGGTTCCTGGGCTGGTTCCCAGATGCCCACAGTCTAGCCCTGATACATCCTTATCTGGGAGCAAGTCCCCATTGAACATCAGAGTAAACCTGCTGAGGATTGGGCTGTAAAATGCACTTGGATTGGTTCAGAGCCACCTGACTCTAAAATCAGAAGCTTTTCTCCAGTAAAAGAGGATATGGTTTTGTTTCTTGGAGAGCAGCAATGTGGGATTATGCTAGTTTGGAATCCAGCTTGCCAGAAGCAGTAGCATAGTTTGGTTTTCTCTTTAGAGATAGCCCTGTTTGGATGTTCTCAGAAAGCCTGCAGGGAGGGGTTGGCTGTGCATGGTAGCTCAGCCTGGACACCCCCATCCTCATTGGCTGCAGCATCAGACCTTCACATATTCAGCAGAAGGTCTGAAAGGGGAATATTTGCACGTATGTCTAAATGTGCTTAGAATTCTCCATGCGATCTAGAACACTGTGCAATGGGGGGTCCCAGTTCTGTGAAGGGTTCTAACTAAGCATGTTCCACTGAACACACACAGATCCCTTTCACCCCTTCCACTCAGTGCTTGAAGTTCTGAGCTTGCAGCCAATGAGGATGTTGGAGGCAGGTGCCGATTCTCTCTCCACGCATTCTGGGAATGTGTGGAAGCAAGCATGTGGACAGGACTAGTGTCTGAGGCAGGATGGTAGCTTTCTGAAGAACTACTCTAACTAGGGCTTCAGTCATTAATTGATCAGTTAGATGTAGTCTGTTAAAGAAATTTCTAATGGGTTAAAGCAGGGGTGGGAGCCTGTGGCCTGCCAGATGTATTGGACTCTAACTCCCATTGGCTGTAGCCAGCAAGCCCAATGGCCAGGGATGATGGGAGTTGTAGTCCAGCAACATCTGAAGGACCACAGGTCCCCCACCAGTGGATTAAAGGGCATCCTCAATTAACCAGGCAACTTTTTAAAAAGTTATAATTTAAAAATTAAGTACTTATAAAATAGCAGATGGCAGACACCATTTCTCTTCACTCTTTCACAGAGGAGGAAATGCCTCTCCTAAGATGGTGCTGCTGTGACATATATACACACCACCTAAACATAAAGGAAATGTGCTTCTTTTGTTCAAAACAATTGTCATAGTCATATGCAAACTTACACATAGTTGATAACTCAATTAAAACTAGTTTGACGAACAGATGAAGATTTATTTAATCAGGTGGCAGACCTGATCATAACTCTATGCCCCAATATAGCGCTTTCTATCTCCAACTAAGTCAAAGTGAGCATGCTATCATTGTGTTTTCATATATGCTGGTTTTATGTTCTACTTTGTATTCCCTAAAAAACAACATTTTTTATTTAGGGCTACCCATTTTGCCCTGGATTTGCTTATCAGCAAGCCCTTTCTCTCGTGCTAGGCTCCTATGCTATAATATTCCTGAAGACGGGAATGGTGATAATAAAGATGCAAGGAAGGAAGGAGTGCATATGAGAAGTGCTGGAAGAGGACATGAAAATTAAGAATAGATCTGACCATGGTATTTCTAACAATAATCTTAAGAGTTATATAGCACTTTAGAGTGCTCCAAGTGCTCCAATATGTATTGTTCAATCCTTACAACAGGGGAAGGCAATCTCTGGCCTGCACTGGGTCTAATCAGGCCCACGGGGTGGGTGGGTTGAGCACCCTCTGCAGGACCAGCCCTCTGCCCTTCCCAAGCCCTGCCCTAAGGAAGGAGCATCCTGACTCAGCCAGGGCTTGCGGGATCTGGACCCTACAACCCCGTCTGAGTCCCATTCTCCATGCAGAGAGAGGCACAGAGCTCCATGCCTCTCTTTGCATGGAGAATTTTTTTAAAAAGTGGCTGGGGCGGATGATGTCATGGGAGGGGGTGAGGCTTTATGGATGAGGCCCCACCCCCTTGACATAATCCAGCCTGCCAGGTTGGTCCATGGGGGGAATTTGCCCCCAGACCGAAAGTGGTTGCACTCCCCTGCCTTACAATAACCTTGAAGGGAAGATATATTTGAGTTACGCCCAAAGTTCATTGGCTTGCTGAAGGCCACCTAGTCAGCTCATGGGAGAGGCAACACCGCAACACTCAACCTGGGCTTTCCTTTAGCTCCATTTCTTTGCTGCTATGCTGCACCAGCACTTGTGCTGTTTAGTTATCTAAAGGGGATTGCTGAAAATAGTGGATTGGGATGTATTTTGTGTCTTCTGTTTGCTGCTGCTGAAGAACTGAGTAGCGCATTTTAATGGAGAAAACAAATACCTCCATGTATGTCTGATGGGTAATTTTAGAATCTGAGCCTGAAGTGCTGATGCCAAAGCATGTTAACATCACTTGTTGTCATGAAAGCAGACAAATGTGCCCAGAATGGGTCATTGTTGGGATTTGGAATGAACAATACAACGATCCATCTGTATATTCTTCTTTTCTCTCTCTCTCCTCCTAGTGAGCAGAAGGCAGTTTGAAAGAGGCTTCACTGCTTGTGGCAGGCATATTCTTCCCCCTCCCGACGTTAGTCAACAGGTCTTGCAGGGTTTTTTTTGGTACTGTTCCGAAAGCCTGCTGGACCAAAGTCAACAGTAAGACATGTGTATACCACACACCCAGGAAGCAATGCTTCTCCTACCACTTTCCGTTCTTGTTGGAATGATTTTCTCTCCCCAGACTTATTCTCTCATGTTCCAAGTCATCGTTGTCCCCGTCCCAGCTGTGACTGAAGGTGAGAAATGTGTTGGTTGAACTAGACCAGCCTTCAGTTCCATCCTGACAGATGCCTGAGCG
Source organism: Shinisaurus crocodilurus (assembly GCA_021292165.1). Lineage (NCBI taxonomy): Eukaryota > Metazoa > Chordata > Lepidosauria > Squamata > Shinisauridae > Shinisaurus > Shinisaurus crocodilurus. The sequence goes on from CM037881.1 coordinate 119,632,607, forward strand.
TTTCTCTGTTTCAGTGGCAGGTTCTTATGGATCCCGCAGGTGCCATTGCGCAATAAGCTCGGAGTGTGTTGCCTGCCATTAGCATCCTCTTAATGAAATGCTTTGCTAGTTTATGGGCCAAAGAAGGAGGCGAGCAAGCCAGAATTAGCTCCTTAGCCTGGCATGCTGACCTGGGAACTGTAGCAAAGGGACCGTGCTCCGAGCCCCTGCCACTGATAGTTTTTGCCAGACAGCCTTTCTTCTGCCTCTTGAATGCAGTCTCCAGTATCAGCAGATGCAGTGCTCCCCCTGGCCCATGCCACAGCCACTGGACACTGAGGACTGATTCACACATTACCCTTGTTCCAGCAGTTGATAGAGCTGGTGAGCCTCCCGAGAGCATTTGCTTCCCACCTCCTTACCTGGCTCCGTGCTCCTGGCAAGGAGAGATGCGGCCACTGCAGACGCACTGCAATCTGAACTCTTTCTTTCTTTTTCTTTTTTTTTGGCCAGCGGCAGCACCTCTCCCACCATGGACACCCAAAGAGCCCTGCTAGATCTGACCAGAGGCCCGTTGAGCCCAGCATCTTGTTTCCCCCAGGAGACAACCATGTGCCTTTGGGAAGCCCAGTGCCAGCTCCAGGTTTTGGAGGGCCCTTGGGCAAGACACCTTCAATGGGCCCCCTCCCTCTGTGAGTCTACCTTCTCGCCATCATTGCCACCAGCTGCTCTTGCTCCTCATCCTCTTTCTCACTTGCTTGCTTGAGAGTCAGAGAACCAGTGAGCAAGTAGGCAGGGGCATCTTCTCACCACCACCACCATTTTCTGGGCCAGAGCAAGAGGCAGGCAGACAAGCAGGTTGCCATGGTGAAGAGGAGGAGCAAGTCCAGGGGGCTCTTGTCAGTGGGCCCTTGCTGGGGTGTGGGCCCCTTGGCAGGAGTCCAAAAGTGCCTACTCTTGATGATGGCCTGGAGGAAGCCCACAAGCAGAGCCCAAGGGCAACATCCCTCTCCCACTGTTGTTCCCCAGGAAGTGGTATTCAGAGCATGCTGCCTTTGAACATGGAGATTCCATAAAGCCACCATGATTGACAGCCATTGATAAACTTATCCTCCTTGAATGGTGGTTGCAGCTCAACCAACCTGAGTTGACACATGGGCGGACTCATCTTCCCCCCTGCCCCTCACCAGCCAAGATCTTTTCATACTCCTGGAAGAAAAGCAGACCTGCCCAGAGATGCTTCCACTGCTGAAGAGGGACAGCTGTGCAGTTGGGTGTAGCTAGCTTTGCATCATGTCATAGTCCCAGACCCTTCTGTACCAGAGGAGGAATATGTGGAAACCAAGACTGGGGGTGGGCAGGGGAGAGCCTCTAAAGGAGCAGTCTATCCTAGAGAAGACATTCCCCTCCCAACAAACTATAGTTTCTTAGCCACCTGTCCCAAATTCCCTGCTGATGTCCTTTGAGACTAATGACCCATTACCAGGAAGTCCTAAAGTTCTAGGAACCTACTTTCACCACCACACCAATCCCAGAGGCAGAAGCAGGTACATCAGGAGATGTACCAGTTTGACTAGAGTAGCATGCCTCATGAGCAGAGCGCAAGCAATCTCCCCCAGGGAAGCAGGACCAAGAATGCACACTTCTCTGCAGCAGTGTTGGTCTACAGCAGGCTTCTGACCAGTGCCAGAATGCCACTCCCAGCTATCTGGAGTACTGGGAAGAGCCATTGCTCAGCAGGAGAGTACATGTATTTGCATACAGAAGGTCCTGTGTTCAACCCCACCCCCTTCCCCATGCCTCCCATTAAATGGTCAAGTATAGTAGTATATTTTACTATATATAAAAAATACATAGTACATTTGTATTCATTGTAATGGATTTATTCAAATTTCATGTAAGAAAATGGTAATACTTTATTTTATTTTATTTGGGTTTTTTTTTAGTTTGTTTTTGTTTTGATTTTTGAAACTCAGAATAAAAAATTAATGCGGGGGGGGGAGGTCAAGTAGCAGGTGCTGGGAAAGTCCTCTGCCAGTGATCCTGGAGAAGCGACTGCCAGTTGGAGTAAACCAGGGAATGTGTGGCCCTTGTTAGACTGCAACTTCCATAATCCCTCAGCATTGGTTATGCTGGCTAAGGCTGATGGGAGTAACAGCCCAAGGGGTTCTGGAGTGGCCACACCTTCCCCACTCCTGGGCTAGAAGAGGACCAATAATTTGAGTCGGGGAAACCCACGTCTCCCCGCTGTCTGGCTGAGGCCTTGCTTGTCACTCTCTGAGCCTTGTCACCGGCTCCCGCAGTGCTGTCCAGGGTCCTGATGCTGTGTGCATACATACCGCCCTACATACTCACTGCTGCTGGCCTGCCTTCCTGCTTGCCAATCACTAATTGCTGGGACTGCAGATAATTCTCCACAGCAGCTCTGCAGGCTTCAGACTTGAATGGGAAAGAGAGAGTCTTGCCTTGCCAGGAATGCAAGTATAGAATGCAAGTATGCAAGTATAGTAGTATACTTTATTTTATTTTATTTGTTTTTTTTTAAAGTTTGTTTTTGTTTTGAATTTTGAAACTCAGAATAAAAAATTAATGGGGGGGGAAGGTCAAGTAGCAGGTGCTGGGGTCTCTCTGGAGAGGGCGCTCTCCAGCTCCCTCCACCACTAGTAGCTGTCCAACGATGCAAGCCTGCTCCCTCTTCCAGAGGCTAATGTGGGCGATTTATTACATATGTTCCCTCACTGAATTCCATGTGACTCATGCTCAGTTGTTTCACACTGCAGAAACAAGCAGTAAAGCTTTTCCTGGGCTGTAGCACTTTGGCTTGCAGGTGGGGCTGGGGCTAACACGTTAGAATGCTGCCCTATGGGTGTGTGTGAAAAATCCTCCCTGCACACACAAAAGTAGCATGCTGGGGAGAAGGCTACGGTGAGGCCTTCACTCCCTGATACACTACTATTCTAGATGCAAGATTCCCCCCGCCCCGGTGTGTGTGTGGGGCTAGGAGAGTATTCAAACTTACAGCTCCTCTCCTGCAGCCCGAAGTGGTACAGTCTAAGAAATATTTGACTGCCCATGTGATTCTGCTGTAGTTATAGAAGACCGGGCCTTGCTTCTTTCTAAGTGTGCTTTGGATTGCTTTCTTGCTCTACCTACAAAGTGGTTACATGTCCAAAGCTGCCCTTGTGCTAGCTGGAATGGCCACTAGTGCAAGGGGAAGCTAAGCTAGCACTTCCTAGAACAGCTGGAAACCAGCTAAACTAGCATTTCCAAAATGGAACAAGTTACCAGAGCTCACAGAAGGGAGTTCCACTGACCTGTCCCATTCTGGAAACACTAGTTTCGGCTCATGTCCAGGGTTGGTCTAGGAAGCTCTAGTGGTCATTCCTGCTAGCACAACCTCATGAGTGCTGCTGAACTAACAGTTTTAGATACCGCCTGCAGTCTTTATGACCTTGTCTTCTGAAATTGTCCAGTCTCAGATTCAGAGAGGATGAGATGAAAAATGGGTGGCCGTGCATGGGCAAAGTGCAAGCCGTTGATGGGCAAAGTGCAAGCCTTTTGGGTCTCAATCAGGGCAGAGTCTCCATCTTAACCATACCTCGGATAGATAGGATTATGGCACCTGCTGTGAGGCTCAAAAATACTTCTCTTCACTTGCTTGTTAGTTCACATATTTTGGGGACGCGTCTTGGCAATGAAGACAGGCCCCGGTGAACTCGAGCTCAAAAGCACTATTACCCCATTGAGGCAGCACCCCCACAAGCTGTAAACACAGTCTACATGTTGGGTTGGATCCAGAAGTAAGCAGCATAAAGTGCATTGACCGAAGTGGAATTCCTCACCCCCCTCCCCAAGGCAGCCCCTTGAAAATGCTACACAGAGAGTCAGGAGACCCTAATTAATGGGGTGATCTGTGGTGTGTGGGGAGGGGGGATCCCCCAAAATCAGGCAGAGGGATCTTCTATGGACAGGGCCCTTCCTCTCATGGAAAGCAGTAGTCTGAAGATGCATTTTCAGGGGTTTTCATTGTAAACACGAGGACTAGAAACTTGGGGAGAGAGTTTTAATATTGTGATGTGCAGCCCATGCACCGAATATTATGAAACCCCACTCATATGCCTAGGATTTTGGAAGAGGCTGTATGGAGTACAGCATGCTTGACTGATGGATATTGGAAATTCTCTGTGTAATGAGAACAACGGATCTTTCCTGCCTGAGAAGCTCACACACATTTGTGTTGCGTGTTCCTTAGACCAAAATTTACAAGAAAGCACAGCAGGTTCTCTAGCTCTAAAAAGCAGAGTTGGGGTGTGTGTGTTTCTGCCTGCTGGTTTATCTTTCCAGCAAAAATAGCCACCTCACTTCTATACTGGGGTTGCAATGCCCACTGCTAGGATCTGACCTAGAACAGGGTACTGTCGTCAGCTCTGGAGTCAAGAGAAAGTACAAACTACCTACGGCTCTGTGTCAAGAACGCTCGAGGTCCCGAGGAGGGCGGGGGAAAGAGTCTTGCTGATTCATTCATGTGTCCTGTGGACACAACAGGCAGAGGCCAGCATGCCAGTCAGTTTGTGGTGGAGAGGACAGCCAGCCACAAAGCAGGACTGCAAAGCTTCAACGGCTGCTGGGTGGTACCAGGAGCAGCAGAGGTGGGTATCGGGAGAATAGCAGTGGCAGGCATGGAGAGAATGGTGATCTGTAGGAAGGGCAAAGGGGCATTAGAACAGCTTTCCCCCAAGCCGGAGCCCTCCCGATGTGTTGGACTGCAACTCCCACAATTCCCAGCCAGCATGGCCGTTGGCCATGCTGGCTGGGAACTGTGGGAGTTGCAGTCCAACACATCGGGAGGGCTCCGGCTTGGGGAAGGCTGCATTAGAGAATGATGATGTGAACACCAACATGGGGGCAGGGGTGCTTTTCCAGAACAACCACAGTTCTTGAGAAGTACAGATGACCTTCATGGATGCCACAGGACATTGTACATACATATCCTGAGAAGGTCCGACCGAGCCTCTCTTGGCCAACAGCTAGAAGTGAACTATTTGGTGGCAGTTTTGCTCTCTTTTCCTATTCTATAGTAGATTGGCCAGATACCAAGGGGGTGGGGTGGGGGAACAGGGTTCCTGCACCTTCCTTAGCTGTGCAGTCTGGGGACATCTCAACGGCCTTTCTGCATCTTGCGCGATCAGCTGCACCTGCTAAAGTCCCCTCTTCTATGCAGCTATCAATAGTACAGGAGCCTCGTACACCAGCTGCACATCTGGCCCACCCCTGTTCTACCTTAACATCTGTATCCAGCACCAGTGGCTGTGGTGGCCCCAGTGTTGGTGGGATGGTGTATTTACTCTGGGTTTCAGTCTGAATTTTAAAGGTGCTAGCCATGGTGCTGGACCTATTTTGGAGATAGGTCCTTAAAAGTTCAGACTGAAGCCCGGGCTGGATACACTGCCCCACTGACTTTGGAGCCACCAACCTCCACTTGTATCCAGTTTCTTTATTTCTGCTCATTGGTCAGGCTAAGAGAGAGGGTGGTGGTGCATGAAACAATGGTTGAGCGTGGGGGCAAAGGGTTTCTTCTCTTGAAGACATGAAGCTTGACTTTGCCAGAGGTCCTGCAAGACTGGAGGGCTTTGTATACAGGAGGTTCCTTCAACAACGTGCCCTCCAGATGTGTTGGTTTTCAGCTCCCATCAGCCCCAGCCAGCATGGCGCCATGCTGGCCGGGGATGATGGGGTTGTATATCAGCATAAAGCCAACCAATAAGGGAGCCAGGACTTGGGAAAGCGTTGAGACGGGACGGTGTGAATAAAAAAAAGAACCGTGGGAGGACATGCTAAACTGCAGTCTGCTCATTCCAGGGAGCGGCCTCATTACGGCACAGTGCTCTCAAATTCTTCCAAAGGGGAAAACCGAGGCAGACAGACTAGATGGTTCCATGGGGGCTGAGAAGAGAGCCAGGCTTAGAAAGCGACACCAATATGTGAGATGGGAAGTCAGTAGCAAGGAGCAAGAAAAGGCCATGGCACCTCCAGCAGAGAGAAGCTAAAGTTAGAAGAATGCATTGATGCTATTGCTTGGGGTGAGTGCAGGGGGAGTTCAGGGACAGAAGGTTGGATGGACTAAAGAATTTACGAGAAAAAAGAATGAGTAAAATAGCATTGAGGATTTTTTAGTCATCATCGCACATCACAATGGTCCAGGGTTCCCTTTCCAAGATCAAGAATCCCTGAGAATAACTGGCAGGACGGTGGTCTCAGAAGGAGAGTGAAAATAAATTACAGACTTTGTTTGGAGCTCTTAGAGAAGAGGTGTCAAAACAGACCGTTCATGGGCTCAATCACACCTGCAGCAGCTGTATTATTTCAAGCAGTGACTACAGCCCAAATGGTAACTACAGCTGAACTAACCAAGAAGCTTGTATTCCGCTGTCCAGATAAGCCTCTGCTCCAGCGCCTGTCGTTTTGTGCTAAGATGTAGACTAGCATCATATACAAGAACGTCTTTGGGATCCATCTCTTTGTTACACTCTAGTGTGACCAAGAAATGGAACACAAAGGGTGCTTCCAGGTGAAGCTTTTATTATGCAATCGCCCTGCCTCATTCATAGAATTTTACAGGGGGTCCAGACATCATCTTCAGCTTGTAGCCTTCCCATGTTTTCCCACCACTTCTTCCACCGTTTTTCTTACCAGAAAAAAAATCTGTGTAGGCTGAAAAGACAGTCTAGCTGCACAATGCCTTTCGATTAGTAGTACTAGGAGCTCTCCAGCTGGAAGCACCCCTGGTGGGGCTCTGCAGATTGGAGAAGGCTCTCAAACCATAAATCAAACACCACATTTTCCAGTTGCTCAGCATCAGCCCTGGCACAAGGTCTCCAACCGCCTGAGGTGAGAGAGCACATGCACTTCGACATCATGACCCCCCAACCCCCTTCCCTTTAGCACGTTGTGACCCCCGTCTTCTCCTTCCAGCTGCCACATCATGCTCCCCACCCCTTCCTGCATCATGCCCCTCCCAGCCCCTTCCCACATCATGTCCCCCACCCCTTACCTTTACTGTGTTGTGTCCTTCACCCCTCTTTCCTCTTACCTTTACAGCTGAGCTGCGCGGTACAGGCAATCTCCTGGGACATCCCTCAGAACCAGGCATTTTGGTTGGTTGGGATCCCTGGAGAGCCATGCCAGTTGCTTCATTAACTGATGCAGCTCTCCAGAGGGCAGCTGCTCCAGAGAGCCCCACCTGAAGCTCTCTTGCTGTGGCCAATGCCACAGTGGGAGAGCGGCTGGTGGGGCTCTCCAGAGCACCCACTGGAGGTGGTGGTGGGCACTCCTGGTGGGGGTGGGAAGAGCGGCACAATTTGCCACTCCTCCTGTTCCACCGCCTGAGGTGGTGGCTTCACCCTGCTTCATGGGAGGGCCAGCCCTGCTCAGCACCTTTTGTCCCAGCGACACCTCTAATCATGGGCATAAACAATAGTTGCATCAAGTCAAAACCTTGGGGCATCTAGATATTAGAGTGCACGCACACGAAAAGGCTTTCTGACTGCCATTATTTCTCAAACTTCCTGTGATTACAAGAAGCAGACACATGGGCTCCATCCCAGAGAATGTCAATTGTGTGCAACTGTTGAAATCAAGAGGACAAGTGTGAGTCAACTAACTTAAATTCCTTTAAAAAAACAAACAAAAAAACCTCAGATACAACTAACTTTTTCTTGACTGGGGCCAAAGGCCACAGGCGCAAGTAATTTCAGACACCTTTTTCTGTTGTAGTCATCTTTACTGTAGGGGGGGAAATGACATACGCCTTAGATGGGGACCTGTCACCTTTGTTCCTCTGTATATCTGGGATATAGTCTATGCTCCCCCAAAGCCCCATTTGGAATTTTAAAAGCACAATGAAATCCCACAGAGGGCAGAGCAAGAAGATTCTGTATAGGAATAAGCAGCAGGTTATGCATGCATGAGGAGAAAGCAGCCAAGTTTTTCTCCTGGGACTGTAGCATCTCTCACTCTCGGCAAATTTTTCTAAGAATGCACAAATGTGACCATTTGATGATGAATAAGGCAAGTTGGTTTGAAATCACACAGAAATGCCCCCACTCAATTTGTGCGACTGTCATGGTGACTTAAACAATCCCAGTATACATCAGAGAAGAGGGTTTGCTTAGGACTTCTGCAGACTTAAGCTCAATCTACACTAGTTGTTGGTTTCTAAAAAAAAAAAAAATCAGTACTGCAATGTTTTGCTCACTTGCATCGCACACGATGCACCCCCCCAACCTGTTTTCCTAATGCTATTTCTCACTAAATATTCTGTTTTTCCCAGACAACTTTTACAACACCCCACCCCCACCCTCGGTGATTGTGGGCTTTCTGTGCTACTGAGCTGCATATGTTCCAATCTAGTGTCATTATAACTCTTACCAGCGAGGGTGGCTTAAATCTGTTTTGCAATATTTTCCCCCACCTTCAGTTTTGGCAGGCAGGAGAAGGGATTTGTGGTAGTCCTCCATTTCCTCTCTGACAACTACCCAACTACCCAACGAGGGTAGTTGGTCAGCCCCCCTTTTTCTGGGAGGCTAATTTTCAAATGCACAGCTATGAATAACCACACAATCTCTTCACTTGAAAACCTGCATCCTTGCACAGCTGTGCAGGTGCACATGAATTTTACCATACTTCTTTGTTTGTTTTAAAGGAACCTGAAACGGCAACATGACCTCCCCCTTCTCCTGCAATTGCAGCACTGTACTGTGTGGCATGCACTGGCCCTATACTCACAAATGATAAAGCATATGTGACCTTTCAAACTGGTGCTACATCCCCTGCAATTAGAGCACGATGCATTGGTGTGTGTGTGGCACTTGATCAAACTGTAAACACAGCGGATACTGTGCTGTATTCATTCCCAGCAGGTGACCACAGAGCAGCAACTGCATGTAGAAAAGGTACCATCACGGCGGCGCCTCGGCAATGAAAGGGGTTCCTATGTGCAGACTTTACCTTAGTGTAATGGCTATTTTAAACATTGCACACAGCATGAGTGTGCCCATAATTATATTAGTTTGCAAACATATTTATCCCATTCACACCTTTCATTTTTTTTCAATGCACATTGAAAACATCATATGCATGCACTTAAAATGCATGATGTATGCTATGAAGTGACCCTAAATGTTTTCAGTAGCCAGATATAGGCAGGACTCCATGCACTGCACAAATGGCTCTTTTTCTGCTAGCTCCTACATTAGCCAATATTAAAATGAATTACCAGAGGCAAATGGCCAATGGGTATTTCCCTGTTCCTCCACTCAGGCCACCAATAGACATTCCTTACATTCCTCGCCCTCAGTGACAAGTTAGCATCTGCCCCTGTACCAAGAGTAAAACACTGTCACATTCATTATAGCTTTGAGGTATACTTCAGGATTTATTTTATTTTTTCCCCAGCAAGAGCTATTTGGGGATCACAAGATCAGATGATCTAAGCAAGTGCAGCATTGATTTTCAAGCTAGGGATAGATACTGATCCTTGACCATTACTGCCCTGCAAATCTAATGTATTAACCCTACCAAATGCATACAGAGGCAAGAAACCAGCTCTGAACTGTTAGAGGATAATGGAATCTTAAGCCAGAACTAGCACAAGGGGATTAGTGGGAATAAATCTTGCCAGGGGAATTTGACAGCTTTTATTTTTCTGTAATTACAGAATTAGTGGCCAAGTAGAAGCTAGATGGTGTAATATACCAGAATTTTACTACAGTGTTTTGAGTGCATCCAAAGTGAACTTTGCTTGCACAGTTCAATTCTTTTGGCTTGGATAATGTCTCCTCCAAATGCAGCATGGTATCTAGACTGGTTTCTGATGAGAGGTTAATGCTTTCTGCTTCCATTGTACTCAGACATGCCTGCAAGGACAGCTCCACGGTTACAGGATAATGATTATTACTTCAGTTCAGCTACTTCAGGCTTACTTGACATCAGGGTTAGGTCCAGCCAGGGATGTTGAAGAGTCCTTGGTCTCGAGTCATGAGTCGAGTCACGAGTCTTTGGACCCGATCTCGAGTCCGAGTCCTTGGTCCAAAATGGTGACTCACGAGTCACGAGTCACTCCCAAAGCTGACTCCACGAGTCCCTATTAAAATCAATGGGGGGTTTTCCCAACAAAATAAGGCTACTTCAGATGTGTGGTTTAAATAAATTCTAGGCACAAGTGTTCCTTTTTATTTCAAAACTCTGCAACTGATTTTGGCAAGAACAGACCAGGCAGAAAAACCCAAAATAACCAGGCAGGCAGAGGAGGCAGGGAACCCCAAAGCAGGCAGGCAGAGGCCTTTGTCTTGGACAATTCAACTGTTGAACTGGTCAAGAAGAGACCAGGCAGGCAGAGGAGGCTGGGAACCCCAGGCAGGCAGGCAGAGGCCAAACCCAAAATGTCTGAAAGGTTGCATTTTAGAAAAATGATTTTAAAAAATAAACTTGCTGTACTTCCTAAAACTTATCCATGTTGCATTTGAGGAACATGATTTTTTCTAAATGTTTGGCCCCCATTCTGGACCGGTGAGATCTCATCACAATTCCACCCTCACTGAACACCCGCTCCACTGGTGATGAACTTGCTGGAACCAGAAACACACTCAGAGCAGCCACACAGAGTCATCTCAGGTCCTTCTTCTGTCTCTCCCAAGTACGCAACACATCAATCAAAATAAATCTTGACACACTGTTGGGGCTGCGCTCCTGGTAGACGTCCATAGTGGCCGAGCAGCAGCACACCTCGCTTCCATGTGCTCTTCGCCGGCAATCACGCTCCTCTCCACTCCTTCTGGCACAGCCCAGGGATGTTGAAGAGTCCTTGGTCTCGAGTCCCGAGCTGAGTCTCGAGTCCCATTAAAAATATTGGGACTCGAGTCCGAGTCGAGTCAGAGGGGGGACTCAGTCCGACTCACGAGTCGAGTCTTCGACTCTGAGTCCCCATCCCTGGGTCCAACCTCATTAATATCATCATTGGGTATCTCAAAACAGGAATAAGTGGCACACTAGTGGCATGAGGACTAGCAGGCTTGAAAACTAATTCGAAGAGTCAAAAGAGATTAGAAACAACATGGAAGGGATGCTAGCAGGATCATTCTAGGGCAGTGGTTCCCAAGATGCTGTTGGACCACAACTCCCATCACCCCCAACCATTTGCCACACTGGGGATGATGGGGGTTTCAGACAGACATTGTCTGCAGACCCAAGGTTAGGAACTACTGCTCTAGAGGGAAAAGAATGGGGCGGCCAAGAGGGCTTCACTGAAGGGTGTTGAGACAGGCTGGCAACATGTAAAGGTCATTTTTGTGCTGCTACAATGGGCCAGAACAAAAAGCTATGAACATGCTTGATGCGCTGCTCTGCCCATGTGTGTGCCCACACGTGCACGGCATCTGTCTTCAGCTGCTTACTGTTCTGTTTAAAACAAGACCTAATGAGAAGGCGGGACAAACAATGGTAGAAAAATGGGAGGGATGGTTAATCATGGCAAAAATGACACAGAGCTAAGATGGTTCACAGCCTGCAGATTCTGGTTCAGTGTGAACAGTCCTATTATAGCTATATTTAAGCTTTTAACATTAGTACCCTAAAACCAGGGGTATGCGATCCAGTGGTGGACTAATGGTCAATTTCTGGTAGATTCTTGCAAAGAACGCCTGGCTAGGCGGACATTGGTCTGAACCAGCAAGATACTTTATTCTTAAGAGCAAGAGTGCATACTTAGGATCAGTCAACACAGATGAGTTAACCCTTCACTGTTAAGAGATCCTCAGTTTGCACTCTCACTTTGCATATTTAAAAATAAATGGTGGACTAGTACGGTAGTAAAAATAAAATGAAGTAGTAGTAAAAATAAATAAATAAAGTAGACCACACAAGATGGAGGTCGGTCTGCCTGCCTAAGCTACTATGGCTTGCAGGGAACATATACAGTCAGCACTGGTTCATTTTTCTTTGGAAGCCTGGATTCTGCTGCTTCAATCATCCCCCCCCCCCCCCGCTTGCAGGTAGTGGTGGTGGTGTGCTAATAACTGCCTGACACTGCTTAGAATTCCTTTAAAAAAAATCCTCTATTTGCATTTCCAGGGATGAAACATGATGGAAAGAGAAAAAGTAACAGCCTGTGTAATTTTGCTAACTCGGAAGCATTCCATCAAGAATGTGAGAAGCCGCAGCCCCGCTGTACACAGCACGGCTGCTATTATACCAGGGATCCTGGGCTGAGCTGAGCTACAGCCTCGCCTCAGCTGAAAGACATTGATATATCGAGGGGCAGAGCAGTAAAAATGATCTCTGCTGGTGGAAATCTAATCCCAATATTTGTACACCAGAAGCCTGAACTGTAACCTTGTAGGTATCATGGGGCTGAACATCTAATGAAGATGATTCCGTCCCTGTCTTGGCTTCCCCTCTGCTCCTGGATCCAACACAAGTTCCCCCATCCCCACCTCCAAAGGCTTCCATGGCCTTGCCCCTCCTGCATCTCTCTGCTCTTCTATCCCAGCACATCCCTGACCGTAACCATCCCCTCCTCTGCTCCACCGCCCTCACCTTTTTGAAGGTCTCCGGCTCCCTCAAACCCTGCCACTCTTTCCCCCCTTGCTGCCCCTTATGCCTGGAACTGCCTTCCTGAACACGTGTGTGAACCAGCCTCTCAGTTCTTTCAAAACCCACCTTTTTTGTGAAGCCTTTGGCACAACCCCTGGGTTCCCATACCATACTACAATGCAGCCGAGGAACATACATTGGAACATAGGAAGCTGCCTTATACTGAGTCAGACCATGGGTCCATCTAGCCCAGTATGGTCGGCACTGACTGGCAGCCATGGCTCTCCAGGGTTTTTTCAGGCAGGAGATACCAGAGTTTGAACCTGGGACCTTCTGCATGCAAAGCCGGTGCTCTACCACTTAGCCACACAGCCCCTGAGCATACAAGTCCTGAGCCTTGTCAGTTACAAGTCTATGTACATGTAACCAAAATCACTGCATAATGCTTTCCGCATTTACCATGGCCTCCACTCCCCCCTGTCATGACCCCCCTCCAGGAATCCTCCTCTGAGGACGAGGGTGGGCCCTCTGAGGAGGGCCCTGGATACTCCTCAGGAGCAGAGTTCAGACACTGCTGCTCCAGACGGGGCCGACCGGGCAGCTGAAGAGCTGGCAGGCCCCTCTGGCGATCCGTGGGAGTTCCGCAGCCCAGGAGGAGTCAGAATCAGAGGTGGAGATGGTGCAGGCCCCAAGTCCCAGACAGAGGAAGAAGATGAGATGGCAGGAACAGATGCAGGCCCCTCGACGCAGCGTCCGGCTGCAAACCAGGACGTTGGCCTTGTGAGCCTTTTATAATCACCCTGCTAAAGAGCTCCAGCTGCGAGACAGGCGTGCCCAAGCAGCAGGCAGTATAACAACGCTCACTCACTGAAGCCTGGGTATTGGGAAACAACGTCCTCCTTGATTTGTGTTCCTGATCCCTGACCTTGCTCCAGAACCCTGCCTTGCTTCCCGGACTCTTGGACCCGACTTCGGACTGACACTGACACTGCCTCTGCTCAACCCCTGGACTTTTGAACAACACTCTCGGCTTGACTCCTAGGATTGTAAGACCATGCTTCTGTTACTCATCCCGCTGCAGCTCCCTTATCTTATCTCAGCTGGACATTTGGCAGTGCTCCCAGAAGGAAAGCCAGCTGCTGGCTGCTGGCCAGCCTTAAGCTGGACACCCTCCTTGCTTTGTTTCTCTTGTGTCAAATTTTGGATTGCAAATACTTCAGGCCTCTTGTACCCTGTATTGCAACATGCACACTGAATAGTAGTAGTAGTAGTAGTAGTAGCAGCGATGATGATGATGATATAATTAAGGACAATACACAAGAGCAAAACTTTAAGGGTCAATCACACTAGGCACACCAAGCAGTAAAGCAGTAAAGCCCACGTTGTGGTTACCACCTCTGTAACAGCTCCTAGAAATGTATACAGTGCTTTGGTGGTGTTCAATTTCAAAAGACTTTATGCAGCCATTCCATCTTTTCTTCCTTTAATGTTTTTTTTTTTAAAAAAATATTTTTGTAGAAAGAAAAAAAAAAGATAGAAGAAGCCATGGAAAAACACAGGAGGGTTACAAGTGGAAGAAACATTGTTCACAAGCAGGACCGGTGCAGGGCAGTTTGGTGCCCCAGGCGAAAAAATATTTAGCGCCCCCCCCCTCCAAAGCAAAAAAAAAAAAAACCTGCGCCGCCACCACCAACCTACCTTCCCCCCCGCCCTGGCTGCTGCTGCGGCTGCTGCTGCTGCTGCTGCTGCTGCCTCCTCCTCCTCCTCCTGAAGCGACGCGACGGGACCCCTGCGCTGTTTTTTGCTGGGGGAAACCATGGCAACAGGGCTGTTTAAGCCCTTCTGCCCTGGTTCCGCCCGCCAAAATGCGGGCGGGGCTCCGGAAGCGACGCGACGAAGGTAGGTGATGGGGGGGTTGGGGGGGTGACGGGGGGTGGCGATGGCGTGTGGGAGGCGCAGCGGCGAGCGTAGCGACCGAGCGGCGGGCGGCGGGTGCGGGGGGAAGCGCAGCGGCGAGCGAGCGAGCGGCAGGCAGGGGAGGCGCGGCAGCGGCGGCGGCAGGCAGGAGGGTGGGGAGGCGGAGGCCTGGTGGGGCGCGCACGCGGCGGAGGCCTGGCGGGGGCGGCGCAGCGGCAGCGAAGAGGAGCGCAGCGTTTCCGCGCCCTCTTCAGCCGCGCGCCCTAGGCAACCGCCTAGTTGGCCTAGCGGTAGCGCCGGCCCTGTTCACAAGCTCGTGGACGATGGTGAAAAGGAGGAAAGCACCTCTGCAGGATTGAGAGAGAACATCTAAGGCAGGGGTGCAAAAAATGCAGCCTGTGGGTCACAGACCCCTCTTTCTGCCCTGTCTGGTGCCCCCCCAGGCCCCCAGCATCTGCCACTGCCAAAAAAATGGGTGAGGGCATCTATGGTAACTCTCCTGGCTGTCTCTTTTTAATGCCAATAGATATCTCATCTGCACATAACATTGCATAGAGGTTAGCCTTGCTGCAGGTAGATAACTGTGCTACAGTTAGCGCCCCTAAGCCCCCCCCCCATGGTTAGATGTGTGTTTTAGTAAAGGAATGGGATAATGCACAACCTTCCAAGAATTATGTATAGTGTGTGTGTGTGTGTGTGTGTGTCTGTATGTAGTGTATAAGAACCCCGATATTAGACAAAGGGCTTACAAAATGTTGGTGCATTCTCTTTTTTACAGTGCTAGGGGAAGCACACAGTCTCAAAAGAATCTTAGAACCAGGGCTTTTTTTCTGGTGGAACTCACCGGAACTGAGTTCCAGCACCTTTTCTTCTGTTAATTGCATTACAATTTAATCGCCATCTACTCCCGAGGAAATGTAATCCAAGAGTTCCGGTACCTTTTTCTCCAGAAAAAAAGCACTGCTTAGAACATTTTCTATAGTTCGCAAAAATGTACTGATATTGGGGTAGGGGAAGAAGGGTGGTCTTCTTGCTCAACTCTAAATGGTAAGAAATTAATATTCAGTAGGTGCCTACAACATAACCATCACGATAGCAATGAATGCACTAACTGTGGGGAAAGTTGCATTTTCCCCTCCGATACAAAATATTACCACTTGAACACTGAGAAAATGAAATATTCCCAAGAGTGGCTAATTGAGGGAAGACACGCAGACAGTGTGCAAGCAATGAGAAAGAAGTATAAATTTATTGCCCCCAAATCTGTTCATGAGGGAAGGTGTGTACATTGAGTACATTGTTTGCACGCACAGAGGCAATGAGTTTGGCATTGGCATATCAATCGGAAGGCAAGAGAGAGAAGTACATTGCTCAGTATATAGATCAGCATAGGCCCTATGCTACACGACCTTCCCCACTGCGTTCTTTGAATGGATGCTCCTTGCTGGTCATTGTCCCAGGTCTTCCAGCCATATGATGCTAACTTTGCTTTGCTTGAGAGATCAGAGGAAAATAGCAAGAGGCAGCAGCAGAAGACACACAAACCCTTCCAAAATAGCCTGTACTGAACCTAATGGCATTGCTAACATCAATCACAGCAACATCAACAGAGAAATGAAGCAGCACGCTGGGCAGTATTAAAGAGAATGATAACAGAAAAGATGCTGTTCCATAAATCAGTAGCTTGTTCTTACTTCAAATACTGCATTCAGTTACTGTTCTCTTGGGCTTAGCAGCAAGAGAACAGACCGAGGAAAGGCAGCAGGAGTGCTAAGAGTCATCACAGCAATGTGGGTAAAGATGATTATATACAGAAGGAAGAAGAGTACCACTGCTCTAGGAAGGGCTAGCTCAAGCTATTTTCCCACCACATCATAGACAAAAATGAGGCCCCTTTTTTCAATTGCGTGGACCCACTGAATTAGCACGTAGGGATGTGTGAATCAGCAAAACCTGAGCTCATCAATGTTCTCCAAATTCCACTGCAAAGCTGACTTGGACTTGTGTCCTCATCAGATTGCGAGCTTTGTTTTTTGGTTTTTCCCCATACGGAAATGTGTGCATATTTTTTTGTGTGCATTTTAAAAATATAGGCATTTTTCTCCCATTGAGAGAAAATGTGCTCACGTGTCAAGTGTATGCATTTTGGAATGGTTTCCTTTGGTTCCACGAATCTCATCGCAAGCTCGGAAATGTACAGCCTTTGATTGCAGATTGTGTTCGGTTTCAGGAACCGTGAACTGGGTGAATTCTTATCAGAAACAAACTAAAACAAATTTCTCATACATCCATAGGCAGAGAACCTCTTCAGAGTACAATGTGCATACCTATGTCGGACTTTTATCCAGTACATGATTGATAGCCACAGACACTGTCTCAATACCGTTTCCACACTCAAATCATGGTGGTGGTAGGCATCCCCATTTGCTCTCATGGTTGTTGGGAGAACTCTCTCCAGACTTTGCCTTTCCTGCTACCGCCTTCTCCATCACGGCCATGATGCAAGGTTTAGGAAAAGGACGGACATGGCAACAGCTGGTTAAGAAGTGGCCCCGGCTCCCAATTGTCACATTTCCAGAGTCTGAGCCTAGCAGTTTCAGGTCCAAGAGAGAAATGTCACCCTGCCCATGTTCTTTTACTTGTCTTCAGCCAGGCTTAAATGTTACACCTACCATGTTGTTAAGTGCTGGCATGGAAAGTGAAGTGTAATGTTGCCACATGTGGCATTTGCTCTGGATGAGTCTTGTGTGACATACCGCATTTTTCGTCCCCAGTAATTGAACGTGACTTTCGTGTGTGTGTGTGTGTGTGTGTGTGTAAACACTGTGTTGTGGGAACATATCCCAGCAGGCATAGATACTATTGAAACAGAAGTTTTGCCTTTTGTTTCCTGTAACTATTATAGCTGCTCAGCTCAGGCCAATTAGTGATTTCCTCCTTTCATGCCAGTGCTTTGACTGACAACCATAGATAAGAAGAGGCCTCGATGGTCTCTGCTAGATTGGCCACTCCGGCCACTGCACAAACTGCACTGGCAGACAAATAACTTCCTCCTACGCGGTGTCTCATGTGAAATCAATGTAAATGTTGCACTTATCACACAAATAGGATTGCACACCATGAATTTACAGAATTCCTGAGGTGGAAAGCAGGAGTCTCGACGACGCACCATCTGCATGTGATACGCACTGCAAATGACCAAAGGCACCAAGCAAGAACTCCAAACCTCTGGAGGCGAGTGTAACATTTAGCCCTCGCTCTTCCACTTGGGCCTATGCCCTGGAGAAACATTCCAATGGCAGAGGATCCAGGAAATGTGCTAGTGCCCGGGTTTTTAAATCTTGGGGGGTCCTTCTCTTGGTCCCACCACAATTGGGAGGGAGAAGAGAGGGAGCGCAGGGCCATTCCACCAGCCCTGCTGAAAGGCCGCCCCCCTGAAGGCTCCTCCTCCCTCTACTGCCACCAGCAGCAGCCATTCCAGCAGGCTGAGAAGAGGGAGTGCAGGGCCATTCCACCAGCCCTGCCAGGAGTATTAATTAATATTCCCCCTTCTTCCCTCCCCATTCCTTTTTCCTTGTGTGTCGAGTCTTTTTAGATTGTAAGCCTGCGGCCAGGGACTGTCTTGTTAATTGCTGTAAACCGCCCAGAGAGCTTCGGCTATTGGGCGGTATAAAAATGAAATAAATAAATAAATAAATTGGAGGTGTGTTTGGTGGGGATACGAGAGAGGGCCTTCTTGGTGGCTGCTCCCAGGTTCTGGAACTCCCTACCAAAGGAGGCTAGGTTAGCCCCCTCTATGTTGCCTTGTGCTGGCAGCCAAATGCTTTCATTCAGGCAGGCCTTTGGCATGTAAGCTGGTCTGTTGCTAAGGGTTGTTGTTTTTTTTTTTTAAATTGGTTGGGTGTTGTTTATTTCTGTTATAGTTGTGTTTTTAATTTATCTGTTTTTATGTTATGTTTTAATTAAGATTTTGTTTTTAATTCTTTATTGCTATTGTTGTTGTTTTTATTGTTAGCTGCCTCGAGCACCATTTTTGGTGGAAAGGCAGGATATAAATAAAATAAAATACATAAAATAAACTGTAACAATGCAGAATGAACAGCTATTTCCCACTTTTCTCCTCCCAGGAGCTCAAGGTGGCACACAGAATTTGCAACCCTCTCCTCAATCTACAATTTCCAGATTTCTTTCAAAAAAGTCATGCCAGTTAAACTGATAAAAGTATCTACTATATAGCTAGAGCCATAGTGATTAGGTCCAGGTCACCCAGTGAGCTTTGTGGTTCATCAGGGATTTGGACCTCATCTTCAAACTCCAAGTCCAGCACTCTTTCCACTACTAGCTCTCAGCATAGTTGAAAATGGATCATAATGGAAGAACAAAATAATGGGGAAAATATGTCAATACATTACACAGAGCAGAATACCCAGGGCTTTTTTTTCTGGTGGAACTCACCGGAACTGAGTTCCAGCACCTTTTCTTCTATTAATTGCATTACAATTTAATTGCCATCTACTCCCGAGGAAATGTAATCCAAGAGTTCCGGTACCTTTTTCTCCAGAAAAAAAGCACTGAGAATACCAATAACAAGTAATGGCAGCCAGTGGACAACCTAGCATACTTCCTGTTGCAGGTCATATCTGGATCATATACTTCAGATGGATAAATGAGTTTGAAGAGAGTAATTGGCATTTATTGCTTGAACATCAAAGACCTTAAAAGAAATCAGATCTTCAGTTTTCAGAGAATCAGTTTAGTATATCAGTAAAGCAAGCAACACTATGGAATAAATTAAGGAGTCCATCTTCCCTGAGGCACTACACAGGGATTCAGGTTTCTGGCAAAAGGATTTGGATAGTTTGTGTACAGGTGGCACCTATCTACTTCCCCACAGCCCCCCACAACACAGATTTCTTACAGGATTGTGGCTGTTTGTCATAATTTTGGTCACATTTTGTACCCACTCATTATGCCAATATATTGTCTTTGATTGAATTAAGGCCAAGTAACTTCATGAAGGGGCTCTTAAGGGGATATTTTCTTTAAGATCAGATGCTGGCTGGAATGTTTTGATCTTCAGCCATGTTGATCAATTATCTGTGCCCAAGAGGGAAGCCACTTTAACTTTGAACGTGTCTCTCTCAAAGACGACAGAAGAAGAAGAAGGAGAAGCAAGAACGAAGAAGAAGAGAAGAAGAAGCATGTCACCCTTAGATTTGCAATTTCTGCTTCCTTTGAACCTCTTTCATAGCGCTTCATTGAGTCACTGTAGCTAGAATTCCCGGACCTATCCCTGAGCAGCTGTCCCAAACAAGTGTGAAACCTGTAACAGAGTTAGCAATATTTTACAGGGAGATGAGCAATCAAATAGACCTTTCCTATCTTGATCTACCATAAGCATTATGATCTGCGTCCTCCTGGAATCCATGGGAATATAATCCATTCATGGATTATGCTTGTGATTTGTGAATTACTTTTTGAACTAGAAACACCTTGACACACTTTATCTTTTATTATTTAGGATGCCATGTTTGCTTCTGCCGTAACTGACTAATGCAGCTACACCCACTGGAACTTTTGAAAGAAAAGATTTTCACCTTTACGCACCCATCACATTCCACGTAGGAGTCATCTTATGGATAGAAACAGCAGTGGCTGGTGGCTCCAATGTCAGTGGGGCAGTGTATCCACAACACTGAACCTATTCTGGGGATAGCTCCTTAAAAGTTCAGACTGAAACCCAGAGTAGATACACCACCCCGCTGACATTGGAGGCAGCAGCCTCCACTGGATGGAAGTGTTACACAAAATTGATTTGTTGTCATGTGGAGAGAACAAGACTTCACTTCACTTCTATAGCACACCATGGTCTCTCATGTAGGCCAGCCTTCCCCAACTTGGTGCCCTTCAGATGTGTTGGACCACAATTTCCATCACCCCTAGCCAGCACGGCCAGTGGCCACATTGGTTGGAGATGATGGTGGTTGTAGTCCAACACACCTGGAGGGCACCAGGTTGGGGCAGACCGATGTAGACTTTATGATTACACAGACTCTGCAGTCACCAAATCAGGGTGCTGTAGCTGCAAGATTCCTGCATAGAGCAAGGGCTCGGGCTAGATGACCTCCAAGGTCCCTTCCAGTGCTAAAAGTATATGATTCCATGATTCTATGAAGTGGTCCTGCACAAACTGGCTGTGAGTCATCATAAGTAGAGACAAACCCGAGACACATTGCAGCTTAGCAGAAAATCCAAACGGTGTCTCCCACCCCATGTTGCTGAAAATATAATGGACTAAGGGCACAATCCTATGCAAGTTTAAAGCGAAAAAAGGCCTACAACTCCCAGCATGCCCCAGCCAGCATAGCTGGGAGTTGTAGGCCTTTTCTCTCTCTAAACTTGCATAGGATTGCTCCTTAAATTATTGACACTTTTCTTTAACAGTCCCCCCATCAGCTACCTGCAGTGAGCTGTGTCAACCTGCTTCATCGTCGGGGTGGCCCTGAGTAGGGAATCCATTCATCTGAAATACAGTTCTAGTTTCTACCATAGTTGCAGAGAGAGAGGAGTCACCCGAAAGCGGTATGATTATGAAGTCATTCCTGGCCTGCGGATGGGATAAGCAAAGGAGTGGGAGCAGGGGAGGCTGGTGACTCCTATTTCGGTGGGGATCCTGTTCCATTGCAGGTATTGAAGGTTTATTTGGAGCTCCATAGGAGCTATCCATGGTGCTGAACGCCACCCCAAAATAGGTTCACCACCATGGGCACCATGGATAGCTCCTACGGAGCTCCAAATAAAAGCTGCAAAACCTGCAATGGAAAAGGAGCCCCACCGAAACAGGAGTCACACCAGCCTCCCCTGAGTGAGAGTAAAAGGGAAATGTATACGCCAATGAAGCCAGGTTGTGGCAGCTGAAATAGGGAGCCATAGATGGCCAGGCTCTGAGCTAGTATGGAGCAAAAACGGCTTCTCCATCAGTGGATGTGTAACTATCCACTATCACTAGAAATGAACTGATGATACCACTGAATCATCATACAATGCAGCCTCTTTTTCTGCTCTTAAAGTGTGTTTTACACTCCACCACAGGCTCTTATATGAGAAGAACAGAGTAGAGACCAGAGTTGTCCCCCCTCACCTCCTGACTTGAACTGCTGGTAGCTACATGGACAAAATTAGTAGCAGAGGCAGAGTATGCCTATGTACTCCAGTTGCTGGGGAACATGGGCAGGAAGGTGCTGTTGCATTCATGTCCTGCTCGTGGGATACCATGGGCAGCTGGCTGGCCACTGTGTGAACAGAATGCTGGACTAGATGGACCCTTCTTCTGTTCTTACATTCCCTAAATTCCTCTCCTAACGGAGCATATCTCTTCCCCAAAGGGATACCAACAACTGTCCCCAAACAGGATCTTTCTACTCCTTCATCAACAGTCCCTGCAGACAGGAAATGGTTTTCAAGTTTCGAGTGGTTTTTAGAGAGGCACTGCTTCCTTACTGTATACAGGCATAGGCAACCTGGTACCCTCCAGATGTTTTGGACTATAACTCCAATAAGCCCCAGCCAGCATAGCCAATGGTCAGGGATGATGGGAGTTGTAGGCAAAAACATCTGGAGGTCACCAGGCAGCCTGCTTCTGGTGTACACTGTGCACAGTTTTCTTTTGAGCCACTCTCTTCTCAGATCAAAATGTATTGTGCAGGTTTATGAAACAATTCAAGAACCTTAAAAAAAAAACCTGTTTACCAAAAGCATGACTGTATGCACCACAAACAGCAACCTCTATTTCAAACCACTTTCAACAGTC
The DNA here is from genome assembly GCA_021292165.1 of Shinisaurus crocodilurus. Taxonomy (NCBI): domain Eukaryota; kingdom Metazoa; phylum Chordata; class Lepidosauria; order Squamata; family Shinisauridae; genus Shinisaurus; species Shinisaurus crocodilurus. Next base: position 119,654,901 of record CM037881.1, read on the forward strand.
TGAAAAAGACTGTTTTCTGTTTCCAGCCTGAATCTCTTCCTGAGCTGCAACAAGGAACTCTGTGGATGTGTCAAGACACCCGCACGCACCATTTATCTTTAAGTGCCTTGAGGGAAGACACCCCAGTCCCATGAAAAATACACCAAGATTTCTGAAGCTGAGAGGTATAGATCTGGATTTTAATAGGAAATGGGATGGAGAACAACAAGTCTCTCCCACCTGCCCCTGCCCGGCTCTGCAAGAGGAGATAATCAAGCCTATGAAGTGTGCTTTAAGCCAAGGCTGCTTCATGCTGGCTGGGGAATGCTGGGAGTTGTAGTATTATTTTTCTTTCTAAACATGCTGAGGATTGTGCTTTCAATGTGTCAACAGCACAATCCAGCTACATGAACAAACTCAACTGCCCTCCACAGTTAGGGATGCTCGAGGATTTCATTTGGTCCACATTTTAAAGTGAACTAGTTCACAGTTCCTGGACTAATATGCAGATTGGAATGCAGTCATCTTTCAGACGGTGTGCTTCATTAAATTTTCAGATGCAGTTCTTGACTCCAAAATGTTTCCTTTAGGGGGAAAAAAATGCATCCAAAAAGAATTTTAGGGGGAAATATGTTCAATTTAATAAATGTGAATTTCCGGGCAATTAAAAAAAATAACAAATAATCACAGACTTACGCAGAATGGAACAGACGCGTATGACTGAGCACACGAGAGTCTGACATGGATCAGAAACAGATCGATCTGCCATTCCAAGCCACCATGTGGATGATAGGGCAAAA